>CM076240.1:3480500-5880500 GCA_038380155.1 Pseudococcus jackbeardsleyi
TTTTTACCATCCATTTTTGACCATTTGGGCGCAAGTTTCGATTTTTTTAGGGGTGCGGAAGGTTGATGTATGGTCTGATAGCGCAGGAAAATGCCTGTAACTCGCTCGAAAATTGCCCAAAATTGAAAAACTGGTACATTTTTGTAATCCTCACGTCCAGACGAATCGAATGCTTTTTTTACCATTCATTTTCGACCATTTGGGCGAACGATTTCAAAATAACATCAAGGGTTTATTACCTTCCTACTTGGAAATACAGTTCACATATTTGCGGCGAATCGGGTAGGCAATTTGATTAACATATTTTCAAACCCGTGCCAATGTATCTTACGTGTCGCGTATTTACGGCAAATCGGTTAGGCAATTTTATTAACACGTTTTTAAAAATCGAAGCTGGTAAGATCTATTGGTTCTCAAAATGACCCTGCTTATATGAATTGATATTTAATTTATTTACTTGTGCTAGGTAATTTAAATATTTTCGTGATGCTTTTCTAAAAATTTATTAATGAGCCGTCCCTCAAAAGCAGACGGATGTTCGGCTGTTGCTTTAATATAAAAATTATTTCTACTTTTTCTCTCAGGTTTATTCGTTGGCGGTAGGTGCTTATTTGGAATTTTACTGTCGATTATGTTTTCGAAAATTCTTATTGATTTTATGACTTTCTATCTAAAATTCATTCACTTTTAGAATACAGATTTGTTTTTTTTTCTTCACTCTAGGACGTAATTTTAAACTTAATTCTATGCCAGCGTCAGATAATTATTTAAAATTTTATGGCCCATGTTTTCCAAAAATTTCGAACAGTTCTATAACATCATGTCCGAATTTCATCATTTTTTGATATGCCGATTCGAAGGAACCCCTTTAAAATGTCGACTCTGAATTATTTATACGTTCTCGGACGTGATTTTGTCGAAATTCCAAAAAAAAATCGTTATAAAAAATACTCTTTTTTTGTAAACTCTAAAGAACTTTGCCAAAAACTAAAGTGATGAAATTCTTCCAACATTCGACCAACCAAAATTTATAACCGTTAAAATTCCAAAGAAGGAGCATAATAATATAAATATACAAAGGTCAATACCTAGCCGGAATATATTTTCTTATTGTAAAAAAAAATCCGAAAAGCAAACATGTTAAAATTCTTCACACTTTCCGTCGCTCAAATTTTACAACCCTCATATTTCCAACCAAAAAAAAAAAAAAAAGGAATAGAAAAACGAAATGCACAAGGCAGGCCGTCAAACGTGTTATCCTCGGCATAATTTTATCAAAATTTCAAATGAAGCGCATCAAAATAGAAATACAAAGGGCTATAGATGACTGCAATTCATTTCTTTCATGTAAAAACCCTATGCCGAAAAACGGACTGGTAATAAAATTTTACGACATCTTAACCAGCGGGGTATCTTTTGTATTTTTTTTCTATTCCTTTTTTGGAAGTATGAGGGTAATAAAATTTAGGCGACGGAAAGTCTAAAGAATTTTATCAGTTCGTTTTTCGGCATAGGGTTTTTACATAAAAGGAATGAATTGCAGTCACGTACCTCCCTTTAAATTTATATCTATGGAGGGGTAATAAAATTTTACGACATATATCAACCAGCGGGATGCCTTTTGTATGTTTTTCTATTCAAATTTATATTTACGGAGGGGTAATAAAATTTTACGACATCTTAACCAGCGGGGTATCTTTTGTATTTTTTTTCTATTCCTTTTTTGGAAGTATGAGGGTAATAAAATTTAGGCGACGGAAAGTCTAAAGAATTTTGCCAGTCCGTTTTTCGGCATGGGTTTTCACATAAAAGGAATGAATTTCAGGCACGTACTTCCCTTTAAATTTATATTTATGGAGGGGTAATAAAATTTTACGACATCTTAACCAGCGGGGTGCTATTTGTATGTTTTTCTATTCCTTTTTTGGAAGTATGAGGGTAATAAAATTTAGGCGACGGAAAGTCTAAAGAATTTTATTATTCATCGAAAAGATTCTCTTAGAATTCAGCCGCCTAAATTTTACAACCCTTGAAATTTCAAAAGAAGAACGTCAATAAAAATACAAAGATGAGTACGCGATTGGAATTCATTCCCTTTATGTAAAAATTGCCGACAAGTTTTACGATGTCATGTTTCAAATTTGGAATAGAATTTTATTGGATTAATTTGATCATGTGACTCCTTTTCTTCCCCCTCCTTTTTTGGCATTAGATTTGTCGCTCTTTCGTCTCATAACGTTATGAGTGCTCTTAGGAGAAGGTTCGAATTTTCATTTCGTGATTTTATTTTCGAATTACAATTTATTTTTGTTTTCCATTTGTTATTTCGCGATCTAATATCATAATAGAAATTCCGGTGTGATTTTTTCAAATTTTCGTTTTCGCGATCTAATATCTTAATAGAAATTCCGGTGTGATTTTTTTCAAATTTTTCTTAGCTGATTTTTTCAATTCTAGCTATTTTTTTTTTCGTTTTCATCAGTTATTTCGCGATTTAATGTAGTAATGAAAATTCTAGTGCGATTTTAAAATTTTTTTCATTCGTGTAGTTGAGATGTGCTGTGAAATACTTATTCCGAATAATTTTAAAATGTGTAATTTTTTTTGATGCAGTGTTGTGTGAACGGAAGCAAAGTGGAAGATATCCATCATCACGATCTCCATGGAGTCCAGCCTGGCTAATCCAAAACAGCTCTTTTGGTAAGTACTTGCATCACTTTTATTCATTCTCAATTGATATTTTTCTGTTTTTTTAAATGCTTAATTCCAAAGCGGTTTGGCTTTTTCAATTGAATTTTAATGAAATTGGTAGGGCTGAAATTTTCAAACAAATGTTTTTTAATGTCATAAAACATTTTTCTTTACAAAAATCATGTCATTTAGAGTCAAACAGTGAATTTTTTGGGATTTTTTAAATTTTTATGAACCAGGAATGGTAGAGAATGCCCAGTAGCATAATTTTATTTAAATCGAGCTTTTTCCAAATACTTTGAGCTTTTTAAAATATTTATCACAAAAAAGGTGCACGAAATTTTTGTTAAAATCTTAGTTGACAAACTTTTTGCAAAAGTATCGATTACCTTTTATTCACAAATTCAATTTTTTTTGGCAAATCAATGAGTTTTCATTTTCTGTAGAAAAAAAACATCTATTTTAATACCTATCGGGGTATATAGGTGCCTTTGTTCGAGGTTTTTTGTATTTTTTGCGCATTTCACCTGCTTGAATCATTTTTTTGAAATTTTCAATTGATATTTTTCGAATGCTTAATTCCAAAGCGGTTTGGCTTTTTCAATTGAATTTTAATGAAATTGGTAGGGCTGAAATTTTCAAACAAATGTTTTTTAATGTCATAAAACATTTTTCTTTACAAATTATGTCATTTAGAGTCAAACAGTGAATTTTTTGGGATTTTTTAAATTTTTATGAACCAGAAATGGTAGAGAATACGCAGTAGCATAATTTTATTTAAATCAAGCTTTTTCCAAATGCTTTGAGCTTTTTAAAATATTTATCACAAAAAAGGTGCACGAAATTTTTGTTAAAATCTTAGTTGAAAACTTTTTGCAAACGTTTCGATTATTATTCACAAATTCAAGTGTTCTTTTTTTGGCAAATCAATGAGTTTTCATTTTCTGTAGAAAAAAACCCATCTATTTTAATACCTATCAGGGTATATAGGTGCCTTTGTTCGAGGTTTTTTTGTATTTTTTGCGCATTTCACCTGCTTGAATCATTTTTTATGTCATTTAGAGTCAAACAGTGAATTTTTTGGGATTTTTTAAATTTTTATGAACCAGAAATGGTAGAGAATACGCAGTAGCATAATTTTATTTAAATCAAGCTTTTTCCAAATGCTTTGAGCTTTTTAAAATATTTATCACAAAAAAGGTGCACGAAATTTTTGTTAAAATCTTAGTTGAAAACTTTTTGCAAACGTTTCGATTATTATTCACAAATTCAAGTGTTCTTTTTTTGGCAAATCAATGAGTTTTCATTTTCTGTAGAAAAAAACCCATCTATTTTAATACCTATCAGGGTATATAGGTGCCTTTGTTCGAGGTTTTTTTGTATTTTTTGCGCATTTCACCTGCTTGAATCATTTTTTTGAAAATTTCAGTCATTTTAGTAATGAATAATTGAATGACGGTCCCCTTTTTCAAATATTTTAAGTAAATTTTTCGATTTTCCTCTTCTCTGAGACTAAGAAGTTGAAAATTTTTGACAAAACTAGAATTTTTTTCCAATTTTTTTCAGTCCGAATCACAATTTTCTTGTTTTTGTATTTTGTACCTCTTTTTTGAGTAGTTGGAAATTTGTTTTCAAAATTTATCACAAAACAAATACAAAATTATGGTGTAATGAACAATTATTTTTAAAACTTTCGATTTTTAATAACAAATTGCACCATTGTTTATTTTTTTTTGCCAATTCAATGAGTTTCGTTCCTTATTAGAGAAAACATTTATTTTAATACATTAGGGTATACCTTTTTTCAAGATTTTTCACACATTCAGTTGCTTGTTTCGTTTTTTGAAAATTTTACTTTTGTTAGTTATGAATAATTGAGTGCCAGCTCTTATTCCAAATATTTGGTGATAAGTAGATTTTTCAGTTTCACTATTTTTTGTTTGCTTTTTTTCCTGCAACATAACAGTTTTCTTTGGAACCAAAACATCAAAATTTCCGTCCGAAACAAAATTGTTTGATTTTTCCTATTTGAAGCAGAATTTTTCTGTTTTTTTTTACTGCTTTACGAAAATTAGCGTCTCCTCCTTTATTTTAACAAAACTAAAAAAAAATTAGGGTAAATTTTTCAAACTTAGTTTTTCATTACCATTCCATTTTAATTTCTGATTCGAATTTTTTGGAGTTTCTTAATTTAGACTTGTAACTTCTGATTCGAATTTTTTGGAGTTTCTTAATTTAGACTTGAATCCAAGATTTTTATCCAAAATTTAATTTTACCATTAATGAGAGGCAAGCTACCCCCTCTTCCTCTAAAGCTCTATTTCGATCAGTTTAATTCCAAATATTTCGTCACAACCAATCAAAGTCCTAAAAAAGTAATTGGAAAATGAAATTTTAAGAATCCGATTTTTTCCACCTCCTTTTAATGAGCGAAGGGAGAAGGAAAAATTGAAAACTTTGGCCCAGAGTGGTTTTTTAATGAGGTTTTGTTTTACTTTTTTTCTAAATTTCTACCTTGAAATAAAAATTTTTCTCATGTTAAATTAAGTTAGGGGATTAGTAAAAGAATTCGTCACAACCAATCAAAGTCCTAAAAAAGTAATTGGAAAAATGAAATTTTAAGAATTCGATTTTTTCCATCTCCTTTTAATGAGCGAAGGGAGAAGGAAAAATTGAAAACTTTGGCCCAGAGTGGTTTTTTAATGGGGTTTTGTTTTACTTTTTTTCTAAATTTCTACCTTGAAATAAAAATTTTTCTCATGTTAAATTAGGTTAGGGGATTAGTAAAAGAATTAGGATCGTGATATCTTGAATTCTTTTATTTTGGAGGTACTTTGAGGTGTTTTCAATTTTTTTTTTCATTTTTTAGGAAAAAATATCAAAATTTTCGTTTTAATTTTTTTAAACTTCTTTTTTTTTCGAGATGGAAGGAAAATTTGACTTGAGGGTATTTATCTACCTAATTAATTATCATCATTGCATATTTACTTTTTTTCTAAGGAAAAATTGAAAATTTCCACCTCGAGTGGGTTTTTGATTAATTTAATCATTATTATTATTATTATTATTGCATGTTTAGATATTTCATAGCTTAAATATGGATGTAATTAATTTATTTTCAAATGTGTTTCAGATTCTATTCCAACTAGAAGCTTGACTGCAAGTTACCATCAACAAAAATCTATAATTCTATGCTACTACTGGGAGAGAAGGTCTGGGAGTTTAAATAACTGGGTAAGTGACCAATTTTGATTAATTAATAGATACCTATAATTTTTAACAATAATTTATTGTTCGATTTAAACTCTTAATTCAATTTTATGCGAATATCTTTTTTCTAGCTATAAATCTAAATCTTTGATTTTCTGTTTCAGATTATTGAAGAATGTAAAATTCCAACCATGGAACATACTGCACTTTCTAGTCAGCCAGGAATGTATTTTGACTGGATGTTTTCAAATATTGCTTCAACATGTAGGTGAGTAATTTTTTCCATCATTCAATGTAAATTCGAATTTAATTACCATGCAGTGTGCAGTGCTATTGTCTTTTGTTTGATGTATGAATTTCCTTATCAGTTTTTTTGGGAAGTAATTGATTCAAAATGCAGTTATTTGAATTTCTGTGCCTTCTAGAGATTATATTCATCAGGGTAAGTGTTGTTAATAATGGATAATCATGTATCAAGTACTTACCTATTCAGCTACTATTCATTTCGTGATTCTTTTTTGTTTGCCATCCTAATTATTTTTTAAATCGCTTCATTAAATCAATTTTTTGTGATTGCAGGAATTTTTCCAAAGGACTTGAAGATATTTTTACCAGTTCCGTAGAGTAGAGTAAGTACATTTCATTTTTAAACATTGGTAGTGTTTTTCATTCTTTATTTTATTATTATGTTTTCGTTTTCAGATCCAGATACAGTGAAGATTTTTACATGGGTAGAAATTTGTCCTTATCAAGCAGGTATCATTATTAATTTTTTTTGTTTACTTACTAATATTATATAGATAGTTTAATAATTTTTGAATAGGTATTGTTATTTAGAAGTAATATTTTTTGATCTCTTTTTGTTTCAGATTTGGATCATCACATCAATAATTGCAATTTCTACACAACTGGAAATTTGTTTTGGTGAGTACCTATTCTGTTAAAATTATTTTTTAAATCATATTTTCGTTTATATTAATTTTACTTTTTCAGATTTGGAAGATTCTTAAGATTTATTTTCGAGCTGGTTTATTAGATCAACGATAATCGCTTTGGAGTTTCCAAAATACCCATGCCCTTGAATGTGAGTATTATTTTAAATTCTTTTTATTATGATGAAAATCTAGTTCTAATTGTTTTTTATTTTTCAGATTCAGATAGTTCTTTAAATTGATGAATAATTACGAGTAGGTGGAACTTCTTTTGTGTAAGTGTATTTTTCATTTGTTTGCAAATTTTTAAAGCTTTAGTTTGCATAAAAAGTGAAATTTTATTGTTTTCAGATCCTGATAATGGAAATTATGAAGAATGAACCATTGAATACTTACCCATTTATTTGAATTTGGAAGTCGGCCTGTAAAGAGCATGTAAGTACTTTCATAAGCATCTACTTTTATTTATGTATCACTTTTCAATCAGTTTTTTTTTTAAATGTGGAATTTCCTTTTCATTTGCAATCATGTAATTCGATTGATTACATTTCAATATTGTTTCAGATTTGGATGTCGTCAAGGGTACCTACCCTACTAACAGCCAAAGAACTGTCAGTATAAAATGAGTGATTTTTCCAATTGTAAGTAAATGAATATTACATTTTTATTACAAAATTAACCTCCATTAAGTATATAAAAATAATATGTACTTACCTACTACATACGTGAAATTTCACTTTATCAAAATGAAATTTATAATTTTTGTATTAAGATTACTCACACAAGTAATTTTGACACCCCTTCTATATACCTAGGTGGTATGATAATTTATTTTTCAAGTTTCACAAAACTGAAATTAATTTACCCCGTTTTTGTTTTCAGATTCAGATTCAGTGGAGTCCAGATTTGCCTGCAACAAGTACGTAAGTAATTTACTTCGATATCTGTTTATAGGTACTTTTAATTTCTCTCAGTAGAATTTGTTTTTTTGTTTTTGCGAATTCTGTTACCAAGAAAGAATTTTTCTAAAGTAATTATTGAAAATGTGATCATGATAATTTAAATTCAAAATGAGATCAAATTTTTGTTTTCGTAAATGTAGATTTTAAAGATGGGCGATTTTTTTTAAAAAATTTGGCGTTTATATTTTTCAATCTTTTAATTTTTCAGATTTTTGTTTACCTTTCGATATTTTGGGCGAAATTCTTTTAGATACATGACAAACTTACTGCAAATGTCATTATCACTCACATAGTTTTATTTTGTAGGTAATTTAGATATTGTACTTACTTTGTCATTCAGCTTTTCCATTTTTTATTTCAGCTTCCGCATAATTACGAAGTATTAAGAAGAAGATACAGACATTACCAGAGTTTTGGCGTTGTGAAGAATTCCATTTCGAAGTGAGTGATTTCCTTACTAAATTAATGGTATTTTTATTTCTGAATTTTAAATTCACTTTAGTTTTTTAAAATGTCATTTCTTGTTCTTTGAAATATCACCCTTTATTTATATACATTTTTTTTTTCAGGATTCCGAACAATTCAATTCAGAAAAATGGAGGAAGAAAACTGAATGATTGATAAATTACAAGACAGAAAATTTGCATAATATTATTCTTTATTATTATTTTTTAAACAATTATTGTACAAATGTTTTTGGTTACAAGCTTATAGATACATAAGTGGCCCCCAAATGGAAGTAGGTTCAGTAGTCTACTTCAACTCCTAGTCACACGTCCACGCCGTGGGGGCTGGGACCTCGCCGGACTTTAGTTTCCGGCGTGCAAACGTGACAGGGGGGCGTGCTCTGGGCACGCTGTTAGGTAGTTATTCAAAATTAATTTCAATCGGGGATTAAAATAAAAAAACTTTGAATTTTGGATTTTAGGTAGTCTGTTGCGGATGTCTTCCATGCAGGGTCATCCTATTACTGGTAAGTATCGGATTACCCTGCATGATGAATTAAAATTAGGTAATTTTGGATTCATGCAGGGTCACCCTATTACTCGTCAGTATTGGGTTACCCTGCATGATGAAGAAATCGGATTAGGTAATTTCAAAATGCAGGGTCACCCTATTACTTTCAAGTATCGGGTTACCCTGCACGATGAATTAAAATTAGATAATTTTAGATTCATGCAGGGTCACCCTATTACTCGTCGGTATCGGGTTACCCTGCATGAATGATCCAGGGAGTGAATCATGTAACGTCATCGGTGCTCTGGGCACCTTTGCCGGTGCATTTTACTCTTTCTGGATCAGGCTTTAGTTTTATTGGTAGTTGTAGGATTTTCTTGTGACTTGCGTAATGCGCGAAATCCTGTGGCTTTGCTGAGGGTCTTTGATCCCCATATCTACCTTTGCAAATCCGGGATGGAGGGCATTACGTGGCTCGTTGCGCAGCAGGTGTCTGGTCTTTTTATTATGAATAGCAAAATCTGAAGATGGTGGGACCCGGACGCTCTTTTTAGTATCTTAAAAATTTCACTTTCACTTTCATTTTCACAAAAATTTTCACTTTCACTTTCTATGACTTTTTGCCGTTTTTGAGTTTTTTTACGATACTAAAAAGAGCGTCCGGGTCCGACCATTTTCAAATTTTGCTAGTCACGATGAAAAGACCAGACACCTGCTGCGCAACGAGCCACGTAATGCCCTCCATCCCGGATTTGCAAAGGTAGATATGGGGATCAAAGACCCTCAGCAAAGCCACAGGATTTCGCGCATTACGCAGGTCATAAGACATCCTACAACTACCAAGGCTTCCTGATCCGGCGAGAGAAGAATGCAGCAGTAAAGGCACCCGCAAGGTACCCTTACCATTGCCTAATTCACTCGCCGAGACCAATCCATGCAGGGTAACCCGATACCGTCGTGTAATAGGGTGACCTTGCATGAAAAGACACCTGCAACAGACTACCTAAAATCCAAAATACCAAATTTTGCTTCCCCATGGCCAAAATTCATCAGTTTTGAACTTCGAAATCATCACATTTTTTGAAACCCAAAATTACCAATAAATTTTTCTCTCCCTAACCCGAATTACTATAAATTTTGAAAATCCAAAATATACCAAATTTTATTTGCCCTTGATCGAAATTACTCATCAATTGTTAACTCGAAAATTCCCCAAATTACCATAAATTGTGAAAATCTAAAATGTACTAAATTTTGTTTCACCCATGGCCAAAATTACTCATCAGTTTTAAACTTCGAAATCGTCTCATTTTTTGAAATACAAAATTACTAATAATTTTTTTTTCTCTCTATCCCGAATTACTATAAATTTTAAAAATCCAAAATATACCAAATTTTATTTCCCCTTGCCCTCAATTACTTATCAATTTTGAACTCCGAAATTACCCAAATTACTATGAATTTAGAAAATCCAAAATTACTAAACTTTGTTCCCTCCAAGCTCGAATTATAAATTTTGAATAATTACCTAACAGCGAGCCACCGCTCACCCCCCTGTCGCGTTTGCACGCCGGATGCTGAAGTCCGGCGAGGTCCCAGCCCCTACGACGTGGACGTGCGACTAGGAGTTGAAGCAAGAAACGGATCTTGCTCCCTTTCAGGGGCCTCTTATTTAATTAAACGAAAACTTCGTATGATGTGCATTATTTAACTTTAATTACCTGACTTAATCGGCATCATATTGGTAAGTGTTGTTTCAATAAATCCATTTATTCATCATATGTGTCACGAAGTTATTTGTAAGGCTGGCTCTTCTATGCTTGGCAGCAGGATTGAAACATGTCCATTGTTGATATCTGAAAAGAAAAAATAAATGTTATTACACGAAAAAAATAACTCTTCACGAAGCAGAAAAGGAATAAGTATTTGCTTGGAGATGAAGTTACCTACCAAAGTTAAAATAATTTGCGGCTCTCACAACTCTCTTCATCTTCTACCAACTTATCATCACCATACCAATTTTGTTATTTTTACTGTTGTTAAAGCAACAATTATTTGAAATAGTGGTCGTGATACAATTCGAGGTCGCTGAATCAGGATCCGGAGTCTACTTTTGGCCTCGAACCTTCGTTCTCGAGATATGTCATGTTTTTACCTCGAAAATGCGATATATTTCAAAAATAAAGATTCGGAGTAAAAACAACGAAATTGGTATTATTGTGATAAGTAGGTAGAATATGAAGCGAATTATGAATGCCAAAAATTATGATAATTTAGGTAGGTAAGCAAATATTCCATAAAAATGACGATCACGCAAAATAGTCAATCGTGACCATTTCGAGGTCACTGATTCCGAATCCACTAAATTAATGCATAAAATTATTTCACAAATAAAAAATTTCGAAAAACTTGAAAATTTACATAAATTAGCTCAAAATTGACGCAGTTAAAATGAAAAGAAAAAACATTGAAAAACATTACAATTGAAAATTGTAACAAAAAAAAAGAAAGTTACTTTGGCACAAATCAAAAACGAAATTGCTCACGTGTTTATGAATGCAAGCATACTTTGATAAAGCTTGAAAAAAATGAAATACTTTGATAAAGCTTGAAAAAAAAAAGAAAAAATCTCTTACCTGTTCCTGATGACAGTGATGACCTCCCATTTGGAATCCATCTTTGAAGAACTGCAAAAAAAAACAAACATTACACCAATTATAAAAAAACTACTATGAATGTAAGCATACTTCGATAAAGCTTCAAAAAAATTGAAAAAATCTCTTACCTGTTCCTGATGATGTCCTATTTGGAATCCTTGGAATCCATTTTTGAAGAACTACAAAAAAAATCATGCAGAAAATACATGTTTGCTTTATGAGGGCTGGACAGAAACGGGGGTTAACTAGGCCAATCATTCGGATAACGGATGTACCTCTTCATGTTGGAAAATCTTCACGTTCAAAAAATTAATGTATTGACAAAGATATACCTAAGTTACTAGAAAGTAAAATACATACCAAAAAGATGAAACACCAACTCTCAACTTTCTTCGGATCTTCGCAAATCTCTTCTTATTTTCCATAAACTTCATCTAAGATGACTTTACCTAAAATATTAAAATTACAAAAATAAAAGTAAGTAGGTACATACAATAAAAATAATGAGAATTAAATAAGTAGGTAATGAAAAAAAAATTGAAAAAAATACCTCTAGGCATGCAGTTAATTAATGAAGTACGAAAATCAAAAACTTACCTAAATTTGACATCGAAGCTCAAAATTCTGAGAGAAGAACTGCCTCAAAGAAACTTCTGGATATCTGAAAACAAGACAACATAAAATGAAATAAATCCATCTATCAAATACCTAAAATGATATCCATCACTTAGGTACTATGCAAATTGAACCATTGTGAAATACTTTTCCGACAATTCATTGAAAAATGATCACTATTTTAAAATAGAAAAATTAGAATAAACAAAAACTTACACTAATTGTATCAGAAAACAAAATAATAATTAAAAAATATGACTTACCCTATTGCTGCGTTAATTTTCCAACAGGTAATAATTCGAATGGAATTTTCATTCATCCGGTTACATCATATTCATAAACCTGAAAAACAAAACTGTAAAATAATCGAAAAAATATATATAATTACAAAGGTAAGTATGTGATTACTTTAGAAGTTCAGTAACATCTTTAGCTATCCTCAGTTTCATATTTTTGTGCTTTATCGAAATTTAAATCACAAAACACAAACAATCTAGACCCCATGACCACAATACCACAGTCAGTCAGTCAGTCATAAAAACCAATAAGAGTACAAAATATAATAATGAAGTATGGTGCTAAGTAATAAAATACCCTAAAAATTTACCAGTCTTCCATTCCCACTGTGAAAACAAAAAAAAAGTTAATGGCCTAACTACAACAAAAATAAAATTTGCTCAAAATATCCGTAGTCACATAATGCAAAACTTTTCTTTTTAAAATAAGTACATGCAAGAGTTCAAAAATGACACAAATGAGAGTGACCATATGTATTAATATGAAAATGGCAAATAAATTATTTAAACCAATTTACAAAACGAGCAGTTCGTAAAAAATCATAGAAATAGAAAATTAAAAAATAATTATAAATATCAATCTATAAGAATTAAACATGTCTTAAAAAGTTTAAGAGGAAAATTAAAAATTCCAGAATTCCGTGAAAATGAGCGATATCAATTTTGAATGCCAGAGTTGCAACGTCACATGAAAATACAGAGATACATAATTTTCCATTGAAAAAAAAAAGCTTCTAAAAGGATTCCTTTGAAATAAGTCTCGAATGCCATTAATAAAAACGTTCGCCCTGTTTTAAAAAAATTTCAAATCTAAAAATGAAAGAGAAAAGTGAAAAATTTGAAACTAAAGAAGGTATAGGCACTTCAAATTTTTTTGAGGAACAATTACGTGATAATGACCTTTCGAAAAACGTTTTTGAAATCAAAAAAAGAAAAAAACATTATCCATAAAACACAATTTGTAAAAATCAAAATTTGAAATCCAATAACAAAGAACTGTGAAAAAAATTCAGAATAAATTTTTAAATTCCCTTGAAAAAAATTGCATAATAAGGATTTGAATTTAACAAGAAAATGGGGAAGGTCTATATGAATTTTTTGAAATATTTACAGCAAGTTTGACTTTTTTCCATTGAAATCACAAAAAAAATCACATTTAAATACCATAATTTGCAAAAATAAAAAATTCAAAACATATTCAACATGCCTATTAATGAATTTTGAAAAAATGTGAGCAAAAAATTTGAAAAAATCAAATACTTATAATAAAAACACTGGTTAAAGCAAAGCTGAAATTAAGTACTCTAAAGAGCAATAAGTAAAATTGAAATTAAAAGTGCATACTTGGCAGTATGCAATTCTGGCCAAAAGATTTGCAAGATTTAAACTCAATGCATCGAAAAATTTTGGAAAAAAATCGAGAGAAAGTGAAAAAAAATCAAATTAAATTTAAAAAACATTAGAAAAAGTGAAGCAAAAACTCGCATCAGCAAATTTTAAACGAATCAAGCGTAATCATTAGAAAATAAATAAAACCCAATACATCAGAATATTTTGAAAAAACTTGAGCGATTTAAAAAAAAAAATCAAATGAAAAATATTCGGTAAAGTAAAATTGAATTTAGACGATTAAAAAAAACTCAAAGCAAAATTTAAAAAATTCAAACAGTATTGGAAAGAGTTGGAAAGAGTTGAATGTCTACTTAGGTACCCAAAAAAGCAAAGAATGCAAAATTTAAACATACTTTTAGCTTGCAAAATCTTCAAAATAGCAAAAGTGTAATATTCAATGAGGGCAGAGAAAAGAATTTCGAAAAAATAGCAATTTGATCAGTACTTTCTGAAATTTTTTTTTAGAGAATATTTCAAAATGCAAAATGATTCCAAAATTGAAAGGAACTGGAACCTTAATCATGAGAAAGGAGAAAGGAATTGGACCACACAAAATCGGTATTATCTTCTAAAAACTTTTTGGAGATCACAAGTTCTAAAAAAGCTTTGTTCTTAAAAAGAAAAAAACTAAATTTCGTAACCTTCTTCAACAGAACTTGGATCAAAAAATTAAAAAAAAAACAATATTAAAATTAATAATTAGGTGGGTACGCACCTTTAAAAATATTTAAATCAGAAAGTCAAAGCAAGAATCGAAAGAAATTATGACAAATGTATGTAAATAATTAAAAATTCAATTTGGAAAATGCATTCGAGTAGAATTCCCTTTTAAAATTTCTTTTCTTAACCATAAATAGAAACTCTGAGCTCTTTTTGAAATACATCTCCAAAATTTTACATTAAAAGAAAAAGTAATATTAAAATTAGGCAATAGAAAGACCAATGAAAGTAAAATGAAAACTGAAATTGTACCAAGAAATGGTGGTAAAAAAAGGGCCCAAATGAAGTGGAAATAAGAATTACTTAAGCCCAAAGCAATTTTGAAAACTAACAACCATAATTTATTTCCTCAAAATTAAATTGAAAATTCAATTTGGAAAATACATTCGAGTTGAATTCCCTTTTAAAATTTCTTTTCTTAATCATAAATAGAAACTCTGAGCTCTTTTTGAAATGCATCTCCAAAATTTTACATTAAAAGAAAAAGCAATATTAAAATTAGGCAATACAAAGACCAATGAAAGTAAAATTAAAACTGAAATTGTACTATGAAATGGTGGTAAAAAAAAGGTCCAAATGAAGTGAAAATTAGAATTACTTAAGCCAAAAGCCATTTTAAAAACTACCAACCCTAATTTAAATCCTCAAAATGAAATAAAATGGAAAGAATATTTGAAATGAATTTCCAAAAAAATACCTACTAGCTTCAACTCTTTCCCAAAAATATTTTTCGAGATCATATAAGTCAGAAATTTAGAAAACTCGTGAAAAAATAAAATTAAACGACCTAGCTCTTTCTCTCAAAAATTAAACTTCACAAATTTCAACAACTAGGAAGTTTTCACCTTCAATAAGAAAGAAAAAATTAATTTAAAAGCTCAATAGGAAAAAAAAATTAAAAACGCGAAATTAAAAGAAAAAAAACATTGAAAATAGCGCGAAATTTCTAGTTTCACTTTCACTAATTAAAAAAAAATTAATTTAAAAAATCAACAAGAGAAAAAAACAAAAAATTAAATGTTTACCTGTTTCTCTTTCACTGATCACGAAAAAATTTAATTAAAAACGCGAACCGAAAAAATAACTCGAAAAGATTCACTAACTTGCACTAATTACAAAAACAATTTAGAAAAACGAAACGAGAAAAAAACGGAAAAAGTAAATGTTTCTCTTTCACTCATCACGAAAACATTGAATTAAAAACGCGAACTGAAAAAATAACACGAAAAGATTCACCATCACAAAAAATTTAATTTAGAAAATCAACACGAGAATGCGCGAACTCGAAGAATAACACGAAAAGATATCACCAAAAAAAATTCACTCATCTTTGGTCCGGAGGTCCTTCCTCCACGACAGCAAAAACTGTACTGAGCCCAGAAACCTAAACAGCACTGCAGGCAGGAAACGCCAGGTATAAAACCTTTTCTCCTTCTCCACCATCTGCCAAGGGGTAATAAAAACCAACCCTGTACGTGACAGAAATTTATTAGGGCAATAAAACGCCAACAAAAGAAAAAAATATAATAGGGGTTTAAAATTTACGTGACAGAAATTTATTAGGGCAATAAAACGCCAACAAAAGAAAAAAATATAATAGAGGTTTAAAATTTACGTGACAGAAATTTATTAGGGCAATAAAACGCCAACAAAAGAAAAAAATATAATAGAGGTTTAAAATTTATGAGTGACTCAGCATGGTCGGGGCAATAAAACCTGTTCAAAGGAAAAGGGCCGCAATAGAACCATTCGACAATTTTTTTTCGGAATTTTATCATCAAACAGACTAAATAAGGGTTCGGAATTTTACTACAGTCGAGGCAAGGGTAATAAAATTCTATAACAAAGGAAACCCTGCATTTACCCATCTGAAATTTTTCTGGGGTAATAAAACGCCGACAAAAAGAAAAAAAATATAATAAGATTTAAAATTTATGCTAATCAGGGCAATAAAATGCAGATAAGGGAAATTTACGAGGCAATAAAACCCATTCGAAGAATAGGGAAGGGGTACGTGATCATTTCTGAAACATGTTTTCGAAATTTCATCATAAAACAACCCGGAAAGGGCTTGAAATTTTACGACAGTCGGGGCAATAAAATTTAATCAAAATAAAATCAACAGAAACGTGACTGCTCGAATGAAATATTCTTCTGAGGGAACAGAACGCCCGCCGCCCAGTCAAAAAGAAAAAAACACAATGGAGGTTTAAAATTCCCCACAGCCAGCCAGTCCACGCAATAAAACTCTACCGCAGGAAAATCGACTCGATGGGGAAAGAAGTATTCAAATTTCGAAATAAAATTATATCAAGGGAAAATCGACACAACGAAGATACCGAAAGTACGCGATTATTTCACAGACAATTTTCTGAGACGATAAAATTCCGGCAACAGAAAGAAACCAGAATTCAAATGGGGATTTTTTTAGAATTTTATCATCAAACAGGCCGAATGGAGTTTGCATAGAGGGGTGGCTGATTTGTAGAAAAAATTCCAGTGCAGCAAAAATTTACAGGCCCTCTTTGTCCAATTATAAAAATTGAAAAGTTATTATCTTCCTTTCACATTTTTTTTGTTTCAGTCCTTTTGCAACATATGGCGATAATTTTTCAAATTATAATAAAATTAATAATACCTTATTTTCAATATCATTTGAAAAAGTCAATTTATTTTCTTACCATATCAGAAAAAATGAATTGAAATATACTCAATGTTTTTCTCAGGGATTCCGGAGCGGAGCCGGAGGGAGGAGGCTAGGCCCCCTCCGCGGACGATTTTTTCGGAGCCGGAGGGACTTTTGTAAAAATCTCGGAGGCGGAGCTGGAGGGGCTTTAAAAAAAATTCCGGAGCCGGAGTCAGAGCCGGAGGAACCACGTTGGACCTGCTCCGGCTCTTCGCTCCCTCTTGGGAGGTCCCTCCTTTGATTTTTAATTATACTCTAGGAATTTTTCAATTTTTCTTCCCTAAAAACTATCGTTATTGTTTTGCTTACGACAGTAGTTAAAAATGACTTGTTTTTTGTTTTTCAAAAAGTAATGATAGTTTCATTTTCATAATAATTCCACAAAATTTTTGATTTTTCATCGTTGAAGGGCCCTCCTGGAGGGAGCCTCCGGAGCTTTTTTAACCTTGCCGGAGTCGGAGCCGGAGGCACTTTTTAAAATTTTTTGGAGTCGGAGGCATTTTTTAAAAGTTTTTGGAGCTGGAGGGACCAGATCCTTCCTCCGGGATCCCTGGTATAAATCAATATCAAACAAGTATTTAAGGAATTTTTCCTAAAATTCAGGAGTCAAATAATTTTTGAACAAAACTATTTTTTTCAAGATTAATATAATGTTTCAAAGTTGAAAGCTAGCGAACAGGAGGGGAAATCGCTCCCCGAGTGCTCCCGGACAGCTTGTTTCGTGGATTTTTAAAATCGTGAAAATCGATAATCAATTCCGAACTAGTAATTTTTAATACCACTGCATGACCTCGCATTTAATTTCATTCACTAGTTTTAAAACCCCTGCATTCTTTGAATTAGAGCAAAAACAAATTCGGCATCCTTTCAAGGTCATAAATCAGTCTCTGTTCGATTTAAAATTCAGATAAGACTTTTTCGAATTTTTCTAGCCATAAAATGGACAAAGGAGCCGAATCCCATCAGGTGGTCTGAGAATGATTCACTGATATTTAAAATTCGAATAAAAAATTTTAGTCACGTTCTCGGAGCAATAAAATGAATAAAAGAGACCGAAACACAGTGGGAAGTCTGACCACGTTCTAGTGTAATCTATTCAGAGATCATTCTCAGTTTCTCGGGGTCATAAAACCAACAAAGAAAAGGCAACACTATAAGGGTTATAAATCATTCAGGTCAAATTTTTTATATCAGCTGGCGGGGGTAATAAATCAGTCAAAGGAGCCGAAACATGAAAGGGGCATATCCTCCTAGAAAATTTCCCAAAATTTATAACCATCATCATTCAGGGCAATAAATCTTGATAAAGAATCAAAAATACAATCGGGCCGACAAGTCACATACATATTTTGAAAGCAATAAAAGATCAAATTTTATTTTACAACAGTTGATTGGGGCAATAAATTTCAACAAAGGAGCCGAATTTGTTTTCCTCAAATTTTATGTGGTGGGGGAATTTTTTGGGAATGGTGGGGGTAAATGGAAAATGATATAGGGAGGTGCAGAGCTCATTTCTAGTTGAACCGTTTTACGGAAACCTTGGTCTCGAAAGATAGGCGCAGCGAGGGAGATCGTCCTGATCACTGGACGCTTCGTCATCGCTTGAGTTTACTCTTGAGGTGCCCTGCGTTGTCTGCACTTTGCAGATTGTGATACGGGTCGGGAGAGGCATGTAAGGTGTGATGGCCTTAGCCCAGCGCACGTCTATCCGGTAGGGCCAAGGAGGACGTTACCCCTGCAGACGTTTCGAGTGCTGGTGATGGCTGTGTCAGCTGCCGCTAGTATCCGTTGATCGCTCGAAGCCAGCCGAGTCGGGAGCTTTATGCTCGCTGCGCGTGGCTCGCAACTCCAGCATCTTTATGCTGGACGCGCGTGTTTTATAGCCTATATAGGTCCCTATAAGTCGCCATCCGCAGTAAGTGCTTTCGAGTAGGTGGTTGTCATAGACTTTGCCAGCATAAGTCACTGAGCATTGTGGTAACGTCCAACCCTTCGTCTCTCCTGGGGTTAGGTGGTGTGTGTTTTTTGAGGGTGAAGGGTGAAAGGTGAAGGTAAGAAGGTTGGAAGGGTATTCAAGAAAAGAAGACTGTAAGACGAAGATCTAGGATATTTACATTATAAATAAGTGATAAGTAATTTTAAGATGTACTTTGGTATTTTTAGCTGGCTTGTTTACGCCTATGTTATTTTGTAGTAGGGGTTTTTTCAGGATCCCTTTCTTTCAATGTAGAAAGGGCTCCTTTTTTCCCCAATATTTAATAAATTTGATCTTTTTTAAAATCATTTTTTATTATTTTTTTGCTTTCGGCTTCTTTATTTTTTTTTCAAAATTTATTTTTACAAATATACCTGAGCAAATGGTATGTGACTGATGTGCATAATTGCATCAAGTCACACCAATATTGCTCTACAGTAAAATGGAGATATTACTCTCCAACATTTTTCTAGACTTAAAAATCACGAAGTCCAAATTTCGAATTTGGCGTTAAGAATTATTCTTGCAAGGTAAGTAACAGTTTTTCGAATTTTTTAAACCTGTATTGTACTTCTGGATTAAAATATTTTGAATCTTACGAGTGCCCATAAATTTATTTTCAAAAAATATTTGCTTTGAACATTTCAACTAAAAGTTTAGTGTTAAATCTGATTTTTTTCTACCAAATTATCATTGGAAAACTTGAGAATGGTAAGAATGGGGAAAAAATTGAACCAAATTAAGATATTTTTGGCTGAAATTATGGAGAAATAAAAAAAAAGTACCTTAATGAATAGGGCAAGGATTTTTAAGCGCTAAAAAACAAGATTTAAGCGCTAAAAACAAGCGGTTAAAATGGACAAAAAAGCGGTTATTTAAGCGCTAACAGTCCAAAAAAGCAAATATAAGCGCTATAAAAGTATACCTTGTCGTATATCAAAATACAGGTACTTTAAACCTGAATAATGAAATCCTATCAAATCACCTGCAAACTTGGAACATAAGTTATTGATCGAGAAAAATATCAATAGATTAATACTTTTTATTTTAAAAAAAAATTGAAAATAACAGAAAAAGAAGAAACTTTTTTTAAAACTAAAAAATTAGGCGAAATGAAAATTTTTTCATCCAGTCACAAATTATAAGGTTCAGATTTTTCTTTTTTTTTAAGGACCAAATATTGAAAATTTCGATTTTTTGGTTGATTTTTATCATTTTTTATAATTTTTCCTCAAATAAGCGCTAACGACCTCAAATAAGCGCTTAAAAAGCGTTTATAGACCATTTTCGTGCTGAATTTAAGCGTTTATAAGCGTTTATAGTTGAAATAAGCGTTTTTAAGCGCTAAAAATTTTTGCAATTCGGCTTGGAATTGCATGAATCGCAAAAGAAACATGGATAAGCGGTATCTACTGCAGTACATTCAAATAAGCATTTGCTATAAAATCCTTGCCCTATTAATGAATTTTAAAAATAAAAAGTTTGATTTAAAATAGATTGTTTTCATTTAATTTTTTGAATTTTTCGTTTCTTAATTCATTTACTTCTTTTAAAAACGCCCAAATTGAAAAAATCCCAGATTATAAAACTGCCGGCTCATTCCATGTCAACTCACCCACTTTTTGACGTTAGGTTCACCGATTTTGCTCAATTTTTTTTTACGAGTTCCCCTCGATGACCTAATGAAGGAATCACCATTATTTTGATCCTAAATGCTCAGGGGGTGGGGGGATGGCCCTTGTAATTTTCATATCATCAAGATTTTTTGTAAAACGGCTAAACTTTGAAGGCGTATAGCTCGAAGTGGGTTTGGCATAGAACAGATTTGTTTACGCAGTTTTGTAGAGAATTGAAAGGAGATTCGAATTTGATAATCACATTTCGAAAAATTCAAAGTTGAACTTTCAATGGATACAACATACGCAGGCCCCCATTTAAAAATCTGAAAAATTACTATGAGTAGTACTTTTTATGCCCTTTTCAACCTACGAATTTTCAAAATGGGATCTCAAGACCCCTGGGGGGTACCGGGGGCCCCAAATATGCCCAAAATTCAAAAAAATGTAAAAACTCAAGAAACATGTCGATCTCTACTGATTCGAAGGCGCTGAGTTCGAATATGTATTCAGTTTTTTCGTCTGACCCCTCTGGAACCCCTATCAGCCCTCCGATGGGGGTCAAAAAATTTTAAAAATAGCAAAAGGGAGCTGTTAGGGGTTCCAGAGGGGTCGGACGAAAAAACTGAATACATATTCGAACTCAGCGCCTTCGAATCAACAGAAATCGATACGCCAAACGATATTTTCACTTCTTACATGCTTTTTTCAAAAGGGAAATTTTTTTTGCCCGCCAGAATAGGGTGTCATCACGACAAGGCATTTGCACGCCCAAATGAGGTGTAGGAACGACGAGCAATCACACAGTTTCACGCCAGATTACAGCACGACAGTAAAGTGTATAGGAACGACAGGGAGATGTGTATTACGAAATAAAGGTCAACACGCCGAAATAATATTTTACACTACGAAAAATTATCAGTTCAATGAAAGGGGGTAAAAATTGAAAATTTTGAAAATGTCATGTTGGATATCAAAATAGATGTTTTTTGGGGGGTGCCGAAATCGATTTCGAACATGTTTTCATCCTTTCTGATGACCCATAGTACCTACATATTTGTAATTCGATATTTTCATGATGTTTTTTTTTCTTCAAAAATTTATGTAAATTTGTAATTTTATGCATTGAAAAATATGACTTCTTTCTTTACCTATAAAGAAAACCATTCATTCTTTTTCATTTGAAAGGTTAACAAAGAAATGTCTAGGTATCATCAACCTTGAGTAATGATATTTTTGAAGAATTTGAGTTTTTATTCCCATAGGTAAATAGGAAGTGGATTAGCCAAAGGGGTAAAAATGAGTTCAAAATCGAATTCAAGACCCCCCCCCCCAAAAAAAAAATATTTCGACACCTAACATGATATTTTTAAAGAATTTGAGTTTTCATCTCCCTGTGTAGAGGGTGGGTTAGTAGAAGAAATAAAAATAACTTGAAAATCAGATTCTGGGCCCCACGAAATCCCTATTCCCCTATTTATTTCTTACAAACTTCACAAATTCTATTTTTGCAGCCTCAAATCCTGAAATCTCCCACTGTGCGACGCTGTCAAAATCTTATAAATTTTTACATTTTCGAAATTAAATTTTCTATTTTTTGAAGAAACTTGGTATCAGAAAGTCAGAAGCTGACTCATGTTACCAGCATTTCCTTTCAGAAGAAACTTTACTTCATTTTTTTTTTGTTGCTTAAACAGCATTTTTGGAGCTAAAAAGTGAAGTCGTGAATTGTATTTTATAGTCGTTCAATGTAATATAATGTCGTGATTTTTTTAATTCGTTGTGCAATAAATTATTTCGTCGTTCGAAAAATGAGAATTCATTTTGCAGTCGTGGTATATATTTTCTCGTCGTTAATCGCTCCTACGCTCGTCGTGATGACACCCTTTTTTGCCGTAACTTAAAATCATACCCTTTTCAAAATGGGGAGGGGGCTGAGGGGCCTCAAAGGGTCAAATCGCAAAAATAACCACATATTCGAAAACTGGTCACACGTAATTTTCCATTTTTTTGAATTTTGATCCTATTCGGGGGCCAATAGGGTGGCTTAGAGGGGTCGGATGAAAAAACTGAATACATATTCGAACTCAGCGCCTTCGAATCAGTAGAAATCGACATGTTTCTTGAGTTTTTACATTTTTTTGAATTTTGGGCATATTTGGGGCCCCCGGTACCCCCAGGGGTCTTGAGATCCCATTTTGAAAATTCGTAGGTTGAAAAGGGCATAAAAAGTACTACTCATAGTAATTTTTCAGATTTTTAAATGGGGGCCTGCGTATGTTGTATCCATCACGAAAGTTGAACTTTCATTTTAAAAGTTCATCTTTGAATTTTTCGAAATGTGATTATCAAATTCGAATCTCCTTTCAATTCTCTACAAAACTGCGTAAACAAATCTGTTCTACGCCAAACCCACTTCGAGCTATACGCCTTCAAAGTTTAGTCGTTTCACAAAAAATCCCGATGATACGAAAATTACAAGGGCCATCCCCCACCCCTTGAGCAGTTAGGATCAAAATAATGGCGATTCCTTCATTAGGTCATCGAGGGGAACTCGTAAAAAAATTTTGAGCAAAATCGGTGGACCTAACGTCAAAAAGTGGGTGAGTTGACATGGAATGAGCCTACCATAAGAATCTCCCGAAAATCCAAAAAATTTCAAGATCTGAAGTCTATTAGTGAGGAAAGAAGGCTCGATCAATCAATAATTTTAAGACCAAGATCACGCTTCGAAAACCAATGGAAAAATTTTTGAATAATTTTCCTTCTCAATTTATTGAAATAATTTAGTAATTAAAAAAACTGAATAAGAATTTTAAAAAGGGTTGAAATTATCATCTAACGCTCCGGGACAAATACTTGAGAAATTATCTTTTGTTTCTAGCGCCCAAAAAAACCCTGAACCATTGAGAATTGTACTTTTTGATTGACTAAAATAATTGCTCAGTTGGAAAAAAAGGATGTAAATACCTGACATTTTCACAAAAATAGTCATCTCTGTTTTTAAAATTCAAAAATTGAGGAGTTTTGTTTCAAAACGCAACAAAAAATTTGTTTCATATCAAAACGCAACATCTTTTTTTTGCTCCCCTCCCCTCCAACCCTCCTTGAGGTACAAGTGCGAAATAACCCCAAAACATGTAGCTGGGGTCCTAAGCTTTCCAATGAGACCGCTTCGAGCCAAAACCCCCCACCCAATTTTGAATGACAATTTTTTTGCGATTTCCCAAAAATCAGGTCTTCGAAGATGTTGCGTTTTGAAACGAAACTCCTCAATTATTGATATAAGAGCTCACTTTTCAATTTATTAATATTTCTTAGCAATAGAAATCTTCAAATCATATCCACGATTTTATAAATTTCCAAAAATTTATAACGACTTCTAAAAAGAATTTGGAGAATTCAAGACCTATTTTAGCAAGGGACCGAAAAAAAAGAATGGAATGGCATGAAACGATCAAAATCAGACAGGGTAGAACGAGCGCTTTTCTCATTTTGCAAAATTTTCGTTTTAAAAAAATCATAAATTAGACTAGATTAAATCGAGGTGTTCACTAGATCACAAATATGAGAATTCGTACTATTCTTTGACTTTTTCTGGACCGAAAATTTCAAATTTTTCGTCAACTTTTTGTTAACCCCCCCCCCCTCTTTACTTCACGTAGATAAAATTTATACAAGCTCCTGAAAATTTTCCAGCTTTTTTCACCAATAAAAAATAATCAATTGAGAGCAGGTGTTGAGGAGTAAAAAAAAAACCGAGCGTATAAAATTTTGAAAAATTCAACTGTTTTATGAAGTGCCAGCGAAGTGGGGGCAAATATTTTGGCAGAGAAAGAGACGATCAAAAACTAAAATTTCATATTTTTTTCAATACTTCAATGTTAAGAAAAAGCAACAGCCACATTACGAAAAAAAAGAATTTTGCCAAGGAATTGAAAAAATGAAGTAAGGTGCAGTGGGGTAATTGCAAACCACTTTTTGATTAGTGCCACTTTGTCAGTTCACTGTGACGACCCTATGGCACCAAACAATCCCAAATTTCTGTCACATGAACTTCAAGGGGTTCTCTGTTGGTGGAAAAAATTTTGTATCGTTTCATTCACACCTTTGTGAGATAATGAAATTTTAAAATTTTGAAATTTTAAGTTTTGAGTTTACCCCGCCTGGGGTAAATGCAAAATCGTACATTATCTCGGAGGGAGTTCATTTTTTTTCAGTTCTGATTGAAAAATCGAAATCTACATAAAATTTGCTATCTGTTTACATGTTCATATCCGTTTTTTGATCAAGTTTTGTCCGAGTTGGAGAATTCTAATACAAATCTCTTAACGTCTTTAATACCTATAATAAATATTCTTTGGTGGCCCAATATATTTTTTTTTGTAATTTCGGACCATATTTTATTTCTAAAAATTGAAAAAAAAATTGGGGTGAATGCAAAATCATAAAAAAATTTGAATTTGCAATTGCCCCGACTACATGTTTTTTGGGGCAATTGCGAAATCGCATATTTAAGGCTTACGAGATGAAAATTTTTTAAAATCAATGGTCCTACCTCAAACTTACATGCCTTCTAATAATTAACACGCAGAAATCGATTCGGAAAACTATTTTTTAATTTATTTTGGACCACATTGAAAAAAATGCCTACAATTTTACTTTGGAGCTATTTTGACACTTTTTGATAAAACCACTTCCAGAGAACACATGCGCTCACCAATTTTGTTCCTGTTGGGTGAAAATATAAGAAATAGAGGTACCTTGATGTACAAAAAGACCGTGTGGTCAAATATTATTTTTCTTGGCCTCCAGCAGCTGATTTTGCAACTACCCCAGTTTTGCAATTACCCCACTGCACCTTACCAAAATTTCAAATTCTTTTTCTACATTTCAACTAAAATTTTCACTTGTCGAATTTTCAGCGTACATGTACCCAGTAGACACCTCGAAAGTACGAAAAATTTGGAAATTTTACTTGATAAAATTACTAAAAACTCACCAGCTATTTTCTCTTCGCTAGAAAATCACCTAATAGCTGCTTCAATTCTGTATTTTGGGATTCCAAACAGCTCACTTCTTTTTTCAATGAACTCGTTTCTGAAATCGAGACCAAATAATCAATATATTAATCGAGATTCAACTCTGTAACGTAACTGTACAATTTTTGATATTCAGGTAGTCAGATACCAACCTTTGGCTAGATCTAAATATTCTTGCATGCACTTTTGCGTAATATTCCACATGAATTCTTTTTCTTTAAAAATATCGCCGTTAAATTTATCCCAATAAAGCTGCATATCTTTTTCGGTCAGAATTCGGGATACTCTAAGTTTATCCAAACTCGCACATTTATTTTCACTGAAAGAAAACCACCAAAAATTTAATTCCATCCTTCCAAGAGGACAAATGTGTAACGAAAAAACAACCAACCAACCTATTATTATCTTGTTTTTTAATTTCCACCACGAAATCTGAAATGGTATTTATGAGCGATAATTGATCAATGTGCTTCGTATGTTGAGGATTTCTGCATAAGGTTCTTGGAGATTCATCATCGAACAATTCAGGGTCCCCTAAAATTAAAAAAAAATAATGCTTTGACGTCGACGAAATTTGAAAATTCATTCACGAATGAGAATTTGCCTTACTTGAAAATTGAGGTGCCGATGAAGGTCTCTGCTGAATACATTTTCGTCCAATTTTTTGCCCTGAACCGGTTCTTAATTGTTGTCTTAAAGTATCTTGATAGTTTAGCATTAGGCTTCGATCTTTTCGAATTTTCTCACACGTTAGACATTCTATCAAAGGAATAATACGTTTTTTCAACGAGTTCATACGAGCTTCGTTTTCGATTTTCAATGCCTGAAATAGTATATTATGCAATGAGGGAGATAAAGTGATTTTCGACGAATTTTGAGGTTTATTGCCCGAGCGAAGCGAGGGAAATAATTCAAAATCGTCGAAAATCATTTATCTCCCGAGTTACATAAGATATTTTTTGTTGTAGTGTGAGTAAAAGGCGAGTTTGAGCACTCGAGCGATTCGCGAGTGTGAGTAAAAGTGCACTTTTACTCACACTACGATGAAAAAAAATATTCAACGGATCAAAATTACAAAATATTATTATTCTAATTACTTACGGTAGTTAAGGTAGGTATCCGTTGATTTTCTTACCTTTAATACGTAATCGTAATTAATCAAGTTTTGCTGATTTTTTGACAAATTCTCAGTCAGCTCGTCAACTTGGCAGTTCAGAAATTCAACATTTTTTACTATTTCTTGTAGAATAAATTTTGTCAAATGAGCATCTGCTGATTGGATCTCAGGCAAAACGACTTTTTCCGAAGACTGCTCCTTTTCAACGCCTGTAAAAAAGATACCAAACAAAATTTCATCAATTAAAATGTAACCAAGTCAATAAAATTACAAATTAGATACGCAAACCTTCAATTCCTTACTTTGATCCGATGCTTTGAAGTTTTTTAAAGCTAATTGAATTGATGGAAGACTATTCAAATGCATTAATTTGAATTCCGGTGCTTTCCATTCAATATGGAGTACTTCTTCATGAATTACTTTGTCAATTTGAATTATCTACAAAATATTTTTATTAATTTCATTCAGTATTTTGCTAACTATTAAATAATACGCTTAATAATTACCTTCTTAACGAGTGTCATCGCCCTTTTAACATTTAGCTGCCAAACTTTTTTGAAAATATTTTCGTTCACGTCGCTCAGACGTCCCATCTTCTCAGAATTTCTTTCAAAATCTGATTTTAATTCGGAAATTTCCTTTGTCAATTTATTGGACTTCAACTCGTGGCTTTTCTTGCATTCTTCTATTTTCGCTCGAAGTTTCATTTCAGTGTCATATAATCTGCGTAAAAAGTAATATACCTCAGTAATTCAACATGTAAAACAGTCAAACACGATTAAATGAACTCTACCAACCTGTTAATTTTCTGTTTCTGGTCGGATTTGATCTGGGCCAATTCTTTCTGTCTTTTTGTCAATATAAGATAATTGTATTCGAGTTTTTTCTCATCTAATGAACACGATGCTTTCGTTTCTTCCAAGTTTATTTGCAAACCTTGCAATTCTTTTTCAAGATTTTCTTTAGTTTCGGTGTATTTTTCGAAATGCTCCGAATACATCAGATCCATTTGTTTTTCATATTCCTCGACCATTTTATTTCGATCTTCAATATCTTGCACTTCTTCTAGTTCGTATTTCTCGTTCAATATTTCCCATTTAGCTTGACAATCTTCAATTAGCTTGTTTTGCTCTTCGCTAACGAAATCCTGCAAACACAAAAGAACATTACCCATTTACACCACAATTCAGGTAAATTTTTTGCCAATTTTCAAAGTAAAATTTCACCTCAATCAGTTTCAGATGTTTTCTGTACGCATCTCGTAGAATTTCGATTTGTTTATCGATTCTGTAAGACAGCACATTGATGTCGTTTCTCTGTGTGATCTGATCATTGACAAATTTTTCATCCGCTTTGGCTAAATCATTCTTCAATTTCTCAATAACGTTGTTTTTGCAGGTCAATAATTCTTCGCATTTCTCTAAATAGAACAAAAAAAAATTTCATTATGAATATAAAATACGTTGAAAAAATTAAGAAATAAAATAATTCTCATTACTTTTCTGCTCTTCGCAAGCGTTATAGATATCGATGGAATCATTATATTTAGATATAGGGTCCCATTTCGAAGTAATTTCATCAAATTGAAGTTGAGCTATGACGGCTTCTTTCTCCAAAAGTGATGTCCTGGCTTTCTCCGACGACTCCTCTTCCTTTCTTCGGTTTATTTCACGCAGATCGTTGGCTATTTTAATATTTGTAACCATTTCGTTGCATTCGTCAATCAACTCGGTTATAATATTATGACTGGTTTCGATTTGCTCCAACGTTGCTGCATATTCTGGATCGTTGATACGATTTAAAATATCGTCTTCCATTCTAAAGGTAAAATATTGTTTTTTTTACCGTTCAGGTAAATATACACATATTTTAATTATTTAAAATTTGTAATACTTACTCGAGCGTTTTGACGATATCCATAACGTCGAGGATGAAGTATTTAATTCAGTTGCCAAGGTAACCTCATCAATCTCAGATAATCGATTACACTACGCAAGTCTGGTTTTTTTTTCAGAAGGAGGTTTCATCGAAGGTGATGTAACAGTTTGTTCGGGCCTGGGTTCGTCTTTGACCTCCTGTTTAATCTCAGTTTCAACAGTAGTGGTAGCTATCTTGGGAGGATTTTTCACCACGTTGTTCTTCGGCGGTACTGCGAAGATCACAGAATTGAAAATCTCACGTCAAACTCTAATGACGCAATCATAACTCTAATACTCACTCTCCATTGCTGGAGGTCTAACGACAGGCGGAGGGAACCAGCGAGTCAACTCCATCAATCCTTGGCGTTGGAAATTCGAACTTGGCTCTTCTTTGACATCTTTGTTCACAAAACTACCTTGGGCACTTGGAGTTTTCACATCCTACGAATACCCTTTAGACGGTTGATATTTCGTAATGTTGAATAAATCGTCGAAAACCGATTGCAAATGGGAAACGGTCGTAAGCTATGAAGGAATTCAATTTTTAAAATTCCGAAAACAAAAAAATAAATAGATCAAGAGCAAGGTATACTTACCAGTCTGGAGTTACCAACCGATATGAGATCAGGAGCTTGATAAACGATTCCGGCGATAATATAGTAATCTGCCGCGGGAACTATCTGCGTCAGTGACGATCGATGCTGTTTACGTATCACATAGAGTATTGGTTCCTGAACATGTAACAAGGTGTATTCCAATCCAGCCATGTTTCTGCGCAAAATTAAACAAACAGAGTGTTGCAAATATTCGTATTCCATACGTGAATTTTCTCAGAAATGTAACAAACCAAAATACTTACACCAATTGATCCAGATTTAGACGTTGCATTGCATCTTGATTATTTCATTGTTACAAGTCCGATTGTAAAACGGATTACTTCTTTCGGAAAAGTAATCTAGGACATTGGAAGAATTCACGATCGGCGCCCAAGCACTGTCATGCCATAATATCATAATAAACTTAAAGGATTTTCAGCTGAAACACGGAGAAAAAATAATTCAAGAGTGGTAAATCATATCGGAATGAAAAACGAGTTAAGACTTTGTTCGTACACTTCTAGGCAAACAAGGAACTCTTCCTGGCATCATACTATTCTAAATAGATAATTAAAACCGTAAAATTATTAAAATTCATTGGAAAATAATGATAAAATCACAATTTTTCAATCAGCTGAGCAACAGCAAATAAAAACAAAATTTTTTAATTCTCCACTTTGTAGGCGTTTTAGTTCAGGCATTATGAGCAGCATCACTTACTTATCACCTGCCTTCGCGATATGCAATGCCTCAGCTCAACTGCAAGAAAAAATTACAGAATCGTTTCGACAAATTGTCGTATTTTATAAATTTCAAATATTGCTTTTTTGAAGTAGCCAATTATTTTGATGATATTTCTTTGAGAAAACATAACAAAGTAATTAATAAATTAATCAAAATTTGTAATAATTTCAGAAAATTAGGAATTAGACTGTTAAAAAACGAAAATGCCAAAAAGTGTACAAGAACTAGCCCATTTTAATGCAATGACGTCACATATGAATCAATCAATCATCTCCACTCTTCTCTTCTCCATCGCCATCACACTTCATTATCATTAATTTTATCAATATCAACAAACAACAAAGCTTATAGAAAACTTGTCAAAAAAGCACGTTAAAAGTTGATTTAATAACAGAAACCCCATCAAAATAATCAATTTTAGTTCGTTAACGTCAATCTAAACGAATGCTGCACTAATTCCAACTTTGTCGCTACGTTGAAGATGCTCATACGAAGTTTACTACTACCGAATACACGGAAGATTTGCTGTGACACATTGTAACCTCAAATACGGTATATACCTTCTAATAATTAGTAAAATGATACGTTATAATCGATAATCACCCACGTTTCATTATAAATCCTCGTTTTGGCCAACCACCGCGCCGCATTCGTATACGAGAGTAAAATGTACCGCTTATCGAGCCAAACATCGCCGTGCGTCTTGCTCATGAACGGTACTCGGCTGTACTTTCCCACCGGCAGGAAACGTCGAAGTCTCTCACCTTGTCCGTACCGCAAAAGATCTCAACTGGGTGCCAACTCAATCTCCCATGGATTTGTACGTCGTCGGCGTCACTATCGATATGTTTACTCTTGAAAATCTTAGACAGATGGACATCAGTCCCAAAGTCAGCAGTGTATTAATCGCCAAAGATAAGTCGCGTTCTAAAATGTAGCCATTATCTCTCGAAGACACCTGTCCAAACAGATATTTCGGTCTGGCTGCGCCTCCTTTACGCGAAGACGTCTGCCAAACCCCTTGGAATCCTATCGGTACCAATAATATTTTGAGAGCGCGATGGAGTATACCCATATTTTTCACCAATCATAACGATACTCAGGCGAGTTATCGAAATGTTTCGAAGTAAATGCTCCTTACGACGAATCACAAAAGACCAAGTCATTATGTGCGTTGTATTTATCGTCTCATATATTCGGAGCGGTCGATTCGAGAACATGTTTACGTCGTAATACCGGTACGTTCAATATACACCTAATTAAATACTGCGACGAGTTGGGAGGCGATATCTACCTGCCTATTGTACCTTTGGATAAAGCCTGACAGCTAAGCTACTCTATACCATGACCCAGGGAGACGATAGGAGCAAATGCAATCGCAACGAAGCTTAGGATTACATCAGATCCAGCGTAGTCGTCTGCGATTTGGATAAAAATCAATATCCTTCGCCCGAGCAACCCATATACAAGAATGAAATCGATCTGTACATCGAATTTTTCCAATATATTCTACCATAACAATTCAGACACATCTTCGTTCACAGGCAAATTTGCCGTAACAATGAAAAAATGAACAAAAGTTTACAGCAAAGTAGCAGACCAACACCACCATCTTCAATGCAAAATCTCTTGCCTTTGAAACGAAATCTGCCCGCTGTCCTGTTGAGCTCTAACGATACCGAATTCACCAACCAGCATTATCACGGTTTATTCGACGACGATTACAATATTAAATACCAATACGTCGGTCAAAACAGAACCGTTCCAGGAATCTAGTAAATTACTAGTTACCTCGATAGATAGGATGAAAAATTTGATATTTTCTTCCAAGCTGAAGTTGGTGCGGTAATTTTTCGTAAAAATATTCATTCCATATTGGTCACTTTCCGTATACGTAAATTACCTGTAAAAATTATCAAATAATTTAATTATTTCACTGAGATTATTCGTTGATCAACATCATAATTGTTAATTTATTAATATTGTGTACTCAAATTTTAGGATATTTCTTACATTCCTTGATCAAAACGGTAATTACGGTAATGAACGGTAATTATTACGGCAATTTTACGGGAAAATGGTAATTACGGTAATTTTGGTTTAAAAATGGTAATTTCAATCTGAATTCTGTGTAATTTGTAGTAATTATTCTCAAGTTTTTTAATTCACGGTAATTATTTATTTCAGTTTGTTGACATGTGAGTTACGAACCAAAAGAATTCGCATACTATGTATTGATACTGTTGATATTTATTTAAAAGATCCTAGTCTTTCTTAAATAATGCGCTCGTTTGTGTTGTAATATTACAACGTTCGTAATTTTCAATTTTTTTTTAGTTTTTTTTTTCATTTCTTTTGCAGGCGCGAAATATTATTTTTATTCCTTATATTTTCTTCTTTATTATTCATTTTTAATTACGTCGTAACAAATTTAATTTCATTGTACCTAATATCTATTTATTCGATTGTATTCTGAGAAAAAAAATTAATAAAATAATTTTTTACGTCGACTGAAATTGTTTTATTTTTTTTTGCAATTTGAAAAACAAAATTAATTTTTACAAAAAAAAAAGAAATTAAATTTGTTGCTACGTAAAATAAGGTACTTTTTTTGGTACGTGTTTTTTGGGACTCATAGCGTTTCCTTTTTATTAATTTTGTAGATATGGCAGCAACTATGCGAAAAGTACGTCCAACAACGTTTCGCGAATATCGAAAACGGTCGTTGATAAATTAAGTGAAAAGTTTCCACGTTTGGCCGCCATTTTCACTTTAATTTACGGAGGAGTGCGGGTAAATGATCGAGACGGGAATTTTTTTTTAAAAAGGCAACATACTAATTTTGTTATTTTGATAGGGAATTATTGACGATTCTCGAAAGTATATTGGAATAATCACCAAATGATCTAATAGCAAGACGGGTCTGCGAATCTTGAGCTTGGAAGAGTTGGAATTTTATCATAGTTTCAAATTGAGCGTCAAGAAATTAATTCCGATCACGGCGTTGAGCGTGTTACCGTTCGGAAATTTTTTTATTATACCACAAGTGTAAGATTTCTACTAAAATAATTTTTTTAAATATGATATCTTGGGACCAGGTTTTTAAAAATGAGAGTTTTGAACGTGAGATCGACGATATTCGAATTCGTTTTTGAAGAAAGTTCCTACAATTGATCAAATGGTCATCAAAAGCTTACCTATTTGCATAATATTGAAAATTAATGCAGTCTTTCGATAGATCCAATGTGGTTTTATTTTTCAACACAGGTACTTCGTGTCTCGAAAAACAGTTACCCATCATTTCTGGTCTGAAAATCAAAAAGCAAAGTTCACTTTGGAAGAACAAAGCGAGCGATTGAAGCATCAAAGGGCAGTTCTACAGTAAGTTTACCTCTATCCGAAACTCATTCGCAGAGTACCTCTAGTCTCTAGATCACTTTGATACCCGACGTGAAGGTTCAACGACTGATTGTCTTGTTGCAGACATTTGAGGGAATGTCCTAGTGGTAAAATATCCGACGATGTGCTGGACGACTGGCGCAAATTGTTAGAGAAATTAGATCAAGGCAGACGTCCCGATGTATCGGAGGTGCTGAAGGTTACGAAGTTGTTCGATCGTTCTGGTCCTTTCTACCTGCAAGGATTATCAAAGTTTCATATTGTTAGTATTTCGTACGAATTAATTTACCAAATTCGTGTAAAATATCTAAATCGAAATTTAATTTTATCGTTTGACTGAAGATGAACTTGAATGCCTCGTATGGTATAACTGCGATTCTATCTCCGCTGAAGAAAATTGTCCGGTTCGCAGAGTATAACGAAGCTGTCGATCAGAAAATAGTGCAAAAAGGTGGTCCAAAAGCGCTTTCTGCAGAATTAAGATCTCAAGTGCGCTTCGTCATCTCGATATTTACCTACTCTTTACTTTTCAAACAGACTTATTCTGTTCTTTTTGTCGAGAGGTGTAGACTCGATGAATATGAGCCAAGCTGAGCAGATCGCTTTTCTACAGAAATGGCTCCAGCTTACTGCCAAAGTAGATATATCTAATTATTCGTTATTGTTACATACGCCCATGTTGTTGGGATACAACACGTTTCATCAAAGCAAATCCAATGTATTGCGAAAAAGTTGATTGTTGAAATACATGTTTTTTGTAGTTTCAAATTTTCATTTTACGAATTACGACATTACGAGGTTTTCCTTTTTCAGAGGTATACGAGTTGGGGGCACCTTGAGCGAGAAAATATAGGTCTATGGGCAAAAAATTTTCAATTTACTACTGATTTATGCAACTTTTTAAACTCTTTTGCAGAGAGTAATTGGGTAAAAAAAGTTATCCAATTTTGATGATTTGAGGTCAATTGCCTCAATGGGCATGGGCATGGAGGCATGGATCATGGAGGTATCCTATCGCCACATTTAAAAAGCCTAAAAAATGAATTTAAATTCTGACCCAATTAATTCAGTTAAAATTATTGCAAAATTGCAATTCAAATAATAAATAAGTGCAATATTTAATGTAACAAATTATTTTGAGTATCGATGGGAATCTTTTGAAACTCGGGCAAAAATGGGCTGAAATTGAAAACCACATAAAAGAGCCTGGATATAGAAATCACTCTTAGGCGTCAAAAATTGGTATTCGAGGTGACACCAATTTTGGGCCTTCCAGAAGAAGTAAAATCAAGGGAAAGAATCAACTCAAAAACCAAATTTTACGTTTTCAAAAAAAGAGAAAAATTTAAAATGAATAAAACATTCATTATTCTGATCAATTTTTTTTGAAAATTTTTCTGATTTTCCCCCCTAAAAGTTGTTGAACTCTCTTATTGCTTTGATTCAGGTAGACGTTGAAACATCCGGTATTCATGTCTCCTGAGACTAGTCTAGCTGATAATTCGAATCGATCGATTTCAATCAAATCTGATGTAGTTCTTGCGGTGACAATAAAGCTACAGAAGTCGAGTTGAATCGTCGTAACAACTAACAAGGTCGATAATGTCACTAATGTGGGTTATAAAAGAAAAAAAAACCGCCTGCGAAATTTGTAATTCAACTCGAGTATTTCAAACTCGGTCGCGATGATATTAGCAACGTCGCCGACGTCGTCTTCGTCGTTCGCACCAACGTCATCAAAGTACCTACTCATCTCGTAACCGTATTCTGGATAAAAATGCAAACTGCATGATGAAAAAATAGCTACGAATAAGAAAAGCGTCGAAGTAACTCGGCGTTAAATTAATTCCGATCTAGCAGCTCGTCGAAAATAAAGATAGAAAGAAATAAAAGAAGAGAATGGAAAAGACTGCTGCGCCTCTGCCTGCTCGCACACAACAAGTACAGAGTACGAAATACGGTACACACAGTGTGCTTTGTGTGCGAGGGAGGAGTTGGAATAGAGTCGAGGAGCGGAGGATAATGCAGCAGCGAAAATATAATGAAGTTGTTTACATTTCGCCGACGTTTTCTAGCCTAATATAGCTAACAAAATTCTCGCCATTTTTGTATTGTAAACAGTTAACAAACGCCGGACGAAAATGGGTAAACAAAAAGAGCACACGGCGGAAAAGATTTTCACGCTTTTTTTTTTTTGCTTTTTGACGACGTCGTCGACGACGATGACGACGGCGGCGTTTCTTGTTCAATATGACAAAGACGACGTTTAAATTACATCGCTAAGTACTTTCGATCTCTGCTTTCAGGCCTTCTTACGTATACGTCGTAGTGGCGCGGTACACGCGATCAATCAAAAGCCATCGATGCGGTGAATTTTCTCGTAGGTGGTGGTTTCTCGAGTGTACGAGGTGCGGTAAGTTTGTACGTCTGGGTGTGTACTTTGGAGAAATATGCCAGAAAAAAAATCATCGATTATTTTAGATTTTGAAATATTTTTCTTCGAGCAACTCTTCTTTTTGATTTGGTTAATTTAGAAATTTTACAGTATTAAAAAATTCTCATTTTTGGATCATAGTCAAAAAATCTATCAAATTCGCCAGAAAATTGATCTAAAAAAGCACAATGGGCCAGGACAAACTAAAATAATAATGTAGAGGGGCCGAGTCTTTTTGGATTTTTGTATTTTCGGATAGTGAGTAAAAAATTATCGATCTTCGACAAGGTTCGATTGTTCTATCAAAATTTTCATACATTTTAAAATTCCTCCAGGAGTTTATTTTTGGTTTGAAGGTCAATTTAATTAAAAAATTTATATTCTGCGTTTCGATAAACCCATATTTAGACACGTAAATCGAGGGTCTCAAAATTTTGAGATTTATTCCCTTCCCAAAGCTTCATTTTGGAATTGAAAAGAGTAAAGAAATCCGAAAAACCTTCATATAGTATGTAGGTATTCAATTTTTTTTCTTAATTTTCAAAATTTTTAATTTCACAGCCCCTTTAGGAGTGAGCTTGTTCCGGGTGTAAGGTCAATTTAAAGATAATGCCTTGGAATCCTTCGAATACGATGAAATTCAGCTCGCTGTAGATCGCAAGAATTTATGTACTGTGATGCAAGTTTCAAATCATTACGAAGTATATGGTGGGCGGTCCTTTTCGTTGGTGTTAATAAAATTGCCTAACCAGTTTGCCGTAAATAAATTATCTTCGAAGGTTCAAACCTTGAGAGTGGTTGCGTTGACGGTAAATCTGTTTGCGCGATTTTGAAGGGAATTTACAAGAGATTCAAAATCTGGTCGAAGCTTAAAAGCTCGAAATTGAACTTTTGTGGTGAAACTTCAACTTTTCAAAATATGTACAAAAATTCAAAATTATTGCTGGGCTACTAAAACATAAAAAAGCAGGTACTACAGACGCCAATTTTTTTCAAAAAAATCGCAATCATTTCGAAAATGGTAATTTTTTCCAAAAACAAATATGATTTTCAATTTTTTTATCGGGCACATCTCTCATCCGTTTTTCATTATTCTGGCTACTCCCTACTAAAACAGGACGAAAAATGAAGTCGGGTCTTCCAATTTCGCTCATTTTTTTTTACGAGTTCCTCAAGGTGGTCTATTCACCAAACCACGATAATTTTTTCCAAACCCTCAAAGGATGTTGGGGGGGGGGGGGCTCGATATTTTTATGCAATTACGATTTTTAGCGAAATTGCCCAACTTTGAAGGCTCATATCTTGAGCTAGGTTGTGTTTGGAAGAGAACTGTTTGCGGGGTCTGAAAGAGAATTGATAGGAGATTCAAAATCGATAAAAACACTTTTTGAAACGCTCAAAGCTGAGCTTTGGCGGTGAAATCTCAACTTTCACGATGAGAGCAAAAGATGAACGCTACCATTTAAAAATCTGAAAAATTACAGTAGGTGACCCTTTTTACCCTCTTTTCAACCAATAAATTTTCAAAATGAAATTTTTAGACCCTTAGGAGGGGGACAAGGGTTTACAATTTTGACAAAAATTCAAAAAAATCGAAAAACTGAAGCAGCAAACTGATTTTTACTAATTCAAAGGCGCTGATTTCGAATATGAGCTTGGTTTTTTCATTTGACTCCTCTAAACCCCCTATTAGCTCCATTGATAAGGATTAAAATTCGAAAAAATGAAAATTACGTGCGACCTATCGATTGTTAGATATTTGAAGTCACTGACAGAGAGTTCGAAAATGGGCTTATTTTTTTTAAAATTTAACCCTTTAGTGAACCCCTAGCCCCCAATTTTGGGGGAAAGTATGTTAAGAAATTGAAATGGCGTGTGACATATCAAATTGTCACTACTTTGAGGTCGTATAATTCGAATATCGACATATTTTTTAATTTTACCCCTTTCCCCATGCTAGATATGTACAAATTATTCGGGAGGGAGTCGATTATTAGAGCGAAGGAAAGGGGTAAAATAAAATAGTAAGTCGATATTCGAATTCTACAACGTCAAATTGGTGACAAATTTTCAATTTTTTAACAGAGATACTTTTCACCAAAATTGGGGGACTAGGGTTGCACTGAAGGGCCAACTCTAAAAAATTAGCTCATTTTCCTACTCAGTGCCTTCAAATACCCGACAAACGACAGGTCACACGTTATTTTTCATTTTTTCGAATTTTGACTCTGTCAAAGGGGCTGAAAGGGGGGGTGTCAGAGGGGTAATATGAAAAAACCAAAAACCAAATACATATTCGAAATCAGCGCCTTCGAATTAGTAGAAATCTGTGTGCTACTTCACTTTTTCGATTTTTTTTGAATTTTAGTCTAAATTGTGAACCCTTGTACTCCCCAGGGGTCTGGAGATCCCATTTTGAAAATTTTGTTGGTTGAAAATCCGGTAAAAAGGGCTACTAACTGTAATTTCTTTAGAGATTTTTAAATGGTAGCTTTAATTAAGGTTTCATCACCAAAATTCAACTAGACCCCCCCCCCCCCAAAAAAAAAGTTTTCTCCCCAACTACAACCTATCTCGAGATATGAGCCTTCAAATTTTGGCGATTTCACTAAAAATCGTAATTGCATAAAAATTTCGAGATCTCACACTCGCCCCCTTGAGGGTTGGGAAAAAAATTATCGTGGTTTTGCGAATAGACCACCAAGGGGAATTCGTAAAAAAAATTAACGAAATCGGAAGACCTGACTTCATTTTTGTCCCGTTCTAGTATAGAATAGCCCAGTCAATTATACAAAGCTGGAAACGCCCTCAATAAAAAGGACCTGTTCGCTACGAAAATTACACCTCATTCGCCAGCCACTCGTCATTCATTACAGGACTGGTGCTCCCGCAGAGGCACCAATATCGCCACGCAACCACTAAAACAAATGACTCCGCTCTCGTCACCGTTTCGAATTGAAATCCGAATAAAAATCATACCGAAGGGGTAACTCGAATTAATCTACGTAATTAGTCAGCTTTAAACGGTGTAATTACCAATTACATCGAATCCTAACATTAAATTTACAACCATTCAAACACCAATTTAGCACTTTTGTTACTGGACAACCATTTCCAACACATTTTCATCACTCTCCTTTCCACTTTCGAGTTCGTATTCGCAACTTTGTAAACTACAACAACCACTTCCAAAGCACCCAAAAAAAATGAAAACCCCCAGCAAAAAAATGAAATCTCATTTTCCAAAGAATCCTACGTCAGCTGCCGCGCTTTTTGCGAGGACTCGGCACATTCGAAAGTTGGAATAAGTTTTACACGACGTAGCATTCTTTCGGTTCTCGTCGTCGACTCGCGGTGCGGATGCTGTTTCAGGGCTTTTTTTTTCGGGCCCATTTTCTATTTTCGCATTTTCGTCGCAGTCGTCGTCGTCCCCGTGACAGTTGAGCTCGCTACCTCGCGTATATTATACTATATATCCCTTAAATCAAAATTCCTGACGCCGTAAATCATCGCTCTCGTGTACTACACCGACCGCCGCCGCCGAAACCTTGAAAAGCCCGCACTCCTCGGCAGACCGCGAGTAATTTCCACCGAAAGCGCGATAGCGAAGCTTGAAAAACAAACGGAAATAAAATATACCGTTTGCCTGAATAAATAAAACGCAGCTCTTTCGCCCAGAATTATTATATTTTACCCAAATACTACACCAGTATAACGTTTCTGACCCCGCTACCCAGCCCTTTGCCAGGGTATTCCTCTTTATCGCGTGTTAAATTCTCTCTTCTTGGCACTCCCTTATACACGACGTACATACCACCCCACGACACAAACTTGTTGAAGCGTCTTTTTACCAAAAAAAAAAAAGCTCTGAAAAAAAAACTCCATCGCGAGATAAAAATTCCAACCCCTCGTTCTCTACCTCCGCAACACGCAGCCTTTTCGCGAACCCTGCGAAACGACCGAACGAAGGGGCGCAAAAACAAAAGACAAATCGACGACTACGAGGCGCCAACTCATCGAACAATAACAACTAGAATAAAACAAAAGTTTTAAATCATATTTTAAAGTTTTCACAAATCATACCGATTTTCGAAACAATACATAATGTAACAGAGAGACCGGACCTCTTCTCGGCAAACCCTTTTATAATATTCCAAATTGAACTACACGCTTTGCAGCAAAGTGCGCGACCTTTTTCGGTTTTATTTCTCTAGGAAAAAGCGACGCACTATAATTACCATCTCTCTTATTCGGGCACATTTCGTGCAAAAATTTTTCGTCGTCTCATCGTATCTCTCTATGGTCTCGGCGTTTTACGCCCTATCTCCCAAAATGTACAATCCTATTAAAATAAAACACATCGAATAAGGAGGACTCGTTTCGGCGCAGCGGCCGCGTAATTTCATCCCATAAAAAGGTTCCCCCGCTTTTTAATAAGTTTCTCTTCTTAAAATATATTATGTAACCGCAGCCTCCATTCAACCTCGTTCGTATCGGTTCGGCGTACGTTTTTGGGCGGCCGGAGAGGGCACAGCCAACGAGTTCAACCAATCGTGGATAATAGCGTGATTTGAAATTTTCTTAAATATACCCCCGGTGCCCATCGTCGCCTAATCTTTTTTCGCATTATTTCTCCAACGCGTAAATTTCATTTTTTTCTCCCCGCGATTTATTTAATTCGTTTTCGAACCCCTTATTCGGAGCGCAGAACTGGAGATTTTGAATCGCTTTGAAATGAAAAACTAACTGCAAATTCGTGTTTGGCGACCGAGAAACCCATGAAATCGATATACGAAACGATATAGTTCGGTAGATTTTCGTGATCGGCTCCCCCTTCGACATACTGCCTCTGCCCCCTACCACGAAAGTGACCGAAGAATGAACTTTCTACAAATGATACTGATTGAATTGCAAATGTTGTTTTATCGATTTCTAGGGGCATGTACAACTATTGGGAAGTTTCATATATGATCGAATTGACTTGGGGGGGAGGCAGGGGAGAGGAGAGGCAATGAAAATCAATGCAGCAGAAAGAAATCGGAATATCGTCGAGTTTCCAAAATTTTGCTTCAAAATTTCAGTTCCAAATTACCATTTTGAAGCAGGGGGTGGAGGAGAGGGAAGGAAGGGAAGGGAAGGAATGGGATGGGGGTGAAAGAAGTTGATTTCGGCTTGAAATTTCATCAAATGAACAAAATCGTGCCTCGTGGTTTTGTAAAACCACATCTAAATAAATTAATAATCTGAGAGTAAAATTTTCAAAAAAAACCACACACACAAATAAACTGAAGAACCAAAAAATGAACGATTAAAGAAAAATGTGGTACAAAAGCAAAAGAATTTTTGTAAGAAAATATGTTTCGGTCAATAATGAAGTTGGGTCTACAAATTTCGCTCAATGTTTTTTACGGGTTCTCTTTGTAGGTCTATTCAAAAAACACGATCCTTATTTTTAAACCGTCAAGGGAACGGGAAGGGGCAAAATTTTTTTATGAAATTACGATTTTTGGCAAAATTTTTCATTTTTGAAAGCTCATATTTCGTACTTGAGGGAAAACTGTTTGCGGGATTTGAAAGAGAATAGATAGGAGATTCAAAATCGATAATCACAATTTGAAAAGCTCAAAGTTGGACTTTTGCGGTGAAAGCTCAACTTTCATGATGAAAACAAAATATGATACCATTTAAAAATCTAAACAAATTACAGTACCTAAGTAGTCATTTTAACCTCTTTTTGACCAACAAATTTTCAACGTGTGATCTTCAGACCCCCGGGGAGTACAGGGGTCATAATAATTTTGACCAAAATTCAAAAAAATCGAAAAAGTGAAGTAGCACATCGATTTCTACTAATTCGAAGGCGCTGATTTCGAATATGTACTTTGTTTTTTCATTCGACCCCTCTGAATCCCCTATTAGCCCTCTTGAGAGGGTCAAAATTCGAAAAAACGAAAAATTACGTGTGACCTGGGGCATTCAATCATTTGCTTACTTTTTGGATTTGATTCTTCAGTGCTCTCAAGCCCCTAATTTTGGGGATGTTTGTTGAAAAATTAAAATGGCGAGTGACATATCGATTGTCACTAATTTGTGGGCGTAGAATTCGAATATTGACTTACTTTTCGATTCCATCCCCTTCCACGTGCTCTAATCAACTCCCTCCCTCGGTCAGAGCAGGGAGACTAAATTTTTTAATCTGGCTGTTTCCTGCCGTTTCTAAAAGAAAGAAGAAACATGGCTACGACACAAACTTGTAAAATCGTCTTGTTCATCTGGATCTTTTCTTCAAAAAACACGGAATAACACAATTTTTAAATTTCGTCCGAAGGCTCGAAAAAACGTAGAATGATTCGAAAAATGATTTCAATCTCACCTATTGAAACTCAAAAAATCGTGCAATGAGTTTAGAAATTGATTTTCATCCAAAAAATCATTCCAGCCCCAGCATCCAAGCTTTTAAAGCTGGATGATTTACGGGGTGAAGATCAATCTCACAAATCATTCCTCAAGCTACGATTTTCCAATATTTGAGACTGGGGTAATTTTTGGGATTAAAATAATTTCCTCAAATTACCCTACATTTTTTTTTCGAAAGTGTGATAATTTTTGGGATGAGAAAATTTTTGGGAACGACGTTTTGAGGATGGTATGATTTTTCGGGTATGAATAAATCTCACAAGCCAGCTCTCAATTTTTCTGATTTTCTGAGCTTTTGAAGAAAAGATTATTTCTCCTGGAAAAATCGTCGGATGATCTTCGAGATTGATATTCATCCCATAAATCATCATATCTACGAAAGTTTAAGAAACAAGAATGATAATTTCAGAGATTGATTTTCTCCTCAGTGTTCATCTCCCCTAGGAGAGCTTGGAAAAAATCGTAGAATGGAAGCGAAAATTATTTCGTTCTCAAAGGTAATTTTTTCCTCGATAACTTGAAAAAATACGAGGGGCTATTTAAAGGAAGAATTTCCTGCTCAGAAGTCATCTCTGACATGAAATCTTGAAAAAAAAGGTGGGATGATTTTTGAGATAAAGCCTCAGTCTGATTTTGAGGGGATAAGTTGAAACAAGAAAATCATCAAAAATTTCAAGAATGGATCAAAGTATCTAATGTGAACCTTTTTTTTTAAAAAAAAACATTTTTTTTTGTAATTACACTGAAGTGTGATGTTTTAGGTAAATATTACAAAATTTTCGATCTCCACTCTAAAATATCTCTTCTATCACTAGGGATTTCCCAATTCCCCTCAACCCCACCATCGCTTCAAATCTGCAAACTACGCTTTCAGCGCCTTTCCTCTTCAAACCCAGTACATTTCTTACCTTCTCCGATCACACCACGTAATTCAGCTCACAGGAAAATAATCTCTCCGGTACGAGGCGAATAATAACATCGGCGAGTAATTTTTACGATAGTCGTTATATCTAATGTGCATTTAAATCGACATATCAAACCGAGTGTTTATAAAGTTCCGCCTTTTCGTAATTTCACAACAAAAATTACCTCCATTTTCAATTTGCAACGCCATAAATTGCCGACGAAACGTATTTTATTACAACAAGTAGCTCGCAGTTTAATACGCGGACGCAAGTTCAAGGGGCGCCTGTTCGAGGAAACGAGCAGGGAAAAATGGCTCGAGAAAAAAAATACACACCACCGCACTGTCGACAATAACGCATCTATACCTACTAAAACTCTAAAAACGCGCGTATCTTTTAAACCTCTTGTACTTTATTTTGAAATACAATCCATATATTAAATTGAAAAACCATAGTTTTTATCTGTACGTCGAGCACTTTCTTTTATTTTGCTGTTACTGCTGCCGCTCCTCCGCATCATAGCAAACTTTTTGTTCGAGATACTTTTCGTCGTCGTAGTTCTAGAGTAGAATTAACGCAAAAAATTTATTTTCCGAAGACTTCAACTCTATACCTTGGCCTTTCTGCTAATGTTGCCACGATACCGTGTGTGGGTGCATCGCGTCGTCACTTTTTTTTTCTCAAGCTCGTTTATTTTTATTCAATTCGGGTTTCATTTTTTTATCATTTTCCCTCCATGAAGTGAGCATACATTCGTCGTATCTGTGTATTTTTTTGCCAATATTATTTGATTTATAGCAATATAGCAAAAAACTGAAAAAATACAAGTAATATTTTCAAGATATTTTCAACGAGTAACTCCCCCCCCCCACATTCATATTCTAAATTCTATCAAACTAATTACCACGTTGAAAGCAATACAAAGTTAGATAATTTTTCAAGAAATTGAAATTTGGCGACAATAAAGAAATTAATGCAGAAATTTAAAAACGATTGCAAAAATTTTCAAGCTGAAAAAGTTTTTTAAAAAAAATATCGTTGAAATATTTGAGAAAATTCAAATTAAAAAAATTTACAGCTGACGATATTTTAAAATTCGATACAATTTTTAAAAAATTCAGAATCGAAAAAAAATTATAAAAAATTTAGAGTTGCAAAAATTTGGACTCAGATCATCAAAGTCCCATTTCGGGTAAACGATCAACTTGAAAACGAACAATTTCTAACAATTTTGATGCGTTGGCAAAAATTAAGCAAAACATTTCACGCGATGGTACCGATTAAACAGACTAAACGAAAAAATTCCTACACGAGTATCAAGCTTCTTACGAATGAATGGCCGGTCTGTAGGCGTTCGAAAGTGTGACAAAGGCAAGCCAAATGAGAAAGATTCGAACTCCACGATTTATCCTAGCCCACAGCACGAGCTCTTTTAACGCTTCAACTATTCGAAAATTCAACACAGCACAGGCAGATTCCAATGAGTTTGAAAAGTTTTCGCGAAACCGTGTAAACAATAACAGATCATTTACCCGGCTGAAAGCATACCAACGCCGAGTTCACCGCATTTACCACACCGAAGTCGATAATTCGCGCCTCGAATATCTTTTTGCATGTGTAATTTTACCCAATTTAAAATGAAAATGGTACAATAATTTTCTTCCATTGATCATCTAATAAGATTCACTGAATTTTTTGTCCCGCGATAAAAATTCGCCGATTCGAACTCGCGATTCATATTTACAGAAAATTTTATACTCAAAATTACATCGACAAACTGTACTTGCAAGACGTTACGACAATAATGTTTTCATCATCAAAGGTACCTAAATCGTACGAGCTACTAGCTAATCCCTTTGTCAGCAAATTTTCAAACGATTCACTCAGCTACTTTCGAAAAGCACACAAAGTTAAATATTTATCACGAAATTCGCATAAATTTTCGATTCACATACGTCCCAGTACGTCAAAAATGAAAAAAACATCTTTGATTTATACGTCGGTTGAGAAAATTCCAGTATATAAATCAAATATCGTCGACTGTACAGTGACTATTTATAAGAAAGATATACAAATCGCGTCTATAAGTTCAAATTTTCTGAATTTTTCTCCGGCACAAATTTAAAATTTTTTTCATCGTCAATTTTTTTACAAACTTTTTAAATTTGCAACAAGTTCAATTTTCCCAAAATTTTTTTCAATTCAACATTGAAAAAATTTCAAGTTTTTTTCAAGTTCAGATTTTTATGATTTTTTCAAAATTTGTATGCGTTCAACTTCATAATTTCTTTCAAATTCTTGTAATCCCAACAGGACGAAAACATCTTCAAAACTTGAAAAAAATATTAGCAATATCGACTCTATTTTTCCTTCCATTCGAGAATTTTATAATTATTCGTTTTAAAATACTTGCAATAAGCTTCGCTATTTTCAGCAACTTAAAAACGTGTCACGTTTAAATTCAGTTATCACAATTCTCGCGTAATTTTTCCATTAGGTACGAAAATTTCTTGAAAATTTACAACACCTCGGTTTTGACGAACCATCAACCATTATCATGTTTTTTTCTACGATTTATAACTTCTATACACCTGTTAATTTTTTCCACGTACGTTCATGATTTTATTCGACTAAAGAAAGAAAACCCATTTGAAACTGTTACAATCATGCGAGGTAAAAATTCCATCACATTTGTCAAATTCAGACGACAAAAACCTCTGAAGGAAGCACTATTCTTAAGTGGGAATAAGGGAAGATTGTGGTAAAATTTCGAAATATTAAACAAAAAATTGTCTAATCACCTGCTAAGAGACAAGTCTCGAAAAATTTAACAAAATTTGGTTGAAAGTTTGAAAAAAAATTCCTGAAGGAATATGATGGCAAATCTTAAAATAGGGGTTGTCATAAAAAAATTGAGAAGTGTTCCACCTAAACGTTGGTCTCTAGGGATTTTCAAAGTCTGAATAAAGTAAAATGAAACGACGAAGTGCCTGAAGATGAAGAATAAGGATCAGAAAACAAAGATTCAAGAGAAGAAGGATTAGAAGACAATCCACTAAAAAAAGAACAAAATTTTGGTGCTCCGGACTTTCAAGTTATTTTCAATGAATTTTTCGAAAATTTTTTAGGCGGTGGTGATGGCAGAAGTGAAGAAACCGACATCTTAAAGTAAGGAACGAAAATCGAGGCATTTACCTGTATTGAATACATACGACTGCGTCATCGCATCGTTGGACTTCATTTTTTTCTTAGCTGCTGATCCTCAAATTGACTCAATTTTACAATTCGATTTGAAAACACCGCTTACATCTGAAATCAGACAAATAAAGTACCTATTTAAGTATGCATGCTTTATAATGCGGGGCACAAAGTGAATAAAAGACTGGATTTTAGGCGGGGGAAAACGCATCTGAAATAATTCCTGTAAAAATTGGGTGTTTGATGTCCAAAAAAGACATTTTTCATTGTAGCAATGCTTTGAAAATCCTGTTCAATGTAACTGAGAGGATTTTTTTTTGGGGGGGGGGATTGCGGTGAATCCTTTGTATCCCACTCTCCGAAGCCACTGTAGCCAGGTTATTTATTAATTATATCAAAGAAGTAAATCGTGGAGGAGAAGGAAGAGGGAGCGAAAATCTCAAATGAGCGTCATTCTGCAATAGGAAATCAAGGTAATTGTCAGGAAAAAAAGGACAAAAAACAAATTTGTTTTTTATCCTTTTTTTCCTGAAAATTGAATGAGATAATGATGTAGGAATAAGTCGTGTTTCCCCTAAACATGGTTTACTCTCCCCCTTTCTCTCAAAAAGCCATTATAATCCTATTCTTTAGGGAAATCGCATTTCAATTTTTTTTTCTCAAAAATAAAAATTATAGAGGGAAAAACTGAAATAATCTTATATGTACTTAGATGGGATTTTTTAACCCATCAAGTTCTCGGCGATGATTTTCTCCTGCATTTCTAAAAAAATGATCTAAAGGGGAAAATATGATGAGAAATTAGCTCCGATAATTTTTAATTTATATGGCTTAAAATATTCATACCGACATCTTCATTTCAGGATTGTTTGAAATTTTTCACTATAAATTGACAGATTATGACAGAGGTATTTTTTTGGAATTTTTTTTCCTGTATGTTTATTGTCTACATACTTATTCCAAGTTTTTTTGAACACAGTCATGATTTCAAATCCGAGTGAGGAGCAATAAGAGTATAGTCCTTTTTGAGGTTTGGACACAAGTTTCCAGTTATTTGCGTTCAAAAATTTTGACAAAAGAAGTATAAAGGAGCCTTCACCCCAACAGTAATTCTATGAAATTTTCATCAAAGTATAGCTATATGTACATACTTGAACGTAATTACAATTTTTTTTTATGAAGAACCCGAATTTATTTTCGATATCAGAATCCAGACTCTTGGGAATTCGTCGAAAACTTGGAAAATTTTTCAATTATTTCCTATATGAGATATAATTTTAGGAACATGCCAAGTAATTTTTTAAAATGAATAAAATTAGTTGCTTTGCGATGATGATTTTTTTGCATTTGTGACCCTGCCGGAAAGAAGGGACCTTATGTAAAAAAAATCAATGCCTCATTTTTCACGTTTTTGGTCCAAATGACACCAAATCTAGACCAAACACATAAAAATAAAGACATCGATCATTTTTTACACAAGGTACCTTCTTTACGCCAGGGTCACATTTGAGGACAGAATTATACTTATACAAAAAAAAAAGAGAGAAGAAAGAAACAGAAAAGTGAAAAGAACATTATTCAGTGAGGTTTCAATCACAGCACCAAATATCCAAAATTCTTTAAAAATCAACATTTTTTCAACTAAAAATCGAATAATACACATACGAGTAGATATTTAAAATGCAAAGAAAATCTGTAAATTAAAATCCACAATTGAGGAATCGAGTTGTACTGTGTCAAAAAAGCTGGATACCTATTGCAAAAAGTAGGTACGGATAATTCCTAAAGTCTGAATGTGAAAAAAGTGAATAAAAGGTCGAGCCTTGACAAAACGCCAATTAATGACGAAACACCTTATGCAATTTATATTATTCCTACAAAAATATCTCATCTATTAACTACACAGATCGTAAATTCGGCTTTCAAAAAATGAAATACTTTCTCCCATCACACGTCAAATTACCAGAGTTCATTATTTTGCAATTTCCAAAAAGCAAAAACAATTATTAAGCAAAAAAAAAAAGATAAATGAAAAAATATAGGTATCTTTATCTACAGTGATGAAATCGCAACTCATGTAAAATAACACCTTACGGCACGTCAGAAAAAATTTCGTAAACGAAAAAAAACACATTTCGACGTAATAATTTTGCAACCGGCAGTAAAATAATAATGACTAAAAAAATTGATTACCCATCTAATTTGAACGTCAGCCACACTTTTAATTTCAATCGTGTTGCAATTTTATTAAAAATTTTCGCTATATAAATAAGACACATCGATTGAAAACTACAATCGTACAATTAGAAAGTGTTCAACAGACTACACGAGTCTTTCGTAATAGAAAAACAATTCCTATAAAAATGAAGCTTTTTATCGCTTTTGGTATTCTTGCGATGATGATATTCGCGATGGGCGTTGAATGTGAAGAAGAAGAAAAAGAAGAAAGCTCGGATCCAGCTGAGAAATTCAAGGAAATATTTTTAGACTTTTTCGAGCAGTACTTTTCACCGGAACAATTAAAGAAGATCGCTAGCAGTATGACTTCAGCAGCCGGTGGCGATTCGGAAGAATCGAAAGATTCGTAAACACGTTATTCGTCCATCAAAGTAGGTTCATTACGATATCCCATTCTAAAAGTACAATTTGATAAATAAGATACAAGATCGGTATAAAAGATCAGTAGAATGTGTCCCAATTTTAGACCAGTTTCTTTTGATTTATGTAGGTATCGAAAAATTCAACTTTGGGTATGGAATTTTGTTGATTTCGTTAATCCCTCCTTCTTCCTTTTTAGCGGACTAGGCTCAGAAATAAAATTTTTTTATTACAAAAATACCTATGAAAAAAGCGCATTTTTTTCTCTTAAGACGATATTTTTTCAAAAAATTTTCGCCATCGCTTCGCTCGGGCAGTATTTTATTTCTTTCATTTTAAAAGTTGATGATTTTTGATTGGTTTTTTCAATACAAAAATCACTGATTCTTCAATAAATTCCCCGTTTGTCAGAAAAAATTTATGATTTTTGACTAAAAGCTCTATGAAAAATGATTAATTTGAAATTTTACCTTCACCCCAATTTTTTTCTCAAATTCTCGGTCTTTCCCTTAATTAATTTCTGGGCAAAAGCCCGCTATTGTAATCATTTATTATTTAAGTAACTTTAATTAGTATTGAAAAATTAGGTACTTGAAGCTTTTTTTTTTCACTTCTGAAAAATGACCAATATAGGATCTGACAGAGAAAAATCATCAAGTACCGAAAATTTTTAGAAATAAAAATATCCATTCCAAGACCATTAAAAAAATTTCCGATCCATCGTTTAAAAAAATTCAAAACCCAATAATTATTCCAAGTGTCCCTGAAACTTTAACCGGATAATATTTGCGAGGTTCAATCATAATTTCCTGAGTAGCTACTCCCATATTCAACTTTCCAAAAACTGCAAAACGAATCACCCGATTGAGCATCTATTTCCATTAGGTACTTTTGATCCCACGAAAGACTAAGATCCCAACTTTCACTCTTTTTCATTAAAAAAATAACTCATTTTAAATTTCAGATGTTTTGGTGCTGGTACCGTAGAAATCACGAATAATTATATGTTAGATATCTGCTGTACGTGATATAAAATTTTAGAAATAAAATAATTTCTAGAAATTGACGACAATTTCGTATTGATTATTTCTCTAGACAACCTTCAATCGTGATTTACCATTTATTGACAGAACCCAGATTTAATAGAGTTGAAAATTTATTAAAAATCACAGAATTTCACGATTTTTTCCACAAGTGAATCCAGATAAAAAATTGTTCTAAAAATACTCTAGAGATTCTTTACAAGATAAATGTTTAACTGCATATTTCTTACCACGAACAATACCTCTAAAATTTAAAATTTGAAAAAATTTTATTTTTCGTGGATAGTTAGTCATATTACGTATTGCAATTGGATGTTAAAAAAATACCCACTTTTTTTTTTTGAAAGGAACGAAGTGTAGGTATATTTTTTCAATATTTGTACATCACGTGCGAATCTATTCATTTCTGTGCACAATTTCGAAGGAAGGATGGAATGACGGGTGGAAGGGAGAAAGGAAGGATGAGATGCTTACAGGTACAATTGGATATGTCTTGGAATTGAATAAAAAAAATTGAATACAAAAGATTGATCAATTTCAAAGGATTGATTTTCATTCTAGATAGAAAATGAGACGACTCTTGGCACCATTTTCATTCCTCTTTTTCCGAGAGTTCTCAAATTTCTTTGCATTAACGCCATTTAATAAATCAAGCTTGTAATTGAACGATATTTCAATTTAATGTGAAAACTCCGTGAAAAATGAAATAGAGATGAGCTTGATTTCGTGGTAATATGCTCAACGTCGATCTTCAGCAATAAACCAACTAATAATTTGAAACGTATACCTCATTTTTCAACATGGTACTCTAAAATAATTCCAAACGGTTCATTTCGTTAAAATTCTGGAATGAAAACCAACCCCAAATATGTAGATTTTTCATTTTCCATTCAAAAATATTTTCAAATGCACTTGATGTTTTGATAATGTATAAAATTCATGCGAATACCTTCTAAAAAATTGGAAATAATCGAAGGAAATTTTGTTAATTTTCAATAGTACCTAACAATAAGACTATGCACATCATTAATAACAAAAAAAAGAAAAAAGAAAAGAAAAATCACTGGAAAAAATGTCGAAAAATGGGAGGGGAAGGGGGAAATTGGCCAAGAAATTTTAAATTTTCACATTTTTCTTACACTCATTTCACAATAATTTTTGTAAAACTTTGAACTTCAATACCCATTTCTTTCATAATCTCGACCAAAAATTTGTTTTAAAAAAATTAATATCATTCACAGACTGAATTTATTCCACGCATATGCAAAAACAGGTAAAAAAATGAACAAGCAATCAAATTTATAGTTATAAAATCGCATTTACAAGAAACAAAACACTGACATTTAAAAACTGATATTTTTTTCGTGAAAACAAATAAAATTTACATCACTGACGTACAGGTACATAAAAATTTTCGCGAATAAAAAAAATTCTGACGCAAGCATTTCGTAATTTATTGTACCTGCGATAAGAAACGGACCAAAAAATGATCCAGCCAAAAGTTAAAATTTATACAGGTGTTGAATATCAAGCGTAGTGTTGGACATCTATTGCGTTGATCGTAACTGTTGATTACGTTATTCGAAATCATCCATCAACATAACCATTTACATCAATTTCAAAGCTCAGACGTTCTCGATAAAAATTCAAAAATCTTCAAGTAAAAGAAAAAAAAACATTCTCAGTGAATGAAAAAAGACCAAAAAAAACTTGTATTACCTGATGCCCAAGCCAAAATATGAACCGAAAGATGCAGCAAATAACTTTTTAATGACACAGATTGCATTTTGGTATTCGAATTTTGACGATCGCTTATCTAATGATATTTTGTTTCAATTAGAAAAACTTGGAAAAATTTCGCAACATATGTGACCCAGCCGTTAAGAAGGGACCTTGCGTAAAAAAAATCGATGTCTTCAATTTTAGGTGTTTCGTCCAGATTTGGTGTCATTTGGACTAAAAACGTGAAAAATGAGAAATCTATTTTTTTTTTCCACTAGGTTCCTTATTTACGGCCGGGTCACATATATGTAGATAAATGTTGGAATTTTTGTAACGAAATAAATTTTATTGAAATCAACAACTGAACGCCGACAAAATGTCAAAACGTTATTGAAATTGTCAACAAAAATTCATAAACTAGAAAAAATGTCAATATTACCTATTTAAAAAGAGCCTTTCCTAATAAGATGGTGAAATCCGCCCCTACACCGTTTGGGCTGAAACTCACCCAAAATGTTAGTCTCGATGTAAAACATCCCCAAAAAAATTTTTGGCTCGATCCCCCCACCCCAACCCGAGTAAAATGGCCGTAAATGCCCGAAATTCAAAAATTCGTAGCTTTGAAAGGGGTGGTTCAAAATTTTTGAAATTTTCACAGAAAATAGTTGATGGGTAGGTGTATATGTGAGAATTTTTTCAAATTTTTTTTCGCACATTTGGGGGGGTTTCGTGGGGTTTGAAAACTTCAAAAATTCGTAGAAAAAAAAATCGGGGGGGACCCCTCGCTGGAATTTTTTTTAAAAAGTTGGTATTACCTTTAGGTATAACATATATTTTTTTCAGACCCCGTGAGGGGGTGCAACATGGTCAAAAAAATCAAAAACTATGAAAAAAACGTGTTTTTGACGTTTTTTTCGCCATTTTCACACCTCTCAAGGTCAATATTTTGGAGACCAATTAAATTTGGTTTAATAAGGGGTCCACATATTCAAAAATTACATTTTTGAATAATCGAGCCTCCAACAGATGATTATAGCGTCGCGGCGCTTTTGATTGTTAATGATACATCAGTCCAGTGCAATTGGACAAAAAAATGGTAGCGTACGGAAAAAATTCCGATCCAAGTTTTTTTTGGCCCAATTGATTCAGGGCACCATACCGAACAACATGATGAGACTTCTTGCCCCCCCCAAGTGTCGGAGGCACCTGAGCAAGGGGTTAAACCCCCAAAAATTTGGTTTCGCCTTATAACTCGCCGACAAGGTAATTTCTAAAAAAAATTGGTATTGAATTTGTAGTAAACTATGTAGATATTTTTACTTTTTCGTGCAAAATGCAAACTATGCCTTCCGTTCCAACACCACCACGAAAAACCCTTATACTTGTGAGAAAACATTCGAATTGGAACGGCGGCTTTAAAATTATTACAGAAAAGCCATTGAGATGAAGATAGAACTTTCTGATTTGCATTTGAGTCGAAAAAGCCATTTTTCATTTTTTCGTACTCGAGAGAATGGTGAATCGAAAGTGATCATGAGTGTGACTGAGAAAAAAAAAGCAATCAAGAATTACTTGAGATATTTTGTTCAAATTTTATGATGAAAAAAAAAAGTTCGGTTTCAAGGAGTATTCAGAGGATTCTACATCCGTTCGAGGCCATTTTGACCTCAAACTTAAAGCAGACACCACTGGAGTGAGAGAGAGACGACGAGTAAATGTTTTTTTGAAAATATCGAGGATTCGAGGATGGTATCAAATCCCAAGATTTTTTACACGTAGGTAAATACTTGATGCTTAAAAAAATTTCCCATTCATTCACTCCCAAACATCCTCCGCGTGAGCCATTTTAAGGTTGTTTTTTTTTTTTTAAGAAATAACATCACAAATGACCTTCTCGGGGGGGGGGGGGATATGATTTTTGATATCACTCCCGATATTTTCAAGAATTTCAGAAAATTCAGAACAGAAAATTAAATCAATTTTCGCTCGTTTTTTTTCTCAGTCTCACTCGTCATCAACTTTGCCTCACGCCCCTCACTCAAATGGACGAAAAAAAGAATAGCTTTTCCGATAATCGAATGCCGCAAATCAGTAAATCGTGTCAATACGACTGCATGTATATTGTACATATAAGGGTATTTCGTGGGGTGTTAGTAGACTTAGTTTGCGTTCTGTACTAAAAAGTGAAAATATCTATTTTTACTAAACTCAACGACGTAAATGAATATTTTACAAACATTTTTTTTTTTTAGAAATTGCCTTGTCGGCGAGTTATAAGGCGAAACCAATTTTTTGGGGGATTAACCCCTTGCTCAGGTGCCTCCGACACTTGGGGGGGGGCAAGAAGTCTCATCATGTTGTTCGGTATGGTGCCCTGAATCAATTGGGCCAAAAAAAACTTGGATCGGAATTTTTTCCGTACGCTACCATTTTTTTGTCCAATTGCACTGGACTGATGTATCATTAACAATCAAAAGCGCCGCGACGCTATAATCATCTGTTGGAGGCTCGATTATTCAAAAATGTAATTTTTGAATATGTGGACCCCTTATTAAACCAAATTTAATTGGTCTCCAAAATATTGACCTTGAGAGGTGTGAAAATGGCGAAAAAACGTCCAACACACGCTTTTTTCATAGTATTAGATTTTATTGACCATGTCGCACCCCCTCACGGGGTCTGAACAAAATATATGTTCTACCTAAAGGGAATACCAACTTTTTAAAAATTCCAGCGAGGGGTCCCCCCCGAGTTTTTTTTCTACGAATTTTTGAAGTTTTCAAACCCCCCAAAACCCCCCCAAATATGCGAAAAAAATTTGAAAAAATTCTCACATATACACCTACCCATCAACTATTTTCTGTGAAAATTTCAAAAATTTTGAACCACCCCTTTCAAAGCTACGAATTTTTGAATTTCGGGCATTTACGGCCATTTTACTCGGGTTGGGGTGGGGGGATCGAGCCAAAAATTTTTTTGGGGATGTTTTACATCGAGACTAACATTTTGGGTGAGTTTCAGCCCAAACGGTGTAGGGGCGGATTTCACCATCTTATTAGGAAAGGCTCTTTGATAAAAATTCATCTTCAATTCGTTAGAATTCCAGGTTTTTTCAAAATCCATTTGGACTATGAAACGTCGTAAATGTTATTTGATTTGATTTTAAAATGGCTTGGCATACCAATTTTCAAACGCTAAAGGCCTCGACGTCGGGCGTCATAAAATTAAATTATAATTATTGTTGTTGCGGTCAATTTTCAAAATGAGGATGAGATACCAATATTTTCACACGTACTTAATCCTCAGTACTGAATATTTGACATTAAAATACATTCATGACTTACTTACATTCTGTTACTTTGAATCAGTCAAAATTTACTGGCTTAAATCGACGAAATTGAGTCACTGTAGAAATCAGTGAAAAAATTTACTGATCAATTGGTCACTTTTTATTACAAAATCAGTATAAAAATGAAATCTCACTGATTGAATCAGTAATTAATTACTGATTCATTCGGTGAAGTTTTATTTTTGCTGATTCAACAATCAAAACGCACTATTTGAATCAGTAATTTTTCACCGATTAGCAGTAAAATGTCACTGACTAACAGAAGAATCAGTGGAATTTGATTGATTACCGCAAGTATGACTTGATTTTCTCAATTTCATTAGTCAATTTCGGCATTAATGCATGACTTATTCAAGTTCAGAAAGTAGGAAAATGATTTTTTCTCCACGGATTACAGTTTCGAAAAAAGGCTTGCGTTTTTGTTTCGCTTCATATAAAAAACTGAGAGGATGGCTGAAAATAACAATCCACGTTCAAAGGCTTACTCTCTTAACTTGAATCAGTCAAAACTAAAAATTGACTGATTGGAAGTGACGCGACGCAGACGGAATCGTGTCACTGATTAGCAGGAAAATTTCACCGATTCCATTGTTAATTAGTGAAATTTCACTTCCAATTAGTGAAAAATGATTCAATTGGGAAATTTCTCATTTTTGAATCCGTAATTTTTGCTCACCTCCTGAAATGAATCAGTGAAAATTTTAAATGACTCGTTGAATCAGTAATTAATTGTTGATTCAACTAGTAAATTGAAATTTTCACTGATTCATTTCAGTTGGTGAGCCCTACTGATTCAAAAATGAAACTTCACCGATTGAATCAGTAAATTTTTCACTGATTTCTACAAAGTGATATAATTCTGTCGATTTCATAAGTTAATTTTGACCGATTCAGATTAAGATAGTACATAGGTAATCGTGATGTTTTGGGTTTAAAATTATCAAAAAAAAAACAAAAAAAAAACGGTAATAACAGGTATAGAAATTAAGAGAATTTTACCCATTGGATTCTAATTCAGATTGCATTACTTTTGAATTTGTTTTTGAGTGATTGTAAAATTATTACTGAACTAATCATTCAGCAATATTTATCAGTTTCTTTAAATTGCAAAATCAGTACAATGAGGATTCAGAAGGCGACGCCTGCGCCTCCAACTAGCACAATGAAGTGAAACTAGTAAAAACTAGGTATTTAAAACGCAACCATAAAAAAAATGTGAACAAGCGAAGAAATAGAGACGACATTGCATTACAGCCACAACAATAAATAACAAAATGTCCAGATACAGCGACAGATGGTACTTCCAGTGACAATGTACCTACTCGTAATTTACAACACGTCCGAAAATTTTCTCCAAGATTTAGAACCCATCATTTCGGTACTAAAATTTAGTTATACTATGCAGTCGTGATTGAAAAATGACTAAAAAATATTACCCGTCCAAGTTGAAATACGCTGCGATGCAATTTCACCAAAATTTTCGCTATATAAATAAAATCCAACGTTGGTAAAATACATTCGAATTGAAAGAAGTTCTGGACTAGAGATCATTTGTAAAACACTGTTACGTGCGATAAAAAAAATGAAGAAATTTTGCTTTTTCGTTATCGTTATGTTGGCTTCAATCGCGATGACTATAGCAGATAATCTCCTTAAAGGAAATTTGGGCGGCAGTTTGCCTGCCCTACCCGGATCCGACGACAGCAGCGAATGATCATGCTACCTACGAATTCGTCATCGTCCACGGTGAGTAAATTCAAAATCTAACACATTAAAGAGATTCGTATTTCAGTACAAGCTAATCGGCAAATCGCTGATTGCAAAAGGGGTTTTGCGTTTACTCGTTTAGGTAGGTACTAGGTACTAAATTATTATTCTATGTTTTTAGCCTATTCGTCATTTATCTCTATGTACTACTGAATGATCATTGCTTCTTCATCACAATTGAAACATTAACATTTCTAACCATAAATAATGAGTCCAAACTCAATATTTGAGAAAGGAACTTACATGTAATGAATTTTAGTATGCCCGAGTACCTTTCTCAAACTCAAATAAATACAGTGATTGAATTTTGAACACAACTTTGTGCTCGATCTCAATGGAAATTACAGCATAATCGTTCGACCCTCGACTTAATTATCATTATCATGAAGCCCCATAGTCCAATTTAAAATTTCCACTCTCAACAGTGTTATTGTGAGAAAAAATTTCGCACAAAAAAATATTATTTGATTTTCCTGTTCATCGAATTCGAATCGTCATTCTCACATTCTTCAATTTTTATTTTAAAATATATATATATATTATTCATTATTCTTTCAAAGCCTGTTGGGCGATGCATAATTTTTTTTTTTTACTAAAAATGGTGCTGATTTTTTCAAATTTTTGTTTCAGCCACATTTTCGTGGATGATCGATCGCTGAAGATTACTTAACAACGGCACAATTTTATCCTTATTATTTAATAAATTTAGCACCAATAAAATATTTAAATTTCAAAAATGCGTAATTTTCTTGCATATGATTTCTTATGTCTTGTGGTATGTCGTATGATCAGCAATGGTGTGATTCTCTCGTAAGTAAGAATCCAGTTTACACACAATTGTGCGATTCGCCGAACTAAAAGGAATCCTGTAGGTAGAGGATATTCGCGGCAATTCTCTGCGATTCCGACTGTTTTTTTATTCTATCATTATTTTTAATGGACAACAATTAAATAACAGCATACTGCTGAAGAAATGACGAACTCTGGTGAAAGTATAAAACAGAAAATTTTCTCAACCTCAAATTAATCCACTAATTTACTTACACATAATAATTTGTCACATTTTCAAAAAGCAATTAATTTCGAAAAATTCCAGAATTAATTTCAGGAAATCATCGCCCTTGAAAAAAATCAACAGATTTTGGAAAATTGACGAATTTCGACGGATTTGACAGATTTGAAAAAATCGAAACAATTTGAGAAATACAACTTCTTATATTTTATGAAATTTAAGAATTTCTTTAAATTGATGAACTTTAGGTACAATTTGTGACTGAACTTTAACACAGAATACGAATCATATTACCCCCCCCCCCTCTCAATCTACACGGTTTAGTGAAAATCATTCATAAGTCTTCTGATGATAAATTTGACGTAAAATAAATTTTGTAGACTCAATTTTTGCACTAGAATTTATCTAGACACGATATAAGCCAAAAATCATGCTATTGAAGAAACCTTCCTCTTTTTGATCAACTACTACTCCAGCCACCTGTTTGTCCTAGAACCGATATTTCAGCAGATATGGTTCGAAAACCTAGTTCGTCTGAGTGGGGGGGGGGGATGAAAGCAGTAAATGGACCAGTATTCTAAAATTTAGCTGAATTTCCTACAGCCCACTTTTTTTGCTAATTATACTCGCAGATGCGGTGATCCCCTGAGTCAACGATGAGTGCACGCACCCCAATTTCGTAAGCACCTGTCCCCCTCAAATTTTCAAACCCTCCCATTTTTTCCACAAACTTTCGCATCGCATGTTAATGAAAAGACACAGTACGAAAAATACAAGACCATAATATGTACTTACCTGTATTGCTGACTTATTTGATCGATTAAAGCACAATTTTCCAAAATTCGTAACACTGGGTTGAAATCCATGTTTTCTCCCAAAACAAGGTTTTCAACTCGAAATTACGGATTTTTGAAAATTGTACCTACTTCAATCCATTCAAGTCACCAATACAGGCAATTGATGTAATCAGCTATTGCAGGTGTCGAATTTTATATTATTTTTTCTACAGCACTGGAAAATTCTAAAAAATTCTGGAGATTTTGAAACGTCTAGAAATTGCTTCTACTCAATTCAGAAAGTTAAAAATAGGGTATATACCAAATTTCACTTTTTTTTCATGGATTATATCAATATTTACAGGACAATAAGGCACCTAATTATTTTTGAAAGGTGAGAAATTTCTTTTTTGTATCTTTTTAAAAAAAATTTTTGGGCATACCGGGTGCTCGATTAATTCTGGACTCCCCCAGCACATTTTGTTGTTGAAAATCATAAGTTGGTAATACTTTGTTTAATAAACAAGTACAAAGTATTGCCAACTCACGATTTTTACCACAAAAAGTACAGGGGGAGTCCAGAATTAATCGAGCACCCGGTAGATAGGTATTCTTGCCAATTTAAAAATCAGAAAAAAAATTCTAGCCGGGAAATTTGTAAATTTTTATGAAAATTTCAACATGAAAAAAATTCGAAATTTTAGTTTTGAAAAGAAAAGTTCACGTTCTTGTTATAATTTCATACGAGTATTTAAAAAATGACAGTGTGGTTGAATTGAAAATAAAAATTCTTCGGGTTCAAAATTATCAAACAAAAAACGGTAAGCACAGATAAAGAAACAAGAAAAATACTGAAAGAAATCGAGAGCATTACCTACATATTAGATTGCCATACTTTTAAAAACCTACTATAAGGTAAAATCTGCCCTAATTTTTTTCGAGTGATTTTAAAATTACTCAACTAATCATTATGAAATTTTCAATAAGTTATGGGCAGGGATATACTGCGATATTTCATTTGGAATAGGCACGAATCTAATGCATACAATATTCGATTTTGAATTTCGATCGATTTTTGCCAGAGTTTAGAGCACGAATCTAATGGTACGATATTCGAATTTAGGTTTTGATTAAGTTTTGATACCTACAGTTCTGGGCACAAAAATAATGGGAAATACGATTTTAAATTATAATCCATTTTTGACAGTGAGTATAGGTACGAATCTAATGAGATATTAGATTTGAAATTTTGATCGATTTTTGACCAAGTTATGGGCAATTTTATATTTTTAAAAAAGACACATTATGGTTTTAAGTGATTGCTTTTCAAAAAAAAAAAATTCATAAAAAATTTACGAAATAGACGGGTTATACGTTGCTAGTCTATTGTTTCTATTTACTTTATCTACGAATTTTACGTGTCCGTGATTAAAAAATAAAGAAAAAATATTACTCATTCAAGTTGAAAATTTATATGCTGCGACGCAATTTCACTAAAATGTTCGCTCCATAAATAAAATCCAACGTTGCGTTGGTGAAATACATTCGAATTGGAAAAAGTTCTGGACTAGATATCTTTTGTAAAACACTCTGACGTGCAACAAAAATGAAGAAATTTTGCGTTTTCGGTATCGTTATGCTGGCTTTATTCGCGATCATTACGGCAACAAATTATCCAGGACCGGAAGACATGGAAGCCACTAAATCATTTACAAATCCAGAACAAATTAAGGGAGAGTCGGACGACAGTGTGCCTATCAATATTCTTGGCATAATAATACCCGATATGTCGTAGAGCGGGAGCAAATGATCATTGATCATGTTACTTATGAATTCGCCATCGTCCACGGTGAGTAAATTCAAAATCAAACACATTAAAGAGATTCGTATTTTAGTATAAACCAGAGGGCTACGCCCATGAGTTGCTCACCAGCCCCGAACCTTGGCCTATAGACATTGTAGAGAAAGACCGCGAACGTATGTGCTTCGGGGAAGGGAAATTACCTAAAAATTTTATAAGAGTTTTATTTGAAAGTACTCAAGTTCCGCAGCCAATGAATTGATGTCAAGTCGTTATTTCATTGGTTAAAATTTGCCATGACATCTTAAAAGGAACGATCTCGGAATCGGAACTTTATTTTGATTGGTGGAACCATCGTCAGCGCTCCTACAGTGCGAAAAAAACTACTCCAAAAAAAGGGAGCAATTTTTGGTCTCCTTGTAGTCTTCCACTACAGTGTCTACTCTATACCTTAGTTCACGTCCTCGTCTGAGCCGATCGTTTTATTCCAGATCTGATTCTAAAATGATACAGGGATATACGATTCCCATTAGTCAAAAGAATCACACATTTCGAGAATAGAATTATTCTTTATTTTTACGATTCCTCTGACTTGAAAAAAATTGTTCATTTTGTTTTTCCATGAAATTTCTTTTTTACTGAAAGCCCCTAAAAATATGTATTTAAAATATTCAGACCTTATATTGAAATTTTCAATTCAAATTTTTATAAAAAGTAAATTTCGGTTTTGGAAATTTACAGTTTTTCAACCTTTCAAGTAAAAATTGATTTTTTTTTCAAATTTTTGTTTCAGTCACATTTTTGCCGATGATCGATCGCTGAAGATTACCTAACAACGGCATATATTTTATTCTTATCAGTTAATAAATTTAGTGCTAATAAAATATTTGAAATTCAAAAATGCCCAATTTTCTTGTATAATTTCTCATGCCTTGTAAGTTGTAATAATTATAATCAGAAATGGTGCGATTCTCTCATAAGTGAGAATCCAGTTCACACACAATTGTGCGATTCGTCGAACTGACAGGAATCCGATTGTTTTGAAAGTAGACGATACTCCGCAATTCATACTGCATGATGAAATGAAGAACTCTGGTGAAAGTAAAATAAGAAAATTTCTAAACCTCAAATTGAACCACTAATTTACAGATGATAATTTGCCAACTTTTCAAAAAGTAGGTAATTAATTTTTACAAAATTCCAGAATTAATTGAAATAAATCAACAGATTTTGGAAAATTGACGAATTTCGACGGATTTGACAGATTTGAAAAAATCGAAACAATTTGAAAAATTTGAGTGACATACTACATATATCTGAACCAAAAAATAGAATTTTTTCAAAAAAAAATCCAATAGTTTTTTAAAATTTTAGCTGGGTATTTCTTCACCTATGAAAACAAATTGTAAAACATCATTTTTTTCAAAAAAAAAACATGCTTTCTGGTCTAGATAGTCAGTAAGCTCAAAAATTAGATTTAATAGGTAAATTAAATTTTCTTTTTGAAATTTTTGAGATTTTCAATTTTTGCCAATTTTTTGGTGGCTATAATGCGATTAAAAGATACGAATCGGTTTTGAAAGTTTAAATTTTATTTCTTCATTCTCCCCCAGCCAACAACTTTTGCGCAGAATTCCATTTCAAAAATCGAAATTTTTGATTTTTTATTTCATTTTGTGAAACCTTAAAACTGAGTAGAAGAAATCAAACCAAAGTCTCAAAGTTGAAAATCAACTTGGGTTACTTTTGGCTCATTTCAGACAAAAAATTCAGTTAAAACGCTATTTTTCATCAAGAACGTTAAAAGCTCATGTTTCGAAAATTTGTTTTCGCATATAAGGCCAATTTTGTCATAAAGCGTCGTATATCACAAAATTTCGTAATTTCAAGCAATCGTGACAGAAAAATAACACAAAAGAAAACCATTACCCATCTAAGTTGAAAATTTATACGCGTATGAATTTTCAATTGTGACTCAATTTCACTAAAATTTTTGCTATATAAATAAAAGCCATCGTTGCTGAACTGTAATCGTACTGGAAAGAGTTTCAAACTATAGATCTTTTGTAAAACACTGCAAAAAATGAAGAGATTTTGCGTTTCAAGTATCGTTATGTTCGCTTTATTCGCGATTACAATGGCGGATGAGCCGACGAATAGTGGTGAAGAAAACCAAAACAATGAACAAAGCCAAAATCTTGAAGAGAACCAATGCAATTGCAGTGAATGGAACGGCAACTTCGATCAAATGGAAACAGCTTTGGGAGACGATGGTTTTCAACCTCAACAAATTGCATTGATCATCAACATCTTTAGAACGCTTCCGCTTGATGATTGGGATTGGGATTAACAAATAAACATGTTAGCCAAGTAGGTATTGGTCACCGTCCAAATTGAGTTAATCGAAAATTCAACATGTTGAAATAATTTGCCTCTTATTACAAAAATACGAGTGTACGAGAGGGTAGCTTTAGATATCATTATTATTTTTCATTTTCATTTATCGACAATATTTATACCCATATAATGTTTTTTTTTTGGTCCTTGCCAGCAAAGTAGGTATTGTCTTCAAACTCGATTCAGAATAAAATTTGTAACTGAAAAAAGTTCCAATACCCTTAGAGTATTTCCTGTAAAGATTTCATCGCCGGCTATTCATCATTCTTTCGATCTTTGACTATCCCGATGAATTTTTTTTAGATCCGATCTGATCTGAAAATATCATCATCAATTCATATAGAAATGAAAAAATGATGGAAGTTCAAATTCAGTATACTTATTGCAATGTTATAACCTGATTTAATCAAACTAGTAAAAAATAAGATTTAGGTATCATGAAATTTGTCAAAATTTATTCCTACGCAATAAATTTTAATCAAATTTCGCGATAAATATGTTTTTCGATAAATATTACTTACTTTCCTATTTTCTTTCTTTTGAAATACATTTTATAGGTAAATTTCATTTTGATAAATTCATAATTTTTTTTTTACCAAGACTTGATCGATTTACATCGAATAAATTATATATTTTTTCTCATCAACCATTCAATGAAAACCGACATAGTTTTTAATTTTTTCCCCCCAGTTGTGAACAATGATAACTTTATAAACATGCCAGCAACTGTACTAATGGATTTTTTTTCAATTTCATTTCAGGCACGTTTTCGTCGCTGGTTGATTGCTGAAGATTACCTAACAATAGCATATCTGTTCTTATAATAACTAATCAATTCAAAAATAATAAAATATTTATAACATCCAAAAACGTCAATTTTTTTTTGAATTTCAAATACATATGTATTATGTGGCATCGCATCGTATCAACCACGGTTTCCTCTTTCAGTCTCCCAATATTTCTTTGCTCAATTTCAACTCGAGGTTACAAATTTTGAAAAATCGTGGTTTAATCGACCACATAATTCACTACCTAAGGTAGGTAATCCGCGTTTATAAAATCTAAAGTTCATACGAACATTTTTTGAGATTTTCTCATATCAGTAGCTAGGAAAATTTCAAATTTTTCTGGAAACTCCAAAACTTTCCAAAGCAGCTTTAAATTGATATGAGAAGTCAAAAATAGGGTATTATATCGAATTTCAGATTTTTTCGTTGATCAGATCAATTTTTTTTTTTAGAGCAATGAGATAATTTTGAAACAAAAAAATTCGTTAAAATTCAATAAATGAACTTGAGAACCTGAAATTTTGAATTACATGGAGTTCTTTTATGACGTATTTAATTTGGATTTAGTATTATTTCAGCTCAAAATTTTATCTCAAGTTGGATTACTGCCTTCTTACTGATTCGCATAGTAAAAAAATTTAGTCCACTTTCAGTTCATTTCATTGATAACAAATGTCACTGACGATTATCCCGGTTTTAGCAGAATAAAGCGATGCTAGAAAGTACCAACTGAAAGGTAAAAATAATGAAAAAAATAAAAAATCAAAGTTATAAATAAATATGATTATCATATCTCAGAAACAACAAGTAAATAACAAAAAAAAACTTACGACAACAGCATTTTCTACGATAATTTAATTTACAACACGTAAAAAATTTTTTCGTCACGATTGAAAACATAATATTTTGGCAAAAAAATTTCGTAATTTTATGCAACCGCGATTAAAAAATGACTCTAAAATATTACCCATCCACGTTGAAAATTTATACGCGTATGAAATTTCAATTGTGACGCAACTTCACTAAAATTTTTGCTATAAAAACAACAGCCATCGGTGCTGAAATATAATCGCATTGGAAAGAGTTTCAGACCAAAGATCTTTTGTGCTACAAAAAATGAAACGATTTTGCGTTTTTAGTATCGTTATGCTGGTTTTATTCGCAATGGCTGCGGCGGATGATACAAGTAATGGCGAAGAAAGTCAAAACAAAGGATCAGGAGTAGGTGCGGACAGCTTAACATCAATTTTGGAAAACCTATTTTTTACGCCGGATCAATTTAAGACGGTCACGAGCGACGTTGAACCGTTAATAACCAGCATGCCGGGCAGTAGCAAATAAACATGTTAGGTACCTCTACCTTTCTACGTATTCGTCGACGTCCGAAGTGAGTGAATCGAAAATTCAACACGCTGAAATTTTCCTTTTAATTACAAAAATACGAGTATACGAATCGGTACAAATCGCTTTCGTACCCTTATGTATCATAACTTTTTCGTTTATATTTTATTTGTCTTTGTAATTTATTAATCAATTTAGTAATAATAAAATAACAAAGTCGATATGATATTTTGAAAAGAATTAAGTATAATTTAGTTTTACTCGTGGCTAGTCATTTTTTTCTCTTTAGAATTTATAATGTCTCCTTTGTAGGTAGTAGGTAAGGTACCCACTACCCAAGAAGGGTCGAACAGATGATATTTTTCAAAATATTCGTTGCATTGTGTATGTACATTCCCTCGAAATACTGGCCAAAATTACTCCTTTCCCTTCCCTGAAAATTGAAATGAATGAAACAGAAACTGAAACCAAATGAAAATCGCCATTTTCATTCTTCTCTACGAATTTTACCACAATTTCGGAAAGTATTCAGAATCATTCAATCGTGTAAAACATACTCTACCTATTTATAAAATTTTCCAACGGTTACGTACCTATTTCTCAAATGATTCAAAATTTGAAATTTTCACATTTTTTTGACCACTTGTTGGAAAATTCAATTTACATTCCAGTTACAGAATTTGTCAAAGTCATGATTTTATTGTTTATAAAATGTGGGCAAAACTTTCACGCTTTATCGGAAAATCCCCCCCCCCCAAAAAAAAAACACCACAAACGTCGAAAACTGCAACTTGTATTGCCAACCTTGGTCGAAAATTTTGAATTTTTGACTTTCGAATAACGCTGATTCCATTCTGGTTCTTCTCTGGATTTGATTTTAAAACAGCAGATCATTTTTCGAGCGAAGCGACGAGAGAAATCTGTTCAAAGAAATAATAGTTGCAGGTGAATGGAGGATTGGAGGAAGCAACAAATCAGTTAAGTATGCACCTAACCTAATATCACGAGCGGTGCGTAATTTCGTAAAACCAAAGTAATGTGAAAAATCAACTCTTCAAGAAAAAATATTTTAAAAATCACACGTTTTCTGTAATTTTTTGGTATAGCATCTAGGTAACTTCCATCGTAATTTTTTTAAAAATGGAACGACGAATTTGAAACAGTCGGTTTAAACGTCGCACAGAGCCCCAAAAATTGTGTTTTTTTTTTTTAAAAAAAAAAAGGTTTTTTTGTCATTTCCGACGAAAATTCTCACCGGAAACGGTGCAAAACAATTTCTTCTCTCTTAAAAGGGATTATCCTCGCAGAAAGGAAATAGAGACGAGGCAGAGCGATTCCATCACAGCTTCTGGACATCGTATGGAGGTTTTATAAGAAATAAAATGACAACACACATTGATAACCAAGAAATGACATTCCGGAAAAGATGGGGAAATTATGAAGTAAGAATTTGATGTGAATGGGGATAGAAACTTTGAAGATTTCAAGAAGGCAAGAGATTAAAGTTTGAAAAAAAATTACGCCAATTTCGCGTTTATGAAACTGTCAAATTTTGAATATTAGAGATGAGGGGGAGGGTGCCAATTTGTCAGGAAAAATAAATTTTGAAATATCAGTAAAAAAGCTCTGATTTTCAATTATTGGCCGTGAAAATTTCTGGGATTTTTACGCCCAATGTAAGGAGGGGTTAAAACGCAGGGTTTGTTTTCAGATTTGATGTTGGAAAGGATTTTTTGCATTTCAGTGATGGGTGCGCTTATGTCTTCAATAGTGAAAAAATCAGATTATTGAGACCCAATTTGTTTCAAATTCACCCCATTTTTCTCTAGAAAATTTGTGGGTGCGCCAATAAAGTAAATCAAGGGAAAAACTGAGAAAGAAGAAAAACTTCTGAAAGAAATTGAAAGCATTGCTCACTGGATTCTGATTCAGATTTCAATAATTCTGAATAATATAAGAAAATCTGTCTTAACTTTTTTTCGTATCTCAAAATTAACAAATCATTATTAATTTTTAGTTAAGAAAAACGTAGACATAAAACCGAAAACCACGGTTCGAGTGCAAAGCCTTCGACCAGTGAAAAGAGACGATGCTAGAAAGTACATATTTAAAAAGCGAAAAAATGAAGATAACATTGTATTTCAGCGACAACAATAAATAATAAAAACCTTTCCGATATCAGCATTTTCTGCGACAATGTAATTTACAACACATTACAAAACTTTCGCCTCGTTTGAAAACATGTTGGTTTGGCAAAAAAAAAAATCGCAATTTTACCCATCCCAGTTGAAAATTTACACGCGTATAAATTTTAATTTTGACGCAATTTTGCTGAAATTTTTGCTATATAAATAAAAACAATCGGTGCAGAAATATAATCGTATTGGAGAAAGTTCTAGACTAGATCTTTTATAAAACACTATAACGTACTATACAAAAAATGAAGCGATTTTGTGTTTTTGGTATCGTTATTTTGGCTTTATTGGCATTGAATACGGCGGATGCAGACGAAAACAGTGGATCAGATCCACCCACAGATCGAATTAAGTTAATTTCAGATGTGGGCGGATCGGATATGTCAACGCATGACGTTGGTGATTTACTTTCCTTCTTTGAAAAATTATTAGGCAAGAGCGATTCCAAATGAACACGTTACCCGAGTAAGTATTCGTCAACGACGTCAACGTCCACAGTAAGTTGATCGAAAATTCAACACGCTGAATTGATTTTCTTCCTATTGCAAAATTAAGAGTGTACGAGTGGGAGAGGAGAGGGGTAGCTTTAACTCAATACTCATTAAGCATACCTACATATGTAGTATTTCAAATAAACATTCCATCGCTTACATATTCATCATTTTTTCACCCTCTCACAATTCAGATGATTTTTTTTTTCAAAATTGACCAGATTTGAAAAAGTCATGACGTCATGACCTGATTTTATCAAATTACATTTAAAATATCGAAATGTATCGCTTCGTATGAGTATGAAAAAATGATGGAATTTAAATTTCAGTTAAATGAAAAAGTTATGAAAACTACGTCTGATTAAATAAAATGAAATTAGTTACGTCTAGAAAAAATCAGACCGCAGTATATTTTTAGATCGATTTTTTTTTTTTTTTTTTTTTTTTTTAACAACGCCCAGCTATGAACGATGTCAACTTTATTAACATACAATTTCGTTTAACTACACATAAGTACCTAACCTAATCAACTTGATTATTTTTTTATACATCGCAACAAAAATTTTAAAACCAACTATTCTACCTAATTTTTTTAAATTTTGTTTCAGGCACGTTTTCGTCGCTGATCGATTGCTGAAGATTAGGTACCCAACAATAGCATATTTGTTCTTGTAATCAATAATAAATTCAATAATAATAAAATATTTGACATAGTCGAAAAATTCAATTTCCATTCCAGTTGGAAAATTTGAGAAAGCGATGATTTATCGTTTAAAAGCTGGGGGAAAATTCTCATTCAAAAGCCAAAACACCAGACACACTTTTTTTAACACTGAGATTTATCGCGGGAAAAATTTTCGGACGTATTGTAAATTACATTGCCACGTCGCAGAAAGTACTGCCATCTTAAGGTTTTTCTGGGCGAAGCCTTCGACTAGCAGAATATTGCGATGTTAGAAAGAACACAGGCGGAAATGAAATTGTATTTCAGCAATAAAAGTAAATAACAAAAAACCTCAAGATGGCAATACTTTCTGCGACAATGTGATTCACAACTGAATTGGTGGTTATGGTTTTGACCTTTGGGGATAGGTCGATGACAGGTATAGTTACAGAGAAGATGGCAAGCGACGTCTCCGACGTGGTGGTGGGGGAGGGTGTTCGATAGGGCCCCAGGTCGCCTATACCCATTTTTCTTGAAATGTGCGTAGAAAGATAAATGTGTAAATCAAATCAACTTCCATCCTAAAATGAAATGGCCCTTAAATATTATTACCTACCATAAAAACAAGATTTCAACGATCCAAGTCCAAATTTATTATTAATTTCTGAGCTCAAATTTTTTCAACTCTAAATTTCTTGAATCATTCGGGTAATTTTTTTTGAAATAGCATCCGATTTCAAATTTTAGAAATGGTAAAATTAATTCAATGCTAAATTTTTTCAACATTTTTCAATTTTCATTTTTTCCACTTTTTTTAATTTCATGCTCTAAAAAATTCTTCTCAATTATTTAGTAAGAAAACATTATTTTTAAAGAACGTACAAATTTAATTTTTTTTGGAAATCAAGGAACACTTCAATTCTAAATTTTTTACAATACTGTACGGTAAGTAGTTACCAAAAAATTTCTACAAATTACTGGGCTGGAAGCAATAATATAAAGCTGGAGAATTTTTTGAAGAAATTGAAAGCTGCACTATTTAAAGAAACTGACGTAGAAATTTCAAAATTACATATTGGAAAACAATTTTCGAGTTGAATGAAGATGAAAATGATTGAGTTCCGTTTCCGTACCAGGAGTGTTGGGAAAAAAGTAAAAAAAAAAAATGAACGAAATCGTTAAACCCGACTTCATTTTTATCCTGTTTTAGTACCTAAGGTTACCTGAAATACCATCTGTTAATTAGAGTAAATCCAAAATTTCAAACAAAATGGCCTATTTATGCGACTTTTAAGTAATTATTCGGAAAGCAATGAAAAAAAATCTGTGAAAAACATTTTTTTTTTTCAAATTTTACAAGATTCAGAGCCATTTACAAAATAAACTTAGAACATAAAAATATTCGAATTTGAACAAACAATATTATCATTTGGATTAAGTATTACACACAACAGTTTTAGAAAATTTCGACCGGTTAGCAGAATATTTCGAGTTTTTGGATTCTTTAATTTTTTTAATCGGTACCTTTACTTCCAAATTACCTAACGATTTTTTTACTACTTTCGTTAGGATACCCCTGAATTCAACCATACCGGATTCTGATTCAGTCAGCAATATTCCTAAATAATATAATAAGTCCGCCATAAATGTTTTGTTTTGATTTTTCAATTATAACCGATTATTATGAAAGTTTTAGTAAAGGAAAACGTACGTAGAAATAATAAAACTACGGTTCGACGGCGAAGCCTTCGACTACTGGAATGAAGCAATGTTGGAAAGTACAGAGGTATTTAAAAAGCGAAAATTAAAAAAAAAAAAACCGAAAAAATTAAGACGACATTGTATTTCAACAACAACAATAAATAAGTAACCAAAACACCTTACGATGACAGCACTTTCTGCAACAATGTAATTTACAACACGTCCGAAAATTTTCGCCGCGATTGAAAACATGTCTTTTTGGCACAAAAATTTCGCAATTTTATGCAATCGTGACAGGAAAATAACAAAAACATGGCCAATCCGAATTGAAACTTTATACCTACACGTGTGAATTTTAATTATTGTGACGCAATTTCGCTGTAATTTTTGCTATATAAATGAAAGCCATCGATGCTAAAATATAATCGTTTTGGAAAAAGTTTCTGAACATATTATATCTTTCGCGAAACACTATTACGTGCTACAAAAAAATGAAGGGATTTTACGTTTTTGGTATCGTTATGTCGGCTTTATTCGCGATTACTACGGCGGATGATCACTCGGACAGTAGTAACCCAAGCGAAGATGGTTCAGGCTCACCCATGGATCAGATAGAATCACTTTTAGGAAAAAGTGGGCTTTCAGATGCTGACATGTCAGCAATCACGAGCTTAATTTCATCAATGTGCGGCAAGAACGAGGGCGGTTCCGATTCCGAATGAACAGCAACGTTCAAAGTAAGTTGTTCGAAAATTCAACACGCTGAAATTATTTGCTTCCTATTGCCAAAATTACGAGTGTACGAGGAGAGGAGAGAGGAGCTTTAGGAGTCATTATCATTTTTCATTTTCACTAATCCACATTTTTTTAAACGTTTTCCTTTGTCTTTGCCAGCAAAATATTGTCTTCAAACTCGATTCAAAATCAGATTCGGTATTAAAAAAACATCCATTACCCATCAAGTACATAATTATATATTTCAACGCTAGGTCATTCATCATTTTTTCACCTTTTCATAATCCCGATGAAATTTTCTATAGAACTGATTCGATCTGAAAGTCTCGACCTGATTTTATCAAATTAGATAAGGGTAAGGTCGCCCTAAACGGACCACGAAAACCGCCACCAATCGAAGACTATTTGACCGAGGAATGTCGTAAATATGTAGCTTAAAAGATAGTTCAAACCTTCCCCATGTCATTCTAAAATTTTAGGGACCCGCGATAATAGATATATATATATGGATCGTACTATCCTTGCGAGGCCCGCTTTGCAAAAGGAGATGATACAGGCACTGTCAGGCCCGAATTTTCAAAAATGGGCATAAATGAAGGGTCAGGTATTAAGGCCGATGTGTGTAGCGGAAAAAATAGCCGAAAATAAGACAAATTTCGCTGCGCAAGCGCCATGCCGCTAGCTCAATTCATATTCGAATGGCGCATGGTCGAAGTTTTCATGTGTTGTTGTGTGCAGAGAGGCGAGGTAAATTGTATATAAAGATATGCAAATGACACTACGAGGCCCGAAAAAAAAATTCGCCTACGACCTCCTGAGTATGCATACATCATGAAAAACCATTTTACACGTCATGACGTTGCGAGACCCGATTTCGGGTCTCGCAGTGTTTTGCTATGCCTGTATATATATATTTTTTAAATTTCTCCCGAAGCACCTCGAAAACCAATTTTGAATTTTTGGTCCCCTAATCCCGACCACCGAAAAAATTTTGATACCTTAATTTCGACCGCATACAAAAATCGAACAAATAAGTAAGCAAAAATATTCCGTAAATGGCTTAAAAGATGGATTGAACCTTTCCTTAAGTCATTTTAAAATTTTGGGGCCCCGCAATAATTTTTAGTATTTTTTTTAAATCAATTTATAGGTATGGGTATGAAAAAATGATGAAATTTCGAATTCAGTTGTAATGTGATGAAAACTAAGTTTGATTTGATGAAATTGTTTCTAGAAAAAATCAAATGTAAATTTGATTCAATATTACTAGCACATTTTGCGAATTCAAATTTATTAAAACAGATGACATTTCACGTAATTCCGAATAAATTAGACATGATTTCATGTAAATTTTTTTCATAAGATAGGTAGGTAGGTAGGTAGGTAGGTACTAGGTAGTCTTCTTAGTTTTTACTCAATGATTTTGTTTCAAATTGCTGTCACAGATTAAAAAAGAAAAAATTATTGTGAAAAATGTTAACTTTATAAACAATTAAACATGCCATCTTGTTTACCAACACATTAACATCTATTCTACAAGATGATTTTTTCATTCATGACAATAACAATCAAAAAATCAGCTGCACTAATTGATTAAATTTTCTTACATTTCTTTTCAGGCACGTTTTCATCGTTTGTCGAATGTCGATTGCAGAGAATTACCCAACAATAGCATATTTTGTTCTTAGAATCACCGATCAATTTAGCAATAATAAAATATTTGACATTAAAACATGTGTAATTTTTCTTCATGTCATGATATGGCATCGCATACATACCTGAAAAGAAATTAAGAAAATAAATCAATTAGTACAGCTGATGGTCATCCTTCAGTTAAAAACCACCGATTTCTTAATCAATTCTCAATTTGTCATTCAGATTCAAGTAGTGTAGATATTGATTGTGCATCTTTAAAAATTGCGCAATTTCCTAATTTTATAATTAGGTTGCCTACTCATACTTTCCATGGAAAGACGCTCCGTAAGTCATTTTTCTCGAATAAATAATTTGTGGGTGTGTTTATGTCTTCAATAGTAAAAAAAAATCAGATTTTTGAAACCTAATTTATTTCTGGAGCCACCCTTATTCTTATTAGAAAATCTCTGGGTGCGCCAATGCGGGAAACTACATAAGAGAGTTACTGAGAAAAAAGAAAAAATTCTGAAAGAAATTGAAGGCATATTCATGATATTTGACGTTTTTTTTTTTTTTTTTTTTTTTGGAAAACTCCCTACCTTTTCACTACTTTTTTCAACAATTTTTTTCAACTCGGACCCCTCTCTCCCAGGCCTAAAAAAATCGATTCCCCTCCTAGCACCGAAAAAAAAATTATTACAGAAAAAATTCAAATTGGAAGAAAATCCAGGATATCTGACAAAATCTCAAAACCCAAAAACAGAACCTTTTAGTAGGACGTTCAGCATGACCTTTTCAAAATAGGTACTAAAAAACTTATTTCAGAAAGAAAAAATTTTTCTATTTCAAAATATTTAATTGTTTGAAATGAAGGAGAAGAGTTTTTACCATAATAATGTCGAAAGGAAAAAATAAAATTTTTCAAAAAGGGCATCCAGAATCTAAAATTTTGTAATAATTTAAAATTCGCGCTTTTTTCCGGGTTTTGTTTCAACATTTATGGACTTGTTTCCTGATTTTTCACTCAAAAATATTAACCGTCTAGGTGGCAAGCGAAGAAATTTCATAAATATCATTTTAAAAATGGAAATATCGAGAGCGATCATTTATAACAAAAAAGGCATACAACAGAGCTACCAATTTTACAAAAAGTCAAAAACTTACTCGTTTTTATTTAAAATCGACAATTTTTGAAAAAATAGGTCGAGTTTATGGGCTCCTTTTTTTCTTTTTTTTTTCAAATTCACCACTTTTTCACTACTTGCACGACCTATTTCAAAATGCAATACCTTTTCACTACTTTGATTACATGTTAGATATCCTGCATTTACCCATTCTGTATTCGAATTCAGATAGCAAAAAAATCAACATGATATAATAAAGTAAAGCTAAAAATTTTTGCGTGGTTTTTTAAATTAACCAATCATTTTGAAAATTTTAGTCAAGAAAAACGTAGAAATAATAAAACTGCGGTTCGAGGGCGAAGCTTTCAACTAATGGATGAAGCGATACCAGAGAACACGTATTTCCCGATGGAAATTTTTTAGATCAATCGTATCTGATTTAGATCAAATTTTATCAAAACAGATAAAATTAGATCTCAGAAATGTTCCAATTAAATTATATCTAATTACATCTGATTTTTTTTAGATATGATGTGATCAAATTAGATATCATTTGATCACATCATATCAAACTGGATCTGAACCTTCATAATTTTTTCAGATATGAATCGATACAATTAGATATGATTTAATGTAATTTGATGAAATTAGATTGGGACATTTTTGAGATATGATTAGATCTGAAATTTTTTCATCGTGTTAAAAAAGCAAAAATTAATTTTAAAAAAGTGAAAAAACGAAAAAATTAAGACGACATTGTATTTCAGCGACAACAATAAATAACAAAAAAAACCCTTCCGATGGCAGCATTTTTTGTGGCAATGTAATTTACAACACGTCAGAAAATTTTCGCCGCGATTGAAAATGCGTTATTTTGGCGTAAAAGTTTCGCAGTATTATACGTATCCGTGATTAGAAAATGACTGAAAAATACAACCCATCCGAATTGAAAATTTATACGCTTATGAATTTCAATTGTGACGCAATTTCTTTGTAATATTTGCTACCTATATAAAGAGGAGCAATCGGTGCTGAAATATAATCGTATTGGAAAAAGTTCCTGACTATATTATATCTTACGTAAAACACTAATACGTGCTACAAAAAATGAAGGTATCTTGTGTTTTTGGCATCGTTATATTAGCTTTATTCGCGATTACTGCGGCGGATGATGTGCCGACCACTCCCGACCCAAGCGATGGTTCAGGCTCAATCGAAGATTTAATTCAAGAAATATATTCAAACTATGGTTTGATATGCACTAGCATAACTTCAATGGAATCATCGGACCAGGGCATGAACTCGCCGTAATCGAACAGTTACAAATGAACCTGTCACCCAAATATTCGTCAACGTTCAAAGTAAGTCGATCGAAAATTCAACACGCCGAAATTATTTGCTTCCTATTACAAAATTATTAGTCAAGTGTACGAGAGGGTTGGGGTATTTTTTGGTAAGTATAATTATCATATTTCGTTGTCACGCGTCGACATTATTTTTAGGGCATTCCTTCATCCTTGCCAGCAAAATATTGTCTTCAAACTCGATTTAGAATAAGATTTGGTATTTTAAAAAAGCCAATCAATATCCAATAAGTACGCCGAGTATTTCGAATAAATATTACATCGCTAGGTATTCATCATTTTTTCACCTTTTCACAATCCAGATGATCAGATTTGAAAAGGTCTCAACCTGATTTTATCAAATTACATTAAAAATAGGTACCTAACTGCATAGATTTATATGGGTATGAAAAATTGATGAAATTTCGAATTCAGTTTAATGTAATGTTATGAAAATTAGGTTTGATGCGATAAAATTACTTACTATACATCTTGAAAAAATCAGATGAAATTTGATGTACCTATTTCTAAATAAATTAGACATGATTTCAAGAAAAATTTTCTCATATGCTAGGTAGTTTTCTTCCTCAATAATTTTGTTTCAAATTGCTGTCACAAATTAAAAAAGAAAAAAATTATTGTGAAAAATGTTAACTTTATAAGCATGCCATCTCGTTTATCTACACATAACTAAGTAATACCTATCTAATCTACATGATGTTTTTTTTTTTATTCGTGGCAATAACAATAAAAAAATCAGCCATACTAATTGATTTATTTCCTGAATTTCTTTTCAGGCATGTTTTCGTCGCAGGCTGATTGCTGAAGTTGACCCAACAATAGCATATTGGTTCTTGTAATCACTAATCAATTTAGCAATAATAAAATATTTGACATTAAAACACGTGTAATTTTTTTTTTTTTTAGAATTCTATACTTTACGTAATGTGGCATCGCATTAAATATGGTTTCCTCTTACTTAGAAGATAGAGAAAAATACAAAATTTAGACCTCAAAGTCGATATAATACCTCCAAAAAAATGAAGATTAATTTAGTTTGTCTCATAGTCAACAATTTTTTCCTTCTTAGAATTTTCATAAAATCTCATTCATACCCAAGAAATATTCGAAAGATGATATTTTTTTGAATACTGATTGCATCATGTACCAACAACATCCTCTTAAAATACTGACCAGAATTACACCCCCTCCCGGCCCTCCCCCATCACCCGAAAATTGAAATGAATATAACAAGAACTAAAACCAAATGAACATTACGATTTTCATATTTTTTCTCTACGAGTTTCATTACAATAATTTTGGAAAAAAAATCCAGAATCATTCGATTTTAGAAAACAAACTGCATAGCTATGTGGTAAAAAAAATTAATTAGGTATCCTACCGATTTGTGAAAATTTCCAGCGACTATGAATCACTCAAATGAATTTGAAATTTTCACATTTTTTGACCAATGAAATGAAAAAATTCTTCCAGTTGGAAAATTCATTTAATTTACATTTTGCCAAAGTAAGTAATGATTTATCGCTCATATACCTAAGGTGTAGGAAAATTTTCACTCAAAGTCGAAAATTAAAAAAAAAAAAACACAAACATTAAAAAATTGCAAACACTGCAACACTTGGTCAAAAGTTGAAAATTTTTATTCAAAGAAATGAAAAAAATCAACTTTTCGAGAAAAATCGTTTGAAAAAGGATTTGTTTCTAGTTTTTTTTTTTTTTTAGTGTAGATCCAACTCTCATAGAAATTTTTTAAAAATTCAACGACGAACTCAAAAAAGTCATTTCAAAAGTTGCACCGCCTCTAAATGCCCCGAACAAAAAACATAATTGCAACGAAAAAAAAATCTGAAACCCCAATTCGAACGAACTCAGAGCTAAGACTTCCGAGAGGTAATTTTAGAAAAAAACGCAAATGCTTGCTATTTTGGGATAATGTCACCAACAATTCCCCAAAAAGGTGAGATTTGAATTTCCGGAACCATTGACCTCTAATTTTGATACCACTGTTTGACCTCCACAAAGGGGCTGAGAAGTTTCTTCACGATAAAAATTTAAATTTCATTTATTTTCACCAAATTCGAATTGCTCGCTCAAATATCTCAAAATTGAATCGAAAAAATTTCTGACATTCAAAAAACAAGTGATTTTATAACAGTTTTGCCAAATCTTGGTTCCACAGCACTTTCTACAAAAAAAACGGAAAAATAATTGAAAGATACCAAATGTATTATACTACGGACCTCAAAAGTTTTCAACGTATTTTCGAGTAACGTTAATCATTATTGGAGGTAATCAAGAAAAAAAAAATTTTCATTTTATTTCTCAATTTCCTCCACCAATGTCCAACTTTACTGGGAAATATTTTGAAAACTGGGCCTCCCAGAAAAATCTCTCAATAGGCAATTTCAATTCTTTAAACCTCGCTCAGTTTTCTCATAAATTTCAATTTTTTAAAAAAATGAAATTTTTCCACAAAATTTTGGAAAGAATCAGCCGAAACTTTTTTTCTAAAACAGGTCAGGAAGAATAAGAGGCCTTGAAAATCATTCAATAATTCAATACATGAATTACGCCAGATATTATGAAATTTAGCGGGCCGATAATGCAACAAGTGCGGTTTTCCGGGGTTTTCATGCTTACTGAACCCCATTTCCATTATAATTCAACTCCTAGACCCAAATTGAGCCTTAAAAGAAGGAGTTCAAAATTCGTGAAAAAGTTTCAAACGCTATCACTTTTTTTCTTTTTGCAATAGCTCAGCCTTAGGAGCACGTAGGAAGAAAGTAAAAAAAAAAATGAAAATATTCGTTTTTTGATGCTTTACAATGTCTGCTGAACCAATTTTTCGATTTTGCGCTATAGCTGAGTTACAATTGGAGGAAAAGGTAACTTTTCCTACGGAGGGTCCACCCTCCATAACTTTTGTTATGGTTTGATTTTCATAAATTCTCAATTTCAAAAGTTATGGCAGAAAAACCGAAATCTGTACCTCCTTGCCTTCCAAAAGGGGGACAGGAAAATTCGAGAATTTTAAAATACGTGCCCTACTAAGCTTATATACGAAACTTGCCCTTCCTGCTAATCATTTTTTTGGATTCAAGTTTTTCTTTACCTAAAATGATCATCCACTAAAAGAACCTATTGTGATGTGGAATAAGAAAGTGCAGTTGAGGGAAAAAATAGCTTTTCTGGGAAACCAAGTTTTGAGTTTGACTTTCCCATTCATTTTTTTAATCACCTAAACCATCCTAAACCCTCATCAACTCAAAAACGAAACCTCATTTTCTTATTCCACATCACAATTTAAAAAGTGAAAATGAAAAAAAAAAAGAAGTGAAAAAGCGAAGAAATTAAAACGACATTGTATTTCAACAACAACAATAAATAAGTAACCAAAAAACCTTACGATGACAGCACTTTCTGTCACAAAATAATTTACAACACGTCACAAAATTTTCGCCGCGATTGAAAACATATCATTTTGGCAGAAAAACGTCTCAATTTTATGCAACCGTGATTAAAAAATGACTGAAAAATATTACCCATCCGAAATGAAAATTTATACGCGTATCAACTTTTAATTGTGACGCAATTACACTGAAATTTGTTACTTATATAAATAGAAGCGGTCGGGAAAAGAAGCTGACGAAATCAGAGGCTCAAGTAAAATAATCGAGCAGAGTGCATCGCGTATATACCTCACCTACTACCTTGGATTTTGATATTAGTGCAGTATTTTGAAAAAGTTTAGGCGACTGAATTACAATGAAATTTGTTTACATATGTGGACTGATGGTATTAGTGATATTGGCTTCAAGTATTGAAGTCAAATCACAAGATAATCATGAAGACAGACCAGGTGGCGAAGAAGACGAACAAAAAAACGAAGAAGAAGAAAATGACAAATTAGTAGGTAATAGTGCACCAAACAAACAACTACGCCCGAATTTTAGGGTTGGGAATAATCGAATAAAATTGGATCTCGAATATTTTTTGGGTCGTACCTATTCACAAAAAGTTCTTATTGTGCCTATTGCTTGGTCAAACAAAAGCAATGAAAATCTTTTTAAATAAGTAAAGAAAACGAGATCACTGGTTTTTTATTGAATCAAATTACCTATAACTTTAATTTTGAAAAACGAGCATATTGAAGTAAATTAGGAAACACGTCCTTATTGTTAAGAAAAATCGATTAATTGGTCGATTATTATTTCAAAGAATCGATTAATTGATTTTCCCAGTATTTTTAATCGCTCTTTTCGATTAATCAATCATTAATCACCCAAAGTTATCAGATTTGTCAAAGATCGCAGAAGAGGTTCCAGTCTCCCTACTTGACGAGATGATGCAAAGCCCCGGCGACGAAGAAGGCGGCAGCAGCAGCGGCGACAAAGAGGGCAGTAGCCGGGGTGGCGGCGAGTTTTGAAAAATCGAAGGGGGAATAGAGAGCTACCCTCACCTTCACTCTTAATTGGTACGCCCCTGTCTGTTTGTTATAGTTCCGTGAGAATTTTTTTTTCACCGCGGGCAATTCTTAGTTTTTACCACGGGCAATTTTCGCTGCGGTCAATTTTTGCCGCCAGCAATTGTTGCCACACGAAATTCAGCCGCGAGAAATTGTCTCCGCGGGGAATTTCCCGCGAAGAATTGTCCGCGGGAAATTCACGTGATACCAAGTAAAATAAGTAGTAATGATAAGTATCGACGGCGATTTTGGAAAGAAAAATTTGAGGAAGTCTGAAAGTTCAAAGAAACTGAACATTTTTCAAAATGTTTCTAATTTGAACAATTGAATTCTTTCGTACCTTTTTTTTTTTTTTTTTTTTATGTAGATACAGACTATAAAATTGTTTTAAATTCGAATTTTCTCAACAATTTTCCAACTTACGAGTAGATTCGGAAAAAAATCTAAATTACACCCATTTCTTGAAATCTTTTCTATTCACATCAAAATTTTATAATTGGTCCCCCCTTCCTTTGACTGCTGGAATTTGTTGCTTGCTGTACCCGAGAAAAATCTAAGTTGCCGCACCTGACAGATACTCAAATTCAAATGGGCTATTTTCATGGGGCTTTCTGCAGTCTGCAGCGTTGGAAAATTTCAAAATTTGTCAAGGTATCAACTATCAACCTAAATACTTCGCTAAACTTTGAAAAATAAACTTGGGCCTAGATATTTTGAATATGATGTTCTTCTATCATTCACTTTTGATTTATTCTTGTTTCGAATCAAAATTTTACTGCGAGTTGGGGTACCTCACTTGCCAGTATACATAAATGAATAATTTCAAATACGAGTACCTAAGTGGGTACAAAGTACATACAAACCAATTGTTTCCCATTTCCAATAACTCAAAATCTTGATGAAACAACTTTCCAGTTCATTTATCCGGACCCCCGGGTATGAGAATATAACATTATTTTCTATTTTCATTTTGATTGCAGATCGCGTTTTCATTGGTCGGCGGATTCGATAATCACGTACTTAGGAGGTACTTTATTTATTCATCTTTATTTATCACTTATCCATAAAAGAACTAGCACTTCAAGATTTTCAAATTATGCACATACACCTCACGCATTTTTTTAATCAATAGTTAGTTTATTAAATAGCACTGCACTTATTTCATTCTATTTGTACATATTAATTTCAAGAAATAAAAGATTTTGATTACCTCGAATGGCAATGTTAAGAATTATTCAACGACATTTTTTCATGCCCAGCGAGACCGTGATTTTTTCTCGTATTTTTTTCGTCAAGTATTTACGCACTATTTGACAGAATTCTTTTTTTCTCTCACTTTTACCATCCATGAACTACTCTGACACCAAAAATAATGAACCTCATTGCCCCAGATCCTGAAGACTAAAAAATTGCCAATTTACAGATTTCAAATTGTCAAAAATTTGAAATTTCATGAACGAAAAAACTTTCATGTTTCAACTATGATATGTTCTAGGTCCGGGGAAAGAGTAAAATTGGAAAAGTGTAATGTACCTAAAACCTATCTGCATTAGGTATTAGGTACATACCATAAGATTCCATAAAAACCGAATAATTTGTCTCAAATAATGAATGTATCTCAAAAATACGAAGTTGAGTTCATTATCTTGAAAAATTCATCATTTCGAAATTTTGGACTCCTAGGCACCCATGTACACTAGGGTACCCAGGGAAGGGGCTCAAATCAAAACAAAATAAGTTTAATGAATAAAAATTAGAAGGCTATAATTCAGACGAAAAAAAAATCCGGTAAAACTAAGGTTCAATTTAAAATCAAGAACCCAAATTACGTAATGGTCTGTCGTTTTTCAAGTTATTAGGTACTCGAAATTAAAATTTTGGCCCGGTACCCAAGTTCGAAATTTCGGCTCTTTATGCTTTCAGGCCCGCAAAAGACCTAAAGGGACTCGAATTGAAAAACGAAGACCTTTGAATCAAACTTTTATAATAAAAATATTGCCTCTGAATTTTCCGTCCAATATAAGCGATTCCGAGATGATGATCAAATTGTAAAAATCAAGTCGAGGTGAGTAGGTATGTTCATTTTTTCTATCTTATATTTTAACCCGTTCATTTTTAAAAATCTTTTTCGAGATTTTTTTCATCTCGTGTTGTTTAAAAGTTTTTTTCATTCTATTGCAAGCAACTTTTTACTGTCCACCAATTTTTGCGAGAAAAAAATTATTACAATGAAAATAAAGAAATTGAGTTGGCTAAAACTAGTCAAAAGAAAACTGTCAAAACAAGACCCTAACCCTGAACATGAAAGTGGATTGGAAAAAAGAAGTTCTCCGATTTCTTCAATCATATCGAGGACTTCAAAAATTTAAAAAGGAACATTGAGAGTTTAAATACGAATAACAAAAGTTTTTTTTTTTTTTTGAAAAGATCCCACTTTGAGGCTCCCAGATATCCGTCTTCTGGAATTGAGGAAAGTTGAAAATATTTTTTAGAAGAAGTTTAACTTGGATTAGGTACATCACATACGAGCATCAAGCTATTTTAAAAATTGAAAACTTTTCAATTTTCATCCAAAACCTTTCACGTTCTCAATTGTACAAACTATTAATTATTTCGGATAAACATGAGGTTTAAAGTAAGGTAATAGCATCAGTTTTTCTATTTTTCATTTCAGATTCAATGGTAATCAAATTACGAATAAAAACCCGATAAATTTGTTCCAATTTAGATCTCAACAACACGAAGACGAATTTTTTTCATAATTTATCAATGATTTAATTATTTGTGATGATGTACTTAATTAAAAATGAAGACATTTTTTGGAAATTTTCTTAATGAACTTCAGAGAGGTATCCTAATTAACTCAGAGTGAAATCTCGGGCACAAATAAAATTAAATCGAAAGTATATCATGAAAGAATCTCATATCAAGATTAATATGTTGAGGTTCATTTCTAAAATTTTAGTAAATGTTTGAATTTTCTTTAAAAAATATGAATTTGAAGTAAAAGTTTTGAATTTTGTAAAATTCTACTCTAATCGTTACCAATATTGGTAATCAGCGATTTTAGGCGTTAAAGTTCATATGATGTCCATTTTTATGGGCTTTTTTCCAGCGCTGAAAAATTCCAAAATTTTTCTGGAAGCTCCGAAACGTCTTGAAACCGCTTATAATCAATTTTGAAGGTCAAAAATAGAGTACATATATGTGGCCCCGCCGCGCCGTAAAGATGGAATCTTGTGTAAAAAAATCGATGTCTTTTTCAAGTGTTTGGTCCAGATTTGATGTCATTTGGACCAAAAACGTAAAAAATGAAACATCGATTTTTTTTACACTAGGTCCCTTCTTTCCGGCAGGGTCACATATACCCAATTTCAGTTTTATTCGTTGATGGGATCAAATTTTTACATTTTTAAGGGCAAGTAATTTTGAAATTTCGAAAAAAAAAAAAACTGATTAAAATGGTTGTTACCTAGTCTATAACTGGACGATTCTAATTTTTATTTTCATCAAAAATGGAATTTCGATTATCCGTAAGTCTAAATTTTTTCAACTATAATTTCTGCATATTTTTATTTTAAATTCAAAAAAAAAAATTATTCAATTTAATGAATGAAATTGAACGCTTTTAATAAGAAACGAATTTTAACATGTTGAAAACGCCACGTGTCCCTTCACGACGTGTGATTTCTTTATCATTCATTTCTTCAGAAATTCAAGCAAATCGAGCGCTCATATGAATATTACATCACTACTTGACGCAAAATGTAAAATGCGAGCGAATAAAACTACTAAATTCTCTTTATCAGCTACATTTTCACAAGACTATCGTAAAATAAGTAGATAATAAAACCATTTCTCGAGCATTTTGTTGCACAAACATTGCAAAAGTTTTTACATTGGAAAAAATTTCATCAACGATGGAAAAAAATTGAAAAAAATTACGCAAATAAAAAATTGTTATTTTTTGTTTATTAGATCAATTTTTTAAGGGCGACGAGGTAATTTTGTAAGTAATTTTAAAAAATCTCCAAAATTCGAGAAATCGACTTCAACATCTTAAATTTTGGATCTTACGGAATTATTTTATGAACATCGAATTATTTTCGTTCGGACTCAAATATCGCTGTGAATTGAGATAACCAGTGATGGAAAACTGAAATGATCATTATAGTATGTTTTTTTTAACTTGAGCCCTGACATTTCGTAAACAAAACTGAATTAACCAATAGGAAGCGTTAAAAATTCGGCGTTGTTGCCACAAATTTTTTCAACTCATAAATGATGGGCTCAGTAATATTCGGCTCTTTTTATAAACACTGTAAATTTTTTCAAATTAGTAATTTACCAAAATGAAATATCTTATCAACAATACATTTGGCAACACCAGGAAAAAGTCAGGGCTCAAGTTTAAAAAAACAGACTATAATTTCAGTTCCAGTTTCAGTTTTAGTTCACAAAATTTTCAAGTTTCTGTTCCAATTCTAGTTCCAGTTCTCAATATTTTCTAGTTCCAGTTTTCAGTTTCAGTTCTAAAATTACAATATTCTAAAATTTTGAGGAATAAAAAATCCAAAATTTTCTGCAAAAATTGGAACTTTGTTATTTTTCTTTTTCTTTTCAAAGTACATACAATTTTTTCATTTTTCATATATTCAAGATCAACATAAAAGAATTCTGAAAAAAAAAATTGGAAAAAATGCTGGAATTGGTATAAAACTGACATTCATCTTAATTCTAATAGTTTCAGTTTTCAGTTCTAGTTCCGATTTTAGTTTTCCATCACTGGAGATGGCTTCCTTTAAGCTGCCAAAACTGATAAATGGGATTTCGAAGATCAGAGTACAAATTTTTTCAACTCCACTTTTTTCATATTTTGGTTGTAAATTTTTTTTAAAAATTGTTCTCGAAATTTTTCCTCCTGTAAAATGTTTATTCAATTTAAATTTTCTCAACATTTTCTCTAATAATTATTCATTTTTTAAAATCCAATTCCTTAATATTCTCGTCCACTTTGAATTTCATGAAAAAAAATTCAACTAAACTGCAAATTGAATAACCCAAGTAGAAGAGAAATGAATGAAATTACGAAAATGAAAAGCTTCTAATCAGCAACGAATTAAAAAACCTACCTATATAGAAAACTTCACGTGTCCCCTAATGCCACATGATTTCCCATCATTAGTTTCTTCAGAATTTAAAGCAAGTCGACCGCTTATTTGAATATTACATCACAACTTGACGCCAAATGTAAAATACAAGCGAATTAAATTCCCTTTATCAGCCAAATTTTCACAAGACTAACGTAAAATAAGTAGATAATGAAACAATTACCCAGCCATCTTATTGCACAAACATTGCGAAAGTTTTTACAACATTGGGAAAATTTCATCAGTTGATGAATTTTTTTAAAAATTTTTTACGTAAATGAAAGATATGCCATAGTATTATTCAAGGAAGTGCGCAATTGCACAAATTTCGAAATTAAATTATGTAATTTCACATTTAATGCCGAAAATAACGTTTCAATTTGATGTGTGCGTCAATGACATCCTTGGATACCTATATAAGAAAGAAGATATCAAACAACCGAAGTGAGTTTGTAAAGTAAAATAATCGAGTAGAGTGCATCGCGTATATACCTCACCTACTACCTCGAATTTTGATATTAGTGCAGTATTTTGAAAAAGTTTAGGCGACTGGATTACAATGAAATTTGTTTACATATGTGGACTGATGGTAATAGTGATATTGGCTTCAAGTATTGAAGTCAAATCACAAGATCATGGAAGCGAAGAAGGTGAAGAAGGTGAAGAAGGCAAAGAAGGCAAAGAAGGCAAAGAAGGAGGAGACGAAGGAGGTGGCAAAGAAGATGAAGGAGGCAAAAAAGATGAAGGAGGTGAAAAAAATGAAGTTAGCGAAGAAGACGAACAAGAAAACGAAAAAGAAGAAAAAGACCAATTAGAAGGTAATAGTGCATCAAACAAACAACTACGTCCGGATTTTAGCGATGGGAATAATCGAATAATTGGATCTCGATTATTTGGATAATCGATTATTTCTTGGGTCGTTTTCACAAAAAGTTCTTATTGTGCCTACAGCTTGGTCAAGTAAAAGCAATGAAAATCTTTTTAAATATAGAAAACGAGATCACTGGTTTTTATTGAATCAATTACAACTTTTATTTTGAAAAACGAGCATATTGAAGTAAATTAGGAAACACGTCCTTATTGTTGAGAAAAATCGATTAATTGGTCGATTATCATTTCAAAGAATCGATTAATTGATTTTCTCAGTATTTTTAATTGCTCTTTTCGATTAATCGATCAATAATCGCCCAACGTTATCAGATTTTCACGGGATGGCAGAAAAGGTTCCAGTCACCGACATTGACAGGATAATGCAAAAACACAGCGACGACGAAGGCGGCAGCAGTAGCAGCGGTGGCGACGACGAAAAGGGCAGTAGCAGCGGTGGCGACGACGAAGAGGGCAGTAGCGGCGGTGGCGACGACGAAGAGGGCAGTAGCGGCGGTGGCGACGACGAAGAGGGCAGTAGTAGCGGTGGCGGCGATGAAGGCGACAGCGGCAGTAGATAAAATCGCCGACATTTCAGAGTAAGTAAATCAAAACAGTCACTAGTATCGAAGATGACGACATCCAGCAAACTTTTCAGACTACATTCTTTTCTTAGCTACTGATTCTCGAAATAATGCAAGGTACCAGCGGATAAGGTAGGCGAATCTGCCCCAAAGTTGAGATTCGAACTAAGGCTCGAATGTTAAATCATACCTTAAAAATTAAGGCGACCGCGACCTTAAGAGTTTTAAGGAATATTTTCGTGGGTTCTGATTGGTTGAAAATATGATGAGGAACTTTTAAGGTTGCCTTAATTTTCAAGGAATGTTTTAACATTCGAGTCTAAGTACCCGATAGAAATTGGTAATGGTGCGAAAACCACGAGGCGAAAATTTGTATTTCTTTTAATGCGCAATACCCATAGGCAGAGCTAAACATTTTTCTTACAGGGACTCGAAGGGCCAAACCTGGACCCTGGACCAGGTTGGTAGAAGATTAATTTCTTTTAGAGGGTAGTGAGGTGGTGGGGGGATGAAATGTGAGAGGGTAAATCATACAAAAGCAGTTTAAAATGTAAAATTTCAAATGCACTTCATTGATTCGCTCAAATAATGTCATTTAATTTTTTTTTAAACATAAAAAAAATCAAAGTAAAACAAGCAGTAATAATAAATATCAGCGGCGATTTTAGAAAGGAAGGAAGTCTGAAAGTTCAAAGAAACCGAACATTATTCAAAATGTTTCTAATTTGAATAATTGAATTCTTTCGTACTTTTTTTTATGTAGATACAGACTATAAAATTGTTTTAAATTCAAATTTTCTCAAAAATTTTGCAACTTAGATTGGAAAAAAAAATCAAAATTACACCCATTTCTTGAATTTTTTTTCCATTCACATCAAAATTTTCTAATTAGTAATTTTGAAATTTTCTTCATTTTTGTTTCAATTTCTATTTCACATTTTTAAAAATTTCCTTTGAATAAATAATTGAAAATAATGGAAAAAAATCTTTGTTTAAAATTGATGAAAAAAATTGAAAAATGAAAAATTATTGGATACAATTTGGGAGAAAAATTACAAGTAAAGTGATGAAAGAAATTTAGAATTGAAAAAAAATTTGCATTTAAAAATTAGAATACCTCCCTAAATTTGGACTTGAATCGTTGAAATTTCGTTAATGGTCGGGTCGAGCAACCTTGCTCTATAGGATAGAATTTGATTTGATTTCTTCATTTTTCAGGAAACATAATTATTTACCAAAAAATTTGGTAGGTACTTGAACAAAACTCAATCTTGAGAAAAAAATCAATGAAAATCACATGATTGTGACTTGTGGAGTTTACTCTACGCAAGTAAGGAACCTAGTGAGGTGCGAATATTCACTTACTTATCCGAAAGTATGAATATTTTTCAGAGAACTTTATTTGATATTCATACACACACTAAAATAACCAAAACATATTTTTTTGTCTGGAATTTGGGAAAAAAATTCACGATTATGAATATACATACAATTATTCTGTTCTTAGCTGCCGGTCAAGATTTATAATTTCGATAGAAAATTTTTTGACTGCATTTCAAAAACTCGAATTAAGAAATTGCAAAATCTTCTGAAAGTTTCAAAACTTCTCGCGAAATCGCATCCCATTGATTAGGGAGTTCGAAAATAAGATTACCTATCTTTCAACTTTCAGTCCAATCAGATTTCCTGCCAATAAAGATACCTATATTTGACCTCTTGGCCCAGCAGTTACGAATTTTGGAAAATTATACTTAGATTGATCAAAATAGACCACCAATACGAGTAAAACACGTTATAGATACTCAAATTTAAATGGACTATTTTCATGAGGATTTCTGCAGTCTTCAGCGTTGAAAAATTTCAAAATTTGTCAAGGTATCAACCTAACTACAGTTTATTTCGTTGATTAAGTAAAATGATGAGGTAATTTTGGACTTTTCAATACATCGCTGAAGTCCTTCCATCATTCACTTTTGATTTATTCTTGTTTCGAATCAAAATTTTACTGCGAGTTGGGGTACCTCACTTGCCAGTACATAAATGAATAATTTCAAATACGAGTACCTTAGTACAAACCAATTTTTTCCCATTTCCAATAACTCAATATCTTGATAAAACAACTTTCCAGTTCATTTATCCGCACACCGGGGTATGAGAATATAACATTATTTTCTATTTTCATTTTGATTGCAGATCGTGTTTTCATTGGTCGGCGGATTCGATAATCACGTACTTAGGAGGTACTTTATTTATTCATCTTTATTTATCACTTATCCACAAAAGAACTAGCACTTCAAGGTTTTCAAATTATGCACATACACCTCACGCATTTTTTTTATCAATAGTTTATTAGGTAGCACTGCACTTATTTCATTCTATTTGTACATATTAATTTCAAGAAATAAAAGATTTTGATTACCTCGAATGACAATGTTAAGAATTATTCAACGACATTTTTTCATGCCCAGCGAGACCGTGATTTTTTCTCGTATTTTTTTCGTCAAGTATTTACGCGCTATTTGACAGAATTCTTTTTTTCTCTCACTTTCACCATCCATGGACTACTCTGACACCAAAAATAATGAATCTTATTGCCCTAGATCCTGAAGACTAAAAAACTGCTAATTTACAGATTCCAAATTGTCAAAAATTTGAAATTTCATAAACGGAAAAACTTTCATATTCTTGGTCCGGGGAAAGAGTAAAATTGGAAAAGTGTAATGTACCTATCTAATTCCTATCTGCATTTGATATTAGGTACATACACATACCATAAGATTCCATGGTAACTGTATTACCTATCAATAAAAAACCGAATAATTTTTCTCAAATACGAGTAATACAAAAATGTATCTCAACAATACGAAGTTGAGTTCATTATCTGAAAAAATTCATCATTTGCAATCATGATTAAAGTAGATAAATTTCTTATCACTCGATGCAACGCTAATGGTTTTGTTTTTTCACTCCTCAAGAATTTCCAATTCGTTCATTTTTTCCCAAAGTTGAAGAATTAAATAATTTCCTGAAGACGAAGGAAATGCTTCTAATCTGCAAAAGAATTTTCACAAATCTAGTAAAAATTTGTAAGTAATACCGAGAACTTCAAGGTACCTAGTGACGCGCAGAGGTGTAGCCCGAAGGGGCCTTGACCCCTGAAATCAAGAATTTATGTAGAAAAATGCTTTTCATACACATCAAAATTCCAATTTTTACGAAGCTAATCATAATTGTATTAATTATTTAGGTTTTGAGGCTGCGAAAATAGTTAGTTTTTTTTTCTCCCTTCTCCTAGAATTCCAAGTCTCCATATCCACTTCGTTACCTTCCAAAAAGCTTCCTTTTCAGAGGAGGGAGGTAAAAATGAGTCGATTTCACATTTTAGTCCCAAATAGTTCATAATAATTGTGATTTTGATCACACTCGAGCAAAGTGAGTGTAAAGTTTTTTTTTTTTAAATTTGTGTTTCATGCTCAAAAAAGACATTTTTTTTCATGTTTCAATGCTTTGAAAATTTCTATCCAATGAAATTTGAAAAAGGTATAAACGAATGATATTTTTCACCCCGCCAGAATGAGAGGGTGGAGGTGGAAATATACCTCTTGTATCTCGCTTCCTTATGTCGCTGAGTAAAAGGAAGAATTACGAGAGTTCTGACCCACTTTTTTGAGAATTTTCTGGCTATGCCACCGACGACACGTAATATCCAATCACTTGTTTCCTCAACACTTCAAAGTCAAATGCGTATACTTGAACATTGCATCACAACTTGAAGCAAAACGTAAAATTCAAGCCGATTAAAATTCAAAATTGGTTCTCTTTATCAACTAAATTTTCACAAGACTAACGTAACATAAAAGGATAATGAAAAAATTCACGAGAATCTTGTTGCTCAAACATTGTGTAAGGTTTCACAATATTGAAAAAATTCCACCAACAATGTGGAAAAAAATTAAAAAATAATTTCACGTAAACAAAAAATATGTCATCGTAATATTTTAAGAAAGTGTGCAGCTGTATTTTACACAAAATGTCAAAAATGACGCTTCAGTTTGATACACGTATTAAAAAGAAAAATGTCATGCAACCGAAGTGAGTATTTAAAGTAAAACAATCGAGTATGCTAATAAAGTGAGCTCGCAAAGTAGAACAATCGAGGAGAGGTGCCTACCTTGAATGTTATTGCAGCGAGTTTGCTGAAGCGGTTTCGCAGTGATTGCATTAAAATGAAACTCGTTTACATATTTGGATTTGTTACATTGGTGATTTTGGCTTCAAGTATTGAAGTCAAATCAGAAGAAGATCAAGGAAGTGGAAACCCAAGCGATAGTGCATTAGAAGACACATCAGGAAAAGAATTCATGGAAATCATCGCATTATTTACAGAAATGTTTGAAATGTTTTTAAGTAGTGGCGGCACTGAAAATAGCGGCAGCGTAGGGGATGTTTATGTTTATTGGTAGGTACATAAGGTCCTTCGGACACATACACTGTCAATTTATAACTAAGGGGACAAATTGATACACTCAGAGTGTTCTAAAAATTCCTGCACTGTGTAGAAGGCATACATCTCTAACCATTTTTTGAGTTCTTTTTTGAATTTTTTGAGGGTTTCAATTCTTTTAATTTTCTGAGGGATAGAGTTGTAAATTTTGGCAGACATGGTATCTATATTGTTTTGAAGGGTTGAAGTTCTAAAATGATTTATTGTTAACTTATTTCTATTGCGTGTGGGGTAAGTGTGATCAGGCGTAACCACTTTTATTGAATGTTGTTTTACCATCAATGCGATTTTGAGTATATATAAGGAAGGGAGGGTTAGAATAATTTCGTTGATGAATGTATTTCTGCAAGATTCTGTGCAACTTAACCCATACATGATATGAATAACTCGTTTTTGAATTAAAAATATTCTATGCATGAGGTTAGGACTGCCACCCCAAAATGCTATACTGTAGCTAGCTACTGATTGGAAGAGCCCAAAGTAGGTCATTTTTTTTGTTTCTGGAGTTACGATATACCTTAACCTATTCATGATATATGCAATTGAGGATAGACGGCTTGCCAGTGTTTCAATTTGTGAGGACCATTTTAAGTTGTTGGACAATACTATACCAAGGTATTTGGTGTCTTTGTGGTATTGTGTAAGTTTGAGGTTGTTAAGAATGTTGGAAGATATTATGGATGAGGGTATAGATGGAGATTGAGTAAATGGCATTAGGATGGTTTTGTTGGCGTTAAGTTCCATTTTATTTGATAAGAACCAGTTTTGCATTTGGAGAAATGTTTTCTTAGTTTCTTCAATTGTTTGAGCCCAGCTTTCGCCATTTATTAATGCTGTTGTATCATCAACAAACTGGATTAATGTATTATTAGTACATTGGGTGAGGTCGTTAACATAAATTAAAAAGAAAAAAGGACCGAGGTTTGTCCCTTGGGGAACCCCTATACTGTTTCCTTGTAGGCTAGACTTTATAGTACCCTGTTTTGTTTGGAGTTTTACACATTGTTGCCTATTTTCTAAATATGATCTCATCAGCTCTTTAGGTTTACCTCTGAACCCATAATGCTCTAGCTTAGATAATAATATTTCATGATTTACCCTATCAAAAGCTTTTGAAAGGTCGCAGAATAAGGCTAGTGGGTATCCGTTGTTTTGGAAGATATTAGATATTGAGTTGATTAATTCATATATGGCATTTGTGGTGCTCAAACCAGATCTATATCCAAATTGGTTTTTATTTATAATTTTTTTGTCATCTATATAGGATGTTATTCTTTTTAGTATAATTTTTTCAAAAATTTTTGCAAAAACTGGGATTATTGATATGGGTCTAAAATTTGCAATATCATCTTTGTTTCCCTTGTTTTTATAAACTGGAGTTATTATACTCAATTTTAAACAATCAGGGAAAATTCCATGTTCTAAGCAATCATTAAACAGTTGGGACAATATGTCAGCAATGGCGTGGTTAACCTTTTTAATTAACATTACATCAAGGTCATAGATATCTTTGGATCTCGAGTTCTTCAGAGATTCCACAGTTTTGAATACTTCAATGGGAGATGTTGGGTTTAAAAAAAATGGTGCTAGTTATTTGATTTGACAAGTATGTGAGAGGATTTGTAATTATATGGCCATGGGTAGGGCTACTTTGTGGAGGGTTAGTGAATTGGTTATTAAAGTCATCAGCTATATTACAGATGAGAGTTCTCTTCCTAGCGATGAAAGTGATAGAGACAGCGGCAGCAGCGGAGGCGACAGTGAAGACAGTGAAAATAGTAGCGACGACATACTGGCGAATATCCAAAGTATCACGGATCAGAGTTCTCTTCCAAGCGGCGACCAAGAAAGTAGCACAAATGAGAAATAAAATCACTTACACATCTTAAGGGTAAAAAAAAAATCAGAACATTCGCCTGCATAGAATAAGACGACACCGCACGTACACTTTCCACTCCAGACTACATTCTTTCCTTGTATCGGCTTTGGCCACTGCATCTCAAATTGAAAAATTCCACCGCAATCAATTCTAGAGGCAATTTCATGTCTTTTATCATAATCACAAAAAGGATACCTGTTCATGTGTTCATAAATATAGAAAAATTTCTATCTCGAGGCATTGCAAACAAACATTATGAATCAGAATCATTTTCACTGAAAAAAATGAATACCTAAATAAATAAATTATCCTCCTCACAACTCAAGAGGGAGTTACCTAAATTCTTACTAGTAAAATTTTGAACCATAACAGAAATAAATGGAAAACAACATAAAAGATTTTCACATGAAAAATTTCAGGTGCTAAATTTCATTTCTCGAATTTTTCAAATTTGAAAATTACTTCGTCATATACCTACTTTTGTTTCGAATTAAAATTAAACTGCGGGTTAAGGTGCCTCCCTTGCCAAAAAATGCATAAAATTTAAAATTATACCTAACTAAGCACAAACAAAATTTGACTCCTATTCCCAAAAGGTAATCTCAAGCTCTGGACCCTCAGATGCAAGTTTACACTATAATCGTCTATAAGTATATATTTTATTTTTAAATTTTTTTTTTGCAGATCGTGTTTTCCAGTTTATATTCGTCAACCGCTTCGATGATAATGTACTTGGTCTACGCATTATCCACAAAAAAATTACACAGCATTTGAAATTTTCAAATTAGACGCATATAGCCTTTACATTTTTAATCAACAGTTCATTACGTAGCATGGCACATGTACCTATTCTTTCAATTTTAAATAAATAGTCCATTGTGTTAATACAGATTACTTGATTATTTAAAAAATGATGGATTTTGATTACCTCGAATGGCAATATCTGAAACGCAACACGATTTTTTTGTTTTCTCAACAATTTGAAAAAAATCATTTTTTTCTCTCTCCCTTTTTCATCCACCATCTATTTTGGTACCTTACTTGGAGAAAAACAACTGCTAATTTAAAGATTCCAAATTGCTAAAAATTTCGAATTTCATAAACGAAAAATTTCATGTTTTGGCCGGACATGAATAATTGAATACGTCGTATAGACCGGAGATGGGTGGAGGGGTGGGAGACGTAAAATTTGAAAAGTGTAAGATTTTTGTGTCACGTGGCGTTTTAAAGTCAACTGACAAAATTACATTTTGTAAGATTTCAAACAATTCGGGAAAAAATGGATGATCATGAAATATTGACGTTTCATTAGACCAGAGAAAAACTTTGTAAAAATTTTGACCAATCAATAAAAATTTCTGTTAAATTTTCTAAAATTGAAAAATTTTGGTATTATTTTTGTTTTACTTTTTTTTTTTTTTTTCTGACTGTACCACTATCATTAGACGGAGTATTTTTATAACAGCTCATTTTAGATACCAAATGAACCCAAGAAATGACACCAATAACTCAATCACGAAGTAGAAAAAAAAGGCATACGAATTTGTTTTCTGGCATACGCACGAGAAAAGTTATCATCAGCATTTAAATCAGTGATGGAAAACTGAAATTCTCAGTTTCAGCTTCAATTCTTATAATTTTTACGTTCCAATTACAGTTTTGAATATTCCGAAATTCGAGTTTTTTAAATTTTAAGACGATACAAAAATCCAAAATTTTCCGCTAAAAATTAAACTTGTTGCTTTTTTCTTTTCTTTTCGAAGTACAATTTTTTCATTTTCCGTATATTCGAGCTCAACACAAAAGCTTTCTGGGAGAAAACCTGGAAGTGATTTTTGTCTGAAATTTTGTAAGTTATAGGTCCTGACTTCCTGAGTTCTAAATTTTCTCAACAAAAATTTGAAATTTGAAAAAAGTGCGAGAGGATGTTCTTAATTGGATGAAATTTAAATTTACAACACTTCTTTCTTTACTCAACTTTCTACATAAATTTGTAAGATTCGTTTGATTTTGCTCGCTCTGCAAATTTGAAATACTTCCTATCTTTCACTCCAAAGTTTATCAAAACTTTTTCCTTTTTTATTTCAGATTTTATGGCAGCCAAATACATATACCTACCTATAAATTTGTATTTACCTATATGATTAAAAATAAATTGTTATTTTTTTTTATATTGTCCAAGAATTAAATAATTTTCAAAAAAAAAAAACACACAAAAAACAGACCTGCTTCAAACAGCTTCCTGTCAATTTGGTGGATCGAAATTATGGCATTGCTCCAAATTTCAATCAATTTATCAAATTAATTGCAAGACCATCGAGTAATTCTACGTAAATTTTTCAAAATTAACTTGAAGAAGAATAACTTTCAACACATGCAATTTCGAATACAAGGTTTCTTGGATAATTGTTTTGATATAATTATTATTCATATATAGTTTAATTCGCAGTTTTTCTATCGATTCGAAACGAAAGATTAAAAAAAATTAGAAACGATAGGTGCTGAAAAACTGGAGAAGTATTTTCTTAGAAAGTTGGGCATTCAATTTTTTTTCTTAATTTTCAAACTTTCGCAAATCCAATAAAAATTATTGTAATATCGAACATTTCATGTGTCCCCCAGTGACGCACGATTTCCCTCTCCACCTCGCTACCCGATGTTAATGAGTGAAAGGAAAAATTTTGAAAGGGCTGACCCCCTTCATTGAGAAATTTCTGGCTATGTTATTGATGACAAGTGATATACAATCACTTGTTTCCTCAAAATTTCAAACAGTCAAAATGCTTATACAGGCACAGGGTGTTGAATTGAAACCCAGGCACACAACAGCGAAAATTTTCTTTCATGGTAATTTTTGTCGAAATTTGGATTTGAAAAGTAGTCTAAAAAATTTCGTAATGGAAAAACAGGACTATAGTAGGGGTTTTTTAATCATTCCATTGATTTTTTTTAAAGGGAAGGACAAATTTTCCCTTTTTTACATAATTACAATCAAAACGTAAATAGGTAGAATGTGAGGGGGAAAAACGGGATTTTCCCGCTTTGCGTCTGGGTTTCAATTCAACACCCTGTACTTGAACATTGCATCACAACTCGCCGCAAAACGTGAAATTCAAGCCGATTAAAATTCAAAATTCACTTTACCAACTAAATTTTTACAAGACTAACGTAAAATAAGTAGATAACAAACTAATTTCACGGGCATCTTGTTGCACAAACATTGTGTAAGGTTTCACAACATTGAAAAAATTCTACGGACAATGAAAAAAATTAAAAAAGAATTTCACGTAAATAAAAAATTTGTCGTCGTAATATCCAAGAAAGTGTGCAACTGTACTAATTTCGAAGTTGAATTATGAAATTTTACACAAAATGTCAAAAACAACGCGTCAATTCGATGTAGGCGTACGTAATCAAAATTCTTGGTATATAAGAAAAAAGATTCCTCAATACAACCACAGTAAGTTGGCAAAATAAAACAATCAAGTAGAGTACATCGTAGTACCTTCGCTGATTATTAATATCGTAGCGTTTCCAAGTTGTGCACGCGATTGCATTAAAATGAAGTTCGTTTACATTGGACTTGCTTCCTTAATGATTTTGGCTTTAAGTATTGAAGTCAAATCGCAAGATAGCGGAAGTGAAGACGGAGGTGGTAGTAAGGCATCGGAAGACACATCAGGAGGTCAATCTTCATCGATAAATATGGATGATCTTAAGAAATGGTTTGATGAATTTGAAAAATTTTTCCAAGGCGTTTTCGGTGGTGAAGAAAGTAGCAGCGATAGTAGCGGAGACAGCAGCGGCAGCGGCGCAGGAAGCAGTGACAACGGAGGTAGCAGCAGCGGCGACAGCCAAAATTGACGGATAAAATCATCGACATCTCAAAGTACGTGAAAACATTCATTCACCTATATCAAATAAGATGACATCGAGCAAAATTTTCATACTACACTATACACACCTGTATTCTCTTCTTTGCTACCCACTAATTCTCGAACTATAATAATATTTATATAAAATTTTACCGCGATCAATTTCAAAACTAGGCTCGTTTCTCTCAGCAAGATAACAGTTCAAATTTATACTAATAGAATGAAGAAAATTTTCTATCTATCTGGAGACATTATAAACGAAAATAATAAATCAGAATCGTTTCACATTTTCTTACGAAAATTCTACCCTCTACACAAGAGATTTACCCCAACTCGCAGCAAAATTTTGAACCGAAACAAAAATAAATCGGAAGAATATCCAAAACAGAGTACAATACCTTGGGAAGAATTTCAGGAGCTAAATTTCATTTCTCAAATTTTTGAAATCTCGATATCGAAAAAAAATGAAATGGAATTTCTAAGCACAGGAGGAAAGCTCTCTGGCAAAAATTATCTATACGAACTTCGGCTTTTTTAATCGCGGATTATTCATATCGATGACCTATTTGATCGATTAAGGCACAACACAATTTCCGAAGTTCGTAATTTCAAATATTTCTCGACAGAAAATTATCAGACTTGAAATTAAAAACACGTATTGAAATGTGAGTTGTTTTGAATTCTGGAGTCTCTATGGGGGTGGGTACCTAGGCATGCATGAAAATTGATACCCGAAAACATTGCAAGAGAACCAAAATTTAAACCGGATATTTTTCTCATTTCTAAATCATTAAAAATTATCGAAAACCGCTGCAGGCTGAAAAATAGGATAAGAACCAAAGGTTTGTTGTTGATGAGGACGATGAGTTAATTATTATTGAAACTGAAAAAAAACCGCCAAAATTTGAATAATGAACTTTTGCATTTGATATTTTCAATGAGTTTTTTTTTTACGATGCCCCTCAATTTATTTTTATTTCGAATTAAAATCTTACTGCGAGTTGGGGTAGATACCTCTCTCGCCAGTAAAGAAATTTATAAATACCTCAGTAAATACAAACAGAATCATTTACCTATTGTTTTCAATAAGTGACTCAATGATTCAATACAACGAGGTTCTATTTTATTTATGCCGTTAATTTTCTATTTTTTTTTTTTGCAGATCGTGTATTTTATCTGTCAACTGCTTTGATAATTACGATGTACTTAGGTACCTATTCCATTTATTCACCGAAAATTCACCTATCCGTATAAGAATTGCACATCACTTGAAATATTCAAATTAGACGCTTGGAACTTTTTTTTTCAATTCAAATTTCTCTATTAGCACAGTACACATACTTTTGTTTTCAATTTCAAATAAATATTCTATTTTAGTCGGACATGTTATTATTTCAGTAAAAATTATCAACAATTTCGATTAAGTAAGTATATCGAATTAAGAAATTTGGAACCCAATAATTACATATAGGTAATCCTATCTTGTTTCCTGAATAATGCACAAAAAATGACGATGTTTTTTTTTCTTTCATTAACGACGCACTGACTTCTCAAAAGATATGTTTTCGAATGAAAAAATCTTGAAAATGTTTTACCCAAATTCAATAACCCGAATGATTTTTTCCGAAGTGCACACATTCGAAAATTTATTAAAATCAATTTGGAAAAACTACTCCAGGTTTTTCAAATTTTCTCAATTCTTTTAAAATATTTTTCTATTTTCAATTTTTTTTTTTAATTTTTCAAATTCCTGCGATTCTTTTAAAAATATGCTACTGTGTGGTCAAAACAAGGTTGCCAAACAATGTTTTCAAAATTCACTGATTTAGCCGAAACAACGCACCACTAAAAATCACTGCAGCCAATTTTTACCAAAAATCACTAAATGAAGAGAAAATGCTCACTCAAAAATTACTTCTTAAATTTAGGTGAAAAAAACGTCAAAATCACCAAAAATTACTGCTTTTCAATTTTTTTTCGAATATTTTTCATCAAAAATCAGAAAATTATTAAAATTACTGAAAATTGATTAGTAACATGACAAAAAGAGTAAAGAAATCACCAAAATCTTTGAAAATTTCAAATATCACATTTTAAGAAGACGATTCAAGTACTTAACACATAAATTACAGAGATTGGCACCTTGGGTCAAAATACCAAATTATTCATCGAATTTAGGATTTTAAACGAAAAAATCACGAATTCACGCGTGAGTTATTTCAAAATTTTACTTCTTACACATTTCAAAAACTTTCTTCTGACGTTTTGAGTTTTGACAGCAAGTATTGATAACTCGAGAAAAAATTGTTTCCAGATACTTAATTCACTCAAATTTTGATAATAATTTGTCAAAAGTTCACAAAAAAAATTTAAAAAGTGCATCAATTTAATATTTTCAGAAGCACCCGTACTTAATTGATATTCTTGGAATTAATAAAGTAATGATAAAAATTAAGCTTAAATAAAAAATGTACCAGAAATGCACTTAAAACTTGAAGCTAATTTAGCAGTCATAAGTCTCGTATCGTTTGCTTTAGCACAACGCACGAAATACCAATTCAAATCACAAGGCTAGTTTACCATTTGAAATGAAATTTATCAAATTTTTTGGTCTCGTGATGCTCATAATATTCATCACATACACTGAAGTCAGATCACATGGTGACAAAGGACCTTCAGATAAAAGTCCACCAGGCGGTGGATTCCCATTCCCAGGCAAAGGCAATGGGACAGATGGCGGAAAATTCCCATTCCCAGGCAAAAGCAATGGAACTGATGGAAAAGGAGGGTTTTCAAATTTAATACCGAAACCTCCATTCCCCTTCAGTGAATGAGTTTCTTAATCGTAGCCATAAAATGGATTCAAGTAGATTATTATGATAAATTTTAATTAAAAGCATAAAAAATATCAATATAGTTTCATTATAATGACTCTTATTCTAATTTTTTTTCTTTTTCATAATAACTTGACAAGAATCTTATTTCATAGTCGAAGGTACTTAATACATAAGATTTTCTCGGGTATAGAGTTCTTGATTAAAAATTTGACGTCAAATTTGATTGTTTGATTATTTCATAATTCTCACACGATTACAGCGAAATAATTCGTAGAACTATAGCCACATTACGCAGCCATATCAGGTAACTCGTTCAAGTTAAAATTAAAGTGACATATATTAATGACTATATTGGGCTTATCTTAAAATACTCCGCCAAGTATTTTTCTTTCACAACCCATTTTCTTACAGCCACGAAGTCAAAAACCCCACTTGTGAAAATATCCAATGCCTCGGTGAGTAGGTGTAGGCTCAAGTGCATTAAAAATGAAACCAATTTACGTATTTTTTATCAGTTCGCTGGTTATTTTCGCAATTATTACTCAAGTTCGATCCCAAAGCTTGCCTGTATCGGGTTTGGGTCTTGGAGGCGATTCCGCCAATAGCGAATCGTCCTCAAGGAGCAGTTCCAGGGCTGACGAAAGTGCCAGCTCAGGAGAAGGATCATCATCAAGCTCATCATCATCAGATTCAGGTGGTGGACTAATATAATTTTAAACTTTTCATACGTGAAAATAATGTCATTTTATTTCACTTACCCATCCAATTGCTGGAATCATTGACAGTGAACCGAGGTATTCATTATTCCTGCAACAATAAAAATATGTATTTTTTTAGTCGATTAATTGGCTTTTGTTTTCTAATTTCTAATATTCTAATAGGCAAGTAATTATTCTGCTACATCGAGTGTAATGCTGTACAATTTTCTATTCATTAATTCGTTGAAAACAATGCACTATTTCTCTTTCTTTTCTCGTCAAAAATAAATAAAATCGAAAAGATTTATAAGTTTGAATTTGGGTGGGGGAGGGGGGTCTCGGAGATGAAAATGTAAGATTCTGTACTTTTTATTACACCTTTTCAGAGTAATTTTGAAACTTCTTCATTTCGATAGTACTTCCTCAATTTGAATCAGTGAAAATTCATCGAAGAAATAGCCAAAATTCAATTACAAATCAATGAAAATTTCACTACCGATTCAATCAGTGAATTTTCAATTTTTGAGCACGTCATTTTTTCAACAGTTGATGAAAAAAATTGATGAAAATTTACATTTACTGATCGAGTCAGCAATTGTGGAAAAAATTGAAAACTCGTTAATTAAATCAGTAGTTTTTATTGATTTCTGCAGTGACTCAATTTGGCCCATTTCACCAGCGAATTTTCATTGATTGAACTTGACTGACAATTTTCAAGTTTTTGACCGTCATCCTCTTTTCCCATGGTTCATCTTCAAAAATACGAATTAAATTCCATTTATAAGCCCCTTCGCACTCACCCTGAACAATTATTCGGAACTCGGGTGCAATTCAACAAAGCAGCAAATCAAGTTTTCAAAAACATTATCAGTATTTCATAATTTAAAACGCTTGTCATCGTGAATTTCGTGGACAACAAAATAAGAAAAATAAAATGGAACTTTCCAAATACCTGCATTTTTTTATCAATAAAGTATAAGTACATACATAAAGTACACAAGAGTGAATTTTCGTAAAAAAAAATTTCAAAATAAAGTTTTTATCATTTATAATTTTACTAATCAAGTGGGGAAATATGTCATTTCTACATATTTCCTTTAAAAAAGTAAGTATAAAAGAAATCTGCTGCAATAATAAAATAGCCAAATAAAAAACAGAACTGAACGAATTGTGCTCGAAAAATTTAAAAATGAAGAAGCCCATTATTTTACTCGGTTTTGTCTTATTGGTTGCATTTGTAATGAATACGAGAGTGAACTCGCTCCCAGATGAAAATGGAGATTCATGCGGAGGAACAACAAGTCCAAATTCATCAACAGATCAAGACACCAATTCAACTGATTCGTCACAAACTTTGAAAATGCCTGAGTTCAAAACTGGGTAATACATACAAAGACGACAATTTTTTTTCTTTCAAAAACTGGTAAAAAAAACTGATGATAATAAGTACACGATTAATATGTAAATTTTGCACTAAAAATAAAATTATGTCTACCTAAATAAATTTTGATTCTTCTCACACCACTATATTCTTGTACACGCGAATAATTATTCATGAATAATGTCAATAATTTTTTTTCACGTTTTAAATTTTTTACAACGTTGATTTATTATTTTTTGAATTCTTTATCAATGTTGAGAAATATTAATACATACGTATAGATTGCAAAATTTCTGACTAAAATAGATCAACCGACTTTTTCATCAGAAAAATAACAAAAAATTACAAAAAGGTCAAAATTGATTGATTTATGATTATAACAAGTCATTTTGTTTAGAAATTTCGAAAATTATAAAACAAGAAATGAAAAAGCCTGACGACAAAACATTTGAGTAGGGTATATGTAATTTTTTTTTCAAATAAAAGCCTCTGAAAATATTGAAACATGGTTTGAAAAAATGTCATTTCTGCAAATTGGAGGAAAAAACCCTGAAAATCCATTCAATTCTTTCCTTTTTATCTAAATAAAAATGAAAATAAAAATGTGAAATTCTGCGTAAAAGACCATCATTGGATAAAATCATAATCGATTTTGATTAGGGGAGTGGGGGGGGGGGGGAGAAATCAAAAAATCCAACCTAATCCCAGTTAGATTGCATTTAAATGACTTGCAACTAATCCAAAATCAATAAAAATTTCAGAAAAAAGTGAGTCTACGTCAATTTCCCGTGGTCAATTTCTCGCGGACAATTCCCCGCGGGGACAATTTATCGCGGTTGAATTTCGTGTGGCGACAATTGCTCGCGGCGAAAATTGCTCGCAGCGAAAATTTCCCGCGGCGAAAATTGACCGCAGCGAAAATTTCCCGCGGTGAAAAAATTCTCATGGAACTATCACAAACAAGGAGAGACGTACCAATAAGAGTAGAGATGGGGGTAGCTCTCTTTCTCCCTTTGATTTTTCAGCACTTTGTTGAAAAAATTTGCCATTTTGACCTTGAAGTTAGAGACATTTTATTTTTGTACTAATATTTTTCTAACTTAGAAAAATTTGAGTACAAAATGGTGAATTTTCCAAACTTGGTGATTATGAATAAAAATAGCAGGTTGTCCAAACTGTGGAAAATTCACAAAAATATGAGAATTTTTTCACCGCGGGCAATTTTTAGTTTTTACCGCGGGAAATTTTCGCTGCGGTCAATTTTCGCCGCGGGAAATTTTCGCTGCGAACAATTTTCGCCGCGGTCAATTTTCGCTGCGAGCAATTTTCGTCGCGGTCAATTTTCGCTGCGAGCAATTGTCGCCACACGAAATTTAACCGCGAGAAATTGTCCCCGCGGGGAATTCACGTGATACCGAAAAAAGTCTCTCTCATCACCAAAAAGTTGAAAATTTCAGTAGGTATTTTTCTTTCTCAAAAATTTCCAATAAAGAATTTTCAACGGTTCTCGCCTTCTCTCGGATTTAAAACGTCAAAAATCGTGGTTTGAAGAAATTTAAATTTTTAGTTAAAAACAAAAAAAATGGAAAATTTTAAATTTTAGTAGAAATTTTTTTGCATTTTTTATCACAATGTCGTCAACACTTAGGAATTCTACGAAACTTGAATTAGATATCACCAATGGTCAATTTTCACGTAATTTTTTTTGGTAAAATTTACAGACCTAAGTATGTACTTACTTGTTTGTTGATTTTTTTTTTTTTTCAAAAATTTCCCCTTTCAAAAAAATTACTGATTATTGCGAATTTTTGTAAAATTGGTTGAATTTTTGACGTTGGTCAAACCATATTAACACTTATCTAATTGTTTGTGAACTATTTATGCTTTATGAACAATCTGTGTAACTTCAGCCAATTTTTCGAACCACTCGGGACCAGTGAAATAAACTTTCAACACCAATGCACTTCTCTCTCCCCGTCCTGGGAAATTCACCTAAATGTATGTACAGATGGAAATGATACTTACGCAATGCGTACCATCACCCAAAGAAAATCTCAAATTTCATCTATCGGCGACTATCGATATTCACGTAAATGATTATAACACCTCGACACTCCATAAATGCTTTTACGATTTATCCAGGTCAATTTTTCACACCTAAGTATATCAAATTACATATCCATACAAGTAAGGTACTAATTAGCATGGCCTCATTACCACCTTATCATCATCGCAAGCTCGCAGGTAAGTAATTTTCCACACATTAACGGTGCAAATTATCATTAAACGTAGAAAATCGAGAAAAATAATATCGTAATATACATTTATCTGGGAAGAACCTTTTAAAGAAAACTAGGAGAAAATAATTTTCAAATTAGTCCGGGGTAATGAACTAATTCTTCAACACCTTTTCTCGAGGCTATAAAACCCAGCTAGACTCTAAATTATTCAGTAGTCTTGACTGAGCACATCAGTTATTCTTTCAGTGTTCGTTTATTTACCAAAAAAAGTACAAATTTTAGAAATTGAAAGAAACAAAACGACGTAAAAATGAATTTTGTCTACGTATTCGGTGTCGCCTTGCTAGTTGCATTCGCTTTTAGTCAAATGGTTTTTACTGAAGAATGTCAAGAATCTGATCCAGAACATCAGGAGCAGGAAGGCGATGAAAATGAAGGAGAACAGCAAAATAGCACATGTCAAGGAGGACAATCCGATGACGATCAGTCGACACAAATGCAACCAGAAGACGAAGAATCGGAGGGAGAGGGAGAATCAGAAGAAGGCCCTACTCGTGACTCGTCTATGCCTAATAGCAAAAAATAAACACGATTAAATTTAATTATCGAAAGTAAGCATGAAAATTTTTTCCTGCCTTTTTTCATATGAAAACGATATTTCTGAACTGCCATAGTTTCGGATTTTATTCTAAGTATAGACATAATTTGGAAAATATTTTTCATCATTTTTTTCGTAAAAACAGGCTAGTTACATATCGTTTGTAATAAGTAAGCAATTTGGAACTCGTTTTCAAATAAAATAATTTATCCGTTTTTGATGAGATTATTTTTCGCAATAGAAAGCTATTAAAAAGGGAGATTCGCCATTTTGAAAAAATCAGGGTTGCTATTATTTAAGCGCCATAAATTAGCTAGATAAGCTTAAAAACAACATTTACTTCTTAAGTCAATGCTTAAAAATTCTAAAAAAAAAAAAAGATAATTGCTTTATTAACGTCAATTTTATGTCATACTTGAAGAAAACGTCAATTCGACCAGGTTCAAAACAATTCAGCCCATTTTAAAAATTAATAAATTTGCTATAAAAAAATTCAATAAAATTTTCAGTTCAAACTGGTTTTCTTAAATTTTGAGAACTTTGGATTGGATAATTGGATATGGACCAGAAATTCTTTTCATTTTTATTGGAATCTTGGAAACTAAAAGCATGCTCCATTTATTTCGATAATTTTACACATGCATAAAGCTGTACATATTTCATACATGCTTCATACCTCGAAATGCAATTTTATTTACTTTAATAAATTCTTCAAACATTCAGAACAGAATGTAATCAACATGAATATTTAAACGACCCTAATTTAAGAAGAATTACTCTTATCAATGACTCAATTTTTTCCCCAAATTGAAAAATTCGCAACAGTACAATTTTCCTTTTCCTGTAAATTTTGGTAAACGTGACTTCAAAGCGTTTTTGCATAAAACTTCTATACTGATTTCTAACTCATATCTCGCAATCGTTAAATTGCTAAATGAATATTCAAACGTGTTAAAATATTAAAACCGAAAATTATCAAAATTTTCCGATACGATACGACCACGTCGTAAAACTCGAATAAACATGGTCAATTTGACTCAGGCACGTAATCATGATTTCGACCGAATATATAAATGAGAAAATTTCCTCAATACAGACTATCCAAGTGAAAAATTCAAATCGAAAAGTACTATAACATTTAGCGACTTGTAGAATACCTCATAAAGTCTACCAAGTGTTTATTTAAAATCGAATCAAAATGAAGTACGTTTTCGCGTTCGGTCTTATCGCGTTGGCCATTTTTGTAGTAAACATCGAAGGTAAAGAAAATGAGGCAGAAACTACTCCGCTACCTTTCACACCAAAATCTACAAAGCCCATCGATACAAAAGGACCAAAACAAAACGCTCGACGCCAACGATCTGCGGATAATAACCCGGAGGCAGAAACTACTCCGCTGCCTATTACACCAAAATCGGAAGTACCCAAAGATGGAAGAGCACTAAAACAAAACGCTCGTCGCCAACGATCTGCGGATAATAACCCGGAGGCAGAAACTACCCCCCTACCTTTCACACCAAAATCTAAAAAGCCCAACGATACAAAAGGACCAAAACAAAACGCTCGACGCCAACGATCTGCGGATAATAACCCGGAGGCAGAAACCACTCCGCTGCCTTTCACACCAAAATCTAAAAAACCCAACGATACAAAAGGACCAAAACAAAACGCTCAGCGCCATTGATCTTCTGTTTACGAGTAAATCATAAGCATATTTACCTACGTACAGGTTGTATACCCATTATAGATAGTACCACTACCTACAATGTAAAACTCACGACAATAAATGACTAAAAATTAATATTGGCATACTTTTTTCTTTTTCAAACGATTCGTAAATTTTGAGTTATCCCTCATAGCATTGTCTTTTTAGAAGAATATTTTTGTCTTCAACTTTTTCATTTTTACTTGCTCCAAATTTTGAATTTATCTTCGACATAATAATTCGCATAAATCTAAAAACAATTATCATTCTATAATCCAGATTGCACCAAAATTTAATCAGGGTAAAATTTAATTGCAAATTGACAAAGACAAAAGGTACAAAATTTACATCATTTTCGGCGATGAGAAAAGAATTAAATTCGCGGATATTCAAAAAAATACCATTTTTACAAATTTATAGGCAAATATTTCAAAAATAACAAATTTCTCTTCATCTTTTCTTTAAGATTTCAACAGAAAACCATTAAGTTGTATTCTTCAAATTTCAACAATTCCAAGCATTACTGTCAGTAGAGTATTTTTGACTTTTAAAAGATTGTTAACGGTGAAATTGGGTATGTATTGGCATCATCAATCCCTCCACCTTCAAACTGAATAGATTTTACGATTTTAAAACATAAGTAGATTTTATACGAACAGATCTCGTTAAACCCGAATAGGCAAAGACTACTTTTTTTAAAAAAAATTGAAGTTCAAAACAAGCTTTAAATTATTTTTCTATAGATAGGTAGCTCGCTAATTTTTAGATTTCAAAAAAAAAAAAAAATGGGAACTGCTGTAATGACGGATAAACGTGTAAGTAAGTGTTTGATTTCCTCACATCGACATTTCACGATGTTATTAACATCAAAAATCTGCAGCTTGAATGTTTAAATCATTGCCTTTTAAATGTAAGACATATAAAAAATCTCAATTTCAAGATGATTCAAGATGGTAAAATAAAAAAAATGGGGGGAAAAAATTATAGAGGACAAAAATTCTGAAAAAAAATTGAAAATTTTGGTTCAAGATAATCACGTTAAAATCAATACTGTACTAATTTTGAATAAATTACCTACCTACCTAAAAAATTGTTCGAGATAAAGTTGAGATTTTCCCAAGCTCTAAACCTGAACATTGTAGGTCAATTTTGTCGATTTGAATCAGTCAATTTGACTGATTCAAATTGAGAAAGCGGTTAATTGCTGATTGTTGGATGATTTCATAATTTTCCACACGATTACAACGTCATTATTCGCAGAACTAGCTACATTCCTCAGACATATCAGATGCCTCGTTCGAGTTAACATTCGAGTGACATTGACATACATACATTTAATGGTATGGTCATATCTTACAATACTCCGCCAAGTATTTGTCTTTCACAATCAATTTTTTTTACAGTCACGAAGTCAGAAACCCCATTTGTGAAAATATCCAATGCCTAGGTGAGTAGGTGGAAGCTCAACTACATCAAAAATGAAACCAATTTACGTATTTTCTATCAGTTCGCTGATCATTTTCACAAATATTTTTCAAGTTCGATACCAAAACTTGCCTGTATCGGGTTTGGATCTCAGAGATGATTGCACCAGCAGCGAATCTAAGTCAAAGAGTAGTTCCAAGACTGACGAAAGTGCCAGCTTAGGAAAAGGATCGTCATCAAGCTTATCACCAGATTCAGATGGTGGACTAATATAATATTTCAAATTTTTCGTGCGTGAAAATAATGTCATTTTATTTCACTTACCCATCCATTTTCTGGCATTATTGACAGTGAACTGAGATATATTCATTATTCCTGCAAAAATAAAAAATTATTCTTTTAGTCGATTTTGATTTTATTTTCTAATTTCTAATAGGTAAGTAAGTAATAATTAGGTACATCGAGAGCAATACTATAGGTACAATTTTCGATTCATTAAATCATTAATTCCTTGAAAATAATGCACTACCATTTCGTGGAAAATAAAAAATAATAATATCGTGATACACGTTTATCTGGGAAGAACCTTTTAACGAAAACTAGGAAAAAATAATTTTCAAATTAGTCCGGGGTAATGAACTAATTTTTCAACGTCCTTTTTTTCGAGGCTATAAAACCAAGCCGGACTCCAAATTATTCAGTATTCTTGACTGAGCACATCAGTTATTCTTTCAATGTTCGTTTATTTACCAAAAAAAAAAAAATTCAAATTTTAGGAATTGAGAACATGAAGTGCAAGACGATGAAAATGGAAAAGTACAGAAAGTATCATAAATGTCAAAAAGAACAATCCGAAGATTATCAGTCGACTCAATAATGCAACCATGAAGACGATAAATCGAAGGTAGAGGGAGAATCAGAAGAAGGCTCTACTCGTGACTTGTCTATGTCTAAAGCATGAAAATTTTCTCCTGCTTTTTTTCATATTAAAACGATAGGTAATTTAAAATTTCCATGGTTTGGGATTTTATTCTAAATAGGCACAGTTTAGAAAATGCTTTTCACGATATTTCGTAAAAATAGTTACCTACTATTGACATGATATGATTTGTGATACTGATAAGTAGGTACATAAGTTACTAAACACTTTGCAACTCGTTTTCAAATAAAAGAATTTCTTCATTTTTGATGAGATCATTTCACAATAGACAACTATCGAAAGAGGGATTTTTTATTTTGAATTTTTCAAAATTGATCTATTCTAAAATAATATTTTACCATCAGCAAAATAATTATAAAGAAAAAAAAGTTGGTATAAAAATAGGATAATAATAATAAAAAAAAACAATGCACTATCACAGAGGGTCATGATCATAAAGAATGCAATTTATTACTCCCTAATCCCAGTTAATTTTTCGATTCTCGTGAGCAATTGTTGGACAAAATTTCGCTTTAAAATTTTCTGTTAAATATTTTTTAAAAAATCATTTTTGTTTCATTTGTAAATTTTTCAAAAAAAAAAATAATCTGTCAACGTTCCAATCCAAGATTTAGGAAATTTTTACAAAACTCCAGTCATTTGGGATTTTTTTTATCCTTTTCAGTTTTTTTTTGAAAAAAATGTGTTTTGGGGACTAAAATATTGCAAATTTGATGAAATTTGAGATTATGATAATTTTTCCTACTAAATATCTGCAACTTTTACATTCCCCCTTTTCAGATAACAATTCATTCCTTCCAAAGAAATCGCTGAAAACAAAAAGAGGTGGGGGTCATAAAACGTCAGATCGTTCAGCTTTTTGCACTCGAATTTTTTTCAAACCACAAAAACAGAAGTTCAACGCGGTTTTCCAGTGTATTTCAAGAGAAGACTGAAATTTTAATGAAAATATGAATCTTCAAAAATATAAGATAGAAAAAATGAAGGTTTTTGAAGAATTTTCCGGGGAAATCATAAAAATCAGGGTTACCATTATTTAAGCGACACAAATCAACGAGATAGGCTTGAAATATTCACCCCTCAAGTCATAAGGTTTAAAAATTGAAAAAAAAAAAAAGAATTAAGAATAAGTATACAACTTTATAATGCTGATTAATACATCGAAAAAGTGACATCGCGTTTTTTTCGCACTTCTGACTCAGAACATTCTAAATTCTGACGTAAAATATACAAAATTTCCCCTCAAAGGCTAAAATTCATTAAATTGCCTTATCAACAACATTAATTTTATATCATATCCATTTGAGAAAAAAAAACAATTTGACCCAGTTCAAAACTATTAAGCCCATTTCTAAAATTCTCATTTCGTTTAAATCTCATAAAGGCTCTGGTGTGGTAAGGGGGTCATTTGGCCTCTGGTCCAACTTTGGAAAAATTCTTACGCCATTCGATTTGCCATGGTAAAAGATGATTTTAGAGCGCATGAGCGAATTTTTACCTCACCCCTGGGGGGCTGGGGGGCCAAAATACGCGATTTTCAAGCCGAAAACTCTTAAAAATTCTATCTCCGCGAGTTTTCAACCGATTTTTTCCAAACTTGGCACAAAGGTAGTGGTACTATAGGGGAATGCCCTGAAATTTTTTCAGATTTTTTTGACCACTTTAATGACCTTGAATTCGACTTTGAAGATTTCAAATCGCTCTGGGGGGCACAGCTGGGGGGAGGTCTGAAAAATTTTTTAAATTAAAATTTTTCAATGTATTTTACATTTCTGAGAATTTTTTCAGATTTTTTCAGGTGGTGGAAAGTGGTCAAAAGCTCAAAAAACCGCCGCAATTCATCATTTTTATTGCTTAAAATCAACGTTTTTCTTCAAGTTTTCATTTTTAATAGTTTCCTGCCAAAAATATTATTATTCTATTCACTCTCCGTGACCCATTTTGACCTTTGTTTATTCATTTCTCATGACTGTTATCAGTTATGTTCAGAGCAGAAATGAATATCTATGAAAAAAAGCCCCGTCCGAGGATTTTTGGCGTAATTTACTCACAAATAATGTGACAAAAGTAATCCTACCTGTTTTTGAAGTTTGCCTGATTCCCCTGAGATTATTGGCCTTCCTCCCCGCTCAGTGGAGGTATTTCTTATTATTTGAGGAGATTAATTCCATGATTTTACGTCATAGACGGAATAAAACGACTATATTCCCTCTCGCGGCTCTCACTAATCGCTCAAGTACTTAAATTCGCGTTTTCTCCCCTCTATGACGTATAATATCGTATTCAACTCGGGTGATGAATGATTTTTGACAATTTTGAGTTATTTCCCTCGTTTCACTTGGGCAGAAATCTCAAAATTTTCAAAAATCACTTCATCCCCCTTGTTGCACAATATACTATTTGACTATTGGTACATTCAACTTTTCTAAATTGAACCCAGACCTCTTTTTTCCTTCTCTCTTTTATTATATTTATTATTTTTTTAAACTATGGAGGATATTTAAAGTACCTAGGTAAGTTAAATGACACAAAATTCAGAAATTGAAAATCAACTAATCAGCTATTCATTTTATAAGTAGGTATATCACAAAACTTATGAAATATTTCTAAAAATCAGAAAATAACGTCAGCGTATAATCAATTAATTATGCTTTTGTAATCTAATCATCATCTTCATATCTGATTGGATCTTCAATTTCGTTGTCAAATATTCTGTACAAGATTTGAGCTGGGCGCACAATTAATTAATTATACGCTGACGTTATTTTCTGATTTTTAGAAATATTTCATAAGTTTTGTGATATACCTACTTATAAAATGAATAGCTGATTAGTTGATTTTCAATTTCTGAATTTTGTGTCATTTAACTTACCTAGGTACTTTAAATATCCTCCATAGTTTAAAAAAATAATAAATATAATAAAAGAGAGAAGGAAAAAAGAGGTCTGGGTTCAATTTAGAAAAGTTGAATGTACCAATAGTCAAATAGTATATTGTGCAACAAGGGGGATGAAGTGATTTTTGAAAATTTTGAGATTTCTGCCCAAGTGAAACGAGGGAAATAACTCAAAATTGTCAAAAATCATTCATCACCCGAGTTGAATACGATATTATACGTCATAGAGGGGAGAAAACGCGAATTTAAGTACTTGAGCGATTAGTGAGAGCCGCGAGAGGGAATATAGTCGTTTTATTCCGTCTATGACGTAAAATCATGGAATTAATCTCCTCAAATAATAAGAAATACCTCCACTGAGCGGGGAGGAAGGCCAATAATCTCAGGGGAATCAGGCAAACTTCAAAAACAGGTAGGATTACTTTTGTCACATTATTTGTGAGTAAATTACGCCAAAAATCCTCGGACGGGGCTTTTTTTCATAGATATTCATTTCTGCTCTGAACATAACTGATAACAGTCATGAGAAATGAATAAACAAAGGTCAAAATGGGTCACGGAGAGTGAATAGAATAATAATATTTTTGGCAGGAAACTATTAAAAATGAAAACTTGAAGAAAAACGTTGATTTTAAGCAATAAAAATGATGAATTGCGGCGGTTTTTTGAGCTTTTGACCACTTTCCACCACCTGAAAAAATCTGAAAAAATTCTCAGAAATGTAAAATACATTGAAAAATTTTAATTTAAAAAAATTTTTCAGACAGCCCCCCAGCTGTGCCCCCCAGAGCGATTTGAAATCTTCAAAGTCGAATTCAAGGTCATTAAAGTGGTCAAAAAAATCTGAAAAAATTTCAGGGCATTCCCCTATAGTACCACTACCTTTGTGCCAAGTTTGGAAAAAATCGGTTGAAAACTCGCGGAGATAGAATTTTTAAGAGTTTTCGGCTTGAAAATCGCGTATTTTGGCCCCCCAGCCCCCCAGGGGTGAGGTAAAAATTCGCTCATGCGCTCTAAAATCATCTTTTACCATAGCAAATCGAATGACGTAAGAATTTTTCCAAAGTTGGACCAGAGGCCAAATGACCCCCTTACCACACCAGAGCCTTTGCCATGTTCATTTCGCGAAAAAAATTCAGTATTATCTGATGTAGCCGGTTATCTTGATTTTTGAGACCCTTAAAAATATGAACCAGAAATTCTTTACATGTTTATGGAAATCTTGGAAAATAAATGCATGCTCGATTTATTTCGCTAATTTTACTGACAAATAATGCTATGCACATTTCGCACGTGCTTAATAACTCGAATTGCAATATTTTATTCATTTTAATGAATTCATCAAACATGTCGGAACTGAATGTAATCAACACGAATATTTACAACAATTACAACGACCCTAATTTAAGAAGAATTACTCTTATCAATGACTCGATTTTTTCCTCAAATTGAAAAATCCACAACAGTACAATTTTCAATTTCCCGTAAATTTTTGTCAACGTGACTTCAAAGCGTTTTGGGGAAAACTTCCACTGATTTCTAACTCATATCTCGCAATCGTTTAATTACTAAATAAATATTCAAACGTGTTAAAATATTAAAACAGAACATTTTCAAAATTTTGCGATACGACACGATCAGGAACGAAATCATGATTTTGACCGAATATATAAATGAGAAAATTTCCTCAATACAGGCTATCAAAGTGAAAAGTTCATATTAAAAATTACTGTAACATTTAGCGACTCGTAGAATACCTCACAACGTCCACCAAGTGTTTATTTAAAATCGAATCGAAATGAAGTACGTTTTCGCGTTCGGTTTTATCGCGTTGGCTATTTTTGTGGTAAATGTTAAAGGCAAAGACAATGAAATTACCACCCCTTGTCCTTGTGAACCAGCAGTCACCAAACACAACGATAGAAAAGGACCCCGGCACCGTCGATCTCCGACGGCAGAAACTACTCCGCTGCCTTTTACACCAAAAACAAAAACCACTGAAATCGATGGAAGAGGAGCAATCCGGCGCTATCGAGATATAACAGATGATGATCCGACGGTAGAAACGATTCCGGAGCCTTCTACTCCAAAATCAAAAATACCCTTCGATTGTGGGAGAAGGGGATACAAAAATAAGTTTAGAAAGACCGAACAAAGCTTTTGGCGCCATTGATCTATCAACAAGTAAACCATATGCCTTTGTACGTATAGTTGTACACTCAATATAGATATTACCACTACCTGAGAAACGTACTCACGACAATAAATGACTAAAAATGAAGATTGTTATCAATTTTTTTTTTAAATGATTCGAAGATTTCCAGTTATCCCGCATAGTATTGTCTTTTTAGAAGACTATTTTTGTCACCAACTTTTTCATTTTTACTTGCTCCAAATTTTAAATTTATCCTGACATAATTATTCGTATAAATCTAATCGGATTGAGCCAGAAAAATCTCGACGTAGGTAATCCTAATTTCCTATAGTGATATGATGAAAATTTCGTTGAACTTTGTTCCTTTGGTAATCGCACAACACAATTTAAAAGTATTGAAGTCGCAAACTTTTTTCAATTTTTCAAATTGCATCGAAATTCAATCAGTTTTTTACAAACATAGATTGAAAGTGAGCAAATATTTGCACACTTTGTAAATTTTCAATTGAATCATTCGAGTCTCCGCCTTATCCTTAAATCTACAAACTGAATCATTATCATTCCAATTATACAGATGAGACCAAAATTTAATCAATTTTCATCATTTAGTTTCACTGTTTCTATCAGAACGAAAATTGACCAAAATATTTTTTTTCTATTCCTAAAAAATGGAGAATCAAATCTAATTGCAAAGTTGTAAAATTCACAGCATTTCTTTCAATAAGAAAAGGTAGTATTCGAAAAAATCCAGAGGTATGTTTTTTCGTTATTTAGCCAAGTAATATTCAAGTATCGTTTATGAATAGGTATCCTTCTTAATGTTTCAATTTTCACGTACTTTGTGCAGAAAAATAAGTTCTCAAATGCGTGATACGTTTAAATTTCAATTTCAAGATGGTAAAATATAATAAAAACTGTACCAGAGACAAAAATCTTGGAAAAAATCGAGAATTTCGGTGCATAATAATCACGTTATCATTGTTTTCGTAGACGTAAAGGAGGCATTCTGAAAGGTATTCGAATTGAAACTGCAATTTCAAAAAATACATCTAAAAATTATTTCAAAATTTTGAATTGACTTCCGCATCTTCCTTGGGAGCTTTTTCCTTCATTTTAAATAGAATCCGATCAAAAACAGATTTAACGAAGTCTAAATAAAATACTTAACACTTCGTCCGATCAAGTTATTCAAGTTGGACATTTTAAAATTTTGATTTCATTTTCATCTTTAAAATCAGTTTTTTTCAAATTTATAATTAAAATAGTCTCAAAAATGGATTCAAGGGGTGTAAAACTTGTATTTTGAACCTTGTACCATGAAATAGAATTTTTTTTTAATTTTCATAGTGCTCTCGAATGAAATTTTTTTTTTATTTTATAAATTTATATGGCTACTTTCACGTCATTTTTCCTCATTTAGGTGAATTTGTCCAAAAAATTTTCACATTATTCAATTGAAAAATTTAGGAAGAAAGAAAAATGTTGAAAATTCTTACTTTTGTCAGTAAAATCATACACTTGTTTCTATTTTCCGGTTTTCTCACCACAAAGACGAAATTTTTGTGTTTTTTCCTCATTTTTCACTTTTTTATGGCCATATATGCCAAGATTTTGGTCTCATACCCTCTCTTTCCACCTTGTCCTTCCATATTAGGAGTAGATATGTATTTGAGAGCAGCAAAAATTGAAAAAATATCTGTGAAGAGTTCGTAACCTTACAAATTCTAAGAATATTTTCACTCCAACCTATTCACATCAAATGGAATAAGAGCACATGGTGTCTAGCTGTCTACTGAATTGAGAAAATGAACATTCATGCTATTTTTATGTTTTTCATGATTTTCATGCTCGGTAGACACATTGAAATTAAAATTCAATTCTTTCAACTCGATTGAAAAAAAATTTAAAGCATTTGTTTTTGACCCCCTTGCCTTCCCCCTTCCATCACATCGAAAAAACAAAATAAGACCTCATGGAAAGGAATTGGACTCCATTCAGATATTTTTGAAATTCTAGAAATCAATATCAAATTTCATTTTTCCTTTTCTGAAACCCTATCCCTGCGAAAAATTAAGACAAAACCTCAAAACGTTTCCCCCACCATAATAACTTTCCAAAAATAAACTCAAAATAAACCCCAAAAATTAAATCCATCGCTCAATACCGTCGAAACCCTCCAAATTTCTTTCAACTCTCAATTCACTTCCAACCGAGACAAACACCACTGCACTCTAAGAAAAACCACCACAAGAAAATCTGTTGAATACAAAGACACCCATCATCACAAAAGGTACGTATCGCGCAACCAACGTCAAAATTCACCTCGCCTCCCAACACCGCAGGGAAATGAATTCGAGATACAGCCAGCACCGTACGACGTTATCGAAATAAAATTAACGACTCGTCGTCCATTTTGGAGCACCTGTTCGAAATCGCGGTCGTTCTTTATTGCGCGGCACCTTTCACGAGCCACTTTTTTCTTACCAACTCGCCGGTCCAGCCGATTCCCGGGTACTTCTCTACCTCCGGTACGATAATTCGACACCCCTTGTCCAAGTCTCAAAAAAGGTATCCGGCCCAGAAAACAGACCGGGTAAAAAAAAAATAAACGTAATATAAAGACGACGATACGACGTGTTACGCGAACTCGCAGAAGAAAAAACCCTCTCCGAAGCAGGCAACAGTACGAAGGAAAAAGTTGGGCTAATATTTCGTCATGTCATCGCAATACTCGCGTCCTTTTACGATATCGCAGTAGTGATATAAAAATGAAATGTGGATTTAAATTTAATGCATTAAACAAAAAAGAAAACGAAAAAAAAAGCAGAAGAGGGAAAAACAGCACGAGCATCACCTCTTTCTTCTCTTCCGAGCTTCCATGGACGATGGAGTATCGAAACGGTGGCACGAACCGAGGCTCGGGGGAAGGGTTCAAGACACAGGGACTCGTACGTACGTTACACGTACGGAGAAAAATCGAGATACTCGTGTATACGATCTGTTTTCCGAACCCCCGCTGCCATAAACGGAGCAGGGGGCCAGGCAGGAATCACCATCACGCGCGTCGAGTCGCATTCAGTTTAATATTTTTCTTCTTCGGTGTGCGTGTGTTTGTTCGCGTCCGCCACCGTCGCCATCGCGGTACCGCCGTCGAGAAATTTTATTAAAATCAGCTCGCTTTTCGCGACACAAATTGAACCGTCATACATATGTAAATTGCTTTTACATTTCGGCACGTTGCAAAAGTCAAAATGTCACATCCAATCCGAGGCTTACAGCATGACAAAAGTAAACGCATTAAAGGAAGTAAAATTTGATTTTTGCGCGCCTTATACACATGTTTCCCTCCCTCGCCCCTTCGCCGCCCATTCGTTCTACATTTTATTTTTGCACGACGACGTCGACGACGAAAACGAGGCCGCGAACCTATTTGTAAAAAGGAAAAACCGGCGAAAAAAATTCCGTTTCTCGTTAATGGATCTCGGCAGCCGCCTGTTGCCTCCCTCGCGTCTCGAAATCGAAAATTAGCCTTCTAGACCACGTGACTACGCAGTTTCCTACAGGTATCGTTTTCGCGTCTTCTGCTCCTGGCGCAGAAACAACGCAACGCCGAAAGAGAAAAATAAAAACGTAGGTACCCAGCGAATTCGCCTCGCCCGAGATAACGGAATAATAATAAAAAAACAGAGAGGAGAGAACAATTGGCCTTCGTCGACATTATTACCTGTCCCGGTTAGAAGGCGTTGATGGCTGATAAAACGTGCTTCGTTTCTTAAAAATATACGTATTCGTTCGCTCGTTTCTTATCACCATCGCCGTCGTCAGCACGATGGCGAGGTAAAAATAGGGCAATAGGGACAAGAAATCGAAACGACAAAGCGAGAGGCGTAGGCAGAGTCAACGAGCAACTTCCATTTCGTCTCGCTAACCGCCGACTGCGTTCGGCTAATTCAATTATTCAACGCACGAAAACGATGCCGCGTTTTAAAATTTTCATACGAAATTCGTTAAATTCGCGGAATTTCGTAATGAATGAGAATTGTCGAGAGACGCGAGAGAAGAGAAGGAACTGGGGGTTAGGAGTGAGAAAAAATTGAATCCAGATTTCCAATTAATAAGTCAAATTGCGTCATTTTGGTCGCATTGGCTGCTATTTGTCTTCATATCGCTGTAAAGTCCAAATTTCCCCAATATTAAACGAAGTGTGTGCCATACTACGAGTATAACCTGTAGAGCCAGAGAATTAAACATATTTTTTCTTTACTCTTCTACCCTTTCGATAGCCTTGATTCGTGTCAACTACTTTTCATCCAGCTTCCTCTCCTCACCTACACTACTCAAAAAAGTTGAAATAATACTCATAATCAGCAAAAAATAGTTCATTCATTTCGGTCCATTTTTCCAAAAATTAGGCTGATAATAAGGTAGTCCATGAAAAAATTGTAGCTCTTCAATCGCAAAATTCGGCGGTCAAGTTGGGTACCAGATACATAAATGTTTTTGGAAGCGCTGAATTCAATTTCGGAATAGTTTTCATCCTTTTTTATGACTTCCCCGAGCGCGAGGGGGGGGGGATTTTTGAAAAATATTGAGTTGGGTGTTGAAATTTATGTGCTGGATTCGATTTCAGACTTTTTTCATTTCTTCTGATGATTTGACCCCTCTGTACAGGGAGATAAAAATTTGAATTTCAAAAAAATATCGTATTGGGTGTTGAATCGTTTTTTCAAAAATTTTAATTTTCTCTCTCCGCCAAGTTTTTTAAAAATACGACTTTTTTCCCTCGTGTGCGCAGGCTGGGTTATTGGAAAAGATGAAAATGAGTTTGAAATCGAACTCAACAACTCTAAAAACATATATTTTGACACCCAACATTATATTTTCCGGAACTCCAAGTTTCCATCATCCCCTCCCTCTTCGCCGGGGTGGCTAATTAAGAAGGGTGAAAACGAGTTCAGAATCGAATTCTGCACCTAAAAAAGACACACGTTATATTTGGACAGCCAACATGATATTTTTCAAAATTTCAAGTTTTCATATCCCCACACAGGCATTGTACAAAGGTTTGATCATCAGAAGGGGAGACAATAAGTTGAGAATTGAATTCAACACTTGAAAAAAATATAAATTCTGATACCAATAAATATAAATTTCCTTCACATTTGAATTTTCATCCCCCATTCTCTCCTTATTTTGTTCGTTACTCACGTTCTTATTCAACACAGAGAATTCATTTATAGGGGTAAAATATGCAACCAAAATTACATCAATGCCAAAACATTTGCGTAATAAACTAGTAATCAAGAATTTAGGGGAAAACAAAGTCAGGTTTTTCTTGAAAATCTTTCTATTTGATGGAGAACTTGAATTTCATAAAACTGATGATTAAAAATTGATCACAAAATCTTCGAAATTAAAATTTCAATAATTATTTATAAAGCGTAAAAATAATTTTTTCAAGCACGATAAAACTGTCGACTGGCAACTTTTTAAAAAATTTTACGAGTTACAGAACTTTGATATTTCTTTTAATCGCCTCCTTTGATACATACAAAAATAATGTCTGGAGTCCAAAAAATAAATTTTCAACCAAAATGGATTTTTTATTACTTTTTTTATTGCCCAAAATATTATTTTTATCCCCTCTTTTTTTTACCTCATGCCACACTTAAAAGTTATAATTTTAGAAAAATTTCAAACATGAACCTCAATTTTTTGGCTTGGAATATAATTTTGTTGTCATTATGAAAGCTGAAAGTTACTCTTTTTACCCCCCCCCCCCCCGCTGATCTAAAATAATATCGCCTGGAGTCAAAATAATAAATTTTGACCGAAATATGTAGTTTTTTTTCTAAATTTTTCGACGCGACGCACATTTTTTCCTCGTTTTTTTTACCTCATCGCTAAATTCAAGGCTATGATTTTTAAACATTTTTAAACATGAACCCAATTTTTGACTTGAGATGTAATTTTATTGTCATTACGAAGGGAGAAAGTTGCTCATTTCACCCCTCCTCCCCCCGGTTTAATGATGTCAAAAAATCGAGGAAAATTTAAAAAACTTCATTTTTTATAATTAATTTTACATTAAAATTTCATATTATGTATTCCAATTCCTCAAAATTTTATGCATTTTTAAAGCACAGAAAAATGATACTTATATGGAAAAACTGAAATCGTCTCATTAAAGGAGCACAAAGGGAAATGATTTGAAAAATTTTCAAACATGGTGGACACTGGTGATCTGTTTGAAATCAAAGTATGTTTTTTTTTAAATTTTTTTCAACTTGAAACAAACATTTTATCACCACTTTCTAAATTTTTTGAATTCAAATAGGTAAGTATACAATTTTTCCCCCCTGAAAATAAAATTTCATCATCTATCCTGAATATTTCATCAAAATCAATAAAATCCCTAAAAAAAGGAATAGCAAAATGAAAATTTTCAAAACTTCATTTTTCAGGTATGTTCAAAGACCATTAAAATTACGTAGGTAGGTAGTCAAAACTTCAAAAATAAGCTCTTCATTTTTTTTTTTTTTCGTTTCCTAGGTTCAAAAAAATACACCTATTTTTATGGAAGAACTGCATTCAGCTAATAGGAAGGAGGATGGGGAAAATTAAAAATTTTTTCAAGAAGGTCCCCATTTTCGAATAATCTAGATTTAATTCCAATTATTTAGACTTGAGAACTCATGATTCAATTTTTCCAGACTAGGAGTTGCCTCCCTCCTCCTTTCGGAAACTACAGTTAAATTTCATAATTCGAATTTTCAAGTTTTTTCACCATTTTTGCGCTTTTCAGAATCCAACCGAAGAATACACTCCTCCAGACGAATCAAAATTTAGCTCACGGAAAAGGTGCATATCCATCAAGATCAGATTGGAGTTGATAATCTAAAACTGATGGATATGAATTCATTGCAAAAAATAATTCAGGAATGTCCAATTTTAAATTAAAATGAACTAATATTTTTTCTATTCTTTGCACTATAAACTATAAAAATATACCTATTTTGGAAAAAAATGTCGAAAATGGGCAGTTATAACGTATAGAGGGGAAGAGGGTTTAATCAATCGCCTACTTGAACCTGAAACCACAAAATTGGACACGATTAGGATACTTCGGTAAGTAAATATTTCTTCAAAACCAATTTAAAAACTAGAAAAACTTTCACATACGAAGCCAGTCACACACCTAATTTGACACATTGCGCCATCCAAACTCAAGAAACCCCAAAGATCTTTCCTCTTCTAAAAAATTACAAAGAATCGAATTTACCCACTTTATATATCCAACAAATGAAAATTCCGACCACCATTTCGGGCAATCATTAGCGAACGGTTCGATTTAAAAAATAATCTGTTCCGATACTCGCAGTCGCATTCCCAGCACACGCATACTTTCGCATACTCGACTGGCTCGTTACGATTACGATAACGACAATAACAACCAACACATAGCGTCGCGTTAAAATGGCCCAAGTAGTTTGTCGTTGATACAAAAAAGGGTGCCGGTCATTATCGACGAAGGGATTAAATCTGTTTAGGGTGTGTATCGTGTAGTGATATGTTCATTGCAAATTGGAATGAAAAGTATGCGGCGTACGTGCGTTTGGCGCGGCGGTTTCTCCCTCACTTCCCAACATACAAGAGGGAACGACACCATTCGCAGCGCAGCAATGGTGTTTTAAAAATTACCCGAGGGTTTTAAGCTTATTAGCTTCAACGTTTGTTTCCGACTTTCTATGCTAATAAAATATTCTTCGCGAGACCTCAACTCTCCACCTATATCTTCGACAATCGTCCAATTTAAAGGTAACTCGAGAAATTCCACGGAAATTTCCATCGTACCGGTCAAATTAGCGTTTCCAGCGTCGCCAAAGCCGACGTCAGTATCAATATGCAAGAATTGTCGTTCCAGCGGACGTTTTTTCGACGTGAAAGCATTCGTTGGGACGAATTTCGCCCAAAAAATACTCCCATCGTGGTCGGTAATTTGGGTCACGATATTAGATACCTTCCATACCACACATTCGTTCGCTCGTCCAAACAATTATACTCGTCCGGCCAACACTGCCGTATCAATTTACCAACCGACGCTTCTCGGTTTCGCACAATGATTTATACAGTTTGATGAAAAAGCCCGCACATGTTTTCGGGCCGAGCTTTGCCAAATATCGACGCTCTCCCTCGCCGAACGCCTTCGCTTTCCATATCGTATATACGAGTACGATATTTTTATACCATCAACAACATTCAAATACTAATAAATTACGACGTCCGAGAGCCTACAAGTTTTTCCGAATGCTCGCTCAGAAGAGGTAACGAAGAGCGGGGCAGAATCTGAGAAGAAAAAAAAAGGCGCTCGAGAAATGGAAAGCTTGACAAATGTTCAACAGTTATCTCGTATATATTGCAAAAATATTCGCCCCGAGGGAAGACTCAATGCGAACAGAGACGGAGATATTGAAACCGAGCGAGCAACAGAGACGGACCAACATTTGGAAAAAAAAAGAAGAGGAAAAAAAGATAGCAATAACGCAAAACCGGGCAAAAGAGTTACTAAATCGTGAAGACGAGGGGATGTACGGACAAAATGGGTGTTAATGGAGCATCCAAGAAAAGATAACGACGCCAGGCGGCGTCCGGCATCAATTTGTAGTCCGACTATAAAAAGGGAGAGTACTCTTTCTATCTTTTACGCTTTTCGTTTCGCTTCCTCTCGCTTCCACATTTTACCCTTCGGTCTCCACTCGCAGCCGGGCCTTTGCGTACGTGTGCACACCAGCACACATCGCCATAGTCGCTAAATTCGCCGTAGAAAATGTTTGTTGATATTTGCTCCGGCTACTAAGTGCTTCGGTCAATACAAAAACTCTTCAAATACAAACTACATACAAACATTTTCGATTCGGGCTAGGAAAATTTTTATAAACGGGCGCAGATTGTCCGTGGAGCTTTTTATCATACTTTGGAATTCGGCGTACGCAGCCATTCTGAGTCGTGCACCTTATCGTCTTACCGATATATTGAGTCCTCGAATCGGGACGACCGAACGCTTTTACACGGAAAATGCATCGGGCATCGAATTCGAAAATGTCGCTGAAGATACGTAGAATTGTTCGCTGCTTTTTTAGGAGTCGAAATGTCTGGAAACTTCAATTTTTTGATTTTTTTTTTCAATTATGAAATTTTTTTGAATCAAGATCAGCTCGAATTTCTGATTACGTACTCTAGATATTTTCAACTTGGAATTTTTATAATATTCTACAATTGGTTTATTTTTTTCTTACATCAATTTTTTTTTTTCAAAAATTCTGATTTTTTTCAAGTTTCAATTTTTTATTAGTTCCATCAAAACATCTTCTATTCAAAAAATTCTTAAGTTTTCGATTCCATGATTTTCCCAATTTTTTTCATTAATTTTTTTCAATTACAAATTTTTTGGATAATTCACATATCTTCAGTTATGAAATTTTCTGATGGTAGGATTTCCAAAATTATCTCAAACATGAGAAGGAATCAAGAGAGGAGAGGGGGAGGGGAACCTTTCTTTGCCATAATAAAAATTTCAAAATGGTTGTAGAAAATTATTTACATGACAAACATCAAAATTTTGTCAAAAATATAATAAGCAAAAAATGAAATCTATTTTTTTTTCTGGCTGCCAACAATTGCATAAAGGCTAAGTCAGATGCCATAATTATTTTTTCTAAAATCAATGATACATATTGATCCAAAATTCAATGATCAGTTTCTCCAATTTTTAGAAGTCTTTCTATAATTTTGAAAAAGATAATTTTTAGCTCCATGATATCTACACTATAGCGAAATTCCAAAGAAAAAAAGTGATTCGGTGACTTTTTTTGAGAAAAGGTGACTAAAAAATGATCAAAAAGTAACCAAAAGGGACCAAAATTAATTTTTTTCGACTGGAAATTTTTCACAGTTTTTTTTTTAGGGAGAAGTAGAATTTTTTTGTAGTTTTCAGGAAACATTTCAAAGATGAATCAACTGAAACGACATGAGAACCTTTCATTCATTAAATTCCTTCATCAATTGGCGAATTTTTGGAACAAAGTTTACATCACTCATTTTATCTCATTTTCACTTCGTATTTCCTAATACGAGTAGGTACAAGCGTTCATCATTATCATTTAATTTAGTTGAATTTGCTCAGCTTTCTCAGTGAAATTTTTTCGGCTTCTTTGATCGATTCTGTTGTTGATAAAGGCTCTCCTGCAGCGATCGACATATCAGAAAAATCTTTTTTCGACTGCTTTTTTAAATTTTTTATGACTCATCGAAAATCTTTCGTCGTGTTTTTCGTTTTTCACCTTTTTTTTCTTGGGCTATGACTAAAAAAGTGATTTTTCAGGGGAAAAGGTGACCAAAGTGACCTTTTAGACGTGAAAAGTTATGACCAGAGATCGAAAAAAGTGACGAACACCCTAAAAAGTGACTCGCTATGATGCTTGATTGCCTGTATCTATTGGACCTAAAAAAAAAAAATGAAAATCTTGATGTTTTTTGAATCAATCTTGCAATTTTCATTCGATTTTTCTAGCTTAAAATTCAACTAAAAAAATTCCTTTTTCACCATCTGAAAAAAAATTCAAGGGAAGAGGAAAATGTTGAAAAATTTTTTTTCATGAAAATCATCAATATTTTCAATAATTTATTATATTCTTTTTGTTTTTTTATAGTTTTTTTTCATTATTATTATTGTCAGCAGCCACCATCAGCTGTCAAAGTTTTTTGGATTCTATTTTTATTAGTCATCTACATTTTCTTTTTCGCATCAACAAAATTTTGAGCTTCTTCCACCCTCCCTCAATCACAACAGGAGAACTTCGATCCATCCTCGTTTTCAAAAAAAAAGCTATCTCCAATTTCTTTTTTTTACAAAAATTTCCCTACTTTTCTCAATTTTTTCCAAAAGTTGAAATGTTATTAAAATTTCTTTCAAGTCCACAATATTTCCAAATTTGAAAAAATGGAAATGATAGAAAATTGATAATTCATGCAGCTGTCAAATTAATTTTTTTTCAATACTCTGTCAACAAAAAAAAAACGAGTTTGAATTTTTTTTTAAATTGATGTGAAAAATATATAAATGATATTAAAATTTATGAAAATGTGAAATTTAAAATTTTAGGATTAGAAAACGCGTTGAAGAAAAGAATAACGAGCTATAAAGATTTCCCAGTTGAAAAAATTCTGAATTTTTAAGAAGATATGAACTTGAAAAATTTCGGAATAAGTGAGCTGAAGAAATTCGTGAAGAATTGAGTTTGAAAAATTCTCGAATAAGAAAAAAATATAAATTTTGAAAAATTAGGTACCCATTTGTTATTTGTTTTCCAATCTTTGAAAAATAAAAAATTACCCATCTCGTGACAATTCGTTACGAAAAATCGAAGGATTCGATCATTCCCAGAATTTTCAAATCCGGTGCCTGATTCACCTACCGTGTAAATCTAGCCTACGCCACTGGACCGAAGTGAAGAAAGCAGCCAAAGACCCAAACCTTATCTTACGTCCAACTCGCATTCCTCTACACAACAAAGTCTACGTACACATACGCCCTTTCCCTCCACCCGCGCTTCGTCCAAATCCGTAATGTAAATAAGAAAGGCGTTCGAGTTTATTTGCATTTCGCATAAATCTTGAAAAATATTTATTTCTCTGTTTTCTTTGTCACGCCGTCGTCGTCGCCCAGGCACAGCCGCCGAAGTCACCCTCCGACCATCGTCGCCATCAACAAATAACCTCCGCGCCAAAATTTATTAACTTTATACCTCGCGAGGAAAAAGAAGTCGAGCTAGCGCAGCAGCCTCGACTCCAAAGCAATAAGGCCTCATTTTGCTGGGCTACGTAGTACATAAACCATTCGCGTATTATTTATCATTCGGATGGCGATGGGGAGCTTGTTTGTTTCCCTACCCTGCTACCCCCTCCGACCGCCATTCCGACCACCTTGTCTCGAGAAATAAAAAATTATACCGGTAATTACCGCGCCATTACCCTAACGCTTTATTTGGCCAAATTACAATTTCTCCGCGTGTTTTTAGTTTCAAAACCTGCCCTCCCATCCAGCGTCGTCGTTACGTTCGTTTATACTCGTAGAAGATGCAGGAGGCTGGGGCGACGTCGAATATAAGAGGATTTTATAGGATTTACCGCATCGTGTACCTACTTATCTACAATCGAGCAACGCGTTTTACGATTCTTAGGCCATCGCGTATTCTCAGCACTTTTTTTTTCCTCTCTCATTCTTCGCTGGCATAGTATTCTTATCTGCATATATGGTTCGGGTAATTAGAGTACATAACTTGTATTCGTTTAACTATGCACGATACGCGAGAAAAAAACCCCAAGTGGAGTACTCGAGCAACGTGCGTGAAAATATTTTACGCGTTTCGAGTACCGAGTCGTGAATTTCGTAAAAGATCTTTGCGCGAGTTTTTTCGACAATGGCGACGAGTGCCCTATCTGACGCGATGGTACAGAAGTACCTTGGCGTACGTATTATGCATTCGTCTGCTCGTCGTCGTCGTCTAACACTGTAGGGCTCATTGTACTACACGTAGGTGCGCGATTACCTCACTCCGATCTCGGTTTCAAGAGAGCGACTAATTTTTGCTTGCTTTCGTATCACCCTTATTTGCTTTGCTTTTTTGCATGATTGCCTGTGCTCGCAGCACGCACTAGTTCGCAGCTCACGTTCTGATTTTCAGATGTGTGTTTTCTGTTTGCCGAGCGAGGTTCGTTTTCGCCTGCTCGACAAACGACCATCTGCGAATCAACGACGGATTTTTTCCGAAAACCTGGCTCGTCTGTTTGATTAGTGACGTAAGTTGAGGAATCGAAGCTCGAAGAAAATTTTACTGCGAGGTGCTGAAATTTTTAAAATCGACGAAAAAAATACCTATTGTTTTGGTATTTGAAGAAAAAGCAAAAAAGAAATTCGTATTCTTTTCAGAAGATTGAAATTATACAATTGTTTTTATTCGTATCAATTTCTCAATAATTACTGGTTTTTGAATTACAGACTTGATTCTTTTGGCCATTTGAAGAAATATCTTTGCAATTTTCAAGATTTTGTCAATACAAAATTGAAGGATGAACAAGAAGACTTCCAACTACATTGGCATAAAAATTCGGTTGAAAATTTTTCATCCAAGGGAAAAGTTTGGAATTTGGTTGGACAATTCGACAAAATTTCATCATTCACTTTTCTAATATTTTCAACTTCAATGTAACAATTTTATACTCTCATTTCTTCAATTCTAAGAAAAATCGTCAAGAATTTGAATCTCGTCCTCGAAAGCTTCGCTTTCATGCAAAACTCACTACCTTCTCACTCATTGATTTTTCTTTTCACCAAATTCGGATCCTCCTACAGAATAAACATAATATTATAACATTTAAATCTAAAAATTTACTCGAAATTTGCCAATTTTGATGCTCCTGGCGCAGAGTCCGCCACCAAAAAATGAACAACTGAATCATTTTTATACTTTGAATAATTCACATTCCTACATTACAATTCAAAACTTGGGCTAAAATGTAGTACTCATCAATTTTGGAGACTCCTGGCGCAGAAACCACCATAATAATGGCAAATAATGCACGCACGTCAGTTTCCAATATTGATACTAAAATATTCAAATTCCTTCATTTTGAGAGCTCCTGGTGCAAATTCTCGCCATATAAATTGAACAATCGAATCATCTGAGTTTGTCACATGACTCATTTTTTCACATTCTGCCGTAAAATTGGTGCCAAAATATTGCAAGCATGTTTATTTAGGAGACTCCTGGCGCAGAAACCGCCATGAAAAATGAGCAAGTAAGCCATGCAAATAATGCGTACCAATTAACAAAAACTATAGAAATTCTCTAATTTTACGTTAGATGCTCCTGGCGCAGAATCCGTAATCAGAAACCCAGCAATCAGATCATTTGAGTTTCTCAAATTATTCATTCTTTCATTTCTTTCACATTCTGTTACAAAACGTGGGCTAAAATTCGCAATTAGATCATTTTAGACTCCTGGCGCAGAATCCGTCATTGAAAAATGAGCAAAATAAATAAGCCACCCAAATGTGCATACCGAATGATTTTTTTCAAATCGGTCAAAAATATTGAAATTTCCTCATTTCAAATGCTCCTGGCGCAGAATCCGTAGTTAGAAAATCAACGAATAAATGATATGAATTTTTGTGATGGATCATTTTTTTCATTTTGTTACAAAACGGGGACTAAAATTTTCAATTTGCTTGTTCAAGAGACTCCTGGCGCAGAATCCGACATAAAAATGAGCAGATAAGCTTTCCAATAGCTTGTAACACCTTTTTTTTCCCGATACAAATACTAAGTAAACTGTTCAATTTCCCGTATTTCGGTTGCTCCTGGCGCAGAATCCGTCATAAAAAATCATTAATTGAATCCCAGGTAGTGATGTCAAGGAGAATATTCTCACCCGCAGAATCTGAGAATATTCGCGAATATTCGCGAATATTCTCGAGGCTCAGGAGAATATTCTCCTGAAACCAAAAATTTCAAATAGCTTGTGGCATATCAAAATACTGGTATTGACGAGGTAATTACTGTTATTGCATCAGATGTCTGATTTTCTTCTATAAAATGTTACTTATTCAATATTATCGACCTTTTTGCAGACTTTTTCCATTATGATCATTGATCACCAAGGACCGGATATATGTATGTTCTAAAAAACGCAAAATGTGTACATATTTTATGCGCTAAAAAGGGGTGAAATATGCAAAAATATGTGCTAAAAACTCGAAATATGTGAAAATATGTGAATACAATATGGGTATCAAAAAATAGCTTTTTTTGATCTTGTCATTAAATTATCACTCGAAGTGCTGAAATATTATTCATTTTAGGCAATTTTGACTATTTTAGTAATTTCTTATTGATAAAATCGATTTTTAATTCAAAATCAAAAGTATTTACTTTTTCAAAAAAAAAGTTGCAACATGCATTTTCATTTCTCAGACAGAAAAAAATTAAAAAATTAAATTTTGGGTGGTAAGTACGAAAAAAAAAAGAGTAAAAAACAGATAAAATGAGTTTCAAATGGTCAAAATATGGCCAATTACGCGCCAAAAATGACAAAATACGTAAAAATATGCGTTTATGGTATACCCAAAATACCTATGCGAAAATATATGGGGCTCAAAATACTCAGAATTTTTTGAATCGTAAAGAAACCACCGATATGCGCGATAGGAATGCTCACAGAAAAATATGTTTTTACATATTTATCCGGTCCTTGTTGATCACTTTTTTTTAGTTGTGTGAAGGCTAGAGGTATTGATGTACCTATATGGGTCTTGCATGAGAATATGCGAGAATATGCGCGAATATTCGCGAATATTCTCGAGAATATTCTCGCAAAAAGATTTTTCGCGAATTTGTACATCACTAATCCCAGGTGATTCTTTTTTTTTTTAGATCTGTTATGAAACAGGTGCCAAAATTTTGCAATTTATTCATTTCAGAGACTCCTGGTGCAGAATCCGTCATAACAGAGAGAAGATGATCAAAACTTGAAATCTGCAGCCAAATCCTTTTCACATGGATATGTTTTTTCCTCTTGGGTGGCGGGGGAGGGTCATTTTGAAATTTTTAAGACCCTATTTTGCGTCACCAAAAGTCAAAAACTTATAAATTTTCATATTTTCAAAATTAACTTAGAGTCTGAAAGACTTTCGAAAGCTTACACATTTTTATATTCTCAGAATCAACTCATTATACATATAATATGAGAATGTCAGAAGCTGAAAATTGACTCGATTTCAGAAAGTCAGAATGACAAAAAAAATTTAAGAGAGCTTATTTAAATTTTGAAACCAGATTTTTATATTTTTGAAATCAACTCAATATCAGAAGTCAGGCTCAGGATGAGAGGAAATAACATGTCCATGTTATCAACATTTTTTTTTTTTTCAGAGGAAACTTTACTTCATTTTTATTACAATTTTGTTCAATATCAGTACAAAAATTGAAAAACTTTTTTATTACAGGAGTTCCAGGCGCAAAATCCGCCATTGATGGCCGAATTCAGAAGGGTTTCCATTTGACATCAAAATGCTTATCCAAGAATGAAATTAAATCAACACTAAGAAGTTAACTTCAATGTCATTCTTAGACTATATCATCAAGCCAGCGAACATGGCGTTCCCTTTCAAGTAATTTTAGATTAGGAAATTTTAGTGAATTCGTAGTCGCAAAATTATATTTTATTAAATTAGCCAGAATTTACTCTAAATTGAGCTTACGATAGCACCAGAGAAAAAACAAATAACATAGTCGACTATTTTTAAGCACCGTCTAGAAAATGTACACAAAATTCAATTTACAAACGTATTCGCGAGAACATTACTAAATTCGTATTACGAAAAGTACTCAGATCTTGCAATTCTCATTGCAATCAGTACCTATCATCGCGCTTTACGACTTGAAATTGTCTCGTAAATTTTTCAAAAATTTCACATCGCAGAACATTCACCTCATTGAAATTGGCGTAGCGATAGGTCGAATACAAGTTTCGAAAAGTAAAATCGAAAAAAAGCTCGCATTGGCGCGTTTTTACTCTTTTTACAAAGAACGAGAAAAACCTGCTGAACACTCGAATACACGACGCGATGTTTTTTCTCCTTCATTTTTTCAGATTAATGTAATGAAAAAGCCCGATGTGCTTTGACGAGATTCTAGGTAAGGTTAGGTACTATGTACTATAGGTACTGCCGAGAGAAAAAAAAACACGATCATCGAGTACATTCCCCCTCCTCTGCTCCTCTTCACCCGCCTCGCTGCAATCGGCGCGCAACGAAATAACGTGCTACGTATGCAGCACACGCGAAACGCTGCAAAGGTCTTAATTGAATCACATAAACGCCATACGCGCTGCCGAGATTAACATTTTCTTCTCTTTATCCTTGCTTTTTTTCTCTCTCTCGCTCCGTCCGTCGGACGCCTTCTTCTCACAATACTTGCGCGTCGCGAAATCGCAATACGTATAGTCGTTTTGCAAAACACTTACGTGTGTATAGGGGTTTTTTTCTTCTTTCTTTACACATTACTGTGTGTTGCGTTGCTCGTTAAACGGAATTGTGATTTTTTTCCTCTTCTGTTCGCCATCGCCAACTCGCGGGCGTTATATCTTTATAAAATTTTTATTGGTCGTAAAAATTTATAGGTGCGGTGTAACGCACGCGTCCGCTAGGCTGAGTCCAAATCGTATCGAAATTTCCAACCTAGACTCCATTTAACTCAATCTTCCTCTCGCTGACTAATATTCGCGAATTCGAGCACCCTTATACTTGAAAGAACCATCGTCGTCATCGTTGCCTATTTCTTTGACTGCATAAAAGGAAAAAAAAACAAATTGAAGGCTCTAGCAAAAAACTTGATCTGTTTCGAATGATTCAGAATTCTCCTTTCTCACTATGAATCGGGGGATAAAATTTTGAAAACTTGCGACATCACGATTGTTCTTCCTACTTCATTTTTGGCTAATACAATCGGGAAAAATTATAATTCATTAAAAACAGATAAAATTGTAAGTTGAAAAGCCTGTAAATTCTAGGAAAAATTGCGCAGAAAATAACCTGAAATCAAAAATATTTCATTTCTCTAAAAATTTTTGAAAATAGTTGGAAATTATCGAAGATAGAAAAATTTCTCAACAAAAATGTGATTCTTATTTTTGAAAAACCATTTCCAACTTCGCTTCGGTTCACCAAAAATGATTCTTTGAACCTTCTTCCCTCCCTCCCCCCCATTTGAGCTTTTTCATTCATTTTTGAGCTTTCAGAAGAATTATGATGTCATCAAGTTTCAAGTACTTACTCAAAAAAGTGTTCCAATGAACATAAAAAACTGCTAAAATGTGCTAAGAGAATTTCCCTCGAGTTCAAAAGACTTGTCAATAATATCCGTTGTTTGAAATAAAACCACTTTTTGACCTAAAAACCGCTTTTCATCCTCAGAACCAGTTTTTCGACTTCCGAACCCTGTTTCTTGAATTCAAACCCCAGTTCCTCATTCTCAAAACTAAATTTTGGACCCCAAAACCGGTCTTCGACTTCAAAACCAGATTCTTGACTTCAGAATCCAGTTTTTCATTCTCAAAACTATTTTTTTGACCCCAAAACCAGCCTTTCGACTTCAAACCCAGCATTATGACTTCAAACCCAGCATTATGACTTCAAGCCCTGTTTCTTGACTTCAAACCCCAGTTCTTTGTTCTCAAAACTAGTTTAGTGACACCCCCCCCCCCCACACACACACACCAGACGTTTGCCTGTAAAACAAGTTTTTCAAACCCTGTTTGTCGATTTCAAACCCCAGTTCTTTGTTCTCAAAACTAGTTTTGCGACCCCCTCCCCCTCAACCAGCCGTTCGACTTCAAAACCAATTTGTTTGTTCTCAAAACTAGTTTTTGAACCCCGTGCAGAACCAGTTTTTGACATCGAAATCAGTTTTTTGATTCAAAACTTATTTTTTGACCCCAAAACCAGCCTTTTGTCTTTCAGGCCCAGTTTTTTGACCTCAATTCATTTTTTGATCCCAAAGCCAATTTAAGGCTCAAAAACAAGTTTTTTGTCTTCATGCCTAGTTTTTAGCGGACTTCCCGCCCTAGCGGGAATCCGCTATTGCAATCATACTGGTTTGTTTTTTTATATGTTTGTTGAAGCCTTTTCTTTCTGACGCGATTTCTCCCGTTTAACTAAACAGATCGGGCTGAAATTTTTACAGTAGGTGTAGACCGTGTAGAAGCAGAGCTGATTAGTTTTTGGTGCAATTCTGTGCTTGGAAAGCTGAGCTTTTCTACTTTAAAGCTCATTTTTGGTACATTTCTTTCTGACGCGATAACTTCCGTTAGAGTTGACCAATCGACTTGAAATTTTTATGGTGATTAGAATGTGTATAGGTGAAGAACTGATTAAATTTTGAAGTCAATCCGAGCTTTGAAAGCTGAGCTTTTCGACTTTAAAGTTTATTCAGTTTTTCAAAAGTATCTCACAAACGGTGCATCGTAGAGAAAAACGAAGGTCATTTTGATGGTCAGGAATTTCAAGCTCTACAACTTTGGTTCTCATAAATTTTTCTTGAAAGCTCACCGTTTACGAGAAAATTGAGCTTAAAGTTTGAAGGCTTGTGATTGGTTGATTTGATTTCTATTACTTTTTGTTTTCATTATTCCACTGATTTTTCGAAAATATCTCGCGAACAGTGCATCGTAGAGAAAAACTGAGGGCATTTTGATGGTCAGGAATTTCAAGCTCTACAACTTTGGTTCTCATGAATTTTTCTTGAAAGCTCACCGTTCTTGAGAAAATTAAGTTCAAAGTTTGTAGGTCTGTGATTGGTCAATTCTTGTTATGTGTTTTCTTCATAAAACTAATTTCATACAGTGTTGCCAATAATAAATTCGTTTTCAAATGATTCGATTGAATGAATCAGTCATAATGAAAATGAATCAGTCGTTCGTGAATGATTCGTTCAATTGAAGCAGTCGTTTGCGAACGATTTGTTATTTGTTCGATTAAATCAGTCATTCGCGAACGATTTGTTTGATTGAATCAGTTGTTCGCGAACGATTTGTTTGATTGAATCGGTTGTTTGTTAACTATTCTTTTGAATGAAGCAGTCGTTCGCGAACAATTTGTTCGATTAGATCAGTCGTTCGCAAACGATGCGTTTGAATGAACGAACGATTGAATCAGTTGTTTGCGAACGATTCGTTCGATTGAATTGGTCGTTCGCGAACTATTTGTTTGATTGAATCAGTTGTTCGCGAACGATGCGTTTGAATGAACGAACGATTGAATCAGTTGTTCGCGAACGATTTCGTTTGTGAATGATTCGATTCATAATTTAAAAGTTGAGCTTTTTATAAGTTTAAAGTTTATTTCTGTCTTTGAAAATATGTATTTCGCCAGAACGATGCTTTGTAGGGTAAAACAGACACCAAAAGAATAGTTAGGATGAATGCCAAAAAAAAAGAATTGGTCTGAAAAGCTCACAGTATTGGAGAAAAATGAATTGAAAGTTTGAATTTGTGCAATTAGTCACCAGTTTGTATATAATAGGAAGTCCGCTCTTTTGACACAGTGTGTCTAGTTTGACCTCAAATCAGTTTTTTGTCCCCCAAAACCAATTTTTGAATTTTTTGGTTTCCTATCACTCCCCCCCCCGAAAAATAAGCGCTATCGACTGATTTAATTGGTGGTGTTTTCGACGATTGCATTTGGTCGTAATTTTTCCCCGATTGTCAGTCAAATTTCACTGATTAATTTCCGGAATCAGTGAAATTCCACAAAGATTCAATTCTGAATATCTAAGCGACTTTTCAAAGACCTTCATGTCACTTTGAGCCAATTTCCCAAAATTTTGAAGCGATTTCGCAATATTGTTTCCATATCCTATCTGACAGTTGGAAAATTCGCCGAAAAATTACAAAATGCCAATACACCCTTTTCAATTTTCTTTAGTCTCCTTGTTGCACCGAAATTCATAAAAATTTCAACCCTCAAATCAACTAAAATCTCAGACCAAATAAACCAGCGCCACCTCACCTAAAAAGAAAAGCTTTTGAAATCCATTCGCGAGATGAAAAAAATACGAACCGACGCGACGATTCTTTTTTCATTCAATTTCGCAGCTATGAAAAGAAGCAAAACTACAAAAACCTGTTGATAATTTTCATTATTTTCATTTCTTCTCTATAGCGTTTCGTAATACTCACACCCATCTACATTTTCTCGTTCATTTTTCGATACAGGTAGATACATAAACTGAATAAACTTTCCAGTAAAAATTCTCCACATAAAAACGATACGTCGACTACATCTAGGAAGAGACTTAGCTCCCTTAGATGAAAAATAATTTCAAATTACGCGAAAATACGGCACCAAATTCAGTACAAAGATACCCCAATATAATCCACAATCCCCAGCCCCTCTTATCCCCTTCTCAATTCTCAAAATTCGATTGCAATCCGTGTCTACCCGAAGCATAGGCGTCGACGACGACCAAGTGTTGGGTTATTTGAAAAGATGCCGTTGAAAATTAGTGATTTACGGACGATTCATGGTCGACGGCAGGGCTTTCAGGGGTAAACTGTCTGCGAAAGTGGACGAAACAGGCGGAGGGGTAGGGCAATACGAGGTTATCGCAGAAGAAAAATGATACGCAAGTTGCGCGAGAGGTGATAAATCTGTAAAATTGCTTCTTACAAAACTATTGTTAGCACGTTTAAAGGCACTACGAACAATAATTTATCTCAGCGTAGGTTCTGTATGTCTACGTGTGCCCGTGTAGGTGGATTTTTTGCACCTCTACAAATTCGGTTCGTCGATGCTGAACAGTTGAGCGTCTTTTTCACTCTTGCAAAGTGAACAACGGGGAGAGAAAATAGCGAATAAATTAAATCTAACCTTAGTATAGTTAAATTTACTATCAAATTGGAGGGTTGTTTTTTCTCCTCGTCGCTTAAAAGCGGATTTTAGAATTTTACTCGTCGCCGAGACTTTTTCGCACCGTATCAAATTAATCACCAGACCCGTCTCGAGAAAACCTCACACGATAACGTCGCATCGTCGAGAAAAAACATCTCTACGGTTTTACATATCACTCTGGAAGGATCAACAAGATGAAAACGAGGGAAGGCGGTTACGAGATACGGAATTCACGTATCGTTACGTTGAAAATATTGAGCGGCCGGATTGTCGACTCGTAGAGGTATTTAAAACAAAAAGCCTGCTGTTTCGACGCGAAGCCGAAGCTCCGGCGCGAGATTGCTGGCTCAACAGCAGCGCCAGCACCGAAACAGAGTAGGTAGGTATAACTAAGTGCAAAAAAAAAGCCAAAGAAGAAGAAGAGGAAAGAAAATGACGTCGAACGATAGAGTAGCAGCGAGCACGCGAAGAGAGACGCGATAAAGATAAAGCTTCGGACGAGGGGAGTAGAGACGCGTAGGTGTCAATCGGAAGAAGGAAACGTTTATTTTGAAGTTAAGTACGGATAAATGTAAAAAGGGAGAATAAAGAAGTGCTTTAACCTGAAAAAGCTGAAGGTGACGAGTAAAAAAGGGTGAAAGAGCTGCCATATTAGCAATTCAGATCGACGAGCCTGGCTCGTGTGTACGTGTGCGTGCGTGTACGTATACGCCGAGGGCTGCTCGAAACGCGAGACGAGAACGAGAGAGAGAGCGCGCGAATAAAAAGCTCGGCCGGAGCGAAGGGATCCGGACGCGGAGACGATGGCGGTGTTTTTCTTCAATTCGTCGCTCTTCCTTCGCTCTCTACTATAAACTTTCTCCTATCTATCAGTAGTTAAACTTAAATCCGTTGGCAATTTACGTCTGAACGATCCGCAGACGTTTGCCGACTGTCTAATAAACGCTTTATTTTCAGTCAGTTCTCCATCTAATCAAAATGAAATTTTATTCTTCGGCGAGAACGGATATTTTAAACTCGTTTATTTACTTCGCGCCACTCTCGCTTCTGCTGCCGATTTTTTTACTTCTTCCTTTCATTTTACCGTCGAATAACGACAAGGATCAAGTCGACGACGCGAAATAACGCCGCGCCTCGGCATAGACCCGCAGACTGGTACCCTTAAGCGGAGAAGGAGACGGGATGAGGGCCATACCAGATTTCTCAGCCAGGCTGAAGGACGAAAGCGTCGAATAAAAATAAATTATTCTCGCTTGCCACCGCAACAGTATAACGAGATTATTTGAGCGACAAGATTGAGCATCGGGAGGGGAGGGGAAGAGGTGTTCGAGTCGGGCTCGCGCCAAACAAATTGCCGCTGCGGTTCGCTGACGAGAAGAAAATGTAAAACCGAGAGATTAGTACTCGAGCTAGACGCGGTACGTTTTACGTACCTAGCAATGGTGGATTTCGTTTATCGATTCGAATAAAGATGGAAAATGGAAATCGTATCTGGTTTAGTTTCAGTTACCGATCATGGCCTCGAAAGCGAAGAAATTGATGTGGAAATAAGCGTACACGTTGAAGAAAACTGAAACTAGAAAACTAGAAACCATTTTAGTTTCGGTTTCAATTCTGCTTTATTGTGAGGTAATTTCAAGGGGGGAGGGGGGAATTTTGAGAAGAACGAGTTGAAAAAATTTCAATCTTTTGTACTCGTACTTTGAAAAATATAGATCGTATTCTGATGAAAAATTTCACGAGAAACTCAAAATAGTTGGTTTGATGTCCAAATCACGTTTTCCAGTTCTGCAAAAAAGGGCTCAAATTCAAAATATTTCAAAAAAGTTTGTTTTCCGCATTTTTTCCAAATTTTGGTAACCGGATCCTTTTAAGAGTACTTCAGAACACGATACGACTCTCCATTCAATTTTTCACATTTTTCACGATCCTTCAAACAATTCAGACTGAAATCAAAATCAATAATCAAAAAAATTAATTTCTCAATTTTCACGATTTGGGATATTTTTTGGGCAATTATAGGTGTGATATGGTCGCCCAATCAACCTTTTCGAATTCCTAGCAAAATTTTTCAACTTGGTCTAATCAGAATGAGTAATCGAAATTGTTGAAAAATTCAGCAGAAATCTTTAAGACACTAAGAGACGAGTTCCAGCTTTCACTCCTGTTTTTTTTTCATGCATTTTCCTACAGACGAGGATTAGAATAAATCTCTGATTTCATACACCTCACCTTCTCTTTTTTTGAAACTGTTTCGATGAAATACCATGTCAATTCATAACAAATCAGCAAAACTTCTGAGGAAGTCATTCGCAAACGATTAAATAAGGGATTTCGAGATGAACCATTCACCAGAAAAGGTGAGAAAACGAAATTATTTCATCAAAGATAAAAGTACGCAATACAACTCGCAGTTAATCTCAATCAAAAGGAAGTCAGAGATCAATTGATGGAAAAACCGTTCAAGAACGAAAAACTTGATCAAAGAATTGAACACGATGCTGGAGAACATTTTTAATACCTCAATCAGAATCAGTCATATTGATTTGAGGACAGAATCGTTCGCGAACGACTTCATTTGAAAACTAAGAAAGTTGATGACCTTTCAGTCCAAATTATTGATTTTTTCTCAGAAATTGGGAATTTATTGAGAAATTCAGTGATTTTTGACTGAAATATCGGTGAAAAAAAATCAATTTTCAAATTTTGCTCGGACGATTTTTTTTTTTGAAAAATACTATTTCAATAAGAGCAAAAAAATGCACATTTTTTCAATAAAAATATATTTTTCGTGCTGGAGGGGGGGGGGGAGGATTGAATCCTCTGAGCCTCTTGGGTACACTTATGGTTTTGGATCAAACGATATGAATCGATTTTTTTTTTTAAAAATGTTTCATTTTTAAAGAATTTAAATCTGTTTTCAAAAAAATCAGTCAGTAAGACAATTGAAAATTTTTTTACGGATTTTACTATCCATTTAAATTTTGATTACAAAAAAAAATAAAATTTTGTCTCAAATCAGTTTTTATTCTTTTGGCTCTTCTGCAAATTGAAATTATAATCAAGATGAATGAAATGGGCTTGCACAAAGTTCAAATGCACTTAGATAGGGATATTTTCGCAGTCTTGAAATACCATATACACTTTTTGAAAGCTAGAAAAGCAAAAAAATATAAAATTCAAGTTTCAAAATTTTTTTAAAAAAAATCAAATGAAGAGGAAAATGTTACAAACCCTTGCTTTTTGCAGTAAAATCGATTTTTTGTGGTATTTTCTGGTATCATTGGTACTTTTATTAAATCTAAAACAACCAAACTAGAAAATTGTTCTTTTTTTCATTTTTGAAGATACTTACGACCAGAAATTACAGTAAGTATTATCGAACTGAAAAGTGCTCGCTTTTCATCTTTTTTTGAGGGGGGGGGGGGTGACAGAAACGACAAATTTAAAATGGCGAGGAATAATGAAAAATATTGCCATCTTCCAGAATTTTTTTTACCATCATCATAATAATTTGCATCCTATGATGAAACAATTCAAAAGAAGAAAAAAATGTGAAAATTCTTCCATTTTGCAGCATCTTATTGTATCAAACATGAAGTGCACTAATAATCTAAATGAAAACTTTACAATTTTTTATCGAATTTTCAATTTTTTCATGGACTTATGGAACTCATAAAATTCGTCGAATAAAAATCAGCCAAAAAAATATGTAAAATCGAATGGAACAAAACCTTCAGGCCCAACCAGTCAACCCAGGGAACATCTCAAACTCTCAACCACACCTCAAAACTCGTTTCTTTCGATAAAGTAAAAATTATGACTAAATTTTTCGCCAATAAATCACACGCCCCGGTACGAAAGTACGGGCATGCTCGTAAATAAGATAAGGTCGCAAAGCCTTCCAAGTCGACTGGCAGCCGAAAAATACACGTTTACTTGGCACTACGAAAAAGGGATCGACACCGTTAGAGCATCGTGTCCGATATATCTATACGTTGAGCAGTGGCTCGGTTGTTGGCAGTACGACGACGAATGAGGATCGAGGAGAGAAAGGACAAACAGACATTTTCCACTGATAACAGCCCATAAAGATGGAAAAACCTAAACGAAGAAGAAGACTTAAAACTAGACCCTTGAGGTGATTTCGTAGAATAAAAGAGAAACGTGCCTTACATAACAATAAAGTCGGCCGGGCCGCGGCCGCCGCATCGCCCTGCCTTCGCCGGGACCCATTCTATCCGAAGGTGCAGAGGTACCGCGAGGTACACTATACGTGTAGTAAGTATAGCTGGTAGTGCGAATGAAACGAGCAGCGGAGACGGTGAGGCGGGGGTACTCTGTTGCTATGCTGTTCGCATCCGACATTGTATATGTATACATCTTTAGTACTCGATATATAATATCAGCTTCATTCTGACAATATACCGATACCAGCCACTTTAAACAGCGTTTCCTCGTCTTCATTTATCGGTCTCCGGAGTATAGCCCCCGAAATTGGTTGTTTCCGATTGCGCGTCAAATTTCACTGCGAATTAACGCCAACGAAACGGGATGAGAATAATAAAAATGACGCCCGGTATTTGACGCGATTGCCCTTTACCGCGTATACCCTTCCCTAGCACCCTCACACCCACGATTCGCGCCGCGTCGAGCCGTTTTCTCAACTATTCCAGTATTACTGTTTGCAGCATGCTGATGCTGCGATCGACGAGAAAGACAGAGGCTGCTTGAATTTTACGAGTACGTGGTGTATACGAATACGAGTATTTTCTCTTCGCTTACCCTCCCCTCCTATCGCGCCTCAATTCTCCATCTTATTTTCTACTTTTCTCTCTGTCTACAGGGTGTTTCATAGCTGACGAACATCCTTCCAACCAGCGAGTAGGCAACTTGACCTGAGTTCGAGTATATATGTTTGGCCAGCCTTTGAATCGTAGGGGTGAACTAAATTTCAGAAACTATGGTTCAAAAAACCTCCCTGGAAATGTTCATTTTAGAGGAAGAAATTCCAGAATTGGTGATCATACAAATTTAACACCCCTTCCCCCCCTTCCGGCTTCATACCTAATGAATGTACAAAATTAGAAATGTTCATTGTGGTGAACGAAAAAAATTAACATACTTAGTTGAGATTTCAACAAAAATTGATGAGGTAGTTTACTTTGAAGAGGAGACCTCCCCAAAAAATTTTGAGGCTCCTACCTCAAAAAAAGATGGAGCTGAGGATTTCAAAAGAGGGTAATTTTTGAAAAAAAAAAAGGATTATTATTTTTTTGATCGTCTACTAATGAAATTTTTCTAAAAAATTTTCATTGCAGTGCTGCCAACTACATTTAAATTACACAATTTAAAGAAATTTTCCGTTGGCAGCACTGTTACAATGGTATCAAAAATATGATTAAAATTTTCTAGCACCGTAATGAATTTTTTTTTTTTTCATTTCACTCCAATTTCCATTTTCAAAATTTGAAGTCAGGAAAATTAGCGAAAACTTTTTAAAAAATTGATAAGAAATTCTTCACATAAGAGTAAGAAAGCATAACTCTCAGCCCTTCAAATTAGGGCTTCGAAAACCAATCAGTTATGTTCTTGTTCCTTGTTCTGTTCGGTTTCGGATTTTGGTTTTTTAGTTCTGTTCTTCAAAATTCAGTTCTTGGATTTGATTCTTTGATTCCATTCTTTGAAATATCGATTCTTGGTTTGGTTCTTTGATTCCATTCTTAGAAATTTTGGTTTTGTTCTTGAGAACTGTTTTTCAAATTGTGGTTCTTGAGGTTTCGTTCTGAAGAACTGTACATTAAATTTCGGTTCTTGGATTTTGTTCTCAAGAACCGTTCTTCAAATTTCAGTTCTTGGATTTTGTTCTGAAGAATAGTACTTTGAATTTTGGTTCTTGGGTTTTGTTCTCAAGAACTGTTCTTCAAATTTCAGTTCTTGGATTTCGTTCTCAAGTACCGTTTTTCAAATTTCAGTTCTTGGATTTTGTTCTGAAGAATTGTACTTTAAATTTTGGTTCGTGAGTTTTGTTCTCAAGAACTGTTCTTCAAATTTCAGTTCTTAGATTTCGTTCTCAAGAACCGTTTTTCAAAGTTAGGTTCTTGGATTTTGTTCCTGTGCTTCAAATTTTGGTTCTTGAGGTTCATTCTCAAGAACTATTCTTCAAATTTTAGTTCTTGAATTTCGTTCTCAAAAACCATTCTTTAAAGTTATGTAGGTTCTTGGATTTCTTTCTAAAGAATTGTTCTTTAAATTTTGGTTCTTGGGTTTCGTTCTCGAGAATTGTTCTTCAAATATTAGGTTCTTATGGGCGATGTCTTAGAAGTGGACCCCCTCCAGAGCAAGAATTTGTTAAAATTACTGTTGAGGAAAATAATGTTTATTGAGGTATTAAAAATTCAGTTTTTCAAACCTTTGCTCTAACATGAACAGAATCACAATTCAAATTTTCTCAAAAATTTAAGTAAGATTTTTTTACATTTTTTCTTAATTTCGCAATACCCATTTTTTAAAAATCTCCTATTCAACTTTTTCAACTTTGAATTTTGAAAAAATTTCAACTTCATGTTAATCAAAAATGTCTTCTGACCAAGATGAGAAGAAATTTTGTAAAGTGTGAAATAATTGAAAAAATTTGACAAAATTGAGATTTAAAATTCATACTCAAACTCAGGTTGCCAACTCACTACTCGAAAGGATGCAGTCAGCTATGAAACACCCTGTATATTTTAAGTAAGCTCATGCTATTTTTACGTCTATCGAATTCGCGTCGGACTTACACGTGTCTCACTCTCAAATTTCCAAATCCCACGTTATTCCAGGCGAGAGGTAATTAAAGAAATTATTACACGCGTTCGGCGTTCGTAATAAGTACTATACAGGCGAACGATACTATGTTTCGTCGTCGGTCGATTCCTCCAAATTAAAATGTCTAACTGTAAAATGAACGAACAAAGAAGTCGCTTTCTCCACCTCTCGCCTTCCGTCGCATCGAGCTTTCGGCACTGCCGTTCGAATGGTTGAAACGAATTAAGTTGTTTGTGTAACGTAACCGATGAAAGTTTTTCCGTAGCTTTAATAAAACTTCCAAACACCGGCGAACGTTCGGCCAGAGAAAACTTCCCGCCGCGTCGAGACTTACGACCATTTTCGCCCCCATATTTTCGCCTAATTTCGACGTGTTTGCGTTATTTTTACGCGATTTCGAGACGATTATTGGCTACTTATCGCGCGTCTCGTTGTTTGGACGTAATTACGAGCTAGGATGATGGGTGAATCGCGGCTGCCCTGCGATTCTCCTTTTTCTAAATGACTTTCGCAGATGTCAATTTTGCCAATGTAACGAGTTCTAGGAATTTGATGATGTTTGAGAAGAGTAAGGGGGAGTTGAGTCCAAAAGTGGGTTGATTTGGAAGTTTAAGCCTTTAGAGAAAACTTCAAAAGCCTTTAGATTTATTTTCAAAAAAATTAACAAATATCAGAAAACATGCGTGAGAAACAGATAAAACCATCAAAAAAATGCAATGATGGTTTTAATATTTTAAAAATAATCTCGACAGTAATGTTTTGATTTTTGAACAATTTTCAAACATTTTATAAGAATATGTACTTGAAAAAAAAAAACAATTTCTACAATTTAGACATCTCAAAAAATATGTATTCATGATTTAACAAAGTATCCCAACATAATTTCCTAATCAAAACACACTATTTTTTGCAGAACATTCAGAAAAATATTTATAGTTCCCTTAATCTCGCGAAAATTGTTTTTAGATATTTATAAAAAAATGAATAATAAAAATTTCATACTGTTTTTGCGCCTATTTATCTGAAATATTGATTATTCTTCGGTGACCAAGACAAACCAAACGAATTCTTTTGGAGACAATTTTCCAAGTTGTAACTAAATCGATCCCTAAAAAGTTAAAAAATTAGATTTTTATCTGTCTTTAAAGTTTTGATAATTTGGATCTTTAAAACGGGTGCCAAGTCAAATAGCTTTTAGAGGAACAGAAAATCAAACATTTTTGGCTTGAAAGGAACTTTTACTGATTTTTCTTGACTTAATATTTGAACTTCAAATTGAAAAAAAATGTCAGTCTTTCAATAATGAATGAAAAAATTCGTGATAATTGTGAAAGATACTCACACTAACATATTTTCAATTTTGTAATCAAATTGATGAACTAGAGATGAGTGAGTGAAGTAAAGACAAAAACTTCATGCTTATGATTTTTGTGATTTTATCCCCCTAAATTACAGCAGTTTTGCTATTTCTATTTTAATTAACTAAGTACGCACATTCAATTTTTTCAATAATTTATGAATTTTGGTGAAAATACCAGAAACTGAAGCTCTGATTTGCAAATCAAATTCGACATTTTTAGAACATAATAAAAATCTTGCTAAACATCATTTAAAAAAAAAACGATTTTAGTGACTTTTCGAAATTTTTTCAAGTATTTTTGTTGTTTTTTTTTTAAATTTTAAATAGAACAAAATATTATTCGTCTGCCGGATCAAAGTTTGGTCTTTCATTTCACAAATTAACTTCTAGCACTAAAAACATATAATAATTAATTATTCATTTTAATGTTAAATGGATCTGGGTCAAACTTCCAAAATTGTGCACAATTTCCAAGGTAGGAGAAGTGCCTTACTAATCATCATGACAACAATTTTTTTCAACTTCACCGCTGCAATAAAAAAAAAGAAGTGAAAAAATTCAAAGCTCAATATTTTCACTTCTGACCCTTTTTAGCTCTAAACAGAAAATTGAAAAAATGAATTTTTAATGAAAACTGCATAATTTTTCTACCAATTCTCTCATCTCAATCATTTTTAAATGTCATTTTAAAAAATTGGTATTTCGAAAAATTTTCATGTTTGCAAAAAAAAACCCTGACATTTTTTCAATTTTGATGCGTTTTTAAAAAAGATTTTCATAAAATTTTTCAACCATTTTGAAAAGTTCTGAAATTATTTTTCCCCCATGAAAACATTCCTTGGCGTCATTTTCGCCTTTTTTACCCTTTTGGCTATTACTTCTACCTCGATATTTTTTTCTGGGAATTATTCAACTAGTACACGACTTTCGAATCAACATTACATCGGTAATTTAGATTAATGATTTTCGTGCTCATCGAAGGTCATCGCTCATCAATATACCCGAAAACATCCCTCCCCCTCAGCTACATCTACAGATACCTCGAACGTCACAAAAATCGATTCCACTGACAGTTACGAATGTATTCAGTTCTATCTTCCTGTTACCATTACCAATATTAATACCATCCAAATATTTTATTACGACTCGATTTTGATTTCCAACAGGCTCGCCAAGGCACACAAAGTTGTTTACTTCGTTCACCGTTCACCTTGGCTCGACAACTCGACAACGCTGGCAAATCTTCGTACCAAAAGGTAGCGTGACGACGTCATCAGTACGACGCCATCACCGACCATTTTTCCATTAAACAGTCTACGTAAGGGGATAGCACGATAGGGGCGTTAGGAGGTCACAAGTTACATAAATGTACCGGATGTGTTGCTGTAGTGAATACGATAAGTAGTATAAAGCAGACTCGAGCAAACTCTTTTGTCCATCTCTCCGCTTCTTTCTCTTTCGACACCGCCAGTGCAACTCTCCGGTCTGCGAATCTCTTTTACAAAATATAAGACCAGTCCAGACCGTCGGATCGGGGATCCGATTTCTTTTGGCCGAGTTTTACGCCACAGACACCGAAATAAAGCACACGAGATACCGCAATCGTAACACGGAAACGATGAATTAGAAGTATTGCCTGCGTCGGTCCAATATACGCAGATTCCTTTCAACATTCTACTCTACCTAATGTATACCAAGCTATCTGCATAGAAATAACAGCACGCTGAAAGACGCACAAATAATGGCTCTGCAGATACACAACCGAATCCGCATAATAGACGCGGAAAAAGCATACTCCAAAAAAAGAACCACGTGAAAAAATCGCACCGATGCGATGGAAAACTTCGTATCATTCTGCAGGGAGAAAAATGGAGTGGAAAAAATTCGCCACCGCCATCAAGGTCCGCGGACCACGCGAGGTCGACGAGAGCTCGATTGTATTGATTTTTTTTTTCACTCGGCAAACAAGATTAATCTAGTTTTTGCTCATTTCGCAAATGGATTCGCCAGCGGTGGCGCAGACCGCCACGATACCAAAGGTGCTGGCTGCGGCGCGGCATTAAACGTACGAATTACTTACGGTCAGCGCCGAGGTTCAAAAGAAATACAGCTTCGCGTTACATTTAAATGAACTCGACAGCTATCGCGTAATATATTTGACTTTAACGTTATTATTTCGAAAATTAATGTTATTTCCCGCAGACCTGCCAAATGGTACGTATATTAACGTCTGCCGCATCTCGCCACCCCCTCCCTCCGTCCATGATGCGCCACCATAGTCTTCGAACGCTGCTCGTCCCCCCATTAACCGATGCCCATTCACTACGAAGGGATCAGGGAATGCTGTGTCTCCTCCGCGCAAATATATTGCATTTGCTTATCGTTGATTTATCGTCGTTTATTTTTATTGGGTACCAGTACGCGCGAACGATATCGCATTCCATATTATCCCGTCGTATAAGAGTTTTTCCAAAGTAGACACGCTGAGCGAGAAACCCACCCAGCGACCGGAGCGGGGGCAGAAAAAAGGCAAAAAAATAGGGTCCTGACCAAGCTCCGCGAACTTGTCGAGTTTGTTTTTCGAATACGAAGAACGCCAATAAGACGAATGGTACGACCTTTATTGGGACGCGTTGCCAATAATATAACATAAACGAGCCATTATTTCGATTGTTATTTTTTTCTCATTCTTATTTTTTTCCCTCCAACAACGGATGAGAGAAAAAACCAGCCGCGCGTCTGGTTAATTGCGAGACCGCCACGACGTCATCGTCGAAACCTCATCATCCATCCAGCAAACACTTAAGACGCGATTTTCAATTCGATATTCGTTCTCTTTAATGAATATTATCGCCGACGTAGGCGTGGTGACCGGATTTTACATTAATGGATTTCTTTTTATAAATTGACCCCCTTCGCGTCGATTCCCCGGTACCTTGGTCCGTCCGGCGTTATTCGCCGACAATATTTCGCGATTACGAGAACCGTTAGGGGGAGGAGGGTGGTAAAAGCAATCGTCTGTTTTTTTTCCTGCGAGAACATCGTCTGGTCTTCGAGGGAAAATTTAAATAACGACGTGGTCGCTCCGGCAAGTGTCTCATTTTCAAAATAAGAAAAACGTCTATATGTTGATCAAAAATCGATCAAAATTCAGAAACTAATGCATCATTGGATTCGAATGGTATATTCAAGATTGAATTTCAACCATTCGAGTTGAAAACGACTTTTTTTTTTTTGAAAACATCCGCGATCGTGTTGCTGAAAAACTTCTCAGCCAGGTTTTGAGTTCATCAGATCGAAAAAACTCGGTACGATAAATAAGTAAGAATTTGACTTTGTTCGGGTTCGAAAATGAATTATTTTCGATTGAAATTGGTTCAAATAAAATCGAAATAGGTACTTGAAAGATTTTTATATCAAAAATATAAAACTCACCCAATAAGGTATACGAAGAAGAAGAGAATGATGCGATGTCCAGTAATTAGTGTTCTCAATTCCGACTATCGAATTTAGGTGTCTCGAAATGCAATCCTGAAATCAGAAAAAAAAATGCATAAGTAAGTACTTAATCACATTTGCAAACATTAATTTTTTAAAAGGAAAAAAAGGATTTTTTGGGAAGAAAACAAAAAAGAGAAAAGGAATCATGGAATAAAGAAAAAAAGTCTCAGCGTTTTTGCAAGTAATAAATAAAAATCAACAATGAGAAGGTCCAAAAATTTTCCATCAAAATGCAGAATGTTTTCAATAGCTTCGACGACATTACCCTCCCTAGTTACTTGTTCAGATTATTCTAAATTTATAAAAACTAAGTACATAAATGAAAAAATTCAAATCTCAAAATATAATTATAGGTAACTCCAATCTTTTAAAAACATTGACCAGAGGAAAAATTAATTTTCAATTTTAAAAAAATGTATAATTTTTCCAGCACTCTTAAAATTTTTTGCAGTATTTTGTGAACTGCAATCCGACCTGTCGAACAACATGAAAACTAAGGTAACTTTTTATGAAACTGAATTCAAAACTGAATAAAGAATATTCACAAATATTCAATTGAATTGGCTGAAAAACAGAGAAAATTGCTTAAAATATCGGGCAACAAAATTTGTTTCAATAAAGAGAATTGTAGACTTGAAAAAAAAAACACTTAAATGGATAAATAAACTTTTCACGTTCATGCAAATTGTTTAAAACCCGAAGAAAATAATATCAAATTTTGAAAAAAAAATTGAATGAAAATGACATGAAAGTTGACAACACTCACTGAAAATTATTCAAAAATTACCAACATTCTTTATATATGACAAAAATAATTCAAAATGTCAAAAAAAAAAGACGCAATTCAATGTAAAAATTGACAAAACTGTTGTGAAAAATATGCGATTCGGTGTAAAAATTGACAAAGTTGTTGTAAAAATTGAGAAATTTGTTGTTAGAAACGTGCAATTCCATGTAAAAGTTGGCGAAATTGTACAAATTTAGCATGAAAAACATGCAATTCAAAGTAAAAATTGACAAAGTTGTTGTAAAAATTGACACATCTGTGATGAAAAACATGCGATTCGGTGTAAAAATTGACAAAATTGTTGTAAAAAATGAGAAATTTGTTGTTAGAAACGTGCAATTCCATGCAAAAGTTGGCGGAATTGTACAAATTTAGCGTGAAAAACATGCAATTCTATGTAAAAGTTGACGAAATTGTTGTAAAAATTAACAAATCTGTGGTGAAAAACATGCGATTCGGTGTAAAAATTGACAAAATTAAGATCTTCAATAGTTACCTAATGAAAAACACACACCCACCAAAAAAAACCATCAGAAATAACTTTGAAAATCCCGCGGAAAAGTAGAAAAATCGGTTACTTTGGAAATTTTAACCATAATTCGTAATAATCCGAACAATGCCATTCGATGTACTAATACAATATTTTAAATGAAATTTTCTCACCCTTGGCCTTTCACGAACAATGGTCAAAAACTTTTCGTCAAGTTTTCAAATGTTTACGTTATTTTGAATGTCTACTGCCCAATTTGAATAATTTTCTCGACGAGTTGATTTTTTTTTTTTTAAATCAATTTTCAACAACTTTCGATTTATATCGAACTACACAATACACATTTTGACCATGTTTTGAGCAATTTCCAACGCCTTACAAAAATTTTAAGACAAGTTCAAAACGATTTCTTGACTTTTTTTCTCGCAATTTTCAACAGTTGGACAACATTTCAGCTTTTTCTACAAAATTTAAAAAAAAATTGGTACAATTCAAGGTTATTTCAAAACTATTGATTTTTGGCCAAATTTATCCAAGAAATTCTTACACCTCAATTCAATATTATTGCCATTGGAGCGTTGAAATTCCTCTGAAGGTATATGATTGTTCGGATTCTATTCAGATTATTTTTGACGACTAGAAAAAAAAGGTCCTTAAATGAAGACGCAAAGTCCTTTTGTATGCATAAGGACAAAATATGTAAAATTTTCCAACTTCATTGTGCTATTTCGAATTCGTTATTTGTTCTTGGTCGTGAATATTAATTTTCCCGAAAATTTTGATACCTCTAGATAATATTTGCGTACAGCCATACGATTGAAATTAAAATTTGAAAATAGAAAAATTCCTACCACATTGGTACAGCTTTCGAAAAGATCATGACATCGTGTCAATACAAGATGTGTTTTTTCGCTCTCATCTACTCCCCCTCCCCCCTCACCACCCCATCAATAATCTTCTTGTATTTTATCAAGCGTGCATCAGATTTATGAGTAATACATCATTATATTAAACAGTAAGATTTCAGATTTGCTAGGTATACGTAGGCAAATGATTGGGAAAGGGTGGAACGAAGAGCAAACGGCGAAAAAACCTATCGACACCTACGAATAAAACATTATCGTCGGTTCGTCTCATAAACATACCAAAGTATACATCCGTGCGAACACACACGAACCCGTGAGAATAGCTGAGGCCTCCATCGCGTCAAGAAAATATAATTAAAATAATACAAGTGAAAAGCGTCGAGGTGAGGGGCCGACCGACGACAACGACGGCGACGGGGACATCCTCATTCGAAGGTAGGCAAAGGTGTAGGCAGCCGGTGATACAGCATAGGTGGCATGGTAGCGGGCACAGCACAGGGGAAAATGTCGTTTAATCACGGAGCACTTGTCAGTATGAAAAGCGTAGATATATTACGACGCGACGGGTCGGACGCCGGCGCTGGCGGACGAAGAGCGCGGTGGTTACAGAAAATGGATCCGGATAGGTAATGATTGATGGATTGGGCAAGTTTTAATTAAATGCACGGCTAAATAGGAGCAGTTTTCCGGGTACCCGGAGTAAGGCGTTTTGTACGACAGACCGAACAACTTCGGATCGGGCGGGCAGGACGACGCGCACGATCGGCCGGGTGTACAGGACTTTCCTGCTGATGAATGTTTTGCGGTCTTTTGACAAATAACTGACGGCGTAGTCGTACCTCCAGCCGTCTGCCCGGGCGCGATTACCGGTACGCCTTTCCCAAAGCCTTCTACCTTATACTGGCACTGGCACAGAGCCTTTGCGTTGCGTTGTAACATTGTAGAATACTACGTTCTGTAGTTATACGCGCCAGTTTTTTCTAATTTTTTCCGCACCTTTCATTTTTCCAAAACCCGATTCCTGTCTGCCTTCTACGTAGCAAAGTTTGGAACCGCATAAACACAAGAGTTCCGCTCTTTTCGTTTGTTATTTTCAAAAAAAAAACCTCATTATGACCGAAATTGTTCAGTCGTTGGAAAATGATTCGTTAATGGGTAATTGAATCGTTCGCGAACGACTCATAACTCACTAGTCACCAGTGATATGACTGTACATGAACAGCGAAAATCATCACTTCTGATCAAATCGTTCGCAAACGATTCATTCGTTCGTTCTTCATAAAATTTTTTAGGTGGGTGATTCGTATTCAATTGAACAGTTCGCGAACGATTCACTGTTGATCCAAAAAATCTGCAAATGACTCATTTTTAATAAAATCGTTCGCGAACGATTGATTAGGTCATATCTGATCAAATATCACTCTTGAATAATTGATCGTAGAATTTTTCAAGAAATGCCTCACCTCGAGTAAAACCGTTCGTGAACGACCCATATTCAAACAATTTGATCACAAATGATTCACCCTCGAGGAAGATCAGATTAAATCACATCATAAATCATAACCAAAATTCGCACCAATCACAAATCGTTCTTCAACAAAAGATTCGAAATACGAAATAAGTGGTTCGAATTTTACAAATTGTTAATCGCCCTTTGACAAAAAATTTGAATCATACGAAATTCAAAACACATACACAGTGGGCTTGAAATAAAATTTGATTGGCAAAAATTCAATAGAATTCAAAAAGCAAAGGGTCTTTTCGAAATTTGAAAAAAATCAAGTAATCGTCGTGAATACCCACTTACCAATTTTCTCTGGAGATCTATTTAACTCTCAAACTCAAAGTAGATAACTAGAGAGGAGATCAAAAAACCAAAAATGAGCCAAAATTTTGAATATGAATTGTAAAAACGCCACATCTCCAAAAACTTGACACGGGAATTTAAAAAATTGTTCACAAGGACTAAGATTTTCATTTTCATGATCGCATTACCTAATTTTTTAGGGTTTTAGGAGGGAAGGGAGGGGGAGACATGCTGCAAGCAATCATTTTCTCTTTTCGTTTGTTCCGGGTTCCGGGTTCGGTTCTAAGTTTGTGAAATTCATTTCAAACAAAAATGAAAAAAATGAGCATCTATTTTTGTACCAACCAACACCTCATAGATGAGTCAACATTTTTTGACCTTGAGGAAAACTTCCTCAAAATGATCAATTTTTTTTGAATTTAATGATACCTATGAGAGAAAGCTATTCTCGTGTGCAATTTTCAACGGTTTAATATTTTTAGGAAAACCTTTCGATATGCACATCTGTGGCGATTTTTTCAAAATTTTAAATTCGCTAGATGTTTCCTTCAAAGAGTTACAAAATTACATTTTTATTGGGATAATTTAATTCGATTGGAGAATTTGCAATGTTTTGACTTTTTGGGTTGGGGGTGGAGGATGGAAAAATTTGGCACATCAAGTACCACTGAAAATCGAGAAAAATAACATTCGATTCGAGAAAGCTTGAAAGATTCATGGCTCTGAATTTCATTTCTGAGCAAAAAATATCGAGTTTAAGGCTTTAAATGGTAACAGAGAAGAGAACGGGGTAAAAAAAATTTCAGTTTTGTTTTTCTTTATAAAAGTCATAACATCAGATAAGATTGGGTTGAATTTAACGATGGCAGGGAGGGGTAATAAAACTTCAGGGACAGCCTTTGAACTGGTCGACAACTGCAGCAGTTCTGAAAAATATATGCACCCAGAAATTTTCAGCCACAAATCAGTTTATACCAAATTTTGAGCAATGAATCCGCTCTCCAATGCCTGATTCCAATTTCAAAGCGATAAGGCATTACGAAAAACTATCAAAATAACAATCAGCGTACCCGAAAACCTGGATTTTAATTAGTTTTTGTTCCCATAATACCAAGTAAAATTTTGAGCTGAAACAAAAATAAATCGAAGAGAACCCCAGAATAAAAATTTTAGGCGATGATGTTCATTTAAGGAATTCTTGAAAATTTAAAATTATCTCACCGCCTTTTCTATCACAACTTGATCTAATCAATAAAAAAATCAGAAAATTGATATACACCCTATTTTTGACCTTCAAAATTTATCGAAAGCAGTTTTGTGACGTTTCAGAACCATCAGAAATTTTTTTAATTTTTCAACGCCAGAGAAAAACTCATAAAGATAGTCCATTTAAATTTCAGCGTCAATAATCAAGGATTATCTTTTGTGGTGGCCTATTTAATCAATCGAAAATTTTCCAAAATTCGTCACTTCGAGTAAAAATTTACATGTATTATCAAAAAATTTCCCTGAAAAAAAATTCAAAAATGTGGATTTCAACTCGAAGTTAAAAATTTTAGAAAATTGTGAGTTAATTAATTAAATACTTAGATCACAAATATGGGCAAAGGGCAATTCGCGATGATAGGCGCCGAAGTTCACATGGAACATTTTCATAAGCTTTTCTATTACTAAAAAATTCAAAAAATTTAAGACAGCTCAGAAACAAACGTCTCAAAACAGCTTTCAATCAATTTAGGAGGTCAAAAATTGGGTATACATTAAATTACAGCTTCCTTCGTGGATTATATTAAATTTTCACAGGTGAATTTGCCTCGCAATGAGGTAAGTAATTTTAAAATTTCAAAAAATTTGCCAAAAGTCAAAATCACCTGGAATTTTGGAATTGGAGTTTTGAGTCTATTTTTGTTTCCGCACAGAATTTCACTTCCAGTTGGGAGACTTCCCTTGATAGAAGGAAAATTTCCTGCGACGCGATGCGGGGAGAGGGGGATGAATAAAAAATTCACCCCGATTTTTTTTTCAATTCAACGTAAAATAAAGATAAGTCGCATCAATATTGTCGAATTCTCCAACATCACAAGTTGAGAGAGAGAAATTTGTGAAAATCATTCAATTTTCAGTCATAATCAAATCAGTAGAGACTTGTTTTACTCACAAAAAGAGCCAAAAATGCATAAAAATTATCAAAAAGTAATAAAATGCTACATGCACCGTACATAAAAAATTCCTAACCCCACTGCAGTCCTTTTACTCGGGAATCTAATTTCCATCTCCATAATTCCACTTCCTCTCAATTCATTTAAACATTAGGATCGCATTTTTCAGACATTCGCGTCAGCTCAACACGACAGATGTTCAATTACCAAGTCTTCGTCGTCATATTTGCACCAAAATTGGTACTTCAATTACACCCTCATCCTCTTCTCGCTTACCCCAACATTGGGTCAAAGGCTAATGCGAATTTACCATCAATCCACACGTAACTGTGACAATTCCCATATTAAGGACCAGTACCTTTTCTGTACCAGTCTTCACTCGTACATTTTTTAATGGCCAATAAATTATACGATCCCTTAACCTAGTAGTAGATAAAAATCACTCGAATTCGATTCTCATTCGTACTCGGTTACTCGTGTCAACGACACCAAATAAAACTCCGGATCAGCTCGTAACTACACTTGGAATATTTTGTATCGGCGATGGCATAAAATGAGACGGCGTCGGGCGTAGGAGTAGGCAGTAGGCACCAGGCACAATATCGTCGTATAATACATTCTTATGGCATCCCGTATACGTATATACGGCTTTTAATCAGACACCGTATCGTATATACGACGAAGACTACACGCAGTGGGTAGCAGGTACAATATAAAGCCGGTCGCGTTTTTCATACTTGATTCATGAGTTTATTTTACAAAAATTACCTTCAATTTTTATTTATGACATTTGTAGGACGCGGCGAACGGTCTCAGCAGCGAAAGAATTATTATGAAAAAAAAAAAAAAAATGATACAAAACTGTTTTACCTTTTACAACCGTAGTATACGCCGTACGTACGTGACTTGTACTCTAGAAATAATTTTACATTGTTATTTTTTCGCGTACTCGTCCTTGTCCCCTGCTTGAGCTCTCCTCCTAGGCACTTTATCTCCTCGTATGCGTATTAGATGTACCAAAGTCGAGATGGCGGAATGGCAAAGCCTGTTTTTTTTTCGCATTCTTCTTTCATAACCCCAATTTTCTATCCACTTGTACAAATAATTCCAAAGTACATGCTACTTACTCGGTACCGTACTGACTTACGTACTGTGTATTTTTTCACGATTTTTTTTTTCATTAGGTATTTGTTCGCTTCGGAGTACCTTGCTGGGTTTACGTACGACACACGTATTATTAAATTATATCGCTACTTACCCGACACAATTCCGTCTAATCAACGACATCTTCAGTATTCTCCATGTTCACGTTGCTGCCGTCGAGTTAATTCGGATTCCATGCGAAAATTCTGCTCGAGTTTTTTCCTCGCCTGATTTTTCATTCTGCAACAAATAAATTGAAATTGACGTTAGAATGAGTAATTCGTATTTTATGCATTTTGATAATCAATGTTACAAGAAAAAAATTTAGTGAAAGCTGCTTTGGCGATCACAATAGATTCAATACACTAATGTAACTTAAGGTAACTTCAAAAATTTACACGAATCGGCTTCAAGAGCCACACTTGAAAATGAACAACCGAATCGACAAAAAATTTTCTCTCACGCATCTCAAGATTTTATTCGAGAACTAGACGTTGAACCCTTCCTTCGGACGGAGGATTTCGTAAATATTTGTATGAATCGACCTTTTTTTTTTTTTGAAAAACAACCCACTTGGAATGTGTCACTTTATAAAATAGAAAATCAACCATAACTCGGACAAAAATCGATCAAAATGTGAAATCGATGAACCATGGATTACGTTTTTTTTTTTTCAAAATAACCTCAACTTGGGGACCGGACCCCTAGTTAACTACTCGGGTATTTCTGGAGCCTAGAAATTATTCTGTGAAAAGTAATTTCAATTTGCCAAGCAGAAAGATCGCTTTAAGAGTACAGCATCTGTGAGGCTGGATATCAAAACCATTTTCAAGTGTCAAAAATTGGTTTTTGAGTCAAGATTTTCTCATCATTCCATAGTTTTTGAAATGCTCAAAATCAGGGTCAACTCAAAAACCAATTTTTCACATCTAAAGATGGTTTTGATTACCAAGCTCATAATTATGCTTCATTTTCAACTTTTTCATCACGACAAAATAATATTAAAATTTATTCAAGTTGAAAAAAATTTATATAAAAATATTATTAACTTTAATAAAATGTCTGAAAAAAAGGTTTACTTCGATAAAGTAAATTATTTATAGTTAAATTTATTTTTATTAAAAATTAAAAAAAAAATAATATAATTAAAAACTATCGGAAAAAATAATTTTCAAGATAATATTATTAATTTATCAATTCGAAATCGAACAATAAACCCATAGGGCAGTACCTATCTATTTCCAGGCACTTTACCTACGCGTTGAGTACACCTCATGTGTACCTTGTAAATACCATGCTTATCGATTTCTTACATTTTAGAAATACCATCGGAATTTTGCTGTGTATGATTCAAAAAACGCGAATCACAAATAATGATTTAGCAATACGTTGCCTGCAGTTCGCAATTGTTTCAATTATTTACGATAGTCATAAATTCATAATTTGATGGAATCGAACTACATAACAACCGAACGTGAAAAATTCAAGGTATCGTACATGTTGTGTTAACACAGATTGTCAAGATCTGGTAAATTTTCAACCTACCGTAGAAAAACGGTACAAGGGGTCTAAAAAGTTTGAGAATTTTTATCAAAAACACTTCAGGCAAAAAACGAAAAAAAAAAATTGAAAAATGGTCAACATTAGTGACCCTGGCTCAATTCACTGTATGAGATAGAAAGTGAAATTTTTCATTGAAGGGATTGGTCTCAAAACTTCAAAAGGACGATTACGATGATACTGGACAGTTGTTTTTGTGGGGGCGGGGTAGGATCACTAGCGTGAGCCTTGATCTTGAAAACGGGCGTCAGACTCCTTCCCTACGTCTCAACAGAGAAAGGTAAGATATGTACTTTAAAATCAAAAATCAAAAAAAAAAAAAAAAAATTCAGAATACCTATAAAGAGAACACATTAAACTCTGTACTATGCAACAGGGTGTTTGGAAACCTCTAATTATTCTTAGATTCACTCAATCATTCGAATATTCGATTACACTTTTAAGTAGGCCCGAAATAATTTTACATCGAAGATTGGGGTACATTTTTCATCTCATGTAGTCCTATGGCTATTTGCTAAATGGTAAATTCGAATATACAGCCCACATCGTACCATTCTGGTAAATGCTTCCCAAGATACTCGTATTTTGAATCTAAATAAATTTACATCACCATTCGAAAATTCGAAACAACGCCAATGTTTCAAACGTATGACTCAAAGACATGAATCATAAATAATGTTTCAGCGGTACGTTTGCTACAGTTTGCACAACACCTTTTATTATTTTAATATAGTTATGATCATAAATTCATAATTTGTTGGAATCGAATCATATGGCGACAAATGGTAATCAAATTGAGGCATCATCAATCTTGTGTTTGCACAGATTTTCAGGAGCTGATAAATTTTTCATGTCTTGTAAAAAAAAATCTGGTATGGGTATCAGGTACACATACGTTCAACTCTAAGTGACACGTGATTAGTAGCATTTTGTGACTATAAAACAACCAGATCCGCGACCATTTCGCTCATAGCTTTTGATCGAGGACAACTATTACAGAAAAATTTGTAGCGATACTTCCCGGTACATTTCCATTACAGTCATGTTCGTCCGCGTTTCGGTAATAATTTTCTTTGCTTTCGGTATAATCACCAGCGTCAATTCATTGAACATGGATAATAACACGTTTCAAAGGAATGGAGGGTAAGTTATTCCGTACGGAAAACTGCCGCAGGGAACCAGCATTTTGTAAAACTTTTTTTTAAATTTTTAAATAAATCGCAAAATCGTTCGATTTTTGGAAACCATTCAATTTCTTAAAAATTTTACTATCGTAATAAAATTATTATAAAATTATATTACCATTGTAATAACTAATAACATTATTATAAAATTGACAAAATTTTTAATCTTCAATTTTTGAAATATTTTGCATTAAAAAAAAAATTCATTTTTTAAAAACTGTCCAAGTTCTGGAGAAATGATGCAATTTTTAGAAAATGTAATGAATAATTAGTGTTCAAGTGAATAGAACCAGAGGAAACTCAAAATCAACAATATTTAAATAAAATTGTGATTTTTTTCCTCTATTTTGGCGGTTAATTTTTCGCAAAAATTGTAGCAACTCGTGAAGTAGTAAAAATTTGTTTTCGGACTGAGAAACGTCAATTGTGTAACATAAATCAGGTCTGGCGGTCTAGGAGTATAACCTCTCATCATCATCTGAAATGGGAAAACTGGAGAGTAATAAATAAAAATGGATAATTTCAATTTTTCAGCCGTTAGCGGTATTGTATTCTAAACGGCTAAATTTGCACAAATTATTGAATATTTTTCAAAAATTGTTCAGCGAGTTAATTTGGCGCAGTGGACCGAAAAAAAAAATTATATTTTCAAAAACATGCCCCCTCCCCCGCAAAAGTTCTTGGCTCTTGGCTGATGAGACTTGAAGAATAATGAAAAAATCAAAATCGATTCATATCTTCCGATCGCGCATTGGCATTAAAATTTTTTGTCTAGTTAGCTATATGGTCGCTAAATAAGCTCTAAAATTGATTTTAATCAATGTTTATTACATTTAAAAAAAATTTAATTATTAATTTTTGAAAATTTTTGAAATTAATTTTTTTTTAAGAAAAAACGAGTTTCATAATTTTTTTTCATCTTTTCTTTTTAGGTAAGTACCTAGCAGAAATTTAAAAAAAGCTATAAAACATGGACTATTTCAAAAACAAATGTGCTTTTTGGTCTATACAGTCACCAAATAAGCTCTAAAATTTATTTGAATCAATTTTTTTTTGAAATTCTCAAAATTTTGAATTTTTACCAAAACGATTTCGATTTTTTTTTCATCATGCAAGTCTCATCAGCCAACATCATTTACGAGGGTATGTTTTTGAAAATCAATTTTTTTTTTTCATTACAATCGGGAAAACCCAGATACCGATTTATTTTTTGATTATACTTTCTCATTTCGAATCAATGAACAGTCACTGAAAAAAAAGATCAGAATAGCAGAATATGAAAACTCAGCAACCTTTTTTCATTTTCCACCAATTTTTCCACCGTTCGCTTTCAATACAAATTTTTCACGATTGCAATTCTGATTTTCTTCGAGCGATTTTCGATAATTTTCTTTGATTTATAAATGAGAAAGTACAGAGCAGCTATTTTGGGTTTTCTCCGGTTTTCTAAGGATTAATTTTACACCAAAATCTAATCAACTCATACTTATTCACCGATTACAAATACATGGAAAAGATTTCAGCTGAACAATGTAACACAAAAATATAGAAGACTTCAAAAAAAAAAGAAATATAAAAAAAATCGAAGTACCCAATCTGTTGAGAGTAGGACTGTAGGATAAGCGTACGTAAATTTCTTTTTTCAAAAAATGGTACGTAGGTAGTTCACTAAAATTTTTAAAAATATTTTGGAAAACGTAAGCCACCTACTTTTAAGGAATCGTTTACAAATTCGATTCATGAAGAAAACGTGTCATAGCTGATCAAGCCATCGAAGCTCGTCAGTTTCAAAAACATGCACGCTCTCTAACTTTATTTATTGCTTTCAGTCAAATTTTCTCTTCTTTTTTGAAAATTATTACATATTTTTCTTAAACATTGAATAATTCTAGAGGAATATCAATGATTTCTTCAACCAATTATCATTGATTTTCATTTCCTTTTCTGTAAAAGGAGCGGCAATGTTCACACTGAAAAATATTTAATTTTATTCGATTTTTGGTAGAAAGTTAATCTTAAATTTAATTTTGGTGTGAAACATATGAATGATTTTGCGTGTGTTCCTCTCTAGATTAAGAATCTGCTACGGAGGATTTGAGAAATTGTTTCTCACGATTTGTCGATCACTAAATCATTATTCGAGTGGAAGTTGCGACAATATAAACATACATTTCACAGGCCCACCTGACCAAGTTACCAATCTAAGGGTTCTAATTTGCCGCAATGATTTAAACCAAATAATCGGATGTGGTTACGCGACTGGTAAAAGCGGTACAGAATATGCAACTATGACGTACAATAGTGGTGGGGGATACTGCGAGTAGTACGAATCATCGATTCAAAAGTCAGTTGGATACCTGGTGTTACTTTTAATTTAGTTTTAAACGGATAAGTATGATTAATTATTATTTTATTCAGTATTGTTCATGAATACTAGATTCATGGACCAAGATGAGATATCCATAACTTGTCTTTCAATTATTTCAATTGTAGCTAATTTCAAGGAAGAAAAAAGTTTTAAGTTGAGATTTGAGATTTTTTTATACCAAAGTCGGAAATCCATTGACTTCTGGATCTTGCAATTTCGAATAATATCATTTCAATTTTATTATTTTCAAGCATCTCCACAATCTGCTAAATTTATTTTCAAGATAAGTAATCTTTTCTCTTTTGAAAAGAAAAAAATCTCTGAAAAAGGTTAAAACCTGAGCTAGTGGCGAATGTTCAAAATTTCCAAAATAATTACTTGAAACAAAATTAAGGTCCATATTCATAAACGATACTTGAGTATTACTTGGCTAAGTAACGAATTTTAAATCGCAATTTTTTTTGAGTGATTAAATAACAATTTCATGCTTTTTTATTGATAAATCGATACTTAAGGATCTAATTATTCGATTCGAATAAAAAATTTGTATGCAAGGCTCCATTAATCCTAAAAGAAAATAGCTTTAAAAATTCGTCACTTATCCAAGTGACACTCAAGTATCGTTCATGAATATCGCCCTAAATTTCGAGAAAACCTCGAATGAAATTTGCTCTCTAACCTATCAAAATGAATTATGAATGAAATATGTTGAAATTTTTTTTCTTTCCTACACCGTTATCGTACTTAGGCTTTTAAAACGACCTTGAAATTGAATCCTCTGAAAAATGTATTCCTACCAAAAGTCGGATTTCTTTATTTTTGTTGGTATTTGGTATTAAAATGAGACATTCGCCAATGTTCATTTTAAACTAAAAAGACAACATTTGTGAAACTTGAACTCATTATTCAGAAGTACAAAATTGGCAAAAAAAAAATAATATAATTTTAGTCCCATTCTTGTTTTTTGCATTTCGTGAAAAATTTACTTTTCCGGCATGGTCTGTCCTTGCTGGCTATGTCACATATTCAGAAGTATGCTCAGTTGATTCATCAAGTCTGGATTTTTTCTCTTTTCGTCAAATTATTAGATTATTATTATTAATTTATTTTTAATCTGTAGTTCTTCATTATAAAAAATTAATAAATTTTAAGTGCATGCAAAATATGACTTTAATTATTTTTCAACAACTTGGTCACACATGCCTATTTCGAGTAATTGACGTAATCGTAATCTACATAAAATTACCTTTTAAACGAGATATTTACTAGCCTTTTTCGTGAAAAATTTACAATTTTATGAAGCTTCGAAGTTAAACTTGAAAAAAAAACATAGTTTCGAGAAAAAATGCGTTTAAGTAAAGCTTTTGAATGAAAATTTCATTTTTAAACAAAATACGTATTTTGAGTCAAAAATTCGAATTTTTTTGTTTGATACGTAGAATCCGAAAAATTGGGGTCGCGGAGCTTTGACTATTCAAAGTTTCGGAGCCCAATCAAGCTTGTCACCATTCCAAAAATTGCAACAAAATTCTCAAAAATGAGTCAACAAAAAATTAATCACCTTCTTCTGTTCCACCGTGTTTTTAGACGGTTTAAAACTTCGTTCAGAAGGTCTGAACCATCACATCTGATAGTCAAAGGATCATGGTATACGATTCCGCAGAAAAAATCAATTTTTTGACCCAAATTACATACGTTTTTGCGTTTTTGTAGAAATCAACGCTGTGATCAAGTGGACCCTTTTCCTAAAAATTGTCACATACTAAAATTATAAATTTTCGAATCCTGAACTTGGGGACCGGACCCATAGTTAACTCCTCGGGTATTTCTGGGGCCTGGAAATTATTCTGTGAAGATTAATTTCAATTTGCCCAGCAGAAAGATTGCTTTACGAGTACAGCATCTGTAAGGCTGGATATCAAAACCATTTTCAAGTGTCAAAAATTGGTTTTTGAGTAAAGATTTTCTTATCATTCCATAGTTTTTGAAACTTCAAAAAACATTAAATTCGTAAATTTCGTCCAAACCATAAACCATAAGTAACCTGTTAACCGCTCACCTTAATTCAAAACGATGAAACGATTACCAATATACAGCATGAAAATGAATCATTGCATGAAGATTCATTACAAACTGAAAAACAAAAAATCATTTCCTAGAAAAAAAGGAATCATCAAGAGTCTGTTTCAAAAATTTTTCGGCTCAATTATACATTTTTCGACAAAAAATTTTAAATTCACGATAACAGGTGAATGAAAAGATAGAACAGACTTCCCTTACAATCCTCCACCGCAAAAACGTTCGATTGAAAAGGACTTGGTCAAGTTTTTGTGGTTGCCTTTTTCAGCTTTAAATTTATGTATAATTAGAATTGTTTTCCTTTTCAATAAACATTTTTCATCATGTGAATTTGTTTCACAACTTATTCAAAACAATTTTTGGTAGATATGAGTTGAACATTATTTTTTATTTTTTTTATTTTTTTTTTAAATTTTTCAATGCCATTTTATAATTTGTTACTCATCACTTCAAATATCACTTGGCGATATTCATTGGAAAAATCATTCTTTTTTAATCAAATTCAAAATCATATCTCTTGACAAAAAAATAATAAAATTGAAAAGTACATTCATACCTATACGGAAAATCTTTATATTGTAATAAGAATATCACACATATTTCACCGAAAAACATCGCATTATTTCGAAATTTTGAACTTGAACAAAAAGGGGTAAAATCAAAAAGTAAGCCGATATTCGAATTCCACGGACTCGAACTATTAACAATCGATAGGTCACATGCCATTGTAATTTTCCAACCTTTTTTTCCTTCAAAATTGTGGTACTAGAGGGGCACTGAAGGGTCAAATCCAGAAAATAAACGAATATTCGAACTCAGTGATCTAACAAACGACAGGTCACAAATTATTTTTCATTTTTTCCAATTTTGACCTGATTAAGGGGACTAATATAGGAGGGTTTAGAGAAGTCGGATAAAAAAACTAGTACTGAATTAAAATCAGCACCTTCCAATTAGTAGAAATTAATGTGCTACTCCACTTTTTTGATTTTTTTGAATTTTGGTCAAAATTGTGGACCCCTTCACCCCACTTCCCAGGGGTCTGGAGATCCCATCATGAAAATTTGTTGGTTGAAAAGAGAGTAAAAAAGGCTACCAGCTGAAATTATTTCCGATTTTTTAAATGATAGCTTCCCATCTTTTTTCTCATCATGAAAGTTGAACTCTCACCATCAAAGTTCAACTTCGAGCTTTTTAAAATGTGATTATCGATTTTGAATCCCCTATCAATTTTCTTTCGGACCCCGCAAACAGTTCTCCTCCATTTACAACCCATCTCGAGATATGAGCCTTCAAGTTAGGTTTGTCAAAAATTCGTAATTGCCTAAAAATTACGAGATCCAACCCCCAGTCCCCTTGAAAGTTAGAAGAGAAATGATCGCACATTTATGAATAAACCATCGAGGGGAATTCGTAAAAAAAAAAAATGAGTAAAATCGAAACACTCAACTTCATTTTTTTCGAAGAGTTTCAATGAGCGAATTCAGTTTGATAAAAATCAATAAATCTTCAATTTTTGACGATATTCAAAGTTTTCCCCTTTCCCCATATTCCAAAAGCATGAAATAATGATCAATATTTTTATAATAAAGACATCATAGAAATTAGGTAAAGTGTTCAGCAAAAAAATCAATCATTCTCTTAAAGATTCATTTTAAATTGTCAAGCAGAAAGATCGTTTCACAAAAACAGCACATTCATCGTCAATTTTTTTTTCAAAAAAATTTTTACGTACCTACCTTCGCCGGTAGGTACGTGAAACGTACGTAATGTGTGTACATCGTATCACACTGATAGGTAAACAAGTTTCTCACATCTGAACAAAGAATATCAAAGACACGGTTGAATATGATTCGAAGAACGTGAAACATGAACAGTTTATCAACGTCATCGTCACCTACAATTTTCATTACACCTGTACCTGTAGGTTTACTTACACCTTGTGTTGGCACATATTTCCAACAACTAAGTAAAATACATACGTTACGTCCAACTATAAGTGACACGTGACTCGTAGTTTTTTGCGATTATAAAACAACCAGACCCGAGACTTACTCCTTTCATAGTTTTTTGATCGAGAAGTACACGCATTGAAATTTTTATACCTACCTAACGGTATTTCCCAAGAAATCCAACCACATCGGTCATGTTCGTTCGCAATTCGGCAGTAATTCTCTTCACTTTCGGACTAATCGTCCGCGTTAATTCCTTGCAAATGACAAGTGAAGCATTTGACCAGATAGGAGGGTAAGTTATTCCACGCGAAAAATAACTTGGTAGAAAATCAGCATTTTACTTTCAGATTTTTTCGTTCATTCGATTGAGTTTTTATATTTTGCGGAAGTTGACGGAATTTGTAAAAAATTTCCAGCCGGTGTATCTAATCTCTTCAAATTTCTAAATTTTTTTTTGGATAAATTCATAATTCAACGTGAAAAACTGAAAAAGAAAGTGGAAAAATGTGAACCAAAATTTTTCAAAACTTTTTTAACACACACCTAGACCTAATTCCTGGCCAAACGTACCTATAATCTGTGGATCAAAAAATTCCATCTACTTTTGCCCGAGTTAAGCGTGCTAAATATTCGACATGGAAAAGCGTTGATTCCAAAAGTGGTGGGAGTAAGGGCTTGAAAAATTTTTTGTATGATTTCATCTGAATGTAAAATTTTGAGTCAGTTTTAGCCCATTTTAGGTAGAGTAAACATACTACATATTATTTTTGATCCGTATCAGAAGAAGGTTCTATGATTTAATTACTCAGAATTTTCTGAAATTTTCCGGAAAATATGGAAAAAAATTTTGACATTGATTTTGGTGAATTTTTTTTGATTTTATTTGCTACTCATCACCAATTTTCATTCCTTTTTGTGAAAATCCCACCAATTTTTTCCTGCGCTATATTTATCTCATTATCAATGATGATCAATTTAATTGATTTAAAACTGGTTTATTTAAAAAATACTATGTAACTCTCATTTCATGTACTTACGTACATGGGTAAGTAAGTAGTATTTATTTATCAATCCATCAATCAACTATGTAAAATTCCATCGAAAAAATTTCAACAAGATCCTTCAACTTGGAATTTTAGGTACAGTCCAGAGTTTTAAAAAAATACATTAATTACCGACCAATTCGTAATTTTTCACAAATTTTGTTAAAATGTTAATCATAAGATTTAACGTTGATGTAAAAAACTAATACGAATGATCGTACATGTGTGTGTTCTATACAGATCAGATATTTGCGACGAAAGCAACAAAAATATGTTTTGGACGATTTGTAATACAATAATTATTGCAGCGAGCTTGAAGGGAGGCGATTGTTACAGTATACCAGTAAAATTCAGCAATCTAACTATCAATAAAAACGTTCTAGTTTGCCTGAATATACAAGACGAAATTGTCGGATGTGCTTACGCGGACCAGGCAAAAAATCAAGGATTTTCAACCATGAACTACAACAGAGGTGAATTGTACTGCTACTAGATTGGACGTTTCGGTAAAATGGACCAGTGGGAATTATTTTTCTTGTTATTTTTAATTTAGTTTTGAAAATATAAGTATAAAATTTTCAATTATTTCAATTGATATTTTACGTACATGGTAGAGCTGGGCATGATCTAGATCATTTGATTTTAAGATCAAAGATCATGCCAAAATGATCTTGATCTATGTAGATCATATCTTCTTTTTCGATCTACATCTGATCTATATTATATTTTTAATGTCGAAAACATAATTTTCTAATTTTTTTTCCTTCGTAATTCTGAGAAATTATTTCGTTTCTAATTTTGGTATTTTCATCAATTTTCATCAACTCAGAAATTTTTCCCTACAATTTTTCTTCTCAGATTAGAAATTTATTCAACTTCGGTCGGTATTTTTTTTTTCAAAAATACATGTTTTTCAGCTCTAAAAATTCATTTTCGATACGAAATCTTTGCTCCAAGCTTTTAGCTCTCGAAATGTTTTCACGAAATTTCAATTTTTACAGCACTTGAAATTTTTCAGCTGCAATTTTTTTTCAAATCATTTTTCAGCTCTAAAATTAGAATTGAAAAATAAAAAATTTTCAATCTCAATTTTTTTATTTTTCAAAATTTTTCAATTCTAATTTTAGAGCCGGAAAATGATTTGAAAAAAAATTGCAGCTGAAAAATTTCAAGTGCTGTAAAAATGAGCAACCTTAGCATCGTCGGAGCTGCTAAAAACAGCAGCGTGAAAAATATTTCCACGGGTTGTTGCTGCGCTGGGTTACACGACAACGACGCCGCTGCTGAAAGCTTTTTTTTTTTAATACGGAATATATACCTGCGACGGCGAGGGGTAAACCGCAGGAGGATGAATTTTTTCCTCTTTTCTTTTACCGCATGTTTGAAAGATTGCTTTTCGAACACTCGTCAATGTAAATATTTTTAAAACGTCTAAAATATGATGGATGATTTTTCTCCTAATATAACCTTTAACTATATACCATTTCTACCGCTCGGCGTTCCCCCCTCCAATGCTGCCAGAGGAGCTCCAACCTGCTTCCCCCATCGTGTACTTTTTACCGCTATATACCTTTAAAAAATGTGTTTACTTACTAGCGCCTTTTATAGCGAGATAATCCGTTAAACGTTGCCACGAATCGTTGACATTTATTGAACTAAATCAGTGACATGTACGTACGAAAGCTCCCAGAATACGGCACCCGTTCGCATTCATCCAGCCCGGGGTGGGGGCCGTAATTTCGCGAGTAATTCGATCCATATTATATCGTAGGACGATAAGACGAGCGTTTTATCAGCCATCGAGTATTGCCAACTATTATACTCCGGCAAGACGAAAATCTCGAAAAAAACCTCCTCGAACTTCATCTCGGTGCTTTAGAGCACGTGCTACTTTGGCCGGATTTCGAGGATTTCCTGCTCGGTCCGCGTACAATCACGCTGCAAATCCCTGCAAGCTCGTTGCACTTGCCCACAGCGAAAAAATTCCCCCTCCTCTGCTCCCGTCCCTCTGGCAACCATTAAAAAGCCACCGCCGGCAAAGGGTGGCCGGCTCATTGTACACTGGGCCTATCTTTTACCAACGTTCGCAATCATATCTCGGGCCGCGTATCATCGCATTCTCTCAGCACAGCAGCACAATGAGACACGGGAATAGATACACGCCACACGCCACCCCAGCCGACTTATCTTCCGTTCGCGACGTAATTACCGTGATACATTACGTCACGCCATTTTGTTTTCCAAAAAAGATACCGCCGAGCCGATAATTTAAATTAAAACCGAGCCCCGCTCCGCCGCCGCTCCACATAAATCACGTTAAATGACCGCGAAAAATGCAAAATTCGTTTTACGCGTATCTCTCTTGGGAACGCCGCCACCCGCCGCCGGATATGGACGTTGTTAAAATCTGTACATCGCGACCACCTCCCCCTCCCCTCCGCCAATCGTACGGAGCCGATGGTCGCGCAAAACTCGTATTTAATAATGCTTTTAAATCGTAATGACCGCAGATCTGCCCGGTCCGCCCTGGTGACCGCATAGTCATCGGTATTGTTTGTAATTATAACATCGACGGGTGTACTTTTCATCCCCCCTGACACCCCCCGCTCCTAAAAATCGGAAAATATCGCTTTTGGTGACTTGTGAATCGAGATTCGGTCAAATATCGATGGCCTCGCCGTCACTCGCCCTCTACCATGAGCCGACGTATTTGTCATAATTTTTGCTTTGTTCGTTAATTTCAATATTTCGCTCCGTCCATTCCTTTCTCTCCAGTACTTTTCGTTAAAAGTGAAATAGAATGGCTCTCATTTTTGAGCTTTCAAAGAAGCCATCCTCTCTTCCCAAGTTTTTCGTCATCTCCCATTCCTCCCCCTTCTCTCCAAAGTAAAAAGTGTAACAAAAAGGTGCATAAAGGACGATCATGTCAAAAAAATTGATGAAAATTTTGTCACCGTCAAAATTTCAGCCACTTGAATCAATTATAAGCGTATTTCCAGCTTTATTTAAAAATTGACAGAAATTAAATTTCTTCATAATATCGACCTGCTGATACCGAAATTCACAATTTCTAGACTCTCGACCTCTAAAGATATATGTACTTTCATTTCCTCAATATAATATTACGTGAAGAGTAGTAGCGTCTCGAAAAATAGAGGTTCCCAATTTCTTCAGAAAAATAAAATAAAAAGTCTGTAAAAGTGATTTTAAAAAGACAATGACTCAGTTCCCTGATGTCGGAGGGGCTCTAACTGGTTTGAAAAAAACACATTATTAAAAAAAACTCTGTTATATTCTGTATTTTTGAAATTGTCTTTTGAAAGTGAAAAATTAATTGCTTCTAGGAAAATCATTTTTACACAATTTTTTTTTTCGTTCTTCCAAAAATCATTTTTTCTACTATTATTCATTTCGCGAATTATTGGGATTTTTTTCATTTCTTTTTCAAATTTTTGATGACGGAGGGCGGGAGATTTTCCTAAAAAGACCTTCAGTATTACATTAATTTAGCAGATAAAGAAATTAGGAAATGAAAAAAAATTTCAACATCCAAAGCTTCCCTCATTTTGAATCAGTGCATGGCCAGGTCACGGGAAAAATCAGCAAAATTCTTCAATTTTTAGCCAAGTTTCGTTGATTTTGAGCGGATTTCACTGATTTTCCAAAAAAAAAATTCATCAATTTTTCCCCGAGAGATTAAACCGACTTTCTAGCGAATTTTCACCGATTTTCCAGTAATTTTTTTCATCGCGAATCCTTCAATACTTTACTAAAAACTAATAAAAAGGGAAGTTTTTCAAATCAAAGCATTTCAAACCGAAACAAAAATAAACCAAAAATACATCAAAAAAGAATCCCATATCCAAAATTCCAGGTTCTGAAACGCATTTTTCGAATTTTGGCGATTTTTTGAAAATCAACTCATCGTCCCACAAAATACGAAAAATTGACCGATGTTATAAACGAAAAAAGCTACATGCAAAATTCTGGTTTTCTACAGAGAAATTTTTCATACGGAATAACTTACCCTCCCATCTGGTTAAATACATTATTAACGCACCAATCAGTCCGAAAACATAGAGAATTACAGTCGAATGTCGAATCTTGAACGAACGTGGTCGATAAGGTTGAATATTGCAACGAAAGTAAATACTTTTCAATCGAAAAACTATGAAAAAATTAATCTCTGGTTCGGTTGTTCTAAAGTTACGAAATACCTCGAGTCAAGTGTCACTAGTTGAACGTAATTTAACATCATCTCCACCAGTCAGTTATTGAAAACTGTGCCAAAACAATATGCACGATACTTTGGTTTTTTACCTTCTGTCGCTATGTCGTTCGATTCCACTAGATTATAAATTTTTTACTATCGTGTTCGGTTGAAACTAGGTATACTTAGATGTTTTGCAACCTGCAGGCAACGCTGACAAACTGTTGGATGATTCACGTTCTCTGAATCATATTCAACGATGTGAGAAACCTGGGGAGGTAATAACGTATCAGGATGGTATGACGTGAACACATTACGTACATTTTATGCAACGATGAAGATGCGTAAAATTTTGCATGAAAAAAAAAATCAAGTACCTACACATAAAAGCAGTTGAAATGAATCATCAAACGATGATTGATCTTTGTGGTGAACAATTTCATTGTCTTATCATCGTTTTGAAATGGGGTGAGCGAATAGGCGAGGATCTATTCTAAAATGAAGTAAAGTTTCCTTTGAAAGGAATTGAAAACATGGATATGTTTTTTCCTCTCATCCCGACTTCTGATATCAAGTTAATTTCAAAAAAATATAAAAAGTTTTTAAAATTTTTTCAGCACTTTGATATTTTTCCTATTATTCTGACTTTCTAATATCAAGTCAATTTTCAGCTTCCGACTTTTGAATGGCTTTCTGACATAACGTTAATTTCGAAATTATAAAAATTTATAAGTTTTTGACTCTGCGCCATCACGCAAAATAGCGTCTTAAAAATTTTAGGATGACCCTGCCCCCACCTAAGAGGAAAAAACACATCCACGTTAAAAACTGACCAAATTCAAGGAAGTGATTTTTTAGTCCGAACTCTCCCACAATGATTTGATACGAAAAAATAATAAAATAATATTAATAAAACCTCAAAGAAGATTGAATTTTAAAAACTAAGAAATTGATGAAAAATTAATTTTTTTAATTGTTAATTTTTTCTCGAATTAAAAAATATTTTACATTTTTAAAAAAGTTGACATTCTGAATTTTTACTGTCTGAAAAATTGCTAGTTTCAATTTTTTTCGATCTATTAAATTTTGGAATTGTAAAATTATCGAAGGGAAAGGGGGACAAAAGTTACCAAAAAAATTTGAGAGCCATCTCCACTGAAACGAACATTTTGTTCCATTCAAGTCTATTCTTCCTCCATAAAAATATTTTTTCGATTCATTTTTTTCTTCTTAGTCAACTCGTTAATAGTTTTTTTCATTACTAAAAAGTCGGATTAAGTATATCGGGCGTCAAACTCGTCCAATCGTCGATTTTCATTCCCAGAATTAACTTCTAATCATATTCTTATTCCCAATTCACAAAATACCTTATATTTCTCGCGCAAAGGCCAAACACGCAGCGAAAAACAGACTCGTACTTTACCTGTTGCCTTCGTTCATATTCGCGCGCCAAAATGTCGTGCTTTTTTTCTCTCTTCCTTTCTGGTCGCTCTCTGCTTCCTCCAAACTCATTTAAATTTCTTTATTAACACCTCCGGCGAGTTATTCGTTACTCGGTAAACGTCGAGTTATATATTTTTTTCTACAAAAAAAAAAGAAGAAAATGAACGTTTACCATTTCCTCTTTTTCCTTTTCCACCATACCCGTCGGTGTATACTTTGTGTCATGCTGTCGTCGCCGCCGATTCCACTCTGCTGTACACAGCGTGCGGTCTTTATATAAGTTACATTTTTTTCATTATTATTTCATTTTTTATTCATTTAGTCGACGACCAACAGGCAACCTGAATGCTGTTTATGAAAACTGTTCGTAATAGTCGGGTTTTCTTTTTCCCTTTTTTTTTTTCGCTTCTTTCTCCGCAGCAGCTTTCTCTAGAATAATAAATTTATTCGCTGAGAGGGGTTCCTTTTAATTAAGTCGCGCAAAAAGCACAGACCATATGTAAATATCACTTGGCCAAGTACATATTCTATATTTACTCGACTTCAAGACCTTATTTCACCAAAAATTTACCCGAATCAACCTACGTAAGAGACATTTTGCATCAATATTTCATCGAATCTCGCCGAATTTTACCGATTTTTCCTCGCGAACTTGCCAGAAAAATTTTTTTCGAACGCGTCGGACAATTCCTGCTCATAAATAGCTCTCCTGTTACACAAAAGCGCAGGGTAACTTTCCAAAAGAACTAATCAGAGTCCCTTTCCCTCTCCGGTATCGTCATTACGTAATAATTTCAACCGTTGACGTGGCTGTTTCATCGATATCATTCTCTTTTTTGCTCGACAAAACCCTCATCTAAGACGCAAAAAACCTCCATTGAAATGTTTTTTAATTAATATTTCGCAGGTAATTAATCACATATCGAGGGTAAGAGGTACGCAGGTCTTTGGTGTTTTTTTCATCGCCGCTCCGCTATCTATTCAGCTGTTGCCAATGTAAAATGGAACCAGGTCGGAGCAGGCGTAGAGGTCCGAGCAAGATATTACGAAACATCAACCGAGCGTCGCGCTGCGATCACTACAAAAGATAAAACGAAGAAAAAGGTACTGACGTTTCCCGTTCGGAAGCGCGAAGCAGGGAAAAAAAGCAGCCAAGAAAAAAAGACTGAGAAAAAACCGCAACCGACGATATAAAATTTTCTAGAAGAAAAGAAGTAAACAAGATACTTACACTCGCCTGAACACATTTTTCTCTCTTTCTTTCTCAAATGGTAAAGTATCAGGTCGAAATCGGTCGTTTTCTTTTTATCTGGCTGCTGCGAATGCAGCGACAATGTTTCTGCGAACGAAATATCTCGATGGACTGTCATTTTCTCGGCGAACGACGCGAAACGTACGAGGCAAAAAATTAACTTCGCGGATGGAAATTGAACGTGGTTCGGTTCCGAAGAATACGAAAGGGGACAAGAATCGAATTGTAACGAGAAGGGAGGAGTGTTTCATTTAGTTATTAAAATGTACCCTTTATACCTTTACGCTCGCGGTCGTATTGTGGGTAAATTGAAATAATTTTTTCACGATGAAACGTCGATGAAGACGAGACCACGAAATCGGCAATAATTTTCCACTAAATCGCTTGTTAGGAGGATTTTCCCGAAAAAAAAAAAAAGATATTTTGGTGAAACTATTGATGCTACGAGAGCCTTGAACAAGAAACAAGTCAAAAGAATTTTAATAATTCAAATTGCGAGTATTTGCAATTTTTTCAAAAAATTGAAAAAGGGGCTGTTCAACGAGATTTTTGCCTTATTTGTATGAAATCATTTTACACTTCTCCTGCCACCATTTTTTTTTAATTTAAAAAAAAATCTTGAAAATTGAAATGGTTATAATGGAAAAAAAGATTCCGTTTAATATTGCACAACAGTTGAGTACATTGAACGACAGGAAATAAAAACGCATGTCGGTAAATTACTTTACTGAACTGAACTTAACTGAATGAAGTGATGGAAGTAGAATTAAACTGAACTCAAGTGAAGTAAGGGAACTAGAAGTGAACTGAACTGAAGAAACTGGAGCTGAAATAAAATGAAAGAACTAGAACTAAACTGAACTCAAGTGAAGTAAGGGAACTAGAAGTGAGCTGAACTGGAAAAACTGGAACAAATATAAAGTAAAGGAACTAGAACTGAACTCAAGTGAAGTATGGAAACGAGAACCAAACTGAAATAAACTTGAATGAACTGAGGGAACTAGAACAGAACAGAACTGAATTGAATTGAAGAAACTGAAACTAAAATGAAGTAAAGGGCCTAGAACTAAACTGAACTAAACTGAAGAAACTGAAACTAAAGCGAAATGAAGGGTCTAGAACTGAACTCAAGTGAAGTGATGGACCTAGAACTGAACTCAAGTGAAATTATGGAACTAGAACTGAACTGAACTATGAAGGAACTAAACCAAAGTGAAGTAAGGGAACTAGAACTGGATTGAATGAAGGGATGAAACTAAAACAAAACTGAAGTAAAGTGTAGTGTAGGAACTGGAACTGAAATGAAGGAACTGGACTGGACTGAATTGAAAAAAACTGGAACTAGAGCTGAAATCTAGAACCCGATTCCTGATATCCAACACCAAACATACTCAACTGAATGATTCGATACATCGAAGATATAAAAAGAAAATAACAATCGAATCGCGGATTCTGCGTCGATATTAATTTTTTTTTAAGAAAATCAAGAAAAATCGAAATTTGACAACAAAAAAAACAATTTAAAATTTTGGAAAAACTAGAAAAGGAAAATTAGGAATTTTTCGGAGCGGAGCGAAGCAAATAAATTTATCGCTTTGGGTTTTTCTGGTAATTATTATTTTTCTGTTAATTTTTCAATTGCTAAAGATTTATTTACCTATAAAAAATCCGAAGCACATAAAAAATTGAAAAGAAACGTCTACTGATTTCATTCTTCATTCAAATATAAGAATCGAAAAAAGTGGCAAATATTGTGTAAAATATTAAAACTGGAAAAAAATCTAGCACATTATAAATACGAACCATCAAGTATCAAAAACACCTCTACTTCAAGAGACTCGGTGCCAAACGATTTGATAAGACCGGAAAATCTGAATTTTTACCCATTACATCCAACCTTTGACAATACAGTATTAACATGGACCGCGCTATCCGCTGGGATTCTGAACAAAATCGCGATCAAACATGAAAAAGTGCCCCAAACGAATTGAGCGCTTCTGATTGGTCGCGCTATTGATAAGGAGATGGATGAACCAATATCAACACGGAACGCAAACGCGCGCGCGTTTACGTTCGGTACGCTCGGCTGGCGCTCGGCAGAACTTGTTATTTTCCATAACATAGAAGAGCCGAATGACCAATCAGAAGCGCTCAATTCGTTTGGGGCACTTTTATGTTTGATCGCGGATTTCAGATTACTAGCGCGGTCCATGTTAATACTATATGGTCTAAGCATCCAACAGTATGCATATTGCGAACTAAAAATATCCAACTTTATATTCATAAAGCCGGTAGAAAGGTGATTGGTTGCAATTTCCCCATTTAAAACTCAACTCGCGTACTCGACTCGCGGCCAATACCGATTAAACTTATCGAATATTTTCACCGTCATTGTTGACTGGCTGGCAGATCGAAAAAAACCTGAAATCGACGAGAAAAAAAGCAAAAAGAAGCGTACACAGAGTGAGGTAAAAAAAAGGAGAGTAAGTAAAAACGAACACCGGTGGAAAAAAAAGCAAAGTAGAAAAACGCCCTACCCACTGAAAACATTATAATTTTGTCAGCCAGAGAGCATAAAAGTGTTTTATTAATTAAAAATGCTTCAACATTCGCGCTGCAGCTTTTTATCTACGTTATTACAGAAGCACCTCTGAAATTCAAATTACCGCCAGAATATTCATTAGTATTCCGTTTGATTCGATGGTATTTAGAAATTCGTCGTGTTGTAATGAAACACAGTTGCGCGCGATAATCGAGCTCAAAATGCCATACAGTACCTACTACCTAGAGGAATATTGGCAGTGATCTTAACCTTTTTTCATTCTTTTTTCTCCCCCCCCCCCTCAACCGTCTGTCTTTTTCTCTGTTCGTCGCGGCGTTTCGTTGCTGCTGCGTTCTCGCTCTCTCATCGCATCGCGAATCTGTGTGCAAAAGCTCCGACAAGCAACGATGCAGATGAAAGGTACTCTAATATACAGCAGCGCAGCGTGCCCGAATACGATGAATAATTCACCGCGTTTCTCGTAATTAAAAATCGTCTCTGTGTAGTAATCGGGTATTGCGAACGCAGTCGCGCAGAAAAAAACATCTTTTAGAAGTTGCAAAAAAGTCCCTTTAGTTTTGTGTACGATAGAGTGTTAGTCGTCGCGTCGTAATATATTATTACTTTATTTGTGTGTGATATACGATGGCTGGATGCTGGGACGAGTAGAAGTGCCAGCGATTTCAATTATTATCTACAGTACAGAAGTAGACCTTTTGACCTTGGTATCGTTTCGTATCGAAATACTTTGTAATTGGGTTATCTCATGGTGTCTTTTTGCGTTCGATTTGCTCAAAAAAAGTGTTTTTTGATGATTGGTCAAATGGGCATTGGGAAATATTTTTGCAGCTGTAGTTAAATTGCGCCGAATTTCATCGTTGACTTCACGTCTAGGAAATATAAATATTTTGTCAATGGGTTTCAAAAATTGAAGACTCAGAAAGATTTTTTTTGAAATGTGGCGCTGGGTAGGAGGATAACTTGCCCTAGTTCCAATTTTTGAGTGCTCTAACGTAAAAAAAAAAAACTGGAAATATTTCTGATTCTCTCCTTCTTTTGGAATTGTACTTTTAATTTCTTGGAACTTTTGAACGGTATTTTTCAAAAATTTTCAAATTCCACAAGGAGCTACAAAGAATCAATAGCAAGTTATAATTGAGAAAAAATTTAAAAACTGAAATATTGTTTGTATTTACCCCAAAATTGCATCCTCTGAGCTGAGAGGCAAACTACCAAAATTTGGAAATTTTCGATTTCATAGAGCTAGGTACATATCAAAATCTATAATATTATAGATTTTGATAGGAGGAGAATTTGAAATATTATTTTAAATTCTCCTCTCACGAATTCGGATTAAAACTTATTTTTTTAGAAAATTCAGAAGGAATTCAGCAAGACAGTACATTACAAGCTTAAAATTTTGAAAAACATAATTTTCGGCCTCTGAAATCCACTTCTAGGGGTGATTTTTTTTGAACCAACGTATTAAAAAAAGGTCTCTGTAAAAAGAGAGGGATAGACAGGAAGGAATTAAAATAAGAAAATTTTCGACGCTTATCAATCAATAAGGATCAAAACCTGCGTTTTTTATTCCCCAACTCGAATTTTTTTCAAATCTTTTACCAAAAAAAAATTGAAATGTGCTCAAGGAGGGAGGGTTGAATTCGAAATGTCAAAAATATATGAATTCCAAACCGTTAGGTACCCCCCCCCCACCATTTTATTTGTTTGTGATTTTGAATCCAAAACACCTAATAAGGAAACCAGAAGAAGAGAGAACGGAATGGATCCAGAACCAAACAATTTCCAACATTTATAAAGCGAGTAATCAAAATTCAGATTTTTGACCCCTTCACACCACCGGTTCCCATTCTTTCCTAAATAGAGCGACGCAACGGTGTTTTGGTGTGTCTTTTTTATGTTTTGATGAAGTGACATTAAAACCATATTTGGCGATGGAGAAGGGTGAAAAAATGCGGAATAAAATTTCAAAGATCCATAATTTTTCATTAAAAAATTGCTCAGGTAAATAAAACTAAACATCATTAAAGAGGCACCTATCCCTTCTCTCAAAAAAAACCATAAGAACAAAACGTGAATCTGATGAATTTTAGGACCAAAATGAAGTTTTTAAGACTAAGGAGCCATTTGCGCACTCCCTAATTCGAGAGCACGGGGCTCAAAATTTCAAAAAAATCAAGATTAATAAAATGTCCTAATGTCCATTGTTTGATACCTATTACCTGCTCCTCCGAGAATCACATTTTTATCATCAAAATGATTGCTTCACTCGAACCCTAAAACGAAGGATTTCATAAGAGTGGATACAATAAATCATAATTTTACAAAAAAATACCACATGAAATGTATAAACCATTGCTGTACTCCATTTTCTGATCCCCATGAGCCCCTAAAACTTGAAAAACACTCAAAATGATCGTTGAATCGTCAACTGCCCCTATCTCTTTGAGGGGTCAAACTCCTAAAACGCGAACGAAAAAAAATTAGTCCAAGGTTGAAATTCGGGAGAGGGGTCCGGAGTGAGAATCAAAAAATGAACTGTAGCAAGTGGTACATTTTCTTAAAATTACGATTAAGGGTATTTTGGTCCAAAAATTTTTTCCAAGTAGTGTATTCCAGAGACCGAAAAAAATGTTTTTCAAAACATTAAACTAATCGCATCCTCTTGGAACCCTTTTGATTTTTTTTTTCTTTAATAATTTTCAATACAAATGCGAGACAAGAGGATCAAAAAATGGAAATTTCGATACCTAGCACAATAAAATTTTTTTCAGTTTTAGTCGTATGCACTTCCCTCGCCACCAACGGGTCAAATGTTAGGGTTAGAACAATAATCACTCCAAAAATAGATTCTAGGATTTCAAATAAAATCGTAGTCATTTTTTATATTTTTTCCTCAACAAAAATAATTTCATTTGATTTTGTCAAAGATTTTTTAAAATTAAAATTCGCGACCCTTTCTCAACTATTTTCTATGGTATCTACCTCTCAATTTGTACGATGAAAATGATGAAATCCATAACACAAAAATTTTAAAATAAAATCTGTAGAAGCAAAGGTGAAAATTTTTAGAAAAAAAAAGTTCAAAAAGCAAAAATTTAAAGAAATAAAAAATGTACAAAAAGGAATTCGGAGAAAATTCGCGTCTTATGATGAATTTTGGGGTCACTTTCTTGACCCATAGACACCCTGTATTAAATACAGTTCTTCATCCAAATCCAAACATAGTTAGCTGCCTTTCCACTAATATGAAAAATCGAAACACTACAAATACAGCTGGATATCGCCTCGACGACGTCTAAAACACTACACACACAATTGAGAAAACTACACCGAACGTCGAACAACTGATATTACGAATTGTCAGGCATCCCATCGGATGAAAAAGAGGTTACATACCGGAATACATTGTTAATTCGTAATAAGACCTTTGTCGATTCCTAATCTGCAAACTACTCGTACATCGAGTACCAGCCATCGAGCAAGACAAAGACAGCCACGCCGAATACGGAGGAAGAGATTCGACCTGGGATCTGGAGTCTGCAGAGTCAACGACGTACGGGGGGGTTTCGTGTATTAATTAGTTATCCGCTTTGATCCGCGTATACGAAGAGTATTGCTACGTAAAACGAATACCACTTCGTCGTCTCGCAGCCTGCTTCCCTCTTTCGGCTTCGTTTTCCCAACATCCAACTATACACAAATGACAAACGAGCAAATGGTATTTTCAATATTTGACAATTAAACGATACCTGTTTCGAACATCGACGTTCGAGAGACGTGTATCTGTTCTACACCGAATAGGTAAACGACGCTCTCTCACTGCGACACCGCTCGCTTGATGCTTTCGGTGCTTAGAAAATGAGTTATTCCTATCTCTCGTTTCGCGTTCTCGTCTATCTGCGAATGACGACATAACACGCTTGATTAAATAGATGCAATTATTCGCCGTTATCGTCCTTATTTACCTGCTTTACGTAGTATTTTTCATCTTTTCTATACAATTTGCAAAAGGTGAGCTAGTGTGCGTTTGTCTGTCTTCGTATCTGTGATCTTCGTTCGCGTGTGTTTCATTCGTTAACTCCTTTGTCCTATACACACACAACGGAGCACGATATTCGTTCGATTCGTTTGCTCTTTGGATTTCGAAAATTGCAATTCTCTTTTTCCCCCTTCTCTCCTCCCAACTCCTTTCTCCTCGATTAATTTTTTTTCCTTCCATTTTTTCTACGCTTTCTCCCAACCTCGCTAAATGTTTCCTATTGACTTTTATGTTTATGAGATTTGAACGATTTTGTTTGCGACTATATCTATTATAATAAAATTGTCTCTTTTATAAGGAAATAAAATGTAAACGGTGTCCCGTCTTGTTCTCGACCTGGTCTCGTCGTCATCGTCCCATCCAACTCAATACGTAGAACGTTCTTCGCCCGAGGACATTTTCCCAAACAAACGAAAAAAAATCATCCCACCGCCACCTTTGTTCCACCACCGCAGGCCGCACCAAAACCGCAACGTAATAATAATACGTACATTTTTCACCCCTTCCCCTTCTCATTCACCTCTATCCGTTCGCCTTCGCCTACATACCTAGTGGCGGAATAAAAAGCTATATTCGTAACATTTTCCCGCAGATATTTTAACCATTTTATAAACGGAAAACAATTTATTTTGCGGCGGCTCGGGCTCAGCTCGAGCCCTCCAAACCCCAACAAACTTTCTCCAAATTAGCCATGGCCATTCAAGTCACGACGTACTACGTATTCGCAAAAGGGGCATTTCAAACTTGGCGCGGCGCGTTCCCATACTGTACAAGAAGATTGCAAAACTTATCTCTCTTTCGTAGTACTTTTTAAGGTTTTTGTGATTTGCCATGCCACGGCGAATGTAACGCCAGCGGAAACCGGAGAATAATAAAAAGCACACAGCGACACGTTTGCGGTACGCGGCGTCGAGTCGCATGCGAATTTAAATATTACCAACCGACGGTCGGTCGGTTTGTTTGTTTTGAGACCGCTACAGCGCCAGGCGCCGCGACGTTGAATAAATAAAACGTGCGGTTCGGCGTGCGACGACGGATCTGCCTTGAGAATACGAGAATCGGGGTGAGATAGGTGAGAAGGAGGAGGCGAAAAGATCGACGGATGATTTATAGTATCTATCGAAAGCTGGACCGAGCTTTGCAGATTTAGCGAAAAAAAAATAAGGTTGAACATTTTTAGAATTAATTTCGACTCGATCGAGACATTGAAATGGAGTCGAAAGTTAGAAGAATGTCTCAAAATATCATGTTTATAGGAAAAAATTGGGTAATTCGTGTAAATAAAATTGAAACAGATTTCTCACAAATGTGTCAAAAGCTGAAGATTGTTCAAAAAAGCATTCAATTTTCAGATAAGAGGTAATTTAACAACTACTACCTGTCAATTAACGAAATACTTCAAATTTTACGTAGAATGAAAAATTGCGCAAAATTTTTAGAATAATTTGAAAATTTTCAATGCGAGAAAAATCAGTTGAATTTTAAATGAAAACGTTTCAAAAATTAAGTAAATTTTTAATGAAATACGTCAGTTCAAAAAATGTGTAAATTTTAGAAAAAAATTTGATAGGCTCACAATCAAAAAACTTTCAAAATCGAACAAATTTCAAGATGTTTTGAACCAAAAATAGGATGTCTAGAAACAATCGAATCAAAAAGTTTATTAAATTGCATCAAAATAAGATAAATATCTGTTGAAATGATCAAAAATATAATGAAAATTGCTAAACGCTGAAGAAATTTTTTTATATTCAATAAAATTTTTGATAAACAAAGTGGAAAACTTGTAACTATGCCATGAAAATTTCTCACACATGAAAATTTCTCACACATTCAATTATCAACAATTTTTCCAGATTTTTTTTAAAAAAAAAGGAATTTGAGAGGAAATGTTACTGGTTTCAAATTCAAAAAATTTTTTATTGGATATCTTCAATACTCTCTCATTCTGAATCAGTAAAAAATCACTGATTAACAGTCAGAACTGAGGCATAGGAAAAACCAAAGAAATTCACTGATATTCACTGAATTTTTACTGATTTTCTCCTGTGCTGCAATCCTTACTATTTCTCAAGAACTTTTGATAATTTTGACTGCTTTATAAATGAGAGAGCACTTCGCGGTCTTGTAGAAAAATATTATTTCAAATTCTTGCCCCCCCCCCGTCAGAACAACGGGAAAAATGGCCAGCAGAGAAAAAAAATACTTCAATTATATCAAAAATTTGTAAGGGAGACGTGGCTAGAGAAAAATTTTCGAGGAAATAAAATTTTTAAAAGAAAATTTGAAATTGTCATTATATTTCCACAACCTTGACAATTTCAATTAAGATACATACCTACGTTTTTTTTTTTTTTAGAATTTATCCTGCAATTTTGAATTTAGCTAAAAATTTAAATTAGGGCACTCTTTGGCTGATCGTCCAACACGAATCTAGGGTTCATTTTCGGCTTTGTTCTCACCCCTTCCCCCAAAAAAGATTTTTACAAACTTTAGATAATTTATTCGGAAAAAAATGAAAAAAAAAACTTCTAAACAAACATTTAGGTACCTAAATGAACTTTTAGATCAAGAAACACTTGATACTATTTTCGCTTTCAATGATGCAGCAATTTCAATTTTTTTTACGTCCATTTACACTTCTTTACGCAGAGAAAGATTTTTTTTTAAAAATGCATGTGAATAGAAGATGCATACCCTTCCAACTTTTAAATTCATATGAATTTTTAAAAAAATTTTCGATTTTTTTTTTTAGAAACTTCTTTGATGTTCTAAGCCTCTTTTGAAACGTATCAAACAAGTTTCATCATATTTTTCAACATTACAACTTAAAAATTTAAATGAGCCCTAGCTCAATCGATTCACTAGATAGGCAATTCAATTAAATTGATACTTTTTTCAATTTCCTGAACTGATAACAGTACTTTTTACCAATTAAATCAAACGATAAAACTTTATCTGACCGAATTCAAATTAAAAATTGATTCGATTTTGGTCAATATTTCAATATGGTATTTATTCTACGTACACAGTTCTTCAAAAAATCACGAACTGCGATGTCGTCTCCGTTACATATATTTTTCAATTTTTGAGTCAGTTTTGAGACCAGAGCCTCGGGTCAATTTTCAAAACGAATTTATTAACTAAATAAAATGGTTTCATTTTGACGGCTGTTTTTTAACCCATTCTCGAAAATCTACAGGTATTTTTCAATTTTTATACCCATTAGTTTTTTTCTCATAATCTAATTAATTTTATACATTAATAATAAGTATAGGTACCTAATTCATTTTTCTAGATGAAACAATGTTAAAATTAACGAAACCAATGAAAATTCGAAACATCGAGCGAAAAAAAATTCGTACGTAATATCTATAGCCAATACAACGCAAAAACATCACAAATTTAGAAACCCGATTACAAAAAATGTTCTATTCCATGAAGACGGCAGGCCATTTTAAATTCAAAATCGCGGTGGAATCGTTCAAATGTTGGAAAACATAACATTTCGAAAATATGCATCAGAATGTAACGTATAGATCAATAGTTCAATATAATGATTATACACCAAGCAAAGATATTGGAAAATAAGGATAGCGAGATCATGCACTGAAGATCAAAAGTTAAGATATGATCTTGTTGAAAAACAGTTTTTTGTTCATGAATGATCAACAACTATTGACAGACAATGTCCATAAAAGATGCCTTAAAGAAAGAGGCGAAAACTTTGAAAAAATTAGCCCATCTACAGAATTGATTGCAACCACTGCATTGAGGAAAAATACGCCAAACTCCGTCAAGGCAATGAAAATTGAAAATTTTGACTACAAACAGCAATGAGGGCGCGACGGTGCGCGCAGAAGGGGAGAGTGTGAGCCTGCCTGCAGCCGCCGTCGATGCAGATCTTGGTGGTAGTAGCAAATACTCGAGAGGGGGCCTCGGGTGCTGCCGTGGAGAAGGGTTTCTTGTGAACAGCCGTTGTCCAAAATTCTAATACGAATGTGCGTTTCACACCAACAAATCTTAAGTTTTTCCCAGGCATTCAAAATATAACAAAAATGAAGAACATAATAATTATGATTCAAATATATAAGTACAAAGTCGCATAAATAATACATAGCTATAAAAAATGTAGAAGAATTTATCAAAAAAGATTTGGAGGTGATATCAAAACAAATTCCTACCGATAATTCTTTCGATGGCAGCTACAAAATTTACCTTCTTTTTGAGGGTGAAGAGATTCGAGTTCCTTTCCTATAATATTTTTTTACAAGATCAACTTGATAGAAAACAAAGATGTCACGAAAACGAACAAATCATCAAACATCTATAAAATGGACGAAAAAAATATTGCAAGCTTAAGAAAACAGACTAATTCACTCAATAACTTGATCACTGGCGTCTTCAAGACAAACCAATACGGTATTTTCTTTCTATTGGGCTTTCTCCGCGGAAGAAGGAACGATTCAAGGACGAAAAACTGATCATCTACAGGAAAATAAGTGATTAGAATCCCGCAGCCGTTCAGTTTTTAAAAATATTTGAATTTTCCGGATATATTTGAACAAATTTACCAAAACGATATATCTGAAAACACGAATGACAGACGTCAGCGTGGGTCAATTTCAACTACAGCTACACGTCGATGTTCGGAAATAAATTCCTTCAACCGTTGCGTTATTAGAAAAAATTTTGTTTTTCATGAAAAAAATTCAATTTGTACACAACTAAGATTGTCACTTTTTTTGTACGTTGCCTGCTATTTTCAAACAATACAAAATGAAATTATTTATAAGTTTGGATGATTTGTGCGCTGTCTAAAATAATTCGCTATCTGGGCACTTGGTTTAAAAAAAAAAAAACCTTTAAGTATATTTTGTTCCCACAGATGTAAAATAATAATTTCATTGCTAAATGCATAAACCTGTTCAAATTTTATTTTTCTAGAGTTAAATTTGAAAAAAAAAGGTACGAGCGGCATGATATTTCCCGGAGCATGATGAAAATCGACCGATTCTCATTTATTGTGATATATTTTTGAATTAATTTTTAGATACCCAAAAATATTCAAAAAGGTCTGACCGGATAAGAGATGATTTTGACCCCACTTCAATTTTCGCTTCCACCCCCACCCAAGATGGCGTTTTTTGAAGTAAAAAAAAAAATGTTGGAAAAATTATTTATACCTCCATCCCTCCATTTAGGCGCCACGATGATCATTTCATTGCAATATTTTCAAAAAAATTTCAATTTCTACAGAAATAGATTTTTTGTTCATTGGCAATGGTCCCATAAAGTTCAAAAAAAAACATTCATAAGCAAAAACCGACCATCCTAGAAAAACTACTGAAACAAATTTGAATAAATTTAGCAACCCATTTTTGGTCTAAGGTGGTGCATCATGCCCCAGGTTTTCTTCTTCCATTCGAAGCAAAAATACAACTTGTAACACGTACCACGTATTCTAGGACTTCGATACGTCTCAGCAACAGCAACAACTACTACGTCGTACAAAACCTAATCGAGGTGTACGTATTCACGAAAAAAAGTGATTTGTAATCCGACACCGGAAAAATTTCATTACAAGAAAGCCACAACCCCCTACTGCCACCTCTGCAGCAAACTTCGACGCCCATAATATCGGAATTAGGGTATTACTCCATCAACTATACCCAACGGTGACGTCACTTTATATAAAATATAATATCTACACAGCGTTACCAGCGGTTTACAGGTATCGAGGCCTAATGAAATCGTCGTATCGCGTGATTTACGACGCGTCGGTCGAGCTTTGAGCGACGGGTATTAAATGATTTTTACGACGACTACGCGACGACGTCCGAGTCGCGGACAGAATCTTTTGTAGTTATTTGATGAAGTCACGGAAGATTTTCGATCAAGGTGGGAAACCTATCGAGTATATTTTTACCCTTGTTTTCTTCGTATTTCATCGCGAAACGACGCCAAAAATCAGTATCGAGGATTCACTCAGGTAATAATTATCGAGGTGGAGGGGGAGGCCTCTTTTCAAGCTAGAAAAACCAAGAAATTGCGATTTTGTACAAATGAAGGCGTTCTATTTCTATGAAAAACCCCCTTCTTCGCCTCTAATCGGCTCCTCTCCGAATTAATCGTACATATATTTCGGTCAGAGCGGGAAGAAAATGATGAAATCGAAAAAGAAGTCCATATTCGAATTCTACGTCCTCAACGCCATTTCAATTTTCTAGCATGGTTTTCCCAAAAATTGGGGGCTAGGGAGGCACTGAAGGGTCAAATACAAAAAATAAGCAAATAATCGAACTCGGTGCCCTCAAATACTTAACAAACGATAGGTCACACGTTATTTTCAATTTTTTTGAATTTTGACCCTTTTGAGGGGGTTAATAGCGGGTTCAGAGGGGTCGGATGAAGATGTGCTACTTCATTTTTTTGATTTTTTTTGAATTTTGACCAAAGTTGTGTACCTCTGATCCCAGGGGTCTGAAGAGCCCATCTTGAAAATTTATTGACTGAAAAGAGGGTAAAAAGACCACTTACTGAAATTTTTTCAGATTTTTAAATGATCGCCTTCTTTTCTTTCTCATTATGAAAGTTGAGCTTTCACCACCAAAATTCAACTTTGAGCTTTTCAAAATGTGACTAACGATTTTGAATCGCTTATCAATTCTCTTTCAGACCCCGCAAAAATTTTCCTCCCAGTACAACCTATCTTGAGATATGTATAAGCCTTTAAAAATGGTCAATTTTGCTACAAATCATAATTGCATAAAACTTTGGAGGCCCGCCACTCCTGCCCCTTGAGGGTTCGGAAAAAGTGATCGTGGTTTTTTGTCCAGTTTTAGTATGAAATAGTCTATTTTTGATGAAACTGATTGAATTAGTATGCCACAGCAAGAGGGGTTTGTCTATTCTCACACGGAATGAACAACAAAATGTAAATCGTTCGCTCGAATTGAAACTTGGCAACCTAGGTAGGTAGGTCTAGGTACCTCGCGACGTCGCTTTTTGACTAATCGTCAAGATATTTGAATAATTTGAAACCGAAATCAACAATTTTTTAACTCAATTTTTTTTGATTCTCAAAATACGCGTAGTTTCAATTTTTAATTTCCTTTTCTCCAAATATTTTTCAACTCTAAAATTTTTTAATCTAAAATAGATTTTTACCAATTCTGAAATTTTTTCAGGAGGTATAAAAGTTGTTCAACTCTGGCATTTTTTCTAAAAATTCAACATCTTTTCTCAAATTTTTTTGCTTTCGAAATTATTCTTCAAAATTCAATTTTTACACCTTTTGACTTTTTCCCTCAAAATTCCATATTTTTTTTTTAGCTCAGCTCAAATGTTTTTCAAAATTCTAAAATTATTGTTCATCTCTAAAATTTAGAATAAAAAAATTGAAAAAATGGACAGAAAATGAAAACATTTTAGGAAATTTAATGAGAGAAAAAATCGAAGGAAATTGTAAAGTTTTTAAAAATTGTAAGATCAAAATAGTATAATACGCTACAAGGGACTAAAATGCGTTGTTTCAAAACGAGTGCGGTGGTTACAGCGCGAGCCGCAGGCGAGAGCTGTAATAGCACGAGTTTTGAAACAACATGCATTTTAGCCCGTTGTGGCGTATGATACTTTTTATAATACTTACACGTAACGAGTATCATTTCGTTGTTGTTTTGGGTGTAAAATTATGATTCTGACTGAAAGACTGAGAGCGGGTCAGTTTACAATTGTTGTATGGCAACTGTGCAAATGTATTTTACAATAATTATCACTTCGTTGATAATCATTTACATTATTTTCATACTTTTAATATCTGTTTATTAGACGTATCGGTACTTCGGTAGACGTACACATACAATTGAAAAAACACACTTGTCAATAAAATAACCGGAACATTCACAATATCAAATATTCTTATACAAATTCGAACAGTAAATTCAAAATTCAATTCATAACAAGCAACAAGCTGCTACAAGATCACCGGCTAATGAATATGTTTTGAATTTTGATAAAATAATCGGCACAATCCAAATCAAATAGATAGAGCTGCTATCAAAGAGAAATTTATTTTACTCCCTGTAAATTGTTTTACTCCCTGTAAATATGTTTTACTCCCTGTAAAATAAGTCGTCGCAAAACATTCATTTTACACCCTCAAAACAACAACGAAATGATACTAGTTACGTGTAAGTATTATAAAAAATGGGGTTTCACAGTTGTTAATTTAAGTAAATATTTAATATACTAAAATGAAAATGTTAGCAAAAAGTAAAAATCGAAGAAATTGAAAAAAAAATCTTAGAGCTAACAAAAAATTTTGAAAAAAGTTCAACGAAGGAGAAAATTCATCGGAAGAGTTGAACAAAATTGAAGTCTATTATAAGAAAAATTTAGAAAGCTGAAAAAAAAAATTAAATGAGGAAAAGGTACAGTTATCAGCTGAGATAATCATAAGATGATCAACGTAGCACAGAAGATGACAAAAAAAAAATGAACAAGATCGCGCATAGTTCGGTTATTTTGTTGTTCATTCCGTGTGAGAATAGACAGACCCCAGCAGGAGACCAGGAGTTGATATTTTCATTGATAACTTGCACATCTGTGGTTTAGGCTGTGCAATGTCATTCATTATTAACATTGATCAGCCTTCAACCATTAACAAATTCATTCAATTTTTTTAAAAAATGTAAATTATTTCAATTTTAATACGTATTTCATATCAATGAACACATCGCAGGGATTTCGAAAATATAATAAAATGTGATAACTAGGAATACATATAGAAGGTCTTCGAAAAATACAAGATTGAAATTTTTTAATTAGAAATATAAAAAAAAGATTCGAGGAAAATTTTAAAACTTTTTGGAAAAATATTTCAAGTTGTAAGATATTTATAAAAAACAGTTGAAAAACTAAAAAAACTTCCGAACGATCAAAGCTGATAAAAATTTCAAAAAATTTAGCGGAAAAGATGTTCAGAAAATAGGAAGTGAAAACATTTTACATGTATCTAATGAAAATATTTCCGCATTGAATTCTTCCTACTTCGATTTCTTCCATTTTTCTCAAAATTAGGTGCTTTACCTAACATAATTATAAAACGTTTCTAAACACTAAAATCATAAATCAGTCTTGAAATTGTTCTGAATTATTTCAGTTTACGAGTAAAATTTTTTCCAATTTTAAATTTTAAAAAAAAATTCCACTTTCATGTAATTAAAAATTTCGCGTAACTCAATTACCTAGAGTAATATAGTTTTTTTTTTTTTTTGAAAAACAATAAAAATATGAATTTTAAAAAAATTCAAATTGCATGGATTTGGAGACCGTTTGAATTAAAAATATTAGTATTTTATCAATTGAAAATTTTCAGAATTTGAGAATTAGATAGGTACATTATTGAAAAAAAAGTTTATGAAATTGAAAAATTTCAAGAATGTGAAAAAATGTGAACTTGTTGAGATCGCCTAATCTTTTTTACCATCATCTTCATGTCGTCAATACAAACATCGTTAGTTTATTAGTACAGGGTGACCGAAAAGTAGTTCCCAAAAATAAATGCTTCTCAAAAATTCCCTAATCAATTTATCCGAAAAATTTCAATTCTGGCAGAATCCTTGGTTCATTACTATTCGATCATAGGCCACTTCATAGATTCTCAACCCATTTAAATTTTTTGTGAAGCATAATTTGATTTTAGTTTATAATGCTACAGCTAAAAATATCAAGCAAAATTTAAAAATTGCGTGGAATAAAATCTTCGAATATCTGGGGGTAGGTTTCAAGATAGCCAAAAGCTTGATTTCAACCCTGTCAATTTCAAAACAATGCGTTCAACCTTGAAATAAGGAGGATTAGATTTCAGCGCTTCACAAATTGGAACCAGATGATTTATCCCTGAATTACTGAATTATTTTTCTGTTTTACGAGAAAATTGTGGATTATTGAGGTTCTTCGAGCAATAACTTATACAGAGATTAGAACTTTAGAAGACAGTCTATTTTAGTAGAATATGAGAAAAAAAAGATTACCTCGCCAATAATTTTTTTTTACTGAAATTTTAAATTTTTTCGGGATGTACTTCCCGGTCACCCGGTACATCAACTCAAAAATTATAGTACGTCAACGTTCGTTCTATAAGTAGTTCGTTCACTAATTCACCATGTTGCAAGTTACTGTGAAATTATCGAATCCCACATTGGCCTTGAAATGTTATCAGTTATCTTTATCTACATTCGTCAGAACTCTCAATTTTAACAGTTCGCTCCTAGATGTTTCGTATTATTCACATGTGTTGTGTTCTTGGTTTGTTATTTTAATTTTATAATTAATTGATTCCTGTTTTATATGTACTTATGTACTACTGCATTCATTGCACATCTTCGGTATAAGTTAAAATTAGCGTTACTTCAACAAAATCGAAATTGATCGCAAGAAACATTACTAAGGTAAGCATTTGAACTTCTTAAACGTCTGGTAGCACTTCAGTAGTTCAGTAAGTATTTCAAATACGACATTTAACATTTTTCGCAGTTTGTCAGCGCGCTACTTCCATCGGTGTGAATTCGGAAGCTAGTAGAAACATGTCGAACTCAACTGTCAAGAAATTTCAGTGCGATTATACGTGGACAATTGAAAAATTCGAGACGCATTACGGCGGTGTTCTAGAATATGATACTGATGAATATGTGGCGAAATCACCCCAATTTTCAGCTGTCGATTGTAAACTGAAATGGTTTTTAGAGCTTCGCACCCAAACCGTATCCGTTCCCAATTTTACTACAAGGTTATTCCTTGAAGTAGCCAACAAGGCTGAATTCAACGCAAGTGGTCCGATAAGTTGTAAATGTGAATGGTCATTAATAAATGCAGAAGGGCAAAAATTAAATACAAATTCGAAGTATTTTCGTTTACATTTGGCAGAGTATTATTCCCAGATCAAAAGATTTCCTGTAGACGTACCTAGTTTATACAAAACTGGATGCATACACGAGGATAAGTTGATAATCCATTGCCAAGTTTCTTACACTCGTGAATCTCAAGTGAATTATTTTTCCATCGTCGATCAACCTGATCCATTTAAAGAAGATCTCGAAAAATTGCTGAATAACGAAGATTTTAGCGATGTAACGGTATACGTTGGCGACAAAAAATTCCCATGCCATAAAAATATCCTGGCAGCGAGATGTTCCGTATTCAAAGCCATGTTAACTCACGATATGAAAGAAAACAATTCCAATCGTATAGACATCTCCGATATCGATGAAAACGTTTTCCAAAAAGTATTACGCTACATTTATACAGGCAAGGTCGAGATTACACAAACAACGGTGTTGGAATTGCTACATGCAGCGGATAAGTATGATCTAGCAACTTTGAAGACGATGTGCGAGAACAAGTTGTCTGAAACTTTGACGAAGGAAAATTCGGTAAAAATCTTATCAGTTGCGATCATGTATAACTTGGAGAAGTTGAAATCTCAGGCGACCGAGTTCATTCAAAAGAACTTGAAAAAAATTCGCAGTACGGATGCGTGGAAAGAATTAATTTCGCAGCCAGATTTAATGAAAATTGTACTGGACGCATTCACGAAATGAATTTCTCGCTTACGACGCGACGGATGTCTCTTTTCATCAACTTATTATCAGTTTTTCCCTTAGTATTATGAAACTTTTCACTTTTTCGTTTTCTAAATCGTGATAATTTTTTCTTATTGGTCAATAAATTTTGATATACTTATTTTCAATTAATTACTGCCTGTTTTTTGTTATACTCAATAAAATTTATACTATTTGAAGTCGAGAAACGCAATTGTTTTTCATTTTAATGCACTCTTAATCAATTATTATTGGCACCAACAATTACAAAAAAAAAAAAAATCAAAAACAACGATGACAGAAATGAACGATAAAGAAATGAATATTAGATAACCGATCAAACTAGTCAGGGTGTCCACAAGTCGCAAAATTGACTCAAAATTCATCGAAAGGCGTTTTCCCCAAAATATTTGAATTTTTTCGCTTTGTACAAAGATAAAAAATTTCAGCTTTTTGAACACTTTTTCTAAAAATGTTCGCTCTCTCGCTTATCAATTATTGACGTACGACATTCTTAAATCACCAACTTTTTAGACAGTGGCGTGTCATGTAAAGATGTGTGACATTTTTTGCAAACATTCTGACCGCGCCATGTTCGAGAATCTTTGTAAGTACCCGAGGGGTAAATGAAAATTTGCCCTGAAAAACGAAGTGAGAAGGGCCACTATGACGGCAATTTTCATATTTTTTTCAATCACATCATTCCATAGAGCAGGCATAAAAATCGATTTTTTACACAATGGAAAATTTTGAAACTTTCACTGAGATTTTTTAAAAATTCAGAAATAAAAAATCATTTGGAAGTTCACTTTTTGAAAAATTTCCTTTTTTGAGAGGGGTGTCAGATTGAGAGGTTTATATCATGGGGCGAAGTTTAGAAAAGTCGCAGATTCTGAATTTTAAAAACCTGTAGATTCCAATGCCGGTGGATTCCATAACCGGGCTATTCCAAACTAAAACGGGACAAAAATGACGTCGGGTCTTTCGATTTCGCTTAATTTATTTTTCAAGTTCCCATTGGTGGTCCGTTTACAAAACCACTATCATTTTTTCCAATCCTCAGGAGGGGGGGGGAGAGGAGCCTGAAAAATTTTAAATGAGGTTTGGGGATTGGATTGGATGAAAAAAACAAACACATATTCGAAATCAGTGGCTTCAATTTAAAAGAAATCCATATGCTGTTTCTCTTTTTCGATTTTTTAATATTTTGGACAAAATTGTGGACCCCTGTACTCCCAGGGGTCTGGAGATCCCATTTTGAAAATTCGTCGGTTGAAAAGAAGAGAGTAAACAGGGCTGCTTACTGGAATTTCTTCAGATTTTTAAATGGTAGTTTTCATCTTTTGTTCTAATCATGAAAGTTGAGCTTTCATCATCAAAGTTCAATTTTGAGCTTTTCAAAATATGATTATCAATTTGGAATCTCCTATTAATTCTCTTTCAAAACCTGCAAACGGGTTTCCTCCAATTATAACCTATCTCGTGATATGAGCCTTCAATTTGAGGAAATCTTGCTAAAAATGGTAATTGCCTAGAAATTTTTGAGGCCAACCCCCGCCCTCTTTGAGTAAGAAAAAAATGATGATGATTTTGCGAATGGACCACCAAGAGGAACTCGTAAAAAAAAAATGAGAGAAATCGGAAGACCCGACTTCATTTTTGCCCTGTTTCAGTATAGAATAGTCCAACTGTCAGATGAATGGTGCGAAAATTACACGTAATCACCATGCATCAATCAAGTTTACAGGTAATTACTGTTATTACCAATTTCAACGGTAAGTACAGATAGTTTCGGTAATTTTGAAAGGAAATAAATCTTTTCGAGCATTGATACGCATTTTGAAAATAATCGAAGGAATTCATTTCTGCTGCCTCATTTCTCGCACAATACCTTTACCTATTTTCAAAAAATACATTCGAACGAAATCTGACGATAGAAATAGCTCAACGTCTCCGAGTCTAGGTCTCGACCAAAACGAGGTAATACATAGACGAGCTACAGAGACAGACATATCTCGAAACGAGGCCGCTCAATATGCAATCCAACTCCAACGCTATCGCCATCGCCATCGAAGACGTCCCAGCGACGTCGATTTATCACTCGCGATAGCACAGATTTCTTCAGCGATAAGTACCACGTCTCTCGGAATGAATACAGCAGGCAGCAGGCGCAAAAAAAAGGGATAAAACCATCGTATCGGGTTGGCGGACGAAGCGAGGTAATTTCAATCTCGCAAAACCTGTAGTACGGTTACGATAGAGCAGGGCTTAGCGCTTTCGCAAAATGGCAACCGTGAAACGTACAGTTACGACCGCCGGCTCGGACGGCGGGGGGCGGGGGGAAGGATCCGAGGATGGGAAAAAAATCGGCCGAAGACGCGATCGCGCTCATCTCATTTTACGATAATGCGAGGTAATTTTTCTACGCGACTACGACGTCGGGATCCGGGCAGGGTTGCGAATTTAAAATGAAATGATAATACTGGAAAAAGGCTCGACACGGCGACGGCGGTTATCAAATAGAGGAAGAAAAATTGCAACGTAACGGAATAGGTATATAGCTATACGCGAAGCGGAGAGAGCATTCCGGCGAGAAAATAAGAACCATTTTCGGCTGCGGCGGCAATGAGAGGCGCAGAGTGTTACCCGAAAGCAGCAGAAGAAGAAAAAACTCACTCCGGCGCGAAAATTGTAATAGGTAACATTTCGTCCGAACTATTTATCACGCTAGTACTATTTGCGTCTTACCGGTAATCGATTCTCGGCCCTTTTCAACGCCACTAACCCTAATACCAAAAGGAAATGCTAAAAATGTACCTATCAACATCAACAATCGGTCCCCTCATTTCGCCTTCGCCTCGCGTTGTCGTCCTCCTTCTTTCTCTCTCTTTCGCTTATTCTTTACCAAAACTACTCTTCGTACAAATGTAATTTATTCGGACGTATAATCTGTTGCGCTCTCTTTCTCTCTCCTTTATTTTTATTCTCTTTCTCCAAAGCTCGGCAAGCCGCGTTCTATACACCAAACAACAATTCGCCATCGTCGTACGCGTTTATGTTTCCCGTTCAGCAACAGCCGGAACGCAATATCGTTTCTAGGCAGAATATCGTAGCGTCGATTGCTTTTGAAAGCTCCCAAAAGGTATTCAAAAGCCATCCTGCTGACTAGTTTTGTCTACGACGAGACAACGAGGTTTACTCTGGCAACAAGTTCCAAGAAGGAGGCCAAATTACTGTCAGGTTTGTTTTTCAAAGTTGGAAGATGGGGAAGAGGAGAGAGAGACAATTCAGCGAATTTCATAAAATTATCGAATGAATCTCATTTAAAAAGAAAGGGCAAAAAATCAGAACGAGTAGTATCAAATTGAATTCGTTTCTCGATCAGATAACAGATTTCCCTTCTTCAAACATTTTTTCAAACCAGCTTTTCACTCGCATGTGAAGGGAAAAACGAAATAATTCTAAATTGAAATTGAATCAAGTGCAAATCCATTCAAATAAGAACTTGACAAATGCTCAAGAAGACTCGTCAGATCAAAAACAAAAGAAATCGAGGTATTGTTCCAAAGAACAAAAAGGAAATTTTGAATCACAGTCAAAAACTTGGCAAAAAATGGAAATCACAAAATATCAGGTTTTGGACATCACCTCTACCTATCTAAAGAATGCTCTATTATATTGCTCTATTCAGTCAACGGAAAAGTATCGTTAGGTGAACAAGTTGCCTACCTTTGAAATTGAAAGGGACCAAATGAAAAAACAAAATACCGCATCGAAAATGATTACATTTCAATATTACAAGAATTCGTAAAAAAAAAAGAGCAAAATATTGAAAAAATTGATAAAATAATTTTAAAAATTCGAAAGTTTCATGAAAATTATTTGAAAATTAATGAAAAATTTTCATATTGTGAAGAAAGCGGTTGTAAATGATATGTTCTAAATTGTTAAAAATCCTGATTTTTTGCTACCAAAAAACCTGAAAATTCTGAAAAATATCATTATTTCTCAATATCTAAACATTTAAATGTTTTTAAAACGATTTTCTTCTAATTTTTTTGCAATTTTCGAAACATTTTTTATAAAATGCCTTTATAATAAGCGAATCGTACTGTATTTACTATTTCTGCCAAACTTGAAGTTTGAAGGGACTTAATAAGAAACTAATGAAGGAAATGACAACTTACTTGGTACTTTGAAAACCTCAAAGAATACAGTATGACACAAAAGTCTTGTCCACGAAAAACACTTCATGATATCTCGAAACTGAAAAGAGATATCGGAATGATTCAAATGGCAATATGTTCCTGGAGACAAGGACATTGAAGATTGATAGTCAAATTTTCACTTTTACCTACAGGGTGTCCACAAATCGAGAAACCAGTTTCGGTTAAAAAATGGAGGTCTGGGTTTTTTATGGATTTGAAGTCTACACACTGAGACGATTAAAATGTGATAATTTTTTTTCGAAACCGGTTCAATAATTTGCAACCGGTTGTCAAAAATACCCCAAAAATCAAGATCAGAAAAAATTTTCCAAATGAAATTTGTAGAGCTTTGTAAGCCAAACATTGTCAGTGAACTCATTTTTTGAAATTTCAACAAAAAAAAAAGATATGAATTTTTTTTAAATTTTCAACGGTGCGGTGTTCAACATTCATTTGAAAAAAATTTTCATATCTTTTTCTGTTGTTGAAATTGTTAAGTTGCCGAGAGTGAACCGATTCAATAAATGAGTTCACTGATCATGTTTGGCTTACAAAGCTCTACAAATTTCATTTGGAAAATTTTTTCTGATCTTCATTTTTGGGGTATTTTTGACAACGGCGGTTGCAAATTATCGAACCGGTTTCGAAAAAAATTATCACATTTTAATCGTCTCAGTGTGTAGACTTCAAATCCATAAAAAACCCAGACCCTCATTTTCTAACCAAAACCGGTTTCTCAATTTGTGGACACCCTGTAGGTAGAACTGAAAATTTGACTATCAATCTTCAAACGTCCTTGTCTCCAGGAACATATTGCCGTTTGAACCATCCCGATATCTCTTTTCAGTTTCGAGATATCATGAAGTGTTTTTCGTGGACAAGACTTTTGTGTCATACTGTATAATTCCAATGCTGAGGGACCATGCATCATTCAAAGTAACAAGATTTCACCAGTTTTCAGATATTCAATTTCTCACTTGTTTTTGTCTTTTTAGAATTTTTTAAACAAAACATTTTAGCGGACCAAGTTGGTAAATATTTTAGTAGGTAATTATGGTAAATTATAATAAATATTTCCGTAATTACGGTAAATAATGGTAAAGATTTTTCATCAAATTGAAAATCGATTCGATTTTTATCAAATCGAAAATCGAAAATCGATTCGATTTTTCATCAAATCGAAAATCGAAAATCGAAAATCGAAAATCGAGAATCGATTCGATTTTTCATCAAATAAAAAATTGATTTTCTAATGACTTAATAACCATCTTTCCAATTAATCGATTTTCCAATGAATCGATAACCGATTTCCTGATAAATCAGTGATCGTCTTTCCAAAATTAATCGATGATCGATTTTCCAAAGAATCGATAATTGACCTCCTAATGAATTGATAATCGAGATCCCAGCATATCGAGAAAGAATAATCCTAAAAACCAATGGTTAAATTTTTAACAAATCGATCATTGTTTTCCCTTTCCCCAAAAGAGAAAGTATATTCCAATAATTACTCGTACCTACTGTAAATTATCGAAAAATTCTAATTTTTACATCATTTACCAGATCGTTTTCATTTTGATATAAAATTTTGATCTTTCTTATTTGAATCTGAGTCATCATTTTTTGGCGTATTTGGGTAATTCTCTGAAAATTTACATTTTTCGAAGGCAGGTTTTTTTTGAAAAAAAAAGTTTTTTGGAAGGAATTTTTTGATAAAAATTGTGAGTATATATGTCCCTGATATCATTTATGGTATTTGGCTGAAGTCATGTCCCCCTGGGGGGGGTCAGGGGAGTTGTTCGAAATTTGAGTGTCCACGACCTAAGAAGTTCTTAGGTCGTGGTTTATAAAAACGAGCCACAGCTGAAGACATTCTCAGGTGGTGGGGCAAAAAAAATGAACCAAAACCTCAGAACTGTAACCTACAACTCAAGATAAAGCTGCAATAGAAAAGAACTACTATTTAAGATAGGTTTGAAGTAAAATATTTTCAGCCACAAATTTAAATGAAAAATCGACGAGTTCTTAGGCCGTGGCCATGAAAAAACTGACTTTGCCACGGCCTAGGAAAAAAACCAACCGACCACGGCCTAAGAAAAATTGTCAATAATTGACTTGGGAGGCTTTAACAATTGATTTCAGTGAATTTTGAATATGTGAATATTGTAAGTATGTACAAATTTTTTAATTCCTTTTTTTCCGAGATTCCTGGGGCATCAAATGACTGAGATATAATAAGCCACGGCCTAGGACAGCAAAAATCGTGAATCAGCAATTTTCACTAATTTTCAATTTTTTTCCTGGATAAATAAATACCATTCGACATTTTGAATGTTGTCCAGTATTCTGGTGAACAATGTAAAGCAGTCTTGCCATTCAGTGAAATGAAATAAAAAATTAGTGAGCCGTGAGACGGAAATGAAAAAACGCCACGGCCTAGGAGCATTATTTTATAACACGACTTTGAACCCCCTAGGGGCAAAGGAAGGCACTTTTGAGCATCTCTCTTTGCGTTTATCTATGGACTCGACTATTCTAATCAACTTTTAATAAATCCTTTCCCCCCCAAAAAACACTTCTTGTATCATTTTTGAGACATTGAAATTTCAAAACGTAAGTCATAACAGGCCACGGCCTTGGAATTTTTCAGCTTTGAGTTGAGCAAAAGCTCACCTGAGGGAGGTGGGGCCCATTTTCAACCATGGGGAAATGTAGAGAAGGTCCTAATCTAAGACATTTTTTAAAAAAAAATTTTAAAAATTGATTGGTATTTGAAAAAAATATCCATAACTGAAAAATGTAAATTTTCAGAGAATTAACCATTTCTATTTGCAGTATGATTCACTTAAGTCTTGCCCGAGCGAAGCGAAGACGTAAATTTTTTAATAAAAAATGTGTTGAAAAATGACTTAAATGCCATTCTTCAATTTAAAAATCGTAAAGAAAATGTTTTAAAAATTCATGCTTTTTATGGAAAATAATAAAAATTCATGTTATTTTCATGTTTTTCATGATTGGAAGCTTGATAGATACCATGAAAAATAATATTTATTGAACGACTATCCAATCAAAAAAGTTAAAACAGTTCAAAAGTACCAAAACGAACTCTTCCAGAGCTTCGATCAAAAATATGATTTTTCTCCATACACCAAAAAAAAACTACAAATCAACAACAATCGAATACACGGAGAAAAAAATCCAACTTCACGAAAAAAAAAACCTCACAAAAAATCTCCAATAAACCAGCAAATTGCACAAAAAACGCACGCAGTCATAATGCAGCACCGCATACGTGAATAAGGCACCTCCATCGGCATCCTCACCATTGTGAAAAATCACGCCAACGAGGACGTCGACGATGCATAAAAGAATACAAGCACCTTATACGCGGGGCAGGCGAAGAAAAGAATAAAACAGCATCGTACAAAAAGCTAAGAAGCCTAGACACGCCACCACGACGAGAACCACCACAGCAGTAACAAAACGAGACTACGAAGAGGCGAGAAGGGAAAATGGGGGAAAACTTGGCCTTTTTATCAAGTCCTAATAAAACCCGAATTTAAAATGTCACTAACCATAATGATGGTTCTTTTTCTACAACAGTATATTATTTCGCTGTTGTTCGGCGCACCATCGTATTCCATTCGTATAGGTCTGCATAGGTTTAGAATGAGCGAGGGTGTATGCGAGCACATATCTCAAGAGGTAGCCCGACACAGAATAAAGGGGCATCGGGGATACCGAAGTCAAAGGCATCAGGCATAGGAGCGACGGAGATAGCAAACTGCTGCATATAATGTGAAGTGCCTTAGGCGTTATTATAATTGGCGTCCGCGATAAAAGGGTTGTTAAGCACGCTCGCCTCTTCTTGTTGAGCGACGGACTCGGCTCGACTACTGGCTGTGCTGCAGTTTTCATTGTATATACTCAATGCATATACGTAGCGCCCTGCCCCCTTCCGCTGTCTGCAGACCGGGCAAAACTTCCGTTGTTCTTGAAAATGAGCTCGGTGCACATATCTGCGTCTCTTTTACTCTGGCGCCCTGCAACGAGGTGAAAAATATGCCGGCCCTTGTTGCCTCTTTCGTTCCCATTTTTTTTCCAGCCTCTTTTGGCATGCGTCTCTGTCTGGCGCATACTGCTTTACTCATTGTTAAAATACGAACATGCTGAATACACAGTTTCAACAACTGTTGTTAAAAACCAGTCGCCCGCGACGTAGGCAAAGAGCCACCTCTTTCACTTGCCCGGTTTATCAGCCGAGAATCCCTTTTCATTTTACTCCTTTGCGTACCGAGAATGCCTCAGCGACTTCGGATACACGAGCAACAGACGGAGACGAAAACAAACGAAGAATGATACACGCGAAAAAAACACACCACCTTCGTGGTTCATTTTCATTCGCGAGTAAATTAAAACCCTCCCCTTTGGCTTTCTCACGCGGCTGCAATTTTTACACATCTACGATGAAAGAGCCGCCCGAAAAAAACACACAAATCAAACACTCTTTGAAGTTATTCGCTGATGAGACATCTAAAGACGGGCGAAATCGCAGATCACGTACCGTACGCAGAGCCAAACAACGGGCAACGAAAAAATAAACCAGCTGAACCGAACCGAAAAAAACTCGGCGTAAAAAAAATATACCCGAAATGACGATAAAACTCGCTGATTTCTCATTTCTAACGTCGATTTTTACGAAATTTATCTCCGCTACGAGCCGAGTACATATTTTATGTGTTTATCTTCAATATATCACCGAGTTTGAAATATATAGAGTTACTTGTACTGTTTTACGGTGTATCGTAACGTCGTCGTCGTTTTGCCAACAGTAAAAGTAAATTTTTTTACTTCCCCCACCCACACCTCTCGCGCAGCCGTTCGTAAACCCAACTATACTGAATTAAGTAGCTCGATATCGGTCGTTTTGCTGAAACGTTATCACCAGCTGAATATATATTGTTCGTAAAAAAAAAAAGAAAGTTACCGAAACGTAGGATAGAGGGAGAAGGAAGACCTTTTTTTTTACGGTATGTGGGGTATTTATAGTCGGGTAATGATGACGTGTGTATCGAAGTAGCGATATCGTTACGTGTACCAGAATCTGCAGGTTATGATGTTGACAGCCTTACAAAGATTATACGATGGTCGGTGTAAAAAAAAAAAGGAAGATGGGTCAATTTTTTTTATACTTATTATAAATTATTATAAATATGTAGTAAGCATGCAGGTCTACATCTCAGATTTTTGTTTGTCTGTCACTTTTTTCTCTACTTACAGCTCAATTTTTGATCAAAACAAAAATAAATCGAGAGTACATACATCATGAAATACCTAATCCCAAGTTAGAATTTTAAAAGCTCAAGTTTAATCGTCCAAATTTTGACCCTGAAAAATATGAAAATTTGATCTAATCCACAAAAACAGCAAAAATAGGGTACATACTACATAGGTACCCCATTTTTGATCTCCTGAATTGAAGGGGGTTCAAAACGTTTCGCAGTCTCCAGAAAATTTTGGAATTTTTCAAAATTTCAAATTTTTTTTCTGGGAAAACTTTCTGCCAAAATTATGAATTTGAACTCAAAATGCAAAATTTCAGAAAATTGCGATTCAACGGATTAAATAGGTTACTCATTGTAGATAATCTACGATTATTATAGGTGCTTATTTTCACAATAGATCATTTTTCTGGACATTTCTTCAGTGCTGGGAAATTCCAAAAATTTCTAGAGGCTTCGAAACGTTTCAAAGTCGCTTCTAATCGATTCAAAAAATTCAAAATAAGGCGTCCTACCAGACTTTAGTTTTTTCCGTCGATCAAGGTCAATTTTTCTTATTTTTTGAGACAAATAGGTATCTTGAAAATTTTAACTTTGATGAAATGAGAATTGTTTTGGAACATTGAAAAATTTATAATAAGTAGGTATATAAAAATACGTTTTGAGAATTTGAAACTCGATCGAAAAAATCTCAAAGAACGTCAGCAGGCTTTTGGAATATTTTTAAATGCAGAAAACATTGAATAAAATTCACTGAATTCTTTTATAAAAATTTTCAAAAGTCTTAAAAATTTCACCAACAACTACTAAAAATCGATCCCTTTAATTATTTCATTTTTAATAATTTTTTTTCAAGAGCAAAGTATGTGGATGACCGACTATTGCAATGACAAGTTGTTTAACAAACTTTGAAAACTCAAAACAGGACCAACAGGATCTTTCAGTCTAAAACAGGACCAACAGGACTTGTTAGACACTCAGAATGATCAATGCCAGAAAGAGGTTCATGAGAAAAAAAAAGTAGGTTATCAAAAAATTAAAATTAGCATAATTTTTGAAAGGATTTTTCAAATTAACAAAAGCATTTGATAGGATAATAGAAGATCACTCACTTATTCAAGTCAACTTCAAATTCGGTACTTTTATAACAATGAAACTGCGTAACTCACCTGAAACAAAAAAGAAAATCGATCATTAAATTCATGCAAGGAAATTACAAGGAAATTATACAAGGTGGTTATTAGATTATTTATACTATTGTTTGAAGAAACACCTATTACTTGAAGAGAACGCTCTTCGATTCGGGATTCAAATTTACGATTCATTTCCTAATAGAACAATTTTTCAGCGTCCCTTCCTCGCACAAAATTCCTTCCCCCCATTACCAATTTTTGAAGTCATCAGGAACCAAAAACGGCAAAAGGCACCTTAGTGACCTCCACAGACTCAGCTTCTAAAATTTCAACTCCCAAGGTGATTCACAGTGGTCTCCTCGTGTGAAAATAACTACAAATATTTCCGATTCTACACGATGAATTTGAAAAATTATTCTTAGGTATTTATTCAGCTGATGAGGTCATAAGGTCACACGAATCTAAATTCAAAAAAATTTAACATTGCAACGTGAACAACTATTGGAATAAATTAAATACGTTCATCCACGAAAAAAAAAAGTGATTTTCGGGGAACACCAGCCACAAAACGCATCGGTATGTATGTACCTACGAAAGTATTTTTACTTAAACAAACATAGTAGTTTATTTGATCACCGAAAAAAAAAAAAATCGCAATAAAACTCATTGTACGATGAAGTTGAAAACCATTCTCAAATTGTGCTCACACAGAAGTCTCTACCATGGTGATTTCGAGTGAAATAATCTTCGGTGCATTTTTATGCATGGTCTTCTCTCAGATACCTATTACTACTCAGGCCAATCCGAACAGTCCACCGGACGAAGACCTACAAGACGAATACTACACCGTTACACCCGCAATGACCGATCAATTCGTGCCACAAGACGAAAAAGACGCTAAAGCCATCCATGACAGCAATAAAAGCAAGGCCACCATCGCTGGCATTTTATCTCGTCGGGAAAAAGTGCGACGATACGCCATCAACATAAAGATGGCAACCTTCAATGGACAAGTCCGTTGGTTTTCCGAAATTTACTATGTTCCAAATCACCCATTCGAAGATTGCTGTTTCAGTTTGATTGAAAAAGAATCCACCGTCTTGGGCAATTATTTGGAATATTACATGGATAGCCAAGACAAACGACGAATAGGGATTGCGATGGCACTCATCAAAGATACCCATGACATGATAACCACCTTTGACAATCGTAAGTTGTTTCAAATCCATTGATTTAAGTGTATGGCAACAGAGAATTTTTTTTCACAAAAGTGTGCGTACATTTCGATCAACTTGATACGTTTTCGAACAGATTCCGCGAGAAAATTTGATGGCTTCCTCGAAAAACTTGGAGATCCCTGCAAAAGTTTGTTAAAAAGCTGGGCAAAAGTGAGTACATAATTTCGCATCGTTTATTGAAGTGATCCATCACTTTTTCAATTTCAAATACGTTTCTATTTTCAGAAAAATCGCGAACCAATCGAAAAAGATGAATTAAACCACGAAAGCGTTACAAAAGATGCGAATACACTAAACACAGGTCTGATGTTTAACGTATAATATTTTATTCTTTACTCTTCGAAAAAAAATTCTGGTGGGGTGCAAAGTACACCTGCTCCCAAAAAAGAAGAGAAAAACTTCAGAGAAAGATTTTAAACGCTTTAAAAAGATTATTAAGAATGCATTGTTTTGTTAGGGCATTGAATCCTCAATTTTATCAAATCTTCGCTCAAACAAGAATGAAAGGGATTTCAATATTTCACAAACCGAGTAGATATTTGAGGGAAAATTGCACAAAGTATTCTTTTTGTCCCTTCCTTTAAAAATCCTTCTGGTACTTCAAGTTTTTGAGCTCATATTGTACCCATCCAGAAAAAAAAGCTTCCAATGTCAATAGTTATTGGTTACATCGATTATCATTTCAATCACTTTTCACTCCGCAGAACGCAACAATGGAAACTGGAAATCAACTCGTACCCAATTAGACAGCATCTTATTTCAAAAATCAATCAAATATGCCAGAGCGGTGATCGCAGAATTCGAAAAGCTCAACAACGACAAACCCATCGAAGATGTCATTCTTAGTTGTGGGTTAGACCTGGGCCTTGACAACACTTATCTCATTTTCGGTACAAAAAATCATTGAAATTGGTAGCCATTTTAGATAGCGAGTAGAAAGCATCTTTGTGAATCGAATATTAATTCAAATTTGTGAAATTTCGCAGCTCAATATATCAAATACAAACACGACTTTATTGCCGGAATTCTTTTCCTAAACGCCGATGGTAACGATAATTGGGCCATTTGGAACATGTGCATGGCTGTGATTCATCCTTCAGAATGGCCTAAAATTGACGAGGTTTTCAAACAATGCAGCGAAGGCATTCCGTTGACTAAATTCATAACGGTAATTCATTTTGAAATTGTACTCTGCACGAAGTGAGAAAAAATGGACGAGCCGAATTTTTGATTTTTTTTTTTAGTGGATAAGAGGAAGACAAGATTACCTTATTTCACAAAAAAACGCTGTTTTTGGAGATGTTTTTAAAATTAAACACGAAAAACAATTAGGTACTTTTACATCAACTTTGGTCGAATTCAAGGCACTGATTTTAAATCTGAATTAGACTAACCTCATTTTCTTCTCTCTTTTTTTTTTGGACTGATAATTTTCAATTTAAAATGCACTCCCCGTGAAGAATTACTTAATTAAATTCGAATTCTTCCAATTTTCTCACTTCACGTTATTTTCATCGTCGATCATCTTTAATCTCTTGTTTACCTATTTTTAATTTAGGAGAAAGCTGATGATAAGATAATGGCCGAGATGATGGCAGCGATTATAGATCCTTCGTTTAAACCAACCAAGTTTAAGCCAGCTGCATAGAAATATTTTCATATACTCATTATCAGTTTAACCTGCTAAACCAATTCATCGACCATTTATTCAAAATTCTGTATCGAATTACCTACTTCTGAATTGAAAGTTGATATGTCTAATTATCTATGCATTGAGTTTTCATTTTTTTTTTTTTTTTAATAATAACATTTTATGGTTCTTTATAAGATTAGATTCTAAAAACAGTCCAAGTTCAACTTTATGCAAAGCACAAACTTTCTGAATTTATTTTATTCCATTTTTTTAAAGCTGCATCCAAAAGTAGGTAAGGTAAGTATATTTTTTTCACCAGCAATATTTTTTCAGCTAAAATTTCCTGAAAATTTCTTCAGGTTCGATTTATCATTTCTTGAATTTCAATAAATTGATATTTTTATTACATTCCAAAATTTCTTTCAATTATTTAAATCAAGTTGGAAGAAATCTATAAAAATATAAAATTGAAAAAAATCCATTGAAGTTGGAGAAATTACTAAATCCAAAATTTTCTCCAATTTTAAAATTTTAGCCTACTGTAGAAGTTATCCGAGTTGAAATTTTCGCAAAATTTACTCAAGTTTTTTTACAACTTTTAATTTTTTAAATTTCTTCCAACTTTATAATTTCAAAATTTTTCCTCATTTTTTTCAACTTCATATTATTTTACAAACTTTTTTCCAACCGTAACTTCATATATTTTTCAAAAAAAATTCAATTCAATACCTACCTAATTGAAAGAAATTTTTAACAATATAAAGTTGAAAAAAAAATGTTGGGAAAGTTTCAATATTGGATGCATTCAAAAATTTAAGATTTAAAATTCGAACGTAAAATAACGGATTTGGCTCGTCGAAATCTCCTTCGCTCTAAAAAAATGATTCAGGACTTGGTCCTTGACAGGAATCCGAGTCCGATGAACGTGTACCCGTTGCACCCCTTCTCACCTTCATTGAATAAATCGACCTTAGTTTTTTTTTTTCAACTAACCAACCAGTTTATCAAATAATCGATAAATTATTCCATCCATTTCTCAATCAGCTAATCAATTATCAAATAACTGACCGATCGACCCATCCATCATTTAATAAATCAAACAATATTCCGATAAAAACATCGAAAACAGGAAATTTCAGCAATAATCGATAAAAACAGCGCCTGTTATCACAAAAACCGCACTAAAACGCATGCCAACCACGATCGAAATTTTTCATAAATTTTCACCAATCAAGCTCATAAATTTATTTTATACTCTGATAATCCAAATTCCGCTTACTTTCTTATCACTCCACTTCTCTAAACTTTTACAGTTCACCTGTCCTTATCTCCATTCGGTAAAACGAAAACGACACATAAACCTGGTCAAACCAACCATACAACGATAACCCAACAAAGCTTATCAACCAACGAACCAAAAACCACAATCATATTACCAACTTACTTCGCGAAACACACTAACCGTGAGCTTCTAGCACACATTTTTTCAATTCAAAAAAATTCACAAAATGAACGGTGATACTTCGTTATTGGTGATATCGTTAGTGATACTCAGCGCAGGATGTGCCATTTGTAGCAACATCGTCGCTATACTTCCGACTCAAAACAGCGACCATTTCGCCATCGGAGAAGCTTTTGTCAAAGGATTACTCGACAGAGGACACAACCTAACAATAATAAGTCGACTCCCTCTAACCGAGGTACCTCCATCCACCTACCAATCAATCAATTTATCCAGCTGTCCAATCCTGGAATCTCCTCCACACGAAAGATATTTCGCCGAAGAATCCGTAGAACTGCACTTGACCAGTGAAAATTCAACCTGCACATGCATCGCGAATCGAATCGAATACCAGAACATGGAACTGGAGGAATACGATTTGATGGTGGTCAGCATGGAACACCACAGCTGTTTCCTCCGTCTGGCATATCCTCTCAACGTACCAATCATCTGGATCGTACCGACCAATCAAAATATTCTCGCTAATCGACTAGCCGGAGAAATGGATCCGCTCCAACCGATGCTCAAAGGTAAATTATACCAGGCGTATTTGTATTTCAAGGCCAGAGTGATCAGCACCTGGAATTACTTCGCCAAATACGCCTACCATTGGCAGATCCAACGATACGTCGACTCTATCAACAAGAAAATCCTGCCTAAGGTTTCGCACATCAAAGATAACGTCGATTTGGTCTTCTACAACACTCATTTCACCCTGTTCCCTCGAACTCATGTCCCGAACGTGGTCGAAATAGCCGGAATACATATCGACGAACCGAAAACAATGTGTCCGGTGAGTGAACTTTTGTACATAAACTCTGATGCAGGGAGGGGGGAATTACACCTTCTCCGAGGATTGGTCTACTTGTAAAAAATTTGTATTCATTTTTTCACTTCCACAATACCTACACCGATGAAATATTCAACTTTATTTCGTCTCTATGGATGCCGCCTTGCTGTACTTTTTCCTCCGGTATTTCCCTTCCTCCCTGTTTAACTCTGCTCGCGCCAAAGAAACCGTAACTTTATCAAAAGCTTATAAATATAAGAAGAATTTTTCATAGCGTACTTTGTACTCGTTGCTCGCCCGAACGGAAGGGGTAATCCGTTGGGTTATGTAAATTTTAAAAAGAAGATATTTTACTTCGACAGAGAGTGGGCCAGTTCATAGATGATTCAGAAAACGGTGTAATCTTCATTTCGACGCCGACTCAACAACCGTACCGGCAAATGTTCGAGAAGAAAATGCAAACGTTTGAAATTTCCTTTCTACGCGTATTACAAAGCGTACTGTGGAAACGCTCGACAGCGCTGGCAATACCGAATTATAATTTGTTTTGGAGCGAACGCTTACCGCAAAGGGAAATATTGAGTAATTGAAATTTTTACCAGAGAGCTTGCTTCGAGTTTTTTTTTTGCTGCTTTTTTTCTCATAGATATTCGTATACAGAGTACTGAAGACGTACACGTTATAGTGCGCAATACCGCTATAAAATTACGTAATACCGAATACGTTACCTCTGTACTGTTTTTTTGGTCTTTTTTCTTTATATACGAACTACAGAGTCATATTCAAAATACATTACGTACGTAGTATACTTAGTGGAATGAAATGCATGTACGAGTAGAAAAACGAAACTGCGATGAACAGATAGAAATGAGGAGGGACGAAGGGGATGAAAATACAGAAGTAATATCTTTACAGCAGTAGATCTATATAATCAGAGTTCGACAAAATCCACCCCTGTTTGATTTGTTCCAGAGTACAAAAAGTTATCAACAAGATAAGAACTACACGAATTGCAGTGGTATTAGTAGTTTAGGATTTTGGGTGTTCAGATTCTGAAGTCTTGGTTCATTTGAAAATCAAATTGATGCTCAACAATTGAAATTAGCAAAGGTGAAACAACGATTGATGAGACCTACTTCCTCACCTACACTTTTGAATCTGTGGCTGAATAATTTTTTACATTTTTTCGGAAAGAAAAAATTTTTGTGAAAACTAAAATTAAAAAAAAAAAATCATTTCTCGAGAAATGGATAACTTCAGGTACTGAATATAGTTTGAATTTAGAATATTTTGAAATATTCTGAAAATACCTACCTCATTCCTCGCCCCGGGGAAAAACATTTTGAAAATTCGTATAAAAGTTGTTAAAACTTGATAAAACCATCCGAAGGAAAAAAATTAGAATATTTTAATGTTTTTAAATCACGTTAAAAATTGGAAAAATAATTAGAAATGAAAAAAAAAATCGCGAAAAATTTAAAAACACATCAAAAATGCAGAAAAATTATTAGACATTTTCGTAAAACCAAATAAAAATTAAAACAAACAATTCTAAGAACCAAAAAAGTTAATAAAATTCCAACAATCTAACTTGAAATTTTTAGCAACAATTTTTTCACATCTCGAGCAACTTCAAGATTTTTAAAAAATTTCCGACAATTTTATTCACATTTCTACATAGAATGTAATAAATTCACTCATTCATTTCGACTCAGTGAAAAGGAACGGAATAATATTCAGAATTGCAGAACAGAAAAAAATCAACTAAATTCTTCAATTTTCAACTGATTTTCAATGAATTTCGGAGATTTTTTTGTCTTTCCAATGAATTTCTACTCATTCTCCAGCAGTTTTCTTCGCTGATTTATTATTTAGATGAGAGAGCGCAGCTTTTGAACGCTTTTGGTACGCTCTCTTCAGATGCTTTTCACAATATGTGATCCCGCCGTAAAAAAGAGACCAAGTGTAAAAAAAAAATCGATGTCAAATTTTTCACGTTTTTGATCCAAATATGACATCAAATCTGGACCAAAAACATAAAAATAAAAACATCTTAGGTAGATTTTTTAACACAAGGTCCCTTCTTTACGGCAGGGTCACGTATTCTGTCGAATTTGATCATGAACATTTTTCATAAAGGTTTGAACCTTTAAAAAAAAATCCTCTATATTTTGGATAATTTTTGCAATAAACAAAACCTTGAGAAAATATATTCAATTTTCATTTTATTTCAAATTAAGGGGAAAAAGGAGGTATTCGAACTAAAACCAAGACTTGAGCAGGATTTCTTTCAAAAAAATAGTACCTCCATTGCAAAAATTTAAAATTTTCAGTTCTTTCCGAATAAAGCCGGGAAAGTTCGTAAAATCTACATACTTAACCTCCTTTCCCCCTCCCCACATCAGTAACAAATTATTCGCATACCATATTTTCTCCCATGAAAAATTATTTCTACACAACTATTCTCAACTCATCAAATATGGTGGTTAATCAAAAATTTTCATGCGAGTCGAAAAAAATTACGTTTTTTAATCATTCTTCAATATCAATTTTGAAAAAAAAAAATTAAAATTTTATTGCTATTAAATTTTATCCATTCCATATTTTTCTTCTCGACTAGACGAATTCAATGGTTTATTTGATTTTGAATTTTGATAGATTTTAGATTTTTGATCCAAATTGGCAGCTAATTGATCGATTAACAATAGCTATGAAAAAAAATGTTGAAAAACTTCAATAAGTACACTAAACTTGGTTTCATAGAAACACTCTCCATTTTTTAAAAGAAATTTTGCAGTTTTTTTTGATTCCGTTTTTTTTTTTTTTTTTTTCTAAAAGTTGATCAAATTTTCCAAAAATATTTCATTTTTGTACCTACGTCAAGATTTTTTTTTTGAAAATCCATCAATTTTTCCAAAAAATCAATTTTTTAGTGAGATTTTTTTTACAAATTATTCAATTTTTTTGAAGATGATATAAATTTTTCTGATTTTTTTTTTTCAAATTAGATATTACTGGTTTTAAATATTGAGTTTTTTCTTTTTTAAAAAAAAACTTATCAAGTTTTCTGAAAGATAAATTTTTTTATTTTGATGATTCAATTAATGTAATAAACTGATTGTTTCTTTCTGCTCAACCAATTTTACTGAACACCTTATTATCGTTTTTTTTTTTTTTTTTTTTTTTTTTTACCAAATCGACATGTATTTTTAAGTAGCTCAACGAGCATTTGAAATTTTGAAAATTTTCAAGAGCCGAGTGTTCTCAATATTTTGTATGAACCTTGTGCAGGCCTCCCAAAAATTCTTTGAGAAAAAAAAATGTAGTGTTCAACAAATAACCGGATCTTTCAAATCTATCCAAATACTCGGATATCCGGATACTACCCGGATAATCAAAAAGAAGGCATTTCATTGGATATTTCCCTAGTTGAAAAAAATCCCGCTAGGAGTGCTAAATTAAATTATAAAAAATTGAAATTAGGCAACGTCTATTGCAGGAGGTGGACGAAAATTAGAAAATTTTCAAAAATGGTTTGTAGACGACTTTTGAGGCTGTCGGAAAAGTTCAACCATTTTCGGGATGTTTCGGGAACAGTTCGGATATTTATCCAAATAGTATTTGGTATTTGGATATCCGGGTACTTGTTGAACACTAAAAAAATGTAACCTCGATACAAATACACCCTTATCATCCTTCCTGGTTCTAAATTTGGTACACAACCCGAATTTTTACATCATCATCCGGTTTTGGAGTAATTTTCTCGCAAATAAATGTACAAGTACATGCATTTCCGAGAATTATATATTTGCAACGATTTATTCACCTTCATAATCTGAAACATAATTCTACATCATGTCTTAGATCATACAAACGTAATCGTATTCATCGGCTGCGCCACACTGAACAATATATACGAAGCTGTATACAGCGGAACGCCATTTTTAGGAATCGTTTGCTCCGAGGAGCAAGAAGGATACATGGACAGACTGGAAGAATTAGGCGTAGGCGTCAAGCTACCGTACGCTAATTTGAACGAGGTAACTGTGGTAAACGCGATCAATCTCATTTGGCAGCAAAAAAGGTAAATAAACTAGCGTCGCGCTGTTATAATGCATGTGTACGGTATACTTTCGTAATGCGACTAGGGAGTAGGAACTGTGGGGGTTTAAAATATGGCACAGAAGCTGCAACGACAACAACGGTGCAATTTTTTTTCCCCTGCACTATTGTAATGAAAAATGCACATAGTATATACGACGATACCGCCTCATCGCATTTTTCAAAAAAAAAAAAAAAAACACAAACACGAAAAAAAAACACATCAGAATGAAGAGAGGATATACGAGCAATGGTAAACAGAGTATACCATACACATGCACGTTGGAATAATACTCGCGGTGTTTGTTTTATTATTGTCGCTGTTGTTGTTATTTTTCTATTTTTTTTTTTTTTTACTCTGTGCACGGTGTACTTGGCAGTTACGGCGAAAAAATGCAAAAATTATCAGCGGCTTTCAACGATAGAACAATGACGCCATTAAATACAGCTGTTTACTGGGCCGAATACGCTATCAAGCACGGTGCGTCGCATTTGAAAAGCGAATCGTCAAAAATACCACTGTATACGTATCTGCTACTCGATATAGGTCCCATATCGATGGTTTTATTAGCGGTGTACACGTATTACGCCATGTTGCTCTACATTAAGGGGTTCTTTTGGCTTAAACGTAAATTATCGCCGTGTTGTGCCAGGTTAAAGAGCAGAATTAGCTCTGTTTTTTGAATCTATCTTTGTATACGCCAATGTACATATTTTCATCATAAGTACGTATAGAATTGGATGTTCTGTGTGGTATTTTATAGGTAGAGGTACCCAGCAGGGCTGGAAGAACAAGGAGTTTGGTTCGTCGTTCGTCGTTCTTTCGCTCCCAAAATGAGTCTAGGGTCTTTGGTCTTCTGGTTCTTTTAAATTCAAATAAATTACGTTCGTTCGTTCTTCTGTTCTTTGTTCTTCACCCTAAATATGTTCGTTCGTTCCTGTTCCCGTTCTTTGTTCCCAATTTTTTTTTCAATTTTCAGGTACCTATGGTTAAAATTCGCATTTTTAATATCATCCAATGTAATTATATTTTTGTATTTTCCAAATTATTTGTAATTTTATTTTACACCGTGAATTCAAAGATGTGAAGAGCGATCATCAAGTTAAAATTAATCCCAACAAAGCAATTTTTTGGTCAAAAAGTTAGTATTATAAAAGAACGAAGAACGTTGGAAAATTTAATGATGTTCGCTCTCGTTCTTTAATTCAGATAAAATCTTCACCGTTCGTTCTTTCGTTCGTTCTTTGTTTTGAAAAAAAATCGTTCTCTCGTTCTTTTCGTTCCCTTGAAAAAAAGACCCGTTCTTTTGTTCTTCGTTCCCGTTCTTGGTTTGTTCTTCCAGCCCTGGTACCCACTACCTACTTAGTATCCTGATGTAACTGTCACTAGGAGAGTTTTTTCTTTTTATAATTTTCAATTTCAATAAATTAAAATGCTCGTTGCGTTCGAAATAGCCTTCAACCATACTTTATACGAGTAGATGAAATGTGATTCGTAAACTGGAATTGTACATGGAAAACCCTCAGTCTTTAAAACAATTAGGAAAAATTTAGGATCCTTGATTATTTTGGCCCCTGATCTCTGTAGCTTCTGTTTCTGTTTTCCGGCTTTCTGGCTTTCTCATACAGGATTTATACATACATATATCGCTCATCAGTTAGCCAGCCTGGGTCCATCTTCTGTTTTTGTTTCAAGAAATACATATTTCGTTTCACTGTTTTAAAAAACTATTTTTGGAATATCATCCGACTTTGAAAATAGCACAAATTTTTAGGAAATTTTGTAATTTCAAGAAATCTTTAAATTTGCGAATAACTGTCGAATATTTTGCGAATTTCCTGAATAATAAATACCTACAGACTACAATATTTTCAATTTTTAAAAATTTGCTGTACCTGTTCTTGAAAAATCGTTCAATTAATGGAAAATTGTCCAATTCTTTGACAAATATTCAATTCCACAAGTTCAGGAATTCGACTAATTTTTTTTCAATTTCCTACCTATCAAAAAAAGATCTAGATTATGAAAAAAAGTTTAAATTTTATAATTTGGAAACCTTGAATCTGATTTGTACCTAAGAAAATACTGAATTGATCGCTAAAATTGAGCCAAGCAGCTAAAATATTTTTTCAGGTTCGAAAATTTTTTTTCAATTTTCGAAAATTGAATGAATGTTTATTAATCATTATCAAGATCACAAGATCATCAAGTATCGATCACCAAACATCGATAACAAAATATCGATTACCGATTACAAAACATCGATTACAGATTATGATATATCGATTTTTGATTATATAACTAGACTATCGATTATTTAATATCGACTTTCGGTTATACAATATCGACTATCGATTATATAATATCGACTATCGATTATTAAAAGTATATCGATTTTTGATTATAACAATGTAGATTATCGATTATAAAATATCGATTATCAACTATGCAATATCGACTATCGACTACGCAATATCGATTATCGACTATCGAGTATCGATTATCGGATATCGATTAATATAATCAAAAATCGATCGTCGAATGTGAAGTAGATACCAATTATCAAAAATTGAGTATCGTTTGGTGAAAATTGAATATCGATAACCGAATATCGATAATGGAATATTAAATAAAAGTGGAGTATCAATTATCGAATTGAGCATCGCCAAAGTCATAGTCAGGCCGTCAGGCGATGATCATTGATAACGATTCTGAATGAAAAAAATGTTGAGAAAAATTTCAGATACGAAAATAAAATTTTGAAAAAGTCAAGATTTTTAGAAAAATTGAGATGATTTACGAGATGGGGATTGCTCTATTTTAAAAAAATTTTCTAATGTTCTTCAGATACATCAGACGTAACCGGTAACTTCACTTCGTTTAATCCAAATGACGTTCATAAACTTGAGAGAAAAAAATTCAATCCATCCGAAGTCCGAACAATTGTCTATTTTACGAATAAGATCATTTTCCGGGAACAAACTATCGATGCTTATAAGGTTACAACCCCCTTTCCTCATATTACTTACCCTTCCTTCTCTTTCACAAAAAACCCAGCAATATAACGTCCATCGTTGGAAAATTGTGAAATTGGTTCACGTCTATTAGCGCGAAAATATAATAGCCCCGGTATGGCTCCGGGTTATTTTACATTTCAAACGATAACAAGATGATCGAATCAATATGCTTATACAGACATTCCGATAATACGTTGCCTATGCCTAGTTTTCAACGGTACCTGTAAAACAAGTCACGTAAACCTACAACACTACAAACCAACTGCGTGTACGCGATATCTTTCGGGGCATTATGATGATTGTGCGTTGTTGGAAATGCTGCAAATTCGACCCAATAATACTTTGGTTATGTGAGGATGTGCGTCTGCGTGTAGTTGAAAAATATCCGCATAATTGACTGGATTGGATACTCGGGATAAAGGATACTTGATTTTTTTTTTAGTTCTGGGCATTTTTATCAATTTCTTATTCAGAACGAGTGAATTTTTTGCTTCCAAGTTTCGACGATTTTTTCCCATTTCAACATTTTACAGAATTGTTGAGTTGAAATCAAGATTTGTTTGTAAGAAAATTTTCCAGAAAAAATGCGATTAAAATATGGGAAATATTATATTTTTTTGGAAACTTTGAAACGTCTCGAAACCCCTTCCAATCAATTTGGGAGGTCAAAAATCGGATAAATACCAAATTTCAGATGTTTTCTTTGATTACGTAACACCAAATTTTTATATTTTGCAGGACGATGAGTTAGCTACAGTAATTCTTAAATTTCAAAAATTCACCATAATTAGGAAAATGAACTTCAGCACCCCAAAATTTCAAAAATTCACCATAATTAGGAAAATGAACTTCAGCACCCCAAAATTTTGAATATAAGATTCTTTTATAATGCGCTGTCGATTTATTTTTATTTTTGCCCGAAATTCAACTTTGGAGTTCAGATTCCCTCCAGTTAATAAAAAAATTCCACATGAAAATGGCTGAAGGTTGCATCTATGGTCAAGAAATCCGCCGAACAGAAGCAAACAGTCATAAGAAGTGGAAAAACGAACCGACCGAGGCGAAAGAAAAACGAAGTCTTTATACGTACAAAATACACGTAGACAGGGCAGAAAACCGAGGCAAAGACTGGTGTATGGCATTCTCCCTCATCAGCATGCGAAGTAGACATTGTGCGACTCGTTAGCGTTGTCTCTCACGCGACTGCATACTGATCAGAAATTGTAATTTTTACGTCGAAGAATTCTCTACTCGGCTTCGGCCGAGACGTATCGCAACATTTTGCCAATCCGAGCTCCGTGAAATCGGCTCGTATTCCGCCATCTTCGAGCTTCACTCGGTACGAAAATGCTCACGTAAGAGTTGGTTTTTTCGAAAATGCATGTGCATCGTGACGCTCCACTATACGCCGCCGCGTGTCGTAAGTGAATCAAAAATAATTTTTTACTGCCGTTGCAGAACGTTTCCTCTCTTTCTCTCTCTCTCGACCCTCGTGCATACTCGAGCCTTCGTTGTCGTCGTGCTGCGATGCAAGTACGAGTACGTAGTATAAGTTGTGCGCAAAAGTTTTTCCACGAATTAAGATATACACAGCCAAGTATATACGTACTAGAGTCGACGTTGTTTAAATATTCATAAGAATACGAGGCGCAGCGCGACGTCCCAAAAAACTTTACGTATTCGAGACGATGTAAGTGAAGATTTTCAACGTTTAGCGTTACCCGCCGACGAATTTTTCTACGTCGATGAACGTACGCCGCATTAGCCAATCGGATGAAGACAACGGGCAAGACGAAGAAGAACCGATGACTTCGTGTCGAGCAGCAAGTGACGTAGAAATCTTCGGATGGCAAGATATTTTGAAGCCACCCTCGCTCAGGGGTAAAAAATTACGTTTTTGAAAGGATACTGATTTTGGACCTTTTAGAAAGAGTAGAATTAAAAGGGAACCGATACCGCCTCAAATCAATTTGATTGAGATTTGGCTGAATTTATGCCTTCTCTCTCTCATGGACGCCTCAGCGGATTCAATTTTTGGTTTAAAAAAACCCCTTAGAAATGGATTCTGAACCTGTATTTTGATCCTCATTCAAACAATACCATTTGAGATGACTTTTTTTTTTCGGTTTTTCGGGAAAAGAACTGCGTAAATGAAGTTGGAAAGTCGAAAAATGGAGGTGTAGCGTAGGCGCACCTAAGAGAAGCTCAAGGGGCTCAAGCCCCCCGACCTCGTAAAAAAAATTTAAGCTGCAAAAATTTTTTTAAAAGTCCTCACTTTTTTTCTCATTAAAGTATATTTTTTCAAAAAATTTTCGCCCTCGCTTTTCTCAGGCAGTATTTTAGTCATTTTATTTTAAAACTTGACAACTTTTGACTGATTTTTCAGTCAAAAAGCACTAATTTCCCAACATAATATTCTCTGTTTGTCAGAAAAAAATTTATGATTTTTGACTGAAATATCATGGTGAAAATGACTTAATTTGAAATTTATCCCCTCCCCATTTTTTCTCAAATTTTTAGCCCATCCCTTAATTAATTTCTGGGTGCGCCTACGAGGAGGAGTCAGAATAACCTCACAACAGGAATTCAAAGACTTGAAATACTCCTTTTCGAGCACAATTTCCAATTTTCCTCCGAAGTAGTCAGCTAGAAAGGGTCATTCTTCTTATCAGTTATCAAGCTGTGGTCCATCTTCTGTTTCTATCTTAAGTTTATAGTTTCAACTTCCAACATCTGATAGACGTAGTAGTCTACTCCCCCCCCTCCCCGAAAAACATGAAGTAAAGTTTACTCTGAAAGGAAATGGTGATAATATGGATGTGTTTTTTTCTCTCATCCTGACTTCTGATATTAAGTTGATTTAAAAAATATAAAAATTTGTTTTTTAAAATTTAAAAATCGGCTTTTAGCTCTCTGATATTTTTTGTGTCATTCTGACTTTCTGATAATCTTTACATGTCCGAGCAACGCGAGGGCAAAGATTTGAAAAGCTCGTGATTTTTGAATAGAAAATATTTCGTTTTTTAATAATTTGTTGTTTGAAAAAAAACCATTATTTTGGTATGAAAATCTCGTGATTTTTCAAGTCATGTTTGTAACTTGAAAAAAAAAGGAATTCATTACAAATCGATAGCTTATTTCTTGAAAATTGAGTATTTTTGCGAATTTTTTCAAGTGAAATAAATACGCAGAGAATTATTTGAGGAAGGGGAGACTGATTCAACATTTTTAAAGGCTTAAGCCCCCCCCCCCATGTCAACTATATCTCCGCCTATGGTTGATAAATTTTCATAAGTTATGAAAAATTAGATCTTAAGCAGATCATTTTTCAAACATTCAGATGACACGTCACTGTCTAAAACGTTGGTGATTTAGGAATATCGTACGTCAATAATTGATAAGCGAGAGAGCGAACATTTTTAGAAAAAGTGTTCAAAAAGCTGAATTTTTTATCTTTGTACAAAGCGAAAAAATTCAAATATTTTGGGAAAAAACGCCTTTCTATGAATTTTGAGTCAATTTTGCGACTTGTGGACACCCTGACTAGTTTGATCGGTTATCTAATATTCATTTCTTTATCATTCATTTCTGTCATCGTTGTTTTTGATTTTTTTTTTTTAGTAATTGTTGGTGCCAATAATGATTTATTAAGAGTGCATTAAAATGAAAAACAATTGTGTCTCTCGACTTCAAATAGTATAAATTTTATTGAGTATAACAAAAAACAGGCAGTAATTAATTGAAAACAAGTATATCAAGATTTATTTACCAATAAAAAAAAATTATCACGATTTAGAAAACGAAAAAGTGAAAAGTCTCATAATACTAAGGAAAAAACTGACAATAAGTTGATAAAAAGAGACGCCTGTCGCGTCGTAAGTGAGAAATTCATTTCGTGAATGCGTCCAGTACAATTTTCATTAAATCTGGCTGCGAAATTAATTCTTTCCACGCATCTGTACTGCGAATTTCTTTCAAGTTCTTTTGAATGAACTCGGTCGCCTGAGATTTCAAATTCTCCAAGTTATACATGATCGCAACTGATAAGATTTTTACCGAATTTTCCTCCGTCAAAGTTTCAGACAACTTGTTCTCGCACATCGTCTTCAAAGTTGCTAGATCATACTTATCCGCTGCATGTAGCAATTCCAACACCATTGTTTCTGTAATCTCGACCTTGCCTGTATAAATGTAGCGTAATATTTTTTGGGAAACGTTTTCATCGATATCGAAGATGTGTATATGATTGGAATTGTTTTCTTTCATATCGTGAGTTAACATGGCTTTGAATACAGAACATCTCGCTGCCAGGATATTTTTATGGCATGGGAATTTTTTGTCGCCAACGTATACCGTTACTTCGCTAAAATCTTCATTATTCAGCAATTTTTCGAGATCTTCTTTAAATGGATCAGGTTGATCGACGATGGAAAAATAATTCACTTGAGATTCACGAGTGAAAGAAACTTGGCAATGGATTATCAACTTATCCTCGTGTATGCATCCAGTTTTGTATAAACTTGGTACGTCTCTAGGAAATCTTTTGATCTGGGAATAATACTCTGTCGAATGGAAACGAAAATACTTTGAATCTGTATTTAATTTTTGCCCATCTGCATTTATTAATGACCATTCATATTTACAACTTATCGGACCACTTTTGTTGAATTCAGCTGTGTTGGCTACTGCAAGGTATAACATTGTAGTAAAATTGGGAACGGATACAGTTTGGGTACGAAGCTCTAAATACCATATCAGTTTACTATCGACAGCTGAAAAATAGGGTGATTTCGCCACATATTCATCAGTATCAAAATCTAGAACACCGCTGTAATCTGACTTGAATTTTTCAATTGTCCACGTATAATCGCACCGAAATTTCTTGAGAGTTGAGTTTGACATGTTTCTACTAACTGCCGAATTCACACCCGGTGGAAGTAGCACGCTGACAAACTGCGAAAAATGTTAAATGTCGTATTTGAAATACTGAACTACTGAAGTGTTACCAGATGTTTAAAAAGTTCAAATGCTTACCTTAGTAATGTTTCTTGTGATCATGATCAATTTAGATTTCGTTGAAGTAACGCTAATTTTTAACTTATACCGAAGGTGTGCAATGAATGCAGTGGTACATAAGTACATATAAAACAGAAACCAATAATTAATTATAAAATTAAAATAACAAACCAAGAACACAACACATGTGAATAATACGAAACAACTTGGAGCGAACTATCAAATGAATGCAAAACACTGATAACATTTCAAGGCCAATGTGGGATTCGATAATTTCACAGCAACTTGCAACATGGTGAATTGGTGAACGAACTATAGAACGCAGAGTATTGCAGCTAGCTAAAAGCTCAAGCCAAAAGTCGAAAGCTAGGCCAATTTTCATGGAAAAGTGAGAAGTCGAAAACTAGCTTTTCCAAAATTGAGGTTCGGCTTTTTCAGCTAAAAGCTTTAAAAAAATCGGCTAGTTTTTGGCTTTTTTAAAATCAATCTCATCAAACAAATTTCATTGATTGTGTCAAAATCGCACTCGACATTCAAAACAGATATCGCACTTCGCATTCTTTGTCTCCCTGTCATGAAATTACTCTCATAACTTTAAATTAAACTTCTTTTTTGTAGGTTCTTTTGACGACACCAGCAACGAGTCACCCTTTCCTCAGTCTCTTCGTCCCTTCGCACTATCCACACACGTATATTAAATGCTGCTGCGTCGAGGTACCATACAAGTCGAAAAAAACGACGACGATCTCATCAACGAGATCATCGAAGCGAAAAATATGTTGTTTGTATACTTACGCGGTTTGTCGTGTTGTACGTATGCGATGTCGAAGAAAAAACCCGTAACGCCCTCGATATATACGTATAAGATCGCGAGGTATGCACTTACGTACAATAACACGTTAACGTCGCCATCAGTATTGTCATAAGTACCCACAAAGGAGAAGAATAGCGAGATATTGGAATTTTTTCGACACACGCAACCACCAGTCTTATAATATGTGATTAGACGCGTTAGAGCGGAAAATACCCCGTTAGTTTGGGAGCAACGATGCCAAGATGAGAAAAAAAGGGGAGACAAAGGGAAGAAATTTTCATAATTGGAGTCTGAGCTCGTTCGTCGACGCGACGTTACAATTTCCCACAAATCTACAACAGCATAAACCAAGATGTCTATTGGATCTGAAAAATGAAAATTCTCGCCATTTTTAGGGAAAATTTTTTTGCTTCAAATTTTCCCAAAAAAGCCTCCTTTCCTTCGTGTATGAAAAATTTTCAAACTGTCGTTTTTCAAAGAAACGATAAGTAACGACGAATGAAATATACTTGAAAATTATCGTTTTGAGTTTTTTTTTTCAAAATAAAAAAAGATTTGAGCCGAAGCCGTAATTTTGGTGCGTTGAAAAATTTTCAAAACGTCGTTTTTTAAAGAAACGACAGGAAACGATGGGTCAAACATACCTAAAAATGATTGTGTTTAGTCTTTTTTCAAAAATAAAAAATATTGGAGCCGAAGCCGTCATTTTAGTGCATTGAAAATTTTCCAAACTGTCGTTTATTCAAACAGGATGACTAACAAATTTTTTTGAGAAAAAAGCAAGACTTCATTTGACCTTTTCTTTCGAATGACTTTTTTGACAACCAATCCCAATTTTTTTGACCCCTTGACCCCCCTCCCTTTGCGAGCATTTGTTTTAAAGCAATTTCCTGCAATTTTTTGTCCCTCCCTCGAATATGCCCTTCTTTTTCATAACAAATTTTTAATATTTATCAAATTTTGAAATTTTTGAAAAAAAGCTTGACTTTTTAAGTAAATTAGTAAAAAAATCTTGATTTTTCAGGACCAGCTTGACCGCAAGGCAAAAAGCTTGACTTATCAGACAGCTTGATTTGTTAGACACCCAGTACAAACAGAAAAATCCATAATGATGCTTCAAAAAAAAGTAGTTTTACCCAAGCGAAGTGAAGACAAAAATTTTGATGAAAAATTAAATTTGAAAAGCATTCAAAATCAATTTTTCAGGTGAAAATTTCAAGAAAAAAATAAGAAATTCGTGCTTTTTATAGAAAAATTATCATTTTTTGGAGACGGAAAGAGAGGTCTTGCTACCCAAGTAAAAATTCTCGCTATTTTTAAAATTTTTAAACAATTTTCTCACTTGTAGACACTCTAATAAATATGTTATTAGTTTGAAAGTTTTCAGACATTTTTTTTCAGTCAGTCACATTTTTAAAAAAATACAAGCTATACTCCACCATTTTGTGGAATAACTGTACTAAACATAGTTCGAGCGTATACATAACTAATTCATTGTCTAGTACGTACTACGTACTCCGTAGGTACAAAATACAAACACACGACAGAGCAAACCTACAAACAACCTGCGGGAAGGACGGAATAGATAAATATCGGCGAAAAGTTTCAGTTCTGCTTTGACGTCGAGCTGGGCATATAAAAAGTATCCAGAGATATTCGACGATCCGGCGAGCAAATTGTTCATGGAAATTTAATCGAGTCGTCCGTCGCGGTGGAATTAGCCGAGCAAAATTTTTTCTATAATATCGTACAAGTATTATAAATACTAGTACGATCGTATCCTACATGTATGTGCGTTTTAATGGAATTCTTCGCGAATGGCTGAAGCTGTGGCGGTGGCGACGATATACTGTTGCAATTCGTCTCGTTCGACCGAAATTAACTTCTACACTGCGATGAATATCGGCGACTCCGCCATGTCTGCAAAGTTTTCATCGCGGGACAGACGATGAAAAATTATCGGTTATTGGAGAAGTAATATAGGTTTTGGTAGATGATTGCAGAATATTGAGGATGGTGTGGGGAGCGAGTTATATGGCCGATTTTTCAGAATTTCTTTTTCTCTCTCTCTCTCGTCGACGGTGTCGAGTTGAGAGAAATTTTCGTGCAGTTGGTCGTAATGTATAGTATCGTTGCAGAGGATGATTTGTTGTTGTATGGATTTTTCTTTGCGGGAGGGGAGGGAGATTTTTTGATATTAATTTTTTATAATCAAGGGGCACGATCGTGCCCCACCCCGCCCTCACGTCACGATCGTTTAAATATTTTCATGATGAATTTCACAATTCTTGTTTCGTCTATAAAAATTAATCATTTGATAATTGTTTCTCCTTTATCATCATTTACATATCGCACCTTTAATGCTAAAAGGCTGTAACTTCAAAACTTTACCTTTTACAGGAGAGTTGAAAAACTATATTACTTGAGATTTTTTAATTTTGGGAAGGAGATGTTGGTTTTACTTTTGACAATGTTTAGAATGAATTTTCATCTTTTTTTTTCCAAAATACCGATTTTTAATCTTTAAAATGAAGTTACGACTTTTTAAACTTGTACACAGTAAACTTTTGAAGCTACACCAAATTAAAAATTGGTATTCTGAAAAAAAAAAATTGAAAATTCATTCTAAACACTACTCAAACATCCTTCACAAAATTCAATAATCATGCTAAGGAAAGGAATTCAGTTTTTCATTACTTCTGCAAAAAGTAAAGTTTTAGAGTAACAATCCTTTTCACATTAGAAGAACGAATTTTGATGGATTTTATTTACGACCAAAAAGTTTTATAATATTGAATATGGAATTACGCCAACATCTCATTCATCTGCCTAATGCCAAGATTTTGTTTGACTTTTGGATTGAAATTATGTTATCACCAGATGAAGAAAGTTTTAAAACTGCCATTTCAGCAATTGAACAAAAATTTCCAAATTTTTGAGTAACAATCGTACAGCATGGGGAGGGGGATCTGGGTGAAAGTACTGGATGAGCTCCCTGGCACCCCCCCCCCCAAAGTATTTCCAATAATTACATTTCAATTACTGGCTATAATTATTCAGCTTCTTTCATTAAATTGTGTTAAATTGTAGTTCAATGGCAATGAGCTACGGAGAAGGGGGGGGGGGTGAAATCAAAAGTTATTATAATTTTTGAATTCAGTGTGAAATTTGAAACAATTTTGATATGTCACATCGTCAGGTATATTTAAAATATTTGTTTTTATGACGAGAAGGACTGTCAGTTTTGGGATTAAAACTTTTTTTATGCCAAAACATGCTGAAATAAGATAAAACATAACCACCATTTTAGGTTTTTGAACATCGATTCCAGTTAAATTTCTTTTAATATTGACAATTAGCTAGTTTTCCCTTACAAATTCTGTTTTAATTGAAAGAAGGGAATGGAGTTGAACTTCAACGAGGAGGGGGGGGGGGGTTCTAAATCAAAAATAATCACGATTGTCGAGTTCATTGCGAAATTTTAAACTACCTCGAGTAATTATTTCAGGATTCAATTTTTTGAACTTCATTACTTCGTGTTTTGTAGCGCTCTCTAAACTTGAATCAGTCAAAATCTGAAGATTGACTAACTGAAAGAGGCAGAATCATGTCACTGATTGGCAGTGAAATTTCCCTGGTTCTTGAAAAATTACCGATTCAATTAGTAAATTTTCAATTTTGAATACGTAATTTTTGCTCAACTATACTGAAATGAATCAGCAAAAATTTTTATTTACTGGTTGAATCAGTAATTTTTACGATTTCATCAGTGGATTTTGACTGATTCAGATTAAGAGAGTGGACAGATATTTTACAGTCATTTCTACAGGATTTGACTTCAAATGGTTTCACCCAACAAAATTTACGAGTATCTTCTGATTCCCACCCATATTTCGTTAGGTTAGCAGGACTATTTTACTCTCAAAAATCGTCAAATAATGTATAAAAATTGCATTTTTAGTGCAATGAATTGCAGTTGTGCAGGGTACGACGTAAAAAAAAGTACATAACTACTCAGAACCTATCAAGAGAGATCCCTCATAACAAATCCGTCAAGTTTTTTCGGTTCCGACCATATTCCCAAAATGAGGTTTTCAGGGGTCCACCCCCTCCTTTGGCAGCTCTTTTTTTTTGATTTTCATAAAAGTTCAGTAGATGAACACCTTTTCGTATTCGATCATGCTCTAATTGCGAAATAATTTTTCTACTGCTCTGTTCTATTAGAAAATCATGAGAATTTTGAGACCATAAATCATCAAAAATGTTCAATTCAGATCTTTCGATAATCAAAAATTTACCAAAAATTTCACCATTTAAAAAACCCTGCTTCTAAGTAAAATCCAGTCGATTAAAAATATCAAGATCGAGATGCACAAAGATTTAAACATTATTGTATTCGTTCGAATCGAGAATTCAGAACCAGCGCCGAAGAAACGTAAAAGTTTTACTCCAGGTTTGACAATGACGACAGCGACGAATTAAATCTCGACGTACGATCGGGCCTTCGCATCGTTCCACTCTCATCTTCCTTCCAAGGATATAAAAGGGGACGACGAAGCGAACTTTCAATTAGAGCGAAATCTTATCTAAGGTAATATTCGTCTAGAGAGATAACGATTACGCTCCGAAGCTTTATAAAATCGCCAATTTAGTCGCTGGCTCGACGAAAGATACCATACAGCTGGATTTACCGTAGACCGGAGCAGATCGGAGCCACCGCCAACCAAGATCACAAAGCGGAGGCACGAGTCGGGGGCGAAAGTTCGCCGAAAAAGAAAGGGATCGACGACGCGACATTAAACACATCGACAATGGAAATTCACTCCGGAAACGCTGATAGACACTCGTTATAAACGGATATGGGAGAAACTCGACGCAGATACCTGCTGGTATTTCGAAATAGGTCAAGTGCAAAATGTTCGCCCATTACTGCTGCATTTTATACCTACTATGGCGCAGATATAAAGGTATTAGGTAATCGGTTTTGCGGCCGATTTACGAGCTTCGGCGGTGGCTGGTATAAATAGCTCGTACGGTACGATGACGACGTCATGCACGTATACCGCCGTCATCGTCGTGTCGTAATTCGCCGATGAAGATGGTGGACGAGGTGAGACGACGAAGGGTACAACCGACGCGAAATACTATTAACTAAAAAGACATTAGACAACCGCCGCCGTTTAATGTAGCAGGTTTTACTACCTCGTGGTACTATACGCGTTGCTGGTACACCGGCACCACGTATCCCACATCTCGCATATATGGAGGGTAGAGAAAACGGGCCGAAGGGGGGAGGGCGAAGAGTCGTCGACGAGACGAAGAGGGAGCCCGCAAAAGGGGCATACATTAATATACAATATGTGTGTTATCAGCAACTTGCCGGCTCACTAACTCACTGTGCTGTACTAAAGAGGGTTGATATTACATTAACCCTTAATGACAACATTTAACCTAAACTGTTATCACTTAACGCGTTCGAAAGTGGCAACACATTACGGTATCAGACGACAACGATGCTGCGCTACGGCGGCTGGTGCTGGTGTTACCTACATGTAATGTATGTACTGTGCGGTGTAGTTTGGGTACCTTTGCTTCGTCGCGCAGCCTCGTGTTACGAATAACATCGGATAATGAAAAGTGCGTTTTCACGTATCGAAAACAAAAACCTGTGATACGGCGATGCACAGGACGTTGGAAAGCTGTGTGTCCACGAACGAAATTCGGATTTGAATTGGGTTTCGTGCCGGAAAAATATACTGTTTGGTATTGAAACTGAAGGGGCGAGTCTTTTTTGAAAACAGTTTGGATCGAAAAACTGTATTTTTAACCGTGGGGATAGATATTTTTCGAAAAATTGGACCAATTAATGCTTTACGTGGTTTCATAATTGAAAAGGGATTTAAAAAATCGTAATTAAATTGAACTTTTTTTATAACCGAACACACTGTCAAACAAGTTCATCCAAAGACGTTTCAATTTAGCCCAAGAAATGAGTTCATCCGAAATTTGGGTATGGCCGATAGCAGATTGTCAAGAGTCAGAGGTAATGAGTAACCCTGGTTAGTGGAGAAGCACCCTGTCAATATTCTAAAAAAATTCCGAGTTTCATATTTTTTATTTATTTATTTTTTTTTAGAAATTTTGGAACGAACCTAATATCAGATATTCAATCCTCCCAATTTCCAAATTGCCAAGAATTCAACCAGTGGCGATTTTAAAAGGAAAAAAAATCTGAGGAAGTCATAAATTTCGAAAAAATTAAATGTTTTTTTCAAAGAGTTTTTAAAACGAATTTATCAAAAAAAAAAAAAAAAAAACATACAAAATACGAATAGGTACATACTAATCTCTGGTATTTTAATTAACATTAAGTACTTTTCAAAATTGTTCAATTAATCATTTTTGAGTTGTACGAGATTGAAAAAAATAATTATGTAGGAATAGTTTCGAAAATAAAATTGAAAAAAAAAAATGAAAAAATCCAAAATGGAAAAATGTTGAGAAAATTTTGGTTAAAAAAAATAAAATTCAGTGGTGAAAAAATTTTAGCCTGCAATTGACTCGTTTTAGGATGGAATTTCATTTAATTTCTATATTTTTAGGACACGTGTTAGGAAAATATGTAATTGGTAAGTACTTACTTGAAAAAATAAAAAACCTTACGCATTCTGCGTAAGGTAACCGACTTTTCCACAAACGTCGGTGTAGAAAATTAAATTTACTTTCGTTCAACTATTGACAAATATTGAGTCTATTGAAGAGTACCAAACTTGAAATTTTGGACTCCTAGGCACCCATGTACACTAGGGTATCCAGGGAAGGGGCTCAAATCGAAATAAAATAAGTTTTAAAAAAATACCAAATTCGAAATCAGCGACCCAAAAATATCAAACTGCGCCGTTTTACAAACTTTTTAATGCTAATATTCAAATTATTTACGTTTCAAGCTTGCATTAAGAAATTAAAAAAACGGCAGTTCACAAATTTTAAGCCTACCGAGGGACGACTTAGGAACATGTAGAGGATTCAAATCGAAAAACAAAGAACTAATTCGGAATCAGCGACCCAAAAATCATCAGTTTATGCCCTTTTACAAAGTTTTTTTTACAAACTTTTTAATGCCAGAATGCGTTTAAGCCTACTGAGAGACGGTGTACCTCAACCGATCGGGCTGAAAATTTTTCTGTAGGGTCCTCAAACCTTTCTTTGCCAATCCTGAAAATTTCAGCTCAATCGGTTCTGTAGTTTTAGAGAAATCGAAATTTTAAGCGCAATGCAACTTTTACCTTGGTTGTTTCAAATTTCGGCTAAGTCCCACCTCCAACCCCTAAAAAACACAAAAAGTTCAATATCTCGAAAACGGCTGAACCGATTTTAAATCGGTTTGAAAATCTCAAAACTACATAAAAAACGCTATCTTTTGGGATCATTGTCCCCTTCTGGAGCTACACATCTTTTGAGTTTAATGCGAATTTCGAGTATTGGACCCTCCTTTGCATCCTTTGAGGATCGTTTTTGACCAAAGGAGGGGCCTCCCGAAAAACGCCTGCATAGTAAGTTGTAGAGAATTAAATTTGCTTTCGACAATGAGTCATTAGATTTTTTTGAGGATGCCTAGTTTTCAAATTATTCGAGCTTCAAGTTTCAGTAAGCTATTGAAAAAAACTGTTTACACATTTTAAGCCTACCGAGAGACGGTGTACCTCAACCGATCGGGCTGAAAATTTTTCTGTAAGGTCCTCAAACCTTTTTTTGCCAATCCTGAAAATTTCAGCTCAATCGGTTCAGTAGTTTTAGAGAAATCGAAATTTTAAGCGCAATGCAACTTTTACCTTGGTTGCTTCAAATTTCGGCTAAGTCCCACCCCCCAACCCCTAAAAAACACAAAAAGTTCAATATCTCGAAAACGGCTGGACCGATTTTAAATCGGTTTGAAAATCTCAAAACTACGTAAAAAATGCTATCTTTTGGGATCATTGTCCCCTTCTGGAGCTACACAGTTTTCGAGTTTAATCGCGGACAAAATTATACATAAACATATAAATATATATATACAGGCATAGCAAAGCACTGCGAGACCCGTTTTGGAAACGGTGCTATCACTGTGAGGCCCGATTTTACACTGCGAGACCCGATTTCGGGTCTCGCAACGTCATGCCGTGTAAAGTGGTTTTTCATGATGTATGCATACTCAGGAGGCCGTAGGCGAATTTTTTTTCGGGCCTCGTAGTGTCATTTGCATATCTTTATATACAATTTACCTCGCCTCTCTGCACACAACAACACATGAAAACTTCGACCATGCGCCATTCGAATACGAATTGAGCTAGCGCCATGGCGCTTGCGCAGCGAGATTCGTCTCGTTTTCGGCTATTTTTTCCGCTACACACATCGGCCTTAATACCTGACCCTTCATTTATGCCCATTTTTGAAAATTCGGGCCTGACAGTGCCTGTATCATCTCCTTTTGCAAAGCGGGCCTCGCAATGATAGTACCATCCATATATATATATATATATAAGGAAACCTCGTTCTCAACCACACGTCCTATCGTGTTCAGAATGTCCGAAAACGTAAAAAAAAATCGTTCCCGACGCTCCCTTCAACTACGATGAACAATTTAGTACTCGACTTTTCCTAATGGAAAAGTCGGTAATACGATGAACAATTTAGTACTCGACTTTTCCTAATGGAAAAGTCGGTAAAAATCTTTGAAATAATTAATGGAAGTCTTGACTTCCCAAACTTCCCCTGGAAAATCGCCTCTGATTCGACAAATGAAAAAGTAATTGAAAATATGTACATTGTCCAAAATTTATGAAAACTTATCGAGGTGAAACCAGATGTAATTTTAGGCATTTATAAGAACTCATATTCGATACGAATCGTAAAACGTAATGAAAAGTGAGGTTTACATAATTATATTCGATCAGGTGTGATCAGATATCAAATCTGATGGATATAATTGAATGATTTTTCAAAAAATAAGCAATAAGTATAATCACTGATGAAAGATCTGTAAATAGTTGCCAAATTCATTATAGTAAGTACTTAATCTATGGCTTCCAAAAAATACATTTTTACGAAGGTACCTATCATCCGAAAAAGTAGCTAAATTAGGAACTATTTTCTTTCCAAGTCTCAACCCATAACCCCCCCCCCCCCCCAACTAATGAGGAAAATTCAGTCAAATTTGTAATTTACTTCCCAATAAAAACATTTTGATACACACATCACCCGAAAAAAACAAAAATTACAATTAATTCTAGATCCCCGCTTCGTCACCTCTCTCCGCCTAACCCTAAAAATAAGGTAAAATTCGACTCGGAAAAAACGAAAAAAATAAAACATTTTCAACATTGATTTCCAACTTTTTATTATATTTTTTCAAAAACACACCGCCAAATTCATCTTTGAAAACCAAAATTCAAATAAGTAGGTAGGTCAATAGCAAAAAATATAAATTTTTACATATCAACCGAGAAAATCGTAAAATTCAAAATTTTCCAAGGCTAACCCCTCCCCCTCCACCCCAACTCTTCAGCTCAAAGAGTGAAATATTGCTAAATTTGTACTTTACACTCTCAAAAAAATTTTATTCTATTTCAGTAGATCATTTGAAAAATTTCAAAATTGAAAATTTGAACACCAAATTTTTACATCGAATTTTCACTACCACCGGTGTAATGAAAAAAAATTGAGACATTTGGAAGACCATCTATAAGTATATTGAACCATAAAAGGATTTTTTTCTCATCGAATTGATCGAAAGAAATTGAAAATTCAATTTTCAGCTGTCTATGTTAATTCGAGTGCTTTCTGAAGAAATTCAAAACTGTGGAAAAAAACTGGACCTACTTTGGAAACTCCCGAACAACTGGAAGTGGTCAGATTTGGATTTGGGAGGTCAATATTTGGTACGAAACTAAGTTTTGTGTAGTTAGGTAGAAAAAAGTACCTAAGTACATCAAAGGTTTGAATTTTCAAAAATTTAATAATATCAATTTGAGAAATTGAAAAATGGGCTACAATTGTTTTAGGACACGCTCTTTCCAAAAATCGAAGTCTCGTTCCAATCGAAGCAAGGTTTTCAGAATAATTTTACATCAATTGTAGGTATAAGCACCAAGCAATATGAAGTCTAATCGAAAAACAGTAGATTTTAATCAGTACCTCACTCAATAGTTTTGAAAAGTGCTTAATTTTTGGCAATTTTGTTCAAATTCACGTTTTTTTTTTTTTTTTTTTTTTTAGAGAAATGATTCCGGAAACGATTCAAGAAGGTCGAAAAACGTGATTTTTTTTACCGCGCTCGCGATATTTTCAGGACTGTTTTACCTTATTGACTTCATTCCTCCTTGCTTCCATCCCCCGAGCCCTCATCAAATTTAACATTTCTAATGTACAAGCACTTGGCACTGCAAAGACATTGCAAAAAAAAAAATAATATCAAATTAAAAATATTTCTATAAATTCAAAATCAGTCTTACCAAATATGCAACATTCTTCCAGTTCATTTCCGCATAAAACACCTGTAACAGAAAAACAACGATAATTATTAGAAACGCATAACTTCAAGGAAACTATTTCTCATTTTTAAATATAATGAATAATAATTTCACGTTCTCAGATAAAACAACGCCACATACCCCGGATAAATATCAAATAATTACTCTCCTCCCTGCAACCCTCTCGCAGTCGCAACACAATTCAAGATTTTGGCTCAAACACTACAAAATCTCAACTTCTCGATAACCTACGAAAATTTCCTCATATTTGCACTTTTCAACGGGCAATTTTCATCCTTACAAGTATCGGGTTCCAAGCCAGCAACGTCTCACTGCGTCGATAAATCTCGTCGAAAGGCGACGATTTGTTTGCCATCGAATCATTTGCACCCGAATTCCGGTCTTCGGGTACGTGATTAATATGCTATCGCTACGAATGTTTACTGTACTCGCGCCTGAACAACGTTAAATTCCAGCAAATTATTCGTAAATTAAGTAAATTTCCTTTCGATGCTGATGTCGGATAAATCATAAATCAAATTTACGCAGCAACAGCGACAGTTGGGTCGGGCCTCGTCGGTATTACGGAAAATAGTTTCGTCGACGCGACGTATCCGCGTACGTAAGCTTTAAGGTTAAACAAACAATGTAAAACTTGTTTACTGGGTAGGTAGGTATAGGTAAGTACGTACTTTTAATGTTGTCGGATCGATATAAAATGTCAGATACAATACCATCGTATCGCCGTGTAGTAAAAACACAATGCATGTATTTTTTGTATTTAGTTTGGGACCTACATAAATAATTATGAAGGACGTTCGAAGATAAAATATGTACTTAGGTATCTGTTTTATCGTCCAAGTGATTGCAATTTGTGATTTCGATATTATTTCATTTATTTAATACAGACTTTTGTCATAAAATCTACTGTTAAAAATTTCCTGATGATGCTCCAAATCCCCCCTTCCCACCACAATTTTAACCCAACCCTGAAAATGGCTCGAAAGGGTAATTAAAGAGTCCTCTATTACATCTCCAAAATTCGATTTTTTTCAAACAGTACCGAATTGGGAAAAGCCATTTTTTGAGATTCTAATAGGTTCCTACAAGATTTTGCTCAAAAAAGCAGTTCTATCGTCAATTATTTTGGATGAATTTTTATGAGAATTCGTATTGTCAAAACTTTTTCTTACCTTAAAATAATTAACCCATCTGTCATCGAAAATTTACATACCTACATAATTCTAATGATGAACTGGTCCATAAGAAACACTTTTTTTTTTTTCGAAAAACGTATTCTGAAAGAAAAAGCTTCAAAACTGTTTTTAAACTGTGAACATTTTTTCTCTTTCAGTTTTCTAGTCAATTCTTTCAGCTAAAATTCAGTTCTTACTCCTACACACATTACTTCAGATTTTTTGGCGACCAACTCGAAGTAAGATTTCGAACGAATCAAAAGTGAATTCGAAATACATGTAAAGAGAACCTCATATCCAAAATTTCAAGTGCTGAAGTTCATTTCTCGAGCTTTGGCAAATTTTTCAAAATTCAAAACTATCTCAATACCACATAAAAATTTGATCCTGATCAAGGAAAAAAGCTAAAATTCGGTATATGCCTTATTTTCAACCTCCCGAATCCATTGAAACCGGTTTCAATACCTTACGTTTCAGAGCATCCAAAAAATTATAGAATTTTTCAGGACTAAAGAAAAGACCATAAAAATGGCACATGTGAAATTTAGCACCTTCAATCACAGAATACCCAAATTGATGAACAATTTTCCAATATTCGTAATTCGTAACTTTGAGTCAAAATTTATTTTTCTGTAGAAAATTTCTCGGAAAAAATTTCGAAAATATGAAACCATTCATCAACGTTGATGATAAAAACGAGAATATCGCTTTCTTCAAAATTCATTGGCTCCGGTAATTTTTTCTCAAATGCTCGGGCTCCTTCAACATCTTGACAGAAATAATAGGTATTCTAACACTTCATTCAATTTTTTGAATTCTCTCTCATAAAAGTAAATTGAAATATCTTCCTTGATGAAAAAATAAAATAAAAATAAAAATGAAACAGATTAGGAAAAATTCTGGCACCTAAAAAAACGACGAATTAATCAACCCCAAAAAACAACAAACTGAATAACTTTTTCCAACGCGTGTTCAAAATATGAAAATCCAGTAACCTAGTCCCACAGGCTCGTAAAACTGCTCCATTCTCTACGCTCTTTGCGATTCGACGTCAAAAGCCAGCCAGGTACGCAGCGAAATGTAGAGAAAAAAAAGAAAAAGACGACGAACAAACTAACAACAACAATAAGTCACCTGATTGCAAATTCGATTCGACTTAATGTTTCTACTGAAGCGTATGATTTAAATCTTCTTTCTGCCTTCGCCAACATCGTTCAATGTATGTTTTTGCTCTCTCTCTCTCTCTTACTCCAGCCTTCTCCTATCTGCGAGCTTTTCTACGTAGGGTACGTGTTTACGTGTATCTACGTCGCATTCGTATATGTAGACTCAGACCGTATTCCACTACAACGGCCTTACATATCATTTAATTTCGAAATCAATTTTTCGCGCTGCATGTACCTACCTATCTACATTCGTGCGAGTAGGTATATACGACGAGCAGTACACAAAACGAGAGTATATTTGCGTAAACATCCAAGCAAAAGGATTCGAGATACGAAGTAGTAAGGCAGAAAGCAGTACGTCTACGTACATATCGAAATGCAAAAAATATACAAACTATGCAAAAGTTTATTTTCGTCGACGAAAGGATTAAAGTAGTCGTGTGTGATGGTAATGGTACGTCTACGTATGTGATTGTGCGATGCCTTTGCCTATACACTCGCTACGAAATCTTGCAAATGAACACGATATAACGTGTACGCGAACAGCATTTGCCCGCCGTGCCATCGAAGCGAAAAATTTATTCGTAAATGCGACCTGTTCCGGTTTAAATCAACAATTTCGTCGTAAAGGGAGGCAGAAACAGGGGAGCCTTACGAATGTGACGAGAAATGCTTCGTAGATCAGACGAGATGACGAACCGAGACCATCATCTTCGTCAGAGAGAGGAAAAAAACGAGGAGCATTTTCGCTCGACGAACGGGTATCCCTCCCTCAATCACCGTCCGATTTCGTAATCGAAAGCTTTATAAAACGAGACGTCGAAATGGCGATTTGATTTACTGTAAATTGATGTCGATGCGTGTGTAACGTATACTCGTAAACTTCTCCGGGTAAACGTACATGGCGGTAGAGGTGCCGGTAACGTAACGTATACGTATACATAATGTCGTGTGCGTTGTGCTATGTACGTGTTGTTGTTGCTTAACCTACTGCTACTCCGCTCGTCCATCTTCTTCTATAACAAGTTGCGAACGGCGAAAAAGTTTTTTTCTCTCTTCTTCGAAGATGAGAATATTTGAATTTTAATACGACCGCTGCTGGTGGAATTTTCTACATGAACTCTTCGATGTAGAACGAAATGGTATAAGCTTACATAAGGTACTACACCTAACCTAAGAATACACACAATGTACGTGTATACAAGCGCATGCATACAGTATACAGACGTACTGTACGTCCCTAGATGATTGTAACGACCTAGCAGGCGTATACTATAGGTCGCCTTAATATGTACTTTTTCTCTCATTCGCCAACCCTCTTTCACCTTTCCTTCTTGGTTTTTACAGCTTTCATACGGATGCCAAGTTTTCGGATGCAAAGGTGCTCTGCTCGGTTTCTTCTCATTCGCGAAATAGACTGCGCAGCACATATGGTAATTTACATAGAAATATAGGTATCTATGCATAAAAACACTGTCTTGTACTGTACCCTTGAACAAACGAGTTGTTGGTCGACTGTTATTCGTTGAGTAAATGTTGAAATTCGTAAATTTTCAAGTACCAGATACAAAACTTTCAATCAATTACGTATTAAAACTTGTGAATGCTTCGTTAACATAAGAAATTACCCAACAGTATGATAGATTACCGAAAATTACAATAAATTACCAAACTTTACGGTAAATTACCGTAAATTACCAAACATTACGGTAACTTACCGTAAATTACCTAACATTATGGTAAATTACCGCAAATTACCAAACGTTACGGTAAATTACCGTAAATTGCCCAACATTACGGTAAATTACCAAACATTACGGTAGATTACGGTAAATTACCAAACATTACGGTAGATTACGGTAAATTACCAAACATTACGGTAGATTACGGTAAATTACCAAACTTACGGTAGATTACGGTAAATTACCAAACATTACGGTAGATTACGGTAAATTACCAAACATTAACGTAAATTACCAAACATTACGGTAAATTACCAAACATCACGGTAATTACCAAACATTGCCGTAAGTTACGAAACATTACGGTAAGTTACGAAACATTACGGTAAATTACCAAACATTACAGTAAATTACGGGTACTAGATACCGTAATACCTGTCACTATAACTTATCCATTATAATATCATAAATCACTAGTTATTACAGAAAATTACTGGTAATTACCAAGAATTGCGAGATATTTCAGAAAATTACCTGCTATTACCTTGAATTATTGGAGATTTCGGAAAATTACCCATTATTACAATAAATTACCGGCCATCATTACCGTTTGTTACCGCGAATTAAGTCATTCACTAAATAAACAGTCATTACCAGTTATGATCATGAATTACTAGTAAATACCTGGTATTATGGTAAATTACCAGTATTTACCGGTTATTGCTGTAAATTATAGGTTGCTACCGTAAATTACCAGTAATTACCAGTTATTACCGTAATTTAAGGGTTGTAGCCGTTAATTACGGGTTATTACCCTTAAATTACAGGTTATAACCGTACATTACTGGTGTTGTTGGAACAAAATTATTTTCAAGTTTCATTCAATTTGGTTCTCTTCCTGGAAACTCTGATTTTTTTTTATCAAGTTTGGTTTTCGGGTTTTGTTCTCGGCAGTGTTGTTCGTTCCGTTCCATTCATTTTTAGGTAAGCTATTTAGGTTTGTTTATACGTATTATCGTTTTAGTTACTTAATCAATCAAAATTGAATATTCACTTCATTCTTCAAGAAATTGAATTGTGTTGAATAGATTCCTCTCATTTTTAAAAATGAGTTCATTTTTTTCTCTCCTATAGATATTTGAGGCCTTTTAACATAAAGCAGAAAAGAACAGATTGTTTTGGTTTTGTTTCGTTTCGAAGTTTCCCACTTCAAATTTTTTGTTCCGGTTTGGATCTCAGTTCCTAGTTCTCAGTTTTATGGTTTCATTTTTAGGTTTTAGCCTTTTTCAAAATTTTCATTCTCAAACTACGAGTACCTAGTGTTTTATTGTTTACAGTGGTTTCCATTTCCGTTCTTTTCCGTTCTAACAACAATGTAAAATACCCGCGATTCCCCTGAATTACCAAATATTTAGTAAATTACCATCTATTATCACAATAAATTATCAAGTATTTTGGTAAATTACCAAATATTACCGCAAATTACCAAGTAATACCGTAAATTTCCAAATATTCATAAATCACCTTGCAATTACCGCAAATTACCGAATTTTACAACAAATTACCAATTATTACTGTAAATTACCAAATATTACCGTAAATCGCCTAGTATTACCGTAATTTACGAACAAATTAAAGATGATAACCGCAAATTGCCGCGTATCAAAGTAAATTACAATAAATTACTGCACATGCTCGTAAATAAAATATTCAATTACAAAATGTAGGTTATGGAACAAAAACTGGCATTTGAATTTTGTATAATACGACTTACGAAATGATCAAAAATTCGGTGAATAATCGAAATTTAGCAATTCGAATAGCTAATTCGTTATTTCCCCAGTTCATAATTTCATAGAAATCCACAACACCAGACGTAAATTTTTATATTGAAAAAGAAACTAAACCCACTTCATCCTACTATTTAAATTTTTCGTACATCCGACACCTCAGAGCCAAATCGCCATTTCCAAAAGGTTTCCGCACGTTCCCCAAACATCTCATATCCGACCTGAAAATCTCATCCCTTGTGTTCCAGTTTTTCATTTCCACATCACCTCCAAACGTTGGCGAAAATTAACGAAATTAAAATTTTTCATTTCTCAATAAATCACCGCACAAAGGTAACCATCCAGAGTAAATTTCATTTAGGTATGTTTTTTCTTTTCACGCCGCATTATTTTCTCTCATCGTAGCGACGTCTACGCTATCGCAAAAAAGAATTTTTACGCTGTACCCAACGTCCGCTGGTGTACGTTTTTTCAAACATATCGCGTACCAATTTCACTAAACTTCTCAACACCGAACCAAGCCGAGACGAGTTAAACTACGTACATTTTAATACCTAGCTATTTCTAGCACCCTTGGCGGTTTTTTTCCACCCGATAGGGCAGGGCTGAGTGTTGCGTACACGCACGTCGGCATAACTTACATGTGACGACGAAGAAAGCGTAGGAAGCCCGGAAGGGAAGGGGTTAAATCGAAACTTGGTAATTTTATTAAATGTTGATCGTGTTTTCAATCATGTCTTGACAGTTTTCCAAACTGTACTCGCTTATCAAACGAATTTAAATATAATTTGTTATTTTCACGGCGGCAAGGCGCGTCTTTTAATAGAAATGAATACGCCGGTGCCGTGCCCCCGGTGCCCTGTTTCGCGTACACGCGACAACCAGGCCGACACGAACTCGTTTATCAAAACGACTACGACGAAGAAACACCCGCCATCACTAGTTTCGAAAAAAGTGTTCGGTGAAAAAATTCTTTTCTCAGGTCGCGAAAAGACTAGGTGCCTACAATACTCGCATATCTTCCTCGAAATACATACATCGAATCGAAATTTCAAAACGACCCACGTCGAAATATCCTGCTAGTTGCTTCGGAACCGTCACTCTTTCACACGTTTTCATTGTACCTAATTAACATTTTGAGCTAGAAAATGGGCGAAAAACACTATGGAAAGATTATCACGCAATATTAATTTTTTTAAATGCATATTTCCTCAAAAATACTAAAAAAATATACTCATCGTTAGTATTATAGAATATAATATCGAAATCTCATACCATAGCAACTCTAATGCGTACCTAGTTCGAGTGTCACAAATTCTCATTACAAAAACTCCTCGCACGTAAGTTTTTTTCAAGTAAATTTTTCAAGATAATAATTCGAACGTTTTTATCGATAAGTGCCCTTCATCATAACACTTCACATAGATAACTAATTTGTCGTGACACTTCGAATTGCATTCGTCTTCGTTGTAACTAAAATTTTCACATAAACTCGAATCATCTACGTACGTAATACCTGATACGTTTTGATATTAACAAACAATTCCCCTTCCTGGAAGATCCTTCATTCGAACTATATCTCAGCCAGTTTTACCATCGTTCGACAACAGCTCAAGATATTTTCTAATGAATTTATTGAATTAAAAATCGCTCTCAAATACTTATGTAAATACTATTTGCATGTCGAATACGTGCTGTTGCGACATGCTACTTCTATAATCACGAATGATTTCTGGGAAAAATTCCTCTCTTCACTTTTTTAATATAATTACGTGCGTATTTACACCCACCTCATACGATGATTAAAATATAATAACAATTTAAATGCTGTCTTCACGACAATCCGCAGACAGATCTGTAATAGCGTCAAAAAAATTGTACTCATTCTTTTGATTTTTATTCATCGAAAAATATTCATTTCGTGTCGCGAAACACCGATTGAGGACAGCTAATATTCATCATGAAATTCATTTCGTTCGTAGTTTGTGGAGTAGCATTTTTCCAAAATTTTGTTTCCGGTCGACTCGATCACAATCGTGATGGTATGGTAGGCGTAAGTCAGAGTGAGTATTGACAAAAATTATTTTTAAAACTTTTTCGTGAGTCGCAAGAGAAGGCAACTCAAATTTGTACCAAGATCTCAATATTCACCTATGCATGAACTATGTTCAAAAAATTTTGAAAAATTTAAGGTTTTTATTTTGAAATGCCCACCAGAAGTGGTCTTACTAAAAGGAAACCCTCTTTGACACGTCAAGTTGGAAAAATTTTGAAGAAAACTGATGACTATCGACAATGTTTTGTGAAACTTGAAAAACTCGAAAAATTTTTGAGATAGCCTCATTTATAATAAAATATCAAAATTTATTTAAACGAACATAATATATTTATAATTATTGATATTTGTGACGAGATAGGAAGAAGTTTATGAATTTTTTTGTGCTTGTACCTAATGACATTTTATTAGACAATTTTGTAAAAAAAAAAAAAAAAAAAAAAAATGGAAAACCCATAACATAAAACATGTATCTTTTTCCAACATAATTTTCAATTTTTGGCACATTATACTGAGAAATCCCCCCCAAAAAGAGAATAACCTTGGTTCTAAATTCATACCGATTTTTTTTTTTCAACTCAAAACTTTTTGTACTATCCTAGAAAACCTGAAAAACTACATTTTGAAAGCAAGTCAAGGTTTTAAAAAAGTTATGCAGCAAGGATGCGAAGAACTGGACTATCCAATTATGGATCCTTATGAATTGAAAGCCATTTCATGGGATTATGCCGATACAAAAGGCAATAAAAAGTACAAATAAATCGATATATTAATTGACACACTAAAATGAAAATGCGAAGAATCTGGGTCTAAATTAATCTCGATCGTTTATATTGCAGGTTAAATTTTTTCAACACGGATTCTGCGATCATAAAAGGACTCTCCAATTTCGATTTATTTTACGTTTATGCAAGCGCCAAAGACATGCGTATATCTTTCGGACTTCAGTTCTCTAATTTGAAAATGGAACTGCCATATAAATTAGATGGTTACTTGTACAAGAACGCACTACCTGTATTCGGCGAAGGACTAGTCAAGTAAGTCAGCAGCATTCTTTCAGGTAATCTATGAAATTTTAGATTGCTGGACAATTGGAAATTTACCCAAATCTGAAAATCACGAACGCTCTTTACCCGAATTATTATAAATTATATGAAATTTCGAATTTATCTTGAACACTGTTGGCCCAAAAAATGTTCTTCATTGTACAGTTTTCGTTCGAACCTTTTCTCTAACCTTTAAATGTCACATTAACAAATTTATTGAGAATTAATTTCCTATTCGCGACTTTAGGTTCTACTTTTATCGTTTTAAATACGATTTGGATTACTTGAATTTTTTTCAATTTTTTACAAAATAAAAATTTCATTTTCTCATCAAAAAATTACAGGTTTCTCGGTAAATTTTGTAGATATGGGTAATTTTTCAAGAAAAATGAATTATAAATCTGAGAAAAATATTTCATTTATTCAAATCAAACAGACTGAATTTCCACAAGTAGGACTGATTAAGATCTTTAAATGGTATCGTGCCGCATGTTTCAGTACTCAAAAAATAGATAGATACATATCTTTTCAGGATAATTAAAAAAAAAGTGTTTGAGATTTCCGTACTCGAGCAAATTGCAATTTAGTTAATTACAGTAAAACCTACTTGAAATTGAACTAAATATTTACTTCTAATACTTACACCGTTAAAAAATTATTTCAATCGTAAAATATGTCATCAAATTTACTCAGACTCTCCAGCAATTCTCAAAATCTGGATATCGTCATTCGTCTGGGAATTGACCGAGGATACATAACCATAGAAGACGTAGTAGCTGCCAGATACCCTTACAACGTCGACGTAAGAACTTCATACTTGCATATTTAGGATATTCCAAACGATCCGAAAGAATTACGACATCCTGCCTTTGCAGATCAAGGTTACCGGTTTTATGGGTTTAAATGAAAAGTTCGGTAGTGCCATCCTGGATGATATTTTGGACCCAGTAATAAAGCAATACGATGACGCGACCGTACAAAAATTCGCACATGATCTCGTTGAAGAAGCTATTGGTGGAATGACTACCGACGAATTTTTTGATTTACTTGATTACTTTGTGAAACAAAATGACCAACAATGAGTAATTTCGAATTGCAGCTTTATACTTTCAGAAGTAGTAGGTAACACATTTTTAAATCTGATGTCTGCCATGTGTACAACATTTTCGTATGACACGATAAAAATAATAATTATTACTAAAAGTCTCTATCAAAGTTTGTCAGTCTTTATTTATCTACGTTCTAATTTAATACTGAAGTATCCAGAATATGATTGGAATTCAAGACTTTGAAAAAAATGATTACTTACATTATCGTTTAAAAAATGGGCACTGATTTTTATCAATTAGGTATTTCAATATAGGTAATATAAAATATGATTTGTGAACGCAAATCAGATTAAACTCAAATCCTAATTTTTGATCAATAAAGAAAATTTTTCATTTCTTCAACTTCTCGAAACAAATAAATGAACGATGGCGTGACGTCGTCAAATTCCTATAAATCCAAGTGACCCCGTCACAAAATTCCAAATATTGCACCGTGAACAGTTTATTTAAAAAAAATTTCCAGCAAACAACAAATGGATCCGGACCTTGGAAAATCCGAAAATGCTGAATTTCGATCCTTGTGTAATGTTCGTGATGATTTCAAGCCACTTATCACATTCACCTAATTTTCTACATAAAAATTGGCATAAATCTCAGATAAGCAAATAAGACGAATTTTTTCTACAGAAAGTTACAAACACGTTGGTAAAAATTTCAGAAAAACGCTTCCAGATGTCATGTCAAATTTGTACGATTATTTATCCAAGCTTTTTAAAATTATATTTCAAACTACACTTTAGGAATACAACTGACTCATAGGCACTCGTGCATTTCAATACGACACAAGCTTAAACAGAATAACCAAACTATGAGCAATACCAATTTTTCGAAAAACTGAGTACTTTAAATTGACGCATTTGGTTGGATGTTTTCCACTAAATAATAAGTACCTACAAAAATTAGAATGTTACGACATTTTCGATAACCTCTTCACTACAAACAGCGTAGGCAGATAAATCTATAATATCTATCAAAAAATTCACAAAATCATTTTTTTTTTTTTTTGTTCACTCGTTCAAAACTCATACAGTTTTCGTTCATGAAACATCAGTGGAAAAAATAATATTCGTCATGAACTATATTCTATCGTTGGTTTGCAGTGTAGTGTTAATGCGGAATTTCGCATTTGCTCGACTCGATCTGAACGACGACGCCGTTGTAGGCGTGACACAAAGTAAGCATTCCATCCAGACCCGGTTCACTTTCTTAACTTGCCCAACCAGGTTAATTTCGACCAAAAATTCAATTTTTCCATCACAGAGAACCTCGAGGAGTACATGAAAAACGCCATCAATGGATTCAGTAAAATCATACTGAAAGGAGACGAACAATTGGATTACCCAGTTATGGAGCCGTATAAAGCTGGTCCCTTTTCTTGGGAGTATGTGGATACATCAGACAGTAAAAAGTACAAGTAATACATTTCGTTTCTTCATTGCAAATATGAAAGTAGAGGAATGACGAATTATCACATTAATTTCAATCAACTTGGCAGGTTGAATTTGTTCAGTAAAGGAGAAACAATCATAAAAGGATTATCAAACTATAGATTAGGAAGAATGGTCGTCAGCGCCCAAGACATGAGAGTATCTTTCAATATCCGATTTTTAAATTTAGAAACTCAATTCCCTTACAAATTAGACGGATATTTGTATAAAAACTTGATGCCTATATACGGCGAAGGCCTAATTAAGTAAGTATACACGGCATCCATTCTCTTAAAATTTCCACAAATATTACTAGAAAAAGAGTGATTTTGCAAATTAAATTTTTAATTCAGACTCCTCGGTGACTATGAAAATTTTCACGTCCTCGTTGATTTGGGAATTGAAAAAGGAAACGTCGTAGTTCAACTTGTGAGAATTTTTCGATACCATAATGAAGCTAAAGTAAGTAGTACGTACTAAAATAAATACAATATTTTTCAACTCTCTCGATGAGTGCAGCGATTCATGAAAATAAACTGATTTATAGATAAAGGTAACCGGGTTGATGGATCTTCCTGAAAAGTTTGCCAATTACATCATAGATGATATTTTGAGTCCATTAGTTGATCAATATGCGAGCGATATGTTGTCACAATTTGCAAGAGGCGTCATTGAAGAAGCTATAAGCGGAATGACTCCAGATGAACTTTTTGATTTACTCGATCATTTTGTGAAAAAGAATAACGAAGATGAAAATTGAATAAATACATAGATATTGAACGCTGCTTTTTCAATTTTTTTTGTGAAAATGAATGATAATGAAATTATATGATATAAGTGTTTCTGTATAATTTATTATTAATAATGCTGCCAATAGAATTGATAAAAGAATTGTCTTTCTTTTCAAAGACGTTCGCGGATCATTTCTTTCATTTTTTGTTGAAATGATGAATGAATTATGATGAAAATAAATCTAACAAGGAAGGAATCCAAACAAAAAGTAAGATATTGAACCCAAACCAAAAAAAAAACTGAAAGCACACCATCAAAGTACTCCATATCTAAAATTGTGCATTTCTCGAATTTTGGCGAATTTTTGAAATTTCAAATTACTTTATATCCTGCAAAATATTCGAATTTGATCGAATCAACGAAAATGAAGATTACCTAGTAAATAAAATATCCTATTTTTGAGCAGCCAAATCGATCAAAAGTGGTTTCGAGACGTTTCGGAGACACCAGAAAATTTTGGAATTTTCATACTTTAAAGAAAAGCTCAAAAATGCGGTTCACATGAACTTCAACACCGGTGACCAAATTGATCAATTAACCAATGCATAAAGCCACATTTTTGGGTGGGAAATAATTCTAACATTTTTAGGCAGAAAATTCCAAAATTTTACGGTTGCTTCGATTCATCTCAAAACTGCTTCCAATCAACTGGGTACCTACCATTTTTCACACTTTTCCTCGATAAGTTTGGTATGAGACGTATTTTCATTTTGTTGCTGGTCATCACTCATCAGAAATACAAAAAAATTTCTCACTTTTGAAATAAGAGAAAAAATTAATGAAAAGAAAACAATATAGGTATCTAATGATAATGAAAACACCCTAATTTTTTTCATGGTCATTTTTTTGAAATATTTCATCAATAATGTTGAGAGAGATTCTTTTTTCAAAAAAAAAAAAAAAAAAAAAATGAAAATCACAATTTTTTCGAGTGTATTCCAGATTTTTTTCTGGACAAAAAATGGATGATTTTTTGCTTTTCTTAAATTTCAGTTTCAGAGAAGAGATCATTTTTGCATTTGTCGACCGTAAAAACTTTATAGGTACTTGAGATGTTCTAATGGTCCAAAATAAATACGGCATTTTGTTTTTTCTTTTCTTAAAAAAAAATCAAGGTGACCAGTTTTATGAACTTCAACGAAAAATTCAGTACTGCCATCATGGATCCAGTGGGAAAGCAATACGATGGCGTGATCTTACAAAAATTGGGATCGCGATATCATTGAAGAAATTAATACAGCTTCGTACTTTTAGAAGTATACCTAATTATTTTTAAATCTGAATCTGACTCGTGTATTCGTAGGAACGATAAAATATGATAATTATTTAAGGTTTTAATCAAATTTTGCAGGTATTTATTTACGTGGTGATTTATTTCAAGATATACGACAAACATGAAACATGATTGCAATTCAAACTACTCAGCGCTTGAAACAGAATAAATAAATTATGAGTCATGCCAATTTTTCCAAAAAATGATTACCTCTTCATTATAAACTGCGTAGATAAGTAGGCAAATCTATAATATCTACCAGAAAATTCATCAAATCGTCTTTATAGTTCGTCCGTTTCGAACTCATACAGTTCTCGTTCGTGAATCATCAGTGGAAAAAAAAAACCTATTCGCCATGAAACATATTTTATATTCGGTTATCAGTGTACTGTTTCTGCAACATTTCGCCTTTGGTCGACTCAATCTAAACGACGGTGCTGTTGTAGGCGTAAGACAAAGTAAGTAGTCCATTAAGACAATGTTCACTTTCCAAACTAGCCCAATCAGGTTAAATTCGACCTAAAATTAAATTTTCTGCATCACAGGGGACACCGAGAAGTATATGAAAGAAGCCATCAATGGCTTCAAAAAAATCATACTAAAAGGAGACGAACAACTGGGTTACCCAGTAATGGAGCCATATAAACCAGGGTCCTTTTCTTGGGAGCATGCGTATTCATCGGACAGTAAAAAGTTCAAGTATATACTACATACATTTTACGTTTCAACGAATAAAAATTTATAAAAATGGAATCGACAGATTAATTTAAATCCACATAATAGGTTGAACTTGTTCAACAATGGAGAAGCAATCATAAAAGGACTTTCCAATTATAAATCAGGACGAATAGAGGTCAACGCTAAAGACATGCAATTAGGTTTCTATCTCCGGTTTTCCAATTTGGAAATCCAATTCCCTTACAAATTAGACGGATATTTATACAAAAACTTGATGCCCATATACGGCGAAGGACTAATCAAGTAAGAATTTACGACATCAATTTTCTTAAAATTCTCACAAATTATTTAGTTAACTTTTACCTACATTTACATTGTAATGAAAAATAGTGATTTTACGACTTGAATTTTCAATTTATTCAGACTCTTCGGTGACTCTCAAAATTTTCACATCATCGTTGATTTGGGAATTGAAAAAGGAAACGTTGTAGTTGAACTTGTAAGAGTTTTTCGATTCCCAGGAGAAGCTAACGTAAGAACTAAAATAAATATATTATTTAATTCCTCCGATGAACGCAGAAAATTACGAACAAACTGATTTACAGATCAAAGTTACCGGCTTGATGGATCTTTCCGATAAATTAGCCAGTTACATCGTGGATCATACTTTGGGCCCATTAATAGATCAATATGCGACCCGGGGGTTGTCAAAACTTGGACAAGACGTCGTTGAAGAGGCTATTAGCGGAATGACTCCAGACGAATTATTTGATTTACTCGAGTATTTTGTGAAAAAGAATAAAGAAGATGAAATTTGAATAAATTCATATGAACGATGCTTTTTCAATTTTTTTTGGTAAAATGAATATCTATATAATTGATACATAAGTGAAAATTCCGACAATAGAATTAATTAGAGTGTGCTTTTTTATTTCAAAAACATTGGGCCATTTCAAATTTTTCAAATATGGACTCATATAGACAACTGAAATTTGGAATGAAACTTTGAAATTTAGCAAGATAGCAGATCGTTAAAAATTTGAAAAAGGGAGAGCCAGTGTTAGAATAAACTCAGAAACTGAAACTTATTCCAATTTTTTTTTCTCAACATGAAAAAGAACTGATTATTAATAATGAAATCAGGGTTGCAATAATTGATATTAAAAATTGAAATTCAAAAAAACGTACGACCTCTTTGAGTGAAAATTCTATAGATTTTATAGGGTAGGTAAAATTACGTTTATTCAAATAGTTGCTATGATATTTGTGAATATTTTCAAGAAAATAATTCTTAAAAGGTAGGTAAATAATTCGAGTCGTCAATTTGCAAGCATTGTTCATAATAATCCACACCTCATACCGAAATTCTGAATAAATTTTACATCACGAATAACTATTTCATTCATAAATCTTATTCATAGGTAACCAACCATACGACTTGTAAATTCAATAGCAGCTTGTTATGTGGCTTGAAGCAGAATATTTCATCTGTCAAAATTAGTAATTTCGTTCAAAATAGTATTAATCAAGAAGCAATTTAAAACAATAAATTTTTTTTAAAAAATGCTCACATAAATCGGTACTCTAGCTGAAGGTATGTTATTTGAATATAAGTCAGTGATTGCTTATCAAAGAGCACGTACAATTATTGAAATACCTATCATGTCATTTTTGACAACCTCTTCACAAAAAAAAGTATGTAGCATCCAAGAAAACTACGAACACTTCCTTTTAAAAAAATTTCACCAGTTGTCGTCTTACATTGTTCGTTGGACAAAAACATCGATATCGTTTCGCGATACGCCAAAAAAAAAAATAGATAATATCAATCATGAAATTAATTTTACGTTTCGTTTATGGTGTACTATTTTTTCAAAATTTCGCGTTCGGTCAACTCGATTTGAATGGCGATGCCATTGTGGGAGTAAATCAGAGTAAGTAATAAGAATTCGATTATAAGACCGACTATTCATTTTTTAAATTAGCCAAATCGAATAATTCTTGAATCAAAAATTTCCTATATCGCAGAAAACTTCAAAGAGTACATTAAAAAAGCCGTCAATGGATTCAAAAAAATTGTATTGAAAGGAGACGAAGAGCTGGATTACCCAGTGATGGAACCTTACAAAGCTCCACCTTTTACTTGGGAATACGCGGATACATCAGGCAGTAAAAAGTACAAGTAGATATATTTTTATATCAAGCTAGACCGAAAAAAACATATTCTGGTTTTGAACAAAAAATGGTGAGGTAGTTAACTGTTGAAGAGAGTCATTCAGTTCAATAGGGGATCTTCAAAGTACGGGCAAAAAAATGTTTGAAATATTAGAAGAAATTTCAATCTACAATTATAGAAAGTTGTATCGAATCGAGCTAACTTTAGTTCAGGGGGATATAAAATTTTAAATAGCATCTTTCAAGTTTCGTTTTAAAACTCTTGAGAAATTTTTCGAGATGATATGGACAAAAATCCTTGGTTTTTTGGAATATCAAATTTTATTTAGAAGATCTCACACTCAAATTGAACTTTCTTGCTATTTTTTCGTCTAAATTCTGAACTTTTTTTTTAGCTTACTCTAAAATGTATAATATAGATTTGAGCACAGCAAAAAAATTCTAAGAGATGAACCAGTAAATTAATTTCAATTTGTTTTGTAGGTTGACCTTATTCAGCAAAGGAGAAGCAATCATAAAAGGACTTTCCAATTATAGATTAGGAAGAATGGAAGTTAGCACCAAAGACATGAAAGTATCTTTCACTCTCTCGTTTTCCAATTTAGAAATCCAATTCCCTTACAAATTGGACGGATATTTATACAAAAACTTGATGCCCATATACGGCGAAGGTCTCATCAAGTAAGTACATATCATCCATTCTCTAAAAAATTTCACCCAAATTACTCGCCAATAACGTTATAAAAATTTCGATCTCACGACCTACATTTTTGATCATTTTAGACTCATCGCTGCCTTTCACAGCTTTCAAATCAACATCGACTTGGGAATTGAAAACGGATATATTGTAGTTGAAAACGCCAGAATTTATCGATATAGATACGAAGCTGACGTAAGAACTAAAATACCTACTTTCTAATTTCCCCCGATGAACACAGAAAATAATGAAAACAAATTGATTTTTAGGTCAAGGTTACCGGACTGATGGATCTTTCCGATAAATTTGCCAGTTACGTCGTGGATGATATTTTAGATCCATTGGTAAAGCAATATGCGGACAAGATGTTGTCACAATTCGCACGTGGCGTCATTGAAGAGGCTGTAAGCGGAATGACCACGGAAGAACTTTTCGACTTACTCGATCATTTTGTGAAAAAGAATAATGAAGATGAAAATTGAACGAATTATTATAATCTGTTTTTCAACTTTTTTTAAAGAATAAATTATAATGAAGATAGAAGCGTATTTGATAATTCAAGCAATATTTATAAGAATGTGCCATTTCATTTCAAAAAGTGTTTTTACTTTTTCAATGCACTATCGACCAGCAGATTTTTTTCCAGTGATTTCTGAAAGTTTAAATTTGAGCAAAATTCTGTAAACTAACTGGAAAAAATTAATTTTCTTTGTTTATACGTAGCCATAAATATTGGAAAATTCTTCATTTCCGAAATTTTGGAAAGAATTCACACAAAAACTGGCATAATTAAATACCTACCTATTGAAATCATTTCATTTTTTAAAATACATATTTCACCAGAAATGCCGAGACAAATTCCTAACAAAATTTAATGGTTAAATTACAATTTTTTCAGGTTTATTCCAGTGTGTTTTTTTTTTCAAAAGAATTGTGGATGCCCAAATTTTTGTACGTTTTTTTTTAATTTTTGAGAAGAGACAATTTTTTTTCATAGGAACTCTTATCAACGTGGGCATCTATAAAACTGAATATTTCTTTAGATATTAATTCTTACATATTCCTATTCCTCCAAAAAAGCTTACCATTTTACAATTTTTTTTATCAATTGCAAAAGCCAGGGAAACTGATCAACTTGCAAAAAAAAATTTGAATCAGAATTGGTCAAAACTTAAGTTGCATTATTTGAAACTTTCAATCATCCAAAATCTGCCCAAATTTTGATGCCTCAAAGTTCTGCCAAAAAGATCGCTACATCTTTTGATTTGTGTTATTTGCAGTCATTTCATGTTCTCTGCTCACTCGCAAATAAAAAAAGGTCGAGTTATTTTTAGACGAGTTGGTGTATAATCAAGAAGTGATGTGCAACAATAAAAAAAAAAAAAAAAAAAAAAAAACACAAATAGGTACTCTAGATAGACGAATATAATCTGAATAAAAACCAGATTGTTTATCGATAAGTACGTACAATTTTTTAAATGGATTACACATCATTTTCAACAACCTCTTCACAACAACAAAAAAAAAGTAGGTAGCACTCAGAAAAACTACGGACAATTTCTCCAACAAAAAATTTAACGAATTGTCGTCTTATATTGTTCGTTGGACAAAAATATCGATATCGTTTCGCGATACACTCTTTAAAATAAATAATATTAATCATGAAATTTATTTTACCCTTTGTTTTTAGTGTATTATTTTCCCAAAATTTCGCCTCTGGTCGACTCAATCTAAATGATGACGCCATTGTGGGTGTAAATCAGAGTAAGTAATCAGTATTATTCGATCATAACACAGTTCACTTTCTAAATTATCCACTTCGGTTCATTTTTCAACCAAAAAATTTCCTCCGTTACAGAAAACTTGAAGGAATACATCACAAAAGCCGCAAATGGATTTAAAAAAATCATGTTGAAAGGAGACGAGGAGCTGAATTACCCAGTCATGGAACCGTATTTAATGGAACCGTTTTCTTGGGAATCAGTGGATACATCAGGCAGCAAAAAGTACAAGTAAGTGAATTTGCTCATTCACACACACAAAAAAGAAAACAAAATAATCACAGTTTTGAATTAATACTTTCAATTTTTGGCATTATAGGTTGAATTTGTTCAGCAAACAAGCAACGATCATAAAAGGACTCTCTAATTATGAGATAACAGACATAGACACGAGTGCTAAAGACCTGAGCCTATCTTTTCAAATCGAATTCTCTAGTTTACAAACAGAATTTCCCTACAAATTGGACGGATATTTGTATAAAAACCTGATGCCAATATACGGCGAAGGCCTCGTCAAGTGAGCTCTTCTAAAAATCTCGATACCTTACGAATCTCTTTTAAAAAAATTAACTTCAATAATATGCAATTTCTAATATATTTCCGTAGATTGTCTGCTCCCTTTCAAAACTTACAAATCTACGTCAATCTGGGAATTGAAAACGGATACATCATTGTCGAAAATGTAGATATTTACCGATACAGCTATCCTGCGGAAGTAAGATCTAGAAAATCTAGAATTTTTTCAAAATCGATCGAGAAAGCTTTTTAATCGTTTCTGATTTCTAGGTAAGGATCACTGGCTTGATGGATCTTCCCGAAAAGTTCGCCAGCTATATTACGGATGATATTTTGGATTTAATAGTAAAAAAATATGCGAACGAGGCGTTATCAAAATTTGCACGTGGCGTCGTCGAAGAAGCAGTAGGTGGAATGACCACAGACGAGTTTTTCGATTTACTGGATCATTTCGTGAAAAGGAATAATCAAGATGATGACTAAATGAATTCGTTACATTTCAAAAATGATTAAACGTGTAATAGGAATATTTTTGATAATTCCACAAATACAATTTTGTAAGTAGGCCTACCAAGTCTATTAAACCTATATACATAATAAAAAATTTTGATTCAGCATTTTCATATTTCAACCTCGAAGAACGTATTTACTTAGAAAACACACTACACACCAAAATTTTGGCAAAATTGAAAAGTTGTGTAGCCATTGGATCAAAAAATATTGTTTTGATTTTTGTAAACGTGATGATTTGGCAAAAATCGAAAGAATGTAGCAACTAGAAAGAGGTCATTTTATGGTTTTTAACTAATTTTGAGAAAAATGATGGTTTTACTAGTTCAATTATTTTTCTATGCCTTTTTTGCTGCAAAAATTTTTTTCCAGATCATCAAGGGCATCACTTTTGTCAAGATGAACATCATTTTCCTGTAGAAAAAAAATTAAATAAAATGGCCGTACTTTGAAATTACGAAAAAAAAATTGACATGACATGAAATAATGCTTATAGATATACTTATGTATGTACCTAAGAATTAATTCAAAGGCAATACCTACAAATATACTCTCAAAAAAGGTAGGTATCATATTCCTACGAACAATTCAACATAAAATAGCTCAAAAAAAGTTCAGTTTAGTAAAAAAAAAAAAAAAAACATAAAAAAACCATAGGTAAGATCAATTTAAAATTTTGAAAAAAAATTCAAAATCAGAACAAAAATTACAATTTTTAGAACTTTTGAAAATTAAAATTTTTTTTTTGATAATTGAAACGAAATTCTGACATTGTATTATTTTCTTTTAAATGGATCTATGAACAATTCTGGTACAAATGAATTAAAATCATATATTCATTTATATAGGCATCTTAAAAATAGAATATAGACGTCTAACCACTTCATCATTTTGATTCAATTTGCAGACAGTTGGACAAAACATGTATTAATAAAACGTACCTAATTCTCAAAATGTGTAATGGAAAACCTAATCACGAGTAGGTAGTTCTTGAAATGAAAAAAAAAAAATCACGATTATAAAAAATACACTTATTTCTTTATCAATAAGTACCTGAGATACTTGAGATATACCTAACGACACTTTGAACAAGTCTCGCCATTGTAACATGCCCAGATAACCATTTCATACGAAAAAATCGCTGAAATCGTCGTATTATCGTGTTTGTTCGAGTCAAATATTTTTACGTTTCTCGAAATCGCTTGTTGAAGTGAATTTTTTCACCATGAAATTAATAATTATTCTGTTGTTTTATGGAGTGGCGATTTTACGCAATTTCGCTTACGGTCGTATCGATCTAACTGAAGATGGTATCGTGGGCGTTAGTCAACGTAAGTAAAGCACTCATCGTTTTATCAATAAAATATTAGTTACCTAGTTTCTCAAAAAAATAAAATTGGGATTGCAGAAAAACTCAAGGATTATCTGACCAAAGCTATCAAAGGATTTCGAAACGTGATATTGCACGGAGATGAGGAACTTGATTACCCGGTTATGGATCCATATAAAGTGGAAGATCTTTCTTTCGACCACGTCGACACATCAGGCAAAAATAAATACAAGTAGGTGAATCCATCGAACCTGAATTCATTCGTTGATCTCTTTAAAATCAAAAAAAAAATCCATACACGAATCCAATATTTTTTTCAACTTTTAGCCATCTCTATCCCAACAATGCCAACTTCGTCTCTTCCCTGATTTCAAATGGTCACTTATTTACTTCACAGGCTGAATTTTTTCAACCGAAATTCCACTACTATAAAAGGACTCGCTGATTATACACTGAGCGATGTGGAAGTTAGCGCGAAAGACATGCGTTTATCATTTGGAATCACATTCAACAATCTGGAGACCGAATTCCCTTATAAATTAGATGGCCATTTGTTCAAGAATTTTATGCCCGTATATGGCGAAGGTATCGTAAAGTAAGTGACATTGCTATTTGATGAAAACTCCTACTAAGTATAGTGAGAAAAAATTAATTCCGAGTACTTCAAATCTGTACAGATTATCCACTAAAAACCAAGGCATGGTCTTCACGGTGGATTTGACCATTGAACAAGGTTTCATAGTCGTTGAAAAAGTCAAGTCTCATCGAAACTTGAATAATATTGACGTATGTACTTTCTAGAATTCTAATTTCTCGTTTTTTTTTTTTTTATATTTTCTTTGATTTTTCTCTGTGCAGTAATCAAGTAAAACTATCAATATAATATTGATTTTCAGATCCAAGTCAGTGGTCTCATGGACCTACCCGACCCATTCGCAACCATCGTTATTGACGACGTATTGGACCACTGGGTGAAGCAACATGGCCCGAAAGTATTGGAGAAATACGCACAAGACGTCGTCGAAGAGGCTGTCGGTGGAATGAGCACAGAAGAGTTTTTCGATTACCTAGATCATTTGGTGCAAAAATACGACCAAGAGTGAAGACGAAATTTTGAACCGAGAAGTTCGATGTAAATTCTATCGCTGGATTAATTAAGAAAAATTTTAAATTTTCAATCAATTATTCAAATATAACACAATAACGTATTAAACAAGGGCATTCATTTCACCCTTGGATCAAATTGTTTTAAAAAAAATCAATACTGTTGGATTTTTTCTTCAAATGTATTTTTTCCTATTTTGAATAGCTGCAAGTGTTCGATTTAAAAATTTTCAAAACATGGAATGCGTTTTGAACAGGTCACAATTATTAAAAAATTACACGATTCTCCCAAAAATTGTAAAATGTTTCAAAACTGAGATATTTTGAAAATGAGAAATTTTCTTGAAACTTGAGGGTTTTTTGAAAACCACGCGAATTTTCAAAACTTGTGAACGATTCTTTGAAAACTGGGCTTTAATCAAGGGAATTTTTTTTTAGCCTTGAGCAGGTCTGACCCTTATCATCAAGCCAGTTCAAATCTGTTCATGCGAGAAATTCGTCAGCTCATAAGCAGACATGAGCGAGTATGATTTCGTAACAATGAAAAGAATTTCAAAAATCGTATTTTTATTGATCTATTTGTTAGACTCAAAGTCCGAAATAGTACGTATCGCGATTGGTACAGGTGATTTTGTACCAACCGCGAAGTGTTCGAACAGTGTCCGAACTATCGAACTTTGTACAATGATCAATGTACAAATCGCGATACGTACGTGTAATACCGAACCCTCCGCGTTCTGTTCGGACAGTGCTGACACTCTGTACAGCCGGCCTGTGCCAACTCCGAAATTAAGGTTGCTGGGTCATACTCTGCACCTCTAAAACGCTCAAGTAATTTTTTTTTCGTGCGTAGTACGAAGTTTTGCTTTTATAATGAACTCACAGATGCAAAGGTTCAAAAAATGTTATTTTTCCAACGTCTACTCGAAGCTGCAAGGAATTGGACTTGGAGTTGGAAAACTAACATTTTTTGAACCTTTGCATCTGTGAGTTCATTATAAAAGCAAAACTTCGTACTACGCACGAAAAAAAAATTACTTGAGCGTTTTAGAGGTGCAGAGTATGACCCAGCAACCTTAATTTCGGAGTTGGCACAGGCCGGCTGTACAGAGTGTCAGCACTGTCCGAACAGAACGCGGAGGGTTCGGTATTACACGTACGTATCGCGATTTGTACATTGATCATTGTACAAAGTTCGATAGTTCGGACACTGTTCGAACACTTCGCGGTTGGTACAAAATCACCTGTACCAATCGCGATACGTACTATTTCGGACTTTGAGTCTAACATATTCACACCTGGATAGAATAAAATCTACTCAGTGAGATGCAAACAGTTTTCAGACTTGCTCTTTCCTAAAAAAAAATTCCGGAAATTTGTACAACTCTCCAAAATGAACACTTTCCAAAAAATCAAACAATATCTAAAGATTGGGCAGTTTTCTAAAAATTGAAAATTTTCTAAAATTTGAACATTTTTCATACGGTATAAAACTTTTTGAAAATTTTTTCAAGACTTGGAGATTACTCTCTAATTTGTAAATCAGTGAAAATTATCGAAAATCACTGAAAAACAGTCAGAATAGAAAGACAGAAGAAAATCAGCGAGAAAAATTACTGGAATATCAGTAAAAATTCACTGATAAGTCAGTGAAATTTATGAAATTAGCTGAAAAATCAGTGAAAATTTGCTGAAAATCAGTAAATTTTAATAGTTTTTCTTGTGCTGTGATTCTGACCTTTCATCAGTGACTATTCACTGATTTAGAATGAAAGAGCGCTTTAAAAATCCTGTATACTTAGTTTGAGAATTTTCAAAACTGGGATAACTTTTCACAAACTGTACGAATTTTTAAAATTTTATCAATTTCAATTCTAAACAATGAAAAAGACATTTCCAATTTGAACCAGTTTCTAAAAATTGTGTGCCAAATTCCATAAAAATTGACCAGATTTAAAAAAAAAAAATTAGGTATCAATGTAAATATTTTTAAAAAATTACACATCCAAATAGATGATTAAAAATTCATTCACAAATCACCGAAAATGATCGAAAATCACTGGAAAATGGTCAGAATTGAAGCATATTACAAAGTCAGTGAAAAAATTTACTGAAACCACACAGCAAAAAGATTTCTAGAAAAGTGGTGAAAATTCATTAAATATCAGTGATTCGCTGAAAAATCAACGAAAATCCGTGAAACGCCAGAAAATTTTGCCCAAATTTCCGCGATGCAATCCTAAATTTTTTCAGTGATTTATCACTGATTCAAAACGAGCAAGAAATGAAAAAGATTACCATAAATAAATTATACTTCGAAAAATTCAAGTGCGTCGATTTTATGATCGGAATGTCAAGCTTGTAATTTTTTTTGTCTTTTTAGCCACATTTCCATCTTGTTTTTAGGACACCGAAGTCCACATATTTTTTTTTTTTAAAAAAATTGGGATACAATATTAGAAATTATAATCTCTTTGTTTCCGGAATAAGCATTTCCCCCCAAATTTTTTTCCCGAATTATTTTGACTCCTCTCCCTCCAAACGTTAATTTTATCTGCAGACCATGTTCAATTCGACATTTAGCTCCCCCTGTTTTCGTTAAATTTTCACTCATTTTCCCTTCGACTTCTCCAATCTTTCTATGAAATTCGGTAAAATAATACTGGATTCAGGAAAAAGAAACACCTGTTTTAGGAAATGGTCATTCGAGAAAAAAGACATTTGAGCAATTGGTTCTGGAAAAATATCTGGGAAATTTCAATTTTCGAATTAATTTTCTTATTTATTAAAAATGCTAGCCATACCATGGCGCACAGGACACACTGTAGGATCCACCCATGCAACCTGTAAGCATAAACCGACTGCAGAAAAAATTTGGATAAAGCAACCTTCTCATTTTCAACAAAAAACCAGCGACAGTTCATCATTCTTTCAACAATTTACAGTACAACTTTCAACAGTTATCCAGCCTCTGTTTCATTTTCCTTCACAAACCTTCGCCCTTCGCCTACGCGCCGTAAGATAAAACGAAATAAAAAATACCATATATTAATAATCAGTCTGACAGTAGGCTCGGACATCGGGTCATATATCCCAACACTTGTCTCGTATATATGAAAATCATCTCATCATCCAGAAAGAGGCGCACGTGTCCTCGCGATACATTCGAATACCTCTAGAAGGAAAATTCAATTTACCATTCTCCTTAATCTCGACGCCATTTCCATCTTCGCCGCCCATATACGAAAAAAAAAAAGGAATCCCAGGATCAGGTAAAATGAAAAATCTCTCCGGTATGTCTACCTTTAAAGCGGTCATCACACGGCGGTGTGATGCTGGTGCATTGCATTTGGCCACGGTGTAAAATTACCCCTCTTCTGCGTCCATTATAAAGTTAGAAAGATTTGCGGTGTCGAGGTAAGATTTGCGAGGCAGTTTAAGGAGGACGACCGACAAGACTGATGAAGTTGAGAAATGATTTGTGGCGGATTGAGAAGCGCGCCGGCCAAGTGAAAAAGACGTGGGGGGAGCGGTAAAGGCCGAAGACGGGCGAGAGAGGCTTAATCAAGCGAGACGCCTTCTTCGTGCTAACAACAAAAGAGAGAAAATTCTCGCATTAATCAAACCGACGAACGGTCTCACCTCGGTGACATTTCATCTCGCCACGCAGCACGCGTCAATGGCGCGGACAATGCGGCCCGCCGCCAAATCTGTATTACGTTGTTTTCTCCATATCTTCGTCGATTTCGTGGGTATCGGTACGCGAACGCGTTCGATATCGCTATCCCATGGTGTCGCGTACGTTACGATGCCGGTCGTCATTTTTTGCGTAGCCTTTTTTTCTTCTCCACCCCTTCTCAATCCTGTTACGTTGTACTATAGTTCTCCACCATACCGCCATCCACGAGTCTCGTTTTTCATCTTCATCTAGCCGCGACCACGCCAACTCCTCCTCATCGTCACGTTGTTGTATTCTTCTCGGCAAAGCAACGCGACCGCTACGCCATCGACCTTTTTTTTTTCTTCTTCGCCACCGCGCTTCCAATACAAAAGGTTTTCACTTCCGGTGCATTGGCGTTGTCGATTTTCAATCAGCACAGTTCCTCCGCGCTTCGTCGCCGCCGTTCGTACCGATTTAATGAATTTTTCGTCACCGCCACCTCGATCTGCGCCGTCATCATCGTCATCCTCGCGTAGTGGTTGTCGTCCGTCGTCCGCCGTCGTCGTCTCTGCTTAATCGTATTCCGGCTGAGTAATTACTTCTTTTAATGCGCGGTCTAAGGCGGCCGATACGAAGGCGACTGCCATTGCCACTGTTTCTTCGTTTTTCTTCGTCTCTTTCATTTTTCCTCTACTCGTTTTCCCGGCCCTTTGCGGTGGAATTTTCTAACTTCAGGAAAAGACGCCTACCTAAAGAAGGCTATTGTGTTCGGTAATTAGAAGACCGATAGAACGGGTGAAGAAGGGTAGGTTATGACGTGTTAAGATTTTTCGAGATTAAAAATTGATAGAATTTTTTATAGGGACATTTCACAATCCTAACAGTCGTATCAATGCTCTCGCTGCAGTCCAAAGATCCGGATGTGTGTGTGGGGGGGGGGGGGGGTCCGGGATTTACAAAAAAAACACCTTTATGGCTCCGAAAAAATTGTCTTGAGGGGTACCCTCTTTCCAACAGTTCCGTTTCGGATCCTTGTTACAGCTACGGTACAGCTACAATAAAGCTTATTCAAATTGTATCAAGACGTTTCAAAATCATGGGTAGATAAAATATTTGACACAATATTAAAAAGGAACAAAAAACTGCAGAAATATCATGGTTTTTCCTAGAATTTGAGGTATGGGGATTAATTACAAGTTTTTTTAGTGGTGGTGGTGGTGGGGGGGTCAGGGGGTCAGACGGTACATGACAATTAGTCGACTGGCAGATTGCAAGTAAACGGCAAAGGGGGTGCAGGCGTGAAATTTGGTGTGATGAACGAGGACATCATAAAGAATTTTTTGAGCCCGGGAGCCCATCACCAAACCTCATAGGAGGGAAAAGGAAGGTTCAAAAGGAGGTTCCACCCTTCACCCCATTTTCAAAATTGGCCGATCCACTTTTTTTCGGCGTCATTTCCATGATTGAATTTCACCGAGTTCAAAAATGTCATTAATTTCACAATCAGAGGGAGAGAAGTGTGTCAAATTTGAGATTTATTAATTCGTGTTCGTCAATTTTTCACAACTTGTCAACTTTGAAACCGAATTTTAACAACGATTTTCGAACTCTACGGGTGGATTACAATGGTGAAGGGGTGACTATTGAGGGGAAGCGGTATTATTTCGACAAAAACTCAATATGGATATTGAAATCCAGATTTTCGTAAATGCTGATTTCGAATACGTCATTGATTTCGCGATAGAAGAAGCCAAGGGATCAGCAGGAATGAGCTCAGTCAGGGGATGGATGATATTCTGACAAAAAAGCGACATACCTATCGGACAATCAATCAATCGATGAATCATCGAAAATTTTCTAACCTCGCACAGAGGTCAAAAAGAAGTATTTTTGATCTAGGCCCGGGTAAAAAAATCCAAGTGAGGTTCGATAAAGGGGAGTCCTCTGACTCTGAATATGAATCTTTTTCACTGCACACCTGCTCAACTGCAATCCGCGGCCAGCACCTAAAATGTAATTCTTCGCCATTTTTTGGCCTTTTTTCCATCATTGTGCCTCCAGATTCTCAAATGTGACTATGGAGCTGATTTTATTTGTCATATTTTCTCACATGCAACGAATGCTTATACACTCGAAACCACAAAGCTGATAAAATTAAACTTGTCATCTCTGAAGTTATACAATTTTGAAAGTACATCAGTATGAATAATACTTGGAGGGGAAAGACCTTTCAAAAAGAAATCAATTCAAAAAATTTTCCATCAGCATAAAAAATTGTCAAAAATTGGGTTGATCGACTTTTAGGAGCGGTCTTGTAACTAGATATATGTATAGAATAAGCGACACCTTATCTCAAAGTGGAGGGGGTAGACCCTCATACAGAATCGTTTTTGCAAAAATTGAAAAATTGGTTCAGACAAATGTTGTATAATGAAGAGACAAATATTTTCATGTGCATCCAGAAATTAATTAAAGAAGGAGCCGATAATTCGAGGAAAAATATAGGGTTGTCTTTAGTCAAAATTGTTATTGATTTGTTTTCACAAAATTGGAAACTAATCAAGAATTCGGTGATGTTTGACAAAAGGATCTGATAGGATCAGTGAACTCATTGATTTTCAACATGAAATTACGAATTTTGAAAAATGCTAGTATGTATTTTAAAGAGCAAAAAATGCACTTTTTTTTTACGTTTGTTGTGATAAAAAAATCTCCTTTTGGAGCATCCGACTTCCTCTAGATTACGTCCCTGAACATTTTCCTTTTTTCACGTTTTTTCTACGTACTCTTGAGACCAAGCTATTTCAAAAAGAAAAATAATGGAAGTATAAAAAATGTTAATTTCACTGAATTATTTTTGCATATCCTCGCCAGGTATGAAATTTAGCAAACTTTTACTCGAACAAGTGAGATTCTGGGGGTTTCGAGGGTGTTGAATTCAATTTTTGTAATAATTTCACCTCAGGACTCAAATTAGGCTCCAAAAATGGGTTCAAAATGCAATTGATAGAAAAGTCTGAAAAATGCTAATTACGAATTATGGGAATCGATGTATGCGATTTTTAATTTTCTGTTTCGAATGTTATAAATTATCATACTTCGTTAATAAATAAACCAGAACGAAATAAAATCAGAACCAAGAATTTAAAATTATTCAATAACTAGACTGTCCATAGATCTTATTTTTCAGAATTTCTTATCAATATGTGGAAAAATTGAATGATTTCATAACTTAATCATCTCTCATCCTCATCTCATTTCTACGCTTTCACCGATTTTTATTTCACAAAAACCCACCACACAAAGACTCAAATAAAAAACAATTTCTAATTTCCAACGTCATTCGCAATTCACCAAATATCCGAAAATCCGCGTATAATTTATACCCCGGCCAAACTCTCAAAATCCGCGTATAACTATATCCAACCCACGAAAATCTAATCCCTCACGGTACAAAAGAAAACAAAAAATTATTCTCTCGAGTTAAACCCTCATCATAATAACCAAACAAGGGCATAGGAAAAAACTCGACTCGACTGTAATTTCCTCCAGAGGGTTAACGCAAAGATACCTACACTCGTCGGTAGGTATTTAAAACCAGTACACAGCAACACTTCTGCAGAATCCAAATCCCTGCGCATCGGCAGCCTTATCTGCCTAAGTATTGGCCCAGCTTAAGCACATACACCACCGCTAGGTGCGAGAACACCTATACAAATACATTTACACAACATATACCCTCGCCGAGCACGATGGCGCAAGGAGACGCTGCGAGAAGATTATTTCATACTCACGTGGTGGTATCGGGTATTGCGCGGGGAGGCCGCGGAGTACACGCCGGGATGGGTATTCTTTTAAAAACTCGCAAACTTCACCATTTATTTACATATTTTTCCCATAAAAAGAGTAAAAAAAGCTACGAAAGCCTGTTAACACAGACATGACATTAATTTAAAAGGATTAAGGCGGATAACTCGATGGTACGCGACGCGCGAATTTCGAGGGTTTTTTTCCATCGCGCTGCGGTATTCGTCGTATTTATAAAGAAGAGAAAAGAGACAGAAAAAAAAAAGGGTACCCCAAAAAAAAACCTCACCTACGCCAACAACACCATGCCATATAAATATACACAAAACCAAAGTTTAAGGAAAGAATAAGAGGAAAGATCAACAAGTACACGTTGCAAAAATGCTATCTCTTCCCCCCGCAATGCGCAATGCTTCTTTCTCCACCGCCGTATACGACTTCCACGCAATCTCCTGCCTATTCCTCGGCTCAAAAAAAGGAAAAAAAATCGACTTACCGATGACGCGAGGGGAGCCCCCTCGAGCACGCAACAACGCAGCAGTATAAAAGTTTTTAATACCATTGCGTTCCGTCGCTCTCTTTCTCTTTTCCGAAAGGAAACACACAGCGAGAAAACGAGTTTCCATGTAAATGAGGCACCCAACAAAAATCTGCCCGTCTATGGCAAACAGTTTCGATATCATTGTGCCATTTCCTGTTTCATTTCAAGTAGCAAAGAAGAAAAAAAAAAGTTTTTCCTCGCATCTTTCTCAACGGCGCGCTATATCGTCTATAGCTCCTGTTTCTCTGCTACTTTGTCTTCACTTCACGTTAGTCGGCTGCTCGCGTTGGATTTCGCTTCTTTTTTTTCTTTCTTGGACTATACCCAAAGTTTTGCCAGATTTAAGCTCCATTCGCCGTTTCCTCGTAGCCCAGCCCAAGTACAAATGCCGAAGCATTAAGGGAACCGTTTTTCTCACACCAGCGAAAAACGAGTAGGAAAACTTTTTGAAAACGAGAAAAACATCGATTTTAATACGTAAGCTATTGTCGTGATTACGCCGTACAGCAAATTAGCGCGAAAAACGAACTATTCGTCAATTTTCCTCCATACTTTATGATCTTTGGCAGTATAATCTGGCGAGATGTAATTCAACAGCAAGTACCAACCAATAAGCATATCCAGAACAATTGAATTCCGAAAATTATACGTATTAGGCGAATAAAAGGTGAATTCGACCCCAAACTCTTTGGGTCTCCAAAACACTTGAAAGATGATATTTCAACTACAAAATATTGGACTCTTATTCCCTTCGTTTCGGAGTTATGGTCATTTTTGTAGCAATATTTTCAAGGATTACAATTTCAACAAACGTAAAGAAAATTTCCCATTATTTAACACAAAATTATATCTCGTAGAGATGTATTTATGGCATAAGCCCACCCAGAAATTATTCAAGAGAATGACTGAGAATTCGAAATAAAATAGGGGTGTCGAATTTTAATGAAAAAATTGAGCAACCTGTTATTTCAGCGAGGCTGGCAAAGTCAGGGTATTTTTAGTTGACCGATGGTACATAAACAGATTTGAGAAAAGAAAAACAAAAATTGCTGAACTTTTTGGAGCAAAAATCAAAACAATCTTCAAATTTGAATTACACACTCCTTCATTCTCAATCAGTGAAAATTTATTGATGAACAGTCCGAATTGCAGCGTAGGAAAAATCAGCAAAATTCAATGATTTTTCAACAGAACATTCAGCTATAAATTCATAAATTTTACTGGATTCTTAGCAAATTATCACTGTTTTTCTCCTACGCTGCAATTCTAAATGTTACAAAGTGATTTTTGATCATTTTCACTGATTTATAAATCAGAGAGTACTTTCTAAATTTGAATCAGTCAAAATTGACTGATTTAAATCAATAAAATTGAGTCTATGTTGAAATCAGTGAATTTTGACTGATTTCAATCAGTCAAATAATTTTTACTGATTCAATGATGAAAATTTACCAATTGAATCGGTAATTTTTCACTGATTGAGAGTAAAATGTCGCTGATTAAGTGTGGAATCAGGAATCAGTGGAATTTGACTAATTATCAGTGACTTAATTTTCTCTATTTTTCATCAATTTTGGTATTTTTGACTAATTCAAATAAAGAGAGTACCTAGGTACTAAAATTTACCTGCTTGTATTTTCATTTTTTTCTAAACTTTTTTTTTTAGAGAGAGAAATAGAATTAATTATTTAATTTTACTCTTCCATTCTGAATCTGTGAAAAGTCGCCGATGAACAGTCAGAATTACAGCACAGGGAAAAACCAATAAAATTCACTGATTTTTCGAAAATTTTTACTAGTTTTTCAGCTAAATTCATAAATTTTACTGACTTTTTAGTGAATTTTCACTGATTTTCTCTTGTTCTGCAATTCTGTTTCTTCGTGATTTTCGATAATTTTCACTGATTTATAAATGAGAGAGCAGATAAATTTTTTCGCTACAATTTATTGAGACAAAATTTTGTTATGATAGCAATCATCCAAATTTTTTCCAAATTCTTCCATGAATGAGTTTTTTGTATTTTCTAATCAAAATTATGGTGAAAATAAATTAGGGTTAATCTGAGTAATTCTATTCTCTAAATTCGAATTTAAGGTTAAATTTTCCATTTGTTCTTTTTTTTCTTTCCTGAAATGCTTAAAACTCAAAAAAAAAAATTGACAAGAATATGAATTATTGAAAATTTATGCAAAATGATTGCAGATGTGGGAATAATTTGACTTTTGACCATCTGAACACGGATATACGATTGGCCTTTCCATTTGGTTATTTTCAAACGAAAATTTTTCTTTCTAAAATTTGAATCGGCCATCACGCAATACATTTTTCTCTCCTTTTCTTTCTCCTCCGACCTTTTTTTTCGTATCCTTCGGTTTTACTTCTCTTTCTAGTCGAAATAAGCGCATCGAATTGAAACAGAAGGCGGCACAAAATACGTACCTATTTTTCATTCGAATGCATCCTATCACGCTTCGACCTCGTATCTGCGCGACAGGCACCTTTCTTCGACGAGATCTTAATCACAGCAACAGAGAGCCGAGAAGAAAACGAAAAGTTAATTTAACTTAGACGAGAAACGCATCTCGAATATTATTGAATGGCCGCACTCCGCTCGTCATCGTTGCAGCGGCATCCGAGGGCTGACTTGGCCCAGGGGCTAGGGGAGCTCAGCACGCAGAGAAACTCCATAGACTCGGGCTGTGTCGTTTAACTGCCGTACTCAGATAAAACGCGAAAGTTAATACCTTAGTTGCACAAAATTAATGAATAAAACTGGTATCTGATTAATTCTCGGGGATTGTTTAAGCCGGCTTATATTAATTAAGCTGGAACTTTAATGAAGATTACCCTTCACTAATACACCGGCATGCCACGGCTATACGAATACCGCTGCTGCAGCCATGGCGATGGTGGCTTTCGCCTAATAATGATAATAATAATAAAAAAAACTATCAAACGACTTCGCTGAAAAGAAATTCTGTAAAAATATTTTTAAAATCTCGTATTTTAATTCTCTCTTCTTTATACCTTTTTGACGACGTAGCTCGTGGAAGCTGCAGAGGAAGTGGAGGGTCGAGAAAAAAAAACGAACCGAGAGGTAATGTCTTTTCGAACCCTTTATCATCTCGACGACTAAATTAAACGAAGCAGTGGTCCTTAATGCTAGTAAATCTTAAGATTTAGTAAGGTGCTCTCTGCCTTTGTCGTCGTGGATACGCAAGGGTGACTAGATACCTGCCTATTTACCTCATAGTAGCATTTAATTCATTGAAATATTAACAGAATCGAGCCAAGTTTAATAATTTCGGTATGCTTGGGTGTAGCGATGGATAGAGCTGCCTATCGAGCAAGGTTCAAAGGATATGACCGAATATGGGGTGGATTTGACCTCTAGCTTTATTGGGCACCTAACTACCTCAAAAGGTGTATCTTGACTGGAATTTTTTTTTGAAATTTTCACCCCTAGGTACTCCCTCTATTTCGAAGATGAGTATGGCAAATTTTATTGATATATTTTCAAGAATTTTAAATCTCAGTGAAAGTAAAGGAGATTTTTTGTTCTTTTCTTTGGTGCGAAACTAGGAACATTTTGAAGAGATGCGTTTAAAATACTTGAATTTTTCAACAATTTAGTATACTCGTTCACATTTATAAAAAAATTACTAAAATACTGTGCGATTCAAACTTTGAAATTATGAATTTTCAGCGAAGAAATTACCAAAATGATGAAACTAGTCCCACATTTGTATTCAGCCGGTCAAAATACTCTGAAAAATACCCCCGCGATCCATCGTTTTACTTGAGTCTCGAAATACACTTTTTTCTTTTGAAAATTTGAGAAAAAAAGAATTAGGAATTTTTCAATTCAACAGTCGCGTAAAGGGTGTTTATCGAAGTAATTTGATTCGTTGAATACGGATTCAAAGACAGTTTCTTCATGTGGTGATTTCTTAATTTCTACCTATGTAAGAAGCTTAAAATTTGAAAAATCTATCAAAATAATGACTTTCCTACACTAGTTTTCCTTACTTCAAAGAAATGGCCAAAACCAAATACACATTATAATTCTACAGAAAAGAAAATTTTCAGAAAAATTTAAAATACACCAAACTGTTGTAAAATGGACCTCTTCGAAATGCCCATAATTTCGTGCCAAATAACAGAAAATCGCCTTTACTTGCATTGAAATTTAAAATTCTCAAATCCAAAGTGATAAAATTGTCCATACCTAACTTTAAAAGGGGAAGGAGCGGGGGTACAAAATTTCACCTTTTTTTTCAGTCGAGACACACCGCTTGAGGTGTTTAGAAATTCAATCAAAAGGACTCAAAGTTCCGAGCCCCCTTCGGCCCTTCCCCTTTAATTCGAAAAAATGATTTTTTTATTCCAAATGTTGAAAAACTAGAATTTTTGGGTAGGATTTTGGTCGTTCTACGTATTTCTAGAATAAACATTATTCCGCAAATTTTTAAATTTGAATCAATTTTTGATGAAATTCTGCCTTTGGAAATCAGTGAAATTATCAATAAAAAATCACTGATTTCTCAATCAATTCTCCATTTTTCAGAAAAAAAATCTCAGTTCAAATAATTTCACTGACGTAACATTTTTTCAAGCTCGTCAATGATGGAAATTTAAAAAGGCGGTTCACCTGAAAATTATTCATTATCTGAAGTTTTAACCCTTAAGGAAAAAGGAAATTAATTTTTTACTGATCTTTAATAAATGATGGGAAAAAATTGGAGCCCAATAACATTCAAAAAACTTTTTCAAAAAGATCCGTTTCCGAAGAAAGACTCGAAGCGGATAAATACCTTCAAATTCGGGAAAAATCTAGAGACTACAGGAACTTTGAAAAAAATTTCAACCAAACATGACTCCACTTTTCTCCTTCCCTAAAATCCAACTGCTCAAAAAATTTTTATTCAAAAATGGTTCTAGTATTTTATCATTACCTAATTATTCTGAGTTTCTTAAAAATTGTCACTTTTTCCCTTTACTTTTCAATACCACGTGAGAAAATCATCTCCCCATTTAATTTTTGAAAAAAGTTGCAAGACAATCATACTTACCAGCTGTCCCTCTCTGGTCGTGAAAATTAGGTTAAAGTTGGAAATTCAGGAGAGATAATGTTTTTCATCTTAAAAAACTCATAATCTGACCCAGAAAAATATTTCAACTCAGGAAAATTGATAAAAAACTTCATCGTAATGAAAAAGTTTCAATTTCGCTACCCAGAATTCTGTTAGAAAAAAAAAGATTCAATGATTTCTTCGAAACACTACTCGATGATTTCTCAACAATACCCAAGTACCCTTTTATCATACATCACATAACGAAACTTTCAAAACACAATTTCACATCATCTGACCCGAACCACCTCGCTTACATCAAAATCAATCGTCCTTTTACTATTTCCACAACCACGCGGAAAAGGACCCGAATAAAAAAACAAGACAGAGCGGAAAAAAATTGAAAGAAAGAAATAGAAGAGCGAAAAAACACTCTATAGACCATCGTTATATTATTGCGAAACCCCCATTGGAAGTCTTAACAGAAAATTAAATCAATCGCGTGTGTATGTGTGCGGCGTGGCGCTATAATGAACGAAGAGAAAAAAATGAGCTACATTTATTATTTTAACTTTAGAAAAACTATCGTGAATAGCATCACCTTAGGGGATTGGATGATAAAAAAAAAAGGAGAGACGAAGAAAAAAGCCAGCAAGCAGTACACCGAGACGGACGGACTATAGCGAGTAAAAGATATCAAAATTCTGTAAAAGATACCGATAGATATAGACGTGTAAGGTTATCATAAATTCGATTACAGAAGCAAGTATATAGGTAGCGCAGCGTATAGGAAAGACGGAGACAGCGCGTATGTGTGACGGAGACGAGCGCAGAGAAATTCTCAATTGAAATTCCACGGAGCGCCGACAACTGAAGTGTGTAAATCCCATAAGTGGTTACGAAAATCCAATCCGCCATCCGATATCATTAGAACATAATAGATGACGGGGGAACGCAAAAAGAAGTACACAGGGAAAAAAATTGAAAAAAAGCAAAAGGAAACTGTCCTTCTCGGTCGTTTCTGATTTATCCTTTAAATTCGCAATTCTACGCTGTTTTCTCAGTCAGCAAAAATTAAAGCGATGCATTTTCTCTGTTTCTGCGCCACGGCACGCCGCGCCCGATACCCGGTGGCTCGGACGAAATCGAACGTTGTCGTAATTCGAAAATAGTTGCAACCTTTTTCCTCTCTTCAGACTGCTGTTCTACAATGCTGACTCTTTTTCTCTACGGATTCGCGTACGAGTACGGTTTCTCGCCTCTCTCTCTCGCGCGCCAGACTAGAGTATGTCCTGTCGTATTTCTCTCCTCGTCCTGCGCTATATGGGTAAAGTGCATACGACATGTACGACATATACGACGTTTTTGAAAAGGTAATTTATTTCGTCCGCATTGCACCAGTTGCAACGAACCAGCGAAATGTGTAGTTAGTGTGGTCGTTAAGCTTGCTGGCATTCTCGTTGTCGTCTACTCGTATCCTACCCACATGTAGGCAGACTATACGTACTTATACGTATAGCTAGAAGTCGATAGACGATAAAGTACCTACAGGGTGTTTCGTAACCGAAGCATCTCCTGCAATCCAGTAAATAGGCAACTTATATGCAATGCAATTGTGTATCAGAAATTATTATTTTGCAATTCATTTTCAACGTTGAATGCAAAGGTAGTTCAAAAGTTGTCCCCGTGGAATCCAAAATGGCACTGTAAAGAAATTCAGTTTTCCGCCAAAATGTTCAACTCTTGTTTTCCTCTATTAAAATTTAAATACGTTCAATAATTTCTCAAAAGTTGGAAAAATTTTGCCAAAAATGATGTAGATACGAAATATCATGGAGTCTAACTGGATTGAGACGATGCTTGTTCATACTATTTTCATGTTTTTCATGATTTTCCTGCCCGGTAGACACCGTGTTACAGTCTCTCGATAATAATTACGATAAATTACCGTAAATATTTCCTTAATTACGGTAAATTATGGTAAATATTTAAATAATTACGATAAATTACCGTGAATATTCTAATAATTACTGTAAATTACCGTAAATATTTCAATAATTGCGGTAAATTATGGTAAACATTTTGATAATTACGGAAAAAGACCGTAAGTATTTCAGTAATTACGGTAAATTACCGTAAATGTTTCAGTAATTACGGTAAATTACCGTAAATGTTTCAGTAATTACGGTAGATTACCGTAAATGCTTCAATAATTACGGTAAATTATCGTAAATATTCTAATTTTGACAGAATTTGCCAGACTATTTACATTTTGATTAAAATTTTGATCTCTCTTATTTTAATCTGAGCCATCATTTTTTGGCTCATTTTTATTTGCCGTTCGATTCGAATTGTGGTCTTTTTTATTTAAATTCAAATTAATGTTTAAGTCCTGCCCGAGAAAAACGTAGGCAGACTTTTATTAGTAGGATTTGAATATAGATTTACTTTTTGATCCTTTCCTTGTGCTCTAACCGGATTTCTCCCAAATTAATCGTACATATCTTTCGGTCACAGCAGGAAGGAAAATGGTAAAGTCAAAAAGTAAGTCAATATTTAAATTTTATGTACTCAAATTAATGACAATCGATATGTCAAACGCCATTTTAATTTTCTAACATACTTTTCCCAAAAATAGGGACACTGAAGGGGCAAATCCAAAAAATAAGCAAATATTCGAACTCAGTGCCCTCAAATATTTGACAAACCACTGGTCACTCGTTATTTTTCATTTTTTAGAATTTTGACTCTTTTAAGGGGGCTAATAGGAAAGGTTCAGAAGGGTCGGATGGGAAAACCAAGTACATATTCGAAATCAGCGCCATGCCATATCTTCGAATGAGACAATTTTTCGAATTTTGGTTGAAATTGTGGATCTCCCTAACCGCCCCCCCCCCAGGTCTACAGAGCCCATCTTGAAAATTTGTTAGTTGAAAAGAGTTTATAGAAATCCGCATTTTCTCCAAATTTTATTACATTACCATGTGAAAACTCTTAAAAGTTATGAACATTCTGAGCTCACCACACAATTTCCAATTTTCCATTCTAAATCCTCCCAAATTCAAAAAAAAACAGAAACGCCTTAAACTTTTCTTGCTTTAAATTAGCCTAAAAACAGCTCCCTTTTTACTTTTCAACTAAAAAATACATTAAGGTAAGGTGCCAGTGGTTGAATAGTGCCCAGTGGTTGAATATTTTTGCCAATATCAGGGCTCAAAAAAGCAGTTGGCAATATTTCTGTGTCTCACATGCCACAGTACGCAGGCAGTGACGTGTAAAACGTAGCAGTGTTGCCAACTACTTTTCTGAAGCTTATCTGTAGCACTGTTTTGTAGTATTCAACCACTGGAATTAGCCATTCAACCACTGGCACGTTACCTTAGTACAAAAAAAAGACTAAAATTCTGAAAAATTTCATGCTATTTTTTTTTTTTTACTAAAGTGAAATTCTTGCATTTTCCGATTCTTCTTGTTTTTCTTACCAGGTGGCAGTAACCATGGTCCAGCAAACCCACAATCATTTTTAGAATAGATGACAAAAAAAAATGAAGTCAAGTTTCATTTGAAATGAAATGTTGATAACATGGATATGTTTTTTTCTCTCATCTTGACTTATGATATCAAGTTAATTTTAAAAATATTAAAATTTGTTTTTAAATAAAAATTTTCAAGTTCTCAAAAGTCAGGTTCTGACTTTCTAACATTGAGTTAATTTCGAAAATATAAATTTTTTAATAAGTTTTTGGCTTTTTGTGACGCAAAATAGGGTCTTAAAAATTCTGGAACTATCCTCCCCCAGAGGAAAAAATATATCCATGTTTTAAAAAATTACAACACCCAAAAGTATCGAAAATAACTAATAGATATTTCGCCCCCCCCTCCCCCAAAAAAAGATAAAAACCGTCGCGTCGACTTTAGTGAAAATCGCCTCACAACCCCCTCCCCCTCCTGCCACTATCACAAACATGTACCTCTACCATCAACACCGCGTCTTTATTATTGTTATTTCGTTATTCGAGTGTAAAATAATTTACAGCAGCATTAAAGTATTCTTTCTCCGAGTAAATTGATTTTATCCATATTTTATTCCGACTACGGTCGATGAAGAGGAACAAGAGGAATGGTCACCCCACAGCATAACAACAGTAAGCATACTTATATGCATTATACTTTATACACAGTACATAGACATACACACTACATTGACTACGGTACTTGTACCGAGGGGCACAAAGGTGCCGGCGGTTGCGGAGGGGAGTGGGAGCTGGCGAATCTGCCATAATACGTCTCTCACATTTTAACGACGAGTCCATTAAAAATGACAAAAGCTTATAATTTTCAAATGGCCCATTCATAAACACAGCGCAGAAGAGCACAGCAGCGTCTTGATGCATCTCGCGCTCGAGCTCGGTGATTATGTCGTTTATTTGTCTTTATTAAAAGTTTAATGCATTGTAAACGTAAAATGGTTCTTCGAGATATTTACATTAGAAAATGGAAATATATATAGAATATTTCGCGGTAGCTGTACAGTCTCCTATATTTTCGCCCTCTGTCATCGTGCAAAAGAAAAGCCGGCCGCCGAAGCCGTCGCTTCGTTGTTTATTTAAAAATGAAACCATATAATTACGAGCCCCGGTTATTATCGTTATTATTATAATAATAAAACAACAGTAGTTAAATTTTTCTATTATACGCGCGTTTTACTCGTGATTAATAGCGTCGCTTTAGTCGGAGACTTTTCTCAACGTTTTCATAGCGACACGATGCCGCTGCCGAGACCAAAGCATTTCATAGCTGGCGTTTTCTGCATAGCATGTGTTGCGAATGTTATTCTCTTTCATTTACAAATCAGTGAAAATTATCGAAAATCACACGCAGTCAGAACAGTAATAAATTATGGGGGAGATGCCACTGAAAACCAACAGTAGGCAAATTTGCTACGTGAAATTTCTGAAATCCGGAAAAAAATCAGTGAAATTTTCTAAAGAAAAATCGGTGAAATTTTCTGAAAAAATCAAGTAAAATAGCAGAATTCTTTTGACGAATCAGCGAAAATCTGCTGCAAATCAAATTATTTACTGATTTTTCCTGTGCTGTAATTCTGATTATTTATAAATGACTTTTCACGGATTCAAAATGAGGGGGCACACATGGAAAAATTCATCTATATAGCAGTGCAACAATCGAGGAAAAATTAATTTTTTACATTTTAATCACTAATTTAAACAAAAATCGATTTTTATGAACGATGAAATTGTCAACAGTTGCAGACCCTCAATATTTCAGGTATTCCAAATCCTTCAATACAAAGATCATATTTTTTGTGATGAAAATATCCAAAATTCTTGACCGAAATAGGTAGAGTTTTTCTAAATTTTTTGACCCGAAGCACGAGTTTTTCCAGTATTTCAAACTCTTTGAAAAAATATTAGGTAAGATCACTTTTTTCGAAAAATTTCAAACTTGAACCTAATTTCTTGACTTTGAATGAAATTTTTTCATACAACAAGGGAGCTAAGTTGCTCCCTCCACTCCCTTCTATTTGATCTCACTCCAAATGCTCTACCAAAACTCTAAAAGCTGAGAAAAATTTTCAAAACTTGAAATTTTTATCATCAATTAAATTTATTTTGAAATTTCAAATTTCATTGCATTTTTACCTACAAAGAAATACTTTGTTCCATGAGAAAACTGAAACCGCCTTATGGAAGGTACAAAAATAGAAAATTATCGCTTTTAAAAAAACTTCCGACTCAAATCTTTTTTTTTTTAGCCTGAAAATTAAATTTTGCCATTTATAAGAGACGAGCTACCCCCTCTGCCTTTCTCCTGAATCTGGCTTTAAAATATTTCAGTAAAATCAATCAACCCTCTAAAAATATAAATAATTGGAAAAAGTAAAATTTTTAAAACTTCATTTTTCAGAAAAGTATCATTCAAAAATTTATTTTAAAATTACATAAGTAATCAAATTTTGAATCCGTGAAAAGTCATTTATAAATAATCAGAATTACAGCACAGGAAAAATCAGTAAATAATTTGATTTGCAGCAGATTTTCGCTGATTCGTCAAAAGAATTCTGCTATTTTACTTGATTTTTTCAGAAAATTTCACCGATTTTTCTTTAGAAAATTTCACTGATTTTTTTCCGGATTTCAGAAATTTCACGTAGCAAAAACTGCCTATGCCTCTTCCCGGCATTTAAATCCAATTCCGTTCAAATTTTCAGAAATTTCTGCACCCTTTAAAATCCAGAAAGAAAAATACTTTTCTGGGTTGATAACGAACCAAAATCGACTTATGGGACGCGACGGGGAAAAGAGTTGAAAATTTCTGGCTGAAATAGAATTCTTTCCATTTTTTTATATTCGTAGAAGATTCTTCTATGTGTCTCGCAGATCCACCGAGATCAAAACCGAGAACAAACTGAAGTTGATGGTGCGAAACTGATGGATAAACTCATTTAAAAAAAAACCTCGAGAATGTCCATTTTTAGATTTATTATTTTAAAAATACTACACACGAAAAAAAAATATTTTGCTGGCTCCGCGACAGATACCAGACATTCGTCGAATCTCATTTTACACTGGTATACTTATTCAAAGAGGTGAAAAAAAGAGACGCTTCGACGATGATATCGAAGATTGAGATAAACTACAACGTCAAAGGGGGCAGGGGGCGTAGAGACGAATCCGCCAGCGGGCGCTCGCCTCCGGAGGACGAAGGCTGCGCGCCGAGCCGCGGCAGCGATGATTTACGAGACGCCAGCGAGATAGCAACGATTAAACATTAAAAAAGAGAGAAAATTGCGCATAAAAAAGTCAAATTTCAAAAAAATTACCCTCAGCGATTTTATTATTCGGCGATACGCTTAAAAATCTCAAGTTTTCTCCGATATAAGCGAGTATAAGTTTTTCATTTGATGGGCAATAAAAGTTTTTTTTGCCTTTTTTTTTCTTTCCCTTTTCTGCGTTATAATTTAGTATGTAAATTTTTTTAAATGTAATACCGTTTGTAACCAAGTTCACAGCAATAAACCATTAAATTATACGTAAAACGACGATTCAAAAAAGTTTTTGCTTCTTTTTTTCCATCCCCACCTCCGCATCATCCGCATCTCTCTCTCATTCTTCTTCTTCTTTTCATTTAATAAAACACCGCGTAATTTATCGATAGATATTCACGCTGCCGAGCGTGCAAAAATTACACCAGCTACAACAACTTTACTATAAGAGTATCTCAACTACACGCGTATCAAAATCTGGAAAAAAAAAACACGAAAAAAAGCCAGAAAGAACCGACTACGACAACTATATCCTCATACTTCGCGAACATTTTTTCTATCTATTTTCAAAATAAAAATGAGGAAAAAAACCCGCATATTTTACTAATTTCAACTTATTCTCTCCGCAGCTCTCGAAAGTCTCGACACGATGCGACACCGCACCGCAGGTATCTGCTATTCGCTATTTTCGCCGGCAATTTTTCACCGAATAAAATTGTTCTCTTCGGTCTTTCCTTCTCAGTACAACTTTTGTTATTGTGTGCGATCTCTCCCGTCGTCTCTGCGGCCGGGCACGTTCTTCGGGGCCAGCCACATCCGTACAGATCTCCCGCAAGCTTTCCTTTCTCTCGACTCGTACTTTTAAATATTTATTACAAATTAAATATTCAACCGGCGGATTTTCATTTAAATGCGATTTTAATTATTGAGATTTTTCAATCTGTTTCGCCACCCTGGTCACCGCGACGCTTTCTGAAGGCGTACCTCCCGACCACCTTGGTTGCGCTGCTCGGTATAAATACCTCGGAATAATTAAAATGGGTAATTTTAACGAAAATTTTTTTCCTTTTGCGAAGAATAATCGCTCGACCCGCTTTTCACGCTTCCTATTTTTTGTACTAGCGACGTTCGCGTCACCCGAAGAGAAAACTGTCGTCGATAAAGACAAAGAGAAAAAACAGAAATTGAAACAAAAAAACCGCTAGTTTTTCCCTTTTCTCTTGTTGTTATCGTTACGTGATGATTGAGGTGGGGTGTGGCTGACGATGGGGTGTTGGTGGGTTCTCGATATAATTTTTCTTTCTCTCCACGAATGAGTATTCTTTTTCATTATTTCTCTTCGTTTTTGTATTCTATAGTGTTAGTGTACAAAGTTTAAAACAACACTCACCGATGATTTCTTTTCCACCTCAAATGATCCTTTGATGATGACGACAAGAGATGAGGATGCATCTAATAATTCTGATTCATCGATACTGCAAAAAAAAAAAAATTGAATTAGCAATTATACCCGATTTTACACAATTTCTTGAGAATTTACCTATTACTGATTAAAAAATATAGGGACAGCAACAATGGCGGAGGGGGATAGTTTCTAAAATTATAAACATCGGTATCAGCATTATTACTTTTGAAGAAGTGGGGGGGGGGTATGCAACTAGAGAAATAAACCTCAGAATTCGTCGAAAAAAAGTTATTTCCCGAGTTGAATACTATATTTTTCGTTTTAAATGGAGAAAAAACGCGAATTGAAGCATCGCGAGAAGGAAAGTAGGGGTTTTCTTTCTCTACAACGAAAAGTCATCTTTCAACTCTGCATGAATTAAAATTCGAAGTTTTGAAAATTTTGAAAAATTATTAGAAAATGGTGAAGTAAAGAGAGCGTGCGATAATAACTCAAAACTTGAATTTGATATTTACTCATTTTCTGAAAAAATCATGAAATTAGGTATTAGTTATCAAAATACACCTAAGGCTGAAATTTTATGAAGCTTAAAATCCGCAAATTCGTAAAACAACGAAATCTCGTGATTTTTTAGTTCGACAATAATAAAATTTAGGGTAGATAAAAAAACCACTGTAAATCAAAAATGGGCCTCTAAAAAAAAAGTCAAGCCCATTTCCTGGATATGATTTCTACTATTATAAAAAATTCCTTTCGGCCAATTTGTTGCAAATCTGAAATAAAGTACCAACTCATTCGAGAACACCAGAATTGAGTCGTTCACAAAATGCAGAAGATTGGGGGGCGAGGGGGTGGAAATTTTTTGCTGCGAAGTATTCCAACCTCTTTTGAGGGGCGGAGGAATGGGCAGATGGACGTGGGGGGAGGATCAAAAAGGATATACAAACAACTCTTTGAAAATTACATACGTTAGATATTTCAAACTTTTATCACAAATACAAAAATTTTGGCATAAAAAGGTGTTCGAAAGCTGAAATCAGGAACATAAATAATTTTTTTTAAATATTTTCGTTTTGAAGAAATAAATTCTCAGACTAAAATTGTTTGAGTAAATTTTAGGCTTCATATATCCGAGCAAAGCGAGGTTAAATATGTACTCTAAAAATCTCACCATGACCAGAAATGATTTATTTTCAAATTCAATACTTCGATGCTGAAAAAAAATCCCACCATTTTGAGGAGAAAATCTCGAAATTCCCTGACTTTTCCCAAGTTTCCAGGGTCAGGCGCAATTTGGAGAGTTGTAAAAATTGATTACAAATGGTCATTAAGTATCGAAATTTTTCGCAGCAGTATATTTTCAAGTGACAAATAATGAATTTCCTTCCTCTTTTTTTTTCAAAAAAATTGAAAACATTCTTCAAAAAGTTGAAAGAAAATACACATTTTGACTCTTTTTTTTCAAAAGTATATTTTTCAAAAAAAAATCCCAAAAATATTTAGAATTTGATATAAGTATCTTTCTGATCGGTTATCTATTCCACCCCCTCCCATCTTCAATACTTCCTCCTAAAAACGAAAATCATTTATAGGTTTAGAAGGGAAAAAATGGTCGACTGTAATACATAATTCAATAAACCAACAAAATAATAATAATTTTCAATCGTTTTCAAAAACCTTCTCTTGTTTGAGTTAAAAATTATATTTTCTAATTAAAAAGCTTACCAACTGAGAAAAATCTTCACTCGAGCAAACCCTGATTTTTTCAAGAAAAACAACTTTTTCGATCAAGTATTGAGAAAAGGAAAGGTAACGAACTCTAAAACACCACAAAACTACCCCAATATATTTCTCCTGATACTTCCAACCACTTCGCCATACCACAAATCACACATCTCTACTTCACACTCGACCTAAAACGACCTCTCATCGCACAGAAAATTTCGCACTCTCGACAAAAAATCGTCAACGATGAAAAAAGCCAATTTACAGACGTAATCGTTCGCTTTGTTCATTCTGCGAGGTTACGAGAAGGTAAAGGTACCGAGGTCGAGACGATATCTTCTTCAGCACGCTTAAAAATCCAGGTACCTACCCAAACCTATCTCGAGAAAAATCCCAGAGACGAACAGAAATCGCAATTAAGCTATCTGCACATCGAAATCGAATTATTTTACCATTTAAATTAGATCCTCTTTTCAGTTCTTTTGCTTTTTTCCTCCCCTTCATTCCTCACTCCACCCATTACAGTACAACATTGTAGCTTTGTATACGATACGAGTAGATACTCTCTATACATCTTATTTTTTTTTATCACCGAAGAAAAGCCACGAGACGTCGAATAAAATGGCAAAAAAAAACACAATTTAAAACCACTATCACGATACGAGACGAGGTAAGTTTTAAATTTTTAAGAATATTTCACGCTTGGCGTATTACGACATTTCTTCGTATAATAAAATCGCCCGAGCCCGTTTAATCGGAAAAATATTCGTATTAAGGTTATTTCTAATAATCAGCCGACTTGGGTAAGAAAGGAGGAAAGATGCAGAGACGAAGAGCGAACGAGACTTTAATGCCTTGCGAGAGGCGAACGTAACGTAGCATAGCCGAGTAGGTATACTGAGAATAGAGAACGCGAGATAAAGACAGCATGAACACTGTGCAAATGATAATTGGATACCGACCGGGCGAAGAGGAGAATACCCCTTTGCATTATAATGTGCTGCAGTTGAGCTTAGAAACAATCGATTACCGGCACAATCCCAAAGCGTACAAATTGCACCGCATTCTGCTGACTTTGTAATGTAAAGGAACAAGTAATTGCTAATTCAAAAGACAACGAGATTCGATTTTCAAAAGGAAATTTTATTTCAGGCTTCAGCATTTCTTCGCGCGCGCCTCCTCCCGCCTCGCGAAAGAGCACCGCCGGGGAGATTTACTCTTTCTCTAACGACGTAGAGTATATAAGTACCCGATGCCTTGCCCCTCCGCCCGTCCCAGCGTTTTCATGCTGCTAGTGCTTTTTCTCTCTCTCCGCATCTTTGCATTATTCCGAATGGTTTTTACGTTTAATGTCGATCTAACGACTTACGTTTTTTCTTTTTTTTTCTCTCTCTTTACCTTGGTTCTTTTTCGTATTACTCGATGCATCTCCGATGGATAGCTCGTAATACGCGCGGATATACCATTTTGTCGGAATATCTTAACGAAAATAATGTTATTTGAGCGAAATTATTTGACGCGCGGATCATCCTCGTTACCTTTTTTTCTCTCCCGCAAAAGACGACGAAAGGTGCGAAGGAGAAACGCCCAGACTACCGTGAGACCGGCTGCGGCGATAATTTTTTCATACTTCGTCGAGCTTTTATACGAATTACCAGACGCTCGCGAAGCGCCAACGTTTATTTAAAATTCTGGCGGTTTTAACGAAAAGCCGCGTACTATTAAAGCGTTTTTCCCGGCCCGGCCCCGGATTTCTTCTTTTTTACCGCTCGCCCTCACTTCTGGGTACCGTGGAATATTCTTACTTATACTGTTGGCTCGAGCCATCGTCGGTCGTTCAGACATAGCGTAGGTTTACCTTCGCCGATGATACCAGAATAGAGATAATTTCATTTAGGAGGAATTTTTTTCTCACCGGGCTCGAAAGAAACAGCTCATTGCGAGCATCTTTTCATCGACGACCTGGTTGTCGAGCTCGAGCCCTCTCGAATTCCATTTTCTACTTCGAAGAATCGAAAAAAATGCTAGAGATGATGAATTTTTTAGTAAGTATTCATCGAAATTTGGGTTTTGGAATAATATTATCCACCTAATTTTGAAAATTTGATCGAAGCAAGTTCACGTAGGTATTACTTCTTCAATTTTTTCATTTTCCATCTGTTTTGGGTTGAATTTTGAAAACGTGAAAGTCAAACAAAGGCAGGCTTGTGCGGAGAGAGGGAGGGAGGGAGGGTGTTTTCCCAGGTCCGAGGATGTCCAGGACTTTCAAAAGTTGAAAATTCTTTATTCACTGCGACGGTCCTCAAACAGATCATCAATTCATCATATTATGGACGTTCGAAAACTCTTTTTTTGACACCAATATTTTTCTCCTTTTTTTTTGAACAGCTTTGACGGGGGAGGGGTATCAGAAATTTATGGGTAGAAGTGAAGTTAAAGCAATGATGACCTCTTGGGATACCTATTATGGCCTAATTTTACTCCTTTCTCCATTTTTTTTGTCTGTCAAAAATCTATTTTCTCCAAACTACCTCTTACTTCCTTCATTAAATGCACCTTGATTCAATCAATTAAATTGAACCCTGAAAATCAATGCAATCAAGAATCTTAGAATCAATTCAAGTGAAGGTACATATTTCACCTTTTTCCTGAATTTCCAGCTCTTTCTTCAACCATAATAAAAATTTGATGCAAGAATTACATACGAATTTGAATCCTGAAAGTATCGATTTTTATGTATTAATGACCACGAAAAAATCTTCAAAAATAGCAGAAAAGGTTTCATTCAGATAAATATTTTCGACGCATAAAAAGATTCGAAATTTTAATCCAGTTTTCTAAATTGTCGGATTTAACTTTGAAAACATTTTAAAAGCTTTAAAAATTAATGACAAAACCATCAAACGTGAAACAAAAAAATGTTTACATTCGAAATTAGTACTCATAGTTCCAAAACGATAAACTTAGATGTAGAAAAAGGGCCTAAAATGATGAAAAAACTTTGAAAACTCTGAAAATTTCGTTTTAGAAAGAGGCTCAATGTTTGAAATTTTCAATAAACGAGTGTTTTTTTGGCCTAGACGGTTTAAATATTTCAGAAAAAATAATAAAAAATAAAAACTCAATAAATTTTATATTTCCAATGTCTTCTTGAAATTATTTTTGAAAAGGTTTATTCAGCACTTTATTTTTTTGCGAAAAAAATCAATAACCTCTTTCCTCATTCTCGTCACAAAATCATGGAAATACGTATTGTATGATCCAAAAATGTTTGAAAAAATCCTACATTATTTGAGTATTTTTTAATGTACTTAATTGAACAATTTTATCGGTTTCTCAAATGATTTCCTTGTACTTTCACCGAGAATTTACAAATACCGATCACATGTGCTTAGATTATTATCATAATTTTTTTCAAATAGTAGGTAGAACCTATTGCGATCATAAATAGGTAGTTTCCAATTTCATTTAGCTTTTTGAGGAAAACATAATATACGTGAATATGAAGAATGTGTATTTTCCACAGGATTTTTCTTTGCATTATAGGTATCATTTTTCCTACATCAAACTCGCCCAAAAAAATTCCCTTTTTTGATAATTCAATGGAAAAAATCGAGGAAAGAGGAAAATGCTAAAAGTTCTTGCTTTTTGCAAATAAAATCACAAGAATTCCGATTGAAAATCACGTAAAAAGGTTTGAAAATCAGATAATTTCAATATCGACCAATTTCAAAAGTACGATTGAAAAAAAATTAGAAGAAAATTAAGGCATTTTTTCACCAAATGAATATTTAGCTTTAACCAAATATTAAGACAATAAAAAACTTCATATTTTTAGTTACTTACACATTTGTATTCAGGAGTAAATCGGTTCATCGTCACAATCATGAAAAATAACTCGAAAAAATGAAAGAAAGAAACGCGAATTTGAATAAAACATTCAAAGTTTTTTTTTTCAAAATAAAAACCAATAAAAATTACTCTTGAAACACAACAGAAGGCACGTCGTTCTCGCGCAAACCATTAAGATTGATGAAACCTCGAAAAACAAAATTCAATTATTTCGATCTCTTCGGTAAACAAAAAAAAAATCAAAAAAATTATTCGTATATCAACCGATCAGAAATAAAAACTATTTCGCAAACACCGATCATCAATCATACGAACGAAATACTAAATCAACACGTTCAAATCAAAAATCACGTAGCTTTCCACTTTTGACACTAACCGTAATCTAACTCACCACAAAAGGCATTTTTGTCAAACAGGTACAAAAGCGCGCGCACCTTACGAACGATATGTGGTCGCTTGATAAGAAATTATATCACCAGCATTCTCGAACTTCAACTATGATTCATAATCAAAAGAATTTAAATCGGTTTGCAAGTAAAATGGGCAAATAGAGAAATGTACGCGTACCAACCTTTACAATACGTACTTTTACAGAGAATGCTCGAAAATTATGAATCCTACGTACTTTCTAACAATTTATAGCATTCTAAAATTATGCAGGCATCTGACAGAAAATTTGAAAAAAAATAGTGACTTTAGTGACTTCTGATAGTCGAAATAGTGACCAAAAAAGTTCAAAATAGTGACCTTTTTTTTAAATTTCAATTCATTATTTAGCCCAGAAAATATAAAAAAATTCAAAAAAAAATTATTTATTTGTGTAGATATGTAGATATGATTAATAATGAATTCTAAGCAGTAGCGTAACTTGACATTCCCTCGGGAGGGGGGGACAGAAGTCGAAGGGTGAAAATTTTTTTCTTAGGTATATACTAAATGGGCATAAAGATCTGGGATAATGGGGGGGGGTTGACAGCACCTTGGTATAATACTTTTCGAACGGCGTTTGCAATTTAAATAGTGACTATTTTATGCCCGAGCGAAGCGAGGGCAGAGCTTTGAAAAAATTGATTTTTAATACTCGAACAATTCATGTTTGAGGCTGTTGAGGGAGGTATTTACGCCACAGGCTTACATAGTGAACTTTTGAACTAGCCAAAATAAACAATAATGTTGTTTACTTACGCCCGAGCGAAGCGAGGGCGAAACTTTGAAAAAAATTGATTTTTGATGTCCAAAAAATTCATTTTTGAAGGGTGTCTGGGGGTTTGTACCTACCCCCCCCGTATTTACGCCACTGATTCTATGATAATATCTCAAAACAAAGATTAATAACGAATACTAAGAAAAGATAATAAAATATCTCAAAGAGATTTTCTTCAACTTTTTTTTTTTTTTTAAACCCAAAAACAGAAAAACTACAAAAAAATTGATTTTTTGGTGAAATTTTTAAAAAAATAGTGACTTTTTTGAGAGAATAGTGACCAAAAGTGACTTTTGAGCAAAAATAGTGACCAATAGTGACTTTGCTTGAAAATAGTGACAAAGTCACTATAATAGTGACCTTGTCAGATGCCTGAATTATGTTGAAGATTGCATCATTTTGGGTACTATTTATGAAACTCAGATCAAAATACCAAAAACTATCTCAAAACAATTTCTAGAAAATTGGCATTTTAAAATCGAAAAAAATCTAAAAAAATTTTTGATGTTTTACGACCTATTCTATAACAATTTTTTTCGGCAATTTTTCAATTAAAAATTCAGTTTAATCATTTTATGTAGACTGCGTCATCTTCATCTCAGTCAGTTTCTCGTGGAACGGTCAATGGAGGGGGAAGGGCATGAAAAACCGAGGTTCTAAATGCACAAAATTTGCATTCGTGAGCGGAAAAAATGTCAAACATCTATTTGTACATTTTAATCAACGGATTAAAATTCATACTTTCTACATTCTTTATTCGTAAAATTGGTACTTCCCCCTCTCGCAAAAAAACAAAAAATTGATCTCCTTTTTCAAACCCACAACCATTGTCCATTTTTCCAAAATTTACCAGTTCAACGACCTCAAACCGACTACTCAACGACGTACTCATATTCGCAGATAATCTTCAATGCATATTACGCGAACTCGCGAGGTCAATACACGTCGCTTTGTAAAACGACCCTTAAAAATAGGATTTCGCATTAACCAGCACATATCAGCAGGTATTACGTAACTAAACATCTCGTAAAATTTATTCTCTCGCGTTTAAATATTACGAAAACGACATCGTTGACGCGGTATTCTCATCCTCTTCCCAACATATAATCTCGAAAACACGACGAACTCATCTTGCCAGCTAGTCGACAACAAATAGAAAGGTGGTACATATGATATAAGTAGGTATATGGCTCGGTAAAGGACACCTGTTTAATAATTTACGATAATGGTGCATTTTGTTGGGGAAATTTTCCACTTCGTTCATCACATATAGTCTTATTTATACCCGGGTACATTATACTTGCAAATGGGAAAAGGACCGACGAAGGGGTGGCGGAGGATTGAAATTATAGATCACATATTATAATACAGGTATATGTAGATTCGTTCGGGGTATAGTCATTGAGAAAGTTGAAGAGCACTCGGAGAGAGGGCAAGACAGGCATAAACACATCGTACAACAAAGAAGGAAGAAAACGAAACGACCAGGGAGAGAGAAAGACAGAGAGCGTGAAAACTCTCGCGATAGTTTCGCCAGACAAACCTATATGCACACACAACGGCGAAAAGTCATCACGGAGGTTGTGTTGAGAGAGCTTATTTAAAAAACTATGCACATCAGTTGTTCCAAACTGATTACCTTTGCTCGTGATAGCTTTCACGGTAACTTAGTAAACGAGAAAATGAAAACAACACCGTATTATAGCTATACACATAAGCACCGGAGAATGAGATGAGAAGAAGGAAAAAAATACACCATGTATTCGCACATTGCTACCATTCCGAGCAGGTGAACCAACACCAAGATACTTTCGATAGGGTGTATTTTGAGTAAACTTTTTCACATTTGGGGTCTGACTCAGAGAAATGATCAATTTTCATCTAAAACTGAGAATCTCAAATTTTGGTCACTTCAATCAATTAAAGGTCTCATGATGAGTTTTCTTTTTACTGATGGAATTCGATGTAGAATGACATTTTGGAAACGGAAAAATGAAATGGGGTAAATAATGCAAAATTTTCAAGTTATTATTTTTTTAAATCTAAAAAATATCACTAAATTTTTATTGTTAGAAAAGAAATTTTGAATTGAAAAAATGATCAAAGGATGCGTGGGGTGCTTAAATTGGTTGCATCTTTTATTTTCATTCAAATTTTCCAAGAACTGGCCGCCAGGAAGAATTTTTAAAAATTGAAGAGCCTTTAAAATTCTAAATAAATTACAGAAAATGAAAGATTTTTAAATCTACAACCACTGGCGTGGACTGGGGATTGGTAAACCTAGTAATCTGAACCCTCCTCTCCCAATAGAACGAAATGACCAAAAAAATATTCTAAAAACTACATTCTGAAAAATTGCACTTGGTTTTCCAAAAATTCTTCAATTTTTGAAGAATTCGATATCTGTTTCGAAAATCGGAGGATTCTTTACAAAACTTGAACAATTTCTTCCTAAACTCAAGGGATTCTTCAAAAATTCAAAAAAACTGAATAATGAAGAATTTTTCAAAATCCACATACCTCAGAAATTTCCTCAAAATTTGGAAGTTTAAAAAAAATGTTTCGAAAATTGCACAACTTCCCAAAAACTAGCGAATGCTTTGAAAATTGGTCAAAAATAAACAGTTGTGAAAAATTGAACGATTTTTCAAGGTGAAGGATTTTTTTTATTAAATTAGAGAAATTTTTCAACACATGGAAGATATTTTTTGAAAAAAGGGGAACATTTTTCAAAACGAAAGTTGCTTTAAAAATACCAAACATGGAAAAAAACTCAGACTGAACATTTTTTTCAAAATTTCACCTCGTATTCCAATTAAAATAGGAAAACCCACAGGAAAAAAATTATATTTCAACCAAGTAGTTGACTAATTCTAGTATTGTATAAATTGAGATTATTCAAATCTAAAAATTGGAAGAAAAAGTGACAAACTCAGAAATCATTGCGATTATTTGAGAAACCGGCTACCAACCCATCACCAAAAAATGAAAATTTAAGCAACACTCACCGATATAGCTCCGCAAGTGATCAAGGAAGTAGATGAATCAACTCGTGACAAAGCCGAAGTAAAAAAAATACCCGAATCTTAATAACATGCCAAAAAAACCGAACGAAAACACGCGAACACAACACAGCACATTACACCACAAAACAAAAATTCTTAGATCACTTAAAAACGCACGTTAGAACAAAAACGCAGAAGAATATTTTTAAAAAATGCAAATTTGAAAACCGAAAATAACGATAAAAAAGAACTAAAATTCCGATCCATGGTGTTGCGATTATCTTCCAAATATGTAATTCTGGAATCTACCAATCATATTGTGGTTGATGGCGCGGAAAAATTTTCAGGTCCACAAGTAACACAACAGATAACCTGAAATGAGACAAAGAAGAGAGATGTTATTGAAAAAATTTTCAATTCATTTTTATTGAAAATTGGCAAAAAAAAATCCCAGGAAATTATGTTTGATTGGAAACATTTGGAAAATCCCAGATCTAATTTATTTAAATTGAAAAATGTAATTATAGATGAAAAGGGGGTCTTCCAAACTACATAAATACTTATGCAGAATTAGATGAAACCTTGGAATTTTCTATCGAATCTCAAATGCTAATTGGCTGAAATCCTCATAATGTATTCACCCCTTAAAGAGGCAGGAGGTTTCTAATTCAGTACGACGTTGATGAACCCCAAATCACATCAATCCGACTTGAAACAATTGATACGTATGGTATTTCACATGAAACAAAAATAGAAAAAATAAACTCAACAATAAAAAAAACATAAAACATTAAAGATATGATATAATAATTTCCTGAAATTAGTTGAGTGAGAATTTCTCCACCATATATGCTGATTTTTAATACTCATACATTGATTTGATCACAAGATATACGATTCTTGTAATTTCTCATGTAAATAAGTAACTAACAATACGTATAACTAGGTATAAATAAATTTAAATAAATTGTATACTATTACAAATAAATTAGTACTCTATAGTGGGTATATTATGTGGAGTTAAAATTTGAAGAAAATCAATATTGTAGGTACCATAAAAATATTGCCCGGCTTTCTTCAAAGATATCAATGACCTTGTTGAGTCAATACTTTGGTATCACGTTGGAAAATAAAACTTGAAAAAATTGCACAATATCAATACCTGACTAAAACCATGTACCAAATCAACTTGAAAAAAGTGAGCCTTGAAAGGGGACTTTTGCAAAAATATGATGGAATATTTTCCATAAATTCACCAAGTTCCAATACACAAACTCGTAATAATGAAATAATCAAATTCCCTCTATTGGTTGGGGATATTGCTTTGCAGAAAAAACAAGAGAATCTGCTGCAAAGGTCAAAGAAGATAATAAAACTTCTAATAATATTATAGATAGACAATTTGGAGCTTGTAGAATGATATTATCACAGATATCCATCATGTTCAGAAATGATGAGAAAATCATTATAATTGAAAGAAGGAAAGAGGAGATATGCCAATACTGTAGTCTCATAAGAGAAGATTGTAGAAGATTGCTGATCCTCCTCGGGGAGCCATGTCTTTTTCAAAGCGAGCACTTGGCAATCTTCCTGGCAGTTGACTGAAAGGTAACGCCTCTCACAAGACTTGGATATGCTGACTTCCGCTCGCACTGACGCAGTCGTGACCTCTGAGCTAGGCTTAGGGCCTTTCTATCGTACTGGCGGGTAATGTCAGTGCCTTTGACTATAAAACTAAATAGGTTTATAATCAAAGTCAAAGCACAAACAAGAAATGCCGGACCTCCGACAGACAGCACTTACTACCAGTCAAATACCAAGACTCAACTTTGAATCGACGTATGTGTGACTGAAAATATATACTTCGATACATTGAGAAAATCGATGTGAAGAGAGGAGATCATTTCAAAAACAGCTATATTTTGATAAAAATTGCGCTGATAAGATAACTACACAGCAATCAAATTAGCGACAAGCAATAATTTATAAATTGCAACTTGGGTAAGAAAATACAAGCTTTTTACAAGCTTATCAATGGAATAGGAGAAAAATAACTCAAAGAATTCAATAACCGAGTAGGGGAAAGATAACTCGAAGAATTCATCAATGCCAGGTAACTACTGAGAAACCATTATAAACAATTACAATAATTCTTTTGAATTATTGAAAAAACTTTTGATGTGAAAAATTCTTATCACATACATAGATAAATATTTCCCAGACATATCAATACCATAAAATTTAGATTGATATTATTGAGAGTATGAATACTAAAAATGAGAAATCCTCATTTTGGAAAAGACAAGTAAATTTAAATTTCACCCAGGCACATCTCAAAACAGCTACCAATGAAACAACATAGTGCAGTAATGTGACGGATTACTCATATGAGGACTATAACTCAATTTAAAAAATCCCTCGAATACTCCATGTGAATGAAAATTATAAAATTGTAAATAAAAATAAAAACTGCATCTGCAACATCTGGTAGGCAACTCAATTTGTACTAAAACTAATAAACTACGACTTCATGACTCTTTTCTACAAAAAAAAATCATCACAATTCAAATTACACATCGCCAGAAAAGATTTTTTCCAAGTCATAAATCGAGAATCTCAATCCTTACAATTGATCCACGAATTGGTATTCTTTATACTCTGGATATGTCACCTAATTACTTATTATACCTATTTATCTGCATAATCATGCTTTTCGTCATATCACTATTTCAACTTAATACACATTCAACGCACTCACCATCGGGTTTGCCACTCTGCCGTAATCGATCGTAACAATTTTTTCAGGTATTCTTGGATTTCGCGCTGTAACATAAAAAAAAGAAGATACCAAATTAGTCACGAATTGAAATTACTGTGCCTAGATACACATGAACTCTCTCAGTGAAATTTGACTGCCAATAAATAAAAAATTACAGATTCAATTAGTAAATTTAATTCTCTAAATTTGAATTAGTCGAAATTGACTGATTTAAATCGACAAAATTAAGTCACTGTTAGAATCAGTCATAAAAATTACTGATTCAACCAGTGAATTATTACTGATTCAATAATGAAAATTCACTGATTAAATCTGTAATTTTTCACTGATTGGCAATAAAATGTCGCTGATTAACTGGAAAATCAGTGGAATTTGACTGATTATCAAAGACTTGATTTTCTCCATTTTATCTGCCAATTTTGGCATTTTTGACCGATTCACAATCAGAGAGTACGTAATTTTTTCTTCAACTACAGATTCATGAATCAGCGTAAATCAGTGTAAATTTCACTTCACTGATTGAATCAATAATTGAGGAAAAAAATACTGAAGTACGTCGAGCAAACAAATTATAAAGCATTTCCTATGAAAATGGCAAGAACCCTTAAAGAGGCCAATTTTTCCCGAAATAATTTTTCTAGCTTTAGATCAAGTTGTCCAATTTTCAAGAACATTTCTATTAGATTGTGATATCTCAAGATTTGGGAAATCGTGTCTGCCACTTCAAACCTACAAATAATCCAAAATTTCAATGTAACTACTCTTCAAAAATTAATCTGTCTCTGAACAGATCGAGGTCGAGAAATTTTACTGGGAAATCCAATAAAAAACTGAAATTTCATCTACCTTTTCCAAAATTTTATCTAGCTCTTCAGACATCTAGTAATTTGTTTGTAATTTTTATAATCAGAGTGTCTAGAAATTTTTGAAATTTCAAATTCGCGATTTTCTCTCGACTTTTCCCCGCATTATCTATCTCTCAATTTGAACCTCTCCCCCTCCCCCCCCCCAAAAAAAAAAATCAAAATGATCAAATTCATTACAGAAAAATTCTCAAAATAATTCAAATCTGAAGAAAATAATTTTATGTATTTCAAATAAAAAATTAATGAAGGCATTATTCAGTTTATTGAGCACTGAATGAAGTTTTTCAAAAAAACTCATTTTTTTTTGTTGAAAATTTCAATCATGATTGCTATCAATTTTCCCAGAAGGACACATTTTATTCGCTTCAAAATATTCAATTTTCTGGAATGGAAAGGGGAAAGTTATAATTTAAAAATAATTATGTTGTTATGAGCCAGAGCGAAATGAGGACAAAAATTTTCAAAAAAAAGATCAAAAAGCTAAAATTTTCCAAAATTTTTCAAAATTTAAGTAATTAATTTGGTGACCAAAATCGATCGCAGGTCAAAAAAGTGATCAGCTGAATAACATTATGTAAAATTTGAAGGCCTTCAAACCCCCTTCTTCCCCTAAAACGATTCTCTGCTTCCACAGCTTATCACTGAAAACAAAAATTGAACCATTTTTCAAATTTTTAGGAAATATTACTTTAAAATTTTCCATTATTTCATCAGAAAACAAAAGATAGTTCAGCGCCTCACTTCTGGTTTATAAAGGTGCAAAATGTTGGGAACTTTAATTCCAATTAAAAACAAATCATCCCTGGAAAGAGGAGGTAAGGTGACACCTCCAAAATTCAAAAAAAAACACGAAACACCCAAACCATCCAGCTCCCATTAACCTCTTCACGATCGCATTATCGATACACAAACCCAAATCTCTAAACCTAAAGTCCCCGTTATAAAGCTACATCTAAAACTTGAAAAGTTGACTGCCGAACGGCACCAGAATGTTGTTGGAATAACTTGTACACACGTAGGTCGCTGCGCGCAATACGTAGCCTCGTCAGGCAAAGCCGGCGAAGTCCGGGTCCGGCGGGGGTTCGAGTTAATATTCATGGCTTTGCGCCGCTATCATCTGCTATAATTCAGCCTCGGCAACTTCTTACATAGGCATTAAGTGTGCCTGTGGGATGTACGAGTGTGAGTACAAGGCGCAGTGAAAAGGGGTAATACGTTGGATTCGGATCGAGCAAAGTGGCTTCCGAAGGGCGCAGCGGAGATGGCAGATGCAACGTAATGTAAGCGAAAACTTTCATCGGCTTCTTCGCTGCCTGCGTTCGCCTTTCTCGCGTACTCTCTCGTAAAAGTAAACTGAAATCGGCGGCGCATTTCACGTGTCACCGGTGCAAAAGAAGCTTTCCAAAGTGCACCGTACTACGTCTTCGGCTAAGTAAGTACGCGGTCGTACTTTGACAAAATACCACCAATGACGTAGCGAATCTCGGCCCGAGAAACGTTGATAAATTATCCTCTCTCCCTGAAAATGTACATTTTCTTCCGTCGCGTCGTCCCAGGTACGTATTACTCATCAACATCGATCTCGTACACAATTTCGTTGCAGAATTCTCCATTGTCGATGTAATAAGTCGTCCGATAATTTTTCTCACCGGAACTTTCCGCATTAAAAAATGGGTAGAAAAAACTCGAACAAAGTTCGGCTCGAACTTGCGTGAACTTTCCGTCACCGTTGTTGCTTCTGCCTATCTTGTCAACTCCCAAATTCAAAACATCGCGATAGCAAAGATGATGACGAGCGAGACGACAACGACGACGAATAATTTAATTACAACGTAAACATCACCCCTCCCTACCTCCCCGTATCGTTTTTATAGCGTAGTAATATCAAAGCTACACACAAACGTAGGCGAAATATTATAAGCACTTGTTCTTTCTACCGTGTTGCTCGGGGTAAGTATAATATTCGCGAACCCCCCCAACCCCCTCGAACCGCCCGTTAACTGTTTCTTCACTATACGTACACGAAAGCTCGTATTATAACGTTTTAATGTATATGTTCCGCGTCTACAGGAATACTATGCCTTCTATACAATAGCAGACGCGTATACGCTTCGGGAAAGCTTTGAAAATTTGTTTATTTAACACCTCTCTCGTTCGTTGCGTTTCTCTCCTTCTGCTGTACCGGCGCGAAGCAGCGCCTAGCTAGAGCGATGCCATTCACCAAACGTGCCGGGTATTATTTTCGTTAAACTGAAAATTGCGTATTTGCCGGAGATGATCCCGTATACCTTGTAAATATTTCCTTTGAAATTTATCCCACATGCTGTACGTACGAGTACCTATTGTTTGCGGATGTAAGGTCTTAATCGCGGGCTCGAATAATGGAAAGAATCGAGAAATTAGCGTCGTATATGCGGAACGACTTGTTTTCTTCGCTTTAAGAAACGTTTCTTTCTTCGGTGGTGTTTCTATGTTGACGAATGGAGATTCTGAAATATCCCAAGAGCTGGATAGGCAGTGGAAAAATTTTAAAATGTTCAATAACAAGTCATCGAATGAATTTTTTTCAACTTTTGACGAGCGTTTTATTTCAACAAAAAATTAATATTTTTAAGCAATTTTGAAACTGCTGATGGGCGAAACGATGAAAAAAACAAGAGTTCATTTCTTTCTCAAAACAGTGGAAATTTATACATCAGTGAACCAAATTCCGAAACAAAAATTAATAAGTCATGTAAATCTCCAATTTTCGTCATTCGTAAATTGAAAATTTTTAGGGGGAAAAAAATCAGAAAAGTCTGTAGATCTAAGAAATAAGGAAAATTTTAAATTTCTTGGAAATCGAAATCACTCTTTATGAATATAATCATTTCATAAAGGTGGATCGTTTACCCCCTTTTCTCCGAGTAAAATAACAAGGTGTTTACTGGATCTAAAAAAAATGAAAATTCTAGCCCATTTTCTGTTTTTTCATTTTTAGTGAACTTTTCGTTCTAGTTGTAGGTACAATAATTTGGCTCCAAATTTGCCCGAGCTCTCCGCCTCCCTCGGATACACTCGTTTTATAGGGACACTTTTTTAGGAGCTTCAATTTTGAAGAGTTATTACACGCCAGGGAAAAAAATTGATGAGCAAAACAAAAATATAGCAGAACCTTCCAAACGAATTTTAAAGTACTTCCTCCCCACCCCCATCACTCATCAATAATATTTTTTCAACAAATAAATTTTATTCGTTTTCTAACAGCCTTTTCTTGTCACACCTTTTTCTCAAAAGGTTACATTAAAATTTGTTCATGAATTTGAAACCATAGGACAAAAATTAAAAAATACTCTCCGATTAATTTCATGGAGTTATAATAAATTTAATGGGGATAAATGGGAAAATTATTAAACAAGAATGATGAGAAAGTGAAATCTTCATAAGAAAAAGAATTTTCAACACAAAAAAAATTCAGAATGAATTTCACTGATCGATTAGAAAATTCAAGAAGACAATGTTGAAAATTCTTGCTTTTCGAAGTAAAATTATCATAATTCTGACTATTTTCTGGATTACCTAGTTTTTTTTTAGTTAGTAACCAGCCTATGGGGGGGGGGGCGCTCCTGTTAGTAGTATCTAGACCTCAATAATGGAGTTTTTGGTGACTCCAGTCCAGATCCAGACACGTATTCGAAGTTGAACAGCTACTTCTTTTTTTTCGTAGCGGAAAGCAGCATATATCCACTGGCAACACTGCGACAAAAATTCCCTAAAAAGGAAAATTTCATGCCGTTTTCCATTAAACATACAGGAGGAAAAATTACATGAAAATCAAATTTTCTAAAATTTTAACAATATTTTTTAAAATTTAGGCGCTTTTTTCTATACTTCAACAGTCATCAGAAGCAAAACCAAAACTAAAAAGCAACCCCGAAAAAAACGGGAAAAATCAAAAAAAAAAAAAACACAAAAAACAAAACCAATACCTAGAAAAAACCAAAACAATAATCAAATCGAAATTGGGTTTGGTTTTTGCTTTCCTTGGAATTTTTACGATGTTCTAAGTATCTATTGGGTTGAATTTTAAGTGCTAGAGCTATTGAAAAAATTTTTTAAAAAATCCACTTTATTTTTTTTTTTGTAGAAAATTTTCGATTTTTTTTATTTGAATCGGTTATAACTCGATAACATGGTTCTCACTTATTTGATTTTCATTTCAGTGTAGGTATTTCGGGAATCTCCATACCTTTATACACAGAAAAAACAGAAACAAAAACAAATTAAAAATAACAAAACCAAAACGTTTGGAAAACTAATATCAAAACAAAACCGCAATCAAAATTACTACCTTCCTAAAGCCGAAACCAAAACCAACAACAAAATATTTTTAAAAAATTGATAAGAAAATTCCTCGAAATTCTAGAAATTTTTAATAGAAATTTCCAAAGCTGAAAAAATTTACGATTTTCTAAAAAAAATCGATGTTTAACAAATTGGACAGTTTAAAAAGCATTATAGGTGAAGTATTTTTCAAACGATTTCACATTCTTCAAAAATTAGTTAGGTCTCAATTGTACAAAAAAAGGCTTCCGCGCGCAATTCGTGTTAAAATTTATTTTATGCTTGAATCTTGTTCTAGACACTAGAACAAATAAATTGAGCGCCTATGCCCTTTTTTCCCTCTCCCCCTCTCCCCAGGGTCCACCCCCCAATATTTTAAAGGCGTACATCGCCTAATTTATGGGGCTAGAAAAAAATTTCTCACACAAAAGTTGTTCCTTAATACCTAATATATAATTCCCCCTCATAAAAAGTCATTTTGGAGCAACCCCTGCCCCTCCAATTTGGAAAATGTGTTTTGGAAAAACACCAAAATTACGTTTTTTACCTTTTCAAGGGAAAGTTTCAGGGGTACAGCAAAATTTGTCATGACCAAAAGTTTTCATAATTAAATTTCCTATTCCGTGAGGTAAAACACGACTATTCCTCCCCTCCCCCGCCCCCGCGTCAAAGAATCTACCCCTTTTAACATTTCAAACGCCTGTATCGCGTAATCTATCAACTCTGCTGAACATTTTTTCGAACGAAATTTTTTTCTCAACGTCTTATGTACAGTTTACTCCCTCATTAAAAGTCATTTCGGAGCGACTCCTACCCCCGAAAATTTGGAAAATGTGTTTTGGAAAAACACCAAAATTACGTTTTTTACATTTTCAAGGGAAAGTTTTAGAGATTCAGAAAAATTTGTCATGAAAAAAGTTTTCAGAACTGAATTTTCCATCCCACCCGGTATAACAAGTTCCTCCACCTTTCACCAGCATATGATAATCGCCCCCCCCTCCTTCAACATTTCAAAAGCCTGTATCGTGTAATCGATTGACCATGTAAAAAAAATTTAGAACAAAAGTTTGTTTTTTCTCAACATTCAAAGTACAATTTATTCTCTCATGAAACTTCATTTCGAATCAACCCTTGCCCCTCAAATTTGTAAAACAATACGTAGATCACACATGCGTGTTGGGTAACCCGCATATTCTTGCTGTATGTATGTGGCATTTTTGATGATATATTCTCCGTAATCTCTTATTTTGTAAATAAGTAGATAAGAGTTTATCAGGGATGCGCCCCCGAATGATATTGCTTTTGGATTTAGGGGCTTAGGCTTTGATTGGGGATTGAGAGATTTTGGTTTGGGTTTCAGGGATTACTGTTTAGGGATTGAATGAAATGTTCGAAACTTTCCTGAAGTTATGAAGGCATTGAGAGCCGAAAATGGAAATATTATAATCTAACCCCAATTCTCCCAAACTGTTTTGACCTCAAAATTCAAAATTTAATTTTCAACAAACCTTGCCCTCGAAACACCATATTGTCGTTGATTTTATAAAAACCTCCTATGTGACTTTTTTTCAAGGGCTCTTTTCAAGCTTGTTGGATTCATTTGGACGAGCGTGTTCGTTGAAAGGGTCTCCGATTTGTTAAAACTAAACAATTCATTTTTTTTTTGGTCGATTTGGCTGTCATGACCAATCCAACAAGCTTCTCTGAAAAAAATGTCACGTAGGAGGCTTTTATAAAATCAAACATTTCACACAAAAATATGTTTTAAAAACTATTGTACTTTTTCTTGAGAAGTACTAGAATTTACAAATCCAATTTTTTTGCAAAAAATTTGATGTAACGAGGAAATTATCGCGAGATTTCACAGACCAACTAGAAAAATCTAGACTTCAATACGATGTTTTGAGGCAGGGTTTTTTGAAAATCAAATTTTGAAATTTGATGTTAAAACAGTTTGAGGAAATTACTTTTTGTCATGACAAATTTTTCTGTACCTATCTCTGAAACTATCCCCTGAAAATGTAAAAAACGTAATTTTGGTGTTTTTCCAAAACACATTTTCCAAATTTTCGGGGGTAGGAGTCGCTCCGAAATGACTTTTAATGAGGGAGTAAACTGTACATAAGGCGTTGAGAAAAAAATTTCGTTCGAAAAAATGTTCAGCAGAGTTGATAGATTACGCGATACAGGCGTTTGAAATGTTAAAAGGGGTAGATTCTTTGACGCGGGGGCGGGGGAGGGGAGGAATAGTCGTGTTTTACCTCACGGAATAGGAAATTTAATTATGAAAACTTTTGGTCATGACAAATTTTGCTGTACCCCTGAAACTTTCCCTTGAAAAGGTAAAAAACGTAATTTTGGTGTTTTTCCAAAACACATTTTCCAAATTGGAGGGGCAGGGGTTGCTCCAAAATGACTTTTTATGAGGGGGAATTATATATTAGGTATCAAGGAACAACTTTTGTGTGAGAAGTTTTTTTCTAGCCCCATAAATTAGGCGATGTACGCCTTTAAAATATTGGGGGGTGGACCCTGGGGAGAGGGGGAGGGGGAAAAAAGGGCATAGGCGCTCAATTTATTAGTTCTAGTGTCTAGAACAAGATTCAAGCATAAAATCAATTTTAACACGAATAGCGCGCTGATGTACAATTAAGACCTGACTAAATAGGAAACTGCTAAATTTGAGAATAATAGGTAATTTTCTATAAATTAAACAATCCCCCCCCCCCCAAAAAAAAAGTGAAATTCATACTTTATTATATTTTTTACGACTTCCGATAAAATTTCAACTATCCGTCGATTAAAATAAATTTTTTGAGCAATTTCAGATATTTTTCGAAAAATATGTACTTACATCACATAATTTTATATACTTTCAAATTTCATACTCAATCAACTAATTTTTGGGAAATTTGAATTGAAATTCGATCAAACGGAAAGTAAAAAGCACAGCTATCGCTATCACTCATCTTTAGTCGAATTAATAAATCAAAATATATCAATCTTTGCCACTTAAATAGCTTCAACTTAGATTGATTGCTGATTCAACGTTCTGAACATTGGTGACGATGATTCATCAAATTAGACACCGAAACTGATTACTTTCAGAACATAACTTGAGACAATATTCTCATCAATTAACTCCTCCCTATTCGATTCATCATTTGTATTCCTTGGAAAAGCACCTGAACACTTTTTCGAACACCACAATTATATCAAAAACACTCGTCTCCTCACACTTCCACCTAATTCACTTCAAATGCGACCAATGTAACTGCATTACTCTCTGAAAATCACCGATACACATGTAATCCTCGCAGTTTTCCGAATTGTCTTCGACGATCACGCCAGCAAGCCGAAGCCGCCGCGAATTAATTAAATCCGAACTACGTGTCCGCCGTAGACAAATGGTTTCTCTTTTAGAAACTTCTTGGCCACCATCGTCGACGACGATAAATTATAAAATCAACACCATCGCATCGTCTCGCTCAAAAGCTCGCCGCACAATTCACGTCGGAATGTACGACAGCTTCGCTTCGGTGTGGCGTGCCCCCGGCAATCATCGTCTTAGCCTACGTATACAAAACGCACGTCAGCGTCACAAATGCTCGTGACTTTTGCACGAACGCCAACACTTACTCTTTTCGTATAATCGTATTCAGGAATGTTAATGAAAGATCGGGCAACAAGTCGCTCTTTCATTTGTCATTAAAACCAGCAAAACGTTACGTATAAAGCCACCTTTGCTTATTCCACCTCACCACCTCCCCCCTCCTCTCGAGCCAAAACGCGTAGCTCGTTTCACGCCATCATTTAAATGCGGTTGGTGCTCCGCGGAGTCGACCTTAATAAATACATAGGCAACCTAAAGTCAATTCGGTTTTAATTTCTTGACCTTCCCCTGGGAGGGGGGGGGGGCAACATCTCACTACATCGCTATAGAGTGCGATGTACCCTTTATCGAACAGCTTCGGGGTATTAAAAGGAGAAAAAAATTCATTACGTTTTATTGAGCTATGAAAAAACACACCCTGGACCTTTCTCATTTCGCTCGACTCGGCGCGTTTTTGCCATATAATGTGTATCTCCTATACTGGCGTATGTGATTAAGTTTTAATCTTACCCTCGGCATCTGTATCTCTCTGTTGTGGCGTATTTGTCTCTTTTTCTCACCCCTCTCCCTGCGCCTCTTCTGGGAAATGCACCACGCCAAGTTTTTATCTCCTCAAACGAGCGCAAATTTTCAAAATGATTAAAATAAAAATAAATGTTACGCGAACGTTTTTGTTTTTCTCTCGTTTTGTTTATCGCTTCTCTCAAAACTTATGGCTTTTTTCCGGCACTAACTTTTAAAACCCTCGACTCTCTCGTTCGAGATTTCCATTTCCAAACCCCCTCCTCTCGTCCCCGGATCCGGCAACTCCATTAGTTTTCATTCACACACTAAGTACGTCTGTGTACCTCTCTACTTCGCTGCCCTTCTTCGAATCGTCGATTTCGAGCATGCTTTTCCCCTGCACCGAAACAAAAATAAAAATAAAACCGCGTATTACATCGACCCGACGAAATACCGTAGACCGAGCTTTCTGCAACAGATTGTTGATCTGATTAGAAAATTTCGACCCTTTTCCACTCCCTCGGTCGTTCCGTCTCGCTCGCAATTAGCGGTACACGTACTTACGTTGGGAAAATCTCTCCAAGAGGTGAACTTTTTCCGCATGTACGAGTTGCTCTCGGTCTTTTCATAAATAATGTAGAAACCCCGGCGGGGGGGCTACGGTTCGGTGTGTCCGTGACATATGTAAATATCTTCAGCCCCGAGTCCCATATCCTTTCGCCGGCCACCACCTTTAAAACCCTTCGTACTCGGCTTGTAATGTACATGTCAAATGATAGGTCTCAAATTAACCCCCGCTATCTACTTCAGTTTTTTCCACATCCCCGTCCGTCTTATAGTCGTTGATCAAACACTCACGTCCTTTGGCCAGCCGACCAACTTGCAGCTTTCAACCTACGACCATGTCGAGTATCTCATTAAAATTATTTGGCGATTTGATTTCATGCTAGAGTACCCGAACCAGAGTCGTTATGTCGCGTGGTCGTTTCACATACACGTACGTTTTTTTTTCGCTCTCCTTTCTTTGCTTCCTTTTTCCTCCTCCCTCTGCATTTGCTTCGACAACTCTATGTCTATCCAGCGAGCGACGGCGACTGGTGTAGTACTTGACTTCGGTATGCATAATTGGTTGGCTCTCTGTACGGAGCCGAAGGAACACGCGACACGTGTTCTGTGTTCATTGTCATTCGGTCACGTGGCCTGATCATTGACTCCGGTGAGAAAATAATACGCGGTCGCGTGCCCCTAGTCACGGCTTTTGCGTCGTCGAATCGCTTACAAGTACGTACCAGCTAACTGATTTTTATCGTTTCACACTTGATGATTCAGAACGGTGAAACGGGTATGATGTTGAACACGTATTATTTTACTTTACCCCCGGTTCTCACCATAGTCGATTTCGTTGGTCTCGTTTTTCGGCACGAATTTACATATTAGGCTGGAATTATTTTCTTCGGTTGGATACGAGTTGATTTCAGTTTGGAAGCGGGATTTGAAGTATTGAATTGTGATAGGTTTATTAGAAAAGATGCGGTAATTGCCTAGATACATATTTTTTTCAATATTTAGAATACGTGAGGTTTGTACACCAGGCACGGTAGTCGGTAGTACATAAATAGGTGTTTCAATTTGGCTTTTTCGAAAAGTTGAAGAAAAAACAGAAAAAAATAAATTATAAAATGACGTTGAAATCAGGCGAAAAGATTTCAAAATATTACGATCGGTTTGATCCCTTATCAGAGATTCAAACCACCAGTAAAAGGGGCGATTCGAATCACTGGATGATTCAAAATATTTCATTCGAGAAAGTATTCGAATCAATCTCGATAAAATGTCAATATGAGTTTCAAGAGCTCCAAAAATTCGAAAAAGTGACATAACTTATTTGTGATTTGAATCATATTTCGGTTCATTTAAAAGATTGCTTGAGATTTGAATCGTCAAAATTGGAATTTATTTGTGATCCGAGATTTTGTATCATTTTTTATAAGATTTTGCTTAGTATTGCAAAAACTGAACGGAAATAGGACATAATGAACAGTAATTAATGATAAAAAATGAAAAGTAAATAAACATTCAATTCAAATTCAAAAAGTGAACGAAAGTTCGTTCAAGTTTACAAACGAAACAATAAAATGAACTGAACGAAAAAAACAAACGAGATTTTTAAAACGAACTGAACGCGAACAATGAACGGCTCAAAAGAAAAACCAAACATGAACGAAACGAACGAACGAGTTTTTTTTTTTTTTGAAACGAACTGAACTTGAACTTGAACAGTTCATAGAAACTGAATATGAACAAAACGAATGAACGAGTTTTTGAAAACAAACTGAACGGGTCAAAAAAACACGCCAATAATATAAACGAGCTGAACCTGGACGTGTTCAACAATCATTTTTCAATCATGCTAATGCTTTTACCCAATTGGAAAAAGAGCAGTAGGTAACTTAAAAACCAACCGTTTTTATAAATAGTTGTTCGTTCCTTTTCGTTTAGTTCAAAAAAAAAAGACGTTCAGTTCACGTTCAGTTGGGAACTGAACGTCTTTTTTTTTTGAACTAAACGAAAAGGAACGAACGTGTGAGATTTTTAAAACGAACTGAACGTGAACGATCCAAGCTTATTCAGAATCAGAACAGATTCAAACCCTTCGAATTCGATTTTAAAAACACTTAATCAAAGAACCAAATTACATAGAATCAATACAGTGATCATAATTAATAAAAAACAGAGTTTCGAAGTATAAGAACAGAAAATAGAAACGAAGAACCACAATAAAAAAAAAAAAATTAAACCAATTTTCACCGAAAACTAAGTAAATGGAACAGAAAAAAATTGAAAAACGAAATCCAAGAATCATAAATGATGATAATAATAATAATATAGAACCCAACATGAAATCCAAAAAAAATGATAACAATTGCTCCAAGGTTCGTATAGGCATCTACTTAAGTCGTTCCAAAATTCAACACAAAATCATGAATTTCAAAAAAAAAAAAAGTAAAAATCAGTAAAATACGGCATGGAGATATTTCCTGAAAGGTAATATCAACCCATTATTCATTTCATGAAAAGTTTGTGGATGTTTTCACAACAGAAAAAAAATCGAGTATCTAGCTAACGAACTTTAACGATACGTAACGTAGGTGATTAGCAGATTTAATCTGAACTAGTTCCTGTTTGAGCCATTTTATTCATCACTGTTGGTAAATTTTTCAATATAGAGATGTTCGGAAGTAAGTATTCGATTAACGGAAAAATAACACCAAGAAACCTTACGTAAGAATCAACGAGAACCGATACATTTGTAGTTATACGATGAGAATCTGCATTCACTGAATTCAATTTTAGCACCGGAAACGAGCGTAGTAATTAGAATATATGTTCAATTACTCCGACCACTTCATAAAATGGAATAGGTAAATCATAATTTCGAATAAAGAAGAGATCGACTTCATCTATATGAAAGTAAACGCCGGTATCAAACGTAAACGCAATCAACAACTTGCAATTTTGAATGCAATTTCGACGCCGGAATCAATCGCAAAGGGTAGATAATTCAGTAACCGAAACTGATTTCAAAATACATAATTAACGTAGTTTTTAGTTTACCTGTAGGACATACTTTAAACGAGAACGATATAATAAATCAATTTAACAAGCTAGAATGTGATCTCAGAGAACACTTACCAACTCGATGCGATGAATCTGTAAGCAAGACCACAGCAACACGACGCGAAAGTATCTGCATTCTATCATTTCCAGCACCGGAATCTAGTAAAGCAATACGACTTCGAATTAGTTAAATCTCACCGAACACAACACGAAATAGAATTAGAATGAAACAGATATCGACTAGACGTATGACGCATCGATTGCAAACACAATAGAAAACTATGATCGTCATTTCGACTTCAATATCAATCTCAATGAGTCATTTAGTTTCAGTTAACGAAACTCTTATTCAATATAATGTTTTCCATGGATATTTAATAATTATGAATACGACAGTACCTAAATTATTTCACCAACCTGAGATGCGATTCCAGATCACTTCCCAACTTGAAGCGAAGAATCTGTACACGACGAGAACGAACGCGATACGACTCCGCATCCCATAAATTTGTTTGCGGCACCGGAATTTACTAAAACAATTCGAATATAAGTTTAATTACATTAAACACTTCGATTAGACGCGAATATCAAACACAAACACAATAGACAACTTCGAGAATGTTATTTCGACATTAAAATCAATCGCAAAGAATCATTTGGTTACCGAAACCGATTTTAAAACACTTTTTCATTCGATTACAATCATTTTACTAACCAACCGACGCTAATTAATACCGATTAATTAAAAAATTAAAATAAAGGACCATTTCGCGTAAATAAATTCCGAAATAAACAACATGGCTGAAAAAAATAAAAAAATTAAATTTCAGAATAAATCAAATTGCGACGTTGCCAAGCATCGCTAAAATGATTTATTGCGTAATTTCAGTGTTACCACGCAACGATTCATTAATTTCTTTTCATTTTTTTATTTTTTTAATTTATTGATTATTTTATTTTTTATTTTAAATTTAAAAGATGATAATGACATTAATGACTAGTCTAAAGGATGATGAAGAGTTATTAGTTATTATTCAAAACTGGTTTAATATTCAACTTAAAACAAATAAAATAATTATTTTACCCATTTGTAATTGTAGGTATTAATATTTTGTGAAAATACGAAATAATTACCTACAAGTTTAATTACATAGTTAATCAAATAATTGTTCAAATTATTGAATAAACAAGTTATTTTATTTTACTATTTTTGAAGAACAAATATCTGAAAATTTCATAATTTCACAAAAGTTGCGTGATTTTTCAAAAACATGAATTGGATACCCTACAAAAAAATTGTACAATTTTCGAAAAAATTGGAGAATTTTCTAAACTTGGAGAATAATTTTCGAACAACTGTACGATTTTTAACATTAGGCGATACATTCTAAAACTTAGACATGTCTTTTTACAACCTGAATAATTTTCCAAAAACTAATATAAATCTTTCAAAATTAAATTTTTTCATAAAAATTACTTAAACAATTTTTGTATGAAGGTGAACGACATGTTTCACAAATCTGAACAAGTTTTCATAAATATATTAAAGAATTCCCCAAAACAAGGATGTGTTTCCATATTTCAACTGCCGAACGATATTTTCAATATTCAAACAATTTTTATCCAAAACTTGAACTTCTTGTAGAAAAAAAATGTTCTGAAAATTCTTCAAGATTGAAACAAAATCAAGATAATTAAAATAATAATAAAAAAAAAAACAAGAAAATTTCCGCATCCAAATTATGAAAATGAAATAACTTGAAAGGCCCCAATAATTGGACGTATTTTTAGAATTTCATCTAATAAATTTGTACATAATTTTTTTTAAAATAAATTTTTTAATTGAAGGAACTAAGTACCTACTCGTGCAGTTTGAGAAATTTTAAGTCGATTTTATTTTATGACTCGATGTTTTTAAACTCAAGGTGGAAAATGCATTTTTTGTCCAATGGGCTTTTCGGTTTTCAGAAAGTGCTTGATTTTTTTTCGGTTCAGTTACTCGTTTTCTTCGGCTACAGCATTTAAAAAAAAAACCAATTCAATGGCCGTTTGTAAATAGTGACTAAAATAGACCAAAACGAAAATTGATCTTCAACAATTAACATTTACATAACTTTCAACAATTTTCGTATCAATTTTAGATATTCTCCCTTTCGATGAACCAGTTTCGTGTTTTTTGAACAATTCAACGCGGTCACATGTGCAAATGCAACGATGCATATCTCAGCAAAATACTACCCTATTTTCTGACATAAAAATCTCCCCCTCCGCCAACAAAAAAACACTCGCACAATCTGTTCCCTGTATATGGCTCAAACTACAAGATAATTCTCGGATTTACATCGTCACGACGAATAGCAATCGCAATGTGTATTATTTTTCCAAGCATAAAAGACCCAACACAGGGAAAACAGACCGAACGAAAGAGCGCAGGAAAAGATATACGCGGAGATAGATAGCGGCGAGATGAGGCACAGGCTCTACCGCAAAAATAAATTAATTCGTTAGCGAAGCATGTGCGACAAGATTAAAATCTTGCGTCGAGACATTAATGCTGCTGCCAAACAACGCCAAGATATAGTGCTCTTCGTGTACAACGTCTACGTATGTAGCCCTATACTGCACTCGGGTAGACCTAAACCGTATATTTTCGCCAACTTTGCTCGATTTCCAGCACAACCGAGAACGAAATCCGAATCAACCCCGCTGGCGGCTCTTTATCCGTATGTCTCTCGTCTCGAGACGAATAAACGTACTAGCGATACTAATAAACCGATGAATAATAATTCTACATACAAGTTTCATTTGCTTACCAAATGCCAGAAGCTGTACATTCGAAAAATATAGAAAAATTCTCCAAACGATAAACATAGGTACCTACCGAGAGTATATATATTTTAGTTTTCACATCGTAACAAATTTTGCCTCATCTTTTCGTACAAACAATCGTATTTGTCGTAATTTTTCGTTAAAGGCCGAATTCGATGGAAAAAAATTACGTCGTCGTTGTAATTTCACTCTGAGCAAGAGGAGAGGAAAAAAGAAAGAAAAACTTTACGAACCCCCCATTTATACGTTGTGCGCGCCGCTGAGTAATTCGGAACATCAAAGTAGTTAAATTATGATGGCAAAGAAGCAATTAACCCATTTTAGTATCTTCTTCCTAATGAAATAAGTCGAGTTTTAGAGGTTTGATTCGTGACAGTAAACGTCTTCCTTCTACGACGCGGTAAAGCACCTAATAACTTTAACGATTTTGATTATGTGAATCCCTGCGACGACTATTTTTACTGCTTCGGCCTCGCTATATACTTAGTGGTCGTACAACGAGCCTATAATCGTATAGTGTGGCAATGCGAAGTGTTTCTGGTTTGGAAAAAAGCTCAAACATAAAAAAGAGAACGAGGAAATGTGTTTTTTCTCGGTTACTTTCTGCAGATTTTTGACAAGAGATGAAAGAAGCCTGCAAAAGTGAAATTAAGTTGCAGATTTTGAATTTATTTTCCTCTGATGGGTATTCTCGATTTTGGGCTATTCCAAACTAAAATCGGCCGATTTCGCTCAAATTTTTTTTCAACAAGTACCCCTTGATGGTCTATTCATAAAACCCGGACATTTTTTTCCAACTCTCAAGGGGAAGGAGGGCAGATATCAAAATTTTTATGCAATTAGGATTTTTAGCAAAATTGCTCAACTTTGAAGGCGCATTTTTCGAGATAGGTTGTATTTGGGGGAAACATTTTTACGGGATCTGAAAGAGAATTGATAGGAGATTCAAGATCAATAATCTTACTTTGAAAAGCTCAAAGTTTAACTTTGGTGGTGAAAGCTCAACTTTCATGACAAGTACAAAAGATGAAAGCTACCATTTAAAAATCTGAAAAATTGCAGTAAGTGGCTCTTTTTATGCTCTTTTCAACCAAAAAATTTTCAAAATGAGATCTCCAGACCCCAAAGGGGTACAGAGGTCCACAATTTTGACCAAAATTTAAAAAAAAAATCGAAAAAGTGAAGTAACAGATTGATTACTATTAATTCGACGACAATGGTTTCTAAAATGTACTTGGATTTTTCATCCGACTCCTTTGAGCCCCCCCCCCCCTCATTAGCCGCGTTGATATAGGGTCAAAATTCGAAAAAAAAAACAAAAAATACAAATAACGTGTGACCTGTCGTTTGTTAGGTATTTGAGAGCATTGAGTTCGAATATTTGCTTATTTTTTGGATTTGACCCCTCAGTGCCCTTTAACTCCCAATTTTGGAGAAAAGTATGTTAAAAAATTCAAATGGCGCGTGGAATATCGATTGTCACTAGGTAATTTAAGGGCATAGAATTCGAGAATCGATTTACTTTTGAATTTGAATCAAACACATATTCGAAATCAGTGCCTTCGAATTAGTATTAGATATTTTTGAATTTCGGTCAAAATTGCGGACCCCTGTATTCCTGGGGGTCCGGAGATCCCATCTTAGAAATATGTTAGTTGCAAAATAGGTAAAAAAAGGCTGAAATCTCATGATTGAAGTCATTGAAAAGGGTCATTCAAAAGCATAATTTTAGCTGTTAGATTTTTTTTCTCGTAACCATGCTTATTGTAAGTCGTGCACTCGATATTTTTTCAATTCTTTTCAACAAGTGTTGAGAATAAACTTTTACTACCTATCTGACTTTTTCAAAACTATTTTTCCAAGTTGAATATCTTATTCGAGTGAGCAAATTCCATTGCGAAGGAGGGAAAAGAATGAATAAGAGAAGTAAAAACGAATTATCGATACCTAAAAAATGTAAAACATTTAAAGTTTTTCTCTCTTTCTCTAAAAAAAAAAATAATAAAATTACCTGTACCGTGAATTTCATCCAAAGCGAAATGTCGATATTTTTAGCAACCTCTTTCGAGGTATTTTTCAAGCTCGAAAATATTTCCCTTCCTCAACCCTCTGCCCATATTATTCGGCGGTAAAATTGTTGAATTCGTTACATGCGGTGTCTCTTTCATGGTTTCTCTGCGGTTCGCGGTTGTGCACTCGCATAATATAAGGTATCTTTTAGATTTTCGACAATTTTCCGGGTTCTTTTGCTTTGTGCGATGCTTTTATCAAGTTATTCACGATATAGAGACAGTTTTTCTTTATTAATATGCCTATAGCAAGTTGTGCTCCGAGTTGTCTCTCATTTTTGGCATATTTCTCTTTTTTTTTTTCAAGCTCGAGTAACGTTTATGATAATCGTGTTTATTTTGGCTAAATTTGGGATAATTTTGAGTTAGGAAATTTCAAATATTTTATGGTGGAATTTTTATGGCTTTTTTGTGGTAGGTTTTTTCTTAGGCGATGAGAATGTGATTAAATTTGGGTTTGTCGAGAATACAAAAAAAAAATCATTTTTTACTACATATTTGTTTATTTAAATTTTCGTTTTACATTTTTTGAAGATTTCGTCAAAGTATGCAGTCTAAATAATTGATTAATCACTTTGATCTTCTCAAATGTGTAATTGTAAATGGAAAAAATTGTCTTTGACAAAATATTCCATTGAATTAAACTCAGTAGAAAAAAAGTTATCATGGTGACTCAATTTCATCAAAAAGAAACCACAATCCCAACATTCTCGAGAATTTCTAAATAAATTTCCAAGATCCAGACTCAAACATTATACAAAAATAAAATTGGCAATAACTAAATTAATTTCTTCGATTCTTAAAAATTTTCTCAACTCTCAAAAAACCTTTTATCATTACGTTAGCTTTGACGAAAAATCAAAATTGCATAAAAATCACGAGCCCTTCAACTACTTTGAAGATTAGAAAGAGTAAATTATATTGAATTTATGAATAAATCATCAGAGAGAACTCATTAAAAAAAATTGAGCAAAATCGGAAGACTCGAATTAATTTTTGGCCCGCTTTAGTGTGGAATACTGTGGAATAGCCCTCCAACGATTCTTTCAAGCCTTTCAGGCTGGGATGATTTTTAGGACAAAAATGAGTTTCACAAACCACTCCATAATTTTTCCGAGTTTTTGAGGATGACATGATTTTGTGATGAGCTGCATTCCAAAAATCACCTCACAATTTTTCCGAGCTTTCGAGGTTGGAACGATTTTTGATGAATTTCCATCCTCAAAGTTATGTATTTCTCAATTTTCATCCCTTAATTTTTTCGACTCCGGGATAATTTTAGGATGGAAATTCATCCCAAAAAAGATCCAACGATTTTTCTGAGCTTCTAATCTTTGGACTTTTGAGATGAAAATTAATCCACTTGCGATTTGCCATGGAAAAAATCAAAAATTTGACTTGAAAAATGAAAATTTAAAATTTTTTTGTTGAAATTCTCAAAGATTACCTATTTCTTCGCACCATTTCGTACATGAAAAAAATTAACCTTTAATATCTCGAAGACGATTGCAAACCATCCCAAACCCTCTCAAAGTACTCTCCCTCCTAAAAAAAATTGAGACCTTCATTATCATAAAGAATACGTCTCATCCTCTGCCAGATAACTTCTAACTAAAAAGCTTTTCGTTTAATTAATCAAAAACGCAGCGTTTAATACGATGGTATAACGTCAGCGCCAGCTCCAGACTTTCATTCGTCAATAAGTACACACTAGGGTGCGTCATGGGACATTTTTTATGAAATGTTGAGGTCTTACCCGTTATTCTTGTTCCTTTTAATAAAAAAATGAACTTCCGAAAGTTTCGCCGAAAAATATTGAGGTTTAGAGGTGGCGCTATGCGATCAAAGTTTTCACTCAAGATATGGCCGAGGCAAATGATTCGCGCCGCGAGTTTCCGTGGAACGGCTCGTTGGGTCGGGAGAATTAGCGCGGGAGTGTTCGTTCTTTGCCGCGGGCGGGTAGGACGTAAAATATATGTTTATTATCATTTCTAAATTAATTGTTTTATTTCACGTACCTAATATTTTAAAGACTTCTCATTTAAAATACTTATATAGTTTTTTGAGAGAAGTGAGCATCATGTTGATTAACTTTTTAAGCATGATGAAGAACTGAAAGTATTTCGTGATGATGTGAAATTGAAAATTTACTCAGCGCTAGTCTTTTGGATGGTAATTTTGCTCCAGTTATTGAATCGAACGTAGCTTGCACCAGTCAATTAATACACTGCTATTTGCTATTTAAAAATATCTGTTGATTATTATCAACAAAAGCAAGTTGGACTATTATAATTAAGATTTCATATATAGATCAACTAAAAAAGTCGAATCCAGTCGGTGAGAAAAAATAGGTACATAGGAAAATAATTTTTTCAATTTGCAGAAATCTGGTTTGCTCAAATTCAGGAAAAACCACAGCAGCAGCAAAGAAATATCCAATCCCATCATCATTAGCTGAAAAACATATCGCATATCGCTGTTTCTATGCGCGGGGTTTTCCTTTCATGATTTAAACAAACCATAACCTTTTGTGAATATATCTGGTTCACAACTTTACTGGATTTGACTTTTACAGTTGACCTATCATCATGAAATCTTGGATTATAATAGTCAACTTTCTTTTTTTTTTGGTAATCATGCTTTTTTCTATATTTGATGGTGATCCTAGAAAAGGAGTTATCATGAAAAAAAAATCGAGTCAATTTTTCATTTTTCGTTCAACGAACCTTCCTCTACAACGTCGAACAAACTTTAAAAAACAATTTAATCGATTCTTTCTTATATTTTGTTCTACGTTGTAGAGGAAGGTTCGTATAGAACAAAAAAAAATGAAAAATTAACTCGATTTTTTTTCATGATAACCCCCTTTCTAGAATCACCATCACATATTGACAGAATTTTTTTCAACAGCAAATATCCGTGTATTGTTGAATTGGAAACGTAAGCTTAAAAATCAACTAAGGCTTCAAAACATTACGTGAAATAAAACAATTAATTTAGAAATGATAATAAACACATACTTTACGTCCTACCCGCCCGCGGCAAAGAACGAACACTCTCGCGCTAATTCTCCCGACCCAACGAGCCGTTCCACGGAAACTCGCGGCGCGAATCATTTGCCTCGGCCATATCTTGAGTGAAAACTTTGATCGCATAGCGCCACCTCTAAACCTCAATATTTTTCGGCGAAACTTTCGGGAGTTCATTTTTTTATTAAAAGGAACAAGAATAACGGGTAAGACCAGAACATTTCAAAAAAAAATTTTTTCCCATATAAATTTGACGCACCCTAGTACACACATTTCGTTCATTTAGGGTGTTATCTTCTTCGCATTTGTACAGCATAACTATCCAGCTTGCAATAAACCACCATCGTATCGCAACGGAATCGTAAACCAGCGAAATAGTACACTGGCCGTTAAACACAACAAAGTATTAATCTTAATACCCGCCGTATACCAAGTATAACTCTCTACCCAGAGTATATCTAAAATCGTAAAATAAATTTATAAAAAGAAAGAAAAAAAAGAAAGAAAACAAAACTAGATCTAGGCACTTTTTTTTATACTTTCGGACATAATTTCCCGTACTAAAGTAGCGAAATTATGCGACAAAACGTTTTGATAAAGCGAACCAGCAGCGTACAAAAAAGGAATAAAATTCCATTGCGAGTCCAACTTCGCGTGTTATTTCGTCGAGAAAAATTCCAATAAAGGCGAAAATTTTATTACAAAATTAGTAAAAATTCTTCTTACTTATACGTAAGTACATTTGTATAGATTACCACGTTGGGGTATTTAGGTACCTCAGCTTCGTACTTTTCAACCTCTCCCCACGCAACATTCGTGTAGAAGCGAAGGTGGTGAAAAAAAGCAAAACGAGAACCTTTGGCATTAAAAAAAATTTAACGTAATAATTCGAAATTTCCTTTGATCGCTGAAGCCCGAATCCTTTGAAACTATACGCTTTCGCATTTAATAAACTTCAATCATGCAAATATTTCCGCAGTAATTTTTTTCTTATACGAATGTACAGAATTGCGAAAGTTTTTCGCGCTCCATTACCAAAGCACAGGTTCCCCTCCCCCCGTATCGCTTTTACGTGATGTTTGGCAGCCCATTTAAGCCCCGTTTACCGACACGTCAAATCAGTGATGTCGGTTTCGTGCGAACGAAATTTCCCTCAACCCTGCTCCATCCTCCCGATCAGAGCTTTCTTTCGGGCACGCGATAGGTGCACGCAGTCTACGTAGGGCCTTTGACGAGTGAAAAAAAAACAACCGACGAAACCGAGAAAGAAAATTCGACACCGGGCTCGGTATTGTTCGTACTCTTCGTTTATTCGCCCAGAACACCAATTTTTTTTTACGGTGTATCCGAACAAGGGGGTTATTGTGCTGCCATGTCGGAAGTGAGCCGCCAAACCTGTAATATATAGCGGCTGCGCATGCTCCCTAACCGGAAATGGATTATATTGCAACAGCACGCAGCCGGATACAGTGACGTCACACGATATCTTTATCTGCTTATTTTTCTTCTCGCCGTTTCATCATCGTACCATTCCTCTCTCTTTTGAATGAGCCGTTAAAAGCCTATGCCCATTTTTTTCTCTCCCATTCTGACTCTTTTCCATCGACTCGCCGCACGAATCGGCGGATTTTTGCCAAATTAATTTTAATGGATATTTTCTCCGTAGGGTAGACCGGACGCAGAGAGAGCTGGCCAGCGCACGTAGCTCGAAAAATCATGGCACGTTATCTGTCGATCTCGCTAATGTTTTTTCGATTACCTAGCCGAAAAACAAGCTCCCATTTCCACTACGCCGGCTACTCCCATTAAAAACCTCCAACTCGAACGGACGTTGCCTAAAACGGTCACCGGTCACGATCCACATAGAACTTTTGTACTCGCCAAAAGAAACCGTCGACGGTGCCGATAAAGCGAAAAAAAAACTCGTTCGAGCGTTTTCAATATTGTTCATTCTCGCAGAACACCATCTCGGTGACTGGAGAGATAATGGCTACGGTGCTTCGTTGCAGATGCTTCCGTTGCATAATAATGCACCAAGTAGTTCTTTTATATACGTAATCCCTGGTATGGATTGAGAGCTGCCGGACGACGAACCGACGGCGCGACGCGACCTAATATATTTCCCAGAGATGGATTTTAATCGCAAGATTACTCGGAGTCTACGGTATGCGATTATACCCGCGGATTTTCCTATCTACGTGAGAGTATAATGGGTGGATGATGAATTAAAAGTATTGCGAGAGTGACTTACGAGTTTATAATGATCAGCATGATGAATTCAGTTCTGTTTTCATTTAGATTGGGTCGAATCTGAAACAGAAAATCGAAATACTTTGTTAGATTAAGAAATTAATGCATCCAAGTCAATAAAATTACATTTCAAAATAATGATAATGATCTGAGATGAAGATGGCTCATTACGCAGAAAAAGTATAAATTATGGTTCCTAAAAAGAGACAGTTCTAAGTAGGTATGGGACAGCTGTCTTATGACAAAAAAATGACTTTTATTCATATTCGATGGAAAAATTTTATTCAATGAGAATGAAAAAAGAGTAAAGAAAAATTTTTTTTCTAGATTAAGTATTCAGACTCGAAATTCAAATTTCTCTATTTTTTCAATTCAATGCAAAAAAGGTCACCAATCTCGTAAGCATAACAAAATTTTGTTCTCACCCTTCAATATCAAGGTGATATTATCTGAAACCAAAAACATTGACACGCCAAATATTTTAATTATTTTAATTTAAAAATTAATAGTTGTTCACTTATCTTTCTGTTAATAATCACTGATTCCTCAATCAGAAAAAATCAATGATTTTTGACTGAAAAATCAGCGAAAAATGACTCATTTGAAATTCGATCCCTCTCCCCATTTTTTTTCTCAAATTCTCAGCCTTTCCCTTATTTAATTTTCAGGTGCGTCTACGACTACAAAAAAAAGAGAAAATTCTTAAACAATGTAGAAGTTTTCCTAATTATTTCGACACGAAGGACAATTTGCCCTAATTTTTTTACCCGTTGATAAAAATTAAGGTTAAAAAATTTCAAACTTGAATTTGGATGAAATTTTGACTTTAAATGCAATTTTCTCATCATTGAAAAGAGTTTCCTTTTTAATTTTGGTCTGAATACTCGTAGATATCAAAATGCTAAAAAAATATAGCAAAGTATTTAAAACTTCATTTTTTATCACTAACCAATTTTCTTCAAGATTTCATATACAAATTTTTCAAACTTTGTTCCATTTTTGTTTTACAAGAAAATTATGCAGTTCTTTTATTTCAATTGAATAAAATTGCCAAATTGAGGGGAAAGAGAGGCAACAAGAGTAAAAATATTGAAAATTTTTGAATGAGATAGATTGTTCTGACTTAAAGTGTGATTTTTCTCAAAATTCCTCCAAAAAATTTTCAAGAAAAGATCACCACTTTCAAAAATCCATCTGACTTGAAATCTTTTTTTTTGCCTGAAAATTAAATTTTGTAATAAATTGGAAACGAGCTACCCCCTCTGCCAACTTCCGCTAAATCTAGCCACAGATATTTCATCAAAATCATAAAAAAAATCAATTTTTCAGGTAAAATTTACCTATAAAAGACCATTAAAGTTACACTTATACTCAAAATTTTGAATAAGCTCTTCAATTTTTTCCCGTCTTCTAAGGTCGAAACAAGAAAATAAATATTCTTATGCAGGAACCTTATTTTTTATGTATAAAAAGGAAAGGAAGACTGAAAATTTCCACCTAAATTGAATTTTTTCAGGTTTTCGACTCAGAATTTCATACAATTTTCCCTAGAATTTTTCAATTTGAAATCAAGATTTTCCCCATAAAGATTTGTCATTTTCAAAAAATTCAGATTCAATTCCAGTATTTTGATAAAAGATGCAATTTTTCCACGAAGGAAGTTGCCCACTGTCCCATTCAGAAACTTCACTTTTCATCATCAATAATGATCTATTTAAATTTCACCTTTTCAAAAATACGTATCTTCTAAATTCTAGCAGTCTTCGAAAACCAAATAGAAGATGGTACTCTCCGGGACGAACCAAAACTTGCTTATTGGGAGGGTGGGAGGGAGGGAGGGAAGATTTTCGATTGAGATGAATTTTTTAATTCCAATTTTTCTATTCAAAGATTTTCTCCGAGTGAATCATGTATCTATTTTAAATTTCCATCAAGATCAATATCAAATTGATTTTGCAAAATGATGGATGAATTTATTTCAAAAAATAATCTTAGAATGTCCACTTTAAATTGAATTTGCCAAGAGAGATATCAATTTCAGTATATTGGAAAATTTTCGTTCCTGTCGTTTTCCGAAGAAACGACAGAAAACGACGATTTCATCTCACCTAATTTAATCGTTTTAGGTATGTCATTTATCAAAAATGAAAATAAAAATTGGAGTCAAAAAATTAAGTTCAATAGTTTGGAAATTTGTGGTTTCTGTCGTTTTTTAGATAAACAACAGGAAACGACACTTTCAATATGACCAAAAATAGTCGTTTCATATCGTTTTTTAAGAAGTAATCAATTTCAGTATGTCAGAAAATTGTAATTTCTGTCGTTTTTTGAAGAAACGACAACTCCAACATACCCAAAAATAGTAAGTAGTTTTATATCGTTTTTCAAAAATGAAAAAGATTGGAGTGGAAATATCAATTTGGGCAAGTTGGAAAATTGTCGTTTCTATCGTTTTTCAAAATTAAAAAAATTGGAGCGAGGAAAAAAATACGTATGGGAAGAATTCTTCTGAAAGTCCTTGAATTTTCACATATTTTTCATAAAATTTTTAAAGTGTAGGAAACAAAAAGTCTGAAATAATGAAAAATTCCTCGCATTGCTCTAGAATTTTTTTTGAATTTTTCATTAAAAAATCATGGTTTGTCAAAACTAGCAGTTGTGAAGCGATTTCAAGCTGCTTTACTCCTCCTGCTCGGTCCAACCTGATTTCTAGTAATTCCAACATCGAAACATGTCCTGAAAATTTTTTGAGAAATTTTGAACCATAAAATGGGCAGTTGGAAAAATAAAAGCAAGTCAATATTAAAATGGATGAGGCTTTCAATTCATCACTTTCTTTCCAATCTTCGATCTACTACAGAATCATAAGGAACTATCCATCCAGAATTGCCATCGAATTCTTCATTCAAAGTGCAAAAAAAGGCTTTTTCACGTTTTTCACGAAAAAAAAAAATCATCAACTAGAAAATCACCGACTTCACATTCGATCACACATTTATCCCATCGCAGTATTTCGAACATCCTGAATGAAAATTAGCAACCAGTGTCAAGCATCCATTAACGCGAGTAATTGAGTGGTAAATTATTAACACGTCGAGTCGATTTTACGTTATTTTACGGTTAATTGAAGACGTTTTACAACGGATTACCCATTTTTCCCCACACAAGAATAGACCAGAAAAAAAACCTTCTTGTTACGAATACACTTACATCAAACTTGGGCGGAGGGCTGGTATAGGATACGTTACGCGTCGATACACTCGAACGACCCCGAATCCTTTTCGGTGTGGTCAAAATTACGAAAAAAACAGTAAAGAATATAAGACGAAAGTAAAACGCTGAAGGGAAATTCAAAAGCTTTTCATTTTTCGCTGCACATATAGGGGCACTATCTCGAAAATAATTCCAAAAGAGTAAAACGATAACGCGAAACGGAGATCGGTGATGGAATCTGATACCATAGTACAAGGCACAAAGAAAGGGTGGAAGAGTGCAAATAACCAAAGCAAGATACGAAGACTAAATCACGCATACGTACGTATTATACATTTATAAGATCGCGAAATGACGCCGCGACGCAGCGTTTAAATACATAATACAGATTTTACGACGATCGGCAAAGGAGTTTGGTGGCGGATGGGAGGGGTAGAAGGGGTAAAAAAGAAGAAAAATGGCGACGAAGTACGAGGAGAAAAATTGTATACGTATATACGGTCGGGTCGCGAGCACAATGTAATATCGCGTATATGTATATGCGAAACATAATGGCAATCTTTCTCGACATGATTGATCTATAGGTTATTAAAATAAATGATGCGCCGCTTATCTTTGCCAAATGAGTTTCTATTTATGGTTCGAATACATTCGTACGTAATACGAATAAGTACATGTGTGCGTAGAAACAGCATTTCGATAAATATATTATCTTCGCCTCGTCGACTCAGATATGTGAATTCCGATCGTATGCATTACGTATGGAAACGTTTCGCTCATGTAGGAGCCAGAGGTAAGGCGACGACGATTCGATTAAATCATATTTTTATGGCAAATGTCCGGGTATTCATATCTATTGTATAGATACGAACGATATTTATATTGTAGGATTGATGTATGCGTTCGTTCGAAAACAAATCCTGGCTTCATTTTTTTTTTCAAATCAATGCGGGAATCCTTGAAAATTTTAGAGGCACTTCTTTCTTCACTCATTCATGATACTAGCCAAAGAATATTTTTACTCAACTATTTATAGAAATCTTGTAAATTTTACTAAAATTGCTGTTTGCGATGGAAAAAATTTCAATAGCCTTCTTCAAATTCTACTCTCTTCAAATTTGCAGATACCTTCCTGACAAATCAAACGAATGACGCCAAATTCCTAACTATAGTTGTAAATTGGTAAAAAAATTCACTGAAAGCAAACAGTATGAAAAGTTGATACAAAATCAGTGTAAAGTCACCTAAAAGTCAGTGAAATGTCTGAAATTGGCTTAGAAATCAATTAATTTTTTTGAAAAATCAACAAAAAAAACCGGTGAAAATCAAAAAATTTTGCTGATTTTCCTCATGACTTCTTACCGATTCAAAAACAATGAAAGAGTAGGACAAAACAGGCAGTCATTAAATTTTTGCTTGAATTTTTTCACAAATTTTGAACTCTCTGGAATTCAAAAAACTGCGATAATTTTCTCATGTTTTCATGGCTACAAAATACCTATCTGTGCGAAAAGAAACAAAAATTTGAAATCAGCGGCTTCTACAACCAAGAAATCGACATGCATGACGATTTTTTATCATTGATGAGATTTCAACTTTCCCATTTCACCCCCCCCCCCCCCATTTCATTCCCTCAATTTATATGGAAATCGTAGATACAAAGAATTGCCAAAATTCTGATTTAATCACTTTGATAACCGTAGAAATCAACGTACATAATTTTTCATCTTTCATCAAATTTCACCCTTCCCCCCCGCACAATTTTTAACCCTTGAGTCAACTTACACGAAAATTACATAAAATTACCATCCAATTCGATATCAGCGACTTTTAAACCCAAGAAATCGATATACATGTTGATTTTTTATCGTTGAAGAAATTCCACCCCCTCACTCTATCAATTTGAACCCTACGATCAAATTGTACAGAAATCACACAAAACTGACCCAAAATTCAAGATCAGTGATCTCAATTACTAAGAAATTGGCATACATGACGATTTTCTATTACTGGTAAAATTCTTCCCCCCCCCATCCAATTTCCAATCTCCAAACGCAATATTTGAATTTGCTCAAAATTTGAGATAGGCGATCCTCATTACCAAGAAATTGAATAACATGACAAATTTTTATTTCTGCTGGAATTTCACCCCCTTTCCCCACATTTCCATCTAATTTCCATCCCTTAGGTATATAGCTGATTTAAAAATCATATGAAATTGACCTAAAATTCGAGATCAGCGATCTTAATTACCGAGAAATTGACATCAATTACAATTTTTTTTACCACTAGTGAAATTTCATTTCTCCTTCTCCCTAATTCAGTTTTATTTCGAACCCCCAAATTGTTAATTTGAAAATTACCAACACAAAATGACCTAAAAATCCGAAATTTTCGACTTCGGTACCTACTCAATAACTAATGTTTTCCCACTGATTCCAATTTTTTTTCCATACCTTGAAATTTTCTATTTGACTTCACTGCGTACTACGTAAAATGGGTTGAAAAAAAAAAGTTTTGGATTATGCCGGAAATTGATGAAATAGCTTACGTTAAGAGGAAGACCAGACCCCCCCCCCCCTTCCAGAAAATTTTAAACTACTCAACCCAAAGAGAACAGAATTGAGGCACAGCTTTCTGCTATTTTTAGGTAAATATTTTCGTACTCTGAGAAACTGAAGCACCTCTAAAAAAAGTTACAATTTCAGTATCTGAACTTTTCTGAAGCATCGATTCCGAAACTCGATAGATACCTATTACTTTCTGCATTCTATAAACGGATTAAAAATTTGACGATCGAAAATTTTAATTTGCTTAAATAGATTACATATTTTACAGAAGATTCGTAATTTTTGTTGAGTTATCAAAAATTACATCTCATTTCCAAAATTTCAAGTGCTGAAGTGCATTTCTCAAATTTCAAAATTTGAGAAATGCACTTCAGCACTTGAAATTTTGGAAATGAAATTTTTTATGATGTACTTTCAATTTATGACTATTTTGACTCAAAATTTTACTTTGAGTTGGGATAACTTGATTGTTACTACGAAAAAGTGGTAGAAAATCATGTTTTTTTATTATTTGATTTTTTTTTGACCACGTTGCCCCCAAATTCAGGGTCCAAAAAAAAATGTGATGCATGACCACTTGGCCGAACTAATACATAAAAACATTTCCAGCCATGATAACCCCTCAAAATTTTAAATGTTTTTGAAAATTTCAATGTGAAAAAAATTGGGAAAATGTGAACCGAAAATTTTCAAAAAATTCTCATTTTTACTACCCAACAAGATGTATAATCTGTGAAAATTTCAAAAATGTCCCCCCCCTTCCAGAGATATCGGGTGTTGAAATCTCGACATTAAAAGCGCCATAATTCCGGAAGGGGTGGGGGTAGGAGGTCAAATTTTTTTTTTGGATGTTTCTAGACCGTAAGTAACATTTTGGGTCAATTTTGAGCAATTCTGGATCAAGGGTCATTTTCGACCCTTATTAGGAAAGGCTCCTTCGATATTTCAACGAGAAATCTGAACCCATCCTCAGCTCGGAATTAGAGAAGAACAAATAAAATACCGTCTCGTTTATCGTATCTATGGCCGACCACCGTATACGTAAACAGGCGGCCGGTATGTACGAAAAAATCGTACATTACGTACATATATTCGCCGGCTCACGCTATAATAAAATACGAAACGAAGGCAGAAGAAGGACGCATCGTGCGGCAATAAATCTCCACTTTAACTGGCACCCGTGAAGTAGATGAGAAGAAAAACACGCCATTATTTTTGTATTACAGACATTAACTAGCTGGATTTTTTGGACGATTGGTTATAAGGTTCGCAGGGCTCGAGGGGGGTATTCTCTCGACGTCGGTGCGGTATCATTGCCCAACACATACGTGTTGTTTTCGTAGCAATACCAGAAAAAAAGAAAGAACAACCAGCAGGCAATACTGCGAAATAAAAACGAATACGCTGCGTGGTAACTATGAATTTCAATTTGGAAAGCTGTCAATATACAGTCGGTATTTTTTTCCAGTCGATTTCGAAACTGCAGCCTTTCGCGTGATCCGCTAAACGCGGCGTGGTGCGGCCATCCAAATGGTTATGGCGATTCCGGTACAGAAAGATGTGCGAAGGCGAACAGTAGAGGTGGTAAAAAGAAACGTTCGAATTATAGTATCGAATGGGTTAAAAAGACCGCCGACAGGAGGGGCAGAGGTACGAGACAGGCGATTTCTTCGAAATGAATTCGCCATTTTAACGACTCCGCTCTTATAATAGTATATAGCGTGCTATAGCGGCTCTGCCTGGTCACGGTAATGAAGAAATATCGAAATCACCGCTCGTTATCTGTTAACTTTTCGCCTGATATAATAGCTCCGGCCGCAGATTGAAGCAATGGCCGAATATATATAGCGTACGCGTACCTCCTATATACCATACAGTAGTTGTATTCACTGCAGTACGTTACGTACGTTTATACTATATCTATAGAGCGGTGAAAATGGCGATGCCCCCTTAAATTCTGTGTGTAAAGCCCATTTATTTAATGGCTTTCTGACCGTTCGTTGGCCGTTTCGGTCAGAAATTATAGCCCCGCGCGCGGACCCGTGGCCACCCCCTCGTCCCAACTATAAAGAGGCGAATGGGCGAAATCGAATTCCGCAACCGAATATATTTCCTATACATATATGTATACGTATTACGTTTTCCTCCTTTTAAATAGACCAGAATCACCGCCGTCGTCGTCGATATTTTTTTTAATGAAATCGGCTCTCGATTGTCAATGGATGCGGCGGCGACCGAGGTAGAAGTGATTTTCTGGGTACTTGCTGGTATTCGAAACGAGAGTGAGGATTAATCGATCCGCCCACGGCAGGGGAAAAAAATCGGTTGACGATTTATGAGATTCTTTTGTCATCATTTACAGCTTTGTTGAAGAGGTGAGATGGTCATACCATGTGCGAATGGTTGGAACTCGATTGAGAAAATTATTTGATGGAGATGAGAATGAATCTCAGATCATTGTCTAATCTAAAATAACTGATTTTGATAAAAATTAAAAAATACGTTGGTATTATCGAAATCAAGAACTATTGGATCAAGTGCAGATAGTTAACCCTTTGGTGCCCGGCGAAAAACTGACGGATGAAATTGAAAATTTTTCACGCTGCTGAAATGCACCAAACACCAATAGCTGAAAGCTCAAATAATATTTGCTTCGGGTGAATTGATTTACTTATTTGGAAATTAATAATTTTAAAATTTTTTTGGAATTGGGCTATATTCGTTTCCAAATCTATCTGAAGTGAAAATTGCGCCAAAATGTAAAAGACTGAAAATTTGGTATGATAACGTGAAAATAATACGTATTAGTTCAAAGGTCGAATCACCGAAAAAAAAATGAAAATTTTTTTCAAAAAAAAGTGGAACCTTTTCCGCCGGAAATAACCTTATCGAAATTTGATCATACTGGAAGCAAAATTTTCGGATAGAAAAATATTTTAAGGAAAATTCGAGATATTTACAGAAGGGAATTTGTGTGAGTATTGAATAATATTTGGAAATTGAGGTTCAAGCCTACATTTGACAAAAAATTGAAAAAAATTAATAAATTTTTTTCAAAAAAAGAAAATCAAAAAAATTGTTTTTGATTTTCCAAATTATGTACTTATAATTTGGAAAAAAATTTTATTTCTTACCGAAGTTAACTCTTCATTAACTGAAAAAAAGTAAAAATTTTCAACGAAAAAAAAAAGTTTCATATTTTTAATAAATTTTTCTATGCATTTAAATGGGCCGCAGTGCGATTTTGAAATCTGAATTCCAAAAATTATTAAATACTTATTCATACCATCGTTCTATAATAAAAAAATAAATAAAGTTTTTCAATAGTACACCGCTTTTCTCCAATCGGGAAATAAAGAATTCGGGATTTCGGTATTCGGGAAAATGGATTCGTGAAAATTTTTTCGTGAAATGTTTCATTGGGGAAATTGTCCGTTCGGGATTTAGGCTTCGGGAAAATGGCCCATAACCTTGAATTTGAACTTGGTAACCTTAGCTACACATATTACGTAAAATTCCATAAAATTTGCACCAGAATGCAATTTTTCAAAATTATATGCATCTGGAAAATATCGTTTCAAATTTTATAACTTTTTCACTGCAAACTGAGAAGAAAAGCGCTCCTGGCGCAGAACCTATTCGCTTTTTCACCAACTGTTTCTTAACTGAAACCAGTTACAAACAAACTAGAACTCGATAAATAGGTCTTTTCAATGCAAAATCGAAAAAATGAGACGAATGAGGCGACTGGTGCAGAACCCGTTAGCTTCTTTATTGTTAGTTTCCACACTGAAACCAGTTACAAAGAGTAAAAAACACGGTAAACATAACTTTTTAATGCACAAAGAGGAAATGTGTACTCCTGGCGCAGAACCCCCTCATTTTAATGATTGATTCTTTCTTCACTGAAACCAGTTGAAAGAAATCAAAAGCTAAAGTGAAAAATGTGCTCCTGGCGCAGAACCCTCTTTTTTATTAATTTTTCTCACATCAAAACCGGTTACAAAAAAAGATAAGCATGATAAATAAGACTTCACAGTGGATAGGTGCTCCTGGTGCAGAACTCTCGCTTTCTTTATTGAATGTTTCCACACTAGAACCAGTTACAAACAATCAAGAACTTGATAAATGGGACTTTTCAAGGGTAAATGGTGAAAAAAATAGTGCTCCTGGCGCAGAACTCTCGCTTTCTTTATTGAATGTTTCCACACTAGAACCAGTTACAAACAATCAAGAACTTGATAAATGGGACTTTTCAAGGGTAAATGGTGAAAAAAATAGTGCTCCTGGCGCAGAACCCCTCGCTTTTTTATTGATCGTATTTACACCAAAACCAGTGACAGAGAATGAAAAACACGATAAATAAAATTTGCCAATTGAAACTGAGAAGAAAGTGCTCCTGGCGCAGAATTCTCATATTTTTTTATTAAACGTTTCCACACTGAAATCAGTTACGTTTCAAGTAAAGAATGAAGAACATGATAAATAAGTCTATTCGATGCCAAATGAATAGGTAGCTAAAAATGTGACAGCTCCTGACGCACAATCCCCTACCTTTTTCAATGATTTTATGAAATTGAGAGTAAATTCAAAAGGAAGCTAGTAGAAAAAAATATCACAAAAAAGAGTGAAGCTCGCTGAAAAATCGACGATGCTCGTATGAAAAATCATACTGAAAATCAACCAATTTTATTCCACGCTTTTTCCCTGTACTGCAATTTTTATTGCTCATGATCGGCGATTTTTTTTTCGATTTATAAGAGAGTAAATTTATTCAGAAATGTGAATTCCAATTATTTGAATACTTGGCCTCTAAACTAAACGATGGCCCATCGAATAGAAGAGGGGACATTTCTATAGCCAAGTGAATAACTTCGGCTCACATCATCACAAAATATGTAATTCAGAGTAGACGAATTCGCCTTATTTCAAAAACAGCACACACATAATATACATCTTGGTGGTTTCCATCATTAACTCATAAGACTCGATACGAATACGGTACGTTATTTACATAGAACGATCTCATTTCCACCCATCCATTCGCAACGAGACATACCCAGTATTTGTCGACTTTAAAACGATACGTATTACGTGCGCTTTAATTTAATGAACTTCAACTCGTCACACGTACGTAGATATACCCTCGAATAGGTATCTATCCGCATCAGACGTACATACCTATAAATATAGGTACCTAACCTATACTAGTACCCATACACAGCACACACAAACGACAAAACTAAATCAAGTAAAAACCGACTACACAGAGTACGCGAGTCGACTCGACGCTCTATACGCGAAATAAATAAACGAATTCCACCTCTGGTAAAATCCCCGGCGATTTAATATCAGTCACATTCTATCAAAGCGATAACAAACGTGAAATCCCCAGACAGCCCGCCAAGACACATCGCCGTGTAAAGCGAATGAGCGAACGAGACGCACAAAATACAGCGCCACACGCCACGCCACCATTCAAACATCATATTTCGCAGCACTTTGCATCGCTAATCGTAAACTCTTGTACTTAGCGGAAAAGCCCAAGAGTTTTACCGCCGCACACATCTAAAGTGATTTTTTTTTCACTCGTCGTATCAACGAGTGATTTCGGATTTGGCGGCTGCGTCGCATCGTCTAGAAATATTTTCGAGTTTTTTCCCCATGTACTCGTAGGTGAATGCGCGTATGTTGACGGAATTCATTCGGTTTTTCCAACTTTTTCAAAAGAACTATTCGTACAGGAATGGAAACAAAGAAGCGGACTAGGGTGCAGTGATTTTCAACTTTTTTTTTGAATTTCGAGGAGTCCACGTAAAAAATAGTTTTGAAATGATTATAAAAAAATGTATTAAAATTGAAATTTTTTGGTTCATGTTGAACCTGCATCCCACGCAAAGATAGGCGCATCCAGAAATCAATTAAGGGAGGGGCTAAAAATTTGAAAAAAATAGGGGAAAGGGTCAAATTTTAAATTAGTCATTTTTTACTGATCTTTCAGTCAAAAATCATCAATTTTTTCCGATAAATTGGGAATTTATTAAGGAATTGATGATTTTTGGCAGAAAAATTAGTCAAATCAACTTTAAATTAAAATTACTGAAATACTGCCCTAGCGAAGCGAGGGCGAACATTTTTTTGGAAAAAATGTTATTTGAAAAGCAAAAGATTTTTTTTTAAATTGAAAATTTACTACAATCTAGTTTATTTAAAAGCTATTTAGCAGTATTTCAGAATTAATTAACAATAAGGAGAGAGGTCTCGAGCCCCCTGAGCCCACCTCTTGGGTGCGCCTATGTCCGCAAAAAGACAGAGTATCATTTTTTATATATTTTTGTAAATGGCTGGTCGTATTTTAACAACAGAAGAGTAAAAACATGTCAAAGTGGTTGTTAACAAATTACTGGAAAATAACCGAAGTCGTGTTTGGAATGCGCTTAAAATTTATTAATTTAGATATTTACACAATAAAGTACCACAGATTACAAAAAAATTAATTAACAATAAAATTTACATCATTTTTAGAAGGGGAAAAAAATTCAGCAGACTTTGGATTGCGGAAACGTGACAATCTTGCGATGAATTTTACAAAGCACATCTGAATATTATTTTATTCACTTTCAGATGTCTTGAAAACAGATTTTAAAAATTTTTACGAAGCTCGAAATAATTAATTAATTTGAAGCGAAGTAAATTGAAATAATGCGTTTCAAAAGCAGCATGTAGATTTTGAATTTTGTCTCTCTTTCGAATCAGCTTATACTTAAAAGTAGAGGACAAGATATGGAAATGTCATCCTAAGACAATGAATTTAGTCACCATACGTAATATCAATTATTGGAGTAATATTCAAACATTTTATACCTACCTATGTGTTTAAAACTAAATTTGAAAAAGCATATCCAATCGACTGCCTATTTACCCGAGCGATGCTTTGAACTAAGTGCAGTACTCGTCATTATTAATCGGAGATTTAGTGTACGTCATAGTATGAAATCCTGCACCTTGATTGACGGTATTGTCCGCGTAAGCACAAGCGGTAATTTTGTTACTTTTATTGTGGCAACGTAGAACGTTTTTACTCTTAATTCCGTCGGTAAATTCTATCAGTGTATCACCACAATCAATTTTACCTATGGTAGATGCAACCATAACTGATTTACAAGCTGCTCGATGGATATGTTCATTACTCGAGTCGCAGATAGATGATCTGTACAAAATAACACAAAATCATACGTATTAGTTTTTTTTACACCACCGTTAAATCTAACGAGCAAACCCTTTTTTTTTTTTTTTTTTTTTTTTTCATTCATTATGGTACAGAAATATCTAATGTTGCTTATTTCGTCCAAGTTCACTCTCTCGCTTCAATTTTTGATTCACCGCAAATTTTTTTCAAGTCAATTCTTTCAGGTGATAGCAATAACTGGTTGAAAATTGAAAAACCGGTTTTGAAAACAAAATTTCCGTTATTTTAAAATTTTTAACGGTGTACAACATTGATTTGAAAAAAATTTTCATATTCTTTTTTGTTGTTGAAATTGTCGAGTTGCCCAGAATGAACCGCTTCAAAAAATGAGTTCACTGACAATGTTTGGTTTTCAAATCTCTACGAATTTTATTTGGAAAATTTTTTCTAGTCTCGATTTTTGGGGTATTTTTTACAATCGGTTGCAAATTATCGAACCATGTTCGAAAAAAATTATCACATTTTAATTGCCTCAGTGCGCAGACTTCATTTCCATAAGAAAAACCCAGGTCCCCATTTTTTGACCAAAACCGGTTTTTCTATTTCTAGACATCCTGTAGGTATGAAAATTTGATTACGAGTTTTTTTTTTTAAACTGAAAATCATGTAAGAAAATACGAACTTAAGAAGTTTGTCTTTAAAATTTAAAAAACTTATTTGGGATCGAAAATTTCGAAATACCAGCAAGCTACCCGATGAAAAAATTGCAGATCTGATCACATCTTAAAAATGTCCCAATCTAATTCTATCAAATTACATCAAATCATATCTCATTGTATCAATTCACATCTGAAAAAATTATGAAGGTTCAGATCCAGTTTGATATGATGTGATCAAATGACATCTAATTTGATCAAATCATACCTTTAAAAAAATCATATGTAATTAGATACAAGCTGATTAGGACATATTTGATCTAAATCAAATATGATTTGATACGATTTGATCTAAAAATTTTTCATCGGGATGGTCGATTTGAAGCACAGCATCTAGTTTAATTTTATGGAACACTGATAAAATTCGAAGAATATTGCTTCGTAAAATTATTCATCACAAAGTAATTTGAGGAGGTAGGGAAGGGTCCTTGACATATTTCCAACAGGCCTAAACCTTTTCAATTTTATAGATGAACTCGCATGTTTTAAATTTCCGTTTTTTTATTGTTTCCTGTGGTTCCAGAAGTTATCTATATACTTATTCCAGAAACAATATTCAAAATTTTATAAACATTCAAAAAAAAAATTATAAAATTTCGTTGAAAAACTTATATCATTTCGTTGCATAATCGGGAAAAGTTACAGAATACTCAGAGGGAACGTGATGTTTTCTTGAAGCTAAAATTTAATAATTTTTACTAAAAATTGCACAGCTGCAGAACATTATCAGTTATTCAAAAGCCGAATGGTTTTCTGAAAATTGACCGATTTTAGAATTTTTGAAAAATTTCGTACCTATTAAATGATTTTCCAACTTCAACAATGATACCTACGGTAGGTAAAATTTTCAAAAATTAAACAGTTTCTAAAATTTGGAGAATCGTTCAAGATTTTGTGAAAAATGTGAATTCTTTAAAAATGAAAATGAATAACCAGCCGCAAATGCTGATTTTATGGAGAAAAATTCTTCATACGAAATATGTAGCTTACCCATCTATGCGATCGAATGTTTCACTACTTATGCCTACTGAATTGACACGGACGATCAATCCGTGAACAAAGAGAATTACTATCGAAACGCGAAAGAACATGACTGAGGTCTTCACAAATGTACTGGGAAATAACGTTATAAAAGCTCCTGTGAACGTACTTCTCGAGCAAAAAACTATGAGGGAAAAAGTCTCGATTCTGGTTGTTTTATTGTCGAAAAATCGTACGAGTCACGTGTCACTTAGGACTTCGACGTAAGCGTACCTTATACTCGTACCAGTTCCCCGCGACAGACGAGTCACCAGTTTTTGAAAATCTGTGCCAACACAAGATGTACGATAGGTTGAATCTGGTTGAATTCTTTACCTTCTGTCGCCATATGGTTCGGGTTCGTGAGGTTGGGAATTTACATTTTGACTAACGTGTTGTGCAAACTGTAAAAAAATCTGTTCATGATTCATGTAGGTAGTAGGTACTGCGAATCATTCACAGCATCGTCATCGATGTTTTCTGTTCAGATGTGAGAAAACTTGAGAGGCATTGATTATAATCAGCGTGGTACCATAACACATGCCAATTATTTTCAATGTTGTCGTGAAAAAAATCGAAGGTGAAATACGTGTTGAGCTCGTAAAATGATCTTCATTTTGCTTCAAAATTCAGAAGGAATTTTCACTTTATAGGATGATTGATGATTACTTATACTCAAAACTTCGATTTCTATTTAGTTATCTTATAATACTCATTGATCTGATCGTCGCGTCGTTTCATCCTTTTGAAGCACAATTTTCCAGAATTCGTGATTTTCAGTTAAAATCCATACCTACTCTTTCCAGGAAAAAGTACTTGTCTAAAAACATGAATTTTAACTCAAATTGGGACCAACATTTCAGGAGCGAAATTTTATTACTCGAATTTTGTTGAATTTCCGAATTTCAAACTCATCACCCTGAAAATTATGAAAAGTTCATCCAATCTTGAAAAAAAAAAACAGGAATTTGGTGTATACTTTTTTGGCTTCCCAAATCGATTAAAATTGGTTTCAAAATTGTACTTGAATCGACCAAAAAAAAAAAACCATCAAAGTATTTGGAGTGTTATAAAATGTTTTGAAGGCTTTAAAATATCTCAAAACCGTTTTCAGTCGATTCGGAAGGTCAAAAATAGGGTCACATCAAATTTCACCTTTTTTCGTAGATTGGATCCAATTTTCATATTTTTCAAGTCGACGCGAGGTAATTTTGAAATGTAAAAAATTCGCCAAAATTTGAGGAATGAACTTAAGCATATGCCATTTTGGATGTAGGATTCTTGCACGATGCACTTTCGATTAAATTTTGTTTCGACACAAAATTTCACTCACGTGAGCTGAACGCCTCGAAAAATAGTCGAGAAATTCAGGAAAACTTTTTTTTTTACTCTTTAATAATTACCACAAAATCAACCGTCCACTAAAAAGCAGGAAATGTAAAGTTTTTAAATTTTGACCTTTTGCGGGAGGGGGAAAAATTTCAAATTTTCACTACGCCTTTCTAAGGCTACTCCAATCAGTGGCGTAGCCAGAATCGTCTGAAAGGGAAGGGTCTGAACCAGTGACGTCGGAAGCTTTTCTTTGGGTGGCTGCAAAATAAATACAGAGACTTGAAAAACGAGAAATTTTTGGGAGGTAGGGGAAGGGGGAGGTGTAGGTTCACACAATAATGATTTAATTCATGCCCGAGCGTAGCGAGAACGAAGCTTTGAAAAAATTGGATACTCAATGCCCAAAAAATGCATTTTTAAAATAATTTTGTTAATGCCCGAGCGAAGCGAAAGCAAAGCTTTGAAAAAATTGGATTTTTTTAATGTCTAAAAAAGACATTTTTTCATAAAAATTCTTGACCTCTAGGAGGGGTCCAGATTCCCAAAACCTCCCCTTGGCTACGTCCATAACTCCAATAGGTATCATTCTTAGCACAGACCCTTTAAAATTTTGAAAAAAAAAGTTGAAAATCGCAGCACCTCAATTGAGGACTAAACAACGTAGACATTATTCATTATAAATTATCATTATCGCGTAAATATTTCTTAATGAAATGAACCCAGTACGTGGTATGGTACCGTAGATCGAGGTCTACAGCACCAGCGAACGCCAACAGGCTCGTAAAATCTGCCATTTCCCTGTTGCCTCGTGCGCTGCGTCTTCGACCTCGTCGTTTATCACATAAAAGCCCCAAATCGGGTAAATGCAACACGTTCCATTCCATTGCGAACGCCTATTGCCCTCGTACCAAGCGAGGAGCCAGGAAACCGTATTTTCTTATCGAATTATTTTCGTTGTCGTCGAAGCTACGTACGGTATCGCGTTCTACGTACGTACGCTGCTATACGGCTAAATTCGGCGTCTATTTATTTATCTAATTATATTACTCGAAAATAAATGTATGATGAGTCATTGTATTATTGGAGAACGGGGATCCGCCGAATGAGGACGCGTTGTTCTGGGGACGACACGACGTTTATACTTCGCTAAATTCCAAAAGCATATAGTCCATTAGTAAATAATAAATAAAATTAAATGTCAACGCCGTTTTGTATGTTTTATTAAATGGACATGACGTGAATACCCCTCCTTTGTATAGCTGCCTCAGCGCCCTATTGCTATTATTTTTTTTCCTTTTCGCACGTTCCAGGCCGAGCTGCGTTCGGTGGATTTCCCTCGGATCCTCTCTTTTTGCCATCGGTCCTATAAATGGGCCTTGTATCGCCTATACACACACTACATAATAGCCTTGTTAAAAGACGAATTTTGACATTTCGCTGCTCCTCCTATCTCGCTCGCCCTAATACATCAATTGTTATGCTCTGTATGCATACGTGTTATACAACTATGTACATACTTGACTTAATTAGATGATGAAACGATGAGTTACGTTCCTTTTCGTGATCTATATTCGGTATTTTTCCAAATTTTTTAGTTCGAGTTTCTATTATAGCAAAATCCAGGCAAAAATCAGCTATGCAGATGAAAATGTTCGAAACTATTGTGAATACACAATTCACGTGACAATATGTTAGAAATCTATAAAATGTAAGTTGCATTGTTGGAAAAAAATTGAAACTGCTTTCATAATTTAAAATTTTTTTCGTTTCAAAACGACAGGAGAGAAGTTGAATGAAAATCAACTGTTTCCAATGTTACTTGAAAAATGGAAGATCGTTCAAGTGTGCCCAGTTTCAGATGCAGAAATCGTAAATTTTACAGAAAAATTTAAAAATTTGTCCGAAAATCATTTGAAAAATAAGGTAAAAAATCGAAATCAGCATGAAATCTCTCAGGAAAAAAACCAATAAAACAATGATGATAATGACGAATCATCAAAATAATAAAATAGTATCAAAATCAATCCCACTTTCTTTTTTGAAAAAACTAAAAAATAAAAATCACACCATTTTACAAGAAAACACAATTTTTTCCAATAGGTAAGTACTTAGGTACTCAAAGTCAAAAATGTAATTTATGTTCCCTTTTCCAATTTAACTTTATTTTTCAAATCTTTTTAGAGATTTTTTTGAAGTCAGTGTTACCACTTTTTTATTACCGAAACTAAGCAAGAAAAATCAAAAAATAGTATTAAGGCTGTACTTCAGTAGGTAAATGAGTAGGTAAAAACGACGAATTTTTGCGAAAGTTTTGTGGGTCACTGAATGAATGGATTTTTTTCGTTTTTGCTTTATTTTGTTCAGAAAGGCCAAACTTAGAGCGCCACGAAGCTATTTTTTGAATAAATAATTATCTGAATTAATTATATGACTCTGAAATTGGCAAACTTACGTCATTTTCACTTGTTTTCACTCCAACATTACACGTTTGAAGAGCAGTTTACGGGAAAAAAGGCTTCGTGGCGCTCTAAGTTTGGCCTTTCTGAACAAAATAAAGCAAAAACGAAAAAAATCCATTCATTCAGTGACCCACAAAACTTTCGCAAAAATTATACAATTACGTACTGATATCGAGTCTAGAGATAACATCCATGATAGCCAATAATTTTTCAAGTTTGTAATGCTCAATATCGTTCGATTTATCAATTTCAAATCGCTTTATTCGTAAAGTTATTCGCAGTTTTTTTGACATTTATGTATTAATATTTTTGTTTTGTTTCAACAAAACTAACAAAAGTGAACTATAGATGTTTGAAATTCAATTATTTCCGAAAAAAATTGGTCAATTATTATAGTTTTAATGTTTTTTAGCTAATAAACGACATGGTTGTTTACAAAATTAACGAGGTCGCGAGTTTAACTAAAATCTGTAAAAATCTGCAACCATTTGTGTTTGTATTACCTATTTTCTCATATTTTTGGAAGCTGAAGTACAGCCTTAAACTATTAATTCAAGAATTTTTATATTTTTCACTTACGAGGGAGATATTATCAATCGAAGTAAAATTTTGGGCTGAAACAAAAAAAAATCGAAAAAACACGATAAAAATAATTCATATTTAAAATTTGAGGTGCAAAATTTCATTTTTCGAATTTCGGTGAATTTCAAAATTATCTAATCGCCTGGCAAAATACGAAAAAACACCCGACTTCAATAATAAATTCTATTTTCGATCTCCCAAACCAATTGGATGAAGTCAGACAGTTCTGGAATTTTTCGTTACCAGAGAAAAGTTCATAAAAATGGTTCAGAACTTGAGCACCTATGATTGCGAAATATTTACATTGACCCCCTATTTGATCGATTAAAACATAATCTTCCAAAATTCGTAACGTTGAGTTAAAATCCCACATTTTTTGATAAAAAATTTTCTTAGAATAAATATACTCGTAAAATACGCACGCAGAGTAAGCTTTGAGGTAAAAAGCTGAAAGTTGGTAGGTTCCCGACTTTTAATTTCTCGAATTCGTCGAAAACGATTTCAAGACATTTCGGACTCTCCATCCAAGTTGAAAAAAATTTCCTAGAAAATTTTCCATCAAAAAATACTTAGATGAATTTTAATTGCAAAATTGTGAATTTTAGAAAGTTTTCTTTGTAATCGATCAAATATGATCTCCAAATAGAGACAATATATGTGATTATCGTTGCTATGGGGTTTTCTCCAAGACTGGAAAATTTCAAAATTTTCTAGAGGTTCTGAAACGTCTCGAAACGGCTTTCAATCGATTCAATAGGTCGAAAATACATACCCAGAGTAGATACCAAATTTCAGTTTTTTTCGTCGTTCTGATTAAATTTTTATATTTTGCAGAACAACGAAGTGAATAATTTGAAAATTTTCAAAAACTCAACAAAATTCGAGAAATGAACTTTAGCACTTGAAATTTTTGATGTGAGATTTTTTTATGATATATTTTCAATTTATTTTTGCTTTGGCTCAAAATTTTACCTTGGGAACTAGCCTAATTTGTGCTCTCGTCATATCCTTTCCATCTCCATTGCTTCTTCTCCATTCTACGAAAAATACTACTCTAAACCTAGCACTACCTACGTATCGTTAGTAAAGTATACTCGTATTTCTTGAAGGCGCTATACAATTCAGCGCTAAATATTTCACGACTATCGTTCGCCTAGTCGTCGATGACGATCACAGTGTGCGTGTGTATTTCTCGATACTCCGACCTATACGTTGTACGTATAATTTCATTATAAGAAAAAGGGAAGCCTGTTGAAAACGTTATCGTCACGGCGATTTATTTGCCGATTAATATTTCCCGTTTGATAATTCGATTATACTGCCTTATATACGTGCGTGTGTGTGAGGATTGTGGATATAAGCAGTATAAGCATCGGATTCGGCCTTAAGAGATGAGAGAACGCACGTGCGTGCAGATTTTTCCCCCCAGCTTCGCCAACGTTTTTGTTATTCTAATGGAAAAATTCTCTATGGTTGGATTCTTTTGGGTTAGTTTACCCACTAAAGCTGAGGCACGACAAATTCTAAAGACTATTCTGAGCTAAATAGGCTACGTGGTATCCCTGCATTGCGGTCCCATCTCCCTCGTATATACGCAGAGCATTATTCCAAAAACGTGCGTGGATAGCTTTGATAAATACAATGAGTCGAATCGAATGGGGCTAGCCATACACACGTTTTCGACGTCATTAGAGTCATAAACGACCAAGACCAAAGCTCCATAAGTTGAGACATTCGTTAAAATGATGCAGCAATTATAAAGTGATTCGTTTTATCGTCGCGTCGTTAGAAAATACAAATAGCGTTGAAATTTGAAATCGTTGCGAGTAAATAGAATTGCCTATTTTGGTCGAAATTAAGGCGTTCTGAATTGACTATTTTAGTGTCGTGTGAGAAAAGCCTAAGGGCATGGACAAGCATCATAGCTACGAATACACATACGATCGGATTAATTCGTTAATAGTCTATCATTTGTATCGCGTTAAGATTAACTTCTTATCAGCGATTCGCATTCGGTGAAATGGTCCTTTTGCACGAGTCAGGTTTTGGAGCTTGATCGAATTGTATTCTGCGGACAAGTATGAAATTTCATAGCAGGCGATGTGAATCGCAGACTTAGTAAAAGTAGGACTGCTCTTAATGGCGAAATTTTATCCGATGTGAGTGTTATGTAAGAAATTAAGATTTCGAATTAAATGAAGGCATAAAGGCATAAAGGGTAAACGAATAAAGAAAATTCGTTGTAAGGTAAGATTTTCTTTTGATCAATGTTTTTAGATAATTTCGAAACAAAAACGACCAAAGAAAGCAATTCTCAAAAAAACCCTAAAAATTAGAAGAAAGGAAACAAAACGAATAAAAATCTTCATTGTCTATGACATTTTTTGGAGTTGAATAATAGAGATGGAAAAATTTCAAAGAAACTGCAAAAACCTTCGAAAACTTAGTTGAAAATGAAGCAAAAATTGTTTTAATAAAATTTTTATCAGTTTGACATTATTATATTTTTATGAAAAATGTATGTTTTCTCCTAACTATTAGACAAATTTTCATCTAAATTTTTGACAGAATTTTCAGAAAGGTATTTCTACCTTGTCTCCCCTTTTGATCACCTACCAAAAAAAAAAAAAAAAATAGGAACAAAAATTGAAAATGTGACAAATCATCCAGAAATGACCTAGATTTTCTCGAATCAAGGTCAAAAGTCAAAGGTGAGAAATCAAAGGTCGAAGCTCACAGATCAAGGGTCAAATGCAGAAAAATCAAAAATAAATTACAGATTAATGGTCAAAGGTTGTAAATCAAAGATTACAGGTCAAGGGTCAAAGGTTGGAGATCAAAGGTTGGAGATCAAAGGTTGGAGATGAAAGTTCACAGTTCACACATGACTAGGGTCAAAGGTAGCAAATTGACGATCATGGGTCAAAAGTAGTAAAAAAAGATTACAGGTCAAGGTCAAAGGCTGTAAATTAAAGACCACAGGTCAAGGGTCAATGCTCAGAGATTAAAAATCGTACAAGTCAAGGGTCAAGGGTCGTAAATCAAAGATCACAGATCAATGGTCAAAAATCGGAGATCAAAGATCATATAGGACTAGGGTCAAAGGTCAAATATCAAAAATGAGAGTAAAGTTTTCTCTGAAAACTCGTAAAAAAATTTAAATACATAATGCTCTAATTCTCAAATCTAACATAATATCATTATGTCTCATCTAAAATCATTTCGATTCTGACTTTTTGAAATTAAGTTGATTTCCTAAAAAAAGCAGATGTACGATAAAAATATACTTTTGCTGGAGGTTCCAGATAGACTTGAAAATGGTCACAATCAGAAGGAATCGATTTCAATTTGTAAAATAATTTTTAGATTTTTAATCCAAAATTGACTATTTTCATAAAAACTCCAACTCTTCGTAGCCCATTTAACAAATTTTCAAAAATTTGCCAAACTTTAAAAATTCAACTTCGATGGCTCAAATTTTGATTCTGTAATTTGGGCGACACACTCTTCTCTGTCTGCGAGCAAAATTCACAACAAAATTAAAAAAATATATTTTCATCAATTTTCAAGTCAATTTAAACATTTAAAAATTTCAGATTTTATCATATTTTCGATAGGAATCTCATGATAAAATTTTTTCAAACAGGGAAGAAAAAGAGCTCATAAGCGACTTGCATATTTTGCACCATTCGAGAGAAAAAAATTACAAAACAAAATCCCTTTCGAGCTCGCAAAAAACAATACTCTGCTTTACATTAAATTCGCTCATTAAAAATTCACTCAAAGCAGATAATTTTCACCCTTCTCCCCGCATCCCAACAAACTTCCCACAACGTTACGTTTCTTGCGAAAATTATGATCTTATAATCCTACTTTGAAGAGTCTCCTTCCCTACCACCGGGGCACGTAATCTGATACTTTTTCTCATCCATAACTTGACCAAATTCGTACATAGTAATTCGACCCTTTTAAAATTTACACATTAGAGAGATAGGGCAGCCGGGGAAAAGGATCCGAGAGGGAGACGCTGTATGCGAAATACATTTTCAAATTCGCAGACGAGGACGGTGTTTTGCTTCGTTAAAACCGCAACCCGAACCCGAACTCGAGGCACGACTACTTGGGTATTATTGTTTCAGATTAAAGTCCTTCTTCATTAGGCCACTTACCACGTCCGATTGGCCTGCTACCTCTCTCCGCTGCGCTGTTATTTCAGATGCTTATACTCTACTCCGGTACCGTATACGCGACTTTATACAAATATAAGTAAGCATACGATGGCAATACACTACAGAGTCTCTCTGAGTGTATCGCTGTACCTACGAAAACGGCAGCCAGCGTCAAAATTTCGCCTCTCTCTCGTAGCTTCGTTCTACGTATACGTAATTTCATTTGCATCGTCGAATAGATGGCCCATTTTGTTCGAGTTCAATGCTGTATATGCGTCGGTATACCTAATTTCGTTACGCCATTTCCACTCTACTCGACTCGGAATACTGATTAGAATGGTAAACATTATACGAGCCAGCCATCGTTCGTAAACCGAGCCCGCGATCGTCATCCAGCAGGCCGCTAGTCCTATCAGCCTTTTGCCTCCGAGAGGGGTTCACTCACGCGCTTTTTCTCTCAACATGGCAAGGCGTGTATTAAATATCCTCCTTTATTCTCCCTATTGTTGTACGTCTAGGATACCTATACTGATTAACACTCGTATATTCTGGAGTACCTACGTATCTGTGGATATACATATGTACCTACATTAGCAAACAAAAACCCACGTGCTTTCATCTTTCGGATCGGATCTCTGTTTCTTTCACCTCTCTCAACAGAACTCGTTTTCATTCTTTTACCATAATAGCCCCAGATCTGAACTTACAAAAATTCATTTAAAATGACCAAAATCAGGGATTGGTCAAAAAAAAAGCATGACCCCTATTTTGAAAATCGCCAGTCTTAAATTTTCCAACCTTAATTTTCTGAAAAATTCACAAATATTTTTCCTATTGTTCCAAAAACTACCAACAAATTTTCATTAAAATTTTCAGTTTTTCGAAATTTTTCCAATTTTAAATTCAGTAAAGATTGATTTTGACTGAGAAAAATATTTCCAATTTACAACTTTTTAAAAAATTCTACAAAATTTGAATTTTTCTAAAATAATTTTACATTAAAATTTTTAATGCATGAAAATGATTTTTTTATTCAATGCAAGACAAAGTAAAAATTGAGTAGAAAAAGTTTAAATAAAAATAGCACTTTGTGTTAAAAAAATTTGGAAAAACAACGGAGTTGGAAAAAAATGCTTCAAAGACGAACTGGGTCGAAAATCTCGGGATAAAAATATTTAAAAAATCATCCACCAATATTCTTAAAAAAGGAAGAAATTTGCATACTCGATATTTATTCGTTTATTTATTTATTTATTCATTTATTTGAATTCAAGTGCCATATACAGGAGCTTAGCCTAGGAGCACAGTCTCGATATTTATAAAAAAAAGAAAAATTTGTCAACCAGTCGTATTAAAACTGAAAAACAAAAATTCGGGCTGTTTTGAGCTACTTTTTTGATTTCTAAAAAAATACTGATCCCTTAATAACTACTACTCTTCTAAAAAAGCGAACAATAGCATCCAAAAGCTAAAATTTCTACATTAAAATTCGTGCTTTTTTCGCTGTACTTCTTGACTTCCAGAATAATGACGTACCTTGATGAGCTCCTCTGTTTCCAAAAAAATTAAAAAATTATGAAAATTCTATTTAAGATAGTAACGAAGTCTCCTCATAAATGAGAAGTTCAATTTTATTTCAATTAGGTATTTTTATTTTTTTCTGAATTTTATTTTTTTTTGAAAATATTCAATTGCCTGGTTGGAAAAAAAACTAAAAAAAATTCATTCCACTATTTTAAAAATAAATTGAGACAAATTACTGAGCATCATAGAACCAAAGGCGAAAATTTTTTGGTGATATTTTCAAATTTTGCCATTTTTTTCAACTTTTTAAAATACAAACTTGAGATAAAATTTAGGACAGGTTGGGAAACATATAAAAATCCCAACTTTACCCAACTTTGGAATTGTCTGGGGGTGTTACCTCCCCCCGATCGCCACTGCTGCTTTAATGCTTAGTGAAAGCCTGAAAGTTCTAAAAGAGGCATTTTTTCCCCAGAAACAATTGGCAATCAAACACTTTTTTAGGAAGAGGGGGAGGGGGTGTGGTGGTGGTGGTTATTCCGCAATTGGGAGGGATAAGGCTTCCCTACATCCACCCCCAAATCCTTCCATACTCCAATGATTATAAAATTATTTTTCAAGTCAGAAAATTACGTTAAAGTTTGAAATTTTTCTAAAATGATATCCTCGATTTTCATACAGACGAACTATTCAAAAATTTCATCACTTTTACCATTCATTTTTCAATTTTTTCAAGTGTTATTGAACCATAAAACGTCCGTCAGATTATTTTTTAAATTTCACGAATTTCTGAGTGATTCAGTGTTCGTGAACCCTCCCTCCTGTCGGCCAATCAATTGAAAAAAATTCACCAAAATTGAAAAAAATCGCCAAAAATAATTTTTTTAAAGAAGTTTTGTTCTTGTGGTAAGCGCACTTATACTTTTTCCACCCTTTCCCTCTCACTGACTCCGTTCACCCATCTTGAAAATGAATGAAACTGAAGAATAAAGAGAAACAGAAATCATATACTCGTACTTGGTTATTTGGTTCATCAAAGACAACTTCATCTACATATTTTCGCCAAATTGTAGCGAGCTTCCTTCATACTCCGACAATAAATCATATGGTACGACGACGCACAATTTTATTTAAAAGGTATCCATCTACGCACAATACGTACAACTCGCTCGTAGCTACATAGCCGCTCGTATTTATGGATAAAAAAAAAAAAACAAGCAACAAAGGAAATAAGTAGCCGATGTATGGCTTCTCGAATCAAATTACAAGGTTTCCACGCACACATCGTTCGCTACAGTGTAGTATGTGCCTAACTGCCTACATACCACGTACGATCGCATAGTGCAACAAGCTTATAAAGAGACAGAGATAGAATGCGAGAAGACCGTCATTACCGTTCATATTCGTATTAGTAGGTACTATACGAGCACATATATATAATACCTAAAGAAATAGAGTACCTCGATATAGTATGTGTGGTAATGAGGCAGGGTGGAAAAAACCATAGGTTTAGTGAAACCGCGGCATCATCTGTTAACAGGTAATCGGGCCTCATTGCTACGACGACAGGTAACGTATGCTTACGTACGTGATGAGAAGCCATGCAATAATTCATAATCGCCGTATGATAATTCGCGGATTAGCAGCAGTGCCATATTAAAGTCCGAGAGCTGAACTTTCAACAATTTACCTGAACTAACTGAAAGCTGGGGCTCGTACCAAAAGTTATTCTAGGTATTTCTATTTCGAAAACTATCAGTCTGAAGATTTGTAGCTGCTGCTTTCAAGCACAGCGAAAGTTAAAAAGTTAATAATTTTCATTCGAGTAAATTGATGAGTCTAAATGATACCATTGTAGAATTTTTGTTCTGCTAACCTCAAAGTGTTGCCTAAAAGCTGCGGAAGACTGGGTCAAAGTGGAGAAAATATGAAAAATTCTCGATTTTCTTTCTTCAATACAAAGACATTATTCTCTAAGATCAGAGAATGAAAAATTCTCGACTAAAATGAAATTTTTTCTGATTTTCTTCTTTTTGAACACTGATGTCGTATTTACACGGGCCCCGGCAGGGTCACGTCTTCAATTGCCAAAAAAATACTCAACAAACTGACAAAAAAATTGCAAAATAAAAATTATGTCATGATAGTTCTTTTTTTTTTTAAATCCTTGTCATTTCAAATATTTATTTGGGAAACATGATTTCAAAATCACAACTGTAATTGAATAAAATTTCAAAAACTAGAGAAAATTGCCAACGCACTTGATAGCAATTAAAATTTGTTTGAGTTCATTTTACATTTCATTCGATAAAATGTAAAAGAATTATCTTCTAAGACGATTATTTTTCATTTTTGCCATCACGAATATTCAATAAAATAATATTGAAGACGATTTTTTGATGTTTCGAAAATGACGAGGGAGGAAGACGTCGAAAATTGTATTTTGAAAACTTTCAGAAGAAAGAGTATTTCCTTCAAGTGGGGGGAGGGGGGTCCAAAATACTTACAAGCATCTATTTTAGTTCTCAATTCTTCTAAAATAATCAACATTTCGAAATGTATAATTTTAACCCAGATCAATAAATAGAAATTGAGGGCTAAAAATTTTTAAAAAATCTACAGACTAACATTTCACTTTTGTTATTTTTTCTCTAGAAACATGGTCTTGGGGACGAGTTATTGCAAAAAGAATAAAAAGTGACGTCCGAAAATTCGAATTTTGAACCCCCTCATGGGATCCAATTTGGATTCAGGGGTCAAATTATTACGAAAATCGAGTTCACCGCCCACGAAAATTCTAGAACTTCAAATTTCACATGTACCAGGCTTACATATACGTAAATAATTATCGAGTTGATGAAAAATTTTCGAACGTCGCTCATGCAGCGCTCTACTGAAACTAGTTCCACGACGTTATATGAGAGTTCGAAGTTCGAACCAGCAGGTCACACTCAAAAATTCTATACGTAAGGTCATGGAACAAGTTTCAGTATTCGTGAAATTTAAAGGCAGAAAACAGCGCACCAGCATGTCCCCTTTTAGAGTGCTTTGAATCGATCAGATCCTTTTGACAATTTATCGATCTAAACAATTGCTCAGCTTCCTCCGACAAAATTTATATCCAGATATCCTGTAATATTTTATCAGTCGTTATCAAATGAAATGGGAAACCCTTCTCTTCCAAAATCTTCAAGTAAGCAACAAATAACCGAAAAATAACACAGATCAGCAAAAAAATTGTTTTGCTCTGTGTCTGGGTTCTTAAGAAATTCTGATGCAAAACACATAATCTTGTTCAATCTGGGCTTCCAAAGTTTGCTTTGGGGGGTTAGGGGGCCAAAAGCCCAAAAAATGATTTTTCTAAGGCAATAAGCCTACTGGCGATCTTTTCAGTCGAGGTCTCGAAATTTACTTTTTCCTAGCTTTTTTACCATGATGAATCAGTGAAAAAATAAATTTTGAAAATTCAAGCAAAACGCTGGCAAAAAGGGTGTCTATCCAAGGACTTTGACCTGCTGAACACGAATATGGTATTGGTTTTTTCATTTGACCCTTTCTTTCTGTATAAAACGCTAAAAATTTGAAAAATCTGCTAAAATAACAACGTTTCTATACGGGTTTTAGCATTTTTCGACCTTTAGTTCAAAGAATCGGCCAAAACCGAATGCACAGCGAAATTCTACATAAAAAAACGTGTTTTTTAGTAACTTTTCCAAGTTGGTCGCTCTTCGCTTATATGCTGTTTTTTAAGATTGAAAACTTCAAATAGCCGAAAATACATGGAGAAATGCACCAAAATTTTTGAAAAAATTATCATGAATACACTTCTACGAGATGTAACTTTCTGCCAAAGAAAAGGAAATTTCGTTAACTTCCATTGAAATTAAAAATTCTTGAAAATCAGTCAATAAAATGGTCATATCTCCGAAAGGGAGTGGGTTGGGGGGGGGGGGGGGGGTAAAAATTTTTCTAGAATGTTTTGACATCAACTGAGGGGGTTAGGGTGAAAATTAGAGCGGAGGTCAAATTCATCCTTAACCCGGCCATACCCTTTCATTTTTTCTCAAAAAAAGCTCCAAAAAAATGCAATTTTTCACCAGAATTTTGGAAAGAATGAGCTGTAACTTTTTTCCTAAAAGAAATGAGGGTTTGCGATTTGCGGAATTTGATTCGCCAAGAAATTTTCTATAAGATTAGTCGAAAAAAAATCATTTTTTGTAATGCTCAGGCTTATTTCCCAAGAAAAATCAGCTTTTTGGCCTCCCCAACCCCCAAAGCAAACTTTGGTCGAAAAAATATTTTCCCCTTCATTAGCTGCATAAAAGCAACCAAAAATTTGGCAATCGGTATCCAGACAGAAAAATCATTTCGACTTCTGTGATCGAAAAATTATCACATAATCTAGACGATGAGGAAAAGGGAAAACACTGAATATTTTTCCTCGGGTACTTGCCGATATTAAACGAGAGTAGACTCGAAACAACCTAGATGTTTGTACCAGGCAAAACGATTCGATTTTTAGCAAATTGCTATCACCCTCGGGCATAATTCTCTCCCAACACGTCGCCGTATTATAACGGTACACCAAAAAAAAAGGAAAAAAACACATCGAAAAAAAAACTATACCATTCCGGTATTATTTCGGGGTGGTATCGTATCGTATATCAACAAGTAGACCTGGCGCGAGAGCGATTTTTATATACGAGCCGCATTAAATACATACGTCGACCCGTTATAATGGGTACCTATGGCATATAAGGCATACTTAGTCCGGGATGGGAGACGATGACGAACGTATGTATTTTTGCAGATTGCCGGCAAGTTGCAACAATTGTTATTAGCGCAGACGGCGCGGAGGGCTTTTTATGTCAGCTGCCGTCACCTCGAGGATGCGTTTACTTTTGTTTATTTTCACCCTTAAACTGATTTGGCGCGTTGTACGCAGAGTGCAAGACCCCGGCTACATACGTATACTATTTATAAATAATGAAAAACATTTAAAAAGGGTCGCCAGATGACTGCACGTACACGCGGGCCCTGTGTTTTTGTTTGGGTTTTTCGCTACACCGTGTCTGGCCTTTTAAAGCACGCTGCAAGGCAGTTGGTACACGAGTCGGAGGCGACTGCCACTCGGTCTACAATGCTAATCGTCGCGGCCCTACGGAGCGAAGGTGCTCGGCCAATCTGTGCTCAGGGTGCTGCCCGGTGGGTGCTCCTCGTATGGTCTAATTTTAGAAGAAATACGTCGCGTATTCCATTTCTCCGCGACAAATCGAGGTAAATTACCTTCGTACCGAATGCTACGCCAGAATCTCGGGGGTCGAGTTGGAAGGTATTCGCCCTCTTGCGGTATAATTAGCGACAATTGTAGACGAGTATTTCTAGGTATGGCCTCCGTACTCGCAAATTATTCCCGGTATGATGTACACAAATATTTCGACGCCGGAATCTAAAAATAGAGATATGACTGGGCTGTCAGTCTTGACATACGAGTCGGAGGATTCGCAGACGATGGTGAACAATTGCTGCCTACGTCGTAGCCGTGACACATTTACTGCAAACCGCATATTACGATAGAAGGGCCAATAGGTGCACGTACGAATTACCCCGGAAATATGTTCTAATTACGGAAAATATTCGGTATTCGGGCTCAAACGATAATAAATTTACGCAACTCGACCCGTTCGAGGACCCCCGTTCCGCTGCCCTTCGCCAGCCACCTTCGACGACGACGAAGATCCACTTAAATACGAGAATGTTTGGTATTCCGATTCCGAAAACGGGCCGAGTATTTTGGTGAAACTTCATCGAATGTAATTAAAAGTTTAGATATTGCTTGTAACGTTTTATTTATACACTGCGAAAAATGGTAGTAGGTGATGGCGCAGAAGATGCAGCGTAGTTGGAGTTTCATTTCGTAAATACATATATGTGAGAGTATTTAAAAGCTATTTTACTGGGATAGCCGATGTCAGAATTTACTAGCAGGGAATTATTATTTTTCATTTGAATCAAAAGAAATTAAGATGTGAATGTGTGAGTGATCACTTAAGCATCGATCAATAATTCTGAAAAGTTTTAAATTTGGATCACAAAATCATTTTAGAATTTTTCACAACAAATTTTCATGAGGGGAAATATCAAGTAAATCGAAAGTACATCATTGAGGAACTCCTATTTAAAATTTCAAATTCCAAACTTCATATTTTTGAAATATTTTATCACCTCGAAAAAAATATGAAAATTTGAACTAATCAACAAAAAAGTTTCAATTATTGACACTCCCTTCGAATCTAATGGAAGTGATTTCAAGACATTTTAGAGTCTTAACAAATTTGGAATGTTTTCAATTTTCTCAATGGTTTTGGAAAATTTTCACACCGAAAAATATGAATTTTAATTCAATTGATGTCCCGAAAATTTTTGAGCATAATAGATTTTTGACGGATTTCATGATTAAACTTTACTGTGCGAGACTGTTTTATTAAACTCTTCAATTTAGAAAAATGACATTTTTTTGAAATTAAAAACTAAAACAGAAAAAATCAAATTGAACGAAACCAGAACAGACCAAAAATTGATTTTTGCTCGAACAAAACACCAGGACGGTTCGATTCATTTTGAAAATGATCTTTTCCCAATTTTGGGGCTTTAAAATGTTTTTTTTTTTTGGGGGGGGGGGGGTCAATATGATTCTGTTATTCGTATTTTTTTTCTCATAAGGAGACAGACGCCAATCAGAAAAGCTTTTTAAATTATTCTACATTTAAACATTCCAAATTTTTCAATTCTACATCTGGGTATATAAGATTGAAAATCAGTTTCATTTTTTTGAGAGAGAGAGAGAGTTTTCAATTGTTGTTAGATTACGATCAAGGCACGTATTAAGTATTTCAAGTCAAGGTAAAATTTGAGCCAAAATAAAAATAAATCGAAAGTACATATATCATACAAAAATCGCATGTCAAAAATATCAGATGATCAAGTTCATTTCTAGAATTTTGGCGAATTTTTGAAATTTCAAAAATACTTTATCGTCATGCCAAATAGGTCTGAAAATTCAATTTATTCGAAGAAAAATCTAAAATTTGGTACATATTCTGTTTTTGACACTCTGAGTCCATTAAAAACGGTTTCAAGACATTTCAAAGCCTTCAGAAAATTCCAGAATTTTCCAGAACTGAAGAAAGGTTCATAAAAATGGTCTATATGAAATTGAACACCTTTAATCGTGGAAGGATTACTTATATTGAAGACCTTTTCAATCAATTGAAATACAATTTTCCAAAATTGGTAACCTTGAACAAAATTCAAACTTTTTTCAGGAAAAATTTTCTGTCCAAAAATATGAATTTCAACTTCAACTAACGAATTTTAAAAAATTGTGCTTCAATTGATCAAATAGTTCACCAATATGGGAATCCGCGATTGTATAGGTGCTTGTCTTCAATATGGATAATTTTAATGGACTTTTCCTTTAGTTCTATAGAAAATTCCAAAATTTTCTGAAGTCTGTGAAACGTTCTGAAACCGTTTCCAATTGATTTGGAAGGTCAAAAATGAAATATAATTTCAAATTTCGTTTTTTTCATAAATTTTGAAAAGCGATAAGGTAATTTTAAAATATCAAAAATTCGCCAAAATTCGAAAAATGAACTTCGGCACCTAAAATTTCAATTATGGGGTTCTTTTATGATACACTTTCGATTTATTTTTGTTTCAGGTCAAAATTTCAACTAGAGTTGGGATACCTCACGTTGAAAAATGGAAAAATTGAACAAAAAATTGAAAAAAAAAATCAAAATTCTGCCAAAATAGACATCACAATTCCATTCCTCGTTGTCATCAGCCCATATCTATTATTCAACAAGTAAATCGATTCATCACCAATCATCACCCCATCTCCAACGTACATCAAGAATCGTTCATGATCTGCGAGCCAAATTCCCTCAATCATCGAGTAATGATGCGTTAAACCGGAATTGAAAATCGAATTCACATTTCCGACCAGATAGATACATAAGATGACAAACGCCTTTTGTAATTCGTAATTCGAATCCCACAAAAGAATTAATGACTGCAGCTGATGTCGTCGCTTCGTCGCAATTATTATTTACCGCGAAAAATGTACGACTATACAAATTGTGCTCGCGTGTGCCGTCCATGTACGAGCTGAATATTTTATCGTACCGCCCCCTGTCGCCTCAACCTTTCATAAAGACTATTGGGAAGGAGGGGGTTGCAATACCTCATAAAAAATAATCCGGCTCTCTAGTACACAGCACGCCACTCTGGACCGGAGGGGTAGCGCGGTAAAAAAGGATGTAATATACATTCTGGCAACGAATTCGCGTCGTGGGAAGCAAGGGTAGAGAGCGAGCCATAATTCACGCTAATTAAATGCAAAAGCAACAAATACTTTCGAACCGTTTAGCAATAGGATGGCGACGACGTCCGCGGCCGTTCCGACTCCTCGCCTCAAATAAATCACTCTTTTTCATCGCAATCCTACCAATTGGTAGTTTACAGTCCAACCCGAGCGTAGGGAACGGGAGGGCGAAAAAAAAACGCGTGCTGCAAAAAATCTCAGCGAGATTTTAACTTTTACCACATTATAAAAAGCCCATAAAACACTTACCTTCATTTTATTCTCGTAATTTTATAACCCGCCGAGACCGCCTCGCCGACCGTACAGCACCTTTTTTCCCGCTCCAGAGCACCCCCACCTTTGCCCAACCGTTCGGTTTACCGTACTTGTTGTCTGGTCTGTTGATCTGCTTACGAGAGTGTCTGTGTACAGCACACGGTACATTTCCCTGCTCGCGTTACCAATCCGCTGTTGCTGCCTGCTGCTTGGTACTTGTTGGCTGGTCTTGTCGGTGACGATGAAGGACGATGACGAAGGGTAAAATGCAAATATCGACATGAAATCCTTTCAAGTTACCGTTTCGGATTAGGTAGCCCGGCCAAGACACCAGGTGTTGCTTTTTAATAGATGCAAGAGGCACGTGGCCGCGTGTATCGCCCCATCCGTCCCGTCCTAGCGGAGACCGCAGCGGAGCGGTAGCGTTTTAATTTAAAACCTCCCTTTGCCCCCGGAATCCGTTAGTCGAAGAGCCGCAAGAACCTGTTTTCGAATGTGGGGTCGATGTATGGTTTGATAGGATCTCGTTTTTTTCATCTTTCGAATGAATGACGCAGAAAAAACGCTCGAGTGATTTAGTGGCTACGCCTAATTGAATTACATCATATCGTCGCGAAATTGGAACAAATCAATCCCGGCCTAGGTATTTTTGTGAAAAAATGGGCATTTTTTTCCTTTTACGAATCGAAATTTGAAATTTTTTTACAAAATTTGTTTAGCTCGATTTGTGATACATGTTTTGAAAAAAGAATGTTTCTCTGGATTATCACGAGTTCATAAAGGCTCTATCGCTGTAAAGTAGAATATGCGAATCGACCTAGGATCATTTTTTTACCTTCCCCCCTCCCCACACCAAAAAACAACCATCTGGTGAAATTAAAGATAACTCTCGATTTTGGGCCTTGAAAAAATTCAGGTAAAAATTTGAATTTGGAGAATTTGGTTGAATAATCGAAAAAAGAGGGTTTATTGGGGTATTTTAGCACCATAATCTCGAATCTGAGTTTTATTTTGGTCTCGTGAGATTTCTTTGCTCGTGGAGCTTGATTAAAATTTCAAAATTACGAATTTAAAGAAAAGAACCATACATCTTGTTTTAGACTACTTAAAGATCATTTTTGAGTAATTTAATTGTCTTGGACACACAAAATTTTGCATCATTTGGATTATAAGCGGTTCACCCCCCCCCCCCCTAGAATGATCATTATTTGAATTTTTCTTCTATTTGTATCATCACAAGTGAACTGTAATCGAATAATTTCCACAGTCCACACATTGTGATTCGTGATTCATCATTCGAATCTTTTTGCCCATGCTTCAAAGTGTTAGAAAAAGATGATCACCCAAAAGCCATAAATTTCATGTTTTCTTTTTTATTTTTATTCATTTCAATTTCAATTGGAAATTTTACTCGTGCAATGAATTAAGTTGTAAGCTTGTGATTATTTTATGAATCAGATAAATGGAGACTAAAATTACAAATAATTCGTTCTCACCGAACAAAAAAAATTATTCGAATAATTTCTGATGCTCATTAGGATTCGTTATTCGAGAAATTTATTCAACGAGAATTACTTCTGTCATTGTAAGTATGATTCGTGAATCGTGATTCGAATCACAAATTTCGTGATTTTGTAAATTTTTGTCCAATTCTACCCTCGTGATTAAAACTCGTTCAATTCTATCCATATAATTCAAAATTGGAAAATTTTTACTTACAGCAAAAATTTTTTCAATTTTTGATAGTATTTCACTTTAAAATTTTGAGAATTTTTGTTTTTGAAACTGGTTTTCTATTTTGCTCCTTTAATTGCGATTAGCTCGAATTTTTAATAACAAAATGTCGAAATGAATGATTTTTTTGTTTCATTTTTAAAGGCACAGCTGAGTTAGTCACAGTTGAAATTGTGGATAAGAGAAGGGGGGAGAAGCGGAAGATCTGCAAAAATTATAAAATATCACACTTGCACAGAATATTTCTGATTAAAAGGATTAAAAATGCCATCATATTTACCTTTTCCAACTAAAAACGCGATTTTTCCCAAATTACGTAAGACAACAAAGGGACGATCATTCTCGTAAATTTTCTCATTCAAACTCAATTTTTTATCCGAAAAATCCAATTTCATCATCAGGTAGGTCAGCTACTCCTCCGACCTCAATTCGATCCCATCCTCAATCATCTCTCCCCTCATGATCCAACTTATGAAAATGAATTCTCTTATGTTTCAAAAAATTGCAACTAAAATCAAAATAGTAGGTTTTTTTTTTTAAAACCTGGAGCCTGAGGAACTTTATTCAAAAATCTTAGAGTTGAAGCCAGAACCGAACCACTCCGGATGCCTGGGATGGTAAAAAATTTGGAGCTCGAGCCAGAGGAAAAATGACCCTTCCGGATGATTTTTGGAGCTGGAGCCGGAGGGGTTTTAATCAAAAATCTCTCAGCTGGAGGGACCACATCCTCCTCCCCTCCGAATACCTGGTCATTTCAGATCAAAAATCATCTCTTCACTTCACAAAAACAATTCTAAAATTTTTTTTTACCAGGCCAATAAAATTCATTCATCATAACTTTCCTAAAACCTTCACACCAACTATGTAATTCCAATCCCAGGAGACTGCCAAACGAAAAAATTAAACCAAGAATTGCACCCTGCTGTAATTCAATCCCAATCCAAACAAAACATCAAAAAGGAAAATCCGACTATTACGCCACGGCCCTCTGTTTTTTTTCCTCTTCCATACGATGATTAATAAGGTTACATAACCTAAGGATAAAGTGGCGTAAAAGCTCTCTTCGTGTCGGCATAGGCGACGGATAGAACAGCGGGGTGCATGTAACAGCTAAAACGAAAGTGTACGTGAACAAACTGGTAGTCGTGTAACACGTAAAAAAAAAACCTAACGCGAGTAATTCTCTCGAAATGGAGTATTTTTCCACTATCCTGCCGCTTTGTCCCTCAGCACCGATGCAGCCAGAAGGAAAAAAAACAAACGAGTCAAAAAAATATATAAGGGATCGTAATAGGTATTTTTTCGTTTGTTTTTAAAACAGAAAGCATCGCATTGAGCACGTCCAACGCATCGTAAAGTGCACCCCAGCATCATGAATGGAATTTCGCAATAGCAAGATCATAGCTACAGATAGCAGTCCTGCGATGCAAGGGGATCAAGAGACAGCGAAAGTGGTGTTTGAAAAATGCGAAATTATATACTTTACGGTGTATTTAATTATAAAAAGGGGGCTAAACGATGAGGAGACGTGGTGTATGTTTTGAGAATAAATATCGAGCGAATGCTGCTCGTAAAGAAGGGTCCAAGATATTCCTGCATGTTTTTATATTAGTTTGTTGTTGTTGGCGATGATGAGGGGAGATGGAGTAATTATCGAAATATTTATATCGAACCGAGAATATTTATGAAAAGGGGGTGGGCTACTCCATACCAAAACGAGATAAAAATGAAGTTGGGTACTCCGATTTTACACATTTTCTAAGAGTTTCTCTGGGTTGTCTACTCACAAAACTACGATCATTTTTTCCAGACTTCAAGGGGGCTGGGGGCAGGCCTCGAAATTTTTATGCAACTACGATTTTTCAGCAGAATTGTCCAATTTTGAAGATTTTTATCTCGAGATAAAATGCACTTGGAGGCAAACTGAATACAAGGTCTGAAAGAAAATTGATATGAGATTCAAAATCAATAAACATATTTTGAAAATCTCAAAGTTGAACTTTGATGATGAAAGTTCACAATGAGAAAAAAATATGAAAAATGTTATTGAAAAATCTGAAAAAATTACAATAAAGTAGCCCTTTCTACTCTGTTTTTCAACCAATAAATTTTCAAAATGGGATCTCCACATCTCTAGGGGTACAGGGGTCCACAATTTTGACCAAAATTCAAAAAATTTGCAAAAAGTGAAGTAGCACATCGATTTATACTAATTCGAGGCCGCTGATTTTGAATATGTACTTAGTTTTTCTTAATCAACCCCTCTGAACCCCATTATTAGCCCCATAAGAGGGTCAAAATTCGAAAAAACGAAAAATAACGCGTGAACTGTCGCTTTGTCAGGTATTTGAGGACCCTGGGTTCGAATTTTAACATGGATACGTTTTTTCCTCTACGGTAGAGGGTCATTCCAAAATTTTTAAGGCGCCATTTTTCAAGACTATGAGTCAAAAACTTGAAAATTTTTATATTTTTCACAATTAACCTAAAGTCAAAAAGTCAGAAAGTCATAGATCGATATGTTTTTAATCAACGCTATTTTAGAAATTTAATTTTCAAAAAGTCAGAATGACAGGAAAAATATCAGAAATTCAGCAGCTAACTTTTAAAAACAAATTTTCATATTTTCGAAATTAACTGGATAATAATAAAGTCAGCAGTTGACTTTTGAAAACTTACAAAATGAATTTTTATATTTTTGAAATTAACCTAATATCAGAAGTCAGATTTCCTTTCAATAAAAACTTTACTTCATTTTTTGCTTATTTTTTGGATTTGACCCTTCAATGCCTTCCTTGCCCTCAATTTTGGAGAAAGTATGATAAAAAATCAAAATTTCCTTTTCGTCATTGCATTAAATTTTAAAAATTCATTCCTGCCCCTTCTTAAATAGAAAAAAAAGATCGTGGTTTTGTGAATATACCACCAAGGGGAACTCGTGAAAAAATCTGAGCGAAATCGAAAGACCCATTTTCATTTTTGTCCCGTTTCAGTATGGAACAGCCCGGGTGGCAAAACGGATCCGGCTCGAAGATGGTAAAAAGTTACGATGCGATTGGCAATACGGGACGGTGACGTTTAAAAATTCAAGCGAATTTAATGAATTAGCTGCATCGAACGATGGCACGATGACGAAGACGATGCAACAACCGTATTCGCTTCCTCATGCACATTCGATGCGTTCATGAAATATGCATCCAACTCGGCAGCGTCTCTATTGTGCAGATACACGTACCGGATACGAGAACTTGTACGGTCATACACACAGCAAGCTGACGATAGGCGAGGGAGACACCGGCAGGGAAATTGTTACTGAATTTTTCATCGAGTATTACACATTTGAAATGGGCAGGAGGAGACGCAGACGACGCGGCTAAGTGGAATTTTTCAAAAGCGCACGAGTTCAGGAAGTACGTACTGTACATTGATATACTACGTACAAAAGGGGCAAACGCGCGAAGGGAATTAAAAATTAAATAATTTACCGAGCGAGTTAATGAAATGTAACGTTGAAATTTATATATTTATTTAGTTATTTAGTTTTTCCATAATACGCTGCTGCAAGAGAAGTTTCGTGCTATATCGTTTGCCATTATATAGCAGATGCATTTTTCTGACTAGCAGAAATTACAATGTTAAATTTTGGCTTTGACTGATGCCACACTGAAAAAAAAATATAATAAAATTTATCCAAAAAAATAATAACGCGTCCCAATTCTCAAATAGGTAAAATTTATCATTTTTTTAAATAAAATTTATTAATTTTTTTGACAAATTTTATTATTATTTCTGATAATAAATATTATTTTTTAGAACAAATTTCACCCATTTTGTGAATTGAAACACGTTATTATTTTTTTGAATACATTTTATTATTTTTTGATTAAAATTTATCATTTTGGTAAAATTTATTAATTTTTTTGATAAAATCTATTTTTTTTTTTGATAAAATTTATTATTTTTGGGGTAAAATGTATTCATTGTTTTTTCCGTGCAGGCGGAAGGTCGATGTTGAACGAGGGCGAATTGCGGATATAAATTATGACGAAATTCCCAGAAGGGAGGCTCGATTTGGAGTTCTGTTTGGAGCTGGGTAATTTTATCGCGAAATTAATTACATCGGAAGTGCCAAGTTTTGCAGTCTTGTAAGGGTAACAATGTCAGGTCTTAATCTGAGATTTCTCTTTTAATTGTGGCTATTGGGTAAGATGAGTTATTTTCAAAAAAAAAAAAAGTAGTTATACCTATATTGATGCAGGAATGAACTTAAAAATAGCAAACGATCTTTGAAAAAATATCAAAATTTTGAAAAAACAGATAAAACGTCTACCTAAATAAAAAAAAGTATGGTTAATTGAAAAAAAATTGTCTAGTTGTTTGAAATTAAATTGAGATATTCACCCGATTAGTTTTCAAAAAATCCAAAAAAATTGGTAGTACCAGTGAATTGAATTATTTTTTCAGATCGTTTCCAACGAACGGGGGGGGGGGGGGCACAAGGGCAGCTTGATCTTCAATGATCACGTAAATAGCATTTTAAAAAAGATTTGAGTATCTACCTAGGATATTTCAAGAAAGTGATCAGCTTGTAATTTTTTTCAGACAATCCGTTTCCGTGATGTGAGAAGGAACAATTTGGAAAAATTTAAAAAAGTATAAAATGGAAAAATCGTAAAAATTTATTTGTGAAAAGAGATCCGTTCGTTCGAGGCTTTCATGATATTTTTAGAGGGAGCGTGGTCTGAAGCATACTCAACTCTTCTGACAAAATTTCAGCTTCTCAAAATTGATTTTTGGATTTTTTGAAAACAATAAGATAAAGACATGGTAATTTTTTTTTAGCGAAGTTTAATTTTTTTAAATAAGAAAAACTTTTTTAGGAAGTAAAGATGAAAATTGGGTTTCTTACCAATATTGATTTTTCCTAATTAAAAATATCAAGAAAGGAAAACGAATGATTGAAAATGAACGCGAGACTATTCTGAAGCCTGAGTGAATTTCTAATTTTCTGAAGCACCGTTAGTTTCTTCGATCGTCCTTGAGTAATATTTTCAAATAATAAGAGTGAGGGAGAAGGGGAGAAAAAAGGGAGGGGACGAAAACTAAATATATATTCAAATTCTATCATTTTCAACCATTTTAAGCTTAATTTTTACCATTTTTTTTATTGAAAAAAATATTTCATAACAAATACCTAACACATTTTTATAGAAAACTCATTTTTTGAGTTTTCAAAAATTCGTCAAAAATCGAAAAATCGACCTAGCCTGTTAATATTTTGACTAACAGTGTTGTGGAACATGTTTTTTTTTGTCAAAAAAAATTTTTTCCTCAAAACGAAGACGGACCAAGCAAAATATTTTCTTGTGAACAGAAAATTTTCAATTTTTTGATGCTTTACAAAAAACGTAAACTTAAATTCGTTCCAATTGACTGGTGATTAATCCAATAAAATTCAAGTCGTACGTAATTTCGTGAACAATTTCAATCATCAACCCATAATGAAGTTCAAAGTTGAATCTGTCGAGAAAAACTCATTTTTTGTTAAATTGTTTGGACTAGTAAATAAGTCGTTTTCAGTTGAATTTTTGGCAACCAATTTTTGTAAAAAATTAAATCGTTCGAGATCGATTCATTCAAGAAACAATTTTCGTGAGAGATTCTGTTAATAAAAAGTCGTTCAAAAAATATTCGGTTGAAAACGAATCCTTCACAAACGATTTAATCAAAGACGAAAATCGCTTGCAAACGATTCATTCAAGAACAATTCCATCATTCGAAAGTGATTCGAGAATAATTTAATGAAAAATGAGTCATTTACCATTTTTCTCTAATAATATTAACAATTTGAATAAAAAGTACTCAATGGAAGAAAAATTTTTCTGCCTTGCACCAAATTTCACTAAAATTGCGAATTTTTGGAAATTTTTCAGGTATGATTTTTCGAGATCAAGTGATTCAGATTCATCAATCAAATCATTTATTATAATTTTTCCATAAATAATCAACCAATAATACCTACATATGATCATGGTCTACTTACCACGGGCAGTTGCATCTCACGATTATTCACGAACCCAAAAAATCAGGAATTTTATGCTTTCGTCGAATTGTAGCTGAAAAATTTCACAAAAATATTCATTAGAATCGTGTACATTTAACCAACCAGGAATTATCGTCCTATGCAACAAATATTTCACGAATGACTCATAGTGACCATCGATATATTTTTTCACAAAGCTTTCAGCTTTTTTCAACTCGAAATCATATAGAAAAATAAATTGGGAAACAGTAAAATTTTAAAAGCAAAAAATCATTGAAAGAGGAAAAGAGAAAGAGCTACTTCTGCTATCTTTTCGATTCTGGGCCCTGGTTACACTGAATTTTTCTTTGTATTATCGAATGCTTATTTTCTAAAATTTACAAATTTTACGATAGAATCTTCTTCATCTCGTGATTCATGTGAAAATGAAACTTTCACTCATACTACTCGTATTCTGCTACGTAATCACATATTTACTCGATGCTGTATTTGTATAATCAACAAAATGGCATATGCAGGCAGTTTTAACCTGATTTCATCTTACATTCAAATGTCTGAATATTCGAATTGCATTAACATAACGCTCGTGAGAAGATTCGCCAGCTGCATAAAGCAACATTCGCGTGCACGTATGTAGGATATTTTTATATGAAAATTTCACTTACTTATATCACGTATTCGCTTCATTGTCTGTGCAAGTATGATGTACTCGCATTAAACCCACCACCTAATCTTTTTCAGTACATAGGTCCAGGTACCCGAAGCTTTTTTTCTATCCATAGAATATCTTCAAAGCTTATTCATTTCTTTTCACTGCTTTTCATTGCGGTTCTGAACCTCCATCGCGAGATTTTTCCACAGGTGCCCAATTACACGGGCCAAAAGTATGAAACCGTACAAACGAAGACGACACCTTCGCGGGCACAAAAAGAAGAAAAAAAACAACCCTCTCGTTAACGAATTGATTCGTCGACTTTTTTTCCTCATTTATTTCCTTAATGGGGTTTTAACGACATCATAATTTTAACGTCTTTAGCGTAATTCGCGTTTTTGCCTTATCCCCACGTACCCTGATCTCGTTGCTTTTTCAAGCGACAATTCTGTTCGAGCGCTCTGAAAAATACGACTCGGCGCGTACTTGTATTTCCAATTTTGGAAACTCTACCCGTGAAACTTGCCCGAACACCCGTATTTTCGTATTTGATTTGTTTTCGAAGCTTATTAAACGACGAGATACGAATTTAATTTTAAAATCCCCCTCCCCGCACATTGGTGTTTGAATGACCGAGAAGGGGACGAGGTTATGTATATTTTCGTATTTCTTCCATTGGCTGTGTACTTTTCTAGCAAACTTAATGGTTCGTGTTTCGACTCTCCAACTCGTACCGTTGCCTCGTTTGCGTTATGGCGAGCACTCTTTTTCTACGTAATTATCTCTCGAAGCGGAATACTACGATGCTGATTAATATATTATTATAAATTCGACTTTTTAGAACAGGCAAATTACCTTCGTATTGTGTACGATATCGCCCTCGATGTAATTTGAAAGAAAACCCCCATAAGGTCATTGTCGTTCGTCAACAACGATTTCATTGTTGGCGGTGTTTTCCCACAACGAAGCGATTTCGTTTTGAAGTATAAATAGAAATGTTTGCGAAATGGGTAAAAAAGTCGTGAAAATCGTTTGCAGTGTTTAAAATTGGGTCATAGATGGATAAAAGGGGATTGAAAGCGCAATTATTGGATCAAAAAAATGCAAAATGTTGAAAATGAAAAAAATTGCAACTAAATTTTTCAGATTTGAAAACGAATACCTACAAACTTTGTATGAATTGAAGAAAATGGCTAAAATCTGGTTAAAATGATATAAAAGTTTTAGAAAGATTGTCCAATTCTGTATTAGAAAAAAAATGTTGTTAAAATCGTGCCAGGTTTGCTCTAAACATGCCAAAAATTGTGTAAAATTACTGAAAAACTAATAAGCTTGGGTAAAGGTTGTCGAAATAAAATTGAAATTGCTTCAAACGAATGAAACAATTTATTGTTTGAATATTTAAAAAAATCATGAAAATTAGTTTAAAAATGCATCAAATTGTTCGAATTTTTCGCAAACCAATTGAAACTTTATTAAAGGCTATTAAAATTGTGTTGAAATGGTTAATGAAGTATTTTTAGCCACAGGCGCACCCTGAAGTTGATTAAGAGAAGGACTGAGAATTTGAGAAAAATAGAGGGGGGAGGGTGGAAGTTCAAATTGGTCATTTCCACTAATAATTCAATCTAAAATCATCATTTTTTACCACGAATTGGGAATTTATTGAGGAATTGGTGATTTTTGACTAAAAAATCTGGGAAGAATTATAAATCCTTGAAACAAAATGACTGAAATACTGTCCGAGTGAAGCGAGGGCGACAATTTTTTTAAAAGAATACTAATGAGCAAAAAAATGCACTTTTCTTTGTGGTTCATAAAAAATAAACAACTTTTCTAAAATTAAAAAAAATGTTGGTGAGATTTTCAAAACGGAGAATGTTGGATACCTAATTACAAATTATTCCAAAAATACGAAATATTGGAAGTTCAAAAAATACAAAAATAGTACAAAAATTGAAAAAAAATTGAAAAAAAATCCGAAAATTTTCATTTTGAAAAAAATTTGAGGAATTTTAGCTTTTGATTGCATTTTTTTTTTTGCAAACATTTACACATCAGAAAAGGCCAAAAATGATACAAATTTTCATCCTTGTGATTTAATAAACACTGTTTTACCAAAAAAACAAAAAAATGAAAAGTTCAGGAGATTTTAGAAAATTTGGTCACGATATGAAAACTAACATCAATTTTAGGTGGAGATTTATTGCACAAAATCGAGAATTTTCGCTCTATTTTGAACCTTTTTCATATTTCGACCGTTTTAATTTTTTTTTTTAGCTTTTAGAGGTTTTGATCTGAAATCATTCGATCCCAATTTTTTTTTGAAGGGAAGGAGATGACTTTTATTTTAGTATATACAATTGGGATTTTTTATGAAATGGGTCAACTTTGAAGGCTCATATCTTGAGATTGATTGGATCTAAAATGATTTTTTTTCACGCGGTTTTGTAGGAAATTGAAAGAAGATTCAAAAATGAAAATGATATTTTGAAAAATTTGAAGTCGAACTTTCGTGGTGAAAGATCAATTTTTACAATGAGTGTAAAAAATGAAGGCCACCATTTGAAAACCTGAAAAAATTATAATTGAGAAAACTTTTCATGTATTTTCAACCAATTACTTTTTTAAATGAAATCACAATACCCCAAAGAGGCACAGAGGTCCTCAATTTTGGACGAAATTCAAAAAAATATGAAAAGTCAGGCATGTAACGCATCGATTTCCACTAATTCAAAGAGACTGAGGTTCGAATATGTGCTCATTTCTTTCACCTGTCCTCTCTGAACCAGCCCCCTATTTGCACCTTGATAAAATCGAAATTCAAAAATGAAATAGAAATCACGTGTGACGTCATTTGTTGAATTTTTGAGGACACTGGGTTCAAATATTTTCTCTTTTTTTTTTTGGATTAGACTCTTTGGGAGGCCCTTCAGCCTTCAATTTTGAAACAAAAATACAAAAAAATGAAAATATCGAATAGCATATCAATTTCTACTGATTACTTTTTCGATTATCCTCCCTAATCCCCTTCATCAACCCAAAACTATCAAAAATTTGACATCACATATTTTTTCATTAGGGTCAGTATGAGACACGATGGAGGCAGATTAAGGAAGTAAGTTGATACTCGAGCTCAGCATATTTTTTACAACAAATTTTCCCTAATTTTTTCAACTTTTTATTGAATTTAATCAATTTTTTTATTCCATTGCTAATCAGTGCTCTGGACCAATACCCAAATCACTAAATCACTCAGATACAAAAAATGCAGATGTCGAAACCATACTATAATTTCTGAATCGATGTGATTTTAAGACCAAAATTTTATTATTTCTCGATTTAAACCAGAAGGCCATCAGTTATCGAAGAATTCAGGGTGGTTTTCTCTTCAAGGATACCAAAAGTTACACCCGTTCACCATCCGACGACTACCCCAAAATCTCGTAATTCGACATAAATTAAAAACCACGTCCTTCAATCGTTTCTCTTTGCTCTCCCCATCTTACACCACAGCACCGGCCACACTCGCTCTATTTCTCCCCCATACAGAGTAATTTTGCAACCTACCTACGCTGGCGATTCTTCACCAGAGTATAATAAAAGAACCTGCGTGAGATGTCTGTTGGCAAATAATTCGCCCAGCTATTCATTTAAGCAAATGGAAAAGGGCGGGTATGCGAAGGGATAGCAGTAAATTTGCAGCGAAAAAATTCGTTATATTTACGCCTGAGTCGAGGACGAAGAGTCGGTGGAGGTGTACGACTAGGTGAAATTGTCCGTGGCCGGAACGATAGGGTTATTGCTGCGGTCTGGTAGCAGATGTTTGGTAGTGTACTGGCGGCCACCAGTGGTCCGGAACAGTAATCAGAAACGGTGCTGTACAGCAGTCTAAGGGTGAAGCAAGACGGAGCAGAACAGGGCGCAAGCCCGCGTCGTACTGGTATTTGCCAACGAAAACCATACCTAACGAGCTAATCCTATTAGTAAAGTAATAATTTAACTTATCGCGCCAATTATTAGCGACCAAGTCCGCATCGCAGGACGAGGTGGCGAAGGGGATCGCCAATAATCACAGATCGGAATTAATTATCGAAGAAATAAATTTTAATTTTGTTGTGTTTTGGGCCCGGATCGACGACATCTGGTTTATTTTTATACTTAATAGAGAAAGACTTACGTTTTGGTTGGTGGTTTCGATGGCGTAGGGTGGTTGACCTATAAGATTTGGATTCGGCTATGATGGAAAATTCACGATGACGAATTGAAACTTTCGATAGGCTTAATTTTTCGAAAAAAGCTATGAAAATTTCACACAAAGGTGTAAAAACCCGATACGTAGAATGATAAAATAGGCAAGCAGGAGAAGAGCGAGGATAACTACAGCAAAATGCATTCATTAAGGGTATTTTTGATTTAGCCAATAATCGTTATAAGCGCCACTCCAATCAGCTTTCCTCGTCCGGCCTACGTTCCGGGCCTAACGGGCATGTTACGGTACGTTTAAAAGTTTAATTGTCGTTGTTATCATTATAAAGGCGACGCACCACGGCGATACTCTCAGCTCGGCGGTGGCAAATTATAATCCATAAATTTAGTATCAACAGTAAAACGGTTTTGTTCGCAAGCTGTTGTAACCCCGTTAATGAGGTATTTTAGTTTTAATAGAGGGTTAATACGGTCCTCGTCTATACACAGAGTTATGCTGCACGACGTACCAGGTGTTGTCACCCTTATGTCAGGGGTTCGCAGATATTGCGAATAGCTTATCGAGAGGGGTCGATTTTGACAAATCGACGGGTACGTGCAATTTGAGAGACGATGTACGAAGAAGTAAAATATGTCAACTGTGTCTGATTAGTGGTTCCTGAGGAGTATCCTATTGGGGGGTTGAGAATCGGTGATGGTGAAAATAAGAGCAAGCTGGTAAGTTGCTAGAGAAGAAGTTTCTTCTTCTCTATATTTGATAATGATTGATTTCCAGAGTCGAATGGTTGGTATAGTTGGCGAGAAATTTTTGATGAACTGCGACATATTTAGGCTGCCTGGTGTATAGAAATGGCCATTTATCCAATTTTCAAAATAGCTAAACATTTTAAAAAACCAATAAAAGATTGAATTTTGAGTTTTAAAAAAGTACAGGTTGAAAAAATTAAACTTGAGACTAAAATTTATAATTGAAAATTTTTGATTTTGGTTCCTTCGTTAAAAATTGAAAATTTTAGTCATTTCCTGGAAAGTAGGAAAGCCTTAACAAAATTTTCATTCCATCGAACTTGAATGGTACTATCCTCCAATCACCTCAGAATTTGACGATAAATATCAAAAGAATTTTTAAAAAATTACTTAGTAAAATATTTTACGAAAAAAATTGTCCATTCCATGGCATAATGATAAACTGGTTGAGTTTTTTTCAAAATATCACACTGGTATCCATTTTTTACCATTTCCGATTTTTCAAGGATACTTTGAAAAAAAAATCATCGAAATTTGTGAGCCTGACTATACGCAGAAGCCATCCTTTGGATGTTAAAAATTGGTTTCTGAGGTGACAAGATTCTGGGCCGTTTAAAAAAAGTTGAATTAAGAAGAAACCCCAACTCGAAAACCAATTTTTTGACACCTAAGGGTGGTTTTTATATCCGGGATCACAATATTTTTCCTTGTTTTCAGCCCTCAGAAAAGAATTTGATTTTTCAGCAATTGATCGATTGATTAAAATGAATATTTTTAGTCAAAGAAATTCATCCAAAAAGATTTTTCACCAATATTGAACCTTTTTTTTAAAACCTAAAGATATGTACGATTAATTCGGGAGGATGCCGGTTAGAGCAAAGGGAAACATCAAAAATTAGGTCGATATTCGAATTCGGCGGCCTCAAATTAGTGACAACCGATATGTCACACATCATTTTGACTTTTTCAACATTATTTTCCCCAAAATTGGGAGCCAGGAGGCACTAAAGGGTCAAATCCAAAAAATGAGCAAATATTTGAACTCAAAGTCCTCGAAAATCTAAGAAACGATTGGTCACACGTTATTTTTTTTTTGAATTTTTACCTTTATCAAGGGGTCTAACGGGGGGAGGGGGGAGTTCAGAGGAGTCTAATGAAAAAACCAATGAACATATTCGAAATCACCGCCTTCAAATTTATAGAAATCGATGCCTACTTTACCCTTTCGATTTTTTCGAATTCTGGTCAAAATCGTAGACCCCTGTACCCCCATGGGGTCTAGAGATCCCATCTAAACAATGTAATTTTTCAGATTTTTTAAAGGTCGCTTTCATCTATTGTGATTATCACGAAAGTTGAGCTTTCATCGCCAAAATTCAACTTTGAGATTTTCAAATATTATTATCGTTTTTGAATCCCCTATCAGTTTTTTTTTTCGAATTGCAAAAAATCGAAATTTCCTAAAAATTACGAGACCCATCTCTCTGCCATCTTGAGAGTGAGAAGAGGAATGTTTGGTCATTTAATTAAAAAACTCAACCTATTACCTTCGAAAAATTGAGTAAAAATGAGTTCAAAAGAAGTTTTGTGTAAGATACTTATCTACATCACATAACAAGGTTGGGGAAAATGCGAGACAAAAGGATTTTAAATCAGAAATCCAAAATTTTCTAAAGAACTGGATTTTAAATCCAAAATTCTTTGAAAAAATTGATTATAAATCCGAAATTCAAAATTCTTTATGAAAGTGGATTGGAATTTAAAATTCAGAAAAATATTAATCCAGCCCTACGTAGCTTTTAGAGATACTTTGACTCTTTTTTATTTCATTTTAAACCTATTTTTCAATAATTCACAAAAAATTTACTCTTTTGCGTTTTCCAGCGAATTTTTTTTCATTTTTCAGTGAAGAATTGAATTTATGGAGTAAAAATGTTCAGTGAGGGTCAAATGTTTTTTAAAATAAAAATATCTATAGGTAGGTACTAGGTAGAGGTACTAAAAGCATTTTTGAAAAAATCGTTTTTTTTTTACAATTTCCTAATCTTAAAATTTTTCATTTTTTTTCAGATGTTAGGAAATGATAAATATAGAGTCCAAGAAAGAATTATGAGAAAAGTTGTTACTGTTTACAGATTCAGACACAATAATTTCTCGGCCTACTCTTTCAACTTTCCTCGCTTTCCAAACACCCTAAATAATGAAAGATCTACATATTACCACAGTAATTTCAACCTGGAATTTACGTTTTATTAATTTTTTGTATGAAAAACCTGTTTCATAAGCACCAAACAATTTATTACCAAGATGGCTTGAAAAAAAATTCGTTCCTGAAAATGAAATCTCCCGAATAATTAAAACAGATTCAAAAAACTATAAGATGTTACTTGGTTTCTTGCCTCTTAAATCAATTTTCACATTTTTTCTGCTCAATCCAATTTTCCAGACAAAAATGGGGTATTTTCAACCTCTTCCCTTTGTCCACACCCGAAAGGAAAATATTTCCCGAGCCTATTAACTACGTTTCTTTCCTCCTTCGATTGTTATCTTCGCAATTCGACTCGCGACGAATGAAAATTCGCATTTCTCAGATATTTTACGTCGTCTTTACTTCGTAAATTCATTGACCTTTCTATTCCTTCTGCGTAGCACTTAAAGGACCAACGACCTCCGGGTAAAAATACCCATTACCGAAGTAAATCGGCAAAAAATAGTCGATTAGCGGATTTCGATTGGTCGACTTGGGTCACCCTTCACCCACGCATCGGCCGATTCTAATTTACGCGACACAATAGACCAGCGTTTGAATTTGAATAGGACAAAACATGTCTACCGGATAGCATGTGTTTAGTTTACCCCACATCGACACACGACCACTCTCACACCGCAACTCTCGCATAGAGATTGTTGAAAGAACGCAACGTTATAGTACATTACAGCACGTGAATAGGTCTCTAAACGTAAGCCTGTTGCCGTAATCAGTCAGCTGTTGGGCGAATTATACGTATAAAAGTTTTACGAAAACAACAGCTCCGTCGTACCGCTGCCATCGTGGACAAATCCGTTGAGAATTGACCTTTATAAAATATTTAGTTAAAGGCCAACCCTCCTTTAAAAGCTGCCAAATGAAAATGAGGAGCATAATGAACGAATGAATAAGTGAAAATATAACAGAAAAACCTTTTTATATCGACATTTTACTTCGAGAATGTCAACGAGTAAATTTTTAATAGCCTATAAGGCGAAGGGACCACCCTGCTATACGTACCACATCGAAAGCGAGAGCAACCGTCGAGCCGGTCTCATTTTCAAAATGCAACTCGTATGGTGCCCCTTCCCCCACAATCCCCTCCACTCATCATCCAAGCACACCGTATAACGTTGTAATTTAACGTTCGCTTCCTTCTTCGTGCGGCTTTAATTACGAACAGGTGATGTGAAAAAAATTTCTCACGTGATGTACCTGCCTGTATCATCCTTTTACGCGTCCATCTCTTTCATCCTCGTGCCTCCTTCCGTCTATGTAATTTTAATTGTACCGTATTAATTTTTTTCCAACTCTGTTCCCTTAGTTTTTCTCATTTCCCAACCCTACCTGTACGTTGAATTAAAAAAAAAAAAAGAGGAAATATCGTATCGCACATGTGCCTTATGGCGAAAGCTCGTCGTATAATTGCGCTACATACCGCTCCTGGTGCTCTTCGCGTTTTATATTACATTCGTTTATACCTACACTTTCATTGGTACTGAAAACAGATGCTCGAGAGTGTCTATAATCACAACGTTGGCATGGAATACGAGTGAACGAACGATAGAATCAGCTGTTCAATTTCGATTGCACTTTGCACGATAGAAAAGTTTTTCCCAAGTCAAAAATTTTTTCAATATTGAATTTTTTGCTCGAACTTTCCCTCGATGCCAAATTTTTCTTTCTAGATTTTTTAAAATCTTGAAATTTCTTTTCATTTTGATACAGAGAAAAATTACTGGTAAATAGATACAATTGCATCACAGGAAAAATCAGTAAAATTTTTCGATTTTCTACGGCTTTCCTCTAATTTTTCGAAGAATTTCACGTATTTTCAAAATAAAAATCACTCATTTTTCAAAAATTTCACTGTTTTTGAAAAAAAATTACCAATTTTTCAAAAAATTCATTAATTTTTAAAAAAAATTACCGATTTTTTAGACAATTTCACCTTTTTTTTTTTTTTGAAAATAGTTTCACTGATTTTCCAGAAAATATTATTTTTTTAAAATGGCCAATTTCACTGACTTGAAAAAATAATCACTAATTTTTCGAAGATTTTCACCAATTTTTCAGAAAATTTCAATTATTTTTCAAAAATTTTCACAAAGTATCCAAAGAAATCACCATTTTTTCAAAAATTTTAAAACATTTACTAATTTTCAATTTTCAAGATACCTTCACTGATTTTTGAGAAAATTTCAGATTTTTCAGAAGAATTTAACCGATTTCAAATAAATCACTGATTTTTAGCGTATTTAAGAAATTTTTTATTGCATTTTCAGTGAAATTCCACCAATTCTTCTGGAATTTTTCTAAAGAATTTTCACTGATTTATATTTCTTCACTGCAATTTTGACTGTTTTCTTCAGTGATTTTTGATAATTTCACTGATTCATAAAATGAGAGAGTATCACATTGTTTTTTGCATTTTTTTTCTTCTTACCAGTTTCACTTTAAATTACGTCCATGTACGTAAACAACTTTTTTTATTTTAAATTATTTTCACTAGTAGCTTACATCATTTCTAGAAAATTTTAATGAAATTACGTGATCGTCTAGAAAAAGAGACCTTAAGGATCGTTTCACTGAAAAACACTTTTTGGCGAATTCGGGACTGTATCCCCCCCTAAAAGCTATATTTGAACTCTCCGGAGGTCTCAAGGATGAATAACAAACTCTTAACTCGACATTTTGCAGGTACTAGAATTTCTTCAAGTTTCATTCCAAAAAATTTCGTCCAATTCAAAAATCTGTTTTTATCGCTCAGGTCTCATTCTTCCTGGACGGTCACACATGGAGCTCAAAAACTAGGATGATACAGACAGGCTAAATGTGAAAAACAATTTTAAATTTTCAAGCAAATTTTGAAAAAAAAACGAAAATTTTCTAGTTTAAAATAAATTTTAAGAAAAAATTTAGGTAGAGACTTGAAATGAAGAATAAATTCTGATCAAAAAATTTAGAGTTGAAAAAAAAACATCTACAATTATTTTCAGACTCTGAAAAAACAATTTCAACGTTGAAAAAATTCAGAATTGAAAAAAAAAATCGGAAAAATAAAGTCGAAAAACAAATTGAGAAATTTTCTACCTGGAAAAAATGTACAAAAACTATCGAATTTTGTCCGATTTTTCGTTCACATATTCCCTAAACGTTGTGACTATAGACAATCTCGTTTTATTCGCACATTGCTCGATTCTCGTATCTTACGAGTCCCCTTACGTATCTAGCAATTCATTGAAACACACCTAACCCCCGTTCACCCAGACTACGTCCATTTTACCCAGGTGTGCCCAATTTAAACAAACCTGTTAGCGTAAAAAAAATATAAAAACGCGACTCTGCTCGCCTTGAAATTAAATCATTACAACACTTCGCTTATTTTCCCTTTTCTGCTCATCCCTTCGCCTCTCCTCGGCAGCTATCTCGCTCATCTGTTTTCCAGCTTATTTCATCGTGCTCGTACTAGGACCAAAAATTTACCCGTAGCACGCGAACACTCGATGAAATTACTACACCCTCGCTCGCGTCTTCGGGGGTATCGCGATTTGTTCGAATTAATTTTTCTCTTTTACCCATTTCCACTAAACGAATTTCACCATTTATTCGGTCGACTGGCGGGCAACAGGGTGCAGGGTGGCGTTATCTAACGCGGCGAATTCGTTTTCTCGCCTTCATTACTCGCGCCCTCTGCTGCCAGCCTGGCTGCCTGTTACATTTTCGTATATAGGGACCTGTTGTTGTTGCTGCTGCTATACTCGTCAACTCGCCTGCTGATGCTGTTCCCTTTAATAGCTTTTTCTCTGCTTTTACGTAGTATACACAGATCCTCGTATACAGATTAACAGCGTCGGCACTTGTCTCGGTGCGTGATCACTTTTCTCCTTCAGCAGCAGCTTCCTTCGCCCTGCGCACCCTCAACCCGACTCGCTTTTATAAACAAGTTGTTTGCGTTGTTTTCAAGTCAAGAAAAACGTAGCAAAAAAATTACACTTTCTCAAAAGAGGTCTATTACTATAGTACACATAAAGCTACGTGCATTGTCGTCCTCTACGATAATGCACCGGTAGGTACAGTACAAAAGTACAAGTAATAGAAGGGCGATACTGGTGCATATTGCGAGAGGAAGCTTGCTGCCGATGTTGTTGTTGCTGCGGCAATATTGTAGCTGTCTGAAAAATACGCGCTCATTACGTCCCCCAGAGAATACGTGACTCACTGAATAATGGCGTAACCGCGCGCGCCAACCTTCTATTTAAATTAGCCCAAGTCGTGATACGTTATTAGTGCCATCGTTCAGTTTATACCCAATCTAGATTAATCCGCGCTATTAGGGATGATAATAATATTAGGAAAAAAAAATAAATGTCCCCCTTCGACGAAAAACGTAAACTGCTGCGTACGTAGATCCTCGCACGTAATGGAAGCTTTGCAATAATGAGAGAGTGTTTTTCGGGTAAAAGTATAGCAACAAAATGTGGCTAGGTTCGTAAAATGGGTTAATATTTCATTTAATTTTGATTTTTCCACGTTGAGATTTTTTGATGTCGATTGCCACCTGTAATTCGAGATGAAAAATTAAACCATTTTTATTCTTGGAAATCTAATCGATTCTATTTCAATTCAAACAGAAATTAATTTTAATGAAAGTTACGATAATCATCATTGGACTGAAAATTAATTTTATTTCTCAAAGTAAGTATGCAACATCAAATTCCTTCCATTTTATTTTAATTTTTCGTAGTTAATATTATCAAATGTTCATTATTATATTGATCACCCTGAAATTTTGTAACTTTTTGCTGTCATCACTTAATTATTTTACTTTTTTCATCATTTTTGTTTTAATTACAACCTGAATATGTGTTTTTTTGGAGGAGTAGAGACAGAGAGAGGGGAGAAGGAGGAGAAAAGGTCAAATAATTTAATCAAACCAATGAAAAAATTTGATTTTTTAATTTTTGGTGATGCTGTATTTTCCATCTCCTGAATCGATTAGAAGCGGTTTAAAGACATTTTGGCGCTTTCAAAATTTTTTGAAAATTTCTTGGAACTAGAGAAAAGCTTATAAAAAGAGCTCATATCACGACCGGAAATCTTACTAGTTATAATTTGTAGACTAACCATCCTAATCATCACGAATGCTTACATTTCGGTGGTATATTTTTTTTAGATTACTCATAAACTTCCTTGTTGAATTTGAAATTGAAAAATTTTGAAAATTTAATCTTGGTCTGCAAAAAAATTGGACACTAGAATTGTAAATCAAAAACACAGACATGACTATGGCATTTTGGATTTGATATCATGAACTTTTGATGAATACAAAAAAAGAAAATATTATTATTTTTATTGAAATTCTGTCAAATTTAATTTCGTTTCGTAAATTTTTGAAAACATAGGTATGTAATAAAAATGGCTTATTTTTTATGATGAAAAAGACTATACCTGAATTGATCGCGAACATTTTCAAAACAATCTAGAAGCTACCAGCCAATTTTGAACTTTTTGTAATGCAGTCTAATTACTTCAGAAGGCGCCTAATTAACTTTCGTTGTTGAAAATTTATTTCAAAGGTTTCAGTGGCATACATGCACTTTTTTAGAGAGCCAAATTTCGCTCAAACTAAATAATTCATTTCAATTCAAACAAAATCTAATTCAGTGTCCCAGAAACACCTGCAATTTGAACATAATGTCCCCCAAAAAAACAATCTAGAAAAAATATGCCAGAAGCTCCCACAATTTGATCATTGAGTCCAAAAAAAAGTCAATTTTTATAATTTGGACATTGTGTCCCAGAAACGTTCAAAATCTTAACATGGTGTTCTAGAGACCCTGTAATTTGCAGCCAGCGTTTCAAAAAAAAAAAAAAAAAATGGATAATTCAAACTTGATGTTCATGTTCCAATTAATCTCAATTTCAATATCTCAGAAACACCTGAAATTTGGACAGTGTCCCAAAAAAAATTTCAATGTAAACATTATAAGTAAGAAACTCTTATAATCTGATCATTATGCCTGGAAAAATGTCAATTTTGATAATTGGGACACAATGTCCTAGAGATACCCAAAATTTAGACATAGATAGTGTCCTAGAAATGCTCGAAATTTGCACTGTAGCCTCCCTCCCAATATCAATAGGATTTTTTTCCAACTTTACTCCTTATTTCAACGATTTTTATAATATTATTTTTTCGTTGAAAAATTTTCTGTAAAAAAAAAAAAAGAAAAGTAGAAAAAGATTAGATTAATTTTCAAAATAGAAGTTGGATATAAAATTCTCTATATTAAATTATCATGAAAATGATTTTTCTGAAATCAGGAGGAAATTTTTTTTTTAATTTATAAATTTTTTTTTTAAATGAAAGCAAATAGGTAAGTATTTCTGAATGTAAATACTTACTTTATATAAGTGTAAAAATCTGCTGCCAATGGCATCTTTTGACAAAAAAATATATTCATTCTAATTTAACAAATTTTCATCAAGTTTTTCTTGAAATTCTAAGCACAGTTTGTTCAGAATGATCTTAAATTCATCTCATTATCATTTTTGTAATCACAAATCGAGCTTCCCACTCTATTTTTCCTTTCTTTTCTAAACAGGAAAAATACCTATCTAAATTCAACTAATATCCCTTAACGGACAAAATATACGATCCAATCGCACAACCCTCGTAATATAATTTCCATCTCCCAAAGAAAAAAAAATCACAAAAACCCTCCACAATTCAGCCCAAGTCGAAGTCAAACCTCTCAAAACGCGACAACACTGCATTGAAAAAACCTCGAAAAAAAAAAATAAATTATACGTATCAAGAAATATCAGAAAACGCGCAACAAAATCAAACACAGGAAACTGAAAAACATCGTTTCACCCCTTTCCTCCTCCTTTCTCCTTCATATCTGTTCGAATTTGCCTTTTTCACTCCCGCCACCTCTTTTCACCATCCTTCTCAAATGCTACACATCGTACAGAGTAGGTTCAAGACCATTATTCAAATCTTGTTTCATTTGGAAACTGTACCGAGAATAGATATTTGAATATTTTAATATCAACGTCGACATCTGTTGCAGAAGAGATGCCTCTTACCATACCGCCGCCATCGCTGCTACGTCGCTTCGACAGAGACTCGCTGTCGTCATTCGACGACGTCGAATAATTATACACAAACCCAAATATCGATTACATTTTATTCCAAAAAAAAAAAAGGAAAAAAGGAAAAAAAAGGAAAAAAATAATAAAATAATAAACTTTTTCTCTCTCTAACGTTAAAATTGTAGTACCATATTTTTTTCTATACAATAAACTGAAAAAAAAATCTTATCAAATAAGACATATTACTTATAATGTATATTCTCATTATCTTTTTCTCTACATCATGATCATCGCGTCTCGCGCAATACGTAAAATTTTCAAATATTATACTCGTGTAGTTGTAGTATCATTTAATAGGTATTATTAATTTTAAGAAACGAAATAAAACAATACATTCGATTCTAACGATAAACAATAAAGTACGAACGTATTTCGCGTGCAAATTTTTATTCATTTATAATTTCAATTTAATTAGGTAATTTTTTTTCATCGAGCAAATCTATCATCTCATAGCTAAGTATACCTCTATAAAAGATTTTCTTTTTGAACGAAAATTTTTTTACCAAAGCGTAATTCAAATCGCCTCGTTTCGAACGAATTAAAAATTTGGTAATTTCTCTAATTTACACGTAAGAATTAAAGAAAGAAAAAAAAACGAATTCGAAAAAAAAAGGCTAACGATCAAAAATAGTTTCCGTAACGCTATTTATATAACTTACAAAATAAGACAAAAGAAAAAAATAATAAGAATTTAATAACTTGAAATTACAAAAAAAAAAGAAAAATTTTAACGAAGTAACTTGAACCGTAAAATCTCCTCAAAATTTGGTAATATCTGTTCCACATTACACATACAGTACATTTACAATAATATTATAAAACTATATCAACGTAGAAAAAAAAATGGCCGGCGTCGTACCCACCACTCTTCGTCGTATCTTACATTACAAAAATACGAGAACGAGCAAAGGCACAACAACGTGCACACACACAAAACGCTAAATAATTGGTGTTTATCTTAAAAAAATTTCTTCCATTTACACGCTTATTTTTTAAGGAATCTCGTAAAAATATTGCTATTATAGTTGCCTCGTATGATTTTTTTTTGTGTTTTATCTCAATTAAAAAACCTTACTTATTACAAGGGGAGGAAAATAGTATACGCGCAGATTACCTACGCGAATACGTTCACTCTTAAAAATTAGTATTGCTTTTCGAATACATTGTAGGGCACAATAAGCGTCCGGAAAGTTATACCTTCTCTAAATAGGAAGCTACTTCTTCGGAGTCCACGCCACGCGAGCTTTCAAAAAACTCGGCGCGTTCGCGTCCTCGTCGTAAGAGCCAAAAAAAAAAAAAGAAGAATGAAAAAAGGAAAAACACGACAGAAACATTTTAGAGAGGGCCGCTATATACGTACGCTCCTCTGGACTAGGTATAAAGTATACACCCAGCATACTACACACATTCGTACCAAAAACATCAGACATTTCACGCACGCACGCACACGTTCTATAAATAAAGGTACTATTTTCCGGACATTTTTCTTAAAAATACACAAAAAAAAAAGGAAAAAAAACTGCTCTCGTAAGTAGGTACTCTTAAAATAGCAGTACTTAAAAGATACATTGCTGACTTTCCATTGCTCATTAATTTAATAGTACGATGAAAAAAAAAAAAAAAAAAAAAAAACGAAAACAACAAAAAAACAAACCTAAAGTACGCGATAATTGATATAAAATGTGCGCGATTTGACGCGAACGAGACTCGGATTGGTTCGTAAAAAACCGACGTCTGCTTAAAATTTTCCTATACAAATAATTCGTACACTTAAACGTATAAATGGCAGTGATATACTGTTCGACGTTTCTTCGATTATTTTCATAATTTGTAATTTTTCCCCCCTCGATATTTTTAATTCTTCGTATCAGTTAATAAGTCGATAAACGATCGAAAACATGTGGTCCCATTTCAAAGTGGCCTATTCGGATTGAGATTACGCTCGGTAGGTGAAGAAAAGAAGTAGAAGTGACGCTGGAGTGACGTTTTTCAATAATATTCAACCTCTAGAATAAGTTTGAATTTGAAATCAAGTACCTGGAGAATCCAATGATCGAATAACTTGGTAGATTTTTATCGATGAAAAAATTAACTCTTTGTTCTCTGCAGGTATTTCGCCCAACGATTGATTTGAATGAAAATTATGCGAAATTAAGCTAAAATTTGAAATCAGCGACTTCGAAGACCGAGAAATCGACATACATGACCATTTTTTATCGTTGATGAAATTCAACCCTCTCCTCTCTTAATTTTAACCCCTCAACCCCTAATTAATTTATATGGAAATGGTACGAAAAATGGATAGAATTCTGAATCAACGACTTCGATAACCTGTGTATGACGATTTTTCATCATTCAAATATTTCACCCCTCTCTCCCCGCACAAATTTGAACTTTTGAGTCAATTTACATGAAAATTAACCTCAAAATCGGTATTCGCGACTTTCAAACCCAAGAAATCGATATACATGCCGATTTTTTATCATTGACGAATTTTCACCCCTTCCCTCACATCATCAATTTCAACCTTACGATCAAATCATACAGAAATCACCGTAAATTGAACAAAAATTCGATATCAGCGATCTTAATTACTTAGAAATTGACATACGTGACGATTTTTTATCCTTGATGAAATTTCACCCCCCTCCCCCACCACAATTCCATCCAATTTCCATCCCCTAAAAATAGTTGATTTAAAAATCAGATAAAATTAGCCCAAAACTCGAAATCCGCGACGTTAATTATCAAGAAATTGACATACATAATGATTTTTCATCCTTGGTGAAATTTCACCCCCTCCCATTTCCATCCCCTAAACGGTTAATTTGAAAATCGCATAAAATTGGTCGAAAATTCGAGATCAGAGATCTCAATTACCAAGAAATTGACATACATGACGACTTTTTATCACTGGTGTAATTTCACCCTCCCTTCCCTAATACAATTCCATTTCCAACCCCTAAATGGTCAATTTGTAAATCCTACAGAATGACCCAAAAGTTCGAAATTTGCGATTTTGATATCTTCGGAATCGATACACATGATTTTCTTATCATTACTAGAATCCCCCTCCCCCCACACTAGTTTCAACTCCTAAATAGTTCAATATCAGCCCAAAAATTTCAAGATTGCAAAAATTCTTCTGCATATTCTATCAGCGGCTTCAATACTCGATAACTGCATACATAACAATTTTTCATCATTAGAGGAACTTCACCCCCTCTCGCCAATTTCAACCCCTATTACACCGATAGAAACATTCATTGTTCGATTTGTTAATTTTCTTTTCGTCAAAGATAAGTAATAAAATTTTCAAAAACTGTCAGCAAAGTTGAAATTTGAACCCCCACCTGAATTGCAACTAGGAATAATAAGGGGTAACGGTGGGGGAGGGGTGAACAGAAATAAGGCCCTTAAGGGCACATAAAGCTAGCAAGACATGGGAGTCTCTTGAAACATCAGATCTGAGAAATTTCATATCAAAATGATTTTTTTTATTCATCACACCGTTGTAACTTTTCTAAAGGGGGTGGAAGGAGTGGAATGTAACAAGGGATGAAAAAATGATAAAAAACCTTCATGGGTATCGATTTCTAGGTATTTTTTCACGCTGATCACAAATCCGAGGTCATTTTTCTCGACCAGGCAACTCTTCACTCTCAATTCCACAATCAAACACCGCGCAGTTCTTCAACCTACATTAGAAAAATCACCGCAAAATCCTCAAACCCGTCGTAAAACGTCACGATGAAATTCCACTCGATATAAAAATTCCTCCAGTCGGTTACCCCGACGTCAAAACAACAATTACCCTCGACCCTTTGAAAAAGCACACAAATCACCACCCTCGGCCTTTATTCCAGCGGAATCATAAACGATAAAAAAAAAGACGAGAAGAAACCGCACATATAAATCGAACTCTGCTCCGCGAAAGAAGCTCGTAAAATGAAATTGTTCGGCCAAATAGCACAGGACGACGACGATTTGAACACGCGAATTAATCTTCGCTAAGCCGCGTTCTCGGTTACATTTGAAGGGTTAGAGCTTTACTTATCCGTCATACAAGACGAGAGAATGAGAAGATAAACGTGAAATTCTATGTTTACATGAATGGCGAGTCGCTGAAAGAATGTCGAACGACGTTCGTACGTTAAAACAAGCTCCAAGCATTGGGTGTTTTTTTCCTCTCGTTTCGTATCCTTTTTTTTTTCTCGACGCTTTTTTTTTTTTCATTTCTTCGCCGAGTCCGAATGTCGTGCATGGGAAAGACCAGATAGAGTATTTATTACGACGCTGCTGCTTTTCGTTGTTTTTAACCTCAACATAGTAAATCTTCTCTCCATCTCGAGTAAATATTTTCGTTACTTTAATACCGAGCGGTAATTCATAATTATAAACCGTCTTTACACACAAAAGGGTACCCGAGGGTATACGCTCGGCTCGTGTTTGTCGAACGGTGCGAATACGACGTCGAGATTATAAAGACGACGATGACGACGACGCTTGTAATGCTGCCTTTATTTTCATCTTGTGTAACCAACATAAAACCATAACACAAACACACCGTATACGTCTCTTCTGCCCTTTTCTACCCGGTCCCTCTCGAGCTAGGTTTCTTCCTTCGAAATTCCGCAGTCATCATTTCTACGATGGCTTTCTCGCCTCCGCGTCCCGCCGCCACACCACCGGCCGAATAAATTCTTTACACGACGGCTACGCGACGAAGGTACCGGCAGCTTTCGTTTCAACTTTTTGTAAACGTCGTCGTCCTCGTAGCCAACTTTTTAACCGCACCGTTCGCGTTCTCCGTCGGCCTTTTCGACTTGGCCGAAACACCGACCTCGCTTTATTAACGACTTTATTATACAATTAAACGCGTATCCTACACTTTAATCGCAATCTCACCATGCCAACCCTTTCGCCGAGCAAAAATCTTGGCAAAAAAATTCTCCAACGTTTGCTCTCAAAGACGCGAATTCTACCAGCACACCAAATCAACTCTCGTCATATTCTATTCTCATAACATTGTCTTATTCTAATCCTCTCCCAAATCTTCTCACTTCTCTGCCAATGTCGAATTTTTTTCCATTTCCAGCTTCAATATCTTATGTGAGATTTCTTCGCTGAACCGTGTGTCTTTTTCCATTCCTTTCTCGCTTACGAGTACCCTTTGCCCTTGCTCTATGATCCGAATGCGTTTAATTTCTCGAACCAGGCTTGCCGAAGGAACCTCGAGAACGCGAAAACGATAAAAGTAATCATACGAAATTCCGCCTCAGCCACGCTCCGGATTTTTATTCTTACGTTATATATTAAAAAAGTTCACGCAGATAAAGTTTTTATTTAAGAAAAATATATAAAGAACGACGACGACTACGACGACGACTATTTTCTTATAAAGATTTTTTAGCTTTTATAATTTTTCAATTTAACTAAATTTGCGGATAAAGAATTCTATTTCTCGGAAAAAAAAAACTTTCTCGTGTGCCAAGATTTATTCCCGAGGATATCATTTCATGTTTTATCATATGTTTCATCCGTCAACTTTTTGATATTTATTTAAGTCAAAGTTCTAAATTTTCTCGCTCTCGTCCCTCGGCAGTCGTCTCCTCCTCGCGTCGCTTCTGCTTTCGTTTACCACAGAATTTCTCATTTTTCGTTTCCATTTTTTTCCCTCGCTGCGGTGAACCGGCGTTTCTCGAATCGACCTCGTTCCAGAGATATACGTCGGTGTTGCAAAGCATTGAGATTTTTTAAATGTATTCCGAGGCCGTTAATCTTGTCGCCGTTTCCATGTTTTTTTTTTGCTCGAAATTGGAGTTTCCACGCATCTGCCTGGTAGTATTTTTTCTTGGAAGAGAGTAATGTGAGATACGAAGTTGAGGGTTCCAATGATCCGAGTTTTTTCTCTCTTCGTTACTTTTTTTTTTGCGGTCGTGATTTGGAAATTAAGACAAAATATACAGAGAATCTTGGTTAAAAATTCAAAAAGTCTCAATTAGAAATTCTTATTAAAAATTATTCAACTATTTTCATAAAAATTCAAATCAAAATGCTATATTTCACAAAATATTTCAAAAATTATTCAATTTCTTCAAATCTACTTGAGCACAATGTTTCTAAAACACCCACAATTTTACAAAAAAAAATTCAATCAAAAATTGCCTTTTTTAAATTGAAAAAAAATGTTCATTTTATCACAGACCTTCCTTTTAATCAAAAAGTTGACCATTTTTTCAACAAAATTTCTTTGCACAAGAAATGTCATTTCGTCAGAGACTGGTAATTTTTGACAAAAACTCATCGTTTTCATTGTAAACTGATTTTTACCAAAGGCTAACCACTTTTATTAAAAAGTGACTTTTTAATCGAAAATATCGACTTTTTTCAAACAAAAATTAACCTTTTGAAACCAAAAACTGACTTTCTTTACCAAAAACTGACTTTTTAAAATCACCAATTGACCTTTTAATTAGAAATGGACCTTTTTATTGAAACCGGACTATTATTATCAAAAACCGACCTTCCTTTTTTTTTTTTTTTTTTTTTTTTACCAAAAATCAACTTTTTTCACTACATTTTTTATCATAAATACTAACCTTTTTATTAAAAACTAACTTTTCAAAATCAAAATCTGACTTTTTAATACAAAAAATGACTTGTTAAAGTCAAAAACTGACCAATTTGATCAAAAACTAGGTAACCTTCTAATCAAAAACTGACATTTTCATCAAAATCTGACCTTTTCATCAGAAACTGACCTTTTCATCAAAAGCTGACCTTTTTTAAAATCAAAACTCGATCTTTTTATTAAAAACCTATCCTTTTTATAAAAAGCTGACCTTTACAATTGTCCTCTTTATCAAAAACTGACATTTACATCAAAAGTTAAACTGTTTATCAAAAACTGATCTTATTAAAAACTGACCTTTTATCAAAAATTGACCTTTCATCAAAAACTGACCTTTCTATCAAAAACTGACCTTTTTATCAAAAACTGACCTTTTTATCAAAAACTGACCTTTTCATCAAAAACTGGCCTTTACATCAAAAACTGGCCTTCTCATCAAAAACTGACCAAATACAATCAAATGTTGACTTTGACTTTTTTGCATGAAAAATTGATAGGTATCAAAATTGATCACTATCAAAAATGTACTCAATTTTTTCGGGAAATCCAATTCATTCTTTGAACATTTTGAAATGTTTTTGTAGTTTATGAAGCTTTTGTTAAAGACCTTGATTTTTTTAAAATTTTGATCCCCATTTCATGATATACTTGTTGGCAATTTTAAAAATATTTTCAACAATGGTATGTACATCTCTACAAATTTTAAGATTGGGTTTCAAAAATTTCAACACATTTTTCAATTTTTTAGTCTCCAAAAATATTTTTTCTCTCATTTCCTTTCTACTTTACAACATTTTAAGTCAATTTGACAAAATTTAAAAACTTCTGGATGTTAAATTTTGAGTCGTTTAATTCATAATTGCAATTTCAATCACTGTTATGCTATTTTTGAACAATTTTAACTTTCTGAGCCTTCTGACAAGTTTCTCTGATCTACTCGTTTACCTATTTCAACCAAATAAAAAAAAATTCCTAATTTTCGAAACTCTTTTCTTCATCGCAATTCATTGCAATCATAAACAAAGGATCGCTCCAACACCCCCATCGACTCGTCAGACCCACCTCTCGACATCTCCAATTTACAGACACCTTCCGCGACGACTTCTAAAAATAGGGGAACGAAAAAAAGTGTAGCAAGTAAATTGAGACGGATCTCAGTGCTCTATTACGCTTTTTTTCCACAACGAATAAGGAAAAGTTTTAAAAGTCAAACTCGTTCTGCGTTATTTTCCTCTCTTTCCTTCCTCTCAGATTTTTTCTTCCATTGCCATAAAATCTGTTGAACTGTTGAATGCCTCTGCGACGATGATAGAGGTCTGTACATAGCTAATGCGTCCCACAAGACTCGAATCGTATTCTTGAATACGATACTTCAACTGCTGCGTGTTTGCTATTTCAATGGGTAAATCCCGCCGGACAATTCTGACTATCGTTCGTTGCTATGCGTACGTTCGTATACGGTGCTCGTGTCGAAGAGATCCTTGCTTTCGATGGTGGAACGATTCTTGCTTGCGATTCTACTTTCCGCATGATAGAAGAAGACGTACTCGTTCGAGGCAATTTTTCATAATCGAACGTCGATTTTTTTTCCTCCTCCTTCAGACTACGAAACGTACGATCCAACTTCACCTAAAGGCGAATCGAAGATGAAAAAAAGGGGGAAATTACCCAACGTATCGTTCTTATCGTTTGACACATCGTCGTCTGCTCGTAACGATACAGCCAGGCAAGGTGGACAGTGCAGAACGTCGCACCGGTCTCTCAATCGAATTCAATTAAAAAACCTTGGCTTTTTTTCATTCTCATCGGGATGGGGAAAAATTACACGTAGCCTAGGCTTATAAACCACACTCGAGCTTCATCGTGGGCTTCTGTAAAAGCGATAAAAACTCCGGCAATTAACCCTAGCTCAGAGGAGCGAGGTGCTCAGTAAAGTTTTATAAGTTATGCGACGAATTTAAACGCGCCGAAATTTAATTCTGGGCTGGATGACGCGGCTCCATATACGCTCCCGACACCCATAAATTTTACAATTTCACCGTCGCGTCTGTTCTCATCGCAGCCGAAAAATTTGCGTTGCGTCGATGCTTCGGCCCAAATTAAATTTTCTCCTCTGGTAATACCGCATCGAGCTTCGCCGCCGCCGCAGTAGCCGTGAAATTGAAAATAAATCACGTTCCCGCCACCTCCGGCCCGTCCGGCCAGCAACAGATTCATCACTCGGCGTACAACTTGGCGTACCGGCAGTCTTCGCGGTTCGTAGGCGCGAAAAAATACCTCCGAGGGAGCGGCGACCAAGGTACCGAAACCGCATCGCGATATGACAAATTATAACATAATCGTAGGTTAACTTACATTGGCGAAATTTTAATTAAAACAAAGCCCATATAATCTGCTATCATTTATCAGCGTTTAAAAACGCCGCCGCCATCGCTGAGCCCGTTTTATATGCAAATGAAATTCGCTCGGCTCTCTTATCAGTTAATGTTATCTGGCGTAACGTTTCGAAATTACCCCCTCCCCGGGACACCCCGTCTACCCCCCTGGTATCCGGGCTCGGCCAAAAAAAACTTTTTAATTTTCTCCGAATATCTTCCAGGTATCCGAGCCCCGTTCGTCTCTCCTCTCGCTGGCTTTTTTCGGCGATAAAGGTGTGTTTTTTCCCCCTTTATTAAAAATTAATTGCCGTTGCGCGTTTTTTTTTCAGCACGTTGTCCCTGCCCCCCCGACCAAGCGGCGTGCCGCACCGCCGGGGCTCTTTGTACGTGTTCATTAATAGCCATTGGCTTAATTACTTCGTAAGTACCGGAGAGATATTTTTAATTCCGATTCATTAGTCGGGTATTACGCTGAGTTCTCGAGTCTTTGCCTGGCTCGTGCGACTGTTCGGGCCCGGGCGACGCATCGGGCCGCTAAGCTGTGCGACGCGACGTCGCAAACGCGCCCGTCGTTTTATTCGTATAATCTCGCAGCTTGAAGTCGGATAATGGGCGAGCGAGAGCTGTCGGAGGTCTCAATTTCCATCCGAGATACCGAGTGTATATTGCGTTTACTCTCGTTCCGGCTCGTCTCCCGCCATCGGTCGTATAATTCATAATCTATTGTCGTTTTTCAAGTTTACCCTCTTGTTTGACTCTGTTTCGTTGGTTCGTGGCCGATTTTACGTATTATTATCATTTTCACACGACGATTTCCAAAATTAATGTTGATAATGGATGATGAAAGATTTTTAGATTTTTTTCGAACAGGGGATTTGCCATGTAAAAGATTGGAAAAAAGAAAGACAATTTTGCTTCGATAATCTGATTAACGAGATTTTCAGCAGCATATCTGGAATATGTTGTTTCATAAAATTTTATGATTTTTCAAACCATCAAGTGATTCTTTTCGATTATTCTTGTCAGTAATGTAATATGTGGTTTGGAACATGATATTTTGAGGTATTCTTCAGAAAAAACTGAACAAACAACAACAAAATAATTTTCCAATTTTTTTTTCAAGTTCTTTTCATCTAAAAATCAAAGAAAATGATCCAATTTTTATGAATAACCATTCTTTGCAAAAATTAAGTAACCTCTGGAAAATTGTTCGATTCTTGAAAAAAACCCGTTGTTCATTTTGAAATGTTTTCCGATTTTTAAAGAAAGACTTCGAGTTTGAACAAAATCCAAATTACTCAATTTCTCAGGAATCCACGAAGCTCTAAGAAATCAAATTTGGATTTTCTAAAAAAGTGTTCAAAATTAAAAAAAAAATTGTTAAGATTTTTGAAAAATAGCCTATTTTTGAAAAATCATTAAAATTGTTAAAAACTTGTTCAATTTCCCAAAACCAATCTTTGAAAAACTAGCCAACTTTTAGAAAAATTTCTAAATTTACAAGGTTTTGAAAAAACTGTTCAATTTTTAGAAACTTATTTAATTTTTGAAAAATTTTCAATTTAGAAATCGACGATAGAAATTGAAACCTGGATTAATTTTAATTTTCAACGTAGTTTTACAACAAGAACCAAAATTGTATTTAAGGGGGGGGGCGAGGCTTGAAACTCAAAATTTTACTAAATACATATGCTCATTTCACAACAAAAACTGATTTTTCCAACAACTCTGCAATAGAATTCATAACTGGTTCCAAAAAATCGAGTTCAAAGCTCAGAATTTGACACATTAGAAAAGGAAGGTAAGAAATTGAGGTCTAAGAAGGAGGCTCAAAACTAAAAAAATCCAAGAAATTTAGACATCGCATCGTTGATGCAAAAACTTGAATTTTCAATAACTTTTTTTCCAATCTTCAAAATAATTTTTCTCTGCGACCTAAAGTCAACTCTAAAAAGGAAATTCAAATTTGAAAAATTATACATTCTATCTTATGAATTAAAATTGACATTTTTCAAAACTTTTATCACGAATTTTTCGACTCAATTTTAAATACTAAACATTGTAAAAATGATTTTTGAACCACTGGATTGAGGTTGTTATTTTCCAAGACTTGGGAGAGGAACTGAACAATGATTTTAAATCAATGAACGATACTGATCCTTCATTAAAATTCTCACTTTTATAACCAAAATATTTTTTTTTAAGACTGTACCTAATTTTAGAAATTTTTCATCAATCGATTTTTTTAAATTTGAATTTTCTCAAATTTTTTCGTATTTTTATTCCCTCTTCTCCCCTCCTTCATTCATGTTTTTTTTACCTTTTAAAAGCACTGTTACTTACTTATTGAGATAGGAAAATAATTTTGAAAAACATGAAGAAGTTGAAAGCTTTTTTTCTATTCCTGAATTGGAAAATTTTTTATAAATTTTATAAATGAAGATAAATTTTAAAATTTGGTGTTGAAAACGATTTTCTCGATTTCAAGTTGAACGAAGTTTTCAAAAATAAGAAGCTGAAAAAATTCCAAGGAAGTCAACATTAAAAATTTTTTTTCATCTTCATATTTTTAAAATTTTCTCCAATTTAAATTTTTTGCAATAATTTAAAAAATGTTTCCAATTTTTTATAATTTGGATTTTTTTAAAATCAATTTTTATGGTTCAATCAAACATCTCTGGTTCGTCAATTCGAACCCTCCAACTATTTGAAAATCCATCACATCACCCCACATTTTCAAAATTAATCAATTTCAAAATTTAAAACAACCCAAAAGAAAAAATCATCCTATTAATACTCATCCAATCGTACCTCGCTCATCGTCCTTTTCGGCAACGATTCCAGCAAAATTTCCATTATTCCGACCGCATCCGCAAATTATCCTTATTCGGTATAAAATTCGATAATATATTCTCGCTAGCATTATACTTGAGACCCGGACGATTAAACACATCTCGAACGCAGAAGAAATTTTCCGATACGTAATGAAAAAAAGATGACCCCATAAAAATCCACGCATCCGTCCGTTCTTCTGCGTCCAACTTGTTTGATTTTTCTCAATCTCGTACCCTGATTCGCCTCCTCTCTCATGTCACTCGAGCTTTGCTTTTCTCTTTTCGTACTACATTGTATACGTAATACCACAAAGAGAGCCAGCTTACAGTGGTATACAACACACAACGGTTATGATAAATGATATCGTATGAAATTAGTTTCCGTTTTTATAAATTCCCTCTCTCTGGTCTGTTTCGCTTTCTGTACGTTTGCGGCTCGCTCACTAGTACAAATAGATTACGTTCTTATATTCTTTTTTCAAAATCAAGACACGCTTTTGTATAAAAGTCCAACTATGATAAATTGCCATTTCGTATTCACGGATGAATACATACATACTAAATAAAAAAACCTCCTCGTACCAACGGCGTACAAGAAAACTCGCTAGAAAAAGAGTTAAAACGGGAAATGTCGAAGAAAATGGTCATTTTTTTTCAGCTGTGTAATAATCTACATTGCAAATTCGGTTCAGCGGGGGCGATATGCCCACAGGAGAGCAAAAAATCGACCAACGAGGAGGAATAAAGAAACGGAGAAATCTTCGCCAGATATATTCGTTAAATTCGTCTCCGAAAGTTCATGCCTTCCCTCTTTTTTCCACCTTATCGACCTTAATTCTACGCGTTTCGTAATTTTTCGAATTAATTTCACAAAACGTGCGAACTTTTATACCTCGTATAATTCGATTTTAACCTAAATTAAGGCTTTTGTTGTATTCTACCAGGCCTGGCTACGAAACAACAAAAAAAAAACACAATTTTCCACGTTCCATCCGCACCCCAGCGTCACTTTCTTTTTTTCATACCGAGCTGAACAATATCCAAGGATACAAAAAGGACACCATATTGGACACGGTTTTTTATGAACCATCCGAAGGTATAAACGTATGTTACGAATATTGCTCTTTGTAATTGCTTTTAGTAAGAATATAGATGCGAGTAAGTACATACCAATGTATTGTGTAAAACGTACACAACACAATATCATAGTACTACGAGTCGAATAAGTATTATAGGTAATATATTGTCGAGAGAAAAAAAAAAAACAAACCTCTTACTACGAGAAAAATTACCATTATCGATCGAACTTAATAACGAAATACGAGAAAAAAAAATTCCTTATATTAATCTATAATATTTTTTCCCCTATTCACGATCCTCTTTCCTTTTTTTATTTCTTTTTTCCTTAAAATACTAATATTGCACTTTTCTAATACGTGATAGTGAACATTTTTTCCCCGTTCGTTTCGTATAAATAATATAAAAACAAGCGTTTACGCATACTTTACCCCCTCCCCTCCGATACCCGTCCCACATATACGTACGAAATATCGAGCTTGTAATGACACGAGTACGTTATAAGGGTATATCGTTTATAAAAAAAATCTAGACGATGAGTTAGTGATAAGGAAATGAGCTCTTGAAGAAAAAAAGTTCGAGTTTTTCAAGTTAGAAATTAAAATGGGGTATGAGAGGAAAACCAAGGCTGTTTTTTTTTTTGGAAAATTAAGGTACAGTATTTCATCGAATTCGAGTCAATTTTACATTCTATTTTGACCCTCAAAAATGATTTAAGAGAACTTTTTACTTTTTTGAAAGTTCAATTTTTTGAATCGGATTTCAAGAAATATTGAATCAAAATCAATTATGGACAAACTAAAACTCAGATTGACCCACAAAAATTATCATTGAGTAAAATATTCTATTCATGTTTATTCCCTTCAAAACCGGAATAAAAACGAAATTTCAATGTTATCCTTTCAATAATTTGATTACTTCTTCAATTCATAGCTTTTAAAAATTACAAAAACATTCGTTAAAGTAAACAAATTTTTCTCCCCACCCCCAAAATTTTCAACTTTTAAAAAGTCCATCAAATAATTATTCCATATTCTTCCACGAATGTGAATTTCGATTATTTTTTTCATGACTTCTATTTCTAAAAAAAAATTGATAATACGAGACGAAAAAAAAACTTTTAAAAAACTCAAGAATTTTTTACAATAAATTAAGACTTTTCCCCACAATTTTTATAAATTTTTTTCCAATTCCACGTCATTCCTCCGACTTTTTTTTTCAAATTTCACGAAGTTTTCGGAACTTTTTCTCAATTTTCAAGTAATTTTCATGATTTTTTACAAATTTTATATATCTATTACATATAACTTTTTCAAAATGTCATTTTTATGACTTCTTTGAAATTATAAGTAAATCATTCCCATGACTTATTCTTCAATTCTATACTATTTTCATTTTTTTCAAATTCCATACCATTTTCATGATTTTTTTTCAAGTTTCCTGCAAATATCATGACTTTTTTGAAATTTCTATGTCTTTTTTCATGTTTTATGACATTTTTTCAACATTTTTTGAAATTTCATGTAGTTTTTATAAGTTTTTCCAAATTTTATATTTTGTGATTTCCTTCAAATCTCATAGTGTTATCGTGACTTTTTTTCAAACCATAATTCATTTCCACGACTTTTTCAAATTTCATGTCATTATCACGACTATTTTGAATTCTATGCTACGACCTTCTAAAATTTCATACCATTTTCAAGATTTTTTCAAATTTTAGGCCCTTCTAAAATAATGTTGTTTGTCATCATTTTCATGTAATTTTCTCAACTTTTTTTAAATGTCATTTATGACTTTTTCAAATTTTAGGTAATTTTAGTAGCTTTTTTGAAATGTAGGCAATTTTTGTGACTTTTTCAAATTTCATGCATTGAGTATTCTGACTATGTTTAAAATTTGAATTCATTGTAAGTAGATTTTTCCGAATTTCATGTCATTTTCATGACTTTTTCAAATGTCATGTCATGAGTTTTTAAAATTCCATTCCGTTTTCGTGACTTTTTTTCAAAATTCAGTTCTTTTTCTTGACACTTTTTCAAATTTTATGATATTATCGTGACTTTTAAAAAATTTCATATCATTCTCGCGATTCATTTTCAAATTTCGTGTCATTTTTGTGACATTTTTCAAATTTTATGTCATTTTTGTGACATTTTTTAAATTTTATCTCATTTTTGTGACTTTTTGCAATTTTCATATTATTTTTATTCCTTTTATCAAATTTTATGTCATTCTCATGACTTTTTACTTCCATAACTAGTAGACAGCTGGACACCTTGCCATAAAAACCAAAGCAATACAAAAATTTAAATAGATACAAAAATCTATCAAAATCACCATAATTTTCTTACTGCTTGGACATCTTGAATTTCAAAAAAAGTAGTCGAAACATGTTCTGTTTCCTCTTATTCCCCCATAAGTTGAAAAAATCCGGGAAAATCCGAAATTCACAACCTCCCCCGCAAAAATTCCTAAAAATCAGCTCAAACTTCCACCTTATCACCAACTCTTCGCACCCTGGAAGAACTAGTTAAACACACAAAAAACGAAAAAAAAACACCCCGTTACACAAATTACTCTAAATTCATCGTCATCAGGCAGTATACAGCGGCTTTGAAAAAAATTACACAAATTAGCGTTAATCCGGCAAATGAATAAAATTGGTAACTTCTCCGAAACAGGAGATTTTGCAGGTGACACAACAAACGAAACAAAAAAAAAAGGGACAAAAATTTTATCCAATTACGTATTTACAAGAGTCCATTTTTTTCTCTTTTTTTTTTACGCGTGGAATTAATTGGCTCGATTATCACATCTACGTGGACCTCAGCCATGGAATTGTAATGTAAACAGGTATAAATTGGTACCTGAAGTTAGGTATACTATACAGACATTCAAAACAGGGCATATTATATACTCGTGTCTATACATACTCGATGAAAATATTCGAAGGAGGAGAAAAAACACTCACTCGAATAAAAATTACACTATAGTACATTAACATATTACGTTAAAAATCATTAAAATTAAACCATCATCGTAAATAAATAAATTACGTAGAAATTATAAAAGTGAGGACATTTTTATGCGATCTTATTTCCTTTCCTTTTAAATTTTCACTTCAAAATTTTTTATCAATTCTGAACTATTAAAAAAAAAAAAAATACCCAACCCCCTTAAGACGTAGATCTAGTGTAAGGAAACAGATAGGTAAATTATCAAGATTACGTATAAAAAACACCCACATATTTACTTAGATTTACTATACTTATTAGCGGAATTTTGGTGTTGTATCACAGATTTTCGTTTACGTAGTTAGACATTTTATATATAGGATAAAAATGTCTGTTCTAGAGGAATAAAGACATAGAGAGAGACATAGACACAGACAAAGATACAGATACAGAGAGACTATAGAGAAAAAGTTTTTCCAAGTATAGTTATCCGAAGAAACGATAGGGAAATTCCAGAGAGGAAAAAAAGTATTCCTCTCAAGAATCCGAGATATACATAGACATAGTACACACAATAATAACAACAGCGAAAAGCTGAGGAGAGATACTGGTACAGAGGTATGCGGATGCTGCATCAGCGTATCCACTACATATACACGTACACAAACGTAGAGAGACAAGACAGACGAGAAAAAGTTACGAAAGAGAAAAAGAATAAATAAGCTGACTCGCACATAAGACTAGAATTAAATTAAAAACAGGAATGACTGAAGGAATGAATATAGTCTTAAGACTAGAGAAGACTAGATTAAAGTTTTTTTTTTTTTTAAGTACATAATTAAAAAGACGAGAAAAAGAAAAACGACCAAAACAAAGAAGACGACAAAGAAAGAAAGAAAAAAAATCAAATAACCAATAATAAAACGAATTAAAATACACGTAAATTCGAAGAGAAATTAGTAAAATAGGTACGCGCATTATCTGTCGCTGGTATCGATCCGCGGATCCAGGATCCAGTCGGGGAGCAGCCTTCGAGCTTTATCGAAGATGCGTTATGGTGGGAACTTGGTTGGCGGAAATGGCAGTGGAGCACTCGTTCGTATCGCCGACGCAGGCCGACTCTAGATGTTTATTCAGGTACGACTTCAGGGCGAAAGTTTTATGGCATCTGGTGCATTCGAAGTTCTTATCGGTGGAATGCGTTTGCATATGCGCTCTCAGGTTAGACCTGTCGGCGAACGCTTTGCCGCAATGGGCACATCCGTAGGGTTTCTCGCCGGTATGCGATCGAAGGTGGCCCTGCAGCAGCCAAGGTCTGGAGAATAATTTACCGCAAATGCCGCAAGCGTGGTTGAGCTTGTGGGTCAGCAGATGCATAGCTAGGGCAGGCATACTGACGTAGGCTTTGCCACAGGTAACGCATTTTTTCGCCGATTGAGAGTCCAGACTGCGATGCGTCTGTTTATGCCGAGACAGATTCGAAGAAGTAGCGTATTGTTTTCCACATTCCGAACACGTATACTTGGGTCTCTGATCGGTAGCCACGGCTTGGGCCGTGATAGCTCCGGCCACTCCGGTGACCCCTGCTGCATTCCCCATCGTCGTACTATCCACCGACAAACTCTTCTTCTTGGATCTTCCATCGCTGACGAAAAACGCCTCGTAGGTATACGCGATAGTCTTCGTTTGCGTTGGCTTACTCGGTATAACAGACTTGATAGCCGGAGATCCGGCCCCGGACCCCGAATGGGGTGACGCCTGCGGCTGATGTGGCTGCTGCGCCGTCGTCGCGCCGCTTTGCAGCGACTGACTCGGAGCCGGAGCCGGGGGCGATGCGCTTAAATCCAGTATGGCGTGGGCTGCCGTCAGATCTTCCGGCGGCCTCCAACGTACCGACGGTCGGTCATCCAATGAGTAAGGTCTGTAGATATCTTTCTTTTTAGGCGGTAACGATAGCGCCGCTCCGGTGCTCGTGAAACACATTGCTAAAGATCTGGTACGCGGAGTGCCCCCGCTGCTGGTACTGCTGCCGCCGGGCGACGACCCTCCGCTGGACGTGGGCGAGCTGGAGCCGCCCGGGGATACCGGCGAGACCGGAGATGCCGGCAGGGTGTTGCCGGAGGCCAGTGCGGCTGCGGCTGCTGCGGCGGCTGCCGCCACAGCTGCCGCGGCCGCGGCTCGCGATTCGTTTGGAGATTGTAGCGTGGCGTACGAACGAGATGTGCCGGTGGTGCCGTCGGACGGTAGGAAAGCTGTATAGTGGTTGATGTCCGATGCTGTCGAGTAACCTGCGGACAGAGAAAATTAAAAAGGATGATTAATTATCGCGGTAATTTCCACACAAATTATCACCGTTAGAAATTATCAGGTACTAGGTAATTAAAAATAATAATTATAACTATCAGTAACCAATATTATCGAAGTGGTAAAATAATAGAGAAAATAGAAACGAATAATTTGGAAAAGATGAGAAATTTGTGTAAATTCGAATAAAAAAAATTAGAAACAATTGATTTTTCAATTCAAAACAGAAGAAAATAAAGAAAGATTTTTTCCCTAACTGCTTGGACTCGGTAAATTCATTATTTTTACGTCTAGAAAAAAAAATCGAATAATATGTCGGTAGCTTAGAATGTTCATTTGGAATGGAAATAAATTAAAATGTTATCATTTTCGGTTTTTGAAAATCATGATTTTATAATTTTCAACCATCATTTTACCTAAAAAAAAATTGAGATCTCAGAATCTCAAAAATATTTAGATATTTAGAAAGCATAATTTAAAAAAAAAATCAAATTCTAAAATTCTCAAAGAATTTTGTAGCTTTATAAAATGTCTCGTAACTGGAGAAATGTTATCTTTCGACCATTACGAATTTTAATAATCTACTCTCTCATTTATAATTCAGTGAAAATTATAGAAAATCACTGAGAAACAATCAGATTACAGCCATGAGAAAATCAGTGAAAAAATTTTCACTCAAAAAAATCAGTGAGAATAATCATTGGAAAATCGGAGAAAATTTATTGAAAAATACCTAAGTAAAATTCATGAATTTAGCTGAAATGTCAATAAAAATCGTTGAAAAATTGGTGAAAGTTTTCGGAAAATCAGTGAATTTTGCTGGTTTTTGCTGTTCTGCAATTCTAACTGTTTATCAGTTGCTTTTAACTGATTCAGAAGCTTAAAAAATTAGTCGAAAAATCCGAGAAATTTGAGGAAAACCATTTTTGAGAAAAATGAGTAAAACTTTTTTTTTTACGAAGACTTGGTTTGCAAAAAATGAGAATTGTAAATTTCATAAAATTTCATTTCATTCCTTTGAATATTTGAAAATATTTCAACTTAACTCTAATTCATCTAACTGAAAAAGGACTGAGACCACTGATGGGGAGGGAAAAGCAAACTTCTTCCTTTGTCCTCCTTTCTCGATTTTTTTTTTCAGAAGATGAATTTTTAAATTGAGAATTGACGATTGTGCCAGTGTACTTCCAATGTAGGCAGCGAAAAAGTTATGATTCGATTCAGCTGTTGAATTTTTTGAAATCAGATCACGAAAATTCACCATTTTTTTTTTCAAATTAGTCATCAGTTATAAATTTTTTCGTTAAATCTGATTCTTCAAAATGTTTTCCTTAGCACAGACTTGTTTTTTTCACCTTTTTTCTGTTTAATCAACTCCGAATAGGTGATTGAAATCTAATTTTTGGAGCTCAATTCAAAAATGGTTTCTCCATTTGTATTTTCATGTGTTTCACACTTGCTGATGACTTTTGACGTATAAAATTGATTTTTAGGGTAAAAAAAAACTTTGCGAAAAAAAAGAAATATAGACTGTAGAACGTAAAATTTTATTTTTACGAGCTCCAATGGATTTTTTCAAAAAAGTAAAGTTTTCGAAATATTTCAGATGATGGTTCGAAATTTATCTGAAAATATTTGAAAAGCTACAGAAACACAATTTCTTCGTTCAAAAAAAAAACAAGGTGTTTATCGTTGCCTTTTTTTTGGGTGGGGGCACCTAATCCTCGAATGAGTGGAAACCACACCTTGCATTATGGTAATTTTCGAAATGAAACATCTTGCCCATTTGCAGATTCAAAATTCAATATAATCCTTTGATCTTTAGAAATAAAATCTCAAAGTTCAACCACAATCTTTTTCCATTCTGAATTTCTAAGAAACAGCAAAATTCTGTATATCCAATCGGCTCAGCTCGTAAATCGTACACCCTCTTGCGGAAATTCAAAGTCCATAATACTTATACGAAGAATACACAGTCCGAAGAAGCTATCAACGTGCATCGTAATACAACCAACGTTGTTGGTATACCAGCACGTATAGTTTCGGAATTATGGGCAAACGAATTAGGCGAGTTTTCAGCTATGCTCCGCTTTAAAAGAGGCGATTGCTTTTGACTGTTTGAAAGCCGATACAGCCAAAGGAGGGAAAGATAAAGAGAGAAAGCGAATCGAGCATTTAGCGAAATAGCATCCTCGCTTCACCTCTTCGACTCTACCGGTATACTCGACGATATCGAAAATTAGACGAAGGCGTTGGAAAAGAACATTCTACATAACAGGCTGATGGGTCGATAGATACACTATACACCGTATATATAGAAATAAGTGCCTACGTAGGTATTACTAAAAAGGCGTTCGAACCGTGTATAGCGTACACCAGCTCGCGGTAGATGAAACACTTTTAAACGTAATTATCGGCGGCCAAAGAGTTTCGAGGCGAAGGAGGACGCAGGGAGAGCCGGTGTTTTGAAAAGTTTTCGCGAATGAATGTTATGCCGATGCCGCGCCGGTCTGCCTAGATTGCGCCTTTTGTACGTACAATAGATACGTAATAAAAGTAACTAAAGGATGTCTGACGGTGGTTGGTTTATACACACGTATAAAAAGGTAGGCTGCTAGCACCGAGACGAGGTGAAATGTGTTTTTCACACGCGTTGGAATTCGATACCCACATGTAAGGCAGGCTGGCCAAAGATACAACGGTCAAAATGCCAGTTGCTGATGCTATAAGTATACGTTTTCGTAGAACGACGTCGCTCGACACAGGGTAAATAAAATACGAAATGATAAAAATTACGGCGATTGGCAGTAATATCACGTGTCATTTGATCCGAGCTCGAATGTTGAATGATGAGACTGACGCGATGGTGTGCTAAATCCGTTTGTCTTTGTGTACGATATTGATACCTTGAAAGGTACCTAAGGTAAGATGAAGTGGTGATATTTCATACAGACAATGTATAAGCCGCGGAAAGGCAAAGTTTGTTTTTTCAGCCCATTAAATCGATCCTGAAAACGGTTTATACGAAAAGCGTCCAGCCGATAATAATTTTTTTCTGGTTTGCTTTCGAAAAGTGAACTATAGATACGTTCGAGAGTTTAGAACAGGTGATGTAGTAATGAAGGGATTTTTTGAATTTTTAAGGTCTCGCCTCCTGGGGTAGATTTCCAAAAATTCAGCCTCTTCATCGATTGGTGGCTTTACCGATATTTAACCTGAGGAAACTTGTTAGATATGAAAACGAAAAAAAATTTGCAAATTTCCAAGTTTTTCGGAAAATTGAAAAAATCCATGACTTGATTCTGATTTTTAGAGATAAACTTTGAACTTGGGCATAGTATACAAGGGATCGAGTCAATTCTTGAAAGATGAAATTGAGATAGCATGCAATTTGAAACACCAAATTTAAAAATTCCTGTGATTTGCAACTAAAAAACTACCGCTGATCTGGCCCCCCTCCCCACTGATTTGGAAAAATCTTCACCGACTGTTGAAAACATCCATTGTTTTGAGGAAGCCCCAACTAACTGAAGAAAGTTTTACTAAATTAGGAATGTTCAACTGACCTCAAAAAACCCCGCAATTGATTCTAAGCGAATTCAAACTAATGGAGTAATGGATTCTAGATAAAAAGAGGAGAATTTTGACAAAGAAGGGAAGATTTTTATCAAAAAAAAATTTCGACTTGAAGAGAGGAATTTTCACAAAAAGAGAACTTTCACAAAAAAGGGAACGAATTTTCATTAAAAAATGGAGGTTTTTGACAAAAAAAAAAGGGAAGAATATTGACAAAAGGGGAGATTTTTGACAAAAATGGGTAAAAATTTTCACAAAAAAAATAATAAAGAGGGGAAGCTTTTGACGGCAAATAGAGAATTTTGACAAAAAAAGGGGAGACTTTTGACAAAAAAGGGGAAGATTCTCAAAAACAGGGGAGAGTTTTGACGAAAAATGGAGAACTCTGACAAAAAAAGGGAAGATTTGAGACGAAAAATGGAAAAATTTTATGTACATAAAAGAGAAAATTATCTCAAAAAGGGGAGAAATTTTACAAGAAAGAGAGACTTGGCAAAATAGGTAAGAATTCTGACAAAAAGAGAAAGAATTTTGACAAAACAGGAGAATTTTGCAATAAAGTTTAGACAAGAATTGAAGAATTTTGACAAAAAGTGGAGACTTGGAAAAAATTGAAGGATTTTGGCAAAGTTGAGAATTTTGCCTAAAAGGAGGGGAATTTCGACTTTTTCTTGATAAAAATTGAAGAATTTTCTCAAAAGGGGCGAATTTTGCAGGAGAGTTTGGACGAAATTTGAAAAATTTAACATAAGTAGAGACTGACAAAACTTGGAGAATTTTGAAAAAAAATGGTAAGTTTTGACAAAAGTGGTGAATTTTGACAAAAAGTAGGAATAGAAATTTAGAGGGATGGTTGGGAATTCAAGTTCTCAGTTTGAGTCTCTCAATTCATTCAATGCAAAATATTTTACAATGAGCATGAAAAAGCAAAAAAATTCGGAAAATTGAAAAAAGTGCATTAAAATTATAGGAATTTTGTAAAAATTGCTTCATTGCTTTTTTTTCAGGAAAAAAATCTTCCAAATTTTTTACTCCCCTTTCTCCTCATACAGCTTTTTTTTTGTAATACTTTTGTAGAAAAGTGATAAGATTAGAAATTATACCTAATTCCAATTTTTTAAAATTTTCTCATGATTTTCCACTCAAGTTGGAAAAGTTGATGGGAATAATTTAAGATTCACCCAATCTCCCCTCACTACACTTGACTTCGTCATATTTTTCGTCCAACATTATCCTTTTTCAATTGACTGAAGTTCTTGGTTGGCTATTTTGATTATTAAAAACAAGAAAAGAAATCAGGCTGATGTTCTAGAAAAAAACTTGTAATTTTTTCAGATTATCCAGAAATTTTAAAAAACTTTATGCTGGTTTCCCAATTTTTTTAAGCATATGTTATCCTTTGTTGACTTCCATAAAAAAAATAGAGCCCAGAGCATGTGCTCTAATTAACGCAGAAGGCTAAAATTTCAACAATTTTTTCTCCAAAGAAAATTCAACCACCCGACCAAAATTCGAAAATTCAATCCATTGCATATCTCAAAGAAAGTTGGTCTAATTTCAAAACTTCCATCAATCAAAATACAGCATCAGCGAAACCTGTATTTTCCAACGATGAAGTTTATTCTCAAAGACCTTTTCTATCGCTGGAATCGGTGGACGAACGAAAACATCACTTGTTGAACATGCTCGAGTGAACGAACGAGTATCGAGGAGGGCAAAGGGTCGCCTCGTTGATAAACATGTACGCGCCGTCGGGTGTAGCAAAGAACACAGCAGCACCATCAGTGTGAAATTTTCGCTGACGTACCTGCGAGCTGTTATGGCATCGACGATAAAGGAGTCGGAAGAATCAAGGAAAAAGCTACGTTACGCGCAAATAAAAGCTTAAAAGGAGGCGATAGGCGAACCAGGGGACGACGGGAATATAGAGAAGATAAAAAGAGGTTAATAACTCGGAGCAGCGCGAATAATATTTATTTGTGTTTACCAGCGAAGATATAAAGATGGCGGGAAAGAGGAGGCGAATAGACGACGACGGGTACAGAAAAACTAAGAGAGAGACCAGACACCGCGCCAGCGAGTATATAAAGTGTAACGGAAAGAGAGAGTATTTTAATTAGCGCGTCAAAAGAGACGCGTATAAAAGTTTTCATCGAAACGAGTAAAATTTTTGGTTACTCGTCGTAAAGTCTTCTTCTCTCTAAAGCAAGAAAAAAGGACGGCGGGACGTACGAAGCGGCGTTTACTTACTATATGTGTCCCTTTCCCTAACAAGGTCCCACATTGTCGGTATGGAGTTAAGACCAGTACGCTATAGTAGACAAAATTCCCCATCGAATAAGACCTCCCTCAGCCTCCTGGGTCCAAAACCCTCGGAGTTATGGCCATTTGAAGTTGAGGTATCGAAAAACAAAGTTTTGAGAAAAACGCGTTTAAAGTTTTGCAACTTTTTTTCATTGAAAAAATGAACTCACAACAAAAGTAATCCCTTTAATGTGAAGTACAACATAATACATATAATAAGTATAAGTAGTGACTTACATATTTCGATGGGTTTTACGAGGGGTGGGGGGAGGGGGGTGGAAGGGGCAGTTTTCGATGTTTTTCTTTTCCTTGCCTGAACTTTAGTCTTGCCTTCACTTTTTTTCATTTTCTCAGTCGTGGTATTCACTCATAGTTCGTAAACGGAAGGTCGGAATTAAAAACGGTTTGCGGCATTCGAAAGAGCAGGATTGACTCTATAAGAAACGATAAAAATCCCAAAATCGACATTTTCAACCCAACTTCAGAAAAACGCCTGTATCTCCGAAACTAGGATCGACAAAGTGGGACATTGTTAGGGAAAGGGACACATATACTCTTCAACGCCCGAAATTCTCCAACAGGTAGTTCGAAGTTTAGGCAAATTCGCGAGTTATATTTAAAGTTTGCCGGAGTTGGTGGATGTTTCTTTATCTTTTGAAAGTTTGATTCACACATTAAAGTACATTCCGTGGCGCGACCTTAATTTCGAGGGCGAAATCGCGCAGCTCATCTTAAGTGAAAATACAAAGAGGTTGCCGAGCTACCCCCCTTTTCCCTCGTACTCCCCTTCGAATGGTTTTTTGCCCTACGCCTCGAGTACTCGAATGGTGAGAATCCGTTTTAAAGTTCAGACTCTCTTCGAACATTTTGCATAGCGCTTTTGAGAAGATCCTCGTTCTATACCTTTCCTCTCGTCTGCTTCGTAAGTGTTCTTAAAACCGTATCTACAAGCGGCTTTTGTTTTTCGTAACGGCGCCGCTCATTTGCACCCTATTCCCTCCTTCCGCGGTATACGTTCGAGTTGCACCAACTCTAAATCGCATCCCTTTCTTGGGCCGCCACAGTAGCGGGACTCGTATAAGAAATACCCGTATCCGAAGTCTTCATTAGCAGATTCTTTGTCTCGTCTCACCCTTTTTTTCCACCCCCCAATATTCGACCCGACTCGAGGTCATTAATCGATACGCGGCTGCTCGCCCTCGCTCGTGCCGCGTTCTTCGACGCGTAAAAAGTGCTTGTGTAAGGGTATTTAGAAGATGATGCCAAGGGTGGCGGTATGATATACGCCGAGATAAGCTTTGATGGAGATGTAAGGGTGCAAGCATGATAAAAGCGAAATTCAGCAATTAAGCGGTGTAATTAATCTGTTGTGGTAGGGACGCCGGAGCGGTACCGACAATTCCGCTGTGCTCCTGCCAAAGATGTACGTGCGCTTTCTTTGGAGAAATATCGGCGTTAAACGAGAGAGTTTTTCATGACGGAGGCGAATCGAATGATGCTGTGTTCCAAAATTGAAGAATTTGGCAAGATTAAAGAATTTTCCGAGATTGAAAAACTTTCTAAAATTGATGAATTTTCCAAGATTAAAGAATTTTCCAAGATTGAAAAACTTTCCAAAATTAAAGAATTTGCCAAAATTGAAGAATTTGCCAAAATTGAAGAATTTTCCAAAATTAAAGAATTTTCCAAAATTGAATAATTTTTTAAAATTAAAGAATTTTCCAAGATTGAAAAACTTTCTAAAATTGAAGAATTTTCTAAAATTGAAGAAATTTCTGAAATTGATGAATTTTCCAAGTTTGAAGAACTTTCCAAAATTGAAGGAGATTGAAAAACTTTTTAAAATTGAAGAATTTTACGAGACTAAAGAATTTTCCAAGATTGAAAAACTTTCTAAAATTGAAGATATTTCTGAAATTGATGAGTTTTCCAAGATTGAAGAACTTTCCAAAATTGAAGAATTTTCCAAGATTGAAAAACTTTTTAAAATTGAACAGTTTATAAAATTGAAGAACTTTCTAAAATTGAAGAATTTTACAAGACTAAAGAATTTTCCAAAATTGCAAAATTTTCTGAAATTGAAGAACTTTCAGAAATTGATGAATTTTTCAAGATTGAAGAACTTTCCAAAATTGAAGAATTTTCCGAGATTGAAAAGCTTTGTAAAATTGAAGAATTTCCACGATTGAATAATTTTTCAAAAATTGGAGAATTACTTGAAACTTGACCATAATGTTTATAATTAAGCAATTTTACATAATTTTTTTACATTTTAACTTTTTTTTGAAACTTGACAAATTTTTATTTCAATGTTTGAAATGATTTCCCCACCGCTGAAAAATTCTATTAACAAATCAAATCAACTCATAAAATTTGGATAATAATTTTTAATTTGAATGATCAATTTTATCACGTCATTGAGGGCACCTCATTTCTTTTATAAAATTTGACAAATCAAAATGGACGAATTTACACAACGTATTAGAATTGACATATTTTAAAAATAATCTTTAGACGAATTCCACTCGAATTAATTCAAGCTTAAAGTCGACTGACGTCAGAAGAAAATGATTCAGTGACGATACCTGCGAAGAAAAATACGGAACACAAAACCTCCTTTACTGCGGCGAAAATTCAAGAAATTTTTCAACCACGTTGACATATTTTCATCGGTCGAAAACATTCGCGAATCAACGTTAAAAAAGAAAGCAGAACCGTCGAATGTGTAAAAAGCTAAACTACATCAAGGACAAATCAGTGAAATTGAACATTGATGGAAGAAGAAAAGAGCCCCTCGAATTAATAACTTATTTATCTATTTGATAAGCCGACGAAGGGTTAGGTCGCGGCGGGTTCGACGCTGTACAAACGGACACTGACGAATTGAGTAGGTAAGCAGAAGGACTACGGGGGAGGGGGCCCGAAGGGACGAATTTACAAACGAGCTGGCCACTCGAAAACACGAAAAATCAATTCAATTGAAAATCAACGTCCGCTTCGTCTTGCGGCTACCGTAGAATCGGCGCGAAATAAAATGCCATCCGTTTGCGTACTTTGTTCCTGGCAATAAGGTACCTGCCAAAAAGAAAAAAGAAACACGAACGGTGCGCGTTTCTTCGCAGCAATAATGTTGATTTTTCACGACAACAACAACGAGCAACAATGCGAAGACGATGTAAATAAAAACCCCGCCTTTGCGAGGGTAAAAGCCGAAAAACTAGAGGGAAAAAATTAACTACCGTTTTAATAACGTAAAGTCGGTTTACTCGAGAAATACGTCGTCATCTTCGTCTTCGTCGTAACAAGCGTATTATTCGTTTAATTTCATTATATATATACGGCGATGTACTCGGTGTTGCTGAGAGACGACGAAGACGACGTGACGTGTCGGAGGCGCAAAGAACACGAAGCAGAATGGAGCAGCCAGGGGGAGAGAAATGGTAACGAAAACCGAAAACGCAAATTGTTTATTTTTCAAACAATTCAATTTAATAACATGAAACGTCGACCAAGATGGCAGGATCCGGGTGCAGGGAACGCGTTAACTACACAATTACGAAATAATTTGCGATGATGGCGTAAACGAAGAAAACGTATAGACTTGACACTTGTTGCGTGTTTTGTGCTCTGCCAGCCATGGTGGTGTTTTTGTATGTACTTTAGAAGGGAGAAGGGGGCAAACAAAGATAGAAGAAAAAAAAAGGAAAGAAGTGATATGTAAGTATATAAAAAATCAGAGATTTAAAAATTCTTTTTTCAAGAGGTCAGACGTTGGAATTCTCCCTTTTGAGGGTCAGTTACCTTTTGAAGAAAAATTCTCACGTATGTACCAATTTTTTCCTTTCTAAATCTGCTATTTGCCTGGTTCAAAACAAAAATCAAGTGGGAGAATTCTGATAAAAATGTGGATAGCTCTAATTTGAGTACTTTGATGGTGTAAAATGTATTATTATGGAGAAAATTTGGTGTGTTGAATTCGAATTTGCTGGTGATTTTTCCAAACGAAAATTCATGAAAAATTACCTCATTGCCCTGAAAAGTATGAAAATTTGATCCAATCATTGAAAACTACTGAAATTTTGTAAATGTCCAATTTTCAACCTCCCAAATCGATTCAAAACGGTTTCGAAACGTTTCGTAGCTTCCAGAAAATTCTGGAATTTTCAAGCACTGCAGAAAATTCCATTAAATGATTCAAATAAATTCTAGCAATTATCGTAGCGAATTACCCAAGTTGGTGACCGAGGTCAAAAAAGAGTATTCAAGTATGCTATTTCATTCATAGATCAGTAAAAATCATCAAAAATCATTAGGAAATAATCAAAACTGCAGCACAAAAAAACTTTCACTAAAAGCAAATATTTGATTAAAAAATGCCAAAAAAAAACATTGAAAATTCACTGAAAAATTGTTGAAATCTTTGAAATTCTTTGAAAAATCAGCGAAAATTTGCTAAAAATCAATGACTTCTGCTGATTTCACTTGTGCTACAATTCTGACTATTTTTCGTCAGTGACTATTCACTGATTCAAAATGAGAAAGTGCTGTAAAAATATTTCAAAATTTTTTCCAGGAGAAATTTATGCAAAGAATATAGATTTAAATTCGAAGTAGGTAATAAATTTTGGAAGAATGTGCGATACTTAATCGATCGAATAGGTCACCAAAATAGATAATCCGCGATTACAGGGGCCAAATTTCATAACTTAAGCAGTACTGGAAAATCCAAAAAAAAATTCTAGAGTCAACTTTGGTGTAAAAAAATCAATAATTTTTGCCTAATTCAGTAATTCTTGGTCTCATTTTTCCGGCAATTTTTCGACAAATAATTTTCAAACGTCAACCAATCTTGAAATAATTTACAACGAAATTTTATTTTTCAGTCAAAATTTTTCTATTTTGAGCCTCCTCATCCAAATCAGCCAACTATGGTTCACCCCTAAATATATTTGATACGAAAATTCCAAATTTACACCCAATTACAAACAAAAAATACTGAAGTTTCACGACTTTCAAATCAAGTTTGTGACTCCTTTACTATTTTCACGTTCCTTTATTTATTTGGAAGAAAAATACAGCTTTATCGTGACATTTGTATCCATCGATCAAACAGAAAATGACATTCTTTTGACTAGTGCCGCTTCACCATTGTTATTAACGTCGTAAAATTCACAAACACGAAGCAGGCAAACAAAAATTCAACAAGGTGCCATCATTAGAATCCAAAAACTTTGTCTAGATAACTTTTACTTCCAACAAAGGTCACCTAATTACGATTTTTGATTCAATACCTTCAGGACATTTCCCCATCCCACTGTCTAATTGAAAATTTCAATTCATTATTCAAATTAAAAAAAAAACTGCGCAGCTACCGATAAATCTCGTCCGATTCGAACGAATCCCAAACCTTTCATCAAAACCCCACGTACTCGACCCAATTAAAACCCGTCGAGCAACATTTATTCCGCATGCACACGAATAATAAAAGTAGTTAGGTAAGTCTAAGTACCTCGACGACATCGCTAAAAAAAGAAAGAGGCCACGTATAAAAAATCGAACCCCTCTCGAATCAACATCATAATCCAAAGGGTACCATTACGACATCACTTTCAAGTTGAAAAAAAAAACACATATCCATCACCTTTTCATATCTGACTTTATATAATATGCATTTACACAGCGCGGCGAGCCTTTAATAATACCCATTTTTAACGCAGTCTCGAACCTATCAAAGCATTTTGGTATGTACGGTACAAACGCACAGGCTCGTTAAAAAGCACACCTTTGAGTACAGTTACGATCCAGCGAGGCAGGGAGGCAGAGGGCAGGATGAGGTAAAAAAAGAGGACCGCTGTAACTATTTTATTTCCGTTCGGCCTATTGTAGTACGAGTACGTGAGATGCGGCTCGTCGAAAAAGGGACGCGTAATGCTACGTACACTACGCAGACACATCGAAGAGAAGGCGAACGGTGCGACAGGGAAAGCAGCACGGAGAGGTGAACGTTTTGTATTCCGCAAGGCTTTCGTTATATAAAGGGCTTGCAACAGATGTCTGCGTTTAATTAGAAGGACCCCAGACCCTGTAAGCGAACTTAGCTTACATGGCAACTAGAACAAAACAATGTTGCGGAGTTGGGGAAATTCAATTTTGAAACCGTTCAGTTTTTCGCCGATACGACCAACGCGATTCCTCCACGCGCGTTTCTCTTTCGCTTTTCTTTTCGCCGGTCGTATTCCAAGCGCCAGCTTTCTTCGTTCTCTGCTTCCTCCCCTTGCGGGAGTCTTTCGAACGAGGCCAAAAATCGCGAGATTATAGTTTGCAAAGAAATACATACTCATGCAGGCTCACAGCAGCCTTCTAATTCAATTTTTTTTCCATCGTTAGCGGATGTGTTGTTTTCAACTCCGGAGATTTCACGAGCTCTCGTCTCGCAGCCTTCATCCCCTATATAATTTCATTGGCCAGCGATTACGTGAACCGATGAGAAACATTTACTTAAATACCGTTATGCTCGCTCGACCCCTCTTCTCATGATACTGGTTCGTGTTCAACGATCATTTCGCACGCTCGATAATTAACCAACTCGGGGCTTTTCACTTTTTTTTTTCATATTTATGGGATAAAAAAGGAAGGGGACAGTATGAGAGTATGACAGTTGTACTTCATTTCCCACCGTGAGAACATTTTCATACCTATTTGTAATCTTGAGAAAAAGTAACTGAAATATTGAATTTGGAGCAGTGCTGCTGAAAATAGTTTGGATCTTACCTTGATAATAAAAAATTAATCGAGCATTCTCAAAATATTTTGTTGAACGTATTAAAAAAATTAACGCTGGGTAAAAACCTTCGATAATTTTTTTTTTTTTTTTTCAAAATATACGTAATCTCTATTTTTTTGAATAATTTATATCTTAAATATTTTTACATGTATTTTGTGATAATTTAGAGAATTTAGAGATGCAGTGTCTTGCCACGAAAATACTTTTTTATCAATTTGATCTCAAATTAGAATAAAGTAGGATTTTTAAAATATAGATAAAATGACATCTTTGAATTTTGATCAAAATTTCACTGTTGGAAAAAAAATCTCAAATATTTTAAAAACATTTCACCAGTTTGTTGATACGTTATTCTGCAAATCTAGAGCCATAATTGAGATTACAAAAAATCTTGTAATTTTCAACTATCTTTCATCATTTTTCAACTTTCAGTCTCATTATCTCGCCAGAGAATTCCATAGAGCTTCGGTTCTTGTCTTTCGCTATAATTTTATTAGGATTGCCTTCTAATATCGGGAGGATTAAATTTTTAGTTGAAAAAAATGATCTGGGATTGAAAAATTTTCGATAGTTTTTTTTACCCATTGACAAAAAAACGTAGTAATTTTATATGCAGTAGGTAAAAATCACATTTTTTCGATTTTGGGATGATTTTCGTGATTTTTTTGGTCAAAAATCTAAAAAATGGTAAATTTTGATCAATTTTCATGATATAAAAATTGACTTTTTCGGAGAAAAATTTAGTGCCTTTCAATATTGATGTTGGCAGCCCTACGGATTGTATAAGGGGATAAAAAAAAAGTGTAAAATATGGTGTCTGTATAGTTTCTGAATTTATGTACGTGTTTTGGTATGCTGAACTCGATTCTGAACTTATTTTCACCCCTTCTGATGAGCCATCCTCATACAAATCACTAAAGGGGGATGAAAACTTGAAAATTTTGAAAACATGACGTTGGGTGTCTTACTCAATGTTTTTTGGGGTGCAGATTTCGATTCTGAACTTCTTTTCAACCTTTGAGATGATCCACCCCCTGTAAAAGAGGATGAAAAGTCAAATTTTTGGAAAATTTTCGTGTTGGGTGTCAAAATATATATGTTTAGGTGGTGAGCAGAAATTCATTTTGCACTTTTTTCCAATCCTTCAGATGAGCCAACCTCGTACAGATTAATGAAGGGGGATGAAAACTTAAATTTCGGAAAACAAATGATGTTAGGTGTGGAAATCTATATTTTTTGGCGTGCTGAATCCGATTCTGATCTTTTTCTCAACCTTTAAAATGATCAACACCCTGTAATAGGGGATGAAAATCGAATTTTTGGAAAATTTTCGTGTTGGGTGTCAAAAAAAATGTATTTCTCAGAATTCAATTTTGAACTTGTTTTCTCCCCTTCTGACAAGCCATCTCATACAGGTCAGTGAAGGGGGAGGGGGATGAAAACTCGAATTTTGGAAAATATGATGTTGGGTGTCGTAATTATTCATGTTTTTTGGGGTGCTGAATTCGATTCTGAACTTGTTTCTAACCCTTTCGATGATCCACATCTTATACAAAGGGATGAAAAATCAAATTTTCGAAAATTATCGTGATGGGTGTCAAAATATATGTTTTTTGGTGCGTAGAATTTTATTCCGAACTTGTTTTCGCTCTTTTCAATGATCTACCTCCTGTACAAGGGAGTTTCTCAAAATTTTGTGTTTTAATCCCAATTCCCTCGTACAGGGAAAGTTTACAGAAGGACTGAAAACAATTTAAAGTTTGAATTCATTCCCTCCAAAAAAAGTCCATTTAAACTCCTCCCCTTTCTCAAGAGCCACCGTAAAAATAATTTCTCGCATCGAAACAACTGGATTTTACGAGCCACCCTATACCTACGACTCTATTTCGCAATTGAATAACACGCGAGAACGATGTGTATTGCGTTGATGAGATGAAAGACGACGATTAATACGACGAAAAAGACGAGTTGGGTGGAATGGTGGGTACCGGCGAAGGTGGCGGTGTTACCGGCAACGGGTGTATAATTCATTAAACACTCGCGTCGACCGCAAAAACACAACTACAACGTTGAACAGCGCACGATACTGGTAATATCATAAAGAGAAGGCAAATCTCTCGCGCGCTCCAGTTGAATTAGCTCGAAAATGCGATGCGGCGCGCGTAAAGAGACGTATCCTAATTTCTGGGCTGGAAATCTGCGTCTGCCTGTAGCGTCGCGTCACCTTCAGCAATACACGCCGAGCTGTTGCTATACTCGCTATAATATATGTATGATACGAACTGCCTTCGCAGCGTCGTTCGAGCCCCAGCCGAAGATTTCGCAGCAAGCCAAAAAGAGGAGGAGGGCAGCCGCAAAGAAAGGGTGAGAGAACGAGATGAGGCTAATCCTGTATCTCAAGCGTCATGTTTCCGTCAATTCTTCGTATTGTTTTGTAACAGACTGCTCGCAAAAGGCGCTCGCCTAGGAAATGATTACGTCGCTCGGGTCGGGCTCGAGATGGGGCCGGGACGAGTGTTAATAAAGCTCGCAGCGTAATTAAGATCGCGAGTCGGCGAAATAATACCCAACCTAATCGGGCAGAGTGTTTTTCATCGCTGATGCTGCTTCAACGATCCCTACTCGTATTTTGGACTGAAAAGCGTACGAGTACTCGAGAATTTCAATGCTACAGAAAGCAGCTCGGGTACAAATGAAAAACGAACGTATTTCAGCGAAGGGTGTTGCTGGTACAACTCGCGTCGTTTAATTGGCGTATTTCACTTTCAGAAAATCACCTGGCTGGCGAAACGAACGTAGGTGTTTGGCAGGCTTTACAACGATGGCATGTGGTATTCGTAATATTCGCCAGTTTCGAGCACCGGCTAAGCTTTATACTTAGAAAAGACATCTCTGGCGCTTAGTTCCGGCGTCAGCGAAGAAAAAGTACTTTATAAAGGCGTTTCGAGCTGGCAGGGCAACGAGTAGTAATAAGCTGCCGGCAGAACCGTAGGACGACGAGCAGAACAATTACACGGGTTAAAATGATGAATTCGCCGAGATTCATTATTTAATAAGGGTAAAGGAAAAGATATGAAATTAGAAGTGACGGCGGCTGAGCTTTTAATCAGCTTTGAAAAGGCGCCGTGCCCGCCGTCGAGCACATCGCGCTATTAAACGCGCCAACCGTTTTTCATCCTCGGAAGGTAGTTTCGTTTTGTGAGCTGCGCCTCCCATTCCTCTCTCGGCATCGAATTTTATACGAAAAAGCCGACTATTTAGCGAACTGTTTCGCTGCCGGAGTCGATTCCACTAAATCCCTTCTGCGTGCTCCTAACTCCGGATCTAGGTTTTACTTCGGTGCACATATCAACTCCGAATAACCCTCTGCGTGTGTCTACAATCTCATACCTACGTGTTGATCGAAAATCGTGCCTGAGAGGTCAACGAACATCTGCCCATTTCGTAACGAATTTTTTCCAACGACGAGTTTTTTTTCCCATTGTTAGCAGCATCGAAGTGACCAATTGAATTATTCAGCGGACTGCCCCCCTCCGCGTTTCAATCGAAATAGGGGAGATCCCGGTGCGAAGGGATATGGTTCAATAAACATTGCAACAGGGTACCTATATGCGAAATAAGCCAGACTGGCTGTACCGTTGTTCTCGTCCTATGCTGTCTATTATTTAATAATTCATCTGTATACCGGCGAGCAGACACGTTGCAGGTGTGTGGTGGAGTGAAATACGCTCTAGTTTTGTCTACTTCTACCCTAAAATTGATTTTTTTTTCAGGGTGAAAAAAATACAGTTCTCGAAAAATTTTAAAGGATTACGATTTTGATTTGAAATTTTTGAAAAAAAGGTATAGAGTATGTTGAAGAAATCAATTTCTTTAAATTCCAGAATCAAAGTCTTAACTTTTCAATGCATTTTTTTCGTAGGTACTTATTATTCAAGAAGAGAAGAACCGAAATTGGTAAAGGGGGAGGGGAGTTGAAAACGAAAAAACTAATAATCCACTGATTTTTAGCTGATCGAGTTAATTTCTCAATTTTTGGTGAATAAGTTGATATTTTTGTTCAATCAATGAACTTATCCGGATTAAATTTTGGCCGAAAACTTATATTTTGAACGAAATATTCTTCAGGTAATGTTGCCCTGACCTGAAAAGTCGATTTTTTCTTTTCATTCGCTGATTTCGATTACTGATGAAATCGCCAGAATTTAACCATTACAAAACTCAACCAAAATTGGGGTCCTAGGGGCGTAGGGGGGCACTGAAGCGTCCAATCCAAAAAATGAGCAAATATTCGAACTCAATATCCTCAAATACCTAGCAAACGACAGGTCGCACGTTATTTTTTATTTTCTTGAATTTTTACTCTCTCAAGAGGGCAAATAAGGGGGTTCAGAGGGGTCGGATGAAAAATTCAAGTATAATTCGAACACAGCGTCTTGGAAAAATCAGCAAAATTTTTGCTTTTCAGAAAATTCTCGCTGATTTGTCAAAAAAATTTACCAGCTTTGAAAAATAATTTCAAATATTTTACCCATTTGATGAATTTTCACTAGAATTTCATCTGATTTCCCAGTACTTTTTTCAATGGTTGCTTTCAGTAAATTTTTTCACTGATTTATTGCTGTGCTGCAATTCTGACTATTTTCATTCAAAAACGAAAATCAACTAATTAGCAGTTTTTCGCCAATTGGCAATGAAATTTTACTCAGTGATTCCAATAAGAGAGAATCGAAAACTGATTTTCTGAACAAAACTTTGTCTCTGGTCAACGTTCAAATTGTTGAAATTCATTAATTGTGCAAATGACTACCTAGATGTATTTTTAAAATTTATGATTTTTTTTTTTTGCTTAATTACGTTAAAAATTGAAGGATCACTTTCAGCCATCGAAAATTTTTAGAGAGTGCAACATTAAAGAGTTCCATTATGTCGAATATTTTCCAATTTTTTCGGCTCCAAATGCAAAATATTTTTAAAAAATTGAGTAGTTCACTTTTTATAATTTTCAACTCTGATTCAATTCACCTACTAAATTAAAAATGTAATTCTATCTTCATAAAAAGAAAGGACTCTACTTTCAACTTTTCGATTCATTTAAAAACTATTATCGACTTCTAAAATAGAATTAAAAACACAGGGTTACAGCGAACGAGGAAACAAAGATGGAGGCTTGTCCTTTCAATAATTCCAAAAATGCATTTACAGTCGATAAAATCCATTAAAAACCAAACATTTTTGAAAAATAACAATCTTCTTCAGAAAGCTCACGGTTCAAATTAATAAAATATTCAGAAAAATTCCATCTCAAGTAGAAAAACCCCCAAACAAATGCCATCAGAGAGGAAAATTTTCAATTTTCACCCCTCTATTAATGCTTCATTCTCTTCACCACGCACAACCCCCGAATCTTTCACTTCTTTCTCAATATCCAGACACTAGACATCCGAAATAATAACTCTGATAAAACAGGAACACGAAAAGAATATCTCAAACCCCTCGAACAAAAGTAAAACTCCAAAACTCTCGACTATAAATAATACGCCAACGAAAGAAATAATTTCACCTCGCTCCGGCAACAGCATCCAACTCGACGTATTTGTTTACACATAATTTCGAAAATAAAATATGGAAAAACAAATCTCAAGTGGCGCAGTCTTAAAAGCCTCACAAAAGAAATTTCGAGCCGAACTTGTTGAGTCGTATAAAAAATAATCCTACCAATTTTCCACCAACCTCGGTTCAATTTTCGCGCGACTTAGCGAAGCTTCCAAGTTGAAAATTTTTCATAATTCGGTGATTTATAACACCGCGTATAAATTTCCAAATTTTCCGACGCTATAAAATACCTTACCAAGTTTCTCAGACACAATTTGCATTTCATTTCTTTTTTTTTTCATCTTAGTTGAAATCTCTTGTTGAAAGTTGTTGGAGAAAAATTTTCACACAAATTTTACTCGTAAGAGGCTTGAAATGAGTTCATTTGGAAATTTTAGGAATCCGTGGGATTTGAGGGTAAAAAATTCCTAACATAATTAGTCTTCGGATTAGATATTATGCAAAGTAGCGTCAATTTTTTCAAAATTTTTGTTCAACTGGTGTCTAAAAATTATGTAACAAATCTAAATTCAGCTCTAAAATCGTAAAATGAACTTTTTTTATGGGTATCGTGGTCTCAAAATCAATCTCTTATAAAATTATTTTAGCTCGTATCATTTCTCAACCTGTTACTCGGGTATTCTATTCCGCTTTCAGAAACCCTCCTGTCACAATACCGTGAAAAATATCCTAAAATTCGATCGAATCGAACGTCGGGTTACCTCGTGGTACACATACGGCCGATATTTCAGACATAGCAATCGTAGAAACCACCCTCGATACATTTCTCGCGTCAATGCTACGTAAAAAGAGAGTATACGACGAAGAAATTCGAATCGAGGAGCAAGGAGCGAGCGAAAGGAGAAAAATTACACGGCGAAAGCTGCCATACAGATATATCGAATGGTGCAACATCCAACGCAGCGAGCTCGACCTCGAGCGGCGAAGAAGGCGAAGCAGAAAAAAAAACCAATAACAAAAGATATACATCTCGAGAATTGAGCAAACTGGCGTTTCAAGAGCGTAATTTTCGTATTTCTAAAGCCTTTTGATAGGGACGATAACGACCACATTTCTTTTGCTCGCTCGCGCGCTCTCTAACTCTATACTCCGGAGCAGTAGGTAGGTATGGAGAGCGAGCATATACTCTCTGTACTCTTCTACACGTAGTAAACCTTTAGCAATCAGCTCGAGCAGAAAATCGAGGTCTCGTATAATACTTGGCCACTGCCTCGCGCCGTCTCCCCGATATATAAGTTCCGGTCTTTTCAAATATTATAATAGAGGAAACTTATTCGCATCGTACAGGTGAATCATCCGCGCCGTATTCAAAGTCTACATGTGTACGAGTGTGCGCCGGCTAAATCTTAAAGACCATTGCACCCCTTATAAAATATTCACCTTTTGTAGCACACCAGCACACCATCAAAGTGGAATAACTTTTTACGCACTCGTAGAATAGAAAAGGTAGGCACACTCGCCCAACTAAAGTTTTATTCTTCGACGTGTGTAGTGTCGACAAGACTCTCCCTCTCGGCCTTCGAACCACCCTCGCTCCAGACCGCTACTTTCCCTTTTTTTTTCCATTTTCCACTTTCAAACTACACCTCGAAGTGTAACTGTCGCTATCGCAGTCGTCTCACACACGTGAATAGCTCGACGTCGTCGACGAGCCTGGTATGCCCCTATAGCGCCTACACTTCTTTTAAACTGTTGCGTGTGTCGCATGTTGCGCCTCGCTATATTCATCGTTTCGATTCGTTTCGTTCCGAATGCCGAAGGCTGTAAAAAGAAAGCTCCGTGTGCTTTCCCAGTATTATAACGGTACCGACGTCGGACGATTTTCCATTCCGTACTGACGTGAATTTTGTACGTACACGAGCCAACAATGGTATTACCTTGCCCAAGCATCGAGAAGACGACGACACGTAATATACAAAATACCTGCGTGTAAGTAGGTAATAGGTATATACGAAGCTAGTCGTGTCACCCCTGTTTTGATATGATTGCCTCTTTTCCTCTATGTTTGGTCGACAAATACATCGTCATAAGCAAATTATATGCAAAGGGTGTCCCAAAATGACTGATGGTAGGTCTAGTATGAACCCACATCTACCACTGGAGTCAAAATGATGTCTGGTTCTCGACTATCCTTTTCCAGTTGATGGAATTGTTTTGGAGGGAATGATTCAAAATTTCTGGGCGAGCATCAGAAGGAAGTTAAATTTCATGATATTTAGTTTTTTTTATTATGTTGATTGATGAATGCTTCAGAAGTTTTTTCGCAAATATAGACCGAACTATATGCGCGATCTCCTTCATTTTTTTCATCATCTTCACTGTTAGTGCTAAAAATGGACAAGTTGCACGAAATTTTTTTTTCAAAAAAAAATATGATAGATCAAAAGTAGATATTAAAAGATGAAGATTAAAAAAAAAAATCGAAAATTGGTCCATTAGGATCCGCGTAATGATTTTTTGAACATTGCGTTTTTTCGTGGCTCTGAAAAAGAGGGCGTGGTCACTGTGACGTCAATCATTCAGATTTTATGGCAAATAGTTGGCTGGTGGGTTTAAAATGATGGGTATTTTCTAAATACAGGAACAAAAACTGAATTTTCACTTAACATCTACTTTCGATCTATCATTTTTTTTTTTTTTTTGAAAACAAAATTTCGTGCAACTTGTCCATTGATTATCTCATGATATCAGCTGTTAACTGTACTTTTTCTCAAAATTTTAATTTTTTCAGATTTCGAAATTTTTTCTAATAATAAACTTTTTTTCAACTCCTCCAATAAAATTTTTCCCCACCAAACTTTCCTCCTTCAAAATTTTTTCCAAGCTCTAAGGTTTTTTTTCAATTTCTTCGATTTTCATTTTTACTAAAATTTTCATTTTATAAAATAGTAATTTTAAATTAACAACTGTGAAATCCCATTCTTTGGTTTTATTTATTCTAATAATTTCAGAACTGGAAAATAACTTTTGAAAAACCTTCGAGCTGAACTAAAGAAATGGAATTTTGACAGAAAAAATTCAAAAAGTATAAAAATTGAACTTTAAAAAATAATTTCGAGAGCAAGAAATTTGAGAAAAGATTTAATTTTGAAAGAAAATTTCTAGATTGAGAAAAGAAAACATGTATTATTGGAAAAATTTTCAAAGTTGAAAATTTTTTATTTACGCGTGGTATGTATACTAGCTACTTACCTATGTACCTCAAAAAAAGTGAAGGAAAAAATGTCAGAGTTATTGAAAATTTATTCCAGATAAAAAATTCTAGCGTTGAAAAATATTTCGAAGAAAAATTTTTAGAGTTGAAAAATATCTGGAGAAGAGGAAATTAAAAATTGAAACTATTTTCAGAATTGAAAAAAATTGTGTTGAAAAATTGTTTATTTCTGTTTCAAAGCTACAAAACAGTTTGCAAAGTTTTCGAGCCAACGACTAACATTTTGTTGTTCATTTGGTGTGAAAATAGACAGGCACATAATGGGAGCTCTCGCTCTTCATCTCTTCTCTCTGTTACTTTCTAAAATGACTCTTGCTCTATGCTCCTAGCACACTCTTCAATTTTCTCAGCTCTTGCTTCTAATCTTACTCCCACTCTTGGCTCTCTAAGGCAAATACTTTATTTCTGAGATAGAAAATTGATACTGATTCTCCTTTTTGTCTGTTTTTACATTGTAATTCGGTAAGAAGTTCACTTTATCTCAAAAAAATGTTCTTTTCACTTTCTCATTTTTTCACCATTTTATGAATTCTCGGTTTTCAAGAAGACTCCTGGCTCTTATTCCCACTCCCATCCTTCTCAGATTAAGAGCTATCTCATTTATAAATAAGTGAAATTTATCGAATATCACTGAAAAACAGTAAGAATTGCAGTACAGGAAAGAATCTGTGAAAAATCAATGAAAATTCAGTGAAAAATCAGCAAAATTTTTAAATTTTACTGAAAAATCAGTGAAAATCTTTGAAACATCAGTGCACACCCTTGAAAAATCAGTGAAAATCTTTGAAAAACCAGTGAATTTCGCTGTTTTTTCCTGTGCTGCAATTTCAACTGTTCATCAGTGACTTTTCACTATTCAGAATGAGAGGGTGTGCTCTCCAGCGAATGCTCTTCGATTGAGTTAGTGGAATTTTTTACACTCCAACTCTCACTGGGTTTGAGATTTCAATTTCTTTGCACTGCAGTGCAAAAATAATTTAGTAACACTTCTCGCATTACGGGTCATTCTGCACCTATTCTTCATCATAAATAAGTATGTATTCCGCCTCTATTGTGGATTCTGGTAGTCACCATCATTATTGAACTAAAAAAAAAATTATTTTCAAATCTGAACAAATTTTCACCTTTAGTAGAAATACTGACTATATGAAAGAAATCTTGAAGCTCAACAACATTCAGCATTAAATATGTCGACATCCATCTTAGGGATCAAATGGACAAAGTTTACATTGATTTTGCCATGAAAGATCTTCCAAGGCGATTTGACACATTTACTCCCTCATCAGATGTTAAAACACCTTCAGCCCACTCGCATCCAATTTTCAAAAAAGTTGCAAAACGATCGCATCATCTACGTCATCGTACTGTTGGCACAGCATACATCAACGATGTAGAATTAAAACTTTCTCGCAATCCGTCCTCCTCTGGCACATCACCTCTCCCGGTACCTTTTCAGACACGATGCGCCACCAGAATATGAAAAAATAAGCACAAAAAAACTGTACGTCGTCGGCGTCATCCGCCAACAACGCTAATATAGGCTCATCACCCTTTACACAGAGCACCAGAAGAACTTTTACCCACCTTGTCATCTCATTAACGGAGTTTAAAATGTTTAAAACCTTTTGCCCGAGCTGCACAGCATCCCCAGCCGACGCAGTTACGCCGCAATAATCTCGGTCGTCATCGCTGTTGTTGGCACGAGTTTCCCTGCGCTTCTCTCCATCGCCAGGACGCTGGGTCTTTCCAAGTTACCGCATAAGGCGCGCATTAACAACGAAATCATTATCTTTGAATTACACGGCGCTCCGCCGCGCGTCAGCAGCCGTCCAGTACCTACTCGGCTGACTCTTTTATATCTCCGGCATAATTATCAACTTTTTTCCGTCTCGCCCTCGGTTTCCCTTTTTCCTCGTCGGGCTCCTGCCTTCGTCATCCCAACCATCCGTCAAACTTTCTCAACGAGTACCGTGCTGCCAGCGTAGCGCTAGTTACTTATTCTAAACTTTATATTATTATTGCAATGCTGTGTAGTACAAATGACGACCGACTTCGTAACGTCGTCGTACTATTAACTCGACAGAAGCGTATACCATGATGCTGCATTTCTCCTCGTCTGCTCGTCTCGTACCTACGAATCTCATTCTGTCGCGCAGAAAGCTTCGTGCATTTTCCAAATACATCCATCGGCGTTCTCCTCCTGCGAGATCCTTTCCTTCCACCTCGCTGCAAAAATGTCGATCGTGGGAGTCACGAACTAGACTCGTTAAAAAGGCGACGTCCAGTGATTTTCTCATTCCACGATTTAACGAACCCTCGTTTACAAAACGCCAACACTTCACTTCTATCCTTTTTTTTTTTCGCATCTCGTATAATTATTTGTCAGTACTTGATGATTTTAATTGTTGCAAAAAAAAATTATATTAAAAGCGACGCTCTTTTCTTTTTTATAGGGAAAGTTTTTAATCAATAAAATAAAACGTTCCATGTCAATCCGGCCAAAAATTGCTTGATGAGAGTCAACAATTTTTTCAAAATTTTATTGAAAAGAGCACGTTCATGATTAAAAATTGATCAAACGAATTAAAATGAAGAATATTTAACTTTCTCGAGAAAAAATTTCCAAAAAAAAAAGCCCACAAGAAAAAAACACTCGAAGCTCCCAACTCGGATGGAAAAAAATTGCATATCTTCAGAGAAAAATTTGAAGTAGTCTCGTGCCAAAAAGATCGCAGAAATGAGTTTTCATAATTAATCGACTTCAAGACATACCTAAAATTCGGCTATTGGAATTTTGAGAATGAAGATTTTAAAACTTTTTTCAGTTTCCTTCCAATCGAAGCTCAGAGGTGGGATCCTCAAAGAAATCTTTGCATGATGGTAAACTTTTTTGTGAAAAAATTCAAGATCCTGGTAAAAAAAAATAGATGCTGAGAGAGCAAACTAGAACGAAAAATTGTAAAATTTGCCAGCTTCAGATGAAGAAATTTGAAGATCCAAAATCGGAAAATTTCAGATTTTGAGTTAAAAAGCTTCAAAAACGTATTTTTCGGAGTCAGAAAATCTTTAAAAATTTCATCTGAATTGGAAAACTTGATTTTTTGACCTTCTTAATGATAATTTTTTTCAGTGAAATGTCAGTATTTTGCTGATTAAGAAAATTTTAAGTTTAAGGGCTCTTTTAACTCTGCTAAAAACTGCCTGTACTTCAGCCCTGGTCTAAGTTATTCGTAATAGTTTAACGATTTCTATTTTCACGCAAAATTTGAAAAAATGCGTAACTGTTCGTCCAATCTTTTGACCAAATGAAAATGAAATGACTCGATATTATCCGCGATTTGTAAAAAAAATTGCCAGTCAAGGAATTTTCTTCCAACATTGGCAAATCTTTTCCCCCATTGCTAGGTAGATATTCGATTCAAATTTCCTCATTCCCTCCTCCTCGCATTAGAATTCCACACCATCCCGTCGCGCCAATCTCGAAACAAAAAAACTCGCAAGAAAAACTACGCCAATTTTGCAAACTTTGGCCAAATTTATCACTCGAACAATACGAAGAAATACGTATTATGATTCTTGAAATTCCGCTAAGGCGCCAATCTTCCAAAACCTTGTCGATTTCCAACGAAAACTTGAGCGAAAAAAACCTCTCGCAGCGATTCGCGCAGCAATAAAATTCCAAGACAGCCGTTATTCATCCGAACTTCTCTACCACCCTAAATTCTGTTCCGCTGCGCCTTTTTAAAGCGTCGAGTCGAAAACTCGCGGCGAAACTCTTACGACCAACCGATTTACAGTACTACAAGCTCTTGGAAAAATTCCCGCAGCCCCGAAAAACGAATATTTTAGAGAGAGAAAACTTCGCCACAATTCTCACCTCATTCAGCGTCGCTTTTACCCCTTTTTTTCCACCTACCTTCACTGCCTTTCTAAGTACTTTACACGTTAAAACGAATAATTTATTAGCTCTTTGAAACTCTCGCAGTCGTATAGTTGTCGACGGCGCGTTCGTCGTTGTCTTCTCCTTCGTACGTTTCCACCTTGTACTTCCTCGTCATCAACGACTACGACAACGTCACCGACATAGCCCAAAAAGCTGGTGCGTGTGAGAAATATGGATACTCGTACGCATTTAACCACCCTCTTAAGTGTGCTCGATATACACGGTAATTATAATATACGATAGGCTGCGAATTCGACGACGATGTCGTACAAATTATAATAACCGCGACGTCATTGCTGGTGTACTTTGCCTACAGCTTTACTTATGGCTTGTTTTCGTTCATTTCTTCTCCATTTGCACACTCTCGCCCTCAATTTAGGGTGGTTCTCGTGAAGCGACGAATTTTCCCACACAATTTTTAGAGGTTTCATCTCCTGGGGTTATTCATTTTTTTCTAAAAATGAGATTCTCAAAATGTTAGCTCTCAATATCAATTTATTGGAGGCCAAGTGCAGGGACCTCTTTTTCCTTGAAAAAATTGGGCAAAAACGGTATACAATTTCCAAATATTGTGAGAAAATCTAAAAATATGACTCAATTTTAATTTCTAGAGATATCATCAGACTCGAAGAATTATTTTACTCAATTTCAATGAACGGACCAAAGAACCCTAAAAATACAGCCAAGTCGATTTAATGCATTTTTAAACCCTTTTGCCGTCCGAAACAATCGACGATCACTTTTGATTAATAATTTCCCAATGCAAACAATACCAAACAGTAATATTACCTTTCTCTTCGTGTACATACATAAATTTTAGAACATATACGACAAATCTATATACAAATGGATGTACCCACGGTCGTATCTAATGTACCTATTTATACATCCACTAACGATACACTAGTTAGTCTGAAAACACACGCGTTCACGTGTTTAACCACAAAATAATATGCATGTATGACAACTACGACAACGACGTAATGCAAAAGCAAAGATACCCATACCTCCTACATAAGTATAGAATACACATAGACAAACCTCTCGAGCAATAATAACCAACGCCTGGAATACTTAATACAGGTAAACTGTATAATTTACTCGATTAACAATATCAAAAACGCAAGCCCGCCATACATGGCCTGCTTGTTGCCACAATATTCCTTCGGAGCCCGAAACCGTTCACGTAAAATAAATAAGAACCGCGTAATTAGACTGTTCGTAATATTACAAATAGAGAAATGGACTGGCGAACATGTCGCATAGAGAGAATGAACTAGTACTTCCTTACAAATAATAAATGTCCAGTTTATAAACATAATTATAATATTGTAATGTAATCAAAACGCTGGCTATTTACCTATTGTTTCGAGAAATTCGTCGTAATTTCAACCTCATCCAACTCTGAAATTTATTTTAAAAAATTATCTTCGCCAGAATTACCCTCCTAATATTGTTGGGGTCATTGATCAAGCTCCTAAGATTTTTAAATAGTAATAAATGGTGAAACAGGTTACTCTATTGGAATATCAATTCATGATCAAAGGCTTAGTGGGCTCAAAAATAAAAAATTTCACAATTTTTTTTCAAATTTGTGAGATATTGAAATTTTTCTAAAACATTTTTCAAATTACTATACAACCTAGAAACTTTTTTTTTTTTAAAAAAAAGCATATGGTGTCGAGAGACCCCTTTACGAAGCAAACGTAAAAATCGATATGCATTCTCTACTTCCATTTCTCAACATACCTTTCCCCAAAATTCGAGAGTTAGAGGACAGGGAATGGTCAAATCCAAAAAATAAGCAAATATTCGAACTTAGTGCCATCAAATACCAAACAAACGACAGGTCACACGTTATTTCTATTTTTTTCAAATTTTGACTCTCAAGGGAGCTGATAGGGGGTTTCAAAAGATTCGGATGAAAAAATCAAGTACATATTCGAAATCAGCGACTTCGAATTAGTAGAAATCGATATGCCACTTCACTTTTTCGATTTTTTTAAAAATTTTGATCAAAATTGTGGACTCTCTTGTACCCCCCTCCCGGTCTAGAGAACCCGTCTTCAAAATTGATTAATTGAAAAGAAGGTAAAAAAGGCTACTTACAATTTTTCAGATTTTTCAATGGCAGCTTTCATCTTTTGTTCTCATCATGAAAGTTGAGCTTTCAACATCAAATTTCGACTTGAGCCTATCAAAATGAGATTATCAATTTTGAATCTTTCTATCAATTCTTCAATACTCTTTCAGACTCCGCATAAAGTTTTCCGCCGAACACAATATGCGCCTTCAAAGTTGGAAAATTTGGCAAAAAATCATAATACATAAAAATCACAAGACCCATCCCAAAGCTCTCTCGAAAGTTGGAAGGGAAATTCTCGTGGTTTTATGAATAGTTTATCAAGGGGAACTCGTAAAAAAAAAAAATGAGTGGGATCCGAAGACTCGAATCAAGTAATATGAAACAGCCTGTTTTAGAAAAATAACTATTGCAAAAGATGCAAAACAAATCAAAAATTAAAAAAATCAAACCTTGAAAATTTTAGCTTTTACAGAGGATGGAAAAAGAGGGGGAGGAAACATGGAAAATTTTTTTTTCAATTTTCACCACGACTCTTTTAGGTCATTCCACCATAAATTTTGGCCCAGGAGCACCAAAATACGAAAAGAAAACTACAATATCTACATTTTCCAAATTTGATCCGCTTTGAAAAAAAATCTAATCAGACGCCCTCTTGATATGAAATAATTTGACTTCATGCACGGATAAAAGAATCACTCCCTTTGTAACATCCCAGCACACGAATTTTCTCTCTCTCATTCTTTCCTTTAAAAGCATTTCTTTTCTCCCCACATCGAAAGAGAATTTCGGTAAAACATTTTTTGTCAACAAGTCGCAACGTGTTGAATCTCTGGTAGTTCGTCGAAATCGCGCTTTTACCCGGATTACACGCAGCTTATCGATGAAATATTAAAATACCGTTCGCGTTTTCGCTTCACCCTGCACGCCGGCCTCAGTCTTCAGACGCGACCACAGTTATCGTCGTCGTCGAAGCGTCAATTCCAAGATAATAATTCCTTATCGAGGCCAATTTCCCGACACAAACGAGTTTTCATCTCGGCCTTATTATGTATCGTGCCATAGCGAGACTCGATCAAAACTTACACTTTATAATACCATTCTTACAAACCCCCTGTTTTTGGAAAGCACACAGCGAGGAAAATGGAGCCTCGTTCAGCCTCGTCGTGGCATCGTCATCACCCATCCAAATATCTTACATCCTTGCACACAGATATAGGTAGTTTAAAAACGAGATTGCGATGGGTTTCTCCATCATCTCATCTTGTTCCTACGTTTACAAACATTTCACAGCAGCATCGGATTATCGCAACCCTTTTTACAAGTATGTTTGTTCAAAAACAACGATGACGACGACGCCCCGAATTATCCACTTTTGAGAGCTTCGCTGTATAAGTAAATTGAACGTATATGCAACAGCATAGCTTTACAACATTCAATTTTCAGCTTGGTGGTATCGAAATGAAAATTTTCATCGATGTTTGTAATTTCAATCTCGAATCTCGACAAATACTTTTTTTCACCTCATCCGTACCAAATGTCCAAATCAATAAATGAATTCATTTCTCATAAATTCTGCTCATCTCATTGCAAAAAGTTCAAAAGGGTGTGGCAGGGTGAGGGGTGAATTTGGCCTTATTCAAGCACTTTTCAGCTTCCTAAATATCTCATAAAGGGTGTATTTTGGCTGGAAAAAATGTTTACAAAATTTTGAACCCATACTTCCTCTTTATCGAAGTTACGACCGATTTATTACATTAGTTTCAAAAAATTTCTAACCTCGATTTTGGAAATTTTGAGTATTTTATGCAGAAAGAAATGACCAAATGAAAAAATCAATTCCATATTTGTGTTTAGCAGGTCAAAATATCTCGATAAACACGCTTTTCGCTATCACTTGAAATATTGAAATTCATTTTTATCAAAGGAAAAGTCCGTAGATTTTTTTTTTGAAAATTTTAAGGGAAACGATCGCGAAAAGGGTGTTTATTGAGATATTTTGACCAGCTGAACACAAATATGGGATTTTTTTTCATTCGTCTTTTCTTTCTGCATAAAATGCTTAAAATGTGAAAAATCTGCTAAAATAATATCCTCCTTCTGAACAGATTTTCGTGATTCTCGAACCTTAGTTCGAAAAAAAAACCGGACAAAACCAACACACAATAATATTTGACATAAAAAAAGAATTTTAGTCATTTTTCTAGAGGCACGGATCTTCACTTATTTTGGGATGAATTTTCATCTTCATAATCATCCCTCCATTTTTCAGAGGTTTTGAGACTGGAATGAATTTTCATCTTAGCAACCACTCCACGATTTTTCTGGGGATAAAAAGAAATTGAGATGAAAATTATTTTTTTAAAAAAAACATGTCATGATTTTTCCAGGTTTCTGAGATTGGGACGAATTTTGGAATGAATTTATTTTCATCACAATAATCATCTCACAATTTTTTTGGGGTGTAAGAAGAAGTTTGGGATGAAAATTATTTTGAAAAAATTCATCTCATGATTTTTCCAAGCCTCTGAGACTGGAACGAATTTTTGGATAAATTTTCATCCCAATAATCTTTTCACAATTTTTTCGAGTGTAAGAAGAAGTTTGGGATGAAAATTATTTCAACGAAAATCATCTCACGATTTTCTTGAGCTTTTAAGACTGGGGTGAATTTTGAGATCATTTTTTTTACTCCATAATCATTCTACGATTTTTCGAGATTTTTAGGCGGAATAATTTGGAATAATTTTAGGGATGAATTTTCACCCCTAAACCTCAAATAACCACACTCAGGGCCTAATTCATCCCTCATCCAGCCATACCCTTTTCCACACATTCATTTTCTCTCATCTTCCCTGGTCCAATTTTACACTACAAAAAAATCAACTTCGGTTCCAGCACGTCTCCGATTCTGGCGCCTGAATCTCATCGGAACATCGACACCACCGCAGTGGAAAAATTATACTGTTGGCGGGAAGAAAAAAATTACAGTTGATACGCGAGGCATTCGAAAATGTGGGTGTATCGCTGTAAATTCAACGTTATGCGAAATTTATATGCTCGACGAACAAAAACATAAATTCTCGTTTACGAAAAAAAATACCAACTCTTACTCGACCCCTCCGCATTGAAAAATCGAACCATATACTCAGCCATACAATATATTTTTATCATTTTTCCCTCCGCCAACTCCCATCCTTTACGCTACACGCGTTTTGTCGTACACACACGGTCCAACCCAGCGAAAATTTCACATCGCTCGGGGTTTTGAATTAATAACGCACGCTCCGGCGTGAAATCGCAGGGCACCGGGGTAGCGAGATTTCAAAAAGAGGAAAAATAGGCGAAAATGGTAGAAAAAAAATAAAACAGTTGATAAAATTACGCGATTTGCCAACATTCCCCGGCGTTCTTCTGCTCGACCCAAGCTCCGGGCCTCGTTTCGACTCCAGCCCCTATTTTTTTGCCTCGCTGATCCACATTACAAATTGCAACGCTGAATGGCGATAATTTGTCGGCGCGGAGACGTATTTACGCGCGCAAATTACACGTGTTTTGTAAACAATCGCGTTCGTTTTGCGAAAATTTTCACGCGTCAGGCTCCACCGAGTATATTAGCGCGATGTGAAAGCTACCAGCAGCATTTCGCTTCGGCAGTAAACATACTTACGTAAAACTATACAATATAGAAATCGACGTGCCGCACACACCTCGTAATATAGACAACGACCAACGAGCCGATTATAATTTCACGTTCGATAGGTTTTTCCATTTTTTCCCCAATTTATTTATTATCCGATTTTCCTGCCTTTTTTTCACCCTCCCCTTTCGCGTCTCGCTGTCATCCTTTCATAAAGTTATCGATAAAATGACGAGGGATTTAAAAACAATAGGTATACGGGACGCGAGCAACAGTTTACCTAGTGTATTTTCCAACACGTCGATTCGAAAGCAAAAAGAAACGGATATTTTTATCCGTGTTTTTCTCCCCTCATTTTACTGCCCCACGCATTCATCAAAATACCTATATGTAGAGCAAAAAATACGAAAATTCGACCATCGGAGTCTTTCACGTTCGCCCTGTCTCGATCCCTAGTCCCAATGCGAATATTCGTTAATTCATTTCGAATTGAGAATGGTATTCGCTACATATAAAAGCGACGAGTAGTACTGGAGCTTTTTCCCTATTCGTCGTAAAATTACCATAACGCTTTTCTCGGATGATTCAATTTATCGGATTAAGTCGTCTTTGTATTAACACTTTCTTTTTACAGAATGGACTTTTCTTTTTCTTCGTTCAAAGTCAAGAGGAAAAAGGCCAAGAGAGATTTAGCATGTCCTAGTTCCTTTTTAAGCTCGGTGTTTTTGATTTTTTTGCCCTTCGATTTTAATATTGGAAATTTTCATTTGTCCGGGGTTCGAATTTACTTTAGAATTTTTGAAAAGATCGACCAGATGCGAAATATACTGGAAATTTTTCCAAGACCGGAGTAAGATGATTGATTTTTAGAAATCTTCCAATCTTCAGTCTCGATTCTTTCCAGATATATGTACTCTAAAAATTCCACGTTTAAAAAAAAAAAGTCTTGAGTGTTGAATTATTTCATTGGAAAATGTGAATTAAACTTTGAAAAAAGAGAAACCCCTTTTTCCCTCAAAAAAGTGATCAAAAAAGTATTTCAAAATCTTCAAATTTCAAGAATATTATAAATTAAAATGCTAATAAAATTAAAAAAAAAAAAAAAAACAGAATTTAATCGTTTTATAAGATGGAAAAAAAGAAAACCACGAACTAATATGTACTATTTTTTGAATGATTTCTTCGAACTTTTTCAGATTTTCTACAAAAAAAATCCAAGTTTTTCAGGCTTTTCTACATCAAGTACTCATTTATGAGAGAAAAAATTGAATTTAATCTCGACCAGGATAAGTCTCAAAAAAAGTAATGGCAAACTGTCATTTTTTCTGTCTCAAAATATTAAAATATTCTAGCAAGGAGGAGAGAAAAAGAGGATTCGTAGAGATTGTTGAAGAATTAATTTGTGTTGCATTTATAAAATGAATATTCAAATTCGTCGAGTTGAAGCTGAGCAAGAGAAGATTTTTTTTTCAGAAAAAGATGTTCCAGCATAAAAATTTCATGATTTTTTTTTAATATTTAATTTTTTAGATATGAGGTAGGTACCTTAGTAACGAATTTTTTTATCCCTGTGGGGTGCTTTTTTCAAATTATAATATTTTTGAATACCTATTTTATAGTATTTTTAAAAAATCATTACTGTGAAGTAAAATTTTAAAAATATTGTAACACCTATCCCAGATTCTCTAGGTTTTCCAGAAAATCATCATTTTCAATTCTGATATGTACTTTTTGGAAGCGCCCCCTTCTCCCCTTCCCATATAAATTAAACACTGAAACTATCTTCTTTTTTTTTTTCAAAAAAGTGACCAATTTTTACTAAACAAGTAACAAATTGTGACGCTTGTTTTGATCAATTTCAAGCCATGAATAATTCAGTAGAGGACAGAGGACCAATTTTCCAATACGTTTTTCATTGCATTATTCGGATTTTGCAGAAGAAGAAAAGAAATTGTAGGAATCTGAATTTTTAAAATTTAGAAAAAAATAGTTCATTATTAGAAATTGAGGAGAATTATCCTGAAACAATTATTTTTTGAATTCGATACATTTTTTAAAAAACTTTTTTTCAGCCAATTTTGTTTTCTTCTTATTTATGAAATGAAATTTTGCTTGGTCTGTTTCAGAAAAAAAATTTCAGCCTCAAGTAATTTATAATATTAATCGAGAAACATTGATCAGCAGAATACAGATCTGGAGTAATTTTTTATTTTTTCCAGATTTCACGAAAAGTGACCGATTTCTGAAAATTTCAGATTCAAAAATTTTATTTCGAAAATTTACGTGACCTAGTTTCATTAAAATTTTATGTTGAAGTGATTTCATTTTCTGTACACAAATACATAAAACCATCACGTTTGAAATTTTTTCGACTCAAGCCTAATTGTTTCAATTAGAAATGTAGGTAATTCCACCGCCTAAATTTGGTCATTTTGGTCCCTCTCCTTTCATTTAGTGTAGCACTTACCTCAAAAAATCAATTTTTAAATAAAATTTTTGTATTTTTTCATTTCAATAATTTATAGAACACACTTCAATTTCCCTTCGAATTTCTTCACTAAAAAATTTGAACCTCTCAGTTTTACGAAGCATATTGAAAAAAAAAACACATTAAAGTTAAAAGTTGTTTTCATATTTCAATATTCCATCTTCTTTTTTCGTACACATTTCTCCCTTATTTTTCGCAAAAGTTTCTCGACCACCTGTCACTTTTACTCGTGTATTTTGGCACTCTAATCCGATCCATTTTCGACCACTTATTCTAATTACACAAAACAGTTTTCGTTCTGCCGACACACTACAAACAAACATTCCACAACGCTCGTTTCAGCCAATAAAACGTGCCACAATTGGTGGCGAGCTCGTCATCGTGTTATTCTCCATAGTCGTTTAATTTTTCACCATAATACAAAGTACGTAAATACAACTTGGTTAAAAATTTGCGGCCGCGTGTACGAGAACGAAACCAGAACATCTAAGACGAGAAGAAAATTTACCAAACGTAAATTTCTGATTACTTTATTTTCGCCTGGCTCGTCTCGTTTTTCCTTTGGTATACCTCCGACGGTTTTTTCTCTAGCTTATTTCTTTGCTGGATGCTGGTAAACGTAGCACGACGTTTTTACGTGAAGTCCATAAACTCGAAGACAGTATAAAGCGAACATCTTAAAATTTTTAACGTTTCGTTTTCCTTCCTCTTACTTTACCATCGTCGTCGCCACCGCGAGACCAGCTTTTTTCCTCTCACCTTTTTTTCTCTCTTGAAGGCATCCCGCAGTACACATTCCCCCAACCGACTGTTTAAAATGCTAGTTTTTCCTTATAGTTAACCTCAGAAGTGTTATTATTCTAGCGAAGAAGTTACGTCGGCGACGTTTGACGAATATTTTAACTTCGACGATATTTTCTCTCTTTTTAGCTTCGACTCTTCTGTAACGCTTTTACTCTTGCACCCTCGTTCACTACGTACCCATGCCCGCGACCAGGTACGCGTAAAAAATACTACTAAAGAGTTAGGGCGATGGTGTAGTTTTCCCCCCATGCGAGTCGTCGATTCGACTCCGCGGAATTTTTAAAAAGCAACAGTTAAGAAGGGAAAGCTACGCTGCGTATTTCTCTCGACGTTTCAAAGATCTCGTAATTTGGCGAGGGAAATATTTCCAGGGGGTTCTTTTTGGTGTAGCTTCGTTTAAGAGTCAGTTCTAATTAAAATTATATGTAGGTAGGTGAAATTGTCGTTATCTTTGCAACAAATATGTAGGTATTTCACTTGTTGACTTTCTTTTCAGAGAATTTCTATTAAAATGTTTCTACGTCATGGGACGTTGCGAGGACCAATTCCTGATCAAACGAGATGAAAATATTTCTGCCTAAGCTAAAATTAATATTAGGCAAAATCATCTGAAGAATGATTCGAATCGCAAGAATTTTTTCGAATTTCGAACCTCTCGAATAAGCCAAATTATGATTTGAAAAATCATTTTCAAATCGCCAAATTGAATCACAATTTTGGATTTTTTTTCAATATTCAGAGCCCTCTTTCGTCGTTTTATTACAAAATTTTTGAAAAAAATTAATGAAATCATATTATCGAAAGTAAGTCGATTTATCATTAACTTTTTTCAATGATGATTCCGGATTTATTAACACAAATCTTCAAAAATGAATCTCTTCCATAAAAATATTCAAAATACTTCAGTCAACAATTTTAATTTATTTCAATTTTATTGGAGGCGGTCTTGAATTTCCCCCTCTTTTTTTACGAAATCACTTTTATTTATTTCTTCTCCCCCTCCCCACCCCTAATGACGGATTACTGAGACGAAATGAAAAAAAGTGAAGTCTGTGAGTTTAATTAAAAATTTTGCAATGATTTCAGGAACAATTCAAATAGGCGATTTTAAAATTTTTATGCTGTAATTAATAAGTAGAAAAAAATTAAAAACATGAAGTTGATTTTTTTCAAAAAATTTCAAGCTGAAAAAAATTTACACGAATTTTCAATTGGAAACCATTTTTAAGTTGAAAGAAAGTTGAAGAGAAATTTTAAAATTATTAGAATTTTTTTTTAAAAAAAATAGAGAGAAATATTTTTAAAATTTTCTTTCACTCGAAATTTTTCAATTTTGCTCGATTTTTTCCGACTTTGAATTTTTAGAAGACAATTTTTCGATTCTATAATTGAAAGATAGAATTAATTCAACAATAAAAATTAAAAAATCACAATCGGGAAAATTTTGAGAAAACCAAGTTTTAAGAAATTTTATCTACAGTTGAAAAAAATTGGATTCTATTTTGAAGAAAATTTAGAATTGAAGATACGAAAAAAAATATACTTATTGAGGAGAGAAAATCAGAAACTGGAAAAGGATTGGGCTTGGAACGTCAAAATCCCACTTTTGGTAAAAAAAAAAAAAAAAAAAAATACTTATTATTAGCTATAAAATACATTTTAAGTGAATTTCATTCACAATCTTCGCCCATTTTGCTGCTGAGGTCTTCGAAAGACTATAAATTTCTTGCAGTGTCTCTCAAAAAAATACATTTGAGAGCTTTCATTTGATTTCTTGGGATTGATTTTTCATTTCAAAAATTTGTACAGTTGAAAAATAAAGACAAAAAAATGGCAATAACGTCAATTTTTTCAACAAATTCATAAGATGGACAAAATCGTTCACTCATGATGAACATGACCCTTTACTCTTACCGACTGAGGTGACTAATAAAAATATTCTCAAAGAAAACCGAAAAAAGAGCCCAATAATAGAAAATTCGAAACCCCTAAAATCGTTCATTTTCTAATGCCAAGTCATCGAAAATTAAATTCAAATCAGTTTCGAATCATTCTCCGATCCAAATATTTCAAAAATAGACTCAAATACGTCTCTCAAATCCAATTTCCGATTCGAATCATTTCGAGCCGATTACCTTCTAAAATACACTCTACCTGACATACCGCTACCAAAAAAATGAAACCAGGTACTCACCATTATAATGAATCGTCGTCACATCGGAATCGCTTGAATGCTGAATATGGGGCGGCGGACTGGGCGCCGTTGCTCCCTCAGTCGGACTCGAGGGCCCCCAAGCAGACTGGGGCTGCATCGGTGAAGCCGAATGATGCATCCCTGCTTGCCCAGGAGACGTCTGCTGCATCGACGAATTCGTCTGGATAAAACTCGCGCCATGATGGATGACCGACGTAAGTCTAATCTGCGGAGTAGGATGGCTCGTATGCTGCTGAATAACCGAAGGCAAAAGCTGTGCTGGCGAAGACGTAGCTACCAATTTCCCATCAATGACAACGTGTTGATTCTCACCCAATGGATAATCTTCGGCCGACGTTTGGTAATAATTCTGCGGCGGTAGTGGCGTATGCTCGATGACCGTTTGGCCACCGGCTCCGGTCGGAAGTGAGGTCGTGGTCGTTGTCGTATCATCTTGACTAGATTGTTGCTGCTGTTGTTGCTGGTACAAAATAATCTGAGGCGGTTTCGTATCGGAGGAATTTTGCTGTATGGTCACCACGTCGATCTCCTCCTCATCATCATCGTCTTCGGTCGCCACTGCGGTCGTCTGACAAGCCGATGAGGCTTTCTTGGTCGACCTTACGTCTTCGTCGTCTTGAACGGTCACCAGTAATTTCTCATGCAAATGATGCCCATTCAGGGCGATCGCAGCCGCCGCCACGGAATTTTCAGGCTGGCTCGAGGCGGCCTGAGTGGCCGACCACGGGTACACCTTCCACTTTTTGGCCATTAGACAGCGAGGCATTTTTGCGCGTATCTGAGCCACGGTCGCCGATCCACTTCGATGATAAAGATGGCGAGGACGCGATTCCAGCACAACATTCGAACTATGACACACCGACGACCGCACCGAAATTTGGATCACTCCCGAGTATGGTGCGGCGATTGATAATACGCGCGAATCAAGCGTAGAAAATAGAAAAGCGATGAACTCGAAAGAGAGTGCCGAGAAATACACGAAAAGAAAATTCAAGTTTATCGAAGAGTAGAGAAATAAAGTTGACGCAGAAAATCGCGCGAAAATGGTCGAAAATAAATTTACAAAAGGCGAAAACACGCGACGACGATCAAATTATAGCGGAAAAAATTACTACATCGAGGTGAAAATAAATACGAGTGAAAATCGCGCGATAGCGAAGGTGATTTAGAGAAAATTAAGAGACACAGAGAGAGAAAAAAACTGAGAAGAGAACGAAATTGAAAATTTTCAGTTTTTCTACAGACAGAAAATAAATAAAAATAGTGTACGTACGTATCAGTAGGTATTTATAGAAAAGCGAGAAATTTTTTTTACCAAGAAAAAACACAATAGTAAAGGGGAGAAAATAGAGAAAAGAAAGTTCGCCTTTACGGCTAAGAAAAGAGAAAAAAGAGAGAAGAAGAAACACCAGCCAACGCGCTACCGACTACTGTGGCGCGTTACCCGAAATGCCGACGCGTTGTTGCTACGTTACACAAATCTGGTATTAAAGCGCATTCGACGTGCGTGCGCACCGGTTCCTCGCGGGGGTAGCCAGGTCTCGGGCACGGCGCGGCGCGCTGCTTTTCAACCCTCCCGAAGACGACGGCGGCAGCGACGAAGACGGCGACGCCGACGAGGAGGGCGGCGAGGTGGCGGCGAAACTAGACTTTAAAATATGACACACGGCTAAGATCCACCCCAACGAAAAAGACTAGGATTTATCGTGGAAGAGCCCCACTTGTGGGATTAGGGGGCGACACCCTCTCGCGCATTACGCGCGCTGTCCAGCACACTACAAATTGGAGTCATGCCCTTATCTGCATCGCCGCCACCGCCGCCTCCCGCCACCCTCGTCACTCTCGTCTGGTGTGGTAATTGGCGCGCGGGGAATTACCCGCGTGTACTGCTGCGCCTCTCGATCGCAAAACGCCACGATGAGACGGCGGAGTCGAGCCATTTTACCCGCCGCCCGAGCCGAACGGACCGTGTTTACCGTACGTACGGTGGAAATTGTGCCGAAATTTCGGATACGCGCGAACCAAGTATTGTCGATGCTTGTTGCGGCGGTATCGCGTGGCGTAAGGTAACAAGTGAGTGGGTCTCGACAACAGATGACTACGTATGTGGTGTGGAGTCGCGTGAAATTTGGGTGAAAATCGAATGCAAAAATGTGGCAGGTATCTCGAATCAGAGTAATATTTTGAGTTGAAACGAAAATAAATTGAAAATGCATCGTAAAAGAACCTCATATCTAAAATTTCAGCTGTTGAGTTAATTTCTCAAACTGTTGGCCAATTTATGGCTTTTTAAAATTACTTTATTGCCCTGCAAAATATGAAAATTTCATTTACTTAAAAAAAAAAAACGAAATTGGGAAAGTATCCTATTTTTGATTTGGAAGCGGTTTCAAGACGATTCGAAGCTTCTAAATTTTTTTGGAATTTTCCAGCATAGGAGGAGAAAAATCTATAAACAGGATACAGGATTCATACGTGGGGGGGGGGCACATAAGAAAAAGAATCACACGACCAAAATCGAAATTTTTCTGGAAAGATGTTCAAAGTTGAATATATTGCTTGATTTTGAATACGTAACCCTGTCGGAAAGAAGGACCCATGTATGAAAAAAATCTACAGATGTCTTTTTCACTTTTTTGGTCCAAATTACACCAAATCTGAACTGAACACAAAGACTTCGATTTTTTGTACACATGGGCTCTTCTTTCCAGCAGAACCAGTTTTATTCCATTTCTGAGGGTGTTTTTTAAAACATAAATCAGTCAAAAAAGTGATGAACGAAACATTGGTCGCGTGGTTCCTTTTTACCATGCATCATCAAAAAAGTAAAAACATTGTTCTTTTGGAAATTTCAAAATTGACTTCCTTCGCTTTTTAAGTTGAATATCTCGCTCAATTTTGAATACAGGGATCTGGGACTGGTTTCACTCGATTTTTGAGAATTTTTTTTGCAAAAAATGAACCGAAAAAGTAAAAATCGAAGAATTGGTTGAATGGTTCCTTTCTACTTTTTCTTCTTATCTTTGCAGAAAATTGATTTCAACTCAAAATTACGAAAGTCTGCAATTTGTGCTCTAATCGATCGAAACGGTCATCAAATGGGTAATCTTCTCTTCAAAGTCTAAAATTTTCTGGAGACTCTGAAACGCCTCGAGACCACTTCCAAAAGATTTTAGAGGACAAAAATTTTAAAAATTCACCAATGTTCGAAAAATGAGCTTTGGCACCTGAATTTTTGGATTTGAGGGTTTTCTATGATTAGGTAAATGTATTTCCTATTTATTTCTGTTTTGGCTCAAAATATTACTTCGAGTTGGAATGTTTTTCTTCGTAAGTATTTTTCATAATTTTTAGGGGTTTTCGTGGTGAATGACTCGTTCATTCCTTTTCTTTCAGCACACTGAAAAATTTTGTTACTGGTCTCAAAGGTCAACTTACGCAATCAGAATTAAAAATTGTGATATCGATTAAACAATTACAAAGGGAGGAGAAAACTCAAGAAAAAATTCTTTTCTGAAGGAAAATTGTTGGAATTTCTCTGTTTTTCTAACAAAACCATGAAAAATCCATAGAAAGTATTGAAAAAATTGATGAAATGCAACCAAAATAATAAAAAATTTTATAGAATTCGATTGAAAAGAAAAGACATTAATGTTTTCTACATTATTCAACGAATTTTTAAAAAAAATCTCAAAATGAAGTTTTTCAGTTGAAACTAGTCTCGTTGAAATATAAAATAAAATTCATTTCCCTCGTTTTGAAATGCTCTGCCTTGGAAAAGAAAAAATTGACAGCCAAGAATGGGTATCTAGCTCTAGACCTCAAAAATGATTGGTAAGAGCTTCATTCGCTTTCTTTATCAATTTTTCCAATAAATTTTCAGAAAACTTTGAAAACTTGTTTTGAAATGGATATTTTCCTCCCCTCTTCCTCCCGTTCTCAGAATATGGCACACGTTTTTCATATTTACCCCATTTTCAAGAAATACTAATAATTATTGTCAGAAGATGAGAAGTTAGAGTGCAAAAAGAGGCGAAAGTCTTGCCAGGTTTTCTGAGGTCTTTATACAACTCACTGGCTACCTTTGTATTTAATTTTAGGAAATAAGGAGAAACGATTAGGTACCCTAATGATAGAATTGTGATTTTATTCATGCCGAAGCAAAGTTTTGAAGAAATGGGATTTTAATGTCCAAAAAAGACATTTTTTATTCATTTATGAAAAAAAAAAGACAAAATAAATTTCTAGGAGTAAACGACAAAAAATTAAATTTTGAACAGAAATGAAATTTTTAAAAAAATTCTAGGAACTTGAAACATTACAAAGGCAAAGAAATTTTCACTTTTTTCGAAACCGTTTTGCACGGAAAATAAAAATTATCAATTTTCAACACAAAATTACTACATTTTCATCAATTTCTTCGCTATTTTCAACGATTTTCATAAAAAATTCTCCGACATTTTCTCCTTTTCGAACAATTTTCATAATATTCCGAGAAATTTGAATAAAAATTCATCACCTTTCAAACAACCTACAACTCGTTTTTTTTTTGCAACCCTTAATCGCCAACAAATAGTGTCGCATCTCTCAAACGCTACTCATTCGAGCTCTTTCAGCGCTTCTTTCTCTCCCAACCAGCCCCTCCACTCCCATCACCTTTCGAGTACCTGTAGAGTGTGCGAGTAAAACTTATCACCGCATCGCGACAAAATACAAACGAAAACGAGCCCTTAACACCCCAGTGACATCACATTTTCTCACAACACAGCTTCCGAACTAATTGTGTGTTCCGTCGCACCGCACCATATGCTCGACACTGCCATCCTTATACGAAAAAATTCCCAACCCTCTTCCTTTTTCTTTTCCCATCCGCGTTGTAGATTTTTTATTCGAGTGTTTCACATACCATTCGAGTACCTACATTCCAGATTTTTTTTTCGAGAGTCGTGTATCTCGCAAAACAAAGGCTACGACATCAAAGAGCCCAATGAATATCTTCACCTTTCCTCCTTTTTTTCATCTAATTTTTTTCACGTGCCCAGTACCTAAGCATATGTAGATAGATACGTAACAAGGTACACTTTGACGCGATTTTTTTCTCCCTCCCTTCGTCTCATGCTCCCTTTCTGACCCTATTCTTTGGCAGCAACGACGTGCGAAATACCACTCTTTGGTCGATGCACACGGCGCTAATTATTGCCACGTCAAATGATTTCGTTTATTTTACACCAGTTCTTTTTAGGGTTGTTTTTGGCGAAAAATCACGTCGACCTGGGCGACGTTCTCGTCTCGAAAACATCACATCATCACGTATTGTTTCACGAAAACAAAGATTAAATGGATCACCCTTCAGTTTGGATTTCGACTTGGGCTTCGTTTCTTCATGTATAAAGCTCATTCGAATTCCAAACCGATGATTTTCTCTCATATCAGTCGTTGTCGAGTAAATTAAATCTTATTACATTCTTCCCGGGTCATTAACGATAAAATTCGAAAGTTCCATCAAATTTGAATGAATTATCATCATATCGAGAACTTTGAAAATATCATTAACCAAATATGGATAGGAAAAAACTTACTGAATCGATGATTTCGAACTTGATTGCCACAAAATGAGTCATTCGTTCAATAATTGAAAATCCAAAATGAAAATTTAAACAGAGACTTACCTCAGCCACTTATTTACCGATTTCCAAACCTCAATTTCGTTAAGTTGAATCTTCAACCCTGAAACATAAAAAAAAGAAACAATTAATATGCTAATCATGCTCCAAACCCCTTATCCATTACTTTGGTATTACCCACAACCCACACAATCCACAAAACCTCTTCGATATAGGTATCAACTCCACACATACTCGGCCTATCTCACACAATACACAAACAAACATCCATCTATTTCTATATCCACCATACGAGAAGCTCCATACTCCGCACGAGGAAACCCAGCACACAATACAATATCAAAACCGTATCATCTTCACCCTGCACTGGTATCCCTTCGTTGACCATCTCGTACGGTACTATACGTTGCTCATTGTTACATAAAGTATAAATACGTATAGGGTATTTACAAGCAACTTCAATTTAAAAAGGATTTTGCGACCGTATCGTATCGCGAAGCGGGCGGATAAGTAAAAAATGATGAGTTTAACCAATACATGTACGCAACACGTGTTAGCGTATCGTGCCACACACTCACACAGAGACGACCGCATGCGGTATGTTTTTAAAATTGGGGTGTTTGTTGCCTGATCTCGGAGCTGAGTTGAAGATCGAAGGGAATGGCGAAGAGGAGGGTAAGGCTTGTTACGTTTTCTGCTACATCGCTTATTATTATTTATATGGTTATTTCGTTGGCGCTTGGAGCGATAGAGATGGACTCGTAGCGTTTAATTTGTCTCGTTGAGAAAATATTTCAACCACGTTTGGAGCGGTAAAGTTTGCAGAAATACTTGTATCGTGTTGTGCTCGGATCGAGCTAATGCATTAAATCATCGAGTAAATGGAATAATTTTGGCGAAAAACATTTCAAACTGAAATGAAATTTATTTTATGGCGAATTCTGGATGAGTCTGAAATCGCAGTCGAGATAGAAGTGTGATCAAAAAGTAAACTTTGCATAGAAATTCACAAAAATTGTGAAAAATTATATTAAAACAGGATAAAAATCACGGTAACTATTAAATTTGATAAATTAATTCCATAATTTTTTTGAATTTTTGAGATATGCGCAAATTCAGATCATTCTGAAAAAAAAATATGAAGATCCCAATGTCTCGGAAAGACAATATGTCCCTGTAGGACAATACGCCCATGTAGGACAACATGTAGGACAACATTCAGGACAGCATGTCCCTGTAGAACAATAGGTCTTTGTAGAACAATAGAACAATATGCCCCTGTAGGACAATATCTCTCCCTCTGATAACTTGTCTCCGCAGGACAACATGTCTTTGTACGACAATAGAACAATATGACCTTGCAGGGTAATAGAACAATATTCCTCTGTAGGGTAATAATTATGTTTTTGTAGGACAATACATTGATGTAACTACGGGGTGAGCGGAGTGTACCTGGGCACACCCTACTTTTTCGAGCTCACAACAATTTTTTGTCAAATTTAACATATTTTTGAAATTTCTTCATCAATTTGTTGATTGGTAGTAAAGTTTTTGAACATGGGGAAAAATAATCTCCAATTCGTATGTTATTTTTCTAAAATATTTACATTTTTTTTTTATCGATAATTTTTTTGAACTTGTGCAAATCCCAATTTTTTTCTGAAATCAAGCGAATTATTTTAGCGAATATTCATTTTTTCAATATCGAGTGAATAACTACCCTGAATAATCATTTTTTTGAACTTGAGTGAGCAATTATTCACCCCCCCCCCCTCCTCAAGTTTTGACACATTCCCCAGATATGGTCTGGTTACGCTTATGGGACAATATGTCCTTTGTCCCTGCAGGACATTCGCCATGCATAAAAATATACTTGAACTAAAATTTCTGAAAGTGAGTAATTCAAAACAACACTTTTCAAAAAAAAAAAAAATCAGGTAATCTGAACAGTACTTTATTTATTTATTTATTTATTTATTTCAAAAAAAAAATACAAAAAAAAAAACCGACGCTTTTGGCTGCGCAGTGGGCCATATGCGGTCGGGGACACTAGATTAACTTAAGATTTAAAATGAGATTTGTTAAATTTAGTTAAATTAAGTGAAGGATGTCTATTTCTTGGAGGAAATTTCCAATAATAAAAATTTATTTCAATAAATTTTGGAACTTTGATAATTATCAAATTATAATTTTTACATTTTCGTATATAATTTTGAAAAACGTTAATCTGACATGTCTAGAAATTGTCAATATCTTTTGTAATTTTTTAGACTATTTTTCCAGTTGAAAAAATTGTTTTAAATAGGTACTACAAAATTGCAGAAATTTCTATAAAAAAAAAATGTAATTCTTTGAATTTGAAAAAATATAGAGTTGTAGAAGGGGAGGGAAAAGAAGACCTAGCACGATGCAGAGAAATCATGCCACAAACGATGTAAACCCCCGTTAAAAAGTCGAGGTCGTTGGCATCCCTGAAACAATGTATTTGTTCATAAATCGTATCTATGTAAAGGTGGCTGAAAACTAGCGTAAAACGAGACTTGAGAGAAAGACGAACTCAGTACACCGCTGGTAAAAATTTTTCATTTTTTCGTCGATTCCACACACGCTCACATTACTGTTTTAATAGCTGGTTGAATCTTTGTCCCAGTTTATTCAACTTTTAAGTACACACTGTACTATGTACTTACATTCCGTACTTAGCACATATATAAAAAGAAACAGATTCAAAGCGACAATAATGCGTTATATTGTGGCGCTCCATCTGGACGAAGGGAAAGCACCAACGTCGGGTCGCTTGTTGCCGCGGTTGAAATGAAAATACGCGAATATGCGGCGCGTCAAAAGCTTCAGAAGCCGGAGAGCGAACGGGGTACACGATGGAATTCTTTTTTATGGCTGCTGCGACGCGGCGGCGGTATAGAGAGCTTTGTATTAAAAATGCATTGATTCGATGTAACACGTATTCCATTTTGTCAGCGAGACAATCTTCACGTCACGTTTGCACTTAGATTTTTCGTATACGCAGAACGAGAAACGAAACGGATACGTAGCGAAGTGCGAAAGCACGAGGGGGTTGGGGAGGGTGAGGGACTTGTATGGCATAACCCGAGTATGTATGTAGGCGAAACGATACATGGTGTGTTTTTTTCATGAATTTTTTTCCAACGCGAAAGGTTGTCGACATCGAATTTTTCCTCTTCTGTAGATGTGATGTCTTTGTATAGGGTTTTTACATATTTTCAAATTTCCACCTTGCAAATACGTATTAACGTGATGATAAGAAATGGTGACAGGATGAAAGGAGCTGTTGGTGAAAGTTAATCTGGGATGAAGGGAGAAGGCGAAGAGGATTTTTTATCGCGGTTTGACATTGATTTGTTAAGCTTGAATTAAATTATGAAAATTGAGGTTCTTTTTTGAACATTTTAGGATCTGTGGAGTAAAATTATCGCAAATCGGTTTTTTTTTTCATCAAATTTTAGACCAATTAGCTATTTTTGAAAAATTTACATTGGACTTGGGTTGAAATAATGTTAAACCAGATCTTCTGTAAAGATAAGAAACCCTACTCTTGAAATCTGAATCAGCCAGATGGTGAAATTCTGACGAATTTTCAAGCTTTTTAAAATTATCATTCAGAAATGACCATTTTCTGGAAATGGGTACAAAAATCCGAAAAATTGCCTTGGTGTAGTAAAAATCATTATTCTATGTAAAAAAGTACTCATTTTTTGTAAAAATCAGTTTTGTTTGCAAAAATTTTCATTTCCAGAATAAAATCTCAACTTTCAGTTAAATTAAAATTTTTGATAGATTCTATTTTTCATTTAAAATAGCTTTTAGTGAAAAATGCCACTTGAGGCAAAAAATATTCATTACTTGAAGTCAGAATTTCCTCAAAATAATTAAACCGATTATTCATGAATTTTTCAGGCAAAAACCACAAATTTCTAAATCAATTTCTCATTTGTCAAAAAAAATCTAAAAGTTTGACTGAGTCTCACAAATTTTCAAAGAAATTCACTTCATCAAACCAAATTTTACTTATGTAATTTGTCTCATTCAAATTTAGACAAAACAGCGAACATTTTGTAATTCAATAAAAAAGCAGTGTTACAAAAAAAAAATTGAATTACATTTTGAATCTGGAAAAAAGTTGAAAAACACATCGAATTTAGTCGAAATAAAGATTAGTTTGCTTGAAGCAGCTAAAGTTGAAAATACGAACGATATTATAGAATAAGAAGCTGGCAAAGTACAACGATGTCGATTGGGGAACCATGTTGAGATTAAATTTGAAATCAGTATAGCAGCAGGTTGATGTTAAGTTGCAGACAAAAAAGACTGGAGATTAAGAAAAGGAGGAAAAAACCCAGGAAGAAAACTGCTCGGGACTGGCGAGGAAACCCGAACAAGTAATACGACGACCAGAAGAAAGGTAAATTAACACGTACGGAATTTCCGGCTGCGGTATACGTATTATACGAACGTTGCTGCGGCGATTTTTTCTCTTTTTTTTTTACCTAGGCGATATTTAGCGCAGGACTTAGATTGGGGGATATTTATTCGTCTCGGATGATTTTGCTTTTCCCTTTTTAAATGGTTTTTACTACACTTTGAACGGTTTTATTGCTTCCTGGGACATGGTTATGTAGACGTTCTAACTAGGTCACTTTTTCAATTACGAAGATCCTATTTTTTTCCATCGTCGTCTTCATCTTTTTTTTGTTCATTTTTTTCCTTCGTCGGATCCCCCCGTACATGGTTTCTTCGTTTGTTGGGCGAGTGTCGGTTCTCGGCGTATGTACACGTACTATATACGTTTAGCAACATGGTCGAGGAAAGAAAAACGAAGGTTTATCGTTTTATGGAAGGACGAAGACGGCGTACGCGTTTAAAAATAATATATATGAAGAAAAGAGCGAAAAAATTCGACAACGATGGCGACAGCGAAGACGAGGAAGTAACGTGTTATCGAAACAGGCGAATAATACGAAAGAAGAAGCTGGAAGGGAGGTGACTTTGACAGTCACGTTTTTGTGTGGCATTTTGCGCTGCATGTCGTGGCGATAAAATTGTTATTATCTGCTTTCGAAGATAGTAACCACGATGTGCCAATTTTTGTGACCAATATTTGACGCAGGGGGTGCTGAGGTCAAGGTTGAGAAGATAACTAGAAATATCAAATGGAAGAGTCGAATTGATAATTTTCAAATCAAATTGTAGCCATTTTTTCGTTATGGGGAAAATTCACGCATTCCTGTTTTGTTTTGTTTTTCCGTTTCGTGAAATTCTATTTATTATTTTTTGGGAACCTTGCGAGAAGGAGATTACGTAATGCAATGCAACATGTGTTTGCGTTGGTTGTTTATGGTATCGTGAAATTTTACGAAATGTTTATATACGTTGAAATGCCTACATCACCTTGATACCACGGTTTAATTACTGTAGGTTAGTGTACCATGCGCCTGATTAAACAATCGAAGGTATGTATATGGAAATTGCAAGTGGAACGTTGAGTGCACTAGGCGAAGAACTGGGCATGCTGGAGTAAATCTAGCATAAGGGTACTTCGCAGCGTGATAGAGGCTGATTGTGAGATTAGTTTCACTCGATGGGCGATCTTATGGGAATATCCACCTGGATGACGATCTCGTCGATCTCGTTGGATATTCTAAATAAAATGATGGTATTGAAGGGTTGATATTCGTAGGGATCGGATGCCATATTTTAAGAGTGAGAAAATTACTTTGATGATTTTGAAGCTCAATTGAGAATTTTGCATTTCAGTACTGCTCTCAATAAAAATGAATTTTTGAGGCATAAAAATTAGAAGATTTGATCAAAAAGTATTTTTTAACCAAAACTGGAAGTATTAGGAGCCACAAAAATCAAGAATTTTCTATATTTTCTTATCAATATGTTGTGGTTTGCGAAAAAAAAAGATGGACCTTAGCGATCGTTTTATCGAAAGTCACTTTATTCGGATTCGAGTCCAGATAACTCTTGAAAATCGATTAGAACCATCCCCCGAGGTCTCCAGACTTCGAAAAGTGCCCAAAAATTGAGATGAAATATAAGAAATCCTCAAAATTTTATTCAAAAAAAGTTACAAAAAGTTCAGTTCATTAAACCCGAAAATCATTTTTTTCAAATTCGGGCTGAAAAAACTCTTTAAAAATCTGTTGACACTATTCCCAAGGTACAAAGATTTCAAAAAGCATCCAAAAATTCAGAGTTGGCAGAAGCGCTTTTCAAAATCTTATCCGAAAAAAAATTTTCAAACGCGTTTTTCTCAAAATTCTGTTTTTACTCCTAATTTTCTTTCAACATGAACGATCTCATAATACAGCGGTTTTACTTCAATTCTGGAATGATGATTGAATTTTGGTGACCGAAAGAATGTCCTTCAATTTTCACGAAATGCAAAATTCCCGATTTTTCAACGATCGTCTTCCTAAAAGTAGATTCGAATCGAGACAAACGTTCAGAAAGCCGTCGTAAATCAAATTGCACCTTTTTTTAGACCTTTTTTTTTCACGTTATTTTGGTTGAGGTTTACCCAAGAAAAACAGAGATTTTTCAAAAACTATACTTGAGAACCCCCAGCTCCATATTATTTTAAATTGACTGAAATTTTTTATGACGAGTTTCAACTCTAAATGAGCCACCCCTGAAATTTGGTCAAAATTCAGGGTACCGTCACATCTTTTTGTCTTCTAAAAGGCCAAATAACCTCGTAAAATGAAAGAAATTGAAAATGTTGAAAAATCGTTATTTTTCAAACTCTCCAAAATTACTTGAAAATGAACTTTTTCAAACATTTTTATTAAATTTCGTCAGGAAATTTGTCAAAGAAAAAATTTCCACTTGAAATAGAATGAAATTCAGCTTTTCATCAATTTTTTCAAGTGTCAGACCTGAAATTATTAAATGACTCAAAATAGTTGACTATAAAGACGAGAAAGAGATCAATAAATCAGCATAATTATTACACGATAAAAGATGTTCAATACTTTTTCATTTATCGTTGATTGAATCAAATTCAAGCCAAAAAATTCAAATCTTTCATAAAAAAAACATACTATGTGAATGAATTAAAATTTTGTATTTTAGAACCATATTTTAAGTAATCTTATAATGAATTTCAAAATTTTCCAAGGTTTTCTATACTATTCCAAGTTTTGACCGTTTTTTATGAAAATCGTTTTTTTTTCTTTTTTTTTGTTACAATCGGAGCGATTTTATTGTTGATATTTTTAAGTAGTTTGAAAATATTTTGTGAACTGATTCTCTGCAGTGAGATTTTTAATTTCAGCATTATCTTGGAGCAGCTGACCTGACTCCCCCCCCCCCCCACATTAAAGAATTTCATTCGAACTACACTTTGCGATATATTTTTCACAAAATTTAGATTTTACTTTAGAAATTTTCAATTTCTGCCAAAGATGGGTGATTTTAAATTTATTTTTTTTTTCTATACTTACATACTATTTTTTCATCAGGTGGGGGTTCCTTCTCAAAATCAGACCTTTGTTCAAATGTGAGCTGTACAGATTTTATTTTCTATGGTTCTTTTTCTACTTTTTTTTCAGCTCCAAATCTTGGTGGATTTTTCGGCTACACTGATGTTTTTATTTTTCGTTCTGGAATATGGGGCGAGGGAGGGAGGAGTGTTTTATATTTGATTTCATAGATATTAGTAATGAAATTCTATACACAAAGTTACAGTTGAGTTTTTCTTTGGCCTAATGAATTTTTATTCTTGATAATGCGACCGAGTCAAGGTGAATTAGAAGTCACAGCGCAGATATAAACCGACGGCGAATGGAAACTCATTTCGAAGTGTACCTATTGCAAAGTTTTCGGTTCTATGATGTCGAGAAAACTCCTCCTACACATTACACAGCGCCATAAATTTCAATAATTTCGTCGTCAAAGGAGGCAAAAAGTCGAAACCGAAAGAATACTTCTTACACGAGTTGGATTTTTTGGCCGACCCTGGATTGACCTGCGATACATAAATCTGCAATTTTTTCGCTCTCGTAACCTAGTACACATTTTTCAATTAGAATAATTGTACGACCCCGACGTCTTTTTTCGGCATCAGGACGATATCTTCTCGACTCTGGGATCGAAGCAATTCGAAACCGAGACCGAGGGAAAATGAAAAAAAGCGCGAAATGAAAAGTTTATAAGTAGCGTCGTCAACCCGCTGACGATGCCGAAGAAATCGTGTGTCGAGCGCGTTGCAGAAACTCTCGAAACGATAAATTATTCGCTATCACTGTCAAGCTCGTAACAATTTTAAAATTTGCCAAATCGTCAGGAAAAAAATTGGCAATGGTAATTTTTTGTTCGCTATGTTCTGTACGAATGTCGCCTTCGCGTCGTCGAGGCGAAAAAACCTCCTGAAAAAAAAATCGACCTTGGAATTTATGTACAGTACTTTATCGTATATATGCGTATTTTGGAAACACGCTATTAAATTTTTTTTTGAAAATTACTCCGAATAGAGATTCGCTACCGAAAGAAGAAATTGATAGTGGTGGTCAAGGGGTGCGGAGAAGTCGGCGTAGAATAGCGGATTGCGAAAATATCGTTTTTTATTTTGCGCCGGGTTTTTTTCCCCTATCGATATGCAGCCTAGAGATGGGTTCGGCATTTTCGAGAAAGTTGTACGGATGGTTTATATGAGACTTGCGTCCGTCATAGTTCACCGATTCCCGTTTTGATGATGCGGCAGTTTCAGATGTACAAATGTGAAAAAGTTTTTTTCGATCGTGCACGGTGAAATTTGTATACCTACTTGGGGATTTTACATTTGTAGAAATTGCTTTTTTTGGGGTGAGTTAAATGAAAAGTTGCCGAGAAAAATGGTGAAAATTTATGGTTCGAAGATCGGAGATATTTATCAATTGATTTGGAAATTTTTGCTGACAAATTTTCTATTTTTGAGATATTTTTGTATTGGATATCATTATTATGATTTTTTTTTCAACTTCTCCTGTTTCTGAAAAATTTTCGTCTCATAATTTTGAATTTCAAACAATGTTATTGAATATTGATCTTGAATAATTTTTAAGGATTTGTTATGACGATTTTAGAATTTTTTTCACAATTTGAAGACTTTTCATAAAATTTTAACTTCACGTCATAAACTATTCATATTATTTTAATAAAATGGATATTTGTGAGGGGGGGGGGGGGTGGTGGTGTTGAAGGAAATTCTTTAGATGATAGTTGCACCAAAACTGTTTGCGTTCAAAATTATAAAAAAGTTTAAAATTAGTTCCAGGAAATCACATTAGATACTCTCTCATTTATAAATCAGTGAAAATTATCCAAAATGACTGAGAAACAGTCAGAATTGCAGCACAGTAGAAAATCAGCGAAAAAATGTTCACTGAAAAAAATCAGTAAGAAAAATCATTGGAAAATAAGCGAAAATTCGCTGAAAAATCAGTGGAAAATTTTGAAACTTCACTGTTCATCAGTGACTTTTCACTGATCCAGAATGAGAGAATAGAGAGTAATCTTCTCTACGTATCGATTTTTTATGATTTTTTTTTTTTTTCAAAAAGGTAGGTGTTAAATTTTATCTGAAAATGACAATTTTCAAGTTCTGAGATACTTACCTGAAAAAATTCTCAAAAAGAATTGGGCCTTTTGAATATTCTTTTAAAGAATCTAATTTTAATTTAAATTGAGTCAGACATTTTCAATTCTTCTGTCTCATTGTCTCCAATTGGCAAATCGTCCCTCTAATGCTAAAAGATCGTAACTTCAAAATCTGAAAAATTTTGTTTGTTTTGTTACTGAAATGGCAACAATGAGACGTCCACCACCTGGTAATAACAAAATTTCCACTCAAACATCAGACAAATCTTAAACTTGAGAAAAAAATATGTTGGCGTCACTCCACATTCTGAAAATTTTGAAGCTTTGTGGTCGTAACTCCATCAAAAATGCAAGACGGTCATAAATCTAAAATTTTACTTTTTACAAAAATGATAAAAAACGGGTTTACTTATGATTTTTGAATTTTGAGAAAGATGTGACGATTTTAATTTGGTTTTTTAGTGTTCAGAATGAATTTTTAATCATTTTGTTTCAAAACACAAATTTTTAATTTGTCGTAACTCCAAAATTTTTCCATGTTAAAATGTAAAAGGTCTTAATTCCATTTTTATTATGAGAAATCGGTATTTCAAAAGAAATAATAGTTGAAAATTCATTCTGAACACTAAAAAAGTGTAGTAAAATCAACACCTCTTCCACGAAATTCAAAAATCTCTACTAATACAGTTTTTCAACTCTCCTGTAAAAAGTAAAGTTTGGGAATTGAGCCCTTTTAGTATTAGAGGGACAAAATGTAAAAAAGATGAATTTTTTCAAAAAAGTTTATCTATTATTTTTTTTAAAATTGTCAACTTTTTCTCTTTTTGCTGTTTCATTTTTGAAGTTACGATCTTTTAGCATTAGAGGGACGATTTGCCAATTGGAGACAATGAGACAGAAGAATTGAAAACGTCTGACTCAATTTAAATTAAAATTAGATTCTTTAAAAGAATATTCAAAAGCCCCAATTCTTTTTGAGAATTTTTTCAGGTAAGTATCTCAGAACTTGAAAATTGTCATTTTCAGATAAAATTTAAGACGTAGGTACGCAATTCGATACTTTCTGAAGGACATCTGTCTTTTTTTCTCCCTACATAAAGTTTGCAGTAAAAATTTTCAAGGCAAATCGAGAGCACTGATTGACCACCTCGTTCGGTTCTCGTTTTAGAAAAAAATTCCTCCACAAAAAATGAAACAAATATCAAATACATGCATCCAAATCCAACTTACGCAGCATCACTTTGAAACCAATACAATCGTCGTTTCGACGTCGCCAACCAACTTTTTTCCAAACCCAATTCAACCCTTCTCTTTTTTCAAACACGAAAAAAATCCAAGGACCCAGCTTGAAAACTCCAAACACCGATAACTTTTCGTACATAGCACCGAAGCAATCGTATAAAACTACTTTCCCACCACTCCCACCAAAATACAACGCATCCGAGCAACGTAAAATCACGATAAAAGAATTCCAAGACAATACCCTGCGCCTTGCCGCCGCCAATATCAACAAGTACACGCCGCCGAGAACGAGAAGACTTATAATACAAATGAAGAAACAGCGGCAATTTGCGAAACGATAGAATACGTACAGCAGACGAGAAAAGAAAAAGAAATAAACGCTCATACAGATACAGAGCGGAGCTCGGGAGCAAAGAAACAGACAACTAAGCACGATCCCAAACCAATTGTCAGATTGAAATCGCTATATAGCGTTCCCTCAACACACCTCGCCCCGTGTACAAAGGTAAGAGTAATTTTATGTAACTCTTATGAAGTGTTTGACTAACTTCACCCCGGATCACCCTCGCACCGTTCAACGATCGTCGTAAAATACGACGGATGATGCTTTTTAATCTCAGCAATCTCGTTCGCCAGTATTCTTTTTTCCTCTCCCTGCTTCTCCTGCTATTTCTCTCCAGCTACGTCCAATATCGTTTAACTTCGGTTGCGGTACGAGTACCTGGGATTTTTTCGTAAAATTGCGGAACTCTCGTCGACCAATATAGATAAGCTGCTGTGTGGAATTATTAAGTATACGCAGACATCTGCTATAGTTTGTAGCTGGTACCTACGTAAAAGAGCCAAGAGAGGGTGAGGGGAGAACAGACACAACGTTTTTGTCAACTTTGGCATAACACAAAGCTCTCTCGCTCGGTTGCAGTGTCGCGCTTCGTTTCGCTTTCGTAATTAAATTATAACCGAGCGCGAAATTATTAACTAGTTCAGCAATCAAATTATATGCATCGCAGTTATCACACATACCGTGGCGTAAATACGTACCGGCCTCAGAGCGGAGCGCAACACACCCAGGGAAGGGGGGCACGACAAAGAGAATGTTTCAACTTTAGGTTACAAAACTTGGCTGTGTGTATTATACCTACGTATAACGTATAACGCGCGTACTGTGGCTAAAATTCGATCGTAAATTACGCTTTACTTTTCGAATTACCAACGATAAGGAGAATAATTAACATTAATTTGTTACCGCGAGTTGTATTTGCAGTATATAGCGCCCGAACGCAACATAGTATGGAGTTGTGTAGTTGAATGAGTTTCGGTGTTGTGTGCTGCATCGTCACCGACACCGGAGGGGTAAAGCAATTAGGGTTAAAAGGCGATATCTGTCGTTTAACTCTCGCTTTCCGCCGCCCCGCCGTACCGTCGTCATTTTACGTATACGTACTGAATAGTTATCAAAATAGTGGTAACTAGTAAACGTAGGTACGTGTTTTTACCCCTCCTCTATGATTTTACTCTCTGTCCCTGGCTTTCTTATCTTTACCTATAATGTCCCCATAATTTCAGATAATGTCATCGTTCGTCAGTGTATTTCTATGCTCAAATTATTTCGACCTCATATCCCACCACAGTAATAAAAATGATGCGATGGATAGAAAATGAAAAAAAATCCGACTTTTTTCTTTTTTTTTAGATAATTTTCCAAGTCCACATATTGATGCTAAATTTTCAGAGAGTATAGAAAATACCTCTATGATGAGAACTTGTTGCTCTTTTGCAATACATTTTTAATGCTTAATTTTTCGGCATCATGGAAAAACAAGTTATTATTACTATTGAAGAGAGAAGGCAGTAGGAAAACCTAAAAATTTCAAAATATTTCCAAAAAACCAATTTTTTTTGTTTTAAAATTCAAACTCGACAAATTTGTAGGAAAATTTATGACATTTAAAAAAAAAAATACCAGTGCCCTGATTTTTTTTATTGAAAAGCAGTCTCAATTTGAGAGGTGAAGTGAGGAACCCATATCAATATCAGCTTCTAAATTCCTTAAAATATAACCAAAATGAAATAAAAATTGTAAAAATTAAAATTTTATAATATTTTACAAAACAGAAGAAACCTTCCACCCAAGAGACTTTTGAGGTCATGATTTCAAAGATGATGGAAATGAATTCTGGGGGTATTTTTTTTTTTTTCAATTGTGGCAATTTATACCCTGGTTCCTGGTAGACCTCATTTTGTATTTTCATAACCTTGGAAATGAACTTGGAAGCTCAAAAAATATGGTTTTGATACCCAACTCGATATTTCTGAAAATTTTTCAATGTTGACCCGACCCCCCCCCCCATCAGGCTCAATTTTTGGTTTTCGGAAAAATACCCTAAAAAATCAACTCGGAAGCACAAAAAAAAGGGCCTTTACATCTCGCTCGATGTCGATATTTTTGATCCTTTTCACCCCTCTTTTTGTTTTTGAAAAAATGACCTGAAAAATTACTTTGAAGCACGAACCATAAACTTTGATATCTCGCTCGATATTCTTGAAAAATTTTCCTATTTTGATCCATCCCAACCCGCTTTATTGAACCCTTTTCACTTTTTTTTTTTGGAAAAATGACTCCGGAAATGAACTTAGAAGTTCTATGGGTTTCGATACCTCATTCGATATTTTCGAAAACTTTTCAATTTCGACCCGGCCTTCTCATCATTAGGCACTTTTTGGTTTTTTGGGGTCTTCCCCTAAACCCCTTTCGTAAGGTCCCTTTTATTTTTTTTTGAAAAAATTACCCCGAAAATGAACTTGGAAGCTTAATAAATATTGATTTTGATACCCCACTTGATATTTTTCAAGACTCCTCAATTTTGACCCCCCCCCCTTCCAATTCGCCTTCTTTTTCGATTTTTGGAGAAATGGCCTGGAAATAAAGTTAGGAACTCAGAAAATATTGATTTCGATACCGCACTCAATATTTTTGCAAAATTCGCAATTTTGACCCTTCCTCTCCTCTCCATCGCCTCTTTTAATTGAAAATATGGATTTCAACACCACCTTCAATATTATCAAAATACACTCCCCCCCCTCCCCAAAAAAAAAGTTCTAGGTCAAGATTTCAAAATAACCCCAGAATTGGATTTAGAAACTTCATCAAATACCACCAAAGTTCAATTTTCAATTTGATTCCCAAAAATATCACTTTGGAATATTTTTATAATTCTCACCTTTATTTCAAACTTGATTTGCAATTCAATTTGACTCCCCCTCCCCTTGGAACCAGAAAAAATGGCCCATCCTATTCAAAAAAGTTACAAGGAATCGAATGTTGCAAATTCGAAGTTTTCATCTGCGGCTGTAGAGCGACAATAAAGTACCGTAAATCTTCAGGATTGCAATCAAAATCCACGTTAATAAAATTGCCTAATCGATTCGCCGTAAATACACAGGTGTCGCGTATTTACGGCGAATCGGTTAGGCAATTTAATTAACTTCGTTGTACTTTTTTTTAGCTCCGATTCGTTTGAAACTTGAATATTATTACAATGTTTCGCTCGAAGGAAAGTTTTAAAATTTCAACTGTTTTTCCTGTATCATAAAAAAACAAACTAAAACATTTTTCAGTTTTTCACATTTTTTAAAAATATTTCGTAAAAAAGAAATTTAGGCATCTTGAAAGAAAGATGCCAATTTGGAAAATGGAAAATTCCACAAAAAATTTATACCTATAATGCCTCTTTTCAGAAATAATTGAGAGTGTTTTTTAATGAATTTTAGTGATGGGTGCGTTACCAACTTTTCAGACAGTTTTAGCTAGTTCTGAAGTATTCAATGTGGTTTTGATACATTTTCACTAATTTTTCAATATTCTATGCCAACTTGATTCGTTTTTATCCGCCTCCAAGGTTTTCACACAATTATTAGAAAAATTCACCAATTTCTCTCTCAAATTACTGTGGTATTTTTCCACCGAAAAAATTTAACCTCAGTCTAGACAATTGTATTCGTTCTTCGTTTTCACATCAGTACCAACGAAAAGAGAAAATTACAAACAGAAAAAAAATAGCACCACGCTAAAAGATGAAATGAGGTCTAAAACACCAAAAACCTGTTACAAAATCCAACGCTACGACCACACTGACCAAGACCTGTGGAATGTAATTACAAAATTCTCTGGATTTCACGTTTGAAAGACAGCTGTCAAAAACTCTACGCGTGCTAGGATCGATTCAAATGCTACGAAGGTACCCCCAAGGTAGCCAATGTCTATCCAATTTGCTGCCATGCAAATGGAGCGAAAATTCGGAGTCGTACCATCGAACGATTCATTTCTTCGAAACGCAGTAGCTCAACAGCGAGTAGACAGTAAAAACTTGGTACTGGTTGAACTCAGCTGAATCCCTTAAATCTGATTTTTTTGCTTTCCCTCACCATAATCGTAAGTATTGAGAAAAATAAACAACACACGGCACATCCTGCAAGTCCACGTGTATTATTCGATAAACAAACAATACGAGGGTGAGGCGTGAATAATGAACAATAAGATAGTGTGTGTAATTGCGTGTGCCACGCTTTAATGAATTTATTCGATCCGATTATCGAGAGGAGAAACGCAGACGGTAGAATTTAATAGTCGCTAGGATTCGATCTCTGGCAAGAGAAATTAACGACGGTTGTCCTGTTTCGCGTGGTACTTTGCGGTGACAGAGGCGACGTCGGCGGCACCGTACCAACCGAATCCAAACTTTCTTCACGGGGTGAAAATATATAGCATCCCAGGCAAAGTTATATAAGCGCGATGAGACAAAAGGCAAGCCAAAGTTTTACTTTGTTGCCACACACACAGTCGGGTGGAAATACTGCGACTGTGGAGCTTGAGCCGGTGCGAGCCTTTGACTCGGCTCGAAATTTCTCAACAAGTACATAAAATGAAAGGAATTTACAGTACGAAGTACCCAAGTTACGACGAACGAGACTCGAATAATCCAGGGGGCTCATTCCGCCTTAAATCGTTCAGGTTACGAACTGAGGTCTTATACTTAATTTTTCTCGCAGTTTTTTTACGGGTTGTCCGTGATGTTTTAAAAAAGATATCACGGTCATTTCGGCCCTATATCCATTTAGGAGGGCGAAAAATGGTGGATATTATGGATCTGGAATGTCTGAAAAAAATTATTCCAATACAGATTGGACGGATTCAGAATGAACGAAACAATCAATCTTAAAATAATTTTACGGATCTGTCACGTCCCGAAAAATTATGATTATGAATTTTACAAATCCGTCATATCAAGAAAAACGAATTCAACGGATTGTACTGATTCATCATGGTCGAGAAATATGAATCAGGCGACGTTTGCGGATCAAGAAAGTTCAAGAAATTATTCTCGCGGATTTTACGGATCTAAAATGTCCACAGAAAAATTAAACTGGAAAATTTTAAGATTCTGTTTGCCGTTTGCTTCCAGTGAAATTTTCTACTAAAGTACTGTTCTGCAATTCTGACTACGTATTCTCAAGTGATCTTCGATTATTTTAACTGAATTAGAAATGAGAGAGCAGAGATTGAGATTTTTGCCATTGATTGAGAATTCCCAGTAGTTGGGGATACCTATTCACGAAATTGTGACCTTTTTATAGAAATTGAGAATTTACTAAAAATTGATTGTAATAATTAGAACCCAAGAAATTGAAAAATTACCAGAAATTGAGAATTTACCAGAAATGGTGGTCACCATCACAAGAATTTGAAAATTCATCAGCATTTAAAAATCCACAATGAAAATTCATCTGAATTTAAAAACCCACCAGAATTTAAAAATTCATCAGCATTTGAAAAAATCATCATGACTTGAAAAAATCTTCAGGGTCTGAAAAAATCATCAAGATTAGAAAAAATCATCAAGATTTGAAAAAAATTATCCGATTAGAAAAATTATCCGGATTTTAAAAAAATCATCAGGATTTTAAACATCATCAGAATTTGAAAATTCCTCAGAATTTGATAATTCCTCAGAATTTGATGATTCCTCAGAATTTGATGATTATCAGAATTTAAAAAAAATCATCAGGGTTCTAAATTTAATCAGGATTTGAAAAATCGTCAGGATTTAAAAATCATTAGGATTCGAAAAATCAACAGAATTTGAAAAATTATCGTGATTTAAAAAATCATCAGGATTTGAACAATCATCAGGATTTGAAAAATGATCAGCCAGAAATTCAGAATTTACCAGAAATTGTAAATTCGCTAGCTTACCAAGAGTTGAAAATTTTCCAGACACCGGAAATAAGGAATCTCCCTCCTGATATTTTTCAAAAGTTAGGAATTTCCTAGATATTTGTAATTTACACAGAAGTTGAGAATTTTCCCAAAGTTGAGAATTCTTCAGGAATTGGGAATTTTTTTTCCAAAAAATATTGATTTTCTAGAAATTGGGAATATCAAAGAAATGATTGAGAATTCCTTAGACGATTTTGATAAAAATGATCCGAATTTCAAAAGTAAGTGCAGGCGAGTCGATTTGAACTTTACATTCACTTTCGAACGTAATTTCCATTTTTTGAGATTTTAGAAACATTTGGGGGGGGAGGAGGTGAGTGGGAGATTTTAGAGAGGTCGGATCTATTTAGTAATCCCAAATTCAAAATTGGCAGCGTCCCGTCCTCAGATTAATAAGAATTGATGTCACTTAAAATTTTCTATTTCATTAAATTTTGACCAAAATAGGTTCCATCTTGAAAAATAATTAGGCAGCTGTAAACATATAAAAAAATTCTCCTCACAGTATTTTTACAGATTTCCAAACAGTGGTTTGAAGTTTGAACTAATGAGCTAATCACGAAGAATTGAGCTTTCATTTCAAAAGTTGAACTTTCAGCTCTCAACATTTCGCACATTGGTTTTGGATTTTCTTTCAATTTTCTACAAAACAACGCGAACAGATTCATCGAAGATTGAATTTATCTCGAGATATCAAAATGACAGCGATCCTTTTACGAAACCGTCGAGGGAACCTGTAAAAAAAAAAATCTTGAGCAAAATCGGTAGCCCCAAGGTAACCCCTGGGAGATTTGACCTGAAATGAACCAAAGGGGGAGGTTCAAATTCGACGCAACGGGACCCGAATCTCATCTCTGTTCAAATGAAATTACACGCGAAATTAAAAGTCGTAGTACGCTGCTCGTTACACGCTGTAAGTAATTTGCGAATTGTGACGAATGTGACGGCGTCGTCATCTGTCAGCTGCGGATGCAGCACCACGTACGTGCTGTTGGCCATTAATGACAAGGCAGACGGAGAACGTCTCCTCAACGTGTTGCGAATCGACGATGTCGAATCAATAAGCGCCTCCCTTTGAACTGGATCGTCGTCGGAAGCGTAATTTGATGACCAGTACCGTATGCATCGAAATCACGTGCCGGACACGTGTCCCAAACCACTGGTGGCGAGTTTTTTTCAACGCAACTGCGCTCGTTACACGGTATTATTCGCATTTTGCGGTGAACGACAACATAACAGAAAGATACGATAAGCAATGAGCTAAAAAAAACACCACCATCTCCTATACTCTCGAACCAGCAAGATGCATTTCCGTCTCGCGTCATTCTTCGACCATCGACGCTGACGTCGTAGATTGGAATCTGAACCCGAACCCGAAACTGGCAACCGTTGTGAGATTTTATTACGATTATTCGTACAGTATGATACGCGCGAGACGACGCAACCAACAGAAAAACCTCGAAGCGAAATACCCCTTTTCAAATAAACGAAAAACCTATCTCCATTTTAAAATAACAATTTCATCTGTACCATAAATCAGTGTTGTCCAAATTGCACGAGTTGTTGCGGCGTGTTTTTTTTCTTCATTCTTCGCCTCGATTCCTCCTCTCCCCTTGCCTAAGCCCAGCAAATGTACCGCCTCTTCCAACACACTGACGGTTATAAACGACAACCGCAGCACAATGTATACGACTGTTTATTCCGCTGCCTGTGTATGCTTCGCCTAATTTGCAAATTTATATCGGCCCCGAAGTTGTGAAAAATTTATAAGATAAAGTGTAAGTGCAGGACAAATGGCCATTTTCTGTTTAGCTCGATTGAAAGAATGAGCGGTAACCTAAAACGACCGAATACGATGAAATATTTAAATTCGGATGTTAGTGGGGTTTTTTCGTCATTATACCGACGTGGAACTTGGCTTCGGTGTAAATAATTACATAGTTTGATCGTCGCCGTGTCGAGGGTCCACGATAAATAGATGTATGGCTCGGAAGATGGTCGTATTTATTTTTTATACCCGCGACATTGACGAAAATAACGAACCGTTGGAAATTCAGATTGATGAAATGATAATGAAATTCGAATCATGATTGGATTTTTGAAATTCGTTTGGATGCAAAATCATAATTCGTGAAATTGTATCGATTTTATTTTGTTATTTCATTTTTTAAAAATGCCAGTCAATCATTTTTTTTGAAAGAACAAAATGAAAGAATTCGAATTTTGGTTGAAAACTGCAAATTGATCAGTAAAAAGAATAGGAATTTAGTCAAAATATCTCTTTTCCAAAACTTTTGTTTGATAAATTGATTTTTTTAAGGACATCATGTCCAAATTGATATCTCAGGGCATCCTGTCCTTGGTTTTTTAGAATTTTCAGTCAAATTCTTTTTTTAGGGCATTTTACTGAATTGGATTTTTGAGACATCAGTCAGTTTGACTGATTTAAATTAAGAGAGTACCTATGAAAAATTTTTGCAGCCATACAAAATTCCCAATGATTTTTGTAAATTTTAGATAACACTGGTCGACAAAAAAAAATTACTCTGCGTCTCAGTTCTAATGCCAAAATTTTGATTCTAGACATCAAAGTACCTACATCAAATCGCTCAATCCTGGCGTCCATTTTTTTTTTTTTTTTGAAGAGGTCCAAAAAATCAAATTTTTCTAAGGCAATAAATTTATGTTTAGGCATTCAAAAAAAATTTAAATAGTTTTTTAGAAAATCAGAGCTTTTGACGATTCAATCTGAAAATTCAACCGAAATTTCAAATTATTTTTATAAAATTTTCGAATTTCTTTTATTTTTTGAGCTCAAAGCCGTCAAAAATAAGAATTTCTATGCATAATTTGTGCCATTAAGGAATTTCGAAAATAACCATGTTTGAATATTACTTTGAAACCCCATTCGCAGATTTTTCGAACATATTTTTATTTTATCCCTGAACATTGGAGATTTACTGAAAAAACACAGTTTGAACTTTGGCAATTTTTTTATACACGATTCTGATTCTTCTTTCAATCTCTTTTCCAACTATGTAAGCCAAATTGCTCCAAAAATAATGTTTCGAGAAACATAACCTCAAAATTTGGCATTTTTACAAAAAATCGTCAAGTCAGAGAAACATTTTCTGATCCTCGATGAGCTAGAACTGAAACCCGATGGCTTTCTCACCATCAAAATGACGAAATTCTCGTAGAAATATTACGAACGAAATCTGAAAATCCAAGTTCAAAAAGTGGTTGAATTGACATAGCCCTAAATGATTTTCGACGAGGAAATTTCGCCGCGTTTTGATTCTCATTTTAAAGCCAACCTGTAGCTGACGAGTGAGCCAACTGTTGACAAAGAATCGTACAGGATTCGAGGAGAAAATATAGGTAAGACAGCGAAAGAACGTCGGTGCGATTTCCTACGAGAAAAAAAAACGCAGACGAGGTAAGCAATCGAATCGAGTTCAATTTTTAAGCGATTTCTCTCTCTCTCGATTTTACCTGTTCGACGACGCGAGCGACGTAATAAAATATTAAATTTATTTCGACGCCCGGGCTGAAAGAAGTTCGAGTATATACAATTCGTACAGGGTATTTTAAATCTCATTATTTTGTTTACTCAATTCCCTCTCAATTCATTTCGCTTGGTCTGTGCGAAGAACCGAGGTAGGGTGAAAGAAAAGGTCTTTTTTCCAAAGTTAGAAAACGATGAGAAATCAAAGTATGGCAGACGAAGAAAAGAGTAAAAGTAGAAGAAAATTCGAACGCGAAATAGTTTTTTTTTCTCTCTTCTCCTCGGAAAAAAACATATAGAATCGAAACTGAACAAATATTTTAAATTTGCCAACTTCCCCCTTTTTATTTATTCTCGTACTAAGTTTTTATTTACTTGTTTACATTTTACTTATATGAAAGGAAACGTGGCCGGACTGATGAGACGGACAGTGCTGCTACAGGTTTCTCCGGAGGTGTGTTCTTTTTCCATTCATCAATCGTATTAATCGAGCGAGAGGGCGAGTTGAAGGACACGACGTAGATTTTGAGAAGAAAAAAAAATGAGGAAAAAAAGAACGATGCGGAGAATGGAAAAAAAAACGCGACGAAGAATTGGAAAGAATTAGATACGCTGATGCCATTTGGATAATGAGAGGAAAAAGTCATCGGTATATAAGAAGGGTAAAAGATAACAACTTAAAAGTCGGATGGAATTATTTCGGGGTCATTACGTTTGTAGGCTTCTTAGAAAGTTTCTCGAAGGCTGTAGCTGCGAAGAAAGATTTCTTCTTTCTCACTTTATAGCCGAATGACAAAGTGACTTTATTAGTTTTGAGGTAAAGTGTCTTATTGATCACCGCGGTTAGAGAACGAGCAATAATACGACCAAGACGAACGTATCTTTTATCATTGCTCGGATACGTGTAGAGGTCAATTTTATTCAAATGTATGGCGAATTTTTCGCCTCTCGGAATACAAATGAAGTTTGCGCACATAAGTGAAAAGTATCGCAGCAGTTATTGGAAAACAGAGAGTGGCTAGGTACTGTACGGATACGAGATGAGATGTGTTTGTTTAGCGCGTGCGAGAAAACGATGAGAAAACGACCGAGTAAATTTATTCGAAGCGGAGATGTGTTGTTGGTCGCTCATCTTATAAGACAGTTTAATAAATTGAATTGGTATCAAATAGACGGACGCGTTTGCGTTTAGGTTTAGGTGTACTATTTACGTATTCGCTCGTACGTTCGCCACGTTTCGCTGTCCAAGTGCGGAAACGTGCGCAAATTCGTTGGTTCGAAACGAAATTGATGCCGAAGGTCGACCCCTGCTTGGGTGAGTTTTCAAACAGATTACCGAGCGGAATTTTTTAATACCCTTTATTTTAAAGGAATAAAAGGTATTCTGGATTTCTCATTAATAGAAATGTCCAAATGTCATCTGAAAAATTGACGAGTTAATTTTGAATATGGGTGTAATAATCTTGCGATAAAGAATCTTTCAAAGTTTTTTTTTTTTTTTTTAGCGAGAGAGATGAACGTGTGGATTTGGATTTAAAAAGGCCTATCTAAAGTTTTCTAGAGCCTGAGCTTTTTACATATTCGAATCAGTGGCATCGGAAGCTCGTAAATTACAAATTTTGCAAAAATCATAGGGAGCAGGAGGAGGAGACGAAGAGAGGAATGAATTTGAAATTTTGATAGAAAAATCACAAGGCTGCAGATCACAAATTTTGCTAAAATATCAACAAATGTTGTAATTTTAGCAGAATTTTTAAATTTTGAGCGTGATTTTTTATGACAGAAATAGCGAATTTTGGAGCTTCAAGGGAAACGATCGCGAAAAGGTGTTTATCGAGGTATTTTTATCTAAGTACTAAATAATATGCGGTATTGATTTTTTTATTTGTCCATTTCTTTTCGTATAAGACGTTCAAAATTTTAAAAATATGCTAAAATTACATTTCTGTAGATTTTTTAGCAATTTTCGGTCCTTTGTTCGAAAAAATGATTGAAACTGAATGCCAAAATTTTTGAAAAAAATATGATAAATATAACTCTACGAGATATAATTTTGTACCAAAGAACCGAAAATTTCCTTCACAACCGTTGAAATTAAAAATTATTGAAAATCAAAAAATAAAATGGCCATAACTGAAAAAGGGAGGGGTGGGGGGAGTCAAAATTGTTTACAGATTTTTTTTACATCGATGGGTATCATTTGGAAGGGTGAAAATTAAAATCCAACCTAGGGCCAAATTCACCCCTTATCCGGCCAGACACTGAGCAATTTCCAAAATTGAGAGTGGGTTTCAGGCTAGAATGCATCGCAAAAAAAATCTGAAAAAATTCTCAAAAATTGGTCGCCACTCCCCATACACCAAATAAATTTCAGAATTTTTGGTTATGTTATTGACGAAATGGGTATTTTTGAATAGTAAATCGCATTTTTTTCGTCTGTTCTACCAAATCTAAAAATCTGGGAAAAAATATCAAAATGTACATATGTCTTTTAGTTTCAGTAAAGTTTCAAAGTAAGAGGATTTGACTAGAAGGCAGTGCAAAAATAAACTGAAAAAATTCTCAAAAATTGGCCCCCTTTCCCTCTACACATCACATAAATTTCAGATTTGGTCCCAAGATAGGATTTATTGGCTATGGGGGGGGAGGAGAAGGAGGAGGAGAGGGAGGGAGGGAGGGAGGGGAGGGGAGGAGGAGGGATTAAAGGGGTTAGTTGGGGAGTGGAAAAAATTCCCTAAAATCATTTTTTGGGGCCCTTAAAAATGTCTACTGCTTAGTTTCGAAAAGTAGGTAGCTCATAGACCGATTCGCCAATCTTAACCGGGAGTACCCTTTAAAAGCTCATGTCTCAGGATAGGTTGTACTTGGGGAAAAACTGTTTGCGGGATCTGAAAGAGAATTTATGGGAAATTAAAAATCGATAATCACATTTTCAAAAGCTCAAAGTCTAACTCTGGCAGCGAAAGCTCAACTTTCATGATTCGAACACAGGAAGAAAGCTACCATTTAAAAATAAAAATTACAGTAAGTAGACGGGATCTCCAGACCATGAGGGAGGGGGGGTAGGGTACAAGGGAGTCCACAATTTTGATCAAAATTCAAAAAAAAAATCGAAAAAGTGAAGTGGCATATCGATTTCTACTAATTCGAAGGCACTGATTTCAAATATGTACTGGGTTTTTTCATCCGACCCTTCTGAACCCTTTTAATAGCCTCATTGAGGGGGTAAAAATTTGAAAAAAATGAAAAATAACGTGTGACCTGCCGTTTGTTAGGTATTTGAGGGCACTGAGTTCAAATATTTGCTTGTTTTTTGGCTTTGACCCTTTAGTGCCCCCAACCCTCAAATTTTGGGTGAAAGTATACTAAAAAATTAAAATGGCATGTGACATATCGATTGTCACTAATTTAATGGCGTAGAATTCGAATATGGACTCAATTTTTGATTTTATCCCCTTCCTCGTCCTCTAATCGACTACCTTCCGAATTAATCGTACATATCTTTCGGTCAAAGCAAGGGGAAAATTGTAAAATTAAAAAGTAGGTCTACATTCGAATTAAGAGACTTCAAATTTGAGAATTTTGCCAAAAATCATAATGCCATAAAAATTTTGAGGCACGCCCTCCCACTCCCTTGAGGTTAAGAAAAAAATAATCGTGGTTTTCCGAACGGACCACAAAGGGAACCTTGAAAAAAATGAGCGAAACTGGGAGATCCTACTTCATTTTTATCCTGTTTCAGTAAGGAATAGCCCAATTTTCATTCACCTTCGATGCATTTCTCAAACATAGTAATAAATTTGAGAAAATTTTCAACCATCCCTACACCCCTTTGCCACGTAGCACTCGAATAATTATCCCAACATCTAATTAATGGTGAAAAGCCGCAAAACACAGCTAGTTCGTCGAGGAGCAGCCCATTCAGACACGTACTATACTTATACCAGAATACAGATAGGTTGAATGATGAATCGCACACCGATAGCATCAGTTTTGTAGCTACCGGTGCGTTTTGTTCGGCGGCACATTTACGTCTAATTCTTACACACCGCACGGTGCGTAACTCTACCCCGGAGACCTGTATACGGCGCGTACAAAATACGCAACAATTACACGATGGCGAAGTACGTACACGCATAGCTCACCGCGAAGCTTTTATCAAAAATCGAACGAGGAGAAGGATGACGAATGGGAGAAACATACGAGCGAAAAAGCGACAGAGAGAGCGGACCGAAATGGGGGAAACGAAACTAGAACTTTATTGGAAGTAAAAAGTATACCTAGCTTTAGGTATACTCGTAGTATCCTGTACACGCAAGTTCACCCTTCAAAATGTCATTAATATGTTAATCTATGTAAATTACCCGTTACTTCTTATTCGAATGTAATTGTAACGTTTAAAATAAACACATAAATTGGTAAATTTTTGTACATAAGGCGAAATTAACTTTACGCGATCGCGTTATTAATGTGTAAGGACGGTCTGCCGAAGGTGGTTCGAGGTATACTGGGACTGTTGTTGTTATTATTGTTATTGTTGTATACGAAGCCCATTTTCGATGTATAGATTTCCATTTCATTCGAGCTACCCACCGGTACTTGTATCGTGTACGTATCAACGAATTATTGCGAGGTCGATGGTGCTGGGCAATGCTTGTGCCGCGATCTTTTCGACAATGCTGCCTATTTCGAGGCTGCCACGAACAATGGCGAACCCGCAAATTTGGCGTCTGGTCGTAAATTATACAGCGCGTAGAAAATAGAAGGCCTCGATGGGCGAGATTCAGTGGTTCGAAAATGGTTCGATGATGACGATTCGGACCAGAATTTCATTCGTATTCGAAGGTATACCGGGATTATAATGAAGATGTGTGCGGAGGTCCCAATGCGGCGCTATTCTCTCTATTTTTTCCCCTTCTTCTTCTTTCTTTTTTCCTCACGACGAAACGAAGTGCAACTCGCAGCATTATCAACGTCTTTCCGTACGATAAATTTTAACAATGAGCTGGCAATTATTTCTTCTCGATAAAACAAACCAACCGAATAGGCAATGGTTGCCAGCCAGAAGCTTATAGTTTAGCCCTAGCGTAATAGCGTTCGCTGCTGGACAAGATACACCGCCGAACACGTGCGAAGATGAATGGAGGATGGAGTAGACGTGTGCGGACCGTGGTGTCCGTGTAGACCGAGCCTGCAGACATCTTCAATTCGCGATGATTTATCGTTTCCCTTTGGCAGATGATTCGGTGCTCGGCGTGTGATTTACGTAAGAAATGCAGGAGACTGATAGAATGAGATCGTGAATAGGGGTGGCCAAAATACATTTTTGGTGAAGTAACGTTTACCGGATGAGAAGACTTTTTTCAGTACAGTCAGTTTAATTATTTTTTAAAGGGTCTTTAGATTCTGATAAAAAAATTTAATGAGGTTCTGTAGTCTTAAAATCGAAAAATCTCCTTTGCTTTATTCCAATGGGGGGGGGGGGGGTGTTTTTAGCTCCGTGCTTTTTACAAACCTAGATACATTTTTTAAAAACTGTTTTTTCGCATAAATAGGTACTTCCAATCTATTTTTCAGCCTTGCTCTCTCCTTTATAAATCAGTGAAAATTATCGAAAATCACTGGAAAACAGTCAGAATTGCAGAACAGTAATAAATCAAAAAAAAAACCACTAAAATAAAATATTGAAAAAATTGATAGAAAATTACTAGTTGGTAAAAAAAATTGAAAAATTTGTGAAATTCTTTGTAAAACCGGCTATACTGGGAATCAAAGAATTTTGCCGATTTTCCTTGTATGCGATCTGACCTCTTTCAAAAATCTTTCCGTGACTTTTAGAATTATTTCAGAATCCTTTTCTTCAATTTTCTTTTCATTTCCCACATAAAAGACTCAACAGGATTATGCATCATGTACCAAGGTACAAGATGCAAATAGACCTATTGTCATCTGTGATGCAATGAAAAAAAATTTCTGTGTGATTGAAAGGGTTCGATGACTTTGTGGCATGAAACAGAAAAAAATTGCAGATCTGATGAATTTTTTGATTCAGAATCTTTTCAAAAATTTTAAATCAATTGCCCTTACATCAAGTAGAGTAAATTTAACAAAAAAGCCATGATTTTTCATCATGTCTTTACTGCTTGTATCTTAAATCAATTACTTAAACAAGAATATTTGGAAATTTGAAATTTTGAATTCGAATTTCAGAATATTATTCTTTAATCGTTCAAAGACGTCACTAATAGGACACCGATCACTAATATAAAAAATTCTGAAGTTCCAATGGACCATTTTTATGGGATTTTTTTAGTCCTGGAAAATTCAAAAGTTTTAAGAGACTCCGAAACGTCTTAAAATTGATTCCAATCGATTCAGTAGGTCAAAAAGAGGGTACATCGTACATACCAAATTTCGTTTTTGGACGATTCCAATTTCCAGATGTGCACTTCTTTTACGATGTGCTTTCGATTTATTTTTGTTTGAGCTCAAAATTTGTTTCGAGTTGGGATACCTCCCTTCTCCTTTGTCAGAAAATTTTATTATTTTCCAGCACTGGTAAAATTAGTGCCTAAAAAAAGGCCGCCGATCACCTATAAACAGATTAAATCATAATTTTTCAAATTTTCCTATTTCTAGTGCAAATTCACATTTTTTTGGTTAGAGAAATTGTTGGAAAAAATTAAAAATGCGTTTGTAGGCTCCGAAACGTTTTGAAACTACTTTTAATCTATTCAAGAGGTCAAAATTGAGGTGTCTACCAACCAACTTCTGGACTTTTTCGATGATGAGAACAAATTTTAATATTTCATAGGACTCAGATTCAATAATTCACCAAAATTCGATAAAAATAAACTGATAAGCGTCTAAAATTTTAGAAATAGAGCTTAATGTACTTTCAACGGAAGCTTGAAATTTTACTTCGTAAATAATCACAATTTTGATAATCTGAATAAAAGATATTTTTCAACAAAGTACAAATTTAATATAAGAAAATTCATCTCACTCAAGCATGCATTTGTTTTTTTTTGTGTTTTTTTTCTTAATGAAAACTTCTTCAAGATTTTTTTTAGATCTGATATAAAATATTGCATATTATATCAAATCAGGTTACCTCCAATTTAACAGTATTCGTGAGTAGAGTTGATAATTTGAAAACATTCGTGTGACTAAAGCACCTAAAATAGATACCTAGACCTACCGACTTATCATATGCATATTAAAAAAGTTCGTTTTTGATAAGGTTTTGATTACTTCCTGAAGTAATTACTGTTATTCGTTTCAATGCTAAAAAAAAATTAATTCTCGATTGAAAGTATACTTAGTTGCGCGTTTTGCCTCTTTATGCCTATTACATTCTTTTGGCCTTGTATTAATTGATGATGTGTTTTCAAAAAAAAATCTATTTAGTTCTTGGCGTTTTTCTTGGCAATACTTTAGAGCAAATATCGTTACAATGCAGTGGCGCGCCTGTTAGTGAGACTTATTTCGAAAAAATACTAATAAGAGCACGACAGACAACTCAATCTCCAATTAAAAAAGGTATACAGTTTAAATATGTACACATGACCAATTACCAACCTAGATACATTTTAAGTGCAATATTTTATTAAATATGTGTTCAACTAAGTACCTTACACCTACCATCTCTTTTTGTGTCTGTTTCTTCAGGAATTTATGAAAAAGAAGCAACTGCAGATTGGCCTATCCGAATAACAATACCGCCAGAACAAATGGAATCCGAAATTAAGAAAGTAAGCCAATTTTTCCCTTCTGTTTTTATTTGAATTGGTGAATATAAATTTCATTCATTCAATCAATCAAAATCACCGATCGAACTGGCGAACTAGACTGATCACAACAAAAAATTTCACCGATTTAAATATGAAATTTCAGTAACTCGTTCGGTAGTCGAGTAATTTTGTCAATGAAATTGACTAAAAATAGCTCAATCCAGTTTGGAAAGTTGACAGCATACCTATCATTGCACATTATTACATCAAAGTGTAAATAATAACGAAAGATTTATTTCTTACACAGGAGCTTTCTCGGCGTTGGATCAAATTGGGTAGTAAAAATACGGATTTAGAAAAAGATGTTAAAGTTTTGGCCCGTGATTTATTGGAGACTCGATTACAACTAAACGCAGCAGAAGATGTTATCAAACAAAAAGATTTAGAAATTAATAATAAAGTTCCGCAAAAATGTGTATGCATATTCGATACGAAGAAACAAACAGATTTCATATTCGATACGAAGAAAGAAAAAAATTTGATATTCGATACGAAGAAAGAAAAAAATTTGATATTCGATACGAAGAAACAAACAGATTACATATTCGATACGAAGAAAGAAAAAATTGTGGAATACTTTTATTAAAAACTCAAAATATGTACCCCAATAATCCTTTTGGACGATTCCATCATTTTCCTTTTCTTTGTAACGTCGAAATGAAAAATATATGAAGCATGGAATTGTAAAAGGGCCTAATTCCAATTTCCAAAATACACTCTTTTTGACTTCCATTGTTATCACAGTCGGATTAAAAATGTTCTAACTAGAAATTCTGTGTTTGGGATGAGCACTCGAATTTATTGACGATCTTAAACATGCAATCGATGGAATTTCAACGAAAAACAAAAAAAAAACATTTTACACCAGTTTGTAAATTTGGAAGTAAAGCCCTTTTACAATTCCATGCTTCGTATACTTTTGTACTCGATCATTTTAAATTGCATAGTTGCCCAAATCTCGGACTTTTTCTAAATTTTGCTTACGAATTTACGCAACAGACTGTTTTTTTTTTCTGAATTTTCACATCAGAGAAGTCCTGATTTAGGCAGAAACATTCACGTACATTCCAAAGTCAGAATCTTTGCACGAATTTTATAAAAGTTTTCATCTAATTTTGCAATCGAAATCGCCAATTTAACGTAAATAATAGCTGGAGTTATTGAAAATTAGGCACCTATCCGCTAAAATAATGAAACAAGTTGTTAAATATTAAAAACATTCGTTTTTTGATAACGCTTCGATTTTTTCTAAAGTAATTACATTTGTTCGTTTCGATGCTTGAAAGGAATGTCATTAATTTTTTTTAACGATATCGAAAAAATTATCTAAGTATCTATTCCACATTTCGGAAGTTGAATCTCGATATGAAGTTATTAAAACAATTTTTATTCGACTAAAAGTATAGTTGTGCGTTTTATCAATTTATACTTCGTTCTTTTAGCCTTAAGAAATCATAATGTGTTTTCAAAAAAATTTGTACTCAACTCTTGGCGTTTTTTTGGGGAATATAAGTTGCCTAGATCCGAGAGTAGCAACAAAAGACGAAAAAAGGGGTTCTGTGCGTGTGTAGATGGCTCTCGGCGAAGTGGCGCGAAATTATATAATTCGCATTGATTTGCGATAATCGCGCTAATCCCCATTTCGCGCTGTTTTCCATTTACTACGACGCAGACACACGCACATTCGCCGAAAGATACCCTCGGAGAGGTGATTCGGGCAGGCCGGAGGGCGAGAGAAATGACAAGGGAGAAGTTTGGTACGCCCGCCCGAAAATTTGGACCGGATTTCGAAGACTATAAAATACAGCGAGTAAAACTCTGTTAATGACAGCGTCTACAAATCATATGATAATTTTATGCTTTATCTTATATAGTTTATCTTGTTCGCGGCGGTAGCGGTGCCGGATTTCGACGAGAACGCCGCTACGACGACTCTGCGACGTATTACGAGTGTGTTTTAATGCTTTCGGGCGTCTCGCTCGCGACGAAACACATTCTCTCGCCGAGTTTGTTATTTTAAATTTTGGGCTCGCGGTGCGATAGAGTTAATAGTACGACATTCGACGTTGCCTTGGTGTTATTTGTTGTTAATTTGTTCGCCTGCGACGTGCAGATGAAAGGGAGCAGGTAGAAAGAATGGTACTCGAATGGGAGAAGAAAAGAGAACTCGTACGATTGAAGTTGGCTTTTTGGTTTATTATTTTTGCGGCGAATTAACGAGATACTTTTGCGCGAAAATAATGATAATAGGAGACGGTGTTTTGCATCTTTCGCATATACCACGCGTTCGGTGTGTGCTCCGAGAGAGAGATGCTTTTAGCCGCGCATCTAACGTTGTTGACGAACGAACGCGTGTAATTCAATTAACCAAAATAGACGAATAATTTTTGTTTGCGAGAAGTTTGAGCACCGTTGTCGCCAGCCACCAAAGGCTGAGTAGAATGGAACGTGTGCCTACGTAAACGTAAAGGTATATTCTCTTTGCTTGTCTAACGTAAGTACATCGCGCCGGAGGCATTTCACCGAGTGGCTGTAATCTCGTCGTACGTGTGTTGTAAAGTAAATATTCCGCTCGATGCGTTAGCCACAGTGTCATTGCAGCTGCTGTCGGCGTCCTATGCAGCACCTTGTCGAAAGTCGTGTCTGCGACGAATTCCAAGTTCCAGAGTCATTAAAGCTGGCGTGGCTGGGGAGAGTGGAATACGGTGTTAATTCCACGTGTAGGTTTGAGCGGGCTTGGTGTGTTTATGGAGATGGGAAAGTGTGTTTGGGGTATTTTTCGGGTTTAATTTGGATGATGCGTGCGGTGTTGGTTTTCGTGAAAACCAAGATCAGAAAAAAGAATCGAAAGATTGGATAAAATTGGCGAAAAACTGCAGAAATTGAAAAATTGCCTAGAATATATATTTTATGGAAAAAAAAAACGAGAAATATCATACCCGAAGTCGAAACAATCCGTCTTGTTTGGAAATTTACAATTTTTTTCACCCCCCCCCCCCTTCAATAAAGTGATTTTAACTTATCCAAGAGTGCACTATCTTTTTGTAGTAGAACAAATACGGAAAATTTGAATATGAGATTTTGAAGAAAATTTATTTAAGATGAAAAATGTGTCCGGGCATTGAGAAGGTACCCAAAGTCAGAAAACATAATTTTACGCTAGAAACCAAAAATATAAAAAATTGGCGATTTTTTCAATTTTTTTCAATTTTTTTCTCATTTTTAAGCATTTTAGACCTCTACGCAGCTTTGAACATGTTTTTCTCGATTTTTTTTTTTGAAAATCATGATTTTCTTATTTTCAAATGTCTCTATCTCATCGAAAAATTGACCTAGGATGTTCATCCAAGTTATAAAATGTTTTTTTAGTCTCTCCTAGTGATGGCACTGAGAATATTCACCAGGTCAAATTTGGAAAATGCGCGAAAATTTCCATTTCAAAAAAGTTGAGTGATATCTCTAAACACTCGTCTGGCAAAAATGATCAATATGGTACCTGTATTTTCAGCGTAGAAAACCATGTCTTTGAGAAAAAAGTAACAAACACCGAAAAAAACCTGAGAAATAATTATCCTTACGATATGTCTTGTTATTCCTATCGAATATTATTTTGGGATGATTTTTCAATGAAAATAAGCCCATTTAAGGCATTAAACAGAATTCCCATCATTTGCATGGTACCGAATTTAACACGATATTATGATATAATCATGGTGATAGATTATTTTCGGAGAGGGATGACCTCGTTTTTGAGATCAGCGACACATAATGGGATGGAATACGATTTTAGATGTTCAAAAATCAAAATTTTGTAATAAAAACTTTTTAATATACTGTAAATGGAGTACTTCAATATTGGTTAGACCCTAAATATTGAAAAATGGACCTTCTAGGAGAAGAGGTGGCAAGGAAACCTAACCTGATGAGATAGTTGAATCGACCTTTGACCTAAATTTGGTCAAAAGTGATGCCAAATGTTACTTGGGACTTGAAAAAAAATCCAACTAAATTTTTGACCCCTTCCCCCAACCGTACCGGAATTTTCACAATATTTAAGTACACTGAAATTTCAAATAGCGATATTTTCAGAAGAAGAAAATAATAAATTTTCACATCTGCGATAATTTCTTAAAATTTTTTTTGATATTTTCCCCATTTTGGACCAATTTTAAAATATCAAAAAAATCAATTTTTCTTGGAGGGGGGATGGCGGAAATTTTTTAAATTTTTGTCAAGTAAGTATAATTTCCTTTAAATAATGACAAAAAGGTCAAAATGAAAACTGACAGGAAAAACGTAAATTTGAAATGATCAAAATTTTTAGCTCTTTATACTTAATATGGAGAGTTTGCTCATGAAAAATTTCATTTCTTTTTGACCACATTCCATCAGTCTACAACTGAATAGGTGAAATATTTTTCTTTCAAAATTTTCGCCCCCCCCCCACGGGAAAATATTTTTGAAACTTCAATTGTTGTAATTTGTCACAGGGCACAATACAGGTCTTCGAAACAATTTTTTTATTATATTTTTACGTGTTGTTCAGCATCAAACTCCATAGAGTAAAAATCATTTTATTGGCGTATCAATAAAATATTCAGAGTTAGATCAAAAGAGGGGGCAGAGGGAACAACTTTGGCCCCTTCAATGATGGCAAAATTGAAACTCAAATCTGAAAACAGGTTCGAGTTTGAAATTTTTCGAAAATATTGACCTCAATTTCTGTACTGAGGTAAAAAAAAATGCTAAAAATTGTGCTTTGTGAACCGGTAGGTGAAATACCTCCCTGAAATTGCGCCTTTGGGGGTCGCGAAATGCTTGGATAGGTAGGTTTACCTACCTATACAAGCATGCGATCACCTTTCTGACGAAATTACAGGCGAAATTAGCCTGTGCTGTATTCGGCGAGTACAAAGCGCTTATCTACTAGATAAGACTTTGTACTTGACTTACGTAATACTACGTACCGAATACAGCAACTTTCGATCTTTCTACTCTCACCTAGTCGCTACTAGATTCTTCTAGTAGCTGACTAGATGATGAAATCAAACCGGCAGTTACGTAGGTTTACCCTTTCCCTTCCCGATTGCTACTTCTAGATGCTTCCACAGAAGCTGACAACTAGAAGTAGCTGAGAGCGAGAGCTCATTCGATCTTTGTACTTCATACGTTACGTTTATGTAAATACTAGGTACTTCATGTACATCGAGCGTTATCGCGTTTATTATTGATACTTCTAGTTAACGTGTGTTGTATATTTCGCAATCTCGGTTGTGCTAATAAATTCAGTTAACGTTTCGCCGTGCAAGATTTCTTTCTTTGTAATAAGTTGTGCACTCTGAGTGACCCAACTTATTACTTCGCGACTCGTCAAGTGCAATCTATTTGATTTGGTGTAATAAGTCCGGTGAAGTGACCGTTGACTCTGTGCCCACGGTAGCCAGACTCACAGGCAGACCCAGGATCCCATTGATCACCTCGTCTTGCGAAAGCCTGTCACCTCACCAACCAGCTCACGACTTACGTGAGGGCTAAACATCTCACTCAAAGCCAAACACCAATTATTACCACCAATTCATTGGCGCCCGAGAGCTTTTTAAGCTGTGCTACGAAAGTTTCCAGAGGAAAATTCGTCGAATCAACGATCCCTGGAGGTGGTCAGCGTTTGAGACATCGACACTGTGTAAAATTTGGGTATTGTTATCCGTTTTATGTAATTGGTAATTTTCGTTTTCGTCTATTTCCGCGTTGAAGTGCGTTTTAGGGTTAAATTCGTGTTTTACCTAGTTATTTTAACCTCGCGTAATTTTTAAGCCTATTTTTAAGAGATAGGGTACGTAGGTTTTGTAAAACAGAAGCGAATTGATTTTTAGTGACCTTGAAAATTCTTGAGACGAAAATTGAGCGAAAATTGAGTGTCGAGTCGTAATCGAATCAGATTATTCAGTCTTACCAGATTTGTTAGTCAAATATTTATTTGAAATTTTTACCATAATGACAAGTGACAATCAGCCTAATTCTTTAGATAAGGAAATGGCAGCGAAATTTACGCCTGAACAAATTGCCGAATACAAAGAGTATAAAAAGAAAATTTTTTCCAAGAAATTGATAGATATTAAAGAAATTGATGAGGATGAATCCAAATTCAAAGGTGCTATGGAAAATATCAATAATCTTGCGGATCTCACTGGTTCTGAAATTAAATTTCACATGAAAGCTATTCTAAAAAATGGAAAAGACATTGAGGAAATTCAAAAAGATTTAAAATTGCAGGAAAAGAGTACTGAAAATTTTAATCTGAGCATTGTAACATTAGATCGTGATTTAAACAGTAAATTGTCAGATTTCAAGGATAGTTTCAATCAGAAAACTGATAGGTTACACGAAAATGATTCTAGGATACTTTCGAAATTCGATTCTTTGACTGAAAAATATGAGGAACTCAAATTGATTAATCAGGGTTTGGAAAATACCAACAAAAGTTTCGAAACTGATATTAAAAAATTATTTGAGAGAAATAAAGTGCTTGAGAATACATTGAAAAATCTTCAGATGATTTTGAAAGATTTAGGTACAGGCAAAGAAATCGATGTGAACGAAATTTTTAATTCTAGAACAAAGATAGAAAATTTAACAAACAAAATTTCTAGTCTTGAGGAACGATTATTACAATGTGAGAATAAGCCTAGTGTCGGAACAAATAAAATCGCGGTTAGATTAAATGAATTAACTGCCAAGACTCTGAGAGACAATGGCATTGAGTATAATAAGGATAATTATTACCATGCTATGCGGTTTTTGGATTTGTTTGAGAGATTCATGGATAGCCAGGAGGATGCTAATGAACAAGATTATATCAATTTGTGTAGGCAGTCTATTAAATATGAACCTGCCTTGAGATGGAAAAATGCTTCTTATGAATACGCGAATTGGGAATTGTTTAGAGATGAATTTGTGAAAGAATTCTGGTCAAAACAAAGAAAGAAGGAAGTATGGGCATATTTTCAGGATTTAGATTTGTCAGATAAGGTAACCACTGGTAAAGAACTGATTAATGAGCTTGATATTTGGCTAGGTACCATCAAATCGATGGATAAAAAGACTGAACCGGAAATTATTGTTGCTTTAGGTAGGAAGGTACCAGAATGGTGGTCGAATAAATTAAAGTGGGAAGATATTACCACGTCTGAGGGTTTCTTAGCGAAGCTTGAGGAATTAATGAACACTTTTGAGGATGATCCTAGATTTTCTGATATTTATGGTAAAAAATCGAAATCGTTGAACAAAACCAGTGTTGTTAATGGTAATTCCGGAAATAATTCGAATAATGGAAATAATGGTAACAACCAGAATTCCCAAAATTCGAATAAATTCAGGAATAATCGTAATAAAAATAACAATTCGGGTAATATCAATCAGAATAACGATAGGCGAGATAATAATGGCCAAAATAATCAGGAAAATCGTAATCCTAGGAAATCAGAAGGTTATAGGAAAAATTATAGGAATAAGAACTATAATGACAATTCGAATCAAAATTCTGGGAAAAATGAGTACTACAATCGCAAATCCATAGCTTATCCGGTAAATAATAATCAGCAAAATCCTAGTCAAGGTAAAAATCAAGACCAATCTGCCTCTAAGCAAATTAATAGCTTGTCCGTTTCAAAAAACGAGGAGGCAGGTGCGAGTGTGTCGAGTCAATAGATAATGACAAATATTTTTATACAGTAGGCGGATATCAGGTTATAGGTGACTCGATTAATTATTATTTGGCCAGGAATAGTCCAAATACGAACATGGAAAATCTCCGTGAGGTCCCATACTTGAAGGAAAATATCTCGCTAAACATGCTGTATGACAAACTCGCACCTGAAAAATTAAAATCAACAAAAGTAATTTTGTCTTGTGGAAAAAGGGAATTAAACAGTCCCAACTTCCCTAATTCGTATGTTTCCGATAAAATGCAAGAAATAGTTCGTATGTTGCTTGCAAAAGGAGCTGAAGAGATCGTGATGGTTTTCCCTCCGGTCCTCCCTCCTCGGAAAAATTTTGCTGTATCCGTGAGCCGATTATGGTCTTTCCGTCGTGCTTTCTATCGTCTAGAGAAACTAGGCAACGTGCACGTCGCCGTCACGCCTTCTCTTATTTTTGCTGAAACACAAATATCAAAAAAGACAGGTCGATCAACTTATATAAAAGATAGGAATCATTTTATTAAACCTATCAAGTCGAAATATTTTTATAATAAATATTTCAAGCGCTGGTTCCCTGTACAACGTGTTTATTCAGAACTTTTGAATTCAGTTAATGAATTTTTGTCCTCGGTAGCTCCGAGAGGTCCCTCCCACGCTAAGGTCGGGGGTGGGGCTACCCCTCATGAAGTGCCTCCTTGCCAAATAGGTAATTTTTCTCCCCTAATTGGGTCGAGGTGTCCTCCTCAAGTTGTGGCTGAGCGAGTGACTGGGCCTCATGAGGTTTCCTCTTGTCATTCTGACAAGCTTTCTAACTCAGTAGCTCTGAGTAGTCCTCCTCAAGGTGAGCCTGAGCGAGTGACTCGAGTTTTTGAAAACTCTTCTTCTGAAAACGTTGTAGATGAGCAGGGCAATGTCGTTGGTAGGATCGATCGTCAGATTAGGTGTTCAGAATCGAAACTAAAGGATGACTCGGTCATTCCTGAGTTCATTAGAGACGATATCAAACGGATGCGTGAGGAAAAGAGGTCTCCTGAGGAGCTTTTCCGAAAAATAGAGTCGAATTTGGAAAGTATAGGTAACCAGTTGGAAGGGAAGGATACTGTCGTGAAGCCTGCGATAGGACCCCAGCAAATTGAGACTCAGACTCTGAATTCTATAGGAGCCCAGAAGGATCCACCTATGAAAGATGAGGGAGATAGCGTTCAGAGATTTGGGTACCAAGAAGGGATAACCTGTGTAGTGCCTACCGAAATTCAAGGTGTCGTAATTCCTACCCAGCTAGATACTGGTGCTGAACCGAATGTTATGGCTCTGGAAACTGCTAGGTACCTACTAGATAGGTTTCCCGAAAATGTCAAATTCAAAAAGTTAGATCATTTGATTGAGATCGAATTAGCTGACAAGCAAATTGTAGGCACGATGCACAATTTGCTGAATGTCAGAATGAATTTTGGGAAACATGAGATAAATGTACCTTTTTATCTCATCCCCCAATGTAATCAGATATTCATTATGGGGAGGGTTTCGATGTTGGAATTGGGCATCGAACCTAAAATTCGTAAAAAATGTGCCTACTGTAAGCCCAAGAGGGAAACAGAGAAGGTCTATCTTCCTTACATGTCTGAGGAAGAGTACACTGGAGTTTTGAAAATAAATAATGTAAGACCTGCCGGTAGGTATGGCAATGAAATTCCTAATCGTATGAGAAAGCATACCTATGCTAAGAATGACAGGTTGGCCGATATTCCAGAATATGATGACTCATCGGAGGTATTTTTGAAAAAACTCTATGAGGGCCTAAAATCATACGTTGAGCAAGGAAAAATTTGTGACAAACGGAAAAAATGGGCTTATGACCTACTTAGTGAATTTTCCGATGTTTTTTCAAAATCTCCAGGCTGCTACACAGGCCCACCCGTTCATTTCGACATGGCCGATGAGGAGGAATGGAGGGGTGCGAATCACAGACCATCAAATAAGTTGATGCCTGCAATTGATCGAGAAATTAAAAAGATGTTGAGAGAAGGTACAATTACTCCATCTGACACTCGATATATCAATAATATAGTTGTGAAAGTGAAAGCAAATGGCAGTCTGCGCATTTGTTTGAATCCTACTTGGTTGAATCCAAAGCTAGGTAACAACTATAATGAGTCAGCAACTTTAGATCGAATTATTACCAAAAATGGGGATGCCGAATTTTTCTCAAGTTTTGATTTCGTCAGCGGATTTTGGCAACTCCGTCTGGACGAATATTCTAAAAAATTTTGTGGTTTTCAGATTGAGGGGCGTGTCTATCAATTTGAGAGGCTGCCATATGGGTTGAAAATTTCATCTGCCGAGTTTATCAAAATGGTAAATAGAATTATTCCTGATAGGGAATCTATCACTGCCTACGTTGATGACGTTTTGGTTAGGAATAAAGGCTTCAAAGAACACGTTTTGGATATTATTGAGGTTCTAAAAGCTTGCAGAGAATATGGAATTAAGCTCAATGCTGAAAAGACAGAATTGTTCAAGGCCAAGACTAAGCACTTGGGTTATGTTTTGTCTCCTGGAAAAATTGGAAAACAAAACAAGAAAATTGAGAAATTTTTAGAATTCGAGGCCAAACACTCCAAGAAAAATGGTAAATTCGTGTTGAAAACCGAAAATGAAATTTTGGCTCTGGTTGGACTGACTAATTTATACAGACGTTTTATTCCTGAGTATAATGAGATTATTGCTCCCATGATGAAACTCACCCATAAAAATGTCAAATTTGAGTGGGGGGAGGAACAGGAAAAAGCGTTTGAGAGATTGAAGTATGAGTATTGTAAAGATTTCGAACTTTATGCTCCTATTGACAATTTAGATTATTACCTATACACTGAATGTCTCGAAAATTCAATCTCTGGAATTTTATACCAAAAGGTTGAAGGTGTGAATCGAATCGTCATGTATTTGGATAAAAATCTTCAAGATTACCAAAAAAGATACACACCTACCGATTTAGACATGTTGGCACTAACCTACTCATTAAAGCGCTTGGAAATGTGGCTACATGGTCGGAAAATCCATGTTAGGCATGATGTTGGGACATTAATTTCGAAATACACTGCTTTAGCCCAAACACATAGAAAAGCAGCGCATTGGATAACTGCTCTAAACAGTTATGATTTGATTTTCGATATGAAACCAACCAAAACTGAGCTGAAAATTTTAAAACAGTCTCAGGATCCAAGTTTGACAGTGAATTCATTCAAAGTTCGTGACATTGATATGTCGACTGGGCTCGAACCTCTTGAATTGAACCACATTCAGCATTTTAGAGAAAATTTGCTTGAGCTTTTGAGTGATCTTCCGAATTGGCAAAAAGATGACGATTTTTGTGAGAAGATTTTTGATGAATTAGAGCCAATGTCTGAATTTTTGACTGAAAAACAGAAAGCCACTCGTAATAGGGTTTCTAAGAAATATGAAATCACAAACGAGGATGGTAAAAAGTTACTTTGGCGTAAATATACTGATGGTACGAAAGTCCCAGTTTTACCTAAAAAATTATTCAGAGACGTTGTGTATTATTTGCACGAAATTTATGGTCATGTAGGGGGGAATAAATTGGAAATTATTTTCAGACAACTTTATTTTCACCCAAACGCTCTGAAATTTATTAAAATGAACACGAATATGTGTGTCGTTTGTAAGGTAAATAAATGTTACGGCCAAAGGAAACGAATAAGGTATGCTCAGGTTGAGGCTTACCATAAGGGAGATATTTTGTCAGTCGATATTTGCGGACCTATTGCAGCGATTAGGGGGGAGGTAAAATATATTTACGCGGTAAAGGATGTTTTCACCTCGAAATTGTGGCTTTTCACAATGACAGACAGTGAGGCGGAGACAGTAGTCGAGAAGATGAAAATTTTGATGGATATCCTGAAAAATTATGGGGTCTCGCCAAAGAAAATCATGTCTGATCACGGTAGGCAATTTGAGTCGCGCAAATGGAAGGAATTTATCCAGTCGACAGGGGCAAAACATATTTTCTCCAGTCCATTTTCACCTCAAGGAAACTCAATCGAGAGAGCTTTTCGCTGTGTGGGTGAAAAGATGAGAGTGAAAATTAATGATAAAGTCCACGACAGTACCTATACTCATGAGGGGTGGGATGAACACGTCGAGGACGTCGAAAAACAGATGAATGATCAGCCTAATGTCCTTGGAATTTCTCCGAACGAGTGCTGGGGCATTGAGGAACACCTCACGGTTGGATTACCTGTAAAGAGAAACAAAAGAAACTTTAAGTACGAATTGAAACGTCTTAGGGAACTTTTGGAAAAAAATCTACTTCCCTCTACGACATCTAAGGAACTCATGAAAATGATCTGGGATAAGGAACAAGTTATTTTCGACGATGACGGTTACCTCCGAGTAGTTGTGGACGGTGCTTGCGCTGCAAATGGCTCTGAGGAAGCTATAGCTGGAATCGGTATATGTTTCGGACCTGATTCAAAATATAATGTGTCAGAACGCATTAGTCATGAGAAATATAAAAATACCAATAATCTAGCAGAAATTATAGCTGTTAAAAAAGCACTTGAATTCGGTATTGCTAAGGGGGTTAAAAGAATCAAAATTTTAACTGACTCAAAATATACTGTGTATGCTATTAACGAGGGGGCTATAAGGTGGAAAGCTAGGAATTGGAAAAATTATGCCAAAAAGGATGTCTATCATAAAGAAATTTTCCAGGAAATTTTGAGATTGAGGAGGGAGTATGAGAGGTGTGAGATTAAACATGTATTCGCACGTAGGTACGAATATATGAATATTCTGGCTGATCAGCTTGCTAGACAATCAGTCTACACGTATGAGGTGGCTGCCGAAAAAATCGACAGCATGACTGAAGAGCAAGCTATGGAAAATTTTATCCGGGAGAAAAGAAAGCAAATTCGAATTTTCGAAGAGCAAAATTTCAATAAATTACATGGTGACGTAATTCCTTACAAACCAGGTGATTTAGTTCTCATCACAGCTCATGGAAAATCTGATTCTTTCAGTTTAGTTTCGGAAAAGCTTTTGGAAAAACGTTATGGGCCTTACATTGTGAAATATGAACATAAAGCAAATTGCTATATGGTTTCAGATTATGCAGGAATCACAGACGATAAACTCGTCAATGTTCGCCAAATTATTCTATTCTTGTCTAAGGAACAGCTTGATGAGATTGAGGAGGAAGTGAGGTGTCACTCTTTAATTGATAAAAGATCAATTGAGCAACGTATTAATGATTACCTGCGTAAAAATGAGAGAAAAGGCATAAAAATAACGGCTAGAACTCCAGAGAGTGAGCAAAAAGATGTGAGTAATAATTTGTCTCCGGATAATAACATGCTTGAGAGATCGATCGACGAGGTTGACGAGAATCTTGAGTATGAGCTCGAAAATATTTCCTCTCCTCAGGAACTGGGGCAAGACTTGAGAGAGAATCCAGGTCTGAGTGAAATTTTCGAAAATGTACCTGAAAATCACAATGTAAGCATTAATCAATCGACATCAATGCAAACTGATTCGAGTTATAGTAAAAATGATGATCAGGTTACTTTAATTGATCCACGAACTCTTGATAAGGATTCTGGAATTGATAGTTCGTTCACATCTTCTGAGTCTGAATCCGAAAATCTTCAAAGCTCGTCTGTCTTGATTGATAATTCTGTAAATAATACAGAAAATATTAGTATTTTGGAAAATGAAAAAAATTCCAAAATTATGAAAAAATTGAAAATTGATTCTAAATTTGGCCAAGATTTAGAAAATTTGAAAAATTCAAAATCAAGCAGAAATACTAGGGCTAAGCTTAGGGAAGCTAAAAAGAATAAAAATTCTGAAATTTTGGATTCGAGCACTGATTTAGAGGAAATTAATGACGAAAATTTAATTCGTGAGTTGGAAATTTGGAAAAAAGATTCTGACCATGATTTTATTCCAAAGCTGCGTGTTGAAAAACCACCAGTTAAAAAGCTCAGAAAATCGATTGTTTCAAAAAAGCAAGGTTCAAATAAAAAATCTGAGTCTTCAGACAGCTCATCTGACGAGTCAGATGGCACTGATAAATGTCTGACCAAATTCAATGAGGTTTCGAAACGTTTTAGGAAAAAGAATATTTCACCTCAAGAAGGTGAACTTTTAGAAAAAGCTCTTTTGGCAAATTTCGATTCCGAAACGATTTCAAGATTAAAGGAAGAAGCAAAAGCTTACCTGGCGTCTCGAAAAAAGCGAGGTCGTCCAAAAAAACCATTGAATCTGAATTATATTGTGCTGAATAAAGCACCACTCGTGAATAAAATAGTGCTCGGACACTATTTTTCACGTAACCACGAGATGTTTTAATATGAACGCTTGTGGTGTTCGGTTTCGCACCTTATCAGCGGACCGAACGAGTAGGTAGGTTGGTTACCGGGTAGGCGACGCGTAGCGGGGTAACTGCACTTCGTTGCGATCTCCTCTGCCTACGCGTCATCCTTTGTTCTCCCTACCCGGACCATTTTCAACGGATGGTAAAGTTGGACCGTTTGTGACTGATTTTCTCTACGACTATGAGTCGTCATTTTTCTTGCTAGCAGCTCAGTCTGTACGTTTTGTGTGGTTAATTGCCTTTTTCAAGTGAAGTTCATGTTTGAATTTTGCTCATATGTATTTTTCTAGTCAAATTTTGGCAGAATTTTTAAATTTCGCGATGTATTCGCCATTTCAATTTTGAATTTTAATTTTTTTTTACGGTTTTGAGTTCCTGATGATTTTCAGTGAGCTTTTTGATTTTTGTTACCATGTGAGTACCTAGATATTGATATTTTCTTTGTTCTGACCACGTTGTCAGATGAATTTCGATTTCTACTTTTTGACTAATTTTTGGTTTGTATCTGATTTATTTTCAGTTTTAAATCAGTTTTAATGTTTTAACCAAGTTTTACCCAGAATTTTAACCAGAATTTTAATGGAATTTTAACGAGTTTTAACCATTTTTGTACCTGATTCCTGTGTCTTCTAGTCATTACTCGCCGGAGCTGGTCTCCAATTTGTAAGTCATAAAATTTTCTTTGAGTCGATATACATTCGTGTCAGTAGGTATACCTATTTTCTATATTTACGATACTCAACCGTTTAAATAGGTTATGAGGTCGTACTGGAATTTTGAATCTTCCTTGTTTGAATGTTCTTTTGAAGTGTCGACAATTACTGGGAGAGCGAAAATATTCTCAATAGCGTTTTCAATTCGGTTCTGTTGTCTCTTTTATACTTACAAAGGAAATTTGTGAGTATTATAATCAAATTGTTCAATTTACATACCTTGTATTAACACACTTCTATTTTAGTGGAATGTTATAATGGTATGGGTCGAAAAAGGGACGTGTGCATGCTCGAAGTTTGAATTGCTGATAATATTGGTTGCCATCTTCAACTGGAAAATTAGTGCCTGTATCATTTTGGCATCGTCAGTCTGGTTTCTCGTCGATATTTTACGTTTCCATTGCTCGAGAGCCCATCACCAAAGACGCGATTACGTAAATCATCGCAACAGCGGTAATAGTTCCAGAAGGGTAGAACGTGGTAACGCAATTCTCGAACGTGAGCTTTCGCGTATGGTCCAGAACGAATTAATCGATTGGAACATTAACCTCCGGTAAAAATGTCGCTGTCAGGTTCGATTTCTCAGTTGTCTCCATCTACAAGCTCCGGTCCAGCAGAAGTGGGCTTGCGAATATCGTCTCCCATCTCTCTCCACCCTCTCCGGTCCTGCGTCGGATGCGACATTTGCTTCAACAACATTTTTGTGGCATCCCCCCAAAATGGGACTACGGAGACTCGAATGTCGACGGTATGCAGCCATGTGTTTCATCATGGCTGCATATCTCGCTGGCTTTCGAGAAACCGAAATTGCCCCATTTGTCGGGCGGCGATGCCACTCCAGGATTTGGTTCCTTTTGGCTGCTACCAGGCCGAAGAGGGGAGAGAAATGGATGCGAAGTCGCGAGTACCACTCGTCGAGCTAAATATCAAACGGCTCTTGTTAAGGAAAAAGTTAATGGACACCGAGCGACGAGTAGTGGAACAAGCCAGGAACCTGACGTTGGTACGAGCTAGAATCTCAAGAGAAAATCGCATAGCGGACCAGGTTTCCAAAGGGATAATTCATCCGTCTACGATCGCTACCGTCTCGAGGGTTCTCTCGCGAGACCTGAGAGCATTCCGGCAGCGAGTCCTTGGAAATGAACGTACGGCGAATGATGATCGACGCAGACTGAACAGGGAAAACCTGTTACGCGACGTATTCAGAAACAACGTCATCGATGTCGATTCTGATGACGACGTACAGGTCATCGGCGATTCTCCGTAATTTTTTCGTCGTTCATTCGTAAAATTCTCGTTGTGGTAAAATTTTCTCGTTTTGTTTTGTGTCAAATTGTACCCGCGTAATTGTCAAGCACGAGCTTGCAATTCTTAGTATCGAAATTTTCTTTCTATTTGTACTCACGATAATGGTCAAAATCTAAAAAATCGTATTTAATTTCTTGGCAATTTACAAACACTCAAAAACGAGCAACGTAATGTGAAATTTCGGCCACTGTGTTTGTCAAAATTCTTGGTAATTTTTGATTTCGTAACTTTCCTTAAAAATAACTTAAAACTAGGCTTAAAACTAAATTGACTAGGCTCCTCTTTGGTTTCTTATAATTAGGAAAAATATCACAGTCTTCTTTTCTGAAATTTCAACATTTTTTCAAAATCATTGTCACAAAATTTTTATTTGCTACCTGAGGAAATTTTCTTTGGAAAATTATCCAATTTTTCTTGTCTTTTGACAATATTTTTCGGTCTAGAAAATTTATTTTTCGTCTTGATAGCTTAGGCTAGTTCTTATTTAAAAAAATTGTAATTCAATTTGAAAAACTTTACCTACCGGATTCGTCATTTTTGCATGCTAGTACCTACCTAGTAGTGGAAAGCATTGCTAATACCTACCTAGACTTGTAAATAGTCACGATTTCGTCTATTTCTCTTCTTATTCTATTTTCGACTTCCCAATGAGGAAGGAAAAATTGATAGGTAATACCTATTCATTACTTTGAAAGTTTTAGATAGGGCTGTCAATTCTGTAGAAATTCTCGTTTTTTTTGAATTCTACAGTTTAATGTTGTAAATATTTTTCTATACGTCTCAGTATGTTTTTAATACGTTTTATACGTTATCTTGCCACTGTGCAATTTTTATTTTTTTTTCTCGATGCATAAATTGCAGTTTTTAACCTAGATTATAAGTTTTTAGAATTTTCGCAGGTCAAGTACCTGAAAATTTTTCTTGTTGTTTTTAATGGTTAAGTTTTCCGGCCTATTTTTCTTATTTTTGTGCCGAGGCCTAATTGGCTAAATTATTTTCGTTTGACTCAATTGTGAGGTTTTGTACTTACGTTTCACTCCCTAGCAGGTAGTAGGGGTGATGCGTTTTAAGTTATTTGAAAATAATTTTGTTTTTGAAAATCCTATGAAAAAAAAAAAAAAAAAAAAATGCCGTAGAAAATTTTCGTGATTAATTTCACACCAAAAAAATGTATATCGGGTATTTTTTAGAAAATTTTATTTTTATAGGTATTTGTTTTCATGTATTTTTGCTTAGTTTGTATGTGAAACAAATTTTATCGATCGTTGCTTTATGCGCGAGTATATTTTTCTTGTAAATTTTATGCAATTTTCATTTTTTTTATGTCCGTTCAATTTTTCGACATGTTGCGTGCATGGTATTTTCTCATGTATATTTATTCTTCATGCTTTTTATGTATGAAATGTTTTATTCTGTTTTTCTCTCGTCTACGTACGTGAGAAAATTCTTGTAAATATGCATATTCTCATGTGAGAATTTTTACTTTTTATTTTATTTTACTTGTGAACGTGACATTTCTTATGTGGCTGAAAATTTCAGTGCGAAATTTCTTTTATTTTGTAAAATTGCATGCTTCAAATGAAGTGGTTTATTTTTTTCTTCTTTCGAAATGTTTTGCATTTTGTATATTTATTTCTTCATGATGTAATTTTGTTATTTTTATACATTATGAAATTGTTTATTTCTTTGCATTGTCATGTACGATGTATTTTATTTTTGAATGCATTTCTAATGTTGGCATATTTATTTTTGACTGGTTTTTACCAGGTTTGTAATATATTTGTTGATATATTCCTGTTCATGTCATGTATGCATTCGATTTTTCTATTTTGCATTTTATGTGTACTAGTCTGTTCAAAATTTTGGGGTTTTGATTTTCAACTTTCTCTCGTAGTGTCTATTGATACTTTTCATTTCGAAATTTTCAATTTTTGGAAAATCTTTCGTTTTTTCTGTTCTGGTGGGGAAAGTGACTTTGAGCCTGCTGAGTGCAGAGCGGTCATACGAAAATCGGTTATAAGGGTTTAGACTTCAAAATTTTACCAAAATTTTCAAATTTCGGTCAGGCTAAATTTTTCTTTGAATTTTTATTTCCATGAAAATCTACCTACGTCTGGGTTATAAGACTTTTGAACCTGCTGCATGCAGAGTGGTCATAGATTTTGAGTTCAAAATCGCTTGAAGGGCGAGGTTTCATGGAAAGTACAAAATTCTGTTTCCGACTTTGGATTGTTTTTGTTTCTCACATTTCCATAAATAAATACCTGTTTTTGGGGGTCTAGGCTTTTGAATCTACTGCGTGTAGATGGTCATAGATTTTGTCTCAAAATTCGTTGGAAGGGTTCAGGCACTTATGGAAACGTGTTCGAAATTTTTCTACTTTCAAAATTTCCAAATACTCTAATTCTTGGCTCTAAATTTTTGAACCTGCTGCGTGCAGGTGGGCATAGATTTTGATTTCAAAATTCGTTTCAAGGGCTAGGTATTTTAGGGAAATTTTTTTCAGTTTGCTTTTCATGACTCTTGCTCTCTCTTGCTTTGTACAGTTTCGATGTTGTGTGATAGTTACCATTAGTTATAAGTTCTGTGCTTATTTTTTAGTCAACGTCGAATTCCATGTACTCGGGAGGGGCAGGGGTGGCCTGGGTAACTGCACGACCCAAGGGCGCAATTACTACCGGCACGTTTCTTCCCGATTACCTGTCTTCAACATGTATTCGGTGGGGCAATGAACCGGTAGGTGAAATACCTCCCTGAAATTGCGCCTTTGGGGGTCGCGAAATGCTTGGATAGGTAGGTTTACCTACCTATACAAGCATGCGATCACCTTTCTGACGAAATTACAGGCGAAATTAGCCTGTGCTGTATTCGGCGAGTACAAAGCGCTTATCTACTAGATAAGACTTTGTACTTGACTTACGTAATACTACGTACCGAATACAGCAACTTTCGATCTTTCTACTCTCACCTAGTCGCTACTAGATTCTTCTAGTAGCTGACTAGATGATGAAATCAAACCGGCAGTTACGTAGGTTTACCCTTTCCCTTCCCGATTGCTACTTCTAGATGCTTCCACAGAAGCTGACAACTAGAAGTAGCTGAGAGCGAGAGCTCATTCGATCTTTGTACTTCATACGTTACGTTTATGTAAATACTAGGTACTTCATGTACATCGAGCGTTATCGCGTTTATTATTGATACTTCTAGTTAACGTGTGTTGTATATTTCGCAATCTCGGTTGTGCTAATAAATTCAGTTAACGTTTCGCCGTGCAAGATTTCTTTCTTTGTAATAAGTTGTGCACTCTGAGTGACCCAACTTATTACTTCGCGACTCGTCAAGTGCAATCTATTTGATTTGGTGTAATAAGTCCGGTGAAGTGACCGTTGACTCTGTGCCCACGGTAGCCAGACTCACAGGCAGACCCAGGATCCCATTGATCACCTCGTCTTGCGAAAGCCTGTCACCTCACCAACCAGCTCACGACTTACGTGAGGGCTAAACATCTCACTCAAAGCCAAACACCAATTATTACCACCAATTCATTTGGGTCAAAAAAATCAGTAAAATTTTCATTTCAGCCAAAAATTTTCGATTTTTTTATCCCACAGAATATTTGTTACTTTTGCATTGGGAAATGGGAATAAATTACAGAATGAGGTGCTGCATCTCGTAAAATTGGATGGCAATCGACAATTTTACCGTTCTTAAAAAATTGGTTTCTGCGTAAAATAATTGACAAAAAATCAAAAAATGATTTTTTTCTCTTCCCGTACGTAGCAGCATTAGTAATACATGCTTTACAGGAAACACCGATCACGAATGCTCCTGCTTGGCAAATGCTACATCGTCGAAAAACTCTACCCGTTGTAATTGCTCTTTGTTTTTGCGGCTGATGCGGCTTCCTCGACGACATTGGCGATACGAAGGTTGCTTTGATGTACGATCCATTACTTGTGCGCTGCCGTTCTGTCGGTCTCGTCGTATCGTTGCCAAAAATTGTTAAATTGATTGAAAATTCTCTCTCTCTCGCTCGCTCTCTCCGGATACGACACGCAGCACGATTGCGGCTTGTCGACCAAACACCGATCCTTTTCCAAAAAAAGGAGAAAGAAGCGGGCGAATCACCAGCGTAAAATAGGTACACATTTTTCTCCGAGCCAAGGTGTTGAATATTTCAACACTACCGCGTCGGACGGACGCGACACAATCGTCGGTGTGTCGTGAAAATTTAATATTTTCCCAAATCCATCTCCCGCTACTTCGTCGCCCTCGCCGAGCGTAATTTACCGTCGTAGGCAGTTATCGCTCGCGTCTCCTGAAAGCCTGCCAATATGCTACCGGAAAAAACAACCGACTGCTTTTTTCCCCTCGGTGAAACTTTTTTTCACCCTTTGCCAACCTTTATGCGGGATTCGTTTTGTACGTTTGTTGTTGCGGCAAAAGCATCCGAATACAAGAAGTTGTAATCGAAAATCTGGGCTCTATCGCAGTTTCCTGCTCTTTCATTCTCTTCCGCTCCGCCAAAGCTGCTGGGTTTGTTCCGAGCTGATTCCTATTGAGGCGACGTTGCTTTTTCAGTATTTGAACGCGATGTTTTTATGATCTGGTATCGAGCGAAGTATTTTCAAAATCGTGGGACGAAACAGTGACGATTTTTGCAACTCGAATGATCTTGATCTACCCATCGAAAGAATTTACACGTACATTTGAAGGTGAACTTTTCGGCCACAGCCAGAAGGAAAATTATGGAAAATTCATTTGAAATGAGGGTTAAAAAATGAGGTAATACTCAAGTGTATTCAAAAAAAGTTGAACATTTTTGTCTTTTCACTCACAAATAAAACAATGTTTCTTGAGCTACAAACGTAAAGTTTTAGCCTATTTTTTGTTTATTTTAATGAATGAAATGTGAAAAAATGTGAATCTAAGTCAAATTCAAATGTTATCTACAAAATCAATAAAAATCTTCAGAAATTTTGTAAAAAAAAGTCAATTTCTAAAAAAAAAAAAATTCAATTCCGATAAACAACGTCGATTTTGATCAAAAAATCAATTTTTAAAAAATTCAATTTTGATAAAAAATGTAAATCAATTCTCACAAAAAAATTTATTTTGATCAAAAAAGTCAATGCATAAGCATAAAAAGGTAATTTTGACCAAGAAGTCAAGATCAAAAAAATCAATTCTGCCAAAGAAACTCGATTTCGATCAAAAAAAGTTATCTTGACTTAAAAAGTCAATGTTGGCCAAGAAGTCAACCGAAAATTTCAATTCTGATTAACAAAGAAAATTATGATCAAAAATGTCAATTCCGACCCACAAAGCCGATTTTGATCAAAAAGGTAAATTCTGACTCACAAAATTGTTTTTGTTAAAAAAAATCAATTTTTGATTTCGATTTTTTAAAACATCAATTCTGAATTAAACAAACTCAATTTTGGCCAAAAAGTTGACCAAAAAAGTCAATTCTGACTAACAAAGTCATTTTTGACCAAACAAGTTGACTAAAGAATCAATTTTGATCAAAAAAGTCAATTCTGATTTGAAAAGTAGATTTGGACAAAAATTCAGTTTTGGTCAAAAAATCAAAAAAGTCAATTCTTCAATCAATAAAGACAAATTGACCAAAAAGTCGATTTTTATCAAAAGTGTGGGAGAACGAAGAAAACTGGAATTTTGTGCACAAGAAATTTTTAAGATGATTCGCGAGAACAAAATTTCAATATTTCTTCTCTGTTTCTTGCTTTTGAGGTCATGCATTCTGCTGAGAGTTTTCTAATTATTATTTCATGTCCAATTACAGGACCCTCGTCCTCAATTTAAAAGCGGTTTTCCCATTTTTGGGAGATTTTTTTCAAGTTTCATGAATGAAACAATGCAAAAAGTCCAAGCAATCCTGAAACAAACAAATTCGCAGTCAGTTCTTCCCCATGTCCTCTAAACTCGGACGTGAAATTCTGCATTTTTTTCGATCGGTAAAATGAATATTTTTTCATTTTTTTCCAGTTGAAAATTACTAATTTTTGTTCACAAATTGCGAACTAACCGATCAATCGGTGATTTCTGAACGGAATATCAGTGAAAAATCACAGTATCTCAACCGAAAGTTCAAATACTGAAATATCTGTAATTCTGCATTCTTCAAAAACGGAACAATTCCCAAAAAAGTAAATCTTGATTTCAAATCAAGAGAATAATCCTTTCTAACGAAGCTCGACGAATTTCAAACTTTTCCAATCAACACCATCATCATCACACCTAAAACCTTCACTTGAGAAAAAAATCCACCCTTCTCCAGATGTTTTTATACTCGTTGCTCATCAAATCACGGCTCGTTTAACGCTCAGAGTAACCACAGTCTTTAATGTACTAAAGTGAAAAACTCGGAAGGAATAAGTTTTCCACTGAAAAGAGATAAAGGGTGAAAGGAAATAAAAGCGGCCTGCGGATTAGGAACTAATGATATCTTTACGACTTCACCTTGGAATTAATATCATTCGCTCGCACCCTCCAGTTCCCTTCGCGTCACCACCACGTACCCTTCTTATTTTGTCCGGCTCATCCTTCTTCATCCTCTGCCACGCTATTCACTTTACACCTACCTACGTAGGTAGGTACCACCTTTCTCGGTATGTGTATGCTCGTATACATGGCATGGCATGGCATGGCATAGCAATGCGGATACTTTTTACGATACGTTGTTCTTTAGCTTTAGCGCCGCGCCCGCATTGACCTCTATTTTTATGACTATCGCGCTTCTTTGTACGTAATGTCTGCGTATGTAGGTATCGACAGCAGATATTCTTACTATCACTCTAAATCTATAACTGTATGTGAGTGAAACGTGTAGGTAGGTTCGCGAGAGACGCTTTTCTCGTGATCATGTTTTATTTGTTTTTCCCTTTACGTAGGTTGGAGCAAGCTGAGTCGTTATTTCACATTATTTAGTAATTATTGGTATCGAATTGACGATGTATCGTATTTATTTTTTGCCTTCGAATTTCATGCTATGGAGGAGGAGGTCCAAAAGTTGATCGAGATTTTTCTAATTCATTCATTCGACGTCAAGTTTCGAGCTGGATTTCTATTTAAAATTTAAAAAAATCCAATATGAAATCTGCATTTAGAGATGTCCTTAGTTCATTTCCAACAGTGAAGAAATCAAGCTAATGTTCTCCACCTCCCACCCCCTCCCAGCACCTCCAAAAAAAAACTTCAAAATCATAAGCTAAATTGAGCCATTTGACGATTCATATTTTCTTCCCAATTCACATGATCAATCAACGATTTCTCTAAATTTTTTGTACTGACATTCGAAAACCTTAAAATTTGAACTATCTAAATTATTATGAAATTTTGCTTCCTCAATTCAGCGTTGAAATTATAATTTTCACTAAAAATTGAAGTTTTTTCATTGACTTTTCAGTCGAAAACCATTCATTTCTTTCAGATCCAGAACGTATTTTTCATGTTTTATATAGCTCATACTTTTATCTCACAACTTTTTTACCAATTTTGTTGTTCTACATGGTTTCGAGTAGAAGGTGCATAATTTATACCTTTTAACTTCTCAGATTTTTTGTTCACTCACAGTTTCCGTATTTTCTTCATTCAGGGTTATTATCTAAGTCCATATATCACTGTTTATTCATGATCAAAAATTGACATTTTACAAAAGTGGGTGATTTTTTGAAAAAAAAAAAAAATCATTCTTAGCTTCTATTGGTCCCAGAAACTGGCGAGAGCGGGTGCGGGCTCATGTACAAAAAATTTAGGACTCTTTTCCACTAAAAACTTCAAAACACAATTAAAAATTTGAAAATTAAAAGTTTAGAAAACCATATTATTTTCTAACATTTCTTGTAATTGAAATAAAAATTTAATTTTCACTCGATCTAGCAATTTTCGTATATTTTAAGAATTTCATCGAATACTTTCTAAATTTGTTTAGAAAAAGAAGGCAAATCAAAAAAACAATTACTTACCAAATTCAAAATTGAATTTTTTGGTCAGAATTGACTTTTTTCGTTGCCTTCTTAGTCAAAATTGATCATTTTGGTCATGTTGTCATATGTATTTGATCAAAATAGACTATTTTTTCAAAATTGACTTTTTTGTAAAAATAGTGGACTCGTTTGGTCAAAAATAACTGGGTTAGTTGCATTTTTTGGTCAGAATTGACTTTTTTCGTTGTATTTTGGTCAAAATTGATCTGTTTGGTCACATTGCCTAAATTGATCAAAATCGACTATTTTATCAAAATTGAATTTTTTGGTAAAACTTGACTTTGTCAAGTCAAAAATGACTTCTGGTCGACTTTATTTTGCAAAGAAGAAACAAAGAAAAATCTGAGCGAAAACGTTGCACTTTTCAAAAGTTTAATTTGAGACCTAATACATTATCAAACCCATGTCAAAACTGACAAATTTTCTCTTAAAATGATGTCAATCAATATGAATGTTTTGATTTAAAAAAAAAAAAATCATTTTCGATAATTTAGATTCCATTCAGATAATTTTATAAAAACTGAGCACTTTTTAGAATCATTTTTCCAATAACTAATGGGGGGGGGGATGAAAAAAATATTAAAAATTATTAAAACGTTTAAAAAACTGATCTCAATCAAAACTCTTTACTCATCTCCCCCTCAAAAAAAAAAATAGACTTTCGTTCTCGTTTTGTTGATAATCACAAACACCGCTATAAATGTTTAATTTCGGGGATATTTTCAAAAAAATAACTTCAAAATGACCGAATTCTAATAAAATGCCAGACTAACACCTTTGAAATTATTTTCCCTACGTAAAATAAAATTGGCGACTATTTTCTCAACGGTATGATAACACTCCCTTCACCAATTCAAATTCAATCTTACTTACCAACTCCATTTTATATTACTGATAGGTATTGCAAATGAGAATCTGTTATAATTCACTTACCTGAAACAAACAAAAAAAAAAAAAACTTTCAATTAGTAATAAGAAATTAATATAATATCCGTTTATTCACCAATTTTATTAAACTTCATTATTCAATTTTTTCCTCTCCTCTCCTAATTTTTCGATTGAAAAATAGACATCAGACTACAGGACCCCGAGAATAAAAAATCTTAGTGCATATTTCCTTAATGGCTCACATTATTTTTATACCCTTTTTTCTGCTTTAAATTTGCCCAAAATAATAGTACTTCTTGAAATCTTTTTTTATTCGATTAAAAAATTCAAGTGGAAGATTATTGGGTTTTTTGTCAATACACAATTCAAGTCAATTTGAACTCATTCCCATAAATTCAAAAATAAATAGTCAAAAACTAGCAAAAATATCATAAAAAATTCAAAAATCTCATCAAAAATTATACACAATAAAAATAGGTCAAATGCATCATCCCAATAAAATCATTATTTCCATTCCAGATTTCCCCATTCAAAAAACTGCATCCATCTAATCACGCTTCATTCACCTCCACCACACAAAAATATCTTTCAACTCCGCAATACCATCTTCCTACTCGAGCTAATCATCACCCCTCCTCACCATCCTCGCACACAGGCGATAATTAACCTCCGACTGATTCGCGCCCATTACGTCACATATTCGCCAACTTCCACTCTTCTATCGAACTTATCACTCGAAATAATTGTAGATAAAATTCTACTGTTAATTCGAACGAGCTTAATTATCGATAGTCTCACTTCACCGTTGGGTAATTATCGCACCGCGGGCACCTTGCTCCCAAACACACACTCGGAAAATACACAGCATAGCTAATTTATTGATAAAACCAGCAACGCGAAACGACGTTGGCTTTTTTTTTCATCTCCCCGGCAACAGTTTCTTTAAACATTGTTTCCATCAGCAGCATTGGCGGTATCTACGACAACGCAACATCCTAAGGTAATTAAATTTCTATATTTTGCGGCGGAAATTTCCTCTACACGGTGCCCGGTGGCTGGCTTCAACTCCGGCATGTTTTGTTTATTACTTGGCAATTGGGTATACGCAGCTTTGTCTACACACCGGTACAAGTATAAGAACCCAGCTAAGCTTTAGCTTACGGGTTACTCTTATTTAATTCGGCTCGGGCTCGGGGCGAGGTAGGGGGGCGGTAGAACACGTGCGGTCGAGACGTTTAAATAAAACGAATTTATCTGCTAAATTGCACACGTAAACCATCCTCGGCTAACGTAAGTCAAAAACTTAACTGCCGACTGGTTTCTTTTAAATGGTAATTTCACCCTTGGAATAATAATTCAGGTGCGCGCCGCTTTTTATTCCCGCCGTAATGACCATTTCGGTTGTAAATTTTATTCGCATTATCTTAATCTCTCACTTCGCTTCGTGTGAGCCGAAATCCAAAGGCGACCTGGCCGGCCTCGTACCGCGATGGCGATTTATACTCGTGTATGTGTGGTATGTGCCGTCGTAAAAAAAAAATTTCGCCATTTTTCTCTCCGGTCAACGACGACCCCTACACGACTTCTTTACTCGCCCACTTGTAACCCCGAAACCGAAATAAAAGGTTGGCAGAAATTTTCGCCCTCGTAAATGTAAAAAATTAACCTTTTGCGAGCCGATGATAAAAATCTGCGTAAACGAGTATGACTTACGTACATTATTGTACGTTCGTGCTTTTTATCTAAAAACGTGTTTTTTAAACTTTTTTCCCTCTCTGCTTCTTTCTCGCTTCGATTCCTCTTCTACTACTTTTCACCGTACGTATACTTTTTTCAAAAACAAAATAGGAAAAAAAAACTCGACGAGAAACAAAACAAAGTAAATAGCTTTCTAAAGGTTACTACGAAAAGCAATTACAGTATACTATTAAAAAAGTTTTGCATAGGCGTTTGCGAGAAAAGAAGTTGATTCACCATATTACCCGCCAACAATATAGCTGAATGCATTTTCAAAGGGTAAGAGTGGAAATGAAATTTTCGTTCTTAAACTGCTCTATACGTATACGTGACAAAGCAGCAATGGAGAAAAAAATAGCAAGGGAAAAAAAACCTGAAACGATAAAACGAGTTAAAATATTTTTGACGAGATTTATAACGGAATAGCGCGCGTTAAGTTTTGGCGAACTTTTTAAGTTCGTTTTGTTAAGTTCATATAGTATTTTTTTTTCCTCTTCGGTTCGCTTCTGTGTATCGTGCTATCTCGCTCTCTGTCTATACCATTTCACCATACTAGGAATAACATTATTGCAAAAGCGATTTAAACTTTTTTAGTTGGCCCGTAAATACCCATACTTGTCAATATTTAATGGAATAAATGTCAACCCCCGAGTATACGACCAATATACCGCGCTGTGTACCCGTGACCGGCTTCGTATAAATATAAATCGTATTAAAAATGAAAAATTAATTCATTTTCATCGACGTAATTCTCTCATTGTTATCGAATAATATGAGTGGCGTAAGGAGGGCCGCGCCACGGCGCGTTTCTCTGCCCGAAGCCGATGTCTGTTATCTTTTTCTTCTTCTTCTAATTCGCCAGCTTTAGATATTAAAAACTTCGAGTACGTGTAGGTACACGGTGTCGATAAAATCGAGACTAAATTGGATTTTCTGATCGAAACGTTGAAGTGAAAATAATCTGGTCAATTTTTCAACTTTTTTGTCCGCCAGTTTTCTATCTGGTTTCTTTTTTGTTTCTATGTAGAGAGCAGTGTTTTTTTTTTTTTCAAAGTGCTATTTAACATTAAAAAACCTGGGGAAATTTTCCGATAGAATTATGAAAAAAATATTTCAAACAATATTGAAATTGAAATTAAAATAATCAAAAACACACGTATCAATAAAAACCATTAAAAAAATTGGAAAAAATACTTGAAAAATTCATTGTGGTCAAACACATGGCCCAAATAGTAGAAATTTGGTAGAAAATTGAGGGGAAATTTCGCACGAGGAAGGTATCCAACCTCAAATGAAATTTTTAGCAGAATTTCTAGAATTTTGATGAATTTTTGGAATTATGACCTCAGGAATTGATTGGAAGCGATTTCAAGGAATTTTGAAGTTTTCAGAAAATTTTAAAATTTTCCAGTGCTGGACTAACTCGATGAAAAAAATTTTGATCAAATCGTATCAAAACAGATCAAGTTTGATCTCAAAAATGTCCTAATCAAATTATACCTGTTTTTTTTTTAGATACGATTTGATCAAATTTTTTCATCGGGAAGGCTCATAAAAATGATCCATAAAAAACTTTGTCGACATATTTTAAAATTTTTTCTAGAAAAACTCTGTGACAAAAAATAGGGAAATAAAAAAACTGCACGACAAAAAAAAAGGGGGTTACACGAAAATATTGACGTAACTGAATCACGACCAAATAATGGGAATTCAAAACATAAAAATTAATCATTGCACAATAAACTATGAGCGATGAATTAATGTGAATGAACGATGATTCAGAGATAAATAAAAATAAATAATTCTTGGTCGAAATAAAATTCAGATGAAATTACACCAAAGTTACTTTAAAAAATCAAAAATTTTGATGGGGAGTGAGTAACTTTTAAAAATTTTAAAACTTTGAATTATTCGATTTGAATTATTAGCATAGATTGCTGTAACATGTCAAGTTCACCTTGCACCTGTCGTGTCGCCAGATTTAGGAATTTATTTTTATATTTAATGATATTTAATGTCGACGGAAAAATTTTAGGATAGAAAAATAACCAAAAATTCAACTTTTTGGACCAAAATTTTCAGGAGTTTTTCCTAAATTTCATCAAAAAATTTCGCTTTTGCTTCGCTTGGGTATTGAGGTTTTCTAAGAATTTTTTTTAAATTAGAAAAATGACCAAAAATTTACCTTTTTGGACAAAAGTTTTCAGTTTTTTAATGAAATTCATCAAAAATTTAGTCGATGCGGAAGATTATAAACGATCCACACTTTGCAGGGCAATGAGTTAATTTTGAAATTTTAAAATTCACCAAAATTCGAGAAATGAACTTTAGCACCTGAAATTTTGGATGTAAAATTTTTTTATGATGAGCTTTCAATCTATTTCTGATTCAGCTCAAAATTTTACTTCAAATTTCACTTCTAATACTAATACCACCCTCGTTGATAGAAAAATCTCAACATCATGAAAAGGTAATCAAGAATCGTAAAAAGTCCTAAATATGGAACAAAATTACCCGCATTGTGAAAAAAAAAAAAAATTAAAAAATTAAAAACCTGTCAAACTCAAAAGTTGTAAATTATCCAACAAAAATTCAAAAAAAACATTAAAATAAGACGTTTTCAAAAAGAAAAAAATCATCTCAGAAATTTTTTCAATGTTGAAAATTAATGAAAAATTAGACAAATTCAAAGTTTGAAGTTGATTTTTGATCAATAAATCATTTCCAGTCTCTTTAAGGAATCCCATCCCCCCCTCCCCCAAAAAAAACCTTACATTTTTTGGTCTCACACACTTATTCTTATCAATTCCAAGTATTCCATACCCTAAAACTGACTTCAAAACGGAATAACTTAGTTATTTTTGAATACAGCTAGGGGCCTGAAATCAGATCTCTGAGGATTTTTACCCTAAGTTACTCAATGAAAATTTTGTGTTTAAAAAAATTGAAAAAATCTACACGAGTCAGAGAATTTTTTTAAATTGACAAAAATTAAGCTTTTCAATTTTTACCCCCTTTCTCCTCGATTATTTCTAGTTTTGTTATGATTTTAAGATCAATTCATATTTTTAAAAGCTCGTCTCTGCATGGAACAACTAAACCATTCACCAAACGTCATAAAATTCGCCATGTACTATTTGCCAACCTCATCACAACTGGAAAAATGCCTATTTCGATACAAACCATACAATAACCATACCGAATAAAGAATAAAAAATAAGGAGAAATCGAGGCGACCCTAAATTACAATATTACCACATACATACAAAACTGCTACAAAATCTACGAGAACGCGGCTCCGCCAGCATGTGAGCCACTAAACCGCTCAATTTTCTACCCTGTTGGTTATCTTATTTGCGAGAACGTCTGAAAAAAGAAACTGTTGATTTTAAAAACGGCGCTACAGTCGATTCGCAACAAAATGAAAATTTACTCGACGCACGAAAACAAGATTACATTATTATTATTTTTCTACTTCACAGAGTACCAACGATGGAAATAGGCCTACATTTCGAACCGATAACGAAAAATGATAAACCACAAATACGACAATTTATACTCGACAACTACTTCCCCGAAGACCAAATTTTACTAGCTAATGGACGTACGACACCTACCGAAGGTGAAATTCAATACATTCTCGACATCATAGACGAAGAATTATCCTTCAAGGCTTACAACGGAACGGAACTATGCGGTATAGTGCTGAACGGCGAAGTCGATCACAGCAGCGTTGATGAATACCAAAAAAAAGTCGACTCTTGCACTTGCGAGACTTTCAAAAAGGTATATTTACGCCAATCAGCGACAAAACCACCATTCTTGTACGGGTCATCGTACCTCGACGAAACAGAATTTTTTTCATAATACGGTTATTTTTGCTTTATATGATTTACAGATCCTGGAATTTTATTTATCGTGGGAACGCGACACACATCGTTGGGAAATACTACCATGCGATGAAGCATTCAATATACACGTAATCGCCGTGAAATCGAGCTACAGAAGGAAAGGTATTATGAAAGCTTTAGTGAACAGAAGTCTGGAATGTGCCAAACAACTCGAACATACCTCGGTCACGGTTGATTGCTCCAGCTTCTACACGGCGAAATATTTCCAAAAGACAGGGTGGAATTGTATATTCGCTTTGCCTTTTGTGCATTTCAAAGATAAGCAAGGAAATCCGTTATTTGTGAAGAAAAATTCGCCGCATTTGCATGTTACAACGTTTCACTTGCAAATTTAAAAACTTCAGTTACCATGCAAATACGTTGAAATAGTACGTACCTAGCGTACTGTACATACGGCGACGCGCATCGTCGCATCCGCTATCTTTTACCATATACTCGCTATCGTATGTATAAGTTGTGAAAAGTTTTATCACGTTAACCAATTAAACTGCTTACTTACGTGTTTGCAACCAACAAAGTACACAAAATATTCGAGTAAGCTGTTTAACTAAATAAAACTTCTTTTTTTTAACGTTTATTTCGTACTCGTCGCGAAATTTTAACCCATTTTGATACCTCACACGGCCTGGTTTGATTGAAAATTCATTTCAAAAAAATGTGGCAACGTCGCAATCAGTTTTCCGGCTTAGGTGCCAAATTTCTTCACGTTTACGAAGTTATATCACTAGTTAACAGTCACCCTGATATTTTCGACTTGAATTTATCATTCATAAAAAACCAGAGAATTTTTCAAAAAAAATTATGCCATGTTGCCAAATCTTTTTCACGTCCATCATTTTAACTGAACGAGTTTTTTCAAATAAAGTTGTGTAATGTATTTTTATCAAGGTCTCTTGATCCTCTAAATTCTGTTCTGAGATCATTTTACTTCCCAGACGTTTCCATTACTCGCTATAATCATTTTCAAAAATTATGCGACGTTGCCAAATCGCATTCATCCAAATTAGATGAAATGAGGTATCGACATTCAGATTTATTGACGGACTTTATCTCTTTTCAGATTATTTCGTTCGCCAGAAAACTCCATTGCTCAAAAGAGCAATTTTCAAAAACTATGCCATGCCATGCCATGCCATGCCATGCCATGCCATGTTGCCAAATCTTTTCTACAACATACTGTAAGAATATGATCATGTGGGGTACCTTTATCCACGTATTTCAACCATTAGAATTTAATTTTAAGATAATGAAGCCTCTCAGAAGCTTTCATTTTTGACTGCGGCGAATTCGAAAAATCATGCCATGTTGCCAAATAACTTTCACACTCGTCATTTTTCAATCAAACATATGAAGTATCGTCATGAAGGTTTAATCACGTGCTAAATTAAATTTTAAAATAATTTCAATCATCAAGGCCTTACATCACTCATCACAGACATTTTCAAAAACAATGCGACGTTGCCAAATCAATTTTGCAAAACATTCTCTCAAATATGATCATGTGGGGCAATGGGCAAGCTTCTCCAGGGTTTTTGGCTTACTCAATTCAATTCTTAAGATTATTTCAACGCCCCAGCGCGTCCAATTCTCACCATATCAACTTTCAAAAATCATGCCACGTTGCCAAATCAATTTTACATCCACCATTTCTGCTGTATTTCTTTTTCAAACATGGTCGTGTGAGATATCGTTATCAAGATTTCTCGACCCACGACGTTCAATTCCGAGGTCAATTCATCTTCCAAAAGCTTCCATTCCTTGTTATAATCATTTTTAGGAATCATACCATGTTGCCAAATCGGTTTTATCCAAATAATTATGATGGTATGAGGTATTGATGTCAGATTTATTGAGCTACCAAATTCTTTTTTGAGATCATTTCATTTGCCAGGAACTTCCAATCACCATCAAGAAGCATTTTCAAAGCCCATGCCATGTTGCCAAATCTCTTTGATAATATATTCTCTCAAATTCAAACGTGATCGCGTAAAGTATCCTAATCAGGTATTATGACCCACTGATTTTTGTTCTGATGACTACCATTTGTGACTATGACGATTTTAAAAAAATATGCCACGTTGCCAAATCACTATTACTCTTGCCATTTTCTAATAAAATATGCTGATCCAAATTATGATCGCAAAATTCAAATCTGAAATCTTTTCAATCGTCAAAAGCTTACGTCACTTCATACAGGTATTTTCAAAATCCATGCGACGTTGCCAAATAACTTTTACAAAATATTATTTCAAATATGCTCCAGCGGGGGGTATCCTCATCCAAGTTTTTTGACTCGCTGAATTCAATTCGAAGCTCATTTCATGTCCCGGATGCTTTCCTCCCTCACTGTATCCTTTATTAAGAAATCATGCCACGTTGCCAAATCAATTTTAATTCCGCCATTTTCTAATCAAATATGATCATTCAAATATGGCCATGTGGGGTATCATTTTCCTGGTTTTTGGACCCGCTGAATTCGATTTAGCGATCATTTCATCGCCCAGAAGTCGCCATCGACCTCTACAGGCATCTTCCATCACTACACATCTATTCTCAAGACACCTCCCGGCACATTGTCGCACGAGCCAATCACCTCCTCTATAAACCGTACCAAATGAGCTCGTCAAAGAAATAAAGCCCTTTTTTACGACCATTTCTACGAATAAACTACCCTACTCAACATAATAAACCTCCGTTCGTCGTACTTGTTACGATTAATTTCCAACGAATACGCTGCTCGTATAATACTATCGTATTTACAAACAACATTCAACACGCACCTAACAAAGCGAAGCATCGAGCGAGGGAGAAAAAAACTTGATTCGTCAATAAAATACGATATACCTACACCCCTCGCCTTCGGCGACCCATCTACGTATAACGTCGATCCTCAACAGTTTTAGGCAACAGTATTTTTGGAGTCGAATCAACAAGAAACAAATCAAAATTCAACAGTAAGCAACAACAAGTTAGTCGATGGTGGTAAAACGTCGACGACGACGAGGAAACGCGCTGTAATAAAATTCTGACAATGTAATCTTTAAATACCTCTTTCTGGCGCGCGCGCCCTTCTCGCTTTTCCTACCTCTCTTTATTTGTATACTTCGAAACCGTCTAAAATTTGCTTCTTTTTTCGGTTAAAAACAAGCTTTCGAAGAGAGAAAAAAAAACCATCCGACAACTTACTACATCGAAAGGGAAAAAAAGATAATAAAAAGGATATTAAGATTACTTCTAGATACCGCGCGCGTTACGTTCCCGGAGTGGGTGTTTTTTTGCTCTTCATACGTTTCTCGCTTCGGCTCTTCAAAACCCTGGCTAACTTTTACGATAGGCTATATCAGTAAAATTTATATATTCGACAAGTATCGGCAGCGACGAACGCGCGCGCCGTAAGCGCAACGCAAAAAAAACGAGAAGAGTAAAACTTTGCAGTTTAAATCTTGAGAAAATTTTGTCGAATAAAAGTGTGTTGTTACCTCGTAAAAACCAAAAACTAGACCTACTTAAAGTTCAGCAATAAAAAGTGAGTAGAAAGCAAAACGAGCATAGAAGTTGCTTGATTTTTGAGTTTGTCTGAAATTTATGCGCGCAGAGGAGGCGAAAAAGTTTCACCCTTAACGTTATTTTCTAAATAACTACATCAACGCGCAGTTAGATTCCTCTCTCGCTTTTCTTTCTTGTATATTCTTTCTCGCAAATATTCGCCCAATTGGATACATACGAGTCGGAGGCTACGCCGTAGCCGCAATTTATACAACGTATCGCAATCGTATCGCCTCTGCCGACGACAGTGTTTCCCAAAACTTCCCATCTTCATCGCTAATCGCGCCAAACGACTTTTAAATTCCTCGTTTTAAACAAATTTCCCAAGCTCGTATTTACTGCCATAAAATATCTTCAACATTCAACAAGGTACCATATATAGTGCGATAGAGGGGAGCAGGAAAAAAAAGGAAAGAAGAGAGAATCAACAATATAGTGTCCTATAAAAAAAAAAAAAACTTCTACAAACAACAAGTTAAACGCTACAATAGAGGGTTCTTACATAAATAATACTGCTTTCACGTGAGCAATATCAGTTTTTATTACATCAGGTACCGAAAAAACAGAGCTGAAAAGGGGGTAAAAATTTCTACAACACTATAAAACTCGCATTCTTCGTCTCGCTTCGCTTGTGTATTGATTAATGATGTGCCAAGTTTTATAGTCAACGAAATTTATTTGTGTATGTGCGTGTGTTTTGTACGTGCATTTCTGCGCTATACATGGCGTATACCTATACATAGTATTTTCTTCTGTACTCGTCGCCTCCGCTTCGGCCTCTTTCTCTCTTTTTTTGGGACGAGTTTTAAAAGAAACGAAGCGCGCGCACTAGCGTGATGCCGAAGAAAAAACGTCGACTTAATAAAGGTACACATAAAGAAAAACCTATAAAACTATCGTAACATAAATCAAAACCTATTATTAATCGAAAAAATAAACCGATATTCGTCTAATTTCGTTACTATTACTTTCCTGTCCCTCTCTTCGATCCACCGTTTCACAGGATTCAATACGCAACGTGAGTATAAATAGGTATTTTTACCACTAAATTTTTTCCACCTCGAAGTCGAAAAGAAAAACACAAAAATCGAGATCTGCATAAATAATAGGTATGGGAAAACTTTGAAATTATCAAGGACTGATATTGAAACGTTTATTAATAGATATTAGATGTTGATTATCTTATGAAAATTTCAACATTATAAATTTGTTTAGCTACCTACGTTTAAAATAAAATTGAGGAAAACACTGGATACAAAAATACATACAAAGTATAGGAATTTTAGCCCTCCAAAAAAGTCAAACCATAAAAAAATTCACGACATGAAAAATACATCAAAGCTTCAAAAATTCGCAAAAAATTTCCTCTTTTGGGGTCAAAAGGGTCGAGCACTTTTTAGCAATATCAGATGAGATTTAATTACTCCCGAGGTATCAAATGATACTTATAAACTGACAGACAAAATGTAACATTTTCTCAATATCAACAAGCAAAAGTCTAGCATGACCTTTCAAAAGAATTTGGCAGAATTTTCGCTCCAAGCTTTGGAAAAATATCCCCCTCCCTACATCCCTACCGTCTTATATTTTTATACTTCATGAATTTCAATTATTTTCTATTTGTCTCCTCATCCTACTCTCCTTTTCAGAAAATTGTATTCCAATTCGTTTACAGATTTGGCCCCGGCGGAACCAAAACAAAAATTTTTTTTTAATAAAAGTACTCTAGAAACGAATATCGTGGTTTTTACCAATATTAAATTTAAAAAATGGAAAAATTATACAACGCAAATAGAAAGAATGTGAAAATTTCAAAATACTGAAATTATGAACGCAAAAATATAGACATTCAGGATAAATTTAAGGGTATTTTTATCCATGTAAATTCATAAAAATTTCAAAAATTGGAAGCAAAAATAATCTGGTCTGGGCAAAGCGAGGAAAAATTATCAAAATTTTGCATTTTCTGATTTTTCTAACCAGTAGATGCTTCAAAGAGCAAAATTTTGTCGAAAATTGGAACCGGCATGTTTTAAAATTCACATATGTACATTCGGATTTTGTAAATTTTCGAACTTTGAAATCGCCACCCTGTGGTTCAAATTAGGTTCAAAAAGGTCTAAACAGTGCAAAAGTTGAATTAAACTTCAATGAACAGTGTAGATTAACTTGGATTTTGATGTAAGTATTTGGAAAATTCTGCTTAATAATTACTACGCAGCACAATAGAGGAAGAAATTTCACCGCCATCGACATTCCTCCGATAATCACGTTTCTTTCCACCGGCTCTATCATCAACATCCACAGGCAACGATTTAGTCTCGAAATCATCCAAGCACTCTGTGTCTAATTTTCCAATCCCTCTTCTAGACGTGATCTCGAAATAACTCCATCTGTCGCTGGTACTCGTATCTGCCGAAAATGATTTCTTCGAGATATCTTTGCTGACTCGCTTGATCCCTTTATCTTCCTTTCTTTTCTTCTTATCTTTTTTTCCAGGTACGACACTGATATCTGATTTAATCTGATCACTGACTGATTTCTTTTCTTGTTTCATTTTCGAAAAATCTTGCTGAACAATAGATCCGAGTGAAGAAATATTCGTCATAGATCTCGATTCTTCGCCTGTATTTTTATCAAATAAAACAGTTATCGATTTAGATTTTTCTTTACGAGTTGAAAAAGCTTTCTTTGTCTTTCGTTTATTTTCCAATGAGGGCGGTGGTTCTGGAAATGATTGGATTGGCGACAAGGGAGGAGTATGAATCAGCGTAGTTTCCAGCGAATCCATTGGTATATCGTCGTCAACAATTGGAGCAGGGAAATTGGCCATCGACATATCTTGATCTGCTGATCTAAATATTCCATCCAATTTGCTTTTCGTTTGGTCGGCCAAGGAAAGAGTACGTTGTAAGGATGGATTGGAAATTCGCTGAGGAGACAGTACCGATCTTGTTTGAACCATTTGCTGATTATCCTGTGCTGAAGGTGTAGAAATATTGGTTGCATTATTATGGTTCTTGTGCCATTTTGCGATTCCTTCATTTTGGCCAATTCCAATTCGCTTTCTTATCAATGGTTTCGATTTACGAACATTACGACTCGAATTTTCCACAAAGGAAGCAATAGCTGGACAATATACTGCATCGTGCCAAATTTCGGGGTCGTTTTCCGAATCATTATTGATTTTCTGACCATTGGTGCTGGTGAAATCACGCAAGGGTTGCTGGGATGTTTTTTTTCGAGGCGATGATTTCAGTTTCAAACTTGATGGTGGAGGTTTTTCAACGTCGAAAGACAAATCTGGAATTTTTTCTGGTACTGGTTTCGCGGTAGAACTGAAGGAAATGGGTTTTTTCAATTTTATTGGATGTTTTGAATCTTCAGAAATATGACTTTTGCTGTGGTTTCCTGAAAATTCGCAATTTAAGACATAAATCACACTTTCGCTAGTAAAAGTGCAGAGTGGGTTCAAAAATGGTCTCAATTCATTTAAAAATTATAATTTTGGAGAAAAATTTAAAAAATTTTGTCCATTCTTTTAGAAAATTTTACGATGAATCGAATGATACAAATTGCAGATCTCTATTTCTTTTTTAAAAAAAAGTTACAGCTTGATATTTTTTCTAAAATTCTGCGAAAAATTTTATTTTTTGTGCCTTGCCCACGAAAAAGTGAAATTTCTGAGAAAACCAAGCGTTTTAAAGCCATAATTACCATGAAAAATGTTGTACAGAATTAAATTTCCTATCGGATAGGACCAGTGAGATTTTTTTTTTGGGGGGGGGGCATAGCTTCCACAAAGTTGAACATTAATAACATTAATAGAGAAAATTGAAAAATACAAAAACGAAATTTTTTTCTTTTTCTTAATTACCCCCACCAATGTTTAATTTTACTCGAAAATACGAGTAACTTGAAAGCTATGCCTCCCATAAAAATCTCACTAGTCCTATCTGATAGCAAAATTAATTCTCTACAACTTTTTCCATGGTCATTATGGCTTTAGAACGTTTAGTTTTCTCAGAAATTTCACTTTTTCAAAGGCAAGGCACAAAAAAAATGTGTTTTTTTTGGCAGAATTTTGGAAAGAATGGGCTGTAATTTTTTTCCGATTTGTGATATTTGATTTTTTGGACGAAAAAATTTTCAATTTTTTTCTAATGCTTGTGCTTATTTCTCTCAAAAAATCTGATTTTTCAACCCCCCCCCCCCCTCCCTCCCTTCTTTTAAGCAAACTTTGGAAGCCAGGATTGAGCAAGGTGATGTATTTTGATATCAAGAATCAGAATTTTAGCATTAGAACCGAAACACAGAACAAACAATTTTTCATCAACCTGCATAATTTCTTCCAATTTGATCAAGAAAAATTTGGCCATTTTTGTTTCCATCTCGACCCACCATGAACTGCAACTTGACCTTTAATCTGCCACACCAATCTACATCTACCAACAAGCCAACCACTTGAAAACACTTCTCTCGTCATCATTCGCGATACTCTTTCTATACACAATCAACGTCAAACTCGGGAGCAGCCGGCGTTCCAACGTCGTTAATCGATTCACCGCCGCAGCGACTGCGGCTGCTACGAAAAATAAAGCTGTTATTGTACGAGGACGAGTCAGTTACAACGTCTAAACTTTAGATTACTTTCAGCTTATCCCGATGCGATGTAAAAGTTACACCATATATATGTCCTTACCCTCTGCCTTGGAAGAAGACAACCATCCGCGTACACCGAGCAAGCTGTACGAGAGAAACGAAGACAGAGCGATTGTGTAACTATCATATAATAAATTAACTACCCCGTCGAAAACAGTTACTTCGCTAGTTGTGATAACTTCGACGCGAGCGACTTGCTGAATACGGTTCTGCGTTTGCTTTTTTTTTCACCCTGCTCGTCGACCTCTCGCTTCATTTTTAATTAGGTATGGTATTAGTAGATAGTCTACGACCGACTGATTGTAGCTGAGGAAACAACACCGCACCGTGTTGATAAACGAGCTCGAAGGCAACAGGCTACAAACCGAGGGCAACGGTTACCATCACCTCGTCTCCTTTGCTGGGAACTCGACTCCCTAAAATTCAACATTTTTCACACCGATCAACGTTAAACTTTAATTAACTCGTTCCTCGAACCAACGAATACCGCGCCCACGTCGAAAAAAACAAGCTTTTCCTCACCTCGTGTCAACCGCGACAAATTCGTCATAATTTATTCGATGCAGTCGAACAACCGGGTAATGGGGCGGACCTCTTCAAAAAAAAAATCGCATGCCAAAGTTCACCTCTCTTTTTCGCGCTGAATACCTCCATCGCATAGGTTACCTCTTCTTCGCCCTCGGTCGAAGACTGTTTTACACCGGAAATACGTCGTACTTAACGGGGCCGATACGCGAATCTCGCAACGAGAGCGCCATCAGGACGACGACGACGACGACGTTACGAGGTGCAAAAAAATCAACTCAGTCACGCCATCGCGAGCCGACTGCGATGAGAGACATTAACGAATCAGCACGAGATACCAATTTAAGTTGCCTGTCGACCCTTCTTTTCTACATACTGCCTGCATATACACTTTGGAAAACTCGACGCGGCGTGGCGACGATGCCTGCCTGTCACGCCATCAACTCGAATACGTATCACGAAGATGTGTAGAAAATAAGAAGGGGCGAGAAAAACTTCGTCTCGCTGACAAAATGGAAAACTTCGTGAATGGATTTTTTCGAAACTCGTTCGTTTTCAAATAGTACACCTAAGGTTAATATCTGTTCGAATTCAAATGCAGTAAATCACTGAACTCTGATTAGGTAGGTATTTTCGAAAAAAAAATTATCTAAAAATATTGACCAATTTTCAAAAAGTTGAGAAATATTTTTTTAAAAATTAAAAATAAAGTTAGAAATTCCTAAATTTTGTTTACTAAAAATTTTATGTAACCCTATTTTTGATTAGAACAAAAAGGCTGTAGTTGAGTTGATTCTTGCGTGGGGAAGGGGGGAGGAGAAGGAAGGTACGCACAAATTTGATTCCCACTTTCAACAAGAAATTCGAGTGTAGGTGATTTAGACCTTTTCGCATAATATCATGAGATTTTGCTCGATGAAGGAGGTATGAATAAAGGTGCCTGTCTTTCCTTCGAGAAATTACTGTTCTGAAAGAGGAGTCTAATTTTTTGTTCAGATTTGGAAAATTACTTTTAAATATACTTTGTTTTGGGACATTCGAAAAGAAATTTATATTTGAGAAAACAAAATTGCTATTCATGACTAATTTAGTGAAAATTTTGTGCTATTGAAAATGGTTTACAAGCAAAAAAAATTCTTATGATTGAAAGTACTATAACAAATGGACCCAAAACTTGAAAGTTGTTGATTCGGTAGAGATTTTATTCTAATTTTACCAGCTCAATTTGACAAATTCTCATTTTTTAATCAAATTTTTTTGCTTAAAAATTCTCTAGGCGTGTCCAGAAATTAACTAAGAGAAGGGCTCAGAATTCGAGAAAAAATATGGGGATTGTGATCAAATTTCAAATCAGTTATTTTACACTGATCTTTCAATCAGAATTTAGTGATTTTTTTCTGACAATTGGGAACTGATCGAGAAATTAGTGTTTTTTGACAAAAACGTCAGAAAAAAATCAATAATATTTTTAAAATAAAACGACTAAAACATCGCCTGAGAGAAGTCAGGCCGAAAATTTGTTTAAAAAATGCAATAGAGGGGGTTCGAGTCCCTGAGCTCCTCCTTGAGTGCCCCCCGACTTGTACAATATTTACAATCACAACAAAAAAAATTATCAAAGCCAAATTTCCAGCGATACTATTTCCAGGGCAATGGTAGCAAAAATGGGCCGAATACAATTTGGTATCGATTCGGAAAAAATGATCCAATTTGTACTTATCCCCCCCCCCTAAAAAAATGAAAATCAATTTATATAATGTGTGAATTCAGGAAATCGAACTCACCAACTTCCAACAGATGAGTTTCGAAAAAAAAAAGTAATCAGTTATTTTATACCATTGAATTAAATTGCAAATTTCTATTCTAGATTTTTTCTGTTTATCCAAAAAAATACAATTTTTTTGCTCATTATTATTTTTAGTATTGTACAATAAGTTGAAGTTAATTGATTGAGCGATCGATCAATCGAACTTCCTCAAGACTGAAAAAATAATATACCTGTAAATTAGTCAAAAATTAGATGGAAAAAATTTGTATTGTTTTAAATGGAGGAAGGGGAGGACGTCGTAAAAAATTCATTCGGAATGTTTCAGGTTTCAGAAGATTCTAAAAGGACAAAAATGTGCATATTATTCTTGCTTTTGAAATTCGTGTTTCAAGGTTAATCCAATAATTTAAAAAGGGCTGGGAAGTGAGCAAAAGAGTGAATTAATGACAATATCAAACAAAAACTCGATTTTGAGCTCAGAACCACTAGAAACAAAACGAACAACATTCCACTGAAATTTTTAGAGCTGAATTCTAGCCCTTGTGGAGGTGATGAGAGGGGACGCGGACGGGGGGGAGGTCAGATCCAAAAACTATATCAATATTCGAGCTCTGCGCTTTAGGAAACATGACATGCAATATTATACTTCACCAACAATTTTGGAGCACTGCTGTCTCTTGAAGGATTACAATCTTGCTTCAAGTCTAAGTGAAACCACACAATTTTGTAACTCAAGACATCGAAGTTGAGTATTTTGGCAATTTTGTTTTTAAATTCTAAACAATGTAATTTTGTCATTTTTAATGAAAATTGTAGATTCAAAAAGAAAAACAAAATCATATTTCGCATTTTCATACAAATGAATGAATTTTGAACAAGTTTTCTTTTTCAAACCGACCAATTTTATTAAAGGTGGTGGATATTTCTTCAAAAAACCAAAAATGGAGTAAATTTTTGAATAATTTTTTGAAAATTTTCACAAATTCTGACCTTTTTCTGTTTTGAAAAAAATATTATTACAATATAAAAAGACAAAAGCTAAAAGTTATAATTGAAAAAATTGTCATTTTTGAAAAAAAAAATCCGTATTCAGAAATTCACGATCAAAAACAATTTTTAAAAAACTTTTTTCCCAAAAATGCCAGCAGTTTTGGAATTTTGAAATAATTTTGAACAAAATTCGAAGACCCAAGTTCAAAATTCAAGTCAAATTGATACGAAGCTATCCATTCGCAATATCACATCCCAAGTTGAAGGATATCAGCAGCCAACCATCAATCGATACCTAACCTTCTACTTCCCAAACCCAATAAGATCATCATTCATCATAAACCTCGTCTTCCTCTACCCAAATACGAACAGCAATAAAAACAGGACAGAGAGAAAAAAACAAAACCTCACGACCTGTCATCCCAAAGACAAAAAAACCACACCCTATATCAATTTTAATCGTCCTTACCCAGAATTTTTTCCTTTACCACGTCAATCGTGAAAGTATACTCAGAAATACATGCTCGCTTACGATGAATCGGCTTAATAATAAATTCGGAACCGTATGCATTTCCCAACAAGTATACCTGCCTTTCTACCTATCTGATTGTTAAACAAACCAACGCAATATAAATTTCCAACCTTGTGCAGAGCAACAAGGCTTACACCCCTGCAGTTAACGATGTAAACGAAACGAAATAAAAAGAGACAGCGAAAAACCACCCACTAACGAAGAAACTCGTACTAAAAGAGACGACCGAAGCGGAGCGGAGCCTTGGATTCGTTCGCGTGACTGGTACGGCCTAACTCGAGCCACCTTTATGGTAGACTTGACTTTTAAAAGCCGAATGCCAGCGCATACGATGGTAATATTTGTTGCTGCCATTGTTATTATTATTACGTCGGTGGAAACCGCTGCACTATCCTTTCTGCCGGTGGCCTTATCGAATATTTCGCCTTCGCAGAAACCTCGATAATTTCGCAACCGTTGAAAAATATTCGCAAAATCCATCCGTGCAGTATCATCGGCGATTCATCGTTACAATCCATCCAGTTCAGCGGTAGAATGTGCGATGAGACCGCGTGTTAGATAAATTGCATAAGTAGTTTGCCGTGTATGCGGTTCTCAGCTTGTATTTACGGCGAACAAGGTATGCAATTTTATTAACGCGTCGCCGGCCGCAGAATCGAAGGCTGGTACCGAAGGAGCAACAACTCCGAAATGCCACCGACTATTTAAGGCGGTTAATTATGCAATTTAATTAACATCCGTTGTTAGTACGACGACAACGACGACTGCCGCATCCACGCACATCGAAATTACCTCGAATGTATACCGCAGCGCCACATCTTCCCTAATACCTACATTTGATCGGTTTATAAACATCGAGAGAGTAAAAGGGAGACATACACACATAAATATATTACCACTGAGACCTTAAACTATCGGCGTATCCTTTTAAGTATACCGTATTTTCGATATAGGTCAAACTCGGTCGCAGCCCAACGACTAGTGGTCGTTTAATTATCCATATCTTCCTACTTGCAAACTCCTCTGTTCGCCATTTTCTAATAGTACAAAAGCTGGTCGTCGTACTTTCCGAATCATACCTTCTATTACCTCGGTGAACTCGTAACAGGCTGATTTCTGAACCCGACAACCCGAGTTAGCTATAGAAACGCCATTACCGAGCTTTAAATACCCTCAAAATATACCATTAGCGTACCAATAACGGTGACCGTAACGTCATCGTTGAGAGTACCGTTTTCGAAAGATCCGTATAAATGAAAATCACGACCTATAACGTTGTCGATTAAAATGAAAAAAATTATAATGTGGACTTGATTCGTCCTCTCCCTTCGCTGCAAGGGTCCAATTAATGCATCTACCTTTAACAAAAACACCATCGAAACTTCAATTTTGTCATGAGGTAAAATTTAAGATAACTCCTTTTCTCTCTGATATTCGTATTTATGAGTTTAATTAATGAAAATGTGGCTAAAATTTGAATATTTGATCATTCGCAACCAATACGACCGATCTGCCATTTTCATTTAGGTATTTGAATGTTTGAAATGAAACTTTCTTTTCGAGGCATTTATTAGGAAAATTCAAGCTCTGATTTTGATGAGTTTTTAAAACAAGATGACCTAAGGTATTTCAATTAAAATTCGCCAATACGAAAATATTTTTGAAAAAAATGGTCCCTCGTTTTCACCATTTCACACGCAATCGAAATCGAACAAAAAATCTAAGGTTTAAGATTCTACACCTTTAAAGAAATGTTCTCGCAGTCGAAGGATTCGGTTAAAAACTCACATAGTTCTAATGAGAAAAATTTTCTGAGTGTAAAAAGTTATTCAAGGACTGATTTCCTTCATTTCGAGGAAAAATTTTACCGCAACAAAAATCTTGAGTTTTCAATCGACATCGACAGAGAATTATTCAAAATAAAAATGAACAAAAATAGGGGTAAAAATTGCTTTAAATAGAAAAACCTCACTCTTTATAATGGATTAGATAGTTGATATTCTACTGAAAGGTATTATTTTTATCAAAATTGAACCGAATGAAGAACAGAGGGTATCAGGGGACAGTAAACTACCCCCTGATAATGGTAAGTGTACCATAATGTGGGGCTACTTTGAACACGCGTGTATTTTCACTTTAAAGACGTCTGGTGACTGGAAAAATTTTTTTTTTAGATGGAACAGATTTGTAAAAATCTCATTTTTGAAAATTTATTACAGAAAGATGTAGGGGGGAAATAGTAGGCCAAAATTAGCAAAAGCGTCCAAAGTAGCCTCGGGGAAAAAATTGTAAAAAATCAGCCAAAATTGTAAAATTAAAATGGAATCACTAAAGTTGAAAATTTTTAAAATTGTGCTCACTATTGGAAATTCATTTGAACGTTTTGAATTCGTAGATTTGAGGGAGGGGAAGAATTTTTATACTTAATTAATCTCCCCTCAGAAAAAAATGCCTGTAAAATTTTTCACTTGACCTCCAATTCGCTCTCACTTACTTTTTCTAACCTTTCACTTCGCCCTCGCCTTCTTTGAGAGAAAAATTGAGTAACTAACGTCTTCAAAAAAAAAAAATATTATTCTCTTATATCAAATCAATGAGAAGATCACTGAAAAAAAGTCAGAATTGGAACACAGAGAATATCAGTGAAATTTTTTGGTTTTCATCGAACTTAAGATGAATAATTTAAAATAATTTCACTGAAATTGCAGCGAATTTCAGACATTATAATGACTTTTTACTAAATTTTCTCTGACTTATCAACAATTTTTTCCCAGTTTGCTTTCAGTAATTATTTTTTCATTATTCATTCCGCTGATATTCTGACTGTTTTCCAGCAATTTTTGATAATTTCCATCGATTTATGAATGAGAGAGTAGGCTACAAAACCTCAAAGTTTTCCTAAAATAGTTTCAACGGTGGAACTTTTGTATGAAAAATCGTCCAATAATCTGTAATCTGTACCCCTAATCATACAAAACACAAATTTTCTCCTTTTTTTTACAGTCAAGATATTTACAGCTAGAAAGCTCAAAAAAAATTAAAAAGCAAAATCAAAACTTGGCCACGAGAATTGACGAACAAACTTCATTAAAGCCCTTCAAAATTATTGCCAATTGCAAAACTTTGCATCAAAAAAAAAAAAAAAAAAAAAACGAGAAATTTTTTTATCGAGAACTGAAGATAGAGTTTTTCGTGTAATGCGTGTAGCCTATTGGTTTGCCCGAATTAATGGTAAAATGTTATCAGTGAACGAAAACGAAACACCTTCGATTAGCTATGACGTAGGAATCCGGTAGGAATACGTCATGAATACGTAGGGAAAACATTCCATTTTACCAGTTGTTTAGGCAAACCAGTTAGACTACCACGCATTACACCGTTCATGACGTCAAAAGCGAAAAACTCTATTTCACAATCAGGTTATCCTCAAATTTATGCTTCAAAAAAATCTCAAAAATTCAGAAAATCAATGGAAAAACAGCTTTCTTTAAATTAAAAAAAAAATCCATATACTATTATTCGTAGATCTTTTAGTAGATTTTCGTAATCACTTTTCATTTTTTTTTGTTCTTTTATTTTGGAAGATTTAAAAAAATTGAATTTTAACACATTTCAAAATCAATTTAACTAAATTTTCAAAGTTTCCATACCATTTTTACATCAATTGAAACTATCTTTGCAACACTCCAATATATTTTATTGAAACCGAATTTTTGGTCCAAAAAAATCATTCCACTTTATAGAATAAATTTGAGATAAATTCCCAGATTTTTTGAAAATTTTTGCACACGATTCTCAAATTTTTCACCACTTTTCTACCATATCTGAAAAATTCCACTTGTGTCACTCAAACAGAAATATGCAGCAAAACAGAGGAATCAAAACTTCAAAACACCAAATTCACCCACCTCCTTCCTTTTTCAACGCCCAATTTCCAAACAAATAAAAAATTCCTCCAAAAAAACCTCGCGTTAAAACTTCCCAAAGTATAGCTTTCAACACTATAGTCCAGCTCACCAACGACGACTATCGGCTGGTATCGTTCTACACACCTACACACCTTAAACGCCATAATACGTAGGTTTTTCTTTACATAGATACCTTCGGTATACGTATACGTTGAAAATAAATTATTTTAATTATAACGTTGCTCGTTATCGTAAAGTTATGCGATTCACCCCTTTGAAAACAGCACCGAGTGGCGAATGGCGCCCCATACTGTACAGATACACCTACCTAGCTATTATGTGTATTATTACCGTAGTACATATACATTGATATAAGCCACCACTACACCTTCGCAGGTACACCTACAACCCATCCTCAGAATAACACGACGAGGACGACGGTGGTATTCGAACACATACCAAACGAACCCCCCTGCCCCTCGTATCCTTGTCCTTTTCACCAATGCCCATCGTCTCCTTTCTCTATTACCCATATACTAGGTACACACAAAAGGGTCAGATCATCTTCATCTAAACCGCAAAACCAGGTATATACGAATGCTACTACAATTAAAGTGATAATCGTCTCGCAAATGGTAATGAATTTCCTTATCGTGGCCTACGATTCGGAAACTTACCTGCACGCTATCTCACAATTTATAGCCTTTTCTCAAAATATATAGCTTCGTTTTCCCGATCGCGCTCAGATATTATGTAAATTTAACAGTTCTCTTCATTTATGTTTCGATTTCGCATGAAAAAAAAAAAAGCAGAGAGAAAACCCTTAAACCTTATAACCCTACCTAACGTAATACCAAACGAAGAAAAAATACCTACAGAAATGTAATCAAAACGAAATTACGTCTAAGGCGTAGGTTAACGGAGGGAGGGATATTTTCAAGGCGACCCTGTGACGTTTGGTGGGGAGGGGGGATTTTATCGTCATCGTCGTCAGCGCGTATTTCCAAAATATCAAGGGGATTTTTGGGTTCGAGTGCCACGCCAACCATAGCCCTACGTAAAGGTATCAGTCAAAAAATAATTAATTGGCCATTTCCCCTTCCGCCCAGCCCCCAACCCAATCTGGCCAATATTACATTAAAGTATACGTATAAATACGCGCTCGTGTAACACAAATCCGATCATTACAATAACTTACGTGATGTCACGAATTAGTAATAAATAAATAAATGAACGAAAGAGAAAGGAGGAGGTGGGAAAAAAGAGGAAAAAAAACTTTCTCTGTTCCGTATTTCCTAAACATATAACGACGAAACAAAAGCTATAGAGGGGTAAAAGTCAGCGACTGACTACGCGATGGCTAAAAAAGTATCGGGGGAGGTACAAAGAAAAAGAAATAAAACTCCTTATCGTATCGATTAAGCGCTAATTTTTCTTTTATTGTTAATATTTTTTCCACGAGACCATACAGTTTCGGCGGCATTTTGTCATGCAACCAGATTGTTTGGATTCAGTGTTTTTTTATTACATACGTCGCGTAATGTACCGTAGCTTCGGCTGTTCTTTATGTATATACCTCCGCACTGTCTTCTTCCTGCGGCAGCCGAGCAGCTTTCGATTTAAATAAAAAGCTTATAAGGAAAGGGTCGCTGTATGGATATCAAACGCGATCGCTAATACACGGAATTTTTCACTTATTTAACCTTACGATAATTCGTCATAAATTTTCTATCGTCTAATCACGTACGTAGTCTAACGTTTCCCCTGCTTTCACTTCCACGTCTTTGGGGTTCTTATTGTTTTCGACGTGTACCTGTTTCGTTGCTCCCTGCTTTAATTTCATTTTACGTTGGATGTCGTTTGTCGTTGCTACTGCACACCCTTTTTCTGTTTCGTGGTAGGAAAAAATACGATTTTATGGGTTGATTTCAATTTTTTACGGTGGTTTGGTAGGTTTAATTGAATGGCGAATTCAACAGTTGATTTTGTACTGAAATGGCGATTTTTTTACGTGGTAAGGAGTTGGTACTTTTGTCAACACACGAATGTACTGAAAATGATATCAAATTGGATGAAAAAGCTTTAAAAATCTCACAACTGATTCGGTAATTTATCAAAACATTATTTTGTTCGTGTAATCGTTGTCTTATGACAAGATGTCTAACAGAAATTTCAAATCAATCAAAATGTGGAAGTTTTAACGAAATTTTGTATGTAGAACCCTTGGCGGGATATTTTCACCCTGCCTTTTCTAAAAAAAAAATCGCCTTTGAAATTAAAATAATCTTCCTGTTTTACAGGCTTGCCCGAATTCAAAAATAAAATCGTTGCAGTAAAAAATGAACTGAAATCAAATAAAACAATGAAATTTTCAAAGTTGAATATATCTCAAAAACTATGTATTTGAACACTGTTGCCACTTTTCATAAGTGATGATTTTCTTTAAATTTTCTTTTTTTTCTAGACCAATGTAATGAATTTTTCAAACATTCTTGACATAAAATATATTTGCAGAGAGGAAAATGCACTTCTCTCACAACCAAAATTGAGTCTATCAGGATGAGGTAAGTTTTTTCTGCTTTAAAATATTGAAAATTTTAAGGAAGGAAAACAGAATGAGAAAAGGGTTCATACAAAATTGCCAGAAAATCATTTTTTTATTTTCACTTTTTTCCAAATAGATACCTGAATTCTTTAAGTCCAAAGGAAGAATGAAAAATTTTGCAAAAAAAAGTCATTAAAATGCTCATAAACTACATAACATTTTTTTAATTTTAATCTTACAGGGAAGATAGGATCTCCACCTTTTTCTTCTTCTATAATAAAGTCTGAAATCGCATCGGCCAAGATTTGAAAATTTACGATTTTCAGAAAAAAAATAAATCCGTTAGTTATGCTAAAAATCCCAAAAATCTTCTGATCTATCCAAGTTTCCACAAAAATGCAATCATGTAGAAAACAATGAATTTCTCATGAAAAGTTTAGAACTTTTTATCCAAAGGTTCAATTTTCAAAGCACCTTTTTAAATTTCAACATGCTTCTTTCAAATCTTACAAAATTGATAAAAGCCAAGACTGGATTTTGAATTATTGTTCAGTAATCTTCATAAAAAATCGAAAACCAGAATCAATTTTTTTTACTAGAAATGATTTTCGAGATTTCCAGTCCAAAATACGGCAGAAAATTTGCAAAAAATGTACATGTATTTCATTTGAATAAGTCAAGTACCTATCTCAAAAATTGAATTTCGAGGGAAAAAATCCGAAAAAATGTCATTTGTAGCCAAAATTTTTAATTTTTAAAGCTCGCTTTTCCAGAAATGATAAAAATTTTATGTTAGCAAAAAGAAACATTTTTTCTCTTCTACATATTTTTTATTTACACATTTTTTCCATAAAAATTTTCATTTTTGTTTTTTCGGCTTTTTCTTGAGAATTTTGTTATCAGAATCAGGCCAAGACAAAGTTCTGAAAAAATTTGAACAACAAATTTTAAAAATTTTAAGGAATGAAAATTTCTGCCAAAAAGAGCTCATAAATTTTTTAAAATTTCGATCAAAGCCTGATCAAGCAAAGAAGAAAAGTTGAACACCATTCAACTCTTCCCATCATTAGAAAACTTTCAGTTTTTTGTCAGAAGTATTAAAAAATCTAATTTAAAAAAAAAAATAGATTTTAGGTGCATCAAAAATTTTTCGAAAATAAAGAACTGATGATTTTTTTTTGGAAAAGTTGCATCACGTGTTGTAAAAAATTGAAAAAATCACGAGTGAGACATTTTCAATTTTTTAGTTCTTCATCAACACAAATTTCGGTTCGATCTGATTTTAAATGAAAAAAAAAAAAGAAACAATGATTGAAGGAGAAAATATGATTTTTACACTCTAAAAAAAACTTTCAAATTAATTGAGAGAAGATTTTTCCTTGAAAACAAACCGTATTTATTACTGATTATTTTCATTGATCAATATAGTTATTAAATTGGTAATGACGTACTTTTTCAATGAGGCAATCTTTTCAAAAATTTCAAAATTCGGTTCACGGTCATTTTCCCGAAGCGACTTTCCCGAAAGGACATTTTCCCGAATGATTAATTTCCCGAAAAAAGTTTTCCCGAATGGATAAATCCCGAATACAATCCCCGAATGACCATTTTCCCGAATGACCATTTTCCGAATAATTGCCATGGAAAATTTTGTTACTTTGACATGCAAAATTTGCAAAAATCTCATTATACGAATTGATCTTCGATTTAGTGCAGACGTTGAAATCACCTATGTAATTCGTACTTCATCAATCTAAATCTTTCTCTTTTTTCTCTCCTCGTATAGAAAAAGGCAAAACACCAAACACCGATAAAAATCGATCCCAAACACTCCATCACTACCGATCACGAAATCTTCACATTCACAAACCACCCTTTCCCACATCATGTTCTCAATCTTTCGTTGTTTTTCTCCTTCTTGCTCGCCCTATAAGCACTAAAAAAGCCTCCCCATTCGAACTCCAAATCGTTTCGAAAATTACTCGGGACACCCGCTGAAATCTCAAATCACCGCGGTTTTTTTTCCTCCTTATTGCGAGGCTGGATTTAAGCGCGACGATGACGAAGTACGAAGAATGGGCGTGGGGAGTAAAACACAAAATAAGCCTTACGAGGAGCGCGTTTATAGCACATTAGACGAATTGCTGTCTGCAGTTGCGTTGTTTTCCATCGACACAGCGTGAGCCTTATATTTATTATCACCGTGAACTTATTTCTTCCATTGACTGAATTAACCGCGCGCGTTTTCCAACACTAAAAGAAAATTATTTTAAAATGTCTTCGAAAGAATAAATCGTCGTCTGCCTGGCTTAAATGTATCGTCGCTCGTAGAAGGCGCTACCACCGTCAGGAGTATTTCTCCGCTGTTTTTGGTGTTGTTGTTGTATATAATATGATGCGTTTGTGTGCGTGTGTCGTCGTGAGGTTTATGTCTGCACGAGCGAAGAAATTCTTTTAAATGATAAATGAATTCCACGAATTTTTTTTCTTGCTTTTCTATTCTCTTCTTTTTTTGTCGTCGTTGTCCTGCTCCTCGCGCCCTGACATTATTCTATACTATTTCTATATAAGGTTGGGCGGCTAGAAGAACGGTGCGGTGCAGTTCGAGGTTTTTTGTCGTACGTTTCGATGATATACGTGTTATTGAGATGCCATCGTACATCGGGAAGACGCCTTATATAAATGGGTTATACATTTTTTTAATTAAACTCTAAAAAAAATTACCTTCGTAGAAAGAAACCGCCGCGCACCGAGTCGTTAAATCAAATTAGTTTTTCATCGATTTGTCGTCATTGCCTTCCTCGCCTCATCGATGGTCTTTGTATAAGACAAACACACCTACATACCTACAAACGTTATATTTCGACATAGCACATTCGTCATATCTCAGCCTCGGTATACTGGCGTCAAAAACGACCTCTACCATTCGACTGAACGGACATCGCTATTAAATAAAATTAAAATAAACTCGTTCCTCCCTGCCCTCGAATCCGCTCGCTATTTTCAATAGCCGCAAATTCAATGCGAAAGTTCTAAACTGCTGGTACTCTTATGGGAAAAGTTGCTGGTCTTTTTCACATCCTCTGCGACTCCTCGCCAGGCACCTGTCATTACATATGCACGATGAGCCAACGTAAACGAAGCTGACGACAGACAGACACCACTGGCAACGGTTACTTTTTCCTCATCCCTTTCGACCTTTCATTCTGATGCTAATTTTTGGTTTAGCCTGAGCGCGTATGTGCGGTCTGGCCAGCGTACGAATGCGGTAAAACTTTTTCACCGCGACGTTTAAATGCTTCTGTAACGACTTGGAACGCCAACAACGCGAATTGAGAATATATCGTGGAACTTGACTCGAATTCATGGTTCGCTCATACTTCGTTCGACTAACAAGGGCAGATTAAGGCCAGCCAAGGAAGAATTGGAAACTTACCGTGAATCAAATATGATAAACCAGCTCCGGAGAAAAATAACGCCAAGAGGGTCGAGCTGAGAGCCAGAAATACCATCCAGAGTTCTTCGTCGGGTACTAGATGCAATACAGGGTAGATCCAGAATCCAAACTGGACGTATGTGTGAACAAGACTACGAAATATTCGACCAATTAAGAAAAAAGCAGGTTGGCAATGTCAAGGTGTCTAACAAACAGGAAAATTTGGGGATAGATCGAATTTCCATTACTGCATGACTTTTTTTAAAAAATGAATTCTGCAGTAATGAATATGAAATTTTCCATGATAATTTTTCAGAGATTTTATCAGAGAGAGGCAAAAGATTAAAGAGTAGTGCAGGTTTTGGAAAAAATACAGGTTCGAACTGAGCAAAAAAATCAAAGATATCGTGAGTTGGGAAATTTTTTTTGAAAATTGAAGTTGATACAGAAAATAAAAATTGCAAATTAGTAGATTTCTGTGCTTTTCTATTACCAGATATCTCTTTTGATGACTTGGTTTACTAACCGAGGCTCAAGCCTGTTCTGAAAATGATTTTTTTGTAAGTTTTTCAAGATTTTTAGACCCAATTTTCAATTTTTAGACCTTTAACGACTTTAACGTAGGAGGTGATTTTTTTTACAAGGAATGTGTTCCAACTCGAGGTAAAATTTTGAGCCGAAACAAAAATAAATCAGAACATCACAAAAGAACCCCATATTTTAGAATTTTGATTCTGAAGTTCATTTTTCGAATTTTGGCAAAACTTGAATTAAAAAAATCACTTCATCGCCCTGCCAAATGTATTAAAATTGAATCAATCTGTACAGCTCTAGTGAAAAGAAAGCGAACATTTTTTGAAAAAACATCCTTGAATTGCAAAAAATATAATTTTCGACATTCAACAAAAATAAGAAGGAAATGGAGAAACCCCACTGACTTTTTTATCAAGAGCATAAGCTGTATGACCTGTTAGACACCCTGATCTTCCATTAATGCTTTATTACTTACTTACCATATAACATAGGATACCGAAAACGCACTCATCGTCGTCAACGCCGTAATATAGTTCCCTTGATACGTATATTTGGTAGTGATCGCCTCCAACAAGGCTACCAACGATATAACAGAATGAGAACTAGTCGATACCCAATTCGGCACCGTTATTTCCACAATATTTGGCAGGATTAAATTGCAATTATAGAAGAAGAGGCACCAATATGTCAATGGAACAAACTACGAAAAACATATTAAATGATCGAACCGAAGCCGAAATAGTTTCAATCGTTTTTTCCTCCACAGACTCACCATTCCAAAAGGGAATACCACTGAGATGAAAACAATATTGTTAAACGCAGTGAAATACTGAGAAATTTTTGAAGATTTCCCCATAACAATTTGAATCAAATCCAATCCAAGAGCCATGAAAATGAATACGATATGCACTATCTGTGAAATAATCGAACATCTGTTCTAATTTAATTGATTCGAGTAAAAATCTCACATCAGCTACGTACAGATAATCACGCCCAACTCACCAAATACCAAGTCGTCACCATTCTTTCGACAAGCATTACATTTCCTCCACTCGAATACGTAGTCGCCAGTAACAATAAATAGAACGAAGAAGCAGCACTGTGAAAAATCACCTTCCACCAAATCGAAATTTGGCGAATTTTCAACATATTTATCGCGTTTTTAAAAGAATTTAGGTAGGTAAATCATTCTTCACCGACGATAAAAAATAATTAAAAGCATAAACATCTCACATTCACAATTTCATACATAATGACATCATCTTTTTCAATCGAATTTCTCATTTTTATCGCTTCTCTCCAACATTGTTCCACTTATTACTGCAAGGTCAACTATTAAACGCAGCTGAGTCTCAAACATGAGGATATTTTGGTTAGGATTAAAAATTTACACAACGTTTGTTGATATTTTACGCTTCAAATATTGATTCAAATAACTTGATAGACGAAGTAGGTATATTCACGACTGTTTCTCGTTTTTTTTTGTTTTTTTTTTTTTTATACGTCAGAAATAAAAATTATAAAGTTGCAAAGATTCAAAATATCACCAAAAAGGTACTTGATTGAAAAGTAAAACCCAGTTCAATTTTTTTTTAAACGTTGTCAAAAAAATACGTAAGAGGTCAAAACTGAAATAAAAATTAGTCAATCATTTCACATGAATTGTGAAATAAATTTGAGAAAATTGCTTCTTCAAAAAAAGTAGTGAAAATTAAAAAAAAAAAAAGTATTAAAAAAATTCAGTGTTTGGAAAGAATATTCAAAAATGAAACAGATTGTTGAATTTTCACCAGTCCATCTCAAATTTGCATTTCAACAAATCAGACGCAAAAAAAGTGATGCTGACTTGAACAATTCACCGAAGACGGAGGAAAAGTAGCAGGGAACGTTTACTACAATTTTCGTGAAAAATGCAATGTAATAGGAGCTTGTGACGCGCTAGAAGTCTTTGAAATATGAAAAAAAACGTCAACTTCGCTGGAAAAGAAACACTTCTGAAGTAGGCAAAATAGCACCAACGTGGAGCGAGGGAGGACACGAAGACGTACCGTACACACAATGAAATGAGCGCAGCGTCATAGTCGACAAAGCTCTCTCATTTGGAAGCTTTTTATAATAATCGCACGTGGGTTAAAAATTTTAATCCATTTATTACTGGCTCGAATTTTTTCTCGCTGAGAAAACTTTGCCGGCGAGAAACAAAAAAACGAAAAAATAACGACGAAAAAAAAGTTGGCAAGATTTTTTTTGCACGCCGCTTCTACGCGCCTTGTTCGTCGTTCTGGCTCTTTTAAATGAAAAAGTTGTCGAATATGAATTAACGGAAAAGCAATTCATTTTGTACGAAGCAGCCAGCATAAGTTAGTGCGGCGCGCGTTGAAAAATTATGATTAATGATTAGATTTAATGCAAAACTATTTTATTAAAATGAGCGCCAAGGGAGAAGTGGCGATGGTGGAGTGGCAGAAGGAAAATTCGAAGGAGATCGGGACCAGGAAGGGAAACAGAGAGAGAAAAAAGTACAACGTATAGTAATAGCTGTATAAGGTGAGTACTGTATAGACGCGAATCAGCCGAGGGGGCAACAACGTAGAAGGCGAAGAATAAAAAATGATATTTCGAAATGAGCCGACAAACAAGCGGCGGTGTAAAGAAGAAAGCCAGGGTGGAAGTTATGTGCCGACCAATTTAACAAGTTCGCAAACGCGCAAATCCATCAACTTTGACGCCTCGAACTTGGAAACAAGGCGAAGTTCCAAGGCACCGTGCGACGAGACGTCGAGTGCAGGTATTTCTATCTGCCTACCTTTACCTATGGAGATAGTTTTCCAACAGTGTGCGCAAGTTTGCGTATTTAACGAGCTACAACTCTAAAGAAGACTGGAAGTGATAAAGACGAAAGAGACAACGAAGAGTCAAAAAGGGCAAAAAAAAATTGCCCGAATAAAAAATTCCATCCTTCGTCAACGTAAATGGAATTCAACGATGGTGGTAGATGGCCACCTCCTCTTTTCATCCAACAAGAGGTAACCAACCGCCAAGATGAGCGTAGTTTTCCTCCCCAAAACATATCGAAGGCTTAGAGAAAAACGGGTTATGTATGTGAGAGTTTTTTTTCCCATCCGTCGTACGTCTCTTTTTACGTTTCTATCTGTCTTCTCTGACGATGGCACGAATACGACGATATTGCCTACAAATACGTAGGCGACTGCGTCTGTCTTGGTGAACGAATACAAGAGACGCGGCTCGACGATATACGTACTTATTGCAGCTGGCGAAGAAATATTACTTTGATTGGGGTGTGGTGCTGATGGTTGAAACAGCGCCATTACCTATCATTAGATCGCATCTATCACCTTAATAAGTATCGCCTTCGGGGGGTCGTCGTTGAGCGGTTTATACGTCTTTACCCTTCCTGCCTGTGGCCTACTGCTGCGTCCCAGACCCCGTCACAGTTGCCTCTTTCTATCACCCAATGCGTAGGTACCTTTCCCAAAATAATACCAGCTAACCTGAGTTTATAAGCTCGCACACATTCGCAATGATAATCATGCGACACATTTGAAATTCGCCAAGAATTGCTGTGCGTTTGTGGTTTTTTTTTCTCGTTGATTAGGTTTATTGCGGTAGAGATAGCAGCGGGTGGCTGGGCTTCCGCAGGTGGAAATTTCCTCTAAATGAGTTGATGAGTTTCCGCTATGGAAAGTTTATTACGAGCGTGAGTGGGAAATTTTCTGATTTGATTGGCGGAGACTGTGGAGAAATAATGGGCGAGAGTTTGGTATCTTTTTGTATGTTTCGAATGGGTCAAAACATTGATTAGAATTTGACACAAAACACCATGTTATAGTAAAAATTTGGATAATTACCGTGCATTACAGTAAATATTTTAGTAATTATGGTAAATCATCGTAAATATTTTAATAATTACGATAAAGTACCATACCATGAATTGTTTAATAACTAACTAAATCATCGCAAATAATTTAATAATTACGGTAAATTACTGTATATAGCAAATATTTTGATAGTTACGGTGTATTACGGTAAATATTTCAGTAATTACGGTAATTTTCTGTAAATATTTCAATAATTACGGTAATTTTCCGTAAATGTTTACGTATTTACGGCAATTTACCGTAAATGGTTTCATAATTACGGTAATTCACCGTAAATGGTTCCGTAATTACGGTAATTTGCACTTAATGGTTCCGTAATTATGGTAATTTTGCCGTAAATGGTTCCGTAATTATGGTAATTTACCGTAAATGATTCCGTAATTACGGTAATTCGCCGTAAATGAGTCCGTAATTACGGTAATTTACCGTAAACGGTTCCGTAATTACGGTAAATTTACCGCAAATTTTTCAGTAATTATGGTAAATTATCGTAAGTAAATATTTTAATAATCACAATTGAAATATCGTAAAATTTTACATTATTTGCCAATTTCGATCTTTCTCATTTGAATCTGAGCCATCGGTTCTTGACCTCAAATTTTCATTGCCCGCTTGGTTCGAATTTATGTATGTTTTATTCAAATCCGAATGAATGCTTGAGCTCTGCCCGAGAGAAGCGAAAGCGTAAATTCTTTTTTATAAAATAAAGGAATTTGAAAAATGATTGGAAAGCAATACATACTTCAATTTAGAAATTGAGAGGAAAATGTTGAAAATTCATGCTTTTTATGGAAACTTATCAAAATGCATGCTATTTTCATAATTTTCCCATGATTTTCATACATCATGAGAATTGTTCCAAGTATCGTAAAATTTATTCAAAATTGTGAGATTAGCACAAATGGTGGAAAAATTAGTTTAATTTTAAAATATAAGAAAAAAAATTAAATTTTTTAAAAAAAATACTCAAAAGTACCTATTTGAAGCTGTTTGAATTGCAACGAAAAATATAAAACTCAAGAGTGAAGCTTTTTGACACATTCTGCCACTGACAAGATTATTATTTGACTGTTTTTTAGAGAGGGGAAAGAAAGTAAAAACCTTTCAGCATAGAGATTTCCAGACACTTTCTCAAATACGTTTTCCCGAATGGAAATATCCTCAAATGAACCTTCACTTCAATGATTATTTACAACAACGAAACGTTATAACAGTTCAGTTCTCTGATTTATAAAATTATGAACAGGATGTCCTAAAACCTGCAACCTAGATTTACTGTCCAAAAATGTTCAATCTTAACGTCCCAAATACCTCAATTTAGACTTCACATTCCATAAAATTCAACTAGGACATAGTGTCCTAATATTAATCTAGGCTTGGACATAGTGTCCCAAAATCGCCCATTTGAGCGAATTATTTTCGAAAGAAAAAATTTCACATTTGGGGCAGTTTCTCAAGAACCTACTCATTTCACAACCCCGAAACAGAAAACCCGACAGTAAAAATTACAAACCAAACGAAAAGCAAAGAGAACCCCGAACAACGCCAATCTCGAATATAAATCAGATATCTAAAACGTATAACCCACCGAGCTTTTGTCATCTTTCGCCACGTTTTTATTAACGAGCTCGAGTAATGGTAATGTATTCAAATTGGAAACATTTAAATCATCAAAATCAAAGCAATTTTCAGAGGCGCGAGCGAAAAAGGGAATAAAAAGTACCAAAGAATAAGTTAAGAGAGAATAATTCGTAAAAACCTCGCGAGAAAGGCTCCGAGCACAGTCAGATCTGTATTCGAGGCGTTAAAAAATTCACTAATTAAAAGATTTATCACGCCAAGTCCTTTTTTTTTTTTTGGTAACGCGAAGAAGGACGCGTGTTGTACAATAGTGCGGCGGAGTAGAGAGGAATACATAACCAAAAAAAAAAAGCGAAGAAAAAGAAAGACAGGGAGAAAAAAGTTAAAAAGAATATTTTTATTATATTTTAATGTTTGATTTGAATAGCAGATGAGTTTGTTAATTGCTTTGTTATATTAATGCAAATGCAATAGGTAGTGTATATCTCGAGTAGGGAAGAGAGAAAACGGAGTGGGGGGATGGTATGATGATGAATGAGGAAGGGTAGAAAAAAACGCGAACGATTTCGATTTGCTTGCTTTTTTTTTTTTAATTAAACCGACGCTACCCTTTTTTCTCGCTCTCTATCTGTGTGTTTCCTTAATCAAATTAATAACTGGAAAAAGCGTAAAATTGAATTTAAAAAGTTTCATCTTGAAAGTTGATTTAAATGGAGGATGTATGCGGAGAGATGGTGGGAAGAAGAGAATCGGATGCAGTTGGTGTCATTGTTCGTAGAATTAGTTAGTATATGTGATGTACCGGCAAGGTAATTGAATAATTTCTGAGTAACATAGTGACTACTAGATTTAGAAAATGAAAATTTATGCTATTTTTATTCCCCGGTAGGTAAAAAAACAATGTTACAGTCAAGATTTTGATAATTACCGTAAATTACCGTAAATATTTCAGTAATTATGGTAAATTATCGTAAATACTTTAATAATTACGATAAATAATGGTAAATATTATAATATTTAAGGTAAATTACTGTAAATTATAGTAAAAATTTTGATAATTATAGAAAATGACCGTAAATATTTTAGTAATTACGGTAATTTACCTTAATTATTGGAATATTTAGAGAAATTTACCACAATTACCGAAATATTTACGGTAATTTACCATAATTATTTACTGAAATATTGACGGTAATTTACCATAATTACTGAAATATTTACAGTAATTTTTAAAATATTTCAGTAATTATGGTAAATTACCGTCAATATTTCAGTAAATATTAATGATAAATTACCGTAAATATTACGGTAATTGTGGTAAATTACTGTAAATATTCTAATAATTACGGTAAATTACTATAAATATCCTAATAATTACGGTAAATTACTGTAAATATTTCGGTAATTGTGGTAAATTATTGTAAATATTCCAATAATTAAGGTAAATTACTGTAAATTATCGTAAATATTCCTATTTTGACATTATTTGCCAGATAATTTTCATTTTGATTCAAATTTTCATCGTTCTTATTTGAATCTGGTTCATGGTTTTTTGGTTCATTTATATTTGGATTTTAATATTTTTTATTCGAATCTGAACGAATGTGTAAGCCCTGTCCGAGAGAAGCGAGGGCAAAAATTATTTTATAAAAAAATAAAATTGAAAAATGATTTAAAAGCAATTGTTGAATTCAAAAATTGCGGGGAAAATATAAAATTTCATGCTTTTTGTGGAGAATGATAAAAATGCATGCTATTTATATGTTTTCATGCCACTATACCGGCATTCATCATGCTATTTCAATGATTTTCATGTCCAGCAGACTGTAGACACCATGAGTAAGCGTTAATAAAGGTGTTTGTTGCAGTGAGAATTTTTTATTTCGTTACGTCACAGCCCTCATCGTCGAATTGTAACACGATATCAAAGAGAAAAGTCAATAGATTTAGGCATTGATACCGAGAAAAGAAGACAGTTGAAAAAAAGTCTCGGACGAAGACGAAAATACTCGATAGATTTTTTCAAAAGGCTCGAAAACATGCTACGTTTGCTGAAAGAGGAATCAGAAAATGCTGAGATCGGGAGAGCAGTGGAGAGAAAGTAGATACACACGACACACGTAGTATATAGGTATTGGCTGTTGGAGAAATCGCAAAATCGCGTCGCTGGCTTTTCTAAAAATCATCTCACGTTTTTGATACGACGATATCTAATTTTGTTATTTTTATAACCGAACTGGCTGACGGATTTGGTCAGACGGTGGTGCAGCGTGAGGGAGGAGTTATATCGCGCACACAAGTCAAGGGTCGACGAAGACGACGATGAAGATAGCACGGACTTCGAACGCGATGCGAAAATCATAAAAACTCCGCCACTTCGGCGGCTGCGGCGCGGCGGGAAAAATGATTCGAGAGATAATGAACGCAGCAGCCAAACGAAAATTTCACCGAGGAGAATAATAAAAACGGGATAAAAGAAAAACGAAAACCGAAAAAGAAAATAAGTGTACTGCTGTATACGGGTACAATCGTCGGTTGATACGCTCCGTGTACTCGCCGGGCAAGGGTTAAGGCGAAGGCGATGACGAGTGAAAGCTATATACGTGTACATTTATACGACGACAACAACGACAAAAAATACCACCACTATCGAGTCGACTATTGTTGCTATGCTGGAAAAGTAAACGAGAAGCGAAGAAGATACAACAGTCAAGTGTACAAAAGTAGATTATACGGAGGGCATCGACGAAGACGGTGGAGGTGGTTTAATAAGAAAAAGAGTGTGTGAGCCGGCAAAGTGAGAGAGAGCATCGTTTCCAGCGAGTTGATTTAACTGACGCCATGAAAAACTTTTTGATCCGAAAGAAAACGAAAATGTGTCCGCATTCAAATCAAGCGGTTTTACAGACCATCGAACAATAACCGTTTATTCGGTTTTTACTTCTTTGCCCCCGACGATGAAGATGACGTCGACGTCTTCGTCTTCGTTGCCTTCGTCGTCGTCTTAACTGCATATTGCCGTCGTAAGTCGAAACGTAGGGTGTGCCGAAGGTTTGCAGGCTGATGAGAATTTCGAGTCGATAGATTTTTATCAACCCTTTTTAGTGAAAATGTGGAGGCAATTATTGAAAATGAGATTTTTGCAGGATTTTAATTTCAAAGATGCCGTGTATTTTCATGAAGGTAGTTACAGATTTACCTATGCCAACAGGGTGTCCACAATATTTCAGAAATGGTTTTCCTCGACTTTTCCAGGGTTTACAGACAGATTCTTCGAAGTTTCCTGGACATTTAACAAATGATATTCACTAAGCAAGAAGGGGTATTTTTTTCGTATGATGGCCAAGGATTTTTCTCCCCAAAAATCACTAATTCTGTACGATGTTTTAAGATGCTCTTTTTCCGATCACCAAACTGACTCAAATTCAATTCTAAAAATTTCTGAACTCCCTTCTTCCCTCTTGTCCCTTGATAGATATGGAAAAAAGTCGACCAAAAATTTCAATTATAAAGAATTTTTAGGCGATGGAATTATTGTTTTGCTATCAGCATGAAAAGTATTACGAAAATCACTGATTAAAACTTCAAATAACAAAGAATATTAACCAGCGAAATCAATTATGTAATGAGGTGAAATGAAAAAACAGGAGTGGACTCCGGAGTCGGAATAAAACTAACTCTAAATTGAATCCGGCTCTGGCTTAGCTCTGGAGTCAAGCAGTAGATGGAGAGTCAAGGTCATAGATTGACACTGAAGTCAAAAGCCAAGAGTCAAGTCATAAATTTAAACCGAAGTTGAGGGACAAGGGTCAAATTTATAAATTGAAACCGAAGTCAAAGGTCAATGTCAAAGATTAACTTCGAAGTCAACAATTAAGGTCATAGATTGGCTTCGGGGTCAAGTCAAGAATCAAGTTCACAGATTTGATTCCGGAGTCAAGGTGGAGTTAGAATGTGAGTTAGACTCTGGAGTCAGGCCAGAGATGGAGAGCCAAGGTTGAAGGTCATGAATCGATACTGAAGTCACAAGAAGCAAAGTCATAGATTGACTTCAGAGTCAAAAGCCAAGGTCATGGATTGATTCCGGGGTCAATGTCATAATTGACACGGAAGTCAAGAGTCAAGGTCATGGATTAGTCCAGGGTCAAGAATTAAGGTCGTAAATTGACTCCAGAGTCAAGGTGGAGTCAGGATGTGAGGTTGACTCCGAAGTCAAGGTTCAAGATCATTGATCGACACTAAAGTCAAGAGTCAAGGTCATAAATTGACTCCAAGATCAAGGGTCAAGGTCATAAATTGACACTAAAATCAAGAATCAAGGTTATAAAAAAATGAAGTCACTAATCAAGGCATAGATTGGCTCCAAAATCAAAGGTCAAGATCAAGGATTGGCTCCGAAGTCAAGAGTTAAGGTCATAGCCTCATAGATTGATTCCGGAACGAGGAAGTTGATCCAAATTGACAAGGGCTTGATCTGAAGTGAAGCCAAAGTCGGAGATTCAACGTCAAATATCGACTCCAGAGTCAAGATGGAGCCAGGAGTCAACTTTTTGGCTGACTGACTCCTATGTTGAAAATTCACCATAACTTTTCCTTCATTGAGATTTTTCAAAACGTGACGAATAATTTTAAATTCTCTTCCATATTCTCCCTTTTTTGTTTCAATATTGTAGACAGATTTGTGGCATTCTTTTCTATTAAAAAGTAGGTCAAGTAAATGAAAATTTAAAAAAATGTAGGTATGGTAGGTACATAAATTGGAAAATCGATCAAGAAATGTAACAATCTGATCCGGAACCTATAAATAAAAAGAGGAAAATTGAAAAACAGTCTAACGATAGAAAAAATTTGTTATTTTTTAAAACCTCTTTTCAACCTTGGTTCAAAACTTTTTTCTTGTTTTCATTTCAAAAAAAATAATCGATTACCATTTCAAAATAATCGAACTTGTTTCAACAACGTTCGCCTCTCTCTTGAACCATCTTAATGTAAATTTATCTATTGACTGAGAAAAATCAATAAAAAATGATTTTCAATTCCTGGACAACTGAGTTACACTGGTCCGATGAGCGAAATCACCCCGACGACTTACGACCAATCGAGCACGTATATCGCATCGAATATTCGTCGGTGTACGGTTAAATTAATGGCCTCGCGTCGACCAAATCACGAGGAGAAAAATCACGTCGCGTTTAATAGGTTAAACGAGAGAGGACCCCGACGAGATCTTATCCGATGGAGTAAAAGATTAGCTATTGAGTCACCCCTATCACACGATGAACTACATCTACGTAGGTATATAAGCACACGTAGCAATGTTGTGCACATAGTATACCTACGTGCCTTACGATATTAGATTCAATTAACATTCAATCTGAGTTCAGACGACGATGGTGCACGCCAAAAAAGGGATAGGGTGCCGGAAGAAAGCAAGGAATTCCGCTCTGAGCAAGCGATACGCGTACGAAGGGTAACCATTAGCATCGCTCATTAGAATATTGGCCAACGAATGATATCGCGACCGCGACCCCTTCTTTTGGCTTCGATGCCGAAATTCGAGTATGAATACGGAGAGATCGGGCTGGGTAAACAGCTTCATTAAGGTAACATATTGATACTATTTTCAGTGGTGCTCAAGAACCGAACATTATTTCGAGGGAAGAGATTTTTATTTTAAAAAGAATTTGGCTTCATTTGACATTTTTATGGTTTTTTTTTTCATGCTGCCTCATATCTTTGAAACTGAATTGATTTCAATTCAATTTTGATCATAGACGCACCCAGAAATCAATTAAGGGAGGGGATGAGAATTTAAGAAAAATAAGGATGAGAGGTCAAATTTCAAATCAGTTATTTTTCACTGGTCTTTCAATCAAAAATTATTAATTTTTCTGACTAATTGGGAATTTATTAATTAAAGAGTGAAAAAGTTGGCCAAAAATGTTCAAGTTGAAATCGGTATTTTTTTTAGGATCAATTTCTCTCCTTGTGCTTTGGCTCTGGAAATTTTTGAACGAGTAGGTACATTTCACGGTTTGATCATCTTTTTCAGTAAAAATTTTCGTCTTTGCTTCGTTGGGTTTTGGTCCATCCATTTGTCTAATTGACAAGATGAAGTATTCCGAAAGAGATTTTTTTGAAATTTTAACACCCAAAAATTAACATTGGTGATTGAAATTTTCAATTTCTTCACATTAACTCAATCAACAATAAACAGGTTGAAAGTGAAAATTGAAAGTTTTTTGTGGGTAAAAGGCCAGAATATTAACAAATGACAATCAAAAAGGCTCTACTTACTCCTAATTGCCAAAATTATTCGTTTTTTGCAGAAATCTCAACCTTGCTTCGCTCGGGCTCCAAAATTTTTCATTTTTTCAAAAAATAAAATAATAGGTACTTTGAAAAAAGATCATAAAATTAGATTTTCTTCCAAACCTCATGGGTCATGAGCCCAAACCCAAAAAAAGTTGAAATTTGCCTGCGAACGGGGGGGGGGGAGGGACTTAGACACGAATGAAAGACGATAAGAAAGGATGTTTTTTTGAAATTAATTGATGTCATTGGGGGGTTGGGTCAGGGGTTTCTGCGATTTTTTTCGCACAAGCCCTCTCAAATTCTCTGTACACTCGCTAATATCTCATTTTGGGATGATAATGATTCAAATTTACAAAGTACGAAATTTCATATTGATAGAAAGAATTTTGCTTTCTGAATCCAGTAAACATTCAGAAATAAAAACATCATATTTTTTCTACGTATTTCAAATTACACGTCTAGGTGTTCAAATTCCACTGTTGAGAGTATATTTTTCTCACCCAAATATATAATTTTCTTTCACTTCTTGGATCCTTCTCTTTCAATTATCATTCCTCACTCGAACTCGTCCCACTTCGAATTCAGCCAAAGGGTTAAATTATTCATGTATATTTACATATCGTGCAGTATTAGTTCTGATGATATGTTTACCGTTGCGTGCATATGTGCGAGGGAAATAAACAGAAAGAGATCCGGGAAAATCCGCCGTTAATTAACCAATTTGCCCATTCGTCGTCGTCTTCGTTTTCAGCAGCGTTGCTGGCAGCAGCAGTAACGAAGGCGTCGTCGTAGTCGTTCAAATTCGGAGAATTAGCGTTCTGCACAAGCACAAAACTACACAGGGGCACGGTCGCCGACTCGATTGTAACGAACAGTTATGTTTATGCGTTTGACAGACGACAAAAACAAGAGAAATTGTTAACTCTTAAAAGAGACACGCCTTTTAACCATTCGCGGCTCTTCTCTATGTCGTTTTGCTGCCACCGTCGACTCCGCCGTTGTATATAGGTTTGTTGCTAACTCGGCATTTACGACGAGAGGGTCTGCGTTTGTTTTCGTTTTGTGTACAACAGAGGAGCCAAAAAAGTTGGCCTTCTTTTTCGTTACGTAGGCTGAGCCTGAGAGAGCGTGTTTTTCTGCACGACGATGATTTCGTAAACGCGGGTAGTTTCTGCCTGCGTGGCTCTGTTCTAGTTGAGGTCTCTTTGTCTACGATGTATGGAAATGCTGCGAGACGATTGTGTTTTGTCGAGGATCTTTTTTTTTACTCCTCTTTTTCTTACATTCGTATGTGTTCGAAACACACCCACATCACCCACATGTAGATGTGGTGTCGAAAAACCCTCCTCAGCGAATAGATTTCACGATGCGTTTACTGAAAAAAAAAAAAAACGAGATATTCGTTTGTTTGAAAAGAAAATGTGACTGGTGGTGGTCTTACAAGAAGAAAAAACAAGTTCGGGATCGAAAGATCCGAAAATTTTGCCAGGTTTTGCGATGGCATATTTCAAGTTAAATTAAGCATGTGCTGATACATATTTTTTCGTACAGCTATCCTGTGATTCTGGACTGCCTTCTATTCACATTTCATAAATCGACGACCGAATTTCAAAAATGAATATTTTTTTTTTATCGCAAGCTCAACAAACATTCGTCCTTAAAAAAAAAAAAATTAATAACAACAGCTGACACACTTCTGCTATGAGACGATGAGAAACAATCGCCAAAGAGCAAGAATACTGAACAGCTTCATCCTCATCTTTGCTTATTATTTTCTTTCATTTTTCACGCCTCTCATCATTCTTCACGCGTATGTAGCTCATTTGATTGCAATAAATACGGGGTAAATAGAAAAATTTACGCTTAGATGAATAAAAAGGCGTTAAAAATTTGAAAAAAAAATCACGAAACGCAGATGTGGTAGGTAAGTGAAAGAAAAAAGAGCGACGAAAGGAGGAAAGATGAAATTATTTTGTAATTTAGCTGAAATCACCAGAGCGCGATTTTTCGTTCTGTCTTTCGCGTCGTGGTCACGTCGTAGCAATTTTTCTCCGAATTTGTATTGTTTAAAGCGCCAAACTTTTGTCGTATGAGACGAAATATCGTCCTCGAGAGTCAATTTTTTAATTTTTCCAACCTTGTAACGTCCTTCCTTGTTTTTTTTCTCGCCTGTGTATAATGTTTGCGAGATGGAAATGCTATGCCCAAGTTTCTTTTCAATAATCCGACGATTTTTCTTGTTTTTTAAAATTTTTTTTTGGTTGATTTCGTGAATGAATTATAATTGAATTAGAAAATAAGACATTTTTTCCACAACGAAAGAAAAAATGGACATAACTACATATCTATTACATTTAAAAACATTATTGTACAAAAAATGTAGGTAAATTGATAAATTTTCTGAATACGAATTTCAATTTTAACCCCTCCATCTCTCTCCGGAAAAATATTTACCCTTTCCTTTCGGTGCTATGGTTATGATAATTTTTTTCATCCATTTTGGTGAACTCCATGAAGATTTAGCCATTTGAAATTTTCAACTGTAAAAAGAGCCCGTGTTAGCGAAGTTCGGCTAATTCATGAAAATATCCCCAAAATGTGTGTTTTAACGTAGATTCGCGTCACGTACTGACCTATTCACTTTTGATAATTTCAAATCCGCAAAGGCCGAAAATCGCGAAATCTCGTACAAAAATATTGTAATTTTGGGAAATTTTTCGAATTTTGTGCATTTTTTCAGAAGAAAATGTCTAGTTTCGAATACGATACTCGAAAGCGTTAAAAGGGAATTTTAAACCTAGAAGCAAAAACTTTGACTTCCTGAACAGTGAACACGAATATTTCTTTTCATATAAAACGCTAAAAAATTGAAGAATCTGCTAAAATAACTTCATTTCTGTACGATATTTCACAATTTTTGACCCACAGATCAAAAAAAACAAACTAAAACAAAAAATAAATGCAAAAGGAACTTCGAAAATAAAGCAACGAATTATTTTGTTGGAATGAAAAGCTCTTGAAAATAATGCAATAAAAATAGCCATAGCACTGAGAGGGAAAGGGTTAAAAAATGAAAAACTTTCCAGAATCAGACTTTTTTACATCAAGGGACACCATTTGAATAGGTGGGGGGGGGGTCAAAAATCAGAACCAGGGCCAAATTCACTTCTCATCCAGCCGGAACCCTTGTTTAAAATATCACAAAAATTATCAAGATATAATGTTTTAAATAAGTGAGTTGAATTATTTCAGCAATTTTTTCAATTTACCAAAAAACTTTGAATTTTGAAAATTAATGTAAAATTTGGTCACTCAAAATTGCTTACGAATTTTCTGAATAAATCGTGAAAAACGTCGAAATATTTGAAAGCTATTAATGCATATTGTGTCAAAAATCAAAAAATTCTCGAAATTTCATTACAAATGTTTTCACTGATCTCAAGTTAATTTTCATCAAGCTTTGTTCGGATAAATTTCTAATTTATGGAAAAAATGAAAAAAAAATCACATCAGTTTGTACCCACATGAATAATAATTTATTCATACTTGAATATATTTTTAAAATGGCTCTTCATACAAAAACCATCCAAAAAAAAAATTTCATTTCAATTCTTTTCGAATTTGAAGAGAAGGAATAACAAAATGGAAACCCCGAAGTCAGATTAGTGTTTGCAGCAGATATAATTTCTCAAAATTCTCAAAAGTAATAATAAAATTGGAATAAAGTGAAGTTTACCTATACTGTAAATCAGGGGCGCACCCAAAGGGACTCGGGGGGCTTGAGCCACCCCTTCTTAAGCACGGAAAAAGTGTATTTTTTGCTCTTCAAACAGTATTTTTCAAAAAAAAAATCGCTCTCGTTTCGTTTGGGCATGAACAGTTTAATCAATTATAATTTTTTGGTCAAAAATCACCAATTTCTCAATAAATTTCCAATTTTTTCAAAAAAAATCAATGATTTTTCACTAGAATATCATTAGAAAATGACCAATTTGAAATTGGACCCTCTTCTCAATGTTTTCAGAAATTTTCAGCCCCCTCTTAATTAATTTCTGGGTGGGCTAATTTGTACTTTAACAATTCCACAGACTTCAACAGCGAAGGTGGAATCTTCACCAATTCCACCAGAAAATATCACAAATTGACAAAAGTTTCCACCAAAAAAATCGAAAAACTTCAACGCTTTCCACACCCAGGCCAAAACCCACCGAAACAAATTTCATCACTCCTCATCACATCACCTGGAATATACTCAATACTCATCTCAACTACATCTGGCGATTATCTACAATCTACAACCCTTCACATAAGACTTCACGTACATTGTACCCTAAAACGTCGAAGATTAAAAAAAAAAAACTGAAGAAAATAAAGTGGCACAGTTCACGCGCTGAGGGGCCGGGAAGAAAACCTAATTTATCAAAGATGCATTTGCTGTATCGGGCATCAGCATCGTAGCATTTCCCAACGCTACAATAAAAATTTTAACGCTGTAGGTACGACATGACGGTGCTGCAGAGTTAACGTATCATCGTCGTCGCTGCGCCACGAAGGCGCGGCGTTCATACAGCGTACGAGAGTCGGAGTATACTTAAGTAAGAAGGGTTTACATACGTACGCGATACTCTCCGGTACGGTGGCGGCAATTGTATTAGGACCATGAAATATTCGGTGGCAACTCCCCATAGACCCGTAGGCTTTCGACGATATGGTATATACCGGAGTAGTCGAGCGCCTCGGGAACTACGTACACGCGATGACGTAGTACCTAGCACTGCGAAGATCCCAGATAATACGACTATACGCCTGCATAGCAGGTTTCTTAAAACGTATTAGCTACATAGATTTTCGCCAAGACTATAAAATAGACCTGGAACGTAAACCAGCAGCGAGGATAAAACTATACCAATGAACTTACACGTAGCTAGCAGATTATTTCAAAATATATGTAGGTACGAGGAAGATATCAAAGGCACCGTAAGTGTATTCGTATTGTCCTGGGACGATATGAAAAAGGCTGGGTGTGGATACAGCTGCATCGGCCACATATGTATCTGGGAATCTGCACATAAGTATTCGAAAACATTGTTTTCCTACCCCGGTCTTGTATTTTATTAAATTTATTCTCGACTAAAACTCGGCGACTCGAAGAAGTCGCGCGAAATATGTATGGAAAATGGTATTATTCCGAATCTTGAAAGGACATGGTGACTTTATTCTCAACAGCGACCATTTCAATCGCACAACAAAAACATACGTAGGTGTAGGTACGCCACCGAAACCGTATACATATGTAGGTGCAGAAGACTACCACGAGACAAAAATGGTATATTTTATATATCGGACCCTAAGCTACCATTTAGTTCGCCGTTGCGAAACAGTTTAGTCGGTGTTTATTACAGTGCTGATAACTGTACGTAGCACGTAAACCGCGTCGCGTCGTGCGGTAATACGACAGCGGTTTGCAAAGCAGATAAAAATTATTATAATTTACACGAGTCCGGGGCACGAGGAGAGGAGCGTTTTGAAACGATGTATAAGTTACATAATGATACGATGGCGACGACATACGGTACAATACGACGACCATATCTGAGGCGATAGTGTGAGCACAGCAGCGTTTGAAATACAACAGGAAAACAGGTGAAATCAGCGCGGAAAAAATGGTTCGCGAAGCCTTCCGCAATGTGGGAAATATTTCGAGATAATGATTTTGAAAAAGAGATTACTCGACAGTTTTTAAGCAGGGGGATGTGCGTACTGATTCGTTCGCGGAAGAACTTTTCTAACCGTAGATCCCAAAGGCATAGAAAATATTAATTCGAAAATCTCTTAAGATTCATTTCTTAAAAGAAAATCATCTCAAATCACAAAATAAGAATTCAAATTTGTATTCAGATTGCACAGGATTTTTATAATAGTGTAGAAAACGACATTACACAATTTCAAATGAATCAATGGAATTTGTTCTTTGTTCGCCGATTGCAAAGAAACTCTCCTAAAAGGTCAGTATTAAATGTTGCAAAAACCATCCCAAAACAAATTTTTTGGATCGATCTCGGTCCCTTACCCGAATGACAGCTGAATATGCCCTAAATTCAATTCATATCCAAAGTTTCAGGTCTAGAATCAGAAGTTAAAGGTCGAAGGTCAAAGGTCAAAAATTTTTAGATCTGAAATTGAAGGTCGGAGGTCGAAAGTCGCAGCCTGGAGGTGAACTTGATAACAATTTTATTCAAGAAAATGAAATTTTCACAGAAAATAGTCGGTAAGGAGGCATTTACAGACTCGTAGAGATCGTCTTCTCATCTCGCTCCATCCGCGATACGAAAGCAAAACGCATTCAGCGCGTGTATTAATTAATTCAAGGTTCGTCTTTTCTACTCCGATGCAAATACTAAATGATACTGCCGGTATCAATTAAAATGAGCAAGAAGGAGAGCGAGGCACAGCACACGGCGGCGCGTATTCCCCATAAAATACTTCTTTACAGACAAACAAACATTATTGAATAACGATTTTACTCTGAAACTTCGTATTACGGCGTTTTAGTTTTTGTCTCGTTTCGGCGAGGCGTCGCGCTAGAGCTATACGACTCGTAAACAAATTTTCAATTAAATATATTAACGTGACCAACGTGTTTTCTTAGTTTCTATAGCTGTATCGTTTTCGACGATGGTAATTACTGCGACACCCGGGCAACCTCCCATCTACCCTAAATTGTAATGGTCTGAAGCTCTGAACGATTCTTACATCGATTCGGTAAAAAATTTATAAAAGCGAGTCTATCCTTTGTTCAGCTTTTCTCCGCCATAGAAAATTCCAGCCAATTTTCTTTGCTGGGAAATTTCTCGATTTTTCAAATAATTGAATGAAAAATATGCAAAACTTACCCATTAAATGCTGATTTTTGATTAGATGTAGATGTTCGAAGAATGCAGAATATGAATGTTGATATCTGAAAACAAGAAAAACAAGAACCAATTCAGTAAAATTAGGTTTAAATGATGTTGTAAAAATGTCACAGAGGTGTTTTAGCAAAATTGCTCAGCAACACTGTAGCATAATCATTATTACTTCAATCTTTCATCTATAATTATTGAACTTTGACCTATATCCTTTGACCTTCGATTTCTAACCTTTTACAATCCATCAATAATCTATGACCCAGATTGGTAGAGATAAGGTGAAATGAAAGAGGTTGACAGTCAAGAGGTCAGGGGTCGAGTTGTAGGTTTGGAATCAGAGGTAATAGGTCAAAGGTTAGAAGTCGGAAATCAAAGTTCGGAGGTCACAGGTTGGAGTTTCAAACGTCAAAAATTTCCATATGTGAAATCAAAGATCAAATGTTAAAGGTCAAAGGTCAAAAATTTGCAGGTCCGAAATCGGAGGTCAAAGGTTGAAGTTTCAAATGTCAAAAATCTTCAGATGTGAAATCAGAGATCAAATGTTAAAGGTCAAAAGTCAAAAATTTGCAGGTCCGAAATCAGAGACCAAAGGTTGGAGATCAACTGTCAAAAATTTGCAGGTCTGAAATTAAAGGTCAAATGTCGAAAGTCAAGGGTCAAAAATTTGCAGGTCCGAAAACTGAGATCAAAGGTAGATCAACTGTTAAAAATTTGCATGACTGAAATCAGAGGTAAAAGGCGAGGGTCAAGGGTCAAACACTTGCAGGTACAAAATAAAAAGTCAAAGGTCAAGGGTCAAAAATTTTTAGGTTTAAAATTAGAGGTCAAAGGCCATTCTTTGGAGGTGAACGTGATAACCACATTATTCAATTGGTGTCAAAGTTCAAAATTCAATTCTCTTACATGAAAAATATTATATTTCGCTACATTGATTCGGGGTCATTGATTCACTGAATTTTTGCTTTCAAATCGTCTGCTGAAAAAGTTAATATTCTCCAAATGTACCCCAAGTTGAAAAATGCCCAGTACCCTAAATTCAATGTCCTGCTCAAAAATAATCATTTTTCAAAAACAAGAACGCTGCAATACCTTGTATTGACCTAAATGAAACTGCAAAAAATTTTCAAATTACTTAGAACAAATTTTTAAAGTATATTACTTAACTGACCCAGAATCGATTTAGGTGAATTGAGTTTTTGGCATTGCATTCTCGGAGTTTTTTTTTGAGGTCAAAAGATATTTGGGAGGGGGTGTCCCATTAAATTGCAGACCACAACCAAAAGAATTTTCATCGGGTGAGGTATCGAAAACCAATTGTGCTCTGATATCTTGAATTGATTTTTGGGGGATTTGATTTCTACCATAACAAAGAGAGTGCAAAATTGAAAACTATTTCACGAATAACTTTCGACTTCACCCCCACTTCTAACCTTGTGAATTGACTTTCAGGTATTAGTTCAAAATGATCCCAAAATGAATTTAGAGAGGATCAAAAACCATGGGATTTTAATACCGCACCTCAATAAATTAGGAACTTATGAAATTTTGATCCCACCTTTCCTTCCTTTTTGTACTGGTAGCTTAGAGAAGTTTCAGTGTCATTGTAGAACTACAGTGAGACAACTTTGGAGAAATATTATGGCATCGTCAAGTTCTGTGACAATATCGTGACAAAATTCCAACAATATTGTGACTAACTTCGATTACAAAAATTAAAAAGTAAAAAACAAAGAAGTAGGTAAAGGAGACTAATAGCGTCGAACGATACTAAAAAAAAGTGTTTTTATCCTTTCCAAAGGTATAGTCGGTTCTTGGATTCAATTCTCGTACTATAGTCAGTCATAGGGCAGAATAGAGCAACATCGCGACGACACCGGTACAGTCTAGAAATCCGAACGTGACGGCGACATCGACAGCACCAGCAGAAACATTCGAACCCAACTGACAGACACGATAGCGTATTTTAATAAATAAATAATTTAAACCGATACTGTTAAGGTAGGGTACGGCCATCGCACAGAGGAACCAGAGCAAGACAGAGAGGGACCGGAGAAAAAGACACTACAATCATCGGAATGTTTGTCCGGCGAGTCGCGAAAGTTGACGGCGGCGCGACGTCGAATGTCACACAAACGCAAATAACTTCGAGACGCGTTCGACAGGAAACGGTCGTCGATGTAGGGCGACAACCATCGCCGCGGAAAAGGAAGAAGAAAAAGCACCACGACGGCATATCAAAGTTAACGCGATGGCGTGTGTTTTCAGTTTATTAACCTTCTTTTTTCCCAACTCCGGCGCTGTTTAATTGGATTGTTTTTAAAGCTGCGGCACGGTAGCAGCGAAGGAAAAATCTAGAGACGTGAAGGGCTGGAGAATGCGGTTGCAGCGTCAGATTGGCGTTCCGCGGGACGACCGAGGAGAACTTGGAAAAAAAGAGATGTCGAGTTTACGCGCCGGCAACGGTATTATAAATTTCGCTCGGTTGGTGGAAATTTTTCGCTTGATTGGCTATATAAAATGATAAAGAAATCTGCAAGCCGTGACTACTTCGCGTTTCGAGTTGGCCGAAGTTACTCCCCGCCTCGGGCCGCGCCCTAGATTCAACTACGCAGTATATACGATGTTGGGCTGGCGAGATTTATTGCGTACAGTTTTGCTTTTTCGGATTTTCGTGTTACAAGTTAGTTTTTACGCGCGACGGAGGAAGACACGATGGCGGAGCACGAGCGTTTTTTTATTCTTCGCTAGCGAAATTTCAGGAGCTGAGGATTAGCGGAGGGAGCCGTTTTTTTCACAAGGTTTTTGCTTCGTGTCTGACGAGAGAGAGAGAGACGCTGTTGTGTGCATGTATCTCTGTGATACGATATATTCGCGATTTTAGATAAGGTTAAGATTTAGTTGCTAGTTCAACAGGTTGCTAATATTCATTTAGCAGGTCAAAGGAAGGCTGGTTGTGGGGCGAACCTGATCATCGGAGGGGAGTGAGAGAAGCAATGATACAAAAAAGAAAAACTGGAACGATAAAACGATACTTAATGGACCCACGAATCGTGACATCATTGTGACAAACTTGACAGACATAGCGAGACGAAAAAGTTCGGAAAATGACGTCTCCATTACGAATCGATTTGATAAAATTTCCTAAGATAGCACCTTGTGCCTCGAGCAGATTCATTCTCTAAATCTGAACCAACTGAATTTTATGAAACTGTCTTGCTGAATCTTTCACTTAAAATCTGTCATTTTCCATCAGTTTTCCAGTCAGGAATTACTGATTCCTTCTGAAAAATTATGAATTGATTGACAAATCAGTGATTTTTGTCTGAAAGACCAATAAAAAAACCATGATTTTTGACTGAGAAAAATAAAAATTGTTGAATGAAACGTTAATGAAACATTAGTATAATTTTTCACTGACAGATCGATGAAAATGAGCGAATTCCGACTGAAAGATCGTGAAAAATCACTAATTTCTGTCTAAACGATGAATGAAGATTCAGTGACTTTCATCTGAAAGATGAATGAAAAATTTGTGAATTTAGACTCAGTGAAAATCGTTCGTTTTTGTTCAAATATTAGTGATTTTTAAGATCAATGATGAATTAGTCAATTCTGATAAAAAGATCAATGAAAGTTCTGCTTAGTTTGGTAATTTTTGTCCGAAAGTTGGACAAAAATTCTGTGGTTTTTGTCTAAAAGTTGAATAAAAATTCTGGGATCTTTGACTAAAAGGTCAATATAAAATCAGTGATAGGTAATGTTTGAAAAATCAATATAAAAAAAATTGATTAATGCCTGAAGCATGAATAAAAACAGATGGTTTTGTCTGCAGAGTAAGAAATTTTTTTCAGAAAAATTCATTGAAAATGAAAGTACGTATTTTTGTCTCAAGAATCAGTTATTTTTAATCAAAAAAATGAATAAAAAGTCTAGTATGTAGGTAATTACTGTCTAAAATATCAAAGAAGTAACAGAAATCTTTGATTGAAAGACCAGTGAAAAACTAATCAGTTCAAACTGAAAAAAAATCAAGGAAAACTCTGCAATTTTTGTCAGAAATTTGATCGAAAATTCAGCGGTTTTTTTTTTTACCAAAATTCATTACAAAACAGTGGAGAATATCTGAAAAATCCCAGTGAATTGTGTCTGTAAAATCGATGATCATTGATAATCAGTTATTTCTGTCTGAAGAATCGGTGATTTTCGTCAGGAAAATCAATGAAAACCTGAGTTATTTCTAACTGAAAATCAGTGATTTTTTTCAGAAAATTTTGTCAACTTTCACTAGGAAAAAAATGTGTTTTTATCAGAAACATCAATGATTTTCATCAGAAAAATTAATGAATATCATCAGAAATAGATATACGTGATTTTCATCAGATAAATAAATGACTTTCATCAGGAAAATAAGCGGTTTTTATCAGAAAATTTGTAGATTTTCGTCTGAGAAAACATTGATCAATATTATTTTAATCCAAAAAACATGTAATTTTCATAAAATGCGTTGATTATTACTAAAACAATCAGGGATTTTCATCAGAAAAATTGATGATTTTCATGAGAAAAATAAGTTTTTGATACCTGAAAATCAGTGGGTGAAAAATCGGTGCTTTTTATCAGAAAAATCATTGACTTTCATCAGATAAATCAGTAATTTTTACCGGAAGATCAATGAAAAATTGGTTTATTCTGAGAGATCAATGAAAATTCACTTATTCTTTCCTGTAAGAATACTGAAACTTCGGTGACTACTGAAAGATCACTAAAAAAAATCAGCGATTTTTGTCCTAAAAAAAATCTATGAAAACAGAAAGATTTCTGAATGAGAGATCGATAAGAAATCAATGAATTCGAATTGTAAAATCAACCTAAAAAACTTCAAAGACTCGGGTATTACTGAAGAATGAATGTAAAATCAGTGATTTTTGGTTGAAAAATCTTTATTTTTAAATTAATTTATTCCACTGATACAAAAATTCAAAATTCCACCAAATTCTCCAAATTCAGATTCAGAGAGCCGTTAATGCAAGTCACAGAAACTTAAACACCTTCCGACGACACAGCTTATAAAGCAATCCAAATAAAAAACTATCTTCATCCGTAATCACAACGTAGGTATAAAAACGATACAGACAAGTAGAGGTACGGAGAGCAGGATTCAGAAACGAAACGCACTGTCTTGCAACGACGACCACGACGAATCTCACCCAGTAATTCGGCTTTTATCTCAAAAATCTCGAGAAAAACTTTCGAAAGAAATCTTCTGGACTGACTCTGTTTCAATTTAGCAAGTGTACCGTAACGTATTTATATATTACCAAGGAGAAAGAAGAAAAAGAAGTAGCGCAGGACAGAGCGAACGTGGAACAGGCAGCGCGTACACCGAACTGCACCGACCGACGTCCTCCCTCGCGCCGATGGAGCGGAGCAGCTCGTGTATATGGTTTTAATAGAAAGAAAGTTCGGTGAAAGTTTAAACGATTTCAACTTTTCTAACTAAATAGGAGGAGAGTGTAGTAATTTTGTTGTTAGTTAAAGGCTTCGTTGGCCCCGGCTTATTGAAAGTTTTTCCGCAACCGAGCTCTCTAAAAAGGAAACTGGCGAACGAAATATGAACAGAACGAGCGAGAGAACTGCACTGAAAAAAAAAGCAAGAAAGAAATAAAGAAAGCAAAAAAGAAAAAAAAAGAAAAAGGAAAACGAAGTGTTTCCACACGTACTTAACTACAAATGCTACCAACTTAAACGTTTTATACTGCTGAAGTTTACAAATTTGTATGTAACTGGTAAAATGTTACATTTTTTGTGAACCCGTTTTCGATATTGATAGTTTCCAAACAAATAGTAGAAGTAGTATGGTACGTAGCAGTAGAGTACTCCACACACGCACACCTCTCTCGATATACCAAACTACCTCGTACTATTCAATTCGCACGTCTCTCGTAAAGTTCCAACGAAAAAGGAAAAAAAGCCGAAACCTGGCAGCTTTCGGCAAAATTTTTCCTTTTCCTTTTGTCGCCTCTTTAGTACACCGAAGCATAACAGGTGTGCCACGTGATTTGTTCAGTTTCCAAAAAAGCCAAACACAGGGCAAAAAAATGGTACGTAAGTAAAAAAAAAGGCTTATCCTACTTTTCTAGTTTTCCCCAAAACAAAATCATGTATTTCTCATCTCGTTAGACAAAAAAACAGGATGCAAGAAAATAAAAACATTCCTTCGGGTAATTAAAATTGATAGCCGGTACGTTTTTCTGGTATAAAGTGCGACAACGAGATATTGCAAAGTGCACAATATAATATCCTGGCATAGGTAGAGCTACCTACAGCTATAGGTACTTAACTAGGCTCGAACGACGAATACGAATTCGACGATATTGCTTTTTTTTCAACTTGGTGTTTTCGGTTCACGCGAATGTAAAGTGAAAATACAGAAAGGGAAAAAACTCGCCATAGCTATTTATCGGCTACAACAAAGGTTGTGTGACTCTTTTCGTGTTTTTTTCCAGCGAGGTAACAATGAAAAACTACGAGTATCGTTTCTTTTATCGTCGTCGTCGCCATTTCAGTACACTATACGTACGAGTAAGGGCACTTTTTCACCATATACAGCGTGAATAGCGAGCGCGCACACACACTCGTATTTATACACATTTGTAAGTACTGTTTGTTGCTGGTGCTCTTCTCCGATACATCAACATAGCACCGCAACACTCTACACTCTTTTGTCCTCGTGCTGCATCCGGCGTCCATCGCCTGCATCGGCGATGGCCGCAGCAGTAACAGAAGTGTCACGGTGCCGTCGTTGATGGCGCTGCGTCAACAATACCGCGCGGAATGGCGATTTCGACGTTAAAGGCCATTGGAATACAATTAACTGCTCTTTTTCATTTTACCCCATCATCTTTCGCCCGAACGAGCACTTTACGTAATCGGTTCTCGCGCTATTCATTCCGTACGGTTTTTTTTTTCGCGCCGTAAAATAGCTCGCGCGGTGTAAGATTTTATTTGCAAACTGTTCAAAGGTACGGACGTAATGAGGACACGAAAAATAGCGTTATTGCGAATGGAAATGGGTCAGCGGAGATATTCGCTTGATGGAAATGGTCGACGGTGCATTTTCCAAGTGCATGGTACCTTAAATTTTTTGGTCGACCAGGATGATTTTATAAATTTTTTTATGGCAGTGCAGCAAACTGAGTTTATTTTACACAATTTTCATACGATTTTACTCGGTAACACAGTTACAAAGAATTAAATTAAAATCAATTCGAGTTTAGATATTTCAATTGCTTAATTTTTTTCTTTAGTTATACTGAATGATCAACTTCGATTTTATGAAAATTTTGTTGATTACAATGCAGTTCAGCATCAGAGCATTCTCATTAAAACGTTTTGAAAAATATCAAAAATTATTTGAAATTATCTTAGCGGTAGGGTTGGTTTTTAGGTGTCTGAGACAGCATTCTCAATTTGGTGAAAATCATCACATTTGCAATCTGCTGTCATTCAAGCTACTTGAAGAGAGCAGAAAAGGGCATGAAATAATTATGCATTTCTAAACCAGTGGCTCAAGGATGTGTAGAAACTCAAATCATACCGTCCTAAAGAAGTTTCTGAAGTTTCCAGCGAGAAACACTACCCTAATTTGGCAAAAACAATACGTTTACATGCTGTCTACTGGAATCAGAAAATGAAAATTCATGCTATATTCATGTTTTAATGATTTTCGTACCCGGTAGATACCATGTTATAAGTTTTTTCATATTTACGGTAAATTACCGTAAAAATTATGGTAAAACATCGTAAATATTTCAATAATTACGATGAATTACTGTAAACCACAGTAAATATTTTGATAGTTACGGAAAATGACCGTGAATATTTGAGTAATAATAGTAAATTACAGCAAATATTTTAATAAGTACAGTAAATTACCGTAAATAATTCAGTTATTACGGTAAATTACCGCAAATGTTTCGGTAATTACGGTAAATCACCGTAAATGTTTCGGTAATCACGGTAAATTCCAGCAAACGTTTCGGTAAATTACTGTGAATGTTTCGGTAACTATGGTAAATTACCGTAAATGTGTCGGTAATTACGGTCAATTACAGCATACGTTTCGGTAAATTACCGAAAATGTTTCGGTAATTGCGGTAAATTACCATAAATGTTTCAAAAATCACGGTAAATGTTTCAGCAATTACGGTAAATTACCGTAAATTTTCAGTAATTACGGTAAATTATCGCAATTGTTTGGTAATTACGGTAAATTACATCAAACGTTTCGGTAAATTACCGTAAATGTTTCGGTAATACGGTAAATTACCATAAATGTTTCAAAAATTACGGTACATGTTTCAGTAAATACCGTAAATGTTTCAGTAATTGCGGTCAATAATAGTGAATATTTCAATCGTTGCGGTAAATTACCGTAAATATTACAACAATTACTGTAAATTATCGAAAAATATTTCAATAATTATGGTAAATTACTGTAAATATTTCAATAATTACGGAAAATTATCGTAAGTATTCTAATTTTGACATTATTTTCCCGATCATTTTTACATTGATTTAAATGTTGATCTTTGGCTCATTTCTATGGGCAGTTTGATTCTGATTTTGGTTTTTTTTTATTTGAATCCGAAATACTGGTCAAGTTTTTTTAAATAAGAAAAATGAGGTTGAAAAATGATTTAAAAACAAATTCTTCGATTCAAAAATTAAGAGGAAAATGTTGAAAATTCATGCTTTTTGTCGAAAATAATCAAAATGCGTGCTATTTTCATTTTTTTTTTTTTGATTTTCATGTCCGGTAGATACCATGTGGTTTTTTTCGAAAATAACTAGTAGAAATCCCCTACTTTTGACTACTTTTCGAACCGAGGGGGGGGGGATTTTGTTCATGAAAAGTCTTCTCTCAAATTAACTTGATTGCACTAATTTTCATCGAAATTTCCAATTGTTTTTTTTTTCGATTTTTCCAAATTGATGCGCTATTAAGTCACAAATGAACCAAAGGCAGGCTTCATGCTGTCGAAAAATTATCATATTCGCTGGAAATGGAACAAATAACTCGCGTTGAAAAAATACATAATTGTTATATCTGTTCGGAGACGGACAAAGCTAAAACATCCTGTTAAATTTTTTTATACCCAGCAATAGAAAACCCCCACTTACTTCCGCTTGGAAAACAGAAAAACAGCATGCCATGTATTAGGTTACACGTAGCATTAGGCGAAGAAAAATGAGAATCTTTTGCGGTTGTAAAATACAAAACGCCCGAGCAGCAGAAGAGGATAACTAAATAGTACGCCAAGATACAGCATAATAAAGCCTCTAAAATGTGGAATTCATCTGTCGTTATGTAGGATTTCTTTGTACACGCCACGAGCTCGCGTCGTCTCGTACGTACGTACCAAGCGGAGTAGATTTTATACGCCGACTGCCGACGAGCAATAATACGACTCGAGGACGGCTGGCGGGGCCGAGGAAGAGATAAATAGAAGGAACAGAACCGCAAAAATGACGAACGGCGACTGAAATTAAACAAATCCCCGAAGTTATGTTTACACAAAAAGCGCCGAAAGAAGGAAAAAAATATGTCGCGACGACGGCGACGCAGGCAGCGGCGTAAAAATTTTTGAATAATCGCTTTCTTCTTTTTTTTCCTCTCTGGTAGCAGCGCCGAAAACGACGTCGACGACGAGCATTTTTAATATCATTATTTTTTTTGGCGCTTAAATTGCCTCGTAATTAATATGTTGGCAACGTTAATACGAAGTGAAAATACCGAAAAAAAAAAGGGCGAACTATGGCAGCGGCGTCGGCAACTTTCTCGCTGCAAGATAGCAACACAAAAAAAGAGAAAAAAATGCGGCGAGCTTTGAGTGGCAGAAGAGAAATTATGATTAATGTCGTTTAATCCCCAAATAAATGACGAAACAGTTTACGACGTAAGAAAGCTTCAACTTATAATAATGGCAAAGAAAAAAATGCTCGCGCGCGCAAAAAAAAAAGAAAAATGGATTATTTCGTGGTATTCCGCTCGGCACCCGTTGCTGCTCCGGTGGCGTTGTGGTAGGGGGCACCAGAGCCGCCGTTATGAAGGGAAACAAATTATAAATTCTTTATTAATATCAGCGTGGTATAAAAAGCAAGCAGCCTAAGAGCCTCGTTAAAAGTATAATAACTGGCGATAAGTTTACCGAGTATAAATTTAATTAAAGTTGCCATCGTGGTCGAAAACGCCGCCACTGCCACGAACATGATGTGCAACTACACAACCGGCTAGGAAAAAAAAATCCAAAAAAGAGTACCTACGGCGAGTGAAAAAAAAAAGGTACCTCGCGTAATATTATAAATACCGACTAGGATTAAGTTCCTTTGTCAATATACGTGGAAATTTTCACTTGTAGTGGACTCGAATATAAAGATTATTCAGACTCTTTTTTTTTGTGCGTATCGCTTATTTTTATTGTTGCTTCGAGAATCTCTCTATGTAGCGTACGAGGAGATATAGGCGCTCGAGCGAATTACAGAGTGTGGCAGCCAGCGAAGGCTGGCTTCGTATGGCGTTAGGTTGTACCGAGTCTGGGCAAAAGTTTTTTCACGTGACGAGCTCGACGTTTTTTGGCGGTGCAATGGAGCACCGCCGAATTTTATAATGGGATTTACATAGCGTTTTGTTAAGCGTATTAAAAGTCCTTTCAAAAACGTTTTAACAGTCTGATGGTCTCATTTAACCGAGTGTTTTGAATTTCTAGAAAGCTTTTTGCGTATTCGACCGATGGACTGGGGACGCAGAGCGGAGGCACGAAGGGTGAGAAAAAATAACTCGAACCGAGTTATTGTACTGCGATGGCAGTTTATGTGGATTTAATAGTGTTTCGTTATTTTTTTACTTTTTTTCATGCTCGGAATGGTGGACGGTCGGACCGATTGAATTGTTGCATTTTGTATTTTGTATGTGTAAGCAACTGATGCGAAATGATTGCTGATGGAAAAGAGGCGTTGAATAGGAGAGAAGTTTCCTCAGTTTGTTCAGGTGATTTTATTTAATTGTCGATTGGAATTGAATTGTTTGTGAAGTTCTGTGTGACCAAATGATCGTTTCATATATCATGGTGAGATTTTTGAGCGTAAGTATTTGATGAGAGAAATATGGTGTGAGAAAGTACAAACATAATTTGCTAGGTTGTTGGGCCGATGAGAGGGGTAAAGGGGACATTTTCACCGGACTTGTGTTTTTTGAAGAACTGGTAAAGGATCTGAGATACCAATTTTACGTTGTATTTTGAGAAAATATGTTGAAGAAGAATTTAAAACTTTTTTTTCTTCGCCAAAATTGCAATTTTTCGAATTTTTTGTACAAACAGTACTTGGTATGAAAGAAGGAAAGAACATAAAAAAATTATGATAGGCCCAAAAAAATATATGAAATATCAACGGGGGGGGACAATTTTGTCTGAATTTCAAAAACTTGGAGAACTTTTGACGGAAAAATTTTTCGTAATGACTCCCCCCCCCCCATCTGGAAGGAACATATGTACATGTAAATATGTTATTGAGAGTTCAGATTTTCATAGATCGGTGGGCAGTGATTTTTGTAAATCAGAAGGTAGTTTTTTTAGTGGGAAAATATGGCAAATTCCGTAAAATTTTTCTTGAAAAAATTATCAGATTAGTGTTCGTTTGACAATTAAGTATCGAGCGCTAAATATCAAATATCAACCTTTGAACATCGAATATCGTCAGAATCAATGAGATAAAAGACTTCTGAGATGAAAAGTATTAAATTTTAGACCAGAGAAAATTTTAAGAAGAATTTTTCCATTGATATTACAAGGAAAAATTGAATATTTTTAAACGTCGCGCCGTTATTTAATAAACGATGAAAGAATTTCGAGTGTCAAAATTGTTTTTCAACCAAGTATACTATCTTTGTTCCCATACTGTTTTTTCGACTCTGAAATTTTTTTCGAAAACTGTCAATAAATAGGTATTTAGGGTTTCCTGACGCCATTCAAACGTTTTCTGAAGACTTGAGGCGGGTTCTGCGCCAGGAGGAATTTTGGAGCCTTCTGGCGCAATTCAAACGTTTCCTCAAGACTTCTGAAAATTACTAAAATAGGTGGCGGGTTCTGCGCCAGGAGGAATTTCGGAGTCTTCTGGCACATTTCAAACGTTTCCCAAAGACTTCAGAAAACAACCAAAAAAGGTGGCGGGTTCAGCGCCAAGAGGAACTTTGAAGCCTTTTGGAACGTTTCCTCAAGACTTTTGAAAAATATTCAATCGATCTTAACAATACCATTTTTGATATATGTCACACCATTTTTACAAACTAAAAATGCAGTATTCACTTTTTAAAGGAATGAATACTCAACAAATATCTTTCAACAAAGTTCGTAGTATTTTCACCCATTTTCTTTACAATATCATAATTTTTTACATGGGAAAAATTTTGTACTTATATCTCATGAATTTCAACAAATTTTGATGATACTTCTTCGTGTTAGGGATTCAAAGTACATATTTTCTTGCATAAAATATTTCAAATATTGTAAAAATTGACTGAATATTTTTTGAAAACCACGAGAAAACCGTTTAAAATTACCTTAGAAGCCTTAAAAGTGCCTCCTGGCGCAGAACTCGCAACCTTTTTTACTCATTTGATTGCCATTCATAGTAGCGGGTTTTGCGCCAGGAGGAATATTTCGACTTAATTTCAAGACATTTAGACCAATTTACATTCATGTATTCCTGATTATTTCGTCTCCTGTACTTTTTTAAGGAGGGGGGAGGGGGTGAAAATTGACATTTTTTGATCGTTTTACTACTTAATACCAAAATTAAGAAGAAATAGTTTCTCAGTCAACTTTTCCAAGAACAATCGCGAAGTATACGCAATACTTTGTCCATTGAAAAAATTAATCACACATTTACTTTCGAATTTTTGCCCATATATTCGCATCGAAAATCACAAGAAAACAGTTAGAATTGCATCACATCGTTAATAAATCAGTGAAAAATTTCACTGAAAGCAAATAAAGAAAAAAATTGCTACACAAACCATTAAAACTTTTCTTCAAAGTGAGTAAAATATCTGGAATTTCTTTGAAAATCAGTGAAAGTTTTTGAAAATTTTGTGAAAAAATTATAGCAAGATTGGTGAAAATTTTTTAAAAATTAATAAAAACTCTTGTAGAGATGGAGATATTTTTTGAAAAATCGGCGAAAATCCGATGAAAATCACAAAATTTTGCAGATTTTTCCTGAGTTGCATGCAATTCTGACTTCTTTTGGTGAATTTTCGATGATTCGAAATGAGGGAGCATCCTTATCGTTTTCCAGGTTTTTTGAGTCGCTGAATTCGGATATAGACCTCTTTTCCAAATCAACTCCACCACAATCATTTCTGTTTTATGAAAGTATTGAATTATCAATTTTAATTGTAGGAAAAGTGAGAAAAATGATATTCTGAGGATCTTTCGCTCCATCGTTCTTTCTTGTAGTTTGAGGGCTTGAAATTCTCCACTGTCTCATTTTGATGAAAGGTCAGAATTGCAGCACAGGAAAAATCAGCAAAATTCACTGAACTTCAGAAAATTTTCACTGATTTTTCAGCTAAATTTATTACTTTCGCCGACTTACTGATTTTTGATAATTTTCACTGATTTATAAATGAGAGCATAAGAAGATTTCCCACCCAGAATCATTCAGTCACCTCAACAATTTTCGTCAAAATCTCAGCACTTTTTTTTTTTTGATTCACCCTCAAAATCTATTTTTTGTACAAAATCCAACACGAAAATCCTGATTTCTCGACTGTCACATCATCTTCAACGTCTCAGCATTTTACAAACATGCAGCGCTTAATAAAGGCATTTTACAAAGAGTCTGGGATAGAGAACCGGAGGTTATAAGATCATAAATCCGATACTGACGTAGGTATAAAATTATGTAAAAGTTTGGCCGCTGATAGCTCTCGAGATGGTAAAAAACTCATATAAAATAAGGTTTCATAAACCGTATAATAACTGTATGGGAATCTGCTTCGTCGCGCCCCGTCGATAGCCTTTCGCTGCAGTGATATCCGCCTCGACTGCGGACTCCAGAAGGGTGAAAGCTCGGGGACGTATATTATAGGAGAGCCGATGACAGAATTCTTGTTAAATACGATTTCGGTAAACGCGTTTTCGCCTCCGCCCGTAATATTATAAATATAAAAACGACCGTGACTTAAGAACAGGGCGGAAAGTATAGCGTGCGTTTGACAGGCGTAAGAATTGCTATGGCGTGACAATGCAGGTCTTTTTGCCCTCTTTCTTTATCTCCCTTTTTTTTTCTATACGTATATTCGACGACGACGGCGATGGTGTTGGCACGTTTTTTTTTGTGTGTGTTGTTGTTGTTATTCCTCTCGCTCCTCTTTTCCTATACGTGGCATCTCTCTGTTTCTCTCTTCTTTTATAATATATAATATCGCCATCGTCGTCGTCGGTGTGATGAGTCGCTAATAAAATGCTAATATTTAACGTTATAAAGCGCAGCTGACGACTTTTAACGTCAAAACATTGATAAAGAATAGGCAATATAACTGACACTCTCTTCCAGCACGTCGGCTTCGAGTAGCACTGTTTGCTTTTGCCGTTTCACTCGTCGCCGTCCTCGTCGTTCTCATCATCATCTTATGTACATGCTGCTGTATCGTATACTGACCTCTCGCTCTAGCCATTTTTCTTTTTCTTTTTAACAGTAGTGCGTTCTTTTTCTAATTTTTTTGCGCTCTCGTGGTCATTATAGATATATACGTATTTAGCGAGCAATCGTTTAATTTTTTTTCAACTTCGACGCCTTTTTTTTGTAGCCCAAGGACTACTTGTAGCTATATACTTTTGCGCAGATTTTATAGAAATTATTTCCCAGCTGAAAATATTTCGCCGCAGTCAAACGAAACAATCGAATAAGCAGCATTTAAAGAACGAAACTAATACGTGAGTATTTTCGGCGCCATCGTCACCGCCATCCCCGCATCATGGCCGCAGCGTACCGCTCCTGATCCTTGGATCGTCCAATAGTACACATGTGTACCATACGAATAAGTGAAGAGAAACATAAAATACATAGTTACGTTGATTGCTTCAACTTTTATTGGCCGTAGTAATGAAATCTACTGCGGTGCATTTATGATTTTATAAGTTCTGAAATTTACCGTCATTATTTCGCCAAGAGTAATTTATATTATTTTTCGAATATCGTTCCTTTTCTGTTGTGGAATTCGTTTTGTTTTCCAGTTCGTTTCTCTACCGTGTTGCTCGATTTGATGGAATTTTCGGTACAACTTGTCCAACGAAATTTTAGAATAGAAATGTACGATATTGGTTTGGTTTTTGTAGAACGCTCAGTTTGTTTTTTTTTTTAGAATTTTAAATGAGAGATTTTCACATCCTCTTCATTCGTCCTCTACAAAATTTAAATGGTATTGAGTACTTTTTCCAAATTAAAAGATGGGATTTTGGTAAAAAAAAATTTAGAATTTCGGTAGAACCGTCAGAAATGTATTCTGATGTATTTTCAATCAGTATGATTATCCTCATCCCTTCCTTCTTTTAATACATTCTTGCAGAAGAAAGAAAAATTTTGAATTTTTTGAAGTTATGAATTGTCAAATGTACGCAATTATTCTCAGAATCAAAAATTGAAATCATCAATTGTTTGAGCGAAGCAAGTCTGCACTTCCTTAGAAATATCAATAAAAAAAATTCATTAATACCTGCATACATCAAAAAATAAATTCATTAGGTATACCTGAAATACCTACCTTCAATTTTTTTCAATTAAGATGTTAGCAAAATTTATTAAATATTTTTCAAAAGTCTTGAGAAAACGTTTAAATATGTCAGATGGCTTCAAAAAGTTCCTCCTGGCGCAGAACCACCCACCTTGAATCGCAATCACCCGACCAAAAAAGTGGCAGAATCTGCGCCAGGAGGAACTTTTAGAAGCCATCTGCGCGAATATTTTAACAACAAAGGTTTTTTTGTTGTATATAAGATTTAAAATATTGTTAAAATTATTTGAATATTTTTTAAAGTTTTGAGAAGAACGTTTAAATATGACAAAAAGCTTCAAAAAGTACCTCCTGACGCAAAACCCGTCACCCTGAATCGCAATCAAACGACAAAAAACGTAGTGGGTTCTGTGCCAGGAGGAACTTTTTGAATCCCTCTGACATATTGAACGTTTTTCTCAAGACTTATTCAACGAATATTTTAACAAGGTTTTTTTGTTGCATAAAAGATTAGAAATATTGTTAAAATTGATTGAACATTTTTTAAAATCATGAGAAGAACGTTTAAATATGTCAAAAGGATTTGAAAAGTTCCTCCTGGCGCAGAAGCCGCTACCTTTTTTGGTCGTTTGACTGCGATTCAGGGTAGCGGGTTTTGCGCCAGGAGGAATTTTGAAACGCTCTGACACAATTTTGACTCTATATCAAGACATTAAAACAAATTCTTATTCCTGTATTCATGATGATTTCGACTCCCACTACTTTTCTTGAGAAAGGATGAGGGTTAAAAATTGATATTTCAAGATGAGTTTTCAATTTAGCTCCAAAAATTAGAAAAACTTAGTTTTTCAGCAAATTTTCTTCAGATCGGTTAAAACATGTAAAAATCACAATTTTTTGACAAATTTTTTGGTTTTTAAAAATATTTTGGAAACTTAAATTTCAGGAATATTTAATCAAAAGACCATAATTAACTTGAACTCCAAAAAATCATTTTCAGCAATTTTCAATTCATTCCTCATCCCTGTTTTGAGGAGTACTCAAAGTATACCATTTATTTTTCAGTGCTCTTTTGTAACTTTTGAAATGATTCTAAAAATAGTGAGAGGTCAGATTACCAAAAGATTTTTTTTCACTTTTCAAACCCGAGCATTACAAGCAGCAAAGCCAAACGGTTGAAAAAAAATGAAAAGATTCGAAAATAAATCGACGCGACGATTCGGTAACAAAACGCTCGGGAAATTCATCAATTTAAATATTTGCATCGGGTATTTCGGCGAGACGGTAAAATATCCTTCGTTTTTCTTCTTCCGATTTATTATCGATGGGATTTTTCCACGATGGTGTACGCTTTCGCGAAGAAAATTGCCAAGCTTTCGTTAATCCTTTTTGGAAAATCGTTTGCGCCAATTTTCCCAAGATTTTGGTAATTTTCGACGTAGAAATTTATCTCGGCGAATATTTTTCTTTCCTTTTCTCAATACGAAATTATGTATTCTTCGAACGATATTTTTAGTCAATGACTCTTCTTCATTCATACTTTATGGTGAAAATCAGACATCATCTTTTGCAGCTTTGGAAAAGACGAATCAAGGATGTTGGAAACGCAGAATCTTACTCACTGCCCTGTTTTGTTAATTCGAACCCATAACACGAACTATTTATTACCAGAAGAACGCAGACCGTAGACGACGACACGACTGGTACACCATCAGTTTAAACAACAGAGCTTGTACACAGCCACCATTTACTTAGGTACCTTTCCTATATCATAGTACACACTGCACAATGTACATTCGCATCACACATCGTATACCCAAACCCATAGACTATGCTTACGTTCGTATATACCAGCTCGGCTAATATGCTGGAGCATTTATCATACAATATGTAACAGGGGCGAGGGGACGAGGGTGCGTTTATACTGTGGACGATGACGATGACGACGGCCAGCACCGGCACCGGCAGCAATACCAAGAGCACATACAAGTATGCTACGTATACTGTATTGTATGTACACATTATTATACCAAGCTATGGAAAGGGTTACAGCGGCAGAGTCGAGGCGGCAGCGACGACGACGACGACACGAAGCAGAGATAACCGAGCAGCACACGAGAGAACCAAGTTGTACCCAACACACAAAGTAGGAATTACGCCAAACAACTTTTCGCCAACGCGGTAATTTATGAGTTTCAGGAATGTTTGGATGACCCAGATAGCATTTAAGGATGAGCCAGGGGGTATTACGTACGTACGTATTATATCGTATGTACATTACACATATACTATACCTCTAGTAGTCGTACGTACGATCTACGATGAAATAGAACCCAACCAGGCCGAAGTACTGTTAACAGAGGGTGAGCAGAGGACTTGGGACCAGAGGTGGCGTGGCAAAGCATCAATGTATTTCGCATTTAAACCGTATATATGCAAGTTGTTTAATACGTAAGTAGGTAGGCTATATATGGTGCCGTTACAGTTGCAGCATATGTTACCGTTAATACTCGAAATAGGGTGGAAAACGGATATTAATACGATGGGAATCGATAAACGTGCCACTAAAATCATTCGAATCGCACGAAAAACTTTTCTAAATATCATTATAAATCGATTAAATATCTCGTAAAAAAATTTTACAGGTGCTTGAGATTCTTTAAACATTATTACAAAATTTTAAACGCATCATCGAAGTATTTTTTTCAAAAAAGCAACTCGTAGAAAAATTCTCGAAAATTTTGAAAAAAAAACATAAATCTTGTCACAATTATTGCCTTAAGCAATGAAAAAATTAAATGAAAAAAAAAAAAAAAAAAAACTTGAAATATCAATAACATTATGTATAGTAATATCTATCGTTGAAATCTTTTGGCAAAAAATCACTATTTTTCAGCATAAAAATCCCCCCCCCCCCCACATTTATAAATAATTGAAATTGGAAAATTTTTATCAACTTTTTTTCTGGTAGGAGAAAATAGAGGCTTTCTTTACACAGATTTCATTATCTTGTTGGAAAATCTCAGGACACCCCCTTCCGCTCCTATTCCTGAAAAAGTCTCGAATCAATTTTTCAAAATTCTAAAGCAAGTAAAATCAGAATCTTAAAAATTTGAAAACATGACAAAATCAAGAAATTTTAAAATTTTGTTCAGCGTTTGGACAACATTTGAATAAAGTTTCCTCATTTTCGTAACTAGAATTCTTGCTTTTAGTTAACACTGAAAAAAAAATGGTATTTTTCGAGCAAGCCTGCATTATCAATCAACTAGAAGGACGATTTTGATTTGTACAGTGCATTGATTGCTTTTTTCACACACCAAAATTTTTTTCAGAATCAAATTTTCTCAAAATTGTTTTCAATTTTTAAAACTTTTAAAGCTGCTATCAATTTTTTTAAATTTCGGATTTTACAAGAAATGTCCAGTTTTGAATTTTCTTATTTCCGATTTTAATTTTTTTCTAAATTTTTTGTATTTGAATCCTCGAAAATTTTCTCAACTCTCAAATTTTCTTTCGCACTTTCTTTCCACTATTCCTTCAAAATATTTTCAAGTTTGATTCCTCCCCCCCCCCCATTTTCCCCCAAGTTATCTAATTTCCAACATTGCATTTTTCTAATATATTATTTTCAAGTTCATATTTGCTACAAGTTTGAGCTTCAAATCAAGAGACATCAAAAGTCGAAGAAAAAAATGGAATTAATCACGAGTATTTTGGTTGAAGGTTTTAAGTTGAAGACTATAAAAAGTTAGCGACGGATTAGTTGAAAAAAAAATACATTGCAAAACAAACTAATCGTCATCATTCATTTCATTTCTGATAAAAATGTGATTTCATCCCCAAAATTTAAAAAAATTGCATTTACTTTATGAATTCCAAACTTCATCATTCATCGATCATCAACTTCAAAACACCGAAAATGAAATAAGTAAATCTTCGCAAACCTTTTATTGAACAATTTCAAGTCAAACGTAAAAGCATGAAAATTACCAAATGAAACCGAGATCTTAATTTCAGCACCAAATGCTAATTCAAAGTCCAGCACTTGGAGTCCCCAAATTATCATTTTTTAAAATGTTATTAATGCCTTTTCAAAGTAACCAATAAACCACAAATTCTTCCAAAACCTCAACCACCCCCCCACCCTCATTAGGTAACCAGTTTTCGATATTTTAGAGAATTTTTAGAAAATAAATTGATCAGAACCCCATTTTCTGGAATCAATTACTGCACTAAAAGAAGTGATTTTTGAAAAATTGAATTTTCCGAGTCTCCATTTATTGACTTTTCCTTTTCCAAATAATGAGATAAGAAAAAATGAATAAAAACGAACTTCTTGCAAATCTTATCCTATTTTTTTAAAAAGAAAATTCATAAAATTCGTCAAAAAACAGGTACCACAGGTGGTTTAAAAGTAATTTTGAACGTAAGCTTTTTTCTGGATGCCAGCTTTCATCTTGCCAAAGAAAAAAAAAAGGAAAAATCACTACCTATCTAATCGAATTTTTACATCTTGACCAGCGATTCTAATAAATGATTATAAATAGAATGAAATGGCTTTATGTAAAAGTTCTAGCATTAAAATGCACTATGTAAGAAAATATATTATGTATCTAGCCTATCTACCTATCATTTTCCTACGAAATTTATGCACCATACCACACCAAATTTTTAGGAAATTATTAAAAATCGGGAAATCAACTTCAGAAACTAAAAACTGACAGATTCATGCTCAATACCACCTGACACCCCCCCTCCGCCACAACAAAAAAAGGCTGACAAAAAAGGAGCACGAGAAGAGGAAAGTTATCTACTTTCTAATCAATTTTTTAAAAAACACAGTAAGTAAAAATTTTACGTGCATTTTTTTTTGGAAAAATGCCCCTAAAAATTGAAAATTTAGTATTTTTTTCAGAAATTTTGTTGTCATGGTGGAAGATCCTGTGATTAAGATGGAGAAGTTCTTTCTCAAGAGAACAAATACATACATCGATAATGAACAAAATATTTTCAAAAATGTTTAATCAGAATAGGTACCGAAAATCACGATTTCATATCCCAGTTCAATGATACTAATCAAAAATTTATCATCAATTTTTATGAAAATTTTGATAACTTTACCGACTGTTAAACTGTTAGAATAATTTTTCGTCAATTTTTAATGCTGATTCTGGAAACTTCCACAATATGTTCAATAATTTTCACAACATTCAAGTCACTATCAAACGGTTTTAGACAATTTTACCAAATTTTGAAGATTTTCATTACTTTCCATAAAATTTTTACCACTTTTCCAACAATTTCAATTGCATTTAAACCCTTCGAAATTATTGTTCGGAATTCAATTATCATTTACCATCAAAGTACATACATGAATTTTTTCTCAATGAACACGAATTTCAAGATTTCAACTCCAATGACTCTCCTGACAGCATAATTCGCCCACACGAAAAAAAAGTGTACCTATCTGAAAACGATCAGAATCGCAGCAAAGCACACATCTACACACATCAAAATAAAAAAGACTATAGGTACCTAAGAGAAAACTTATCCTAACACATACATATCGCTGACGGCGGTACCGTCCGGCGTACCTTCTCGTCGCGTCGAGTCGCTCCGCTTTACGCTACTGTGCGTCGTCAAACACTTGGGATATTATATCGATTCCATTAAAACTTTGCAAAGATATAGAAATCGTTAACGTCCAAAAAAGGGGCCGCAGAAATTTAATTTATATCTTAAACTCTCGACGAAGCTGTCGTCGACGAGTTTTGCAACAGCGCCGCCGAAAATGGCCAACACGCTACTCCTATATCTATACGCGATACCCGCCATATACGCAGGATAGGCTACCTAATAAAATGGCCTCGTAGGGGTGTGTGTGTGTCTGTGTTGCGGGGTATACCGCGTTAAACGGCGACCGAGCTCGCGACGGAGCGCGAAAAACAATTTATTATGGGCATATCCCAGCAACTACGACTAAACTACGACAACGATTTAACACACACACTCCACCTCCTCATCTGGAAATCGACGGTACCGAAAATACCGCGTATACTGCTACGATAAAATATCGTAGCTGTATACGCCACCATTGGCGTTGATTCTAATGCCTATATGCTTCAGCCTTTACTTGTTGTCGTCGTAGTCGTATAGAAAATAAACGAGAATTACTTTGCTTCGTTCGACAAACGCATCGATGAGTGGAGACGGGTAGGACCGGCGGAGGCATACCGAACCGCCCATTCGAGTAAAAATTATAGCGATAACTAATTCGAATAGAAAAGCGCATAACGTGATTTTCAAAATTACAACAGCCTCGCCAATGTCGATAAAAGTTGTTCAACGAACAAAGCTACAGCGCCGATTTTCGGACCCATAAATAAACATTACTTAGAAAAAGCTTATACATCAATTAGGAAGCTGACACAACCCTACGAACCCAACCAGTCGCCTTACAGCCAGAATGTGTCTGCCACACGTTCGCGAATATTTTGCACCGATCGTCCAAAAATATCGTGAAAAAGGCCAAGCAATGCGGAAAAATTGCACTCTCGAAAGAGCGTCGGTTCGTATCCGTAGAGAGCCGGTGATGAGGAGAACGACGAAGATGACGATAGGTGGAGGGGTATTAAACTCGTCTATTGGACTGGAACAAAATGTGTAAAGGGTAGTTTTATTGCTTATACGCTGTCATTTCTCACGAGACCAATTTATAGCATTTTGCTTGCCTAAGCCGTCTCGTTACCTACGCCCTTCTTATATTCCAGTCCTCGGATCCGCCACCTCGTCGTGCTGCTTGCGCCAGTTTGCTTTCCGAAGATTGAATGCGTTTATGTCGAAATTATCGCGTGTACTGAGGCAAATTTCACATCCTTCTTGTCTCTTTTCTTCACATAGGAAATTCATAATTATTCGCAAAGTGTATGGCTGGATGAGGGGTGAACTTGGCCCCAAGCTCTTTTGGGCTCCCAAAGTCTTCAAATAGTGCATTTTGACTGGAAAAAATTTTACAAAAATTTGAACCTCTATACCCCCTTCCCTCCTCAGAATTGGACATTTTATTGCATCATTTTCAATACTTTCAAACTTCAATTTAAAAAATGATTTGATTGGTCCAAATCACATCTCGTAGAGGTGTACGATAATTTTTTCAAAAATTTTGATGCATTAATTGCTACATGTATTTTCAGACATTTTTCAATTGTAGACTAAAAAAATTGATAAAAATTATGAAAATGGTCACCTATTGGGGAGGGGGGTGTGATTGAGGTTTTGGAAAAATTTGTGGTTTATTGGTTAGTTTGAAAAAATGTCAAGGGCTATATCAACAAATTTCCAAATGAAGTAAAGATCTAAAGAACCGAAAAAAATTCAATGACTCAAACAAATATAAAATTTAGGCGTTGAAATTTACTAAAACACAATACCTACTCAATTATTGGAAATTTTTTACTAAAAAACAAAAAACGACTAAAAAAGAACCTTGAAAATTTATGTAGAAAATTGAATAAAGAAAATTTTTGTTGTAATTTTGAAAATTAAATCCAATTTCTTGAAATTTCAAATTTTTTGGTGAAAAATTCAGACCTCAGAAAGTCAGGAGTCACGCAATTTCTAAAAACGATTACTTCCCAGCTTTTTCCTAAAAATCTTTTGAGTTGCGTTTGAAAAATAAAAATTGTAAAAATTGTACTTAAAAAGAGAATTTTGAGACTTCGAGGAAAACGATCACTAAAAGAGAGTTTATTCGGGTACCCATTTTGATTTACTGAACACGAATGCAGGATTGGTTTTTTCATTTGGTTTCAAAATGAGAATCAATTAAAAAGTGGAAAAAAAATCAAATCCATAACTACGATATGGTTCTAATCTCACAATATTGTAACTGTTAGACATGATTGAAGCAACGACTTGGAGGATATGAGGACAAAAAATCCATATCGATCTTCTTGAACAGGTCAAAAAGAGGAGATCAGACTACGTACTTATATTTCTGCGAAATGTGATTCGAAAGATTTGAAATCGGAAAAGTTGATTTTTAATTAATTTGGGGGGGGGGGGGTGGAACACGATTATGGCAATTATTCTCCATCTTAATTCTCTTGCCCGAGGAATCCGTTCGCAAGTGAAAAGTAGGAATTTTCAGAAAGCTTTGGTTTTTTTAACAATTGAAAATTACCAAAGTTGAAAAAACTTGAAGAAAGGCACCAAAATTTAAAAAAAAAATGATCTGGATTACACCTCTATGAGATGTAACTTCGTGTCCCAAATTTCCTTTATTAAATCAAAAATAATCCTTGAAATTGATGCAATAATTGGTAGGTTCTAAAATTTATTGAAAATTTTTTCTTCTCAAGATGCCCCACTGAGGGTGATCAGGAGCCCAAAATTGTCTGAATCCAAATTTTATTCCTCACTCAGTTTTACCATTTTTTCAGTTTTGTTCTCTCATTTCAAGTATATACTTCGCAGAAATACTCAATTCGCAAGTTACATTCATCACTTGAAAATATTTTTGAACTAATATGGAATTTTAAAAATTTCGGACATAGTAAGCACATTCAATTTTTCCAGCAAAGACGAATTTTTTTCGCCATTTCTCTCGCTTCTCAAAAACATCAATCACTACAAACTCCATAAAAGTGCATTTATCTCCAAAAAGAAAAAAACAACAAATTTTTGCAACTAATTTTGTAGATTGTGTTGTCTAATTAAGAAGGTAATTAGGTAAATATCTATGTGATGTACGAAACAGAGGCGAAAATTCTCAGAAAAATATACTGACATTCAATGAATAAAAATCTATAGGTACTTAGTCTGAATTTAGTAAAACTAAATTTCTGAAAAAATTCAATAACATTTCAATTTTTGAGTACTTGACATTATTTTGCTTTTGCAAAGCAGGTAAAAATTTGAGGAAATCTCGCAATCCAAATCGTGAAAAAATTATCGAATCATTTCAGACTTTTGTAACTTGAACGACTTTCATGATCAATAAACAGCCTGACTTTTTACATTTTTCACTTTCCCTGTTCTCCTCCTCATTTTCTTTTCTTATTTTCTACTGTTTCTAACCATTTCCTAGAAACTTTTCCGTTCCTTTATTGAACAGAAAGTGACTTTTCATCATTCGCATTCAAAAACTGCATCAGCCGGATAGATTTTCTTATACGATTTCTTCCACCAACCCTATTCTCATTCAAATCCAAATTGATACAATAACATCATCAGGTGGTTCCTCGCATCCTCAGCCAGCCACAATACCACAATTCTTTTCAATTGAAAACAGAACGACGTCGTTCAACCAGACCCAGCCTCGTATAAAAATGTAAATACCACCATCAACAAAATCCATATCGCCACGACTACAAATACACAATTCAAGGCACCATCCAACATCACCAACATCCGTAATTCCTTCCAGCTGGCGTAAAAATATCAAAATACGACACCTCGCAACCCCTACCCCTCGAAAAAAACACCGCACTACAAACAAAAACAAACACCCGATGGGAGGGGAAAAAATGACAAAAAATACGGCGCTATTTTTCGTACTTTTTTTCCATTTTTATATTCGTACGCCAAGATACATTATAGGCCGAAAGAGGTTTTGTTTTGTAACAACATCAACGTCGTGAAATTCCGCTTTTGCAAAGGGCGACATATAAACCAGGCAAGGGGAGCTTTCGTTTAAACGCGAATTTTTACGCGAAATTACCCCGGCACGATGCTGCCACCGCAGTCGCTGCTGTTACTGTTGCTGCCATACCAAAAGCAGCGACTAGCTGGAATCTCGCATTTCGCTGGCACTGGCACACACATATGTATAGTACTTTGTACCGTGTACGAGGAGTACAAAACGTATAATACAGCTTACGTTTTAAATGACGACTACGCGAGAGCTAATATTTCATTTTTTTTCTCCTTTTTCGCAACCCTTTCTGTCGTTTTTCGGCTACACGAGGCGAGAAAATTCCAAACCTGTTGGAATACACGGCACGGTACTCTGTACGGCGGCGAATTTTCGCAACAACCGAAAGAGCAATTGTAGGAAACGAGGTGTGGCGGATTCCAGGAGGGAATTCGGCTCGTACAGCACACGACGGCGATGGGGGCGGCCGACGGTACAACTCCGTGGTACGAGACCGGAGTAAAATTCAAATTGTTGCGAGCAGGGACGGTAGTTGGGGCCGGGAAGGCCGGATGATTCGGGGATGCGGGCACGAACGCGCAATTTATACGCCGACGAGCTCGGCACAAAATCTAGGATAAAGAAAATGATTAGAGAGTGGTGGCTCAATGCCAAAGTAACATTTCGCCACATTATGGCACGTTGCCACGCGGAATCGGGCCAAATGATGAACCAGAAGTCTTTCTGGCTTTTACTCGAAAATTGTATATCAACGTGATCGATAACGTTATAAAAACCGACGGAGGACTACTGCTGTTGCCGTTCTGCGAAATATATAGTAAAAGGCGAAACGCAACGGGTGCGACGGAGACAGGCAACCAGGCAGCCTCCTTTTCTACCCCTATACCGATCCCTGCGAGCTGCTTCTCGCTGTACTACGATCGCGTGAAATACTACTCTGCGAATGATGGCGGTAGCGGCACACACAATACGGTTATGATTTAATGTTTCGGTTATGCGTGGCGAATTTTCATTTTGCACAGCAACTTTTCGATTTCACGCGCGCCTCTCGCAGCATTTAGGTACATGGCGAGAGACGAGACCGAGCGAAGGGACCGGACGGGCCGGAGACCGCGGGGATGGAAAAAATATATCGAGAAGATCGTAATTAATGGCCGAACCGAAACCTGCCGTCGGTCGTGCCACCATCGTATCGTCGCCGTGCCGCTGAGATAACATGGTGCAGTATTTTCGCCATCGCTGCGTCGACTCGGTCTCGTCAAAAGTTCGAACCAATTACAATTATCGAGGCGACGCCGCTTTAAAATTTCGTTAATCCGTTGTTTCTTATTATTTTTCAAAAAACGAGGAAAAATGACAGTTGAAAAAAAAACAGTATTCAGCTGCTCAAAAAAACTTGTTCCTTGTTATCACAAGGCGATTTCTGGAAACCACAGGGCCATCACAGGAGCACTTTGGAAATCACGGGGATTTCTGGAAACTGCGGGGCTGTCACAAGACAATTTTGAAAATCACAGGGTGATTTTTGGAAACCATGAGACTATCATGCCATGGAGCAACTTCGGAAATAACAGGGCTGGGCGATTTTTGGAAAAACCAAGAACATCATGGTGGGATTTTGGAAATCACTGAGCTATCGCGAGAATGAAAGGAAATTTTGACAAATAAACTGAATGTGAACTGAATGAAAAGGAATGAACAACTGTTCACAAAGACAAACTGAACAAAAAACGAACAAACGTATGTGATTTTCAAAACAAATTGAAGACGAATCCGTTCACAAACAACTAAAGCCTGATTCACAGGGTATCACTGGGCTACCACGGGGCCAGGTGTGCAAGAATGATACGTTTTTTGATCTCATTCTTGTTTTCAGAACTTTTGGTCCTTTGTTTTTTGGTTGTCTTTTTATTTTCAAATATTCCCGTTCTCATTCTTGTTCTTTTCAGATCATTCTTGTTCTTTTTGGTCTTTTCAGATCATTCTTGTTCTTTTCAGTCTTTTCAAATCATTCTTGTTCTTTTCAGAATTTTCAAATCATTCTTGTTCTTTTCAATCTTTTCAGATCATTCTTGGTCTTTTCAGATCTTTCTTGTTCTTTTCAGACCATTCTTGTTCTTTTCAGACCATTCTTGTTCTTTTCAAAATTTTCAAATCATTCTAGGTCTTTTCCGATCATTCTTGTTCTTTTCGGTCTTTTCAAATCATTCTTGTTCTTTTCGATCTTTTCAAATCATTCTTGTTCTTTTCAGATCATTCTCGTTCTTTTCCGATCATTCTTGTTCTTTTCAGAATTTTTAAATCATTCTTGTTCTTTTCGATCTTTTCCGATCATTCTTGTTCTTTTCCGATCATTCTTGTTCTTTTCCGATCATTCTTGTTCTTTTCGGTCTTTTCAAATCATTCTTGTTTTTTCAGTCTTTTCAAATCATTGTTGTTATTTTCAGAATTTTCAAATCATTCTTGTTCTTTTTAGAATTTTCAAATCATTCTTGGTCTTTTCCGATCATTCTTGTTCTTTTTGGTTTTTTCAAATCATTCTTGTTCTTTTCAGAATTTTCAAATCATTCTTGTTCTTTTCAGTCTTTTCAAATCATTCTTGTTCTTGATCCCATTCTTTTATGATTGTTTTATCCTTGTCGTTGTTCTCCCAACACTTCCAACTCTCGAGCTTGTTCTCGTTTTGGTTTTCATGCGCCAAATTTTTGGTTCTTTGCTCTTGCAGCCCTATAAAGCGCAATTTCTGGAAATCACTGGGCTTCTGTGGAATGGTTTCTAAAACCCACAGGGCTGTTTCGGGGTGAGTTCTGAAAATCATGTGGCGGTCACAGAGTGATTTCCAGAAACCAAAGGTTTAGGTATTACAGTGTGATTTCTGGAAACCAGGAATTATCATAGGGGATTTTGGAAATCACAAGGCTATGAAAGAGAATTTCTGGAAACCACAGGGCTATCATGGAGGTTTGGAAATCATGGGCTTGCACAGGGTAATTTCTGAAATCCACTGGGCTATCTTGGGGCGTTTTATGAAAATCATGGGGCAATTTCTGGATACAAAAGGGGCAACCGCATGGCGATTTTTGGAAACCACGGGGCTATCTTGGGGTGGTTTCTGAAAGTCGTGTGGCCATCATAGGGTGGTTTCCAAAAACCACAGGGTCATCACAGGGCGATTTCAGGAAACCATGGGGCTGTCACAAAATGATTTCTGTAAATCTCGGGGTTATCAGAATTTTAAATTCATCGTTTCTTGGTGGTTTTTAACAAAAATGACCAATCTTCTCATTCAACTTTTTCTAAGATTGTCGCTTCAAAAAAATGAAAATGCCTAACTATTCTAAATTAATTGCTTCTGGTTGTTACTTCAAAAACAATGAAAAACATCCAATTTGAAACATATAGTTATTTCTGGTCGTCACTTAAAAAGTCATGAGAAACGAGGGACTATGTATTTTTCAATTTTGTAAATCCGTCCTTCATCAGACTTTTTAAAAAAACAGAACTGACCTTCTCTCTTGAATTATTTTCCCATGTTTGAAAATCTGAAGATGAATATGATAGGGATATTATAATTTTTACCAATTCAAGCAAAAAAGTAGGTAATTATTTAGGAAATTTGATATTAAATAACTCACTTTTTTCATACTTTCTCGATCTTATGACATTGAAAATTCAACACTCACCTGAAACAAAAAAATGACAAATATCACATTAGCAATATTCTCAAGTTACAAAAATCATGCGAAATAATGTACAAATAGGTAAAATTGTAGGATTATGGGTGAAATCATCACAAAATATAAGTGAGCCTAAATATACGAACTTCTTTTGGATGTAAAAAATTGATTTTTGAGTCAGCACTGATTTTGGACATTTGAGAAGGGGTAGAATTAAGAGAAACCTCAGCTCAAAAAAAAATTTTGACGCTCAAGGATGTTTTCCAACAATATAATATATCCCGACCCACATTATGTGTTTGAGGGATGGTAAAAAAATCTAAGAAATTTGCCACAGAATTTTTCGAATTTTGAAAAATATGTGGTTATTTTTGAGAGCATGTTGAGGTCAAAAAAGAAATGAAAATTTTACTAAACATGATTATTTTCACACATCAACGTGTATCGTCGAAATTGTATAACAAACAATTTCTGTAACTTTACATTATTTTGCATCTTTTTTCAAATTTTATGACATTTTTAACAGTTTTGAAAACATTTCAACACCTCTCTCGACAGTTTAAATAATTTTTCAACAATTTGAAAATTTTATTGTCATTCACAATTTGACATTCAACTTGATTTCCGTAACATTTTCATTAAAAATCTCGGTTTTTCTCTCATTTTGCAACATAAATCTATCTATACATATCATCTTCAATTTTCAATTAATCATCAAACATTTTTTTGAAAATACACCTAACCATTTTAGATGACGATTTTTATATTTTTTTCTCAAGTGATGTCCTCTTTCTAAAAAATTTTGGTTTTTAACACAAAAATAATACAGAAAATAGTATTTCAAGTTGGACATTCAGAAATGAAACACAATTTACGTCGAAAAATCATATTTTCCACTCCTCCATTCAGATTGTCTTTTTGCTTATGGCGAGAGGTACAGTTGAGGTACATAAACCAGAATATTTTTATTATACCGGTACTTTTGACAGCTGAACTACGACGACAAATCATCATATGGTAAAGTTTTACGCCAGTAGACCACGTTATCTCACATCATACACACATACGTAATGATAATACACTCCTACATAGACACCATCACCTTCGTGCGCGGCAGATAAAACATTTTATGTAAACTTTATACCTTGTGCAGGGTATAGAGTATAGACTCTACACAGACTGTATGCAGTATCAACGAACAAAATGCTAGGAATTTGTGATTTATACGTACGTGTGTACGCTGTTGCGATGTTGACGATGGCGAACGGGGGCCTGGCAGTGGTTTTTTACCCTACGACGTTTTCGCTCCTACTCCTACATGTATTATAACTTCAGTGAATTATGTTTGCCATGAAGAATGACCTTTTGCTGGGAATAAACTTTGTTCGAGAATACGTTATGGTACCAGAAATGCGATTTTTCTGCTGATAATTTTTCCTCGTTGATGGTATTAAATCTCGGTTGAATTTTTAGACCGCAAGCATAGAGCGAAAGAATAATTTTTCGTGAAATTGGACAATTATTTTTCCACAGTGTTAAATGAATCTAAGAAAAATAAAAATTTTCACAACTATTTGTATACTTATTTCAGCCAATTTTTAAAAATACCACTTTTCTAGATTTAAATTTACTCAAACAAAGAGTCCAAATTTTTAATACTTTGAATGAAACAATTCAAGGAAGAATATTAGGTGTCCACTATTATTATCTCAGAAATGATTTTTTCTGCATTTTTCAATTTTTCCACCCCAATTTTTTGAAGTTTTTCATACTTTCTCTACATAATATAAAGAAAGGGGTAATTTTTTCGCATAATTCGAATAAAAATTCGAATTTTCTTGAGGTGAAAATTTCAATTTTTTTCAATTCATCATTAAAAAATCGATGAGGGAGTAAAATATCGATCATTTAATCGAAATGTAGTAATGTCTTCTGCCCTAACAAAACAATGGAACTAAAAATTTTATCCATAAAATTTTTAAAGGTGAAAAAAATCATCATTTTTTTCCTTATTGAAGTTTATTAAGACTTGGCAAATAATTTCAAATTGTATTTTATTGGCATTCTTTACTTTTTCAGATAATTTATATTTTTTAAATTTTCAAACAAATTCTGGAAAAAATTCCAAGATTTTTTCAAATTTTTAAAATTCTATGAATTAGTTTTCCAGAAAGTGGACTCTCGGAAAATTCATCAACATTCTTTCTATGGTCTGATTATTCCTCTTTTTCTTGCTGAAAGACCCATTGATCTCTCATGATTCTTTCCCAATTTTGATATCCTTTTAAGTAAACAATCAAATACTTTAATTTTCTGTTGATCCTCGCATCTTTAAATTACTCCATCGACAATCTGCAAATTATAGGCACCTACAAATCACCCCATCTCGGCGATATTCCTTCTTCGATACGCCTCAATTCGCCATCCTCATCAACAAGTACACCACCCTCTTGCAATTCGCCTAAACGACCAGTCAACCGATTAAATAAGCCTCGTAATTCGTCAGTAAGAAAAACACCATGTGTAGGAAAGTGGACCTGGTGACTAAATGACCATCGCCATCGCCGTAGAGACCTTCTAATATCCCAACTCGTCGTACAATTGTAATAAAGATAGCCGGCGGCGCGAATCTAATTTAGATGTATTAATCCTGGGCACAGCTCGCACCCCATCTTGGTCGTTAGATCCCTCGGTTATTTCGTACGTATAATACCATATCCTTTGGGAATTGATACACCTAATGTGTGGCTGCGGCGTATGCATCCGCACCAGATGCCCGGGCCAGACGAAGGAATCCGCAAATGATGCTGGCAGATAAGCTACCACTGTCGATCTGGCCAAAACCCCAAAGCTCTGTACACGTTTGACCTCAGATTGCCATCAGGCTACCTGATGCACCAGAAGCACCGGTCTAATAAGATTTCGATGTTCGAGAAACCGAATCGGCGCCATTTGACGTTGCGGTTTCCGCAGCTAAATTCCTCTCAGGTCGTCGCACATTTTCCATCAATTACCGTCGTCATTATCGAACCATGTTCCAACACCTCCGATGCAGTTATTGGTCATCATCGTCGATTTATTACAGCACGTAGAAATAATCACGGTCGTTCTTTTTCTTCCTCGGTGCCATAAATTATTCCACGGCTGCGGCTTCGGGTCCGGCCAAATATGCCAAATTAGTCACCGCCATCGCCATCGAGTTACGTAGTACAACTCGAGCTCGTATTTATTACATGCAAAATTTCAACCCGTTAAAAAGCTCCCCCTTCGCGTTGCCATTCGGTTTTTATTTTTCTGATTTATTAAGCCCGGCACGACCCAGGCTTCTGTTCGTACGTCATTGAATTTCGCGTAAATCATTACGCCTGGTTTTATGAGCCAATAAATCGCCCCCACGAATACGCTCTACACCTCAAAATACAATGTACTCGAACTACATCTACATACATTCGCAGCGACGAAACAGCCAGCACGGTTTTATTTTTCGCTCGTCTCGCGCGATGCCTCGTCCCAAGTGCTCGGTACGATGCCGGTGTCGTTGTCGTCGTTGCCGCAGCCGCAATGTTAACACCGTAATTAAATCAACCTATTAACGTTAAAGCTAACGAAAATTACGAGCCGCGCTTAGTTAAATAAGGGACGCTGCGGAGCTCAATTCGAATATTAAACGGGTACATGTGCCACGCCGCGCTCTGCTCCGCCGTGCCACTCATTCCGGCACATTCGTCCTCTCGAGCCAGCAGGGCTCGTTGGCTCCAGCGACGAGCGGGCGGATCTGGGTACTTTTCCAACTTTACCGCAGCAGCCCGGCTAGGTACGTTACGAATGCAACACTTCTTCTGCTCGGCACATTAAAATTCCACCGTATACGTTTACGTACCTACCCGAATAATGCACAACAATGACGGAATGTGTTGTGTAGTGTACAGGGTGTTCGGAAATTTGGTTTGATCCTTCGAATTTTTCAATGCAATCCCCACCAATGCCAGATTATGGCAAAATTTGCTAAATTTCTCAAAATAAGCTTATTCAAACAAAATTGTTTTCTTGTTCTGAAATTAGTCAAAAACACTAATAGAAAGATGGAATTACAGCAGAGTTGAAAATCAAAAATGAAATTTCACTGAAATGAAGTGTTGAAAAAAGTACTGAAGAATCGGCAAAGTCGACAGGAAAAGGAGCGGAAATTCAATGAAAATTAGATTCAGTTCAGAAAATTAAGAGAAAAACAGATTTTCAGCGAATGACACTGGATTTTCAGTGATTTTTTTCACTGATTTCATCCCCTTTTAAAAGTTTGACAGTTCGTCGATGATTTTTATCTAGTCAGAGTAGAAAGAAAAAAGAACAGATTCCTGAAAATTTTCGAATGATTTGAAAACTGCGTTTGAATCGTGATAAAAAAGTTATATTAAATTTTTAGACGTATGTCACATAAAAAATGAAGAAATTTGCAAAAAAAAAAAATCAGTAAAACAGTCTGGGATGATTTGTGAGATTGACATTCATACTTACATATCTTTCAGTCTGAGCAAGAGGAAAATGGTAAAGTCAAAAAGTAAGTCTATATTCGAATTCTACGACCTCAAATTAAAGACAATCGATACGTCACACGTCATTTCATTTTTTAATATTTTTTCTCCAAAATTGATGGGCCAGGGGTGCATTTGACGGCCAAAATAGACAAATATTCGAACTCACTGCCCCCATATACCTAACAAACGACAGGTCACACGTTATTTTTCATTTTCAAATTCTGACCTCTATCAAGGGAGCTAATAGGAGGGGTGGGTCAGAGAGGTCGGGTGAAAAAGTCAAGTACATATTAGAAACCAGCGCCTTCGAATTAGTGGTAATCGATATGTCACTTCAGTTTTTCACTTTTTAAAATTTTAGTCAAAATTCTACCCCCCCCCCCCAGTCTTGTACCCTGTACCCCCTTCCCGGGGTCTGGAAATTCCATCTTAAAAATTTGATGATTGAAAACAGGATGAAAAGGTCTACTTGCTGCAATTTTTTAGATTTTACTATGGTAGCTTTCATCTTTTGTTCTCATCATGAAAATTGAGCTTTTAAAAATTTGATCATCGATTTTGATACTCTCATTAATTCTTTTTCAGACCCAGCAAATGGTTTTCCACCGAGTATTACTTATCTCGAGATATGAGTCTTCAAAGTTGAACAATTTCGCTAAAAATTGTAATTTATAAAAATTTCACCCCCCCCCCTCCTTGAGAGTCAGGGGAAAAAATTATCGTAGTTTTGTGAATAGGCCACTAAGGAGAATTCGTAAAAAAATTGAACGAAATCGAAAGACCCGACTTCATTTTTGTCCTGTTTTAGTATGGAATCGTCCTACTAATGTGATTTGTAAGATTGATTTTTATCCAAAAAACCTCCCTACCTCAAAATAATTATTGAGAACATCATTAGATGATTTGTGAGACTAACTTTTATTCCAAAAATGCTGGACTGAAAGGCTCGGAAAAATCGTGGAATAATTCAAGAAATTGTCTTTCGTCCCCAAAATTATTTTCAATTCAAAACTCAGAAAAAAAGGTAGGGCGATATCCCAAAAAACCATCCCTGCCTCCAAAAGAGTGGGAAATTTTAAGATGATTTAAGAGATTTGAAAATTGTGTCAGTCCAAGCTTAGAAAAATCATGAGATGATTTGTGAGATTGATTTTCATTCCAAAAATCATTTTGGCCTCAGGGGAGTCGGAAAAATTATGGAATTATTTATGAAATTCATTTTTATACAAAAAATCGCCCTAGCTTGAAATCTAAAGAAAATCTTAAGATGATTTGTGAAATAAATAGTTAAAGAATCCTTCTAGTCTCAAAAGCTCGAGAAAGTTAAGGAATGACTCGTAAAAATTATTTTTAACCCTAAAATCCTTTCAGCTCAGAATTTTGAAAAAGTTGACCTCATTGGATGATTTTTGAGATTGATTTTCACTCCAAAAATCAACTTAGCCTCAAAAGCTTGGAAAAATTTAGGGAAATAATTATTATTTTCATTACAAAAATCATCCCAACCTCAACAGATTGGAAAGGGAGAAATCATTTTAGCCTTAGAACTCAAAAAGCTCAGAAAAATCGTGAGATAATTTGTCAGATTGGATTTTCACATTAAAAATCATTCCATCCACAAGAACTCGAAAAACTTTTGTTTTATGGGATCGCATTCCATTGGTGGGGACAGTTTATTGAGATCAAATTATACCAAAAGACCAGAACTTTGGCTATAGGTTTTACAATTGGATGATTTTTAGGAAAAAAATTCATCCCAAAAACCATTCCAACCTTGAAAGTCCGAGAAAATCGCAATATGCTCTAAGAAAGTGACTCTCAGCCCCCTCTCCCCTCCCCAACTCATTGATGTGGCAATGTTTTGTATTTTCATGTGAAGAGACAAAACTTTGAAACTTTTTACACTCAAAGCTCTTGAATTTTATTTTCCTCTATTTTTCAATTTCTTTCAATGTCCTGAAATATTTTCTTTTCTTTCAAACCATATGCTAGTTTGTGGTTATTTTTTTAATGAAAACTGCAACATTTTCATACTCCAGTTTCTAAATTGCTAAGCAATTATTCCAATAAATCCAACAATTTATTGTTATTGTGTCAGCCAATTTAATAAATTTTTTCGAAGTTTTCAAAAGTGCATCAAAAAGTCATGAGATCAATTCTTCAAATTTTTTCCAAATTTTTAATAACCAACAAAAAATCATTATTTCAGTTCAACAAAATGTTTCCAAGTTTTTGTTTAACAAAATTTCATGATTTCAACGAAATTAACTCTTCGATTATAATTTGATTTCAAAAATTTAGACTAAAAAATTTGATGATTAATTCATATAAAATTGGTCTCTATAATTCGAAATTTCATCATTTTCCTCCACACTTCATTCATCAAGAAAAACATTAAAACTCGTCCAATCCTCTATTTTCAATTCTGCCAAAATTTTTGGCCCATTTTTCATAAATGCTGATCCATCATGCAGACCCCTGTAACCCAAACCCAAATCAACCTATCATAATCGAATACAAACTCGAATCCCACCATCTCATACAATTCGAAACTTTCCCTAGTCAATTTTCAGAACACCCTATATAAACTCGTAGGAAGGAACACATACGTGTGTCTGAGTACTGTACCGTACACACGGGTATGTTCGGAAAATACGTACGAGGCGCCACGTCGTCTGACATCCCATCCACCTATCAAATGTCACACCGAGTATGAGTCTACTACACCGTGCTAGGTACTTGATAATGCAAAATGCATGTTGAATGAAAGCTGTCGTCACTTTTCACCTTACCCGAGTGACAAATTTCTGCGACACGGTGGCGGTTTGCGATAACGTACCTTTTCATTGAATATGCTCGACGCTTTGCGCTTTTCGATGGATTAGTGTGTGTTCGTGTACAAAGTACACGTCTGCATACATACAGGTAGATTTTACGAATCCGCGGTGTATTCTCCTCAATCTCTAACATACTTATACGTGTATCTATGGAAATACAAAAATACGTATGTAGATTCAGATTTCAAACGTAGCATACGATTTCACATACTTGCTACTTTTCTATACGTACTAGGTACGACAAATTCTACCTTCTATCACCGCAATCTCGTTGCCGGCTGGTTTAATATAATTCATAAATTCTTAAAATGTTTACAAATCTGTTGTAGACTACGAATTTTTTTCCAATACGAATGCAAAATATTTATATTCTATCCATTTTACACTCTTTCTCCGATAGGCACGACCGATTTTCAAATACAAAATAAAATTTAGTATTTTCACTCGCACGGAGGAGAATTCTTCTTTCGCAATATCGCCTATAATCGATTTTCAAAAACGCAAAGAAAAAATAGACATTTGTACCGCATGGAAACTAATTTGCAACAAATGATTCCATAACGTGGACTTTTATTTACCTCCCTTTAGTCGATGTAAATTTTCCCATTTTTCACAAACACTACCTGTATGAATTCATCACCACTTTTCTACAAGTCCATTGTTAACATGAAGGTGTTTTTGTTGTAAAAATGCCATTCAATACTGTCACACTTCAAGGGTGAGTGTAAGTACCTAAGTCTATGTATTTTCATATTAGAAATGTCTTATCGATAGAATTTGACGTATTCGAGTACCTTCACTCTCAATCTGTGTCAATACTGGTTAAGACTGTAACTTATCGTATAATCGTACACGAGGAAATTACCTCCAATTTCGTGTGGTATGTTTCGAAACAAACTAACAGAAAAAACCTCGAATACCAACAACGAAAATTTTCCAATCTAATTTCTAACGGAAAAATATTCGAGAAGGATTACACAGCGACATCTGTGAGTCTGAGAGAAAAGTTCTAGAGCATTTTGGATCTCTTTGTATCTATGCAGAACATCGTATCGCGATGTTCTGCTGAAATTGAGGGAAATTTTTGAGAATTTGTTCATGAAACGTTGAAAAATGCTGCAAAGGGGTTGGCAGTATTGAAAAAAATTTACTCAATTCGCATTTAAATCATTGAATTTTTTTTTTAATTTTTAAAACGTACATAGAAACGATTTGAAATTGAAAAAAAATTGAGGCGTTCTTGAAATCTATATTTTTCAAGTTCGAGTGGGCACTTTTCTTTAGATATTTAAAATTTTGAAAAATGGCCATTTTCGAGAGAAAAAAGTCGCAAAATTTTTTATGCAGCCAGGATGGTAAAGATTAATACGAAAATTGATAAATTGTGGCACAAATCACACACAACGTACAATATCTGGGAGTGAAATTGTGAATTTTTTAGGAAACTTAGCCAAAAGCTGATAAAACAAGGTAAAAGGCATTAAAACTATTCATTGTTTTTTTTTGTTTTTTTTTTAATTAAAAAAAATTATTCATTCTGAATAAAAATTAATCAGAACTGCATTTTGGGAAAATGAAAAAAACATAGAATGCAGTGAGAATTGCTAGAAGTGCCCAACAATTATAAAATTATGGTAAAAAATGAGCGAGAATGCCCACAAAATATAAATAATTTGACCTAATATTCCAAAAAAATTGCATTGTCCATAAGTTTGAAAATGACAAATATTGCATAACTGAAGATTTTTTCAATATCAGAGTAGACAAAATTCTGATAACATAACTTTTTTGAGCCTGCAACCCCCTCCACCTTCCACCCCCACCCAAAAAATGTCAATATATCAAGCAAGACCGAAAATTTTTGGTAAAAATTCAAAAAAAAAAATGAAATTTTGGCGTTCATAGGTGAATTTTTTGCTACTTTTTCATGATTTCAAATCAGTGACTTTTCACTGATCTTTCACTCAAAATTATTGATTTTTTTGACGAATTATTGAAAATTAGTGATATCACTGATATCTAACTGAAAGATCTGTGAAAAATCATTAATTTTCAAAATAAAGTGATAGCGAGGGCGAAAATTTTTCAAATGATACTGTTCAAGACGGTCAAAAAATACGCTTTGTCACATTTTTATAGTAAAAAAATTCTACCATCTTGATGATTGAAAAAAATGCGGGACCAGTACAAAATGTACTTCTATAAATCCCCACCTTTTCCATTGGGTTTTTATGACAAAAATAGTCAATTTTGAGGCTTCGATTAAAATAATCTTGCAAAAGGTGTTTCTTGAGGTATTTTGACTCGCTAAACACGAATCCGGCGCTGCTTTCTTCATTTGGTTACTTCTTTTCGCAAAAAACGCTCAAACATTGAAAAATTGGTCAAAAAAACAGCATTTTTGAAGGGTTTTTTCGCAATTTTTGGCATCGATATCGCCAAAACTGAATACGTCACGTAAATCTACGTTAACAAAACACGTTTTTGGGATATTTTCAAAAATTGATCCCTCTTTGCTCATGATATTTTTTTGCAAATGAAAACTTCAAATGACCGAAAAAACGTTAAAATTTGCATCAAAATTTTTGTACAAATTTTCATAAATACATCTCTACGAGATGTAACTTTGTACCAAAGAACAGAAAATTTCCTTTCAAACCGTTGGAATTAAAAATTCTTGAAAATCGGGTAATAAAATGGCCATAACTCCAAATGTAGGGGTGAGGGGTCAAAAAAATTTTCCAGATTTTTTTAATATCAAGGGGTGTCATGGGGGGGGGGGTTAAAATGAAAATCCAGTCTGGAGCTAAATTCACCCCTTATCCGGCTAGATCCTTAGAAGAAAATCGTTTCAGTCAAAAGATTTTGAAACGATTTCCCCATCTTGAAGGCTTTTTAAACCCTTTTCATGCCTTCTGCTAAAAACATTACAAAACAATAATTCTCAACATATCAATTGAAAAACTGATTCAAATGAAAATGAATTGACAGCAAAAAGTTGCGAAATTCATCAAAAATATGACTATATTTTTAGGGGTGGGGTGGGAAAGAGGAGGTTCGTTTCAAAAAACGATTTCAACATCGATTTCTCCCTCAAACTCATGCGTAGGGTTATTTAGGTGCAGAAATATTCCCAGGAAAATTTCAGTCCCCCTCCCCTCAAATCAGGCGACTGAGCCATCTCTACTAAGGGCAACGATCTGAAGAATGAAAAAATGTACAAACCCACATCCAAAACCGATTAGCTATCCCAGAACCACCATCTCATTCGAGCTAATACCCCAATTCAAAAAATCAGGCTAGCTCGACATTTTCATTCGCTGCAAACTCGATTGCAACATTTTCAAACCGATACCACGCAAAAAATCCTCTCGGTCATTTCAACTCGCAACCAACGCAGCATTTTTTCATTACGCCATATTCCCGAGCCATATACCAAACTTACAGGAGACACGAAGCTCTCGAGTCGCCATAACCAAACCACGCCGATGTCAATTCGGTCATCAGCCATAAATCTTTTTACGGCTAGTATACGCCTGGCACATCTCATTCTTTGGAATTTTAACTTCGTCGTATAAAAATTTTTCAACTACCGATGATAATTTATAGATACTAAAGCCGAACTCGTATAATACGAGTAAATTAACGCAAATACGTATAACGCAGGCATCCCAATACATCCGTAAGATGTCACCCTAACGCAAATCTTTCGCCACCCAATCGCCTCGGCTAGTTTATTTACCACGGTCGTATCGTCCGTCTTCAACGAGGCGGAAAAAAAATTATTTTTTATACACGCGTAATAAATCCCGTATTAAATACCCATTTCACAGCCGACACACGAAATATCTTCGATATAATACCAGTATTTTGGTCGATGGCCGTTACCGAGGCGTCTTTACGAAACATTGTCGCAAAAAATAGACGAGCGAAAAAATTACCGCCAAGGACGTAGGGCGGGCGGGGGCAGACGAAAGACGAGGTATGGAGAGTCTTGCCATATACTTTCACGTCGTACGCTATAAGTATAAATACTCGTATAAATTTTTCTTTTTTTTTTACACGCGTAATCATCATTTTCGCGTTAGAAAAGACCTCGAGAAAACGAGAGAAAAAATATATAAAATTTATAGAGACCCTTCCCCCGTTCCGGAGTCTTCGCCGAATCCTCGTGTCGGGTTTTTTTTCCACCAGCCTGGCCTCACGATACCGCAAAATAACAAATTTACGATTCGAAAGAGGCGACAAATTTCTGCGCGGGTGCAATCTCTTCTCGAGTACATTTTATTTTTCGGTTAGTTCGGCTGAGGCCGATTCGTCCGACCAACGGTGGCGTTCAAATTACACGCTTCGTTTACCATCAGAATCGTCCGCTCCGCCCCGGCTCCGCAGACCGGACTCCCGAGTGCGGGAAACTTTAGTACTTGTACAATATATTTCGTACATAAATGGAAAATAATTTCCACACGTACAGTCCTGCTCTTCCAGCCTGTAACAATACCTACTTGCCTCTTTGTTCTAACCCGCTATACTTCTCCGGCAAAACGGATACGGTGAAAGTATAAAATTTATGTAAACGCGCTTCGCTTCGTTTCGGACATTTATATCGCGCTGCGCCCTCCCGGCTCATCCCAGAGAGCCGCTGTCGTCGTTCCAACCACACACACACATTATTTTAGTCAAAATCACATTGGCCAGGCAGCGAAGCTACGCTATCAAAAAGATGTAGCAATAAAATAAATCCATTTTCTATTGAAAAGCGCCGCACACGAGAGCGAGAGCTTCTTGCTTCGACCGAGAGCGAAAAAAAAAGACATATATTTTAAATTACTGCTGGGAAAAGAAGCACCACACCGAACAGTCTACTCTTTCCACACAACCGCGGCGCTGAGAAAAATTTCCTTTTTATTACGACCTTTTAGAAACATTTTTTTTTTTTCAACTCTACCGTTTCTCGTTCCATTTTTTTATATCTTTTTACAAATGTTCTATATCTTCTGAAGTTACATGTGCTGTATTACTCGCTATGCTGCTTTTGGAAACGGAAAGGCATGGAAAAATGCTTCTCAAATTTCGTGTCCGCAAATTCCACTCCGCGTAGAGTCGATATCGCCGTCATTCTGAACCTTTCACTGTGGCATATTTTTCCGCTACCGTTTGTGTAACCTCATTTCAGTTCATTTGCCAGTGTTTGAGTATTATACTCTATATAATGGTATTCAATGGTAACCTAAATGTTATTCCTATATTTACGAAATTGAAACTAGCGATTTTTCCAGGCTCGTTCGATAGACTTTTTTTTCGAATAATGCGATGGTACATCGAAACTACATCAGTTGCAGTTTTCTTTGAAATTTGACGTATAATTCTTTCATTTTTCTGATTAATATTGCCTCATAATTTAGTAGGTAGGTATACAAAGAATACCTATTCTCCTTGTTGGAAACAATATTTTCGTGGGCATCTAGTCTACGTGTCTTCTTTAGTAACACGTACTCAATTTGCGCATAAATTCGCCAATTTTTATAACCTTCGAAACGCTAATAATTTTTACTCGTATTTTATTAACAGAATTTTTATATCTTCAATATAAATTTTCGACACTCCGGTGGTTATCATCATTTTTAGGAGAATTTTCGTAAGTATTGCAAATTTTTACGATTTTTTTTCTTTTTATAATATGAAATAATTTTCGTACATTTTTTACTTTTTTCGATTTTTATGTAATTTTTTTTTTTACAATTCTCGTATAGTTTTTACAACTCGTAACTTTGTCCGGATTTTTGCGATAATTTTAACCATTTTTGGAAGGTTATAAGGTTATGGTGGAATGAAAAATTTTGAAATTCAATTATTCACAGGGTCACATTCGAGATTTCATTCAATTACATGATTAATAAAAAATTCAGAATTCAAATGTATACTGTAAGTACTTACTGAGTACAGATTTTCAAATTTCAAAAAGCAAAAAATCGATGGCTTCCCTGCAATGCTACTTCTTCCCCAAAAATCACAAAAATGGCGTTTTGAAAGAATCTCAATACCATCATTTTTTGTTTCAATTTTTGTTTGAAGCCCTGCAGAGTTCAACAAATATTCCGAGGTCACGAATATATTCGAATATCCGGATATTTTGTTCAAAACATCGTATATTTTCGCGAAAATTTGATTAGGTACTCGGATATTGTAAAATCTGAATATTTTTCGATGTTTGGGTATACGGATATTCGTTGAACAGTGATTAGTCCTTGCAACAAAATATGATTGATTCATTAGCAAAAAAAAAAAAAACAGCCTTATGATGTTGAAACGTGATTATATTTCGTCGTTTTCAAAAACACGTTCGGAAACGATAATTTTAATACGATGTTGGAAAACGGTCGTTTTTAGTTAAAAACGATATTTTATAATTTTGGAGCATGGCAGTTTTTTTGTGGTTTTTTAAAGAAACGACTATTTTATGGCATTGGAAAATTGGCGTTTTTCGTCTTTTTTGAAAAAAATATCCAAAAACAATCATTTTCTATGGTTTTTCAAAAAAAACTGTCAGAAGCAACCATTTTATAATATTGGAAAATAAGTGTGTTTGGTCGTTTTTCATGAAAAGGCCAAAAACTACCATTTTATAATACTTACTCAATTCATAATCTTGATAAAAGCATCAAGTCAACAGAAGAAAATTGGTGCATCCATAAAGGGGTCCATCGGATTTGAGAAAATGACAAATTTCAATACTTCATTAATTTTTCATTTCAGTTTTCCAGCTTCAAAAAATTTGGAAAATGTTCAAAGGTAGAAAAAAAATGAAATAATCAACTATATTCTCTGTTGTTTTCCAATAACGAAGAAAATTATTATAAATTCGTTGAATCTTTCGTAACACTTTTTTTTGTAGTTTCATCAACTAGGCTTACAAGCAAACTATTTTATTAGGTAGTCAAGAAAATGAAGGTCTAACTACTATTTTCATCTTTAATTCGAGAAATTAAAAAAAAAACTTAAAATTGATTTTATTTTTTTATTTTTTTTGAGGGCGAAATCTCGCCATTTTCTAATTTGCTTTTTTTTCGTACAAATAGGTCCTTTGATTATTCCTATTTTTTGAAAAGAGCATTTGCCTCTTCAATTTTAGAAGATGAGTAAGTATTTCCTTAAATTTTTTTTCAACGCCGTCAATTATTTTCATTTTTCAAAACACTGAAAATTGAAGATTATTTGCATTTTACCTTAAATTAAGCTAAATTCAGAATTTTATATTCACGCAGTAACTAAAATTTAGCCTAATCTTTAAAATCTTGTCCAATTTCGAGGGCTTTGAAACGAATCTAATTTTCCCAATAGTTGATAAATTTCTCTTTCTTTCTTGAAATTTGTGACCAAATTTTGTCTTTAATGACGTTTCTCTCCTCTCAGATCATTATTTATTCAAGATCAAATTTGATGCAAAAAAAATACCAAACCAAAAGAATTTTCCAATCAATTTCAAATTGGGAAAATCACCACCAATGATACAGATTTAAACTCAGCATAACCAGCTTTAAAATTCAATCTCTCAAATAATATCGAAGTTTTCGAAAAAAAAACCTTCGTATCAATAATACCGCATTTCCGGCATACTTTCGTACACATTCATTTCGTATAAACTCGATCGCTAATCGTACGCATTACACGACCGCTTAAGAAACCGTAAACAATAATTTTTATTGGGCATACGAGTAGAGCGATATACGATGCGGCAGATTAATGCGTTGGAGCGTTAGACTCGCGATAAATTGAAACTCTCCGTACGAGTACATCCATTTCGTTTGTGTCTACTCGTACATCGAATACTCGACGATTCGAACCAATGCGAAGCGCATCGCGTCCTATTAATTTCCATATGCAAGATTACCTTCGCATTCTCTCTTCATTCCTCCTTGTATCCTTCCTGCCTTTCATTACTCTGTAATAATTCCCGAACGATACGTATAAAACGGTCCGCATTACGAAATGCAGACGTAGCAGCAACAGTAATGACGCTGACGCATAATGTACGTAGACTAGACTGTGCCACGTATGTACTTTGTGTAGTATAAGCAGAATACCTGCCAACAATGCGCCTTATTTTTTCCATCGTTTTTAGGACGCATTTTTCTTCAAATGGATGTTTTTTCTTCTTTCCTGTTTCCTGAAGGCATGTTCTCATTTGTGTACGTCTCCTCGAACGCCCTGTCCTGCTGTTCCCCAAACTTAATAATATATACCTACATTATTTTCCTTCGTCCCGACTTCGCTCCAGCAACAATATTCAGAGCGGCGAAAATTTCCTCTTCGTATTTGGCTCCGATTCGCTTCGCCATTACGATATTTTTTAGTTTTCTTTTTTCTTCCTCTGGTCGTCGTCGTTGTATAGACTTTCGTTGCTCGGTAAATCAAGAGACGTATTTTTTGTATAATACAATCGCTCTTTCGTAATATCGTATGATGGGAATAATCCGTCGGAGAGCATTTTCCGCATTTTTCTATCTTCGTCGTCGCCCTTTTTGCAGATTCCAAGCAACAGAAACTTTTTTCCATTTAGATTTGGCGGACTTGGACTGCCAGGAGAGCAAATGCCGTTTTGATTATCATCTTGGGAACGATCATTCATGAAGAGGTTTGTTTGGGATAATTGAATGATTTATTATAATGACAACTACGACCTCGAGAAGAGATATAAAAAGCCATGGTAGGCAGGCCACTGAACATAGAAGAGCAGAATTTTTTGTTCAAAGCTTTCATTGACTTAATTCAAGGTTGTGGTTTTTTTTCAACTGAACAAAAAGGAATAAACAACCGTTCACAAAAAAGAACCAACAACAAAAGAAAATGAAATTTTCAATACAAACTGAATGTGAAAACATTAATAAACGGCCCAAGCCTGCTTAAAAAACCTACCAAAGCAACAATCCACACACATCAAGAAATAATCTCCAAACTGGTCTAGATGAAATAGAGCAATGTTTCAGTGAATGGAAACTTTATTGAAATCTTCTCACTCAAAAGCGAGGCAGAAATATTCACCTTTAGAAGAATACCAGTAATGAGTAAAATCGAACTTTATGGCATAATGGTAGGTACCTTTGAATCCAATAGTAGAATGCCCTTGGACCAAAAATCATCTTTTACAAGCACATTCAATTAAATTATTCAACATCTATCTATAATAAAATTTATAAAAAAAAATAATAATAACGTGTCCCAATTCTCAAAATAGGTAAAATTTATTTTTTTTTTGAATAATTTTTTTTGGCAAAATTTATTCATTTTTTTTTGACAAATTTTATCATTTTTTCAGATAAAAAATATATGGTAATTTTTTAGAACAAATTTCACCTATTTTGTGAATTGAGACACGTTGTTATTATTTTTTTTTTGAATAAAATTTATTATTTTTAAATTAAAATTTATGATTTTGGTAAAATTTATCCATTTTTTTTGATAAAATTTATCATTTTTTTGATAAAGTTTATTACTTTGGGTGTAAAATGTATTCATTTTCGTAACTTCTGTTTTTTCCGTGTATGACCCTCTACCTTTATTCTAAGATAAATTCAAACCATTTTAAGTCATTATTTTAAAATACTTTCCAATGGAAAAAATATCAAAATTTCCTTCATCTGATTTTTAAACGAGCTCTACCCAAATACCACATTCGACAATCCAACTAAATCTCCACAGCTCGCACTTGAAGAAATGAACGCTGCCCGCGTAACACTCAGACAGCAAACCACACCTCGCTATCGACGTCGACGGATTAAACACTTGAAAGCCCGAAACCTTATTTAACGCGGGCAGCGTGCGAAGAGGCGCAGGCGGCTGCCCCGTGACTCGGCTCGACCTTATTTCGAAGATTACACTCGAATCTAAATTACTCGTTATTAAATTAATTATTTTAAAAACAATTTAACCGAGTACCGACTAAAACGATCTGTTGACTTTGCGGTACACGTCGCTCCTTCATTAACTCGTAAACTTCTCGGCAAATTACTTCGAATACTTACTCGACGCAACCTCGGCTCGCCGTACACGGCGTACAAAAACTTTTCCCACTAAGCAAACTTCTTCCTCATGTTCGCTTTGCATCACGTAATTATCGATTAATTATTATTATCGAGTTGGGTCTCGAGTGCCGGCCATCATCTCGGCCGCCGAGACTTTTAATTCATTAGAAAAAATGGTAAGAGTAGTGCGCCACCAGCGTATGAAATAATTGAAAAATATTCAGGAAAAGAGGTCAACATGGTATACCTGGGGTTTGTAAAGTTATCAGTTCTACACAATTCCAAGTTCAAGTTGCAAAAAAAGAGAGTTTTTAGGTATGCTTCAGATTTAAAAACTGGTATTTGATTTGTATTCTCTTTAAGGCGTCTTGGGGACTACGATATAATATTTGAGTAAGTGAAGTGAACAATTTCTACTCTCTCTTAAAATTAGATATTTGAGACGTGAGGAGAGGAGAAAGGTTTTCAGTTGCATATTCGACTTCATATTTGTACTCGGGTGGTTCAATTTATAGTAAATGAACACCCACATTGACTTGTCTACCTAATATTAATTCAATGGAGAGAGGAGTTTAAAGGTCCAAAATAGGGTTCCAAAGGGTTCGATAATTTCAATTCTGATTTTCTATTAATTTTAATGACAGATATCGTCATGAATTTCACTTTTGGCAATGAACTTATTTTTTGTTGCTACTAAAGTACATGCGAAATTTTTAGGTACAAATCTACATTTTATGGTGCTCAGGATTGTGTTCAACTTGAATTGGATGTATCCAAAAATGACGTTATTTTCGGGAATTTGTGTAAAAAAATTCAGAAAACAAGAAAAAATTAAAAATTGCTGGTTAGCATCTTTTTGAAAAAATCATCGTATAAATGATTCGAGGTTCAAGGATAAAATTAAAACTTAGAATCAAACCTATCTAAATCTTTTAGGAACCGAAACAATTTGATTGGTGAATTTTTGTTCATACCCACCGAAAAATGACATCACTGTTGGATATATTCATCCAAACTGAACGCAACCTGGGGCGCAAATTTTCATGTTTTATGACAAACAATGTCACTTATTTTGAGAAAAAGAATTCATAGCACGTTTGAGCCTACATCACAAAAAGGGAGGGGGTCAAAATTAAGAAGAATGTAGAAAACTCATCAAAAAACACTTTTTTCTATTTAGGGTAAAAATCTTAGATCATAATTAGGTTCAAAAGAACTTTTTTTAGAGAAGAGGTAGGTAATGTTTTTTATTTTGCATGTAAAATGTCACTCAATAATGCACTTGAATATCTATTTTTTTAATTTTTTCCTATTCTTTCACCATTTCCAAACACTTTCCTTTTTTTCTTAGAATTTTTTTGAAAATTACTTTCATTCTCCTTAAAAATACCACATCTTAAAATTTTTTATTTAAAAGTCAATGAAATTGATTTTTTTGGTTTTTTTCATTCTTTCAACATTTAAAAAACCCATTTTTTTTATTTTTTGAAATAACCTATTTTTCTTCATTTAATAATTAAAATTTTAATACACTAAATAATGGAAATGTTTATTTTTTTAGTTCCAACAACACCTAATTTTCTCAACGATCATTCAATTTAAATATTTTCAAGTCAAACTGACTTGATGTCATTCTCATTATCTTAATCTACATGTTGCGGTACACAAAAACTTTACTTTCAAAAATTTACCACCCCCCCCCCCCCCATCACTCTCAGGCATAGGAAACTATACAGAAAACTCAAAATATTCATCTACTAAAAAAAAATCAGAACATTATGAAAGAAAACTCACATTTGGCTTCCAGTTCAAATCTTTTGTTAAAATTATACACCAAAAAAGGCAACCCTTATAGGGTGGAAGGTCTCCAAAACCAAACCACTCGACTACACTATACTCTCTCATTTATAAATCAGTGAAAATTATCAAAAATTCTTAGAAAACAGCAGAATCGCAGCTTAGCAGTAAATCAGTACTTCAAAAAAATTACACTGAAAGCAAACGGTGAAAAATTTGCTGAAATATCGATGAAAATACATTGAAAAGTCAGCAAAATCTCTGAAATTTTCGGGAAAATCAGTGAAATTCTGTGAAAACCCATCGAAAATCCGTTGAAAATTAAAAATTTTTGCTGGTTTCTTCTGCTCTGCCATTCTGGCTTTTTTTTCCGATGACTTATCATCAATTCGAAATGAGAGAGCATCCTTTGAAAAAGATATGAAAAACTTGACATTGAACCATCATGCTATTTCAAAAAAATTTCATCTTTTTCCACTCTCTCATTAATAGATCAGTGACAATTATCGAATATCACTGAAAAACAGTCAGAATTGCCGCTCAGGAGAAAATCAGTGAAAAAAATTTCACTGAAAACGAATCAGTGAGAAAAATCACTAAAAAATCAATGAAAATTCACAGAAAAATCAGTAAAATTTTTGAATTTTCCTAAAAAATCAATGAAAATCTTTGAAAAATTAATGAATTTCGCTGATTTTTCTTGTGCTGCAATTTCGAATGTTCATCAGTGACTTTTCACTGATTCAGGATGAGAGAGCATGTTTACCTATCCCAGAAAATCGCCAAAGTACTGAAATTTTTCGGTCCAGAGAAACTTTTTCAGATTCGTCTATCTCAATGGTGAAAATTCTCAAAGAGGTAATTTTTTCGCAAATTTTCCAACTCGTGCCTAATTTCTTCATTTTAAAATGTAAGTATGTACTTAACATCAATGTTGAAAAAACCCCATCTCTCGTTCTATCTGACCCTGGTATGAACCTCCTCTCATTGAAATTTGAATTTTATTCATCAATTTTCAATCAAAACATTCATAAAAACCTAAACCAATAACTGAAACCGAAACCAATTTTCCTTTCTCTTCTGATCTCTAACCATACCAAAACATCATCCATTCACCCTCCTCCACCCATCTCCACTCTAAAACCACCCCGAAAATCCTAGATCCACCGGCTCAGCCAACTTTTCCAAATGGACCAGGGACCTGTTAAGTAATCAACACCGTCGAGTTGGTTTATTCACTCACCTTCATCATTTAGCCGCTCGTTCATGCATTAGCATAATACGATTTACGTCGACTAATTGAAAAAACCGACGGACATTGACGCGAACGACGTACACAATTTTCCCTTCTACCTCTTCCTCGCATCTCCCTTGTAAAAAATCACCACATTCGCATTAAAAATGTAAATTATCATCCGCCTATACCGTCACCGCTGCTTCTCCGCTGATAACACATCCCTTTTCAAACTCCACTTGTCCCCCTCGACGCGGCGCACATCGCAGGTTCTATTCTGGCGCATACAATTCGCATATACTACCTCATATCCCATATACGACTAGAAAATCATACACACATGCAAAATACTCGTACGGATATGCTCGCTTTACACATACTCGACCGATCCAGCTCGCCGCATCGTACAGAGGGCGCTAGCGTTGCTACCCCCTTTCCAAAGTCTTTGGCGAGGGTAAATCTGATGCGTCACGCAGTCCAATCTCCAAGGGGGTTGTTTTCCCTATGTGTACGAATAGGGTGCGATGGTGCGTATGTGTGCGTTCGTACGATACAGTGTATAATATGGTAACAGGTGTTGGTGTATACCGAAATCGATCGGCTACCTTGCGAGGGTTGCTGAGCGGCGCTTGCGCGGGCCGCCGCTAGAACAGCGCGCCATCCCCGAACAGCGTCCCGACGCCTTGCTATATACCCGACAAGTGGTTGCTCGTACTATTTCTCTGTTAACTTTTCGCACACACTCTGGTTCTACTTTTTTTTTTTTTACCGTATACTCAACAAGTGTCTTTTTTACGTTTATTTTTCGACTATTATTTAATAAAATTATTCGCGATACGTCGTTACATATTCGTATTTCGATTGCGGCCGTCGTCGTCTTCAAATTAAGGTAAGAATTATACGTTTACAACGCTGCTTGCTGTTATTCTCTCGTTTCGCTCTCTCCTGGCTGGCTCTGTGCAGTATACGAGTATACAGTAGATATACGTCGTACACTACCTACTTTCTCGTCGGCGTGGTTAAACGTTCCGTTGCGAGTTTCGTTTTTCCAATATCACGCCGACGACTACCCAAGTTCGCCATTAGTTTATCGTGTGCAGCTTTATTTTTAGCCGGGCTCGGTTCCCATTTTTCTTTCAACTTTCGCAGATAATTCGGACGAGAATTGTGGAAAAAAGCTCGCTTCTTTGGTAGGTTTTCGGAAAATCAAACGCCATCGGATTGGGCAACGTGTCCTTTCGTCATCATTTTCACCTCCGGTGGCTCAGATATCGTCAACAACGACGAGGAAATTTCCAACGTCAACAAATCGAACGGGCGTTGCCTGAAGTCAATTTTTCCTTCATATTTCGAAATATTTCCTCATTTTTGGCCTTCTTGAATTCGGAAAATTCACCCTTTTGTCACCTCATTTCGAATTTATCTTCGCGAATTCTTTTTTCCACCTAATTTCGAATTCTTCTCGACGAATTCTGATTTTCTGTAAAATTTGGTCCTCGTATCGAAATTGCACCCTTTTTTTACGACGCATTGCAAAGGCTTTGCGCTCGATCCAATGCACCCAGCGAGATAACTCGACTCGGCCTATCATCTGTGCGTTTTCCGCAGATAACAAGTAGCATTCTGAAAGTCGGATCGATTGACGTGCCGTGCCATTCAAAAGCGCTAAACGCATCGGCCTTAAAGGACATTAGCCCTTTACATGTCGATGCGGATGCCGGTTGTCTTTCTGCCTCGTTTATATCTGTGTATCGCCGTATACGCCATAAAAGGTATACGCCTTTTCGTAATAACGTAAACGTCGGCTTTTTATCACGCGGTATTCGCAACCGTGTGTACATTTTGTACTCGTGTAGGAGGCAGCGCGGTCGGGGGCTGCCCTCCTGTATTTTGCGTCCGTTCTGTAGTATCGTTATTATTATTCGTCTGCGGTGTAGGTATAAACGTACAAATGCGCTCATTCATTTGCCATTTTCAAAGCGTATATGTACCTTAGCCTATATAAACAGACGTAAGCTAGCTTCAATGCGAGGTACTTGGGTAGTTTACGTATCAAGTATGTACATACCGTGAGACCGAATCGATTTCGTCATCAAATTTTCAGTATGAGAAAATGCGTTGCAGAGAAGAAGGAGGGAGGGTATGTAGATTTAGAGCGATGAGTGGAAGCTTTGGATAGGTTTTTGAGTTCTATTTTGCCAACATGGTTTTTTTTTCTATAACAGTGATTCTGGATTGATTATAAGTCATATTTAAGGAGCATCGAATCGGAAGAGTACAAGAATACTTGAAATTCAAAATTAAGGGATATAATTAACACTCAACAGGTGACACGAGTCTCATGTTTTTTGAAGAATCAATGTGTTTGGTGACAAGATCAGAAATCTGCAGTGGAGGGAGGAAGACTTCCTCTGGTCTAATTTTTTCGGAGCCGGAGTTGGAACCACTTTTTTTTAAATCTCGGAGCTGAAGGTGAAGCCCAGCCGGAAACAATTTTCCTAAAGTTTTGGAGCCAGAGGAACTTGAATCGAAATTCGAAAATATCGCACTTGGAGCCGGAGTCGGAAAGAAGGCCTTCTCCGGATGCCTGAGACGATCGAAAATCCGGAGCAAAGCTGGAAAGAGGGGAAAGGAGGGCTCTTCTCCGGATGATTTTTTAGAGCTGAAGCTGGAGGCACTTTCAAAAAAAAATTGGGGCTGGAGCCAGAGCCGGAGGCATTTTCTCAAAAGCACCAGAGCTGAAGCCGAACCTGAGGGACTTGATTTAAAAATCTCGAAGCTCGAGCCGGAGCGGAGGGACCAGACCACTCTCTTTCCATCCCTGGACAAGATACCCTGACAAATAAATATCCTGAGATGCATAAAAATATTTGAGGTTGAGTTGGGCGATCTAAATTTTCACGAAAAACTTAAAAAAAAAAAACAGAAAAACTGCATAAGTTCTGCTTTAGAGCAAAAGCATTCGTTTTTTTTTTTTTTTTTTTTTTTTCATCAAAATGTCAAATATTTCAACTTTTCTTATTTAATGACTTTTTGTTAAAATATTAGAAGATTTCAATGCTTTAAAAAAGTTTGAAAAATGCATTATAATTTCATTTATCACATTTCATTTACCTATTGAAATTGCATACAAAGGAGGTATCCCAACACAATGTAAAATTTTCAGCCCAGACAAAAATCGAAAGTAGGTAAATCATGAAAGAACCCACGATTGAGGAAAAAAGCGACTTTTTGCATCCCAAACTTTGAGATAAGGGGACAATTATAATTTTTCTTTCATTCTACATATTCTAATTAGATGTTTTGCATTGAGGACCACTCCTAAAATTCGATTGAGTTGATTTTTGGCAATTTTTTGTGCCGATGAAAAATTTTTCAAAATGATTTTTTTCGGGAGGCCCTAGCTCCCTCCCATGACGTCCTAGTGAAAAATGATAAGTAAAAAATTGTTCGTTTTTTAATGTTCTACAACTTTTATCGTGTTTTATTTTTCATAAATGCTCATTTTCAATAGTTACAGCCGAAAAATCGACCCACTTGCCCCCTTCAAAAGAAGACAAAATATGCACCAATTTTAGGGAAGTTCAGGGACCTACTGAGCTTATACAAAAGTTCCTCTTTCTGATCATTTTTTTTTGGGTCAAAACCTAAAACGACCGTACTATCGGAGCGATTTCATGACGTTTCGGAGCTTCCAGAAAATGGTCCATATGAACTTCCAGTGTTCCAGCTCCAATAATCGTTGATAACCAATATTGATGACCTATTTGATAAATTAAAGCAGAATTTTTCAAAATTTGCAAGTTTAAATTCATCTGTTTGGCCGGGATTTTAGTACATTTTTTTCAGGAAAATTGACAGCCAAAAAATTAATTTGAACTTGAAGTTGCAAATTTTGGAAAATTCTTCTTTAATTTATCAAATAGGTCATCGATATTGATTATCCACGATTATGGGAGCTGAAGTTCATATAGATCATGTGCACGGGCTTTTCTTTAACGCTGGAAAATTCCAAAATTTTCTGGAAGCTCCGAAACGTTTCGAAACCATTTTCTTTGGATTTGGGAAGTCAAAAATAAGGTACCTATATGCCAAATTTTGATTAGACCAAATTTTTATATTTTTCAGGGCAATAAGGTAATTTTTAAACTTCAAAAACTCACCAAAATTTGAGTAATATTTTCCAAAATTCCCACCTTTGAGTTGAGTTCTCAAACTAGCTTCCAATCGATTTGAGGTGTCAAAAATAGGGTACCTACCTATATACCAAATTTCAACTTTTTTTTGTCAATCAGATGAACTTTGATATTTTGCAGAACGATGAGGTAAATTTGAAATTGTGACCCGTGCTGGGAGAGAGTACCCGAAGTTGGAAACCATAATTTTGCGCTAGAGCCAAAAATATAAAAAATGGGTGATTTTTTAAATTTTTTTTGCATTTTTAAACAGTTCAGAATTCTACGCAGTTTTAAACGTGTTCTTCTCGATTATTTTTTTTTGAAAGTTATGATTTTCTAATTTTCAAATGCCATTATTTTACCGAAAAATTGACCTTGGATGCTCATCCAAGTCTCATTATGTTCTTCATAGTCTTCACTATCATTTAGGCTAGAGAATTGAAAAAACCCAATTAAGGTACCTTTTGCTTGCACGGATCACAATTGAGAAAATTTCGAGAAATGAACTTTAGCTGCAGAAATTTTAGATATCCAGTTTTCATGCGATAAACGTTCGATTTTATTTTGATTCTGCCTAAAATTTTATTCCATATTGGAATACTTCCCTTCTAAGGCAAAAAATACCAACGACGACCCATACAGAAATAATTTCCAACCTCCTAAAAAGCAAAACCTCATCCCTCCGCCATCAGCCATTTCATCCCTCAAATCAAACCCGCATATCACCAAATTAGTACAAGACAAATTTCAAATCTTCATCTTCATCTTTCTCTACCTATTCCACAACCCTACCTTCCGGTTCTCGACACGGTACCGCAAACGGATATCATTACGTCTTAACTACCCCACCACGCTATCCACCCCCCTTACCCGAACCCAAACCACGTAACCAGTAATTATTGAAGTTTCGCGCGCATCGCGGAAACGTTCCGGCGCGAAACTATGGAAAATTAAATTGAGACGTAAACTTTGACGGAAGTGGCGCGCTTATTTACATAGCGAAATATATTCGCACATGAAATATTCATATACCTTTTGCTTCCGCGTATACTCGTCGTCTTCAGGGGCAGCCTCCATGTCGCGCTACTAAATATTACCAATTTCGACGCCTATATCGTCGCTTCACACACTTCTTTTTCTCTTTTCCCCAGAAAACAATCTATTTACGCTTGTGAGACTCGAAAATACGAACGCGCGTTTATGATACTGCCATAGAACGCGACAGCGATGTTTCCAAAACAATATACCTGCGTTGGTATTCCGCAATCGAGCGATTCATTCCGCTTACATTCGTCCTCGTATGTATATGGGAATCGTATTCTGTAGGTAATATAAATGGAGAGACAGCACTTGGCAAATATTGGCAGATTCGAAGACGAAAAAGAACGAAACAAGGTGGCGAGGCGATGGAGGAAAACGCGAAATAATTTCTACCTTATTAACTCTTTCTTTTATAGTGTAAAGTGGGCTCCGGCTGTACCTACGCGTCGCGAATCTTGTTATTCGTCGCAATAACATTTGTCGCCTTTCTCATTGCTTTTTCTCCCTTTTCTTGCTTCTTTTTTCTTTCAGAAAAAACCCAGTCGATAAAACTGTGTACTACGTTGCACGAAGCCGAAAAATAAAGAAAGAAAAACTTACGAAACAAGATGTACGCTTTTGAAAAACTTTTTACCTCCCTCGCTGCCTTTTCTCCGCTTTTTATATACGTCGTTTACAAATTCACAACGTTACCTCAGGATCAAATCATTTCTATGCCCTTCCAGTTCCATGCCACCGCGCCGTTATGCAAATACCATGTAGCCGGGGCCATCGCCGAGGTTAAATCCATTTATACGGTCGAAGGCGGGGTGGAGGGGGGATGATCGGGGATGGGGGTGGTATTACCGTGTATACTAGTCCCGGCCAAGTTCGACGCGCGATAATAAATTTAATCGTAAAATTGCTCGCGCGTTTTATTTTTATCCTCTTCTCGAATTAATCTCTCTCTCGGTTTTATTGTATTTATTTACTCGGGCGAAAATTTCTCCAGTGCTCTTCTTATACAACACTCCATGGCCACGATGAGGCAGGAGGAGAATGACTAGGCGGAGGTATCGCTATAACTTATTGAACCCACGCTGGTCCGCCTGCCTCAACGTATCCGGTACATTGATGCGGAAAATTTGACCATCGCATCGATAAAACTTATTCAAAAAGCTACGTCGCGTCGTCGTCAAAAATGCCAATGATACTATCCGAAATAAATTTCTTGAAAATCGAGAGTCCGCAATGTTTCAGAAATTATTTTCAAGAACTTTTCCAGATATCCAGATTCCAGAATAATTTTCCAGGTCTTTTACCCGAGATATGCATGAAACATCAAAAACATGGGGGGGGGGATATGACTATCAAGGAGTCTCATAGAATCGTAAAACTAAGAATAAGAGGAAGTTAATAATCCTATAATTTTTTCGAATTTTCTCAGAGGTCTGATTCGAAAATAAATGGTTTTTTTTTAAGAATTTGCTAAAATCAAGATTCATCATCTGAAAACTGAAAATCGCAATCTGTTGGTTATCTTTTGTAAAACTTGTTGTGATTTTTTGAAACAAAATATTCAGAAATTTTTTTCAATTCTTCTATCCAATAAAGTCAACAGAAAAGAGCACAAACTGAGTACAGTCGATTGACTCCACCCTCATTTCCCTCTTTCAATGGGCAGAGCATCATTTTTGACGCCCCGCCTTACTTTACATTTACTTTCAGAGGAAAGGGGCAAGCACAAACAAAAATGATACCAGCACATAAGAACACAACCCGAAAACACTTTGAATGACCTTACTCTCGCTATTCTCCTTTGAATGGGCGTGGCATCTTTTCTTATGCCCCGCCCAAGCTCAGCCCCATTGGTGAAAAATCGGGCAAAACGTGATATTTTTCATGTTTTTCAAACACAAATAACTGGTACTGCTATTATTTTCATCAAATTTTAGTTTCCAAATTTTTCAGAAAGTATTTCTAACAATCCACCTATCATTTTCAATGGATGAAAGTCAGAGAAATGCAAGATTGGCTGTCAAAACACACCTTAGGAGTGCCCCCTAATTATTTTTCATCTCCACACAAACTCCACTCCACTCCTATGCTCTGATCACTCCCACTTCAGCTCCTTTTCTCACTGAGGTTTTGTTTCAGTTTTGAATCGATTTTTAAAATAATAAAAGAGATGGAGTGAGAAAAGGAGCTGAAGTGGGAGTGATCAGAGTATAGGAGTGGAATGGGAGTGGGTGTGGAGATGAAAAATAATTAGGGGCACTCCTAAGGTGTGTTTTGACAGTCACTCTTGCATTTTTCTGACTTTCATCCATTGAAAATGATGGGTGGATTGCGGAGTACTGAAATTTTGGACACTCCCATTTCCACTCTCACTCCTTTAAAGAACACTTCTTTATGAGAATGGTCCCAAGTGCTTCTGTGGAGTTCACTCTTACTTCTGCCGCACTCCCTCAAAATTTTTTACTCTTTTACACTCCACACTCTCACTCCACTCTTTCAACACTACGAAAAATGAAAACAATAAAAGGGGAGTGTAGAGTATTGAAATTTTAGACAATCCTATTCCCATCTCACTCCTTCAAAGAACACTCCATGAGAATGCTCTCAAGCTCTCATGAGCTTCTTTGGAGTACACTCTTACTCCTGCATCACTCCTTCAAAAATTTGCACTCTTCTGCACTTTAAACTCTCGGTGAGGAGTGAGGCAGAGGTGAGGCCTGAGTGGGGACAGGCTGTTCCAAACTTATTCTTGTTTCGGAGCCTTGCAAAACTGCCAAAACAGCACAAAAATGACCACAGACCAAACATCACTGATTGAGCCTTCTCTCATCCCCTCCCTTGAATGGACCTCCTTTGAAACTAAAAAATTGTCATTTTTAAAAATAATTTATTAGAAATGAAATTTTGGGTTTCAAGTGAAGGGAAGGGGAGATGTAAGAAAAATATCCAATTTTTAGTAAAAAGTAAAATTTCTGTATGTACCTACGACGCCTATGACCCAAAATCGAAAGTATCAATTACATAGTACATAAGACAATTTTTGGAAAAATTCATAATTTAATAGTGGAAGACATGCACTCGAATATCAATTCTTGTTTTTCAGTAGATATGATAAACAAAGTCCAAATAAAAAATCTCATTCAAGTACAGGAAAGTAAGGATTTGGCTTGCGCATAGAAAAAGCAAAAAATTTGGAATAAAATAAGCAGAAGATCACTTTTTAGATTATTTATCCCTTCTTTTCGACTTCAACAACATTCCAGCAAAAATTCAGAAATTCCTCGAATTTCCCAGACTTTCAAAATTTCCTGACTTTTCCACATTTTCCAGCATTTCCAGAAAGTGTTCACCCTGAAAAATACAATCATCCCGAACGACGAAACCGAGAATGAAAAACGGCACGACAAATTACCGCACCCCTCCGACCTTCAGAAACGTTCACCAAACGCCGACAAATGTAATACAAATGTTTAAACTTCTCTGTGGGATCTGGAAAATTTTATGACGACGCACCATCTCCGCAGCCAGTTCGAATGCGGCTCGGTGAATTGAACGTGATACTTGCTCTCTTTCTGTACATACACAACGGCAGCGGGTCGAGCTCGCTATATAAAATCTAATTTCTCGCTGTAGTGGTTGCCAACCTTAACGCCGTTTCGATGTACCCCTACGTTAGGTTTTTTTTTTCGGTTCGTTCACTCGCTCTTTCTCTGTCTAGCTCGTTTTCGCCCCTCGTTTAATCAATTAAACATGTACTTACAACGAGCTGCAACCTTCTCCGCCACCATCCCCCGGCGTCGTTGTCGTTGCGCGAATAGTGATGCTGGAATGAAATTACCTTCTGCGACCGACCGTTGCGTTGTTATTCCCGGCGGCGTGAAAAATTTAAATTTTCCCGTTTAACGACCGTAAATTAGTACGCGAATGCTTACGATGAGGAAAAAAATTACGTCGAGTTTATCCCCCATTCTGTAGCCCCCCTCCACCATTCCACCGGTAAACGTATATACGATGGGATTCGCTATTCGGACCCAATCTCGATACCCGGTCGCTCATGATTAAGTCAGAATGACTCCCGAGTTCGAACATCTTGATTCTGTGGACTTCGTTTAAACTTTAAAATGAATATTGAATATTATTTTGTACTATTAGAAAAAATACTTGGAGGAATTAAATGATTACAATATACATAAAATCATTCTGCGGAATGCAGATCATTGAAAATTGAAATTGACTAAGTCGGACTTGATCAATTTCAATTTTCAATGATCTGCATTCCGCAGAATGATTTTATGTATATTGTAATTATTTAATTCCTCCAAGTATTTTTTCTAATAGTACAAAATAATATTATTCATTTTAAACCTTTTTTCTTCTTATTATTTGAAATAAAATTCGTCTTCATTTACCATAATACGTAATACGTAAGCAAAATTCAATATCTCAGCTTAGCTATTATCGGAAAGTAAGCAATTGAAGGAAACGTACAATAATCGTAATTCGTAAGTAAACTAGAGAAACGAAGTAAAAAAGTGAAACGTGTTTCATCATTTTCGTTTTAGTTTCATAATTTTTTAAAACAGAAACAGATTTTTTTGAAGTTTTTTCTTTCGATAGCGATAGCGACATTCAATGGAGATAGAGATTAGTCATTTTGTTTTGAATCGTTGAATAAAAAAATGTTTGGAAGGAACAAACTTTATTGAAAAATTGTTGATTTCTGTTTCATAATCGTCAACTTCGGCGCATTAATTAATAATTAATGCGCCGAAGTAATTAATGTAAATAGCAATCATCGCCGAATGCAGTAGTACTGATAAGGACTTAGAAAAATTTCAGATGAGTAAAGAATTGAATCGTTCACGACCGGGTATCGAGATTGGGTCCGAATAGCAAAACCCATATACGATAGGACACGACCCATTCGCACACGCACACACGTGTTCCACTCGTCTATCTCTATGTATACCTCGAGCTCCAGTCGTTTTTTTCTTTTTTCCAACTTTACTCTCGTTTACGTCGTCCCTTCGGTTATTCGGACAACAGAAATCTCATTTTCTACGTCGATTTCGCTCGTGTGTACTGTGTACGTAAAATGAAAGATGCAAATCCTTAATCAAATTTTATTCGTTCCTCGATAATACCGAAAAGGGGAAAAAACGTTGAATTTATTTGAAATTATTTTAAATTGATCGAAAACCATACAAAATTTGGTCCTGAAATTGCGAGACACCCCCCCCTCCCACACCAAAAAAATCAAGCAAAAAACTTGGCCTTAAGTCGTTGAAATTACAAGAAATGAAACACGAAAATTATGTAAAAATCGCTATAGAAAATATTGATAGATTTTTCATCTTTGAAACTGGACGTTGAATCAGGAAAAAAAAATTTGAGGAAAATTGTTCTAATTTCTAGAGAGGAAACGTAAATTCAAAAAAACAATTTTTATTTTTTTGTAAACAAATGGAAAATTGACTGAAAAATTATTTATAAAAATGTTTTCAAGTGTAGAACCCTCCTCCCCTCTCCTTCGACAGAGCATAAGAATGCTAAAATTCTTCAAGTATCCCAAAAAAGTCTCCAACTAAAAATTTGAAAAAAGAGAAATCAAAATTTTTCAATTTTCAAGGATGAAATTTTGCAAATTTTCCGATATTTTGAACAATTTTCAAGTTTTTTCTGCAGATATTTCAATACTTCATCCATTTTCAAGGATTTTTAAAATGGAATTTAAGACGATTTCAAAATCGATTTTTTAGAGGAGTTTAATCCAACCGAAAAATTGATTTCAAGAAATATTCTTTTCGGATAGATTTTCAAAAGCACGCCAACAAAAAACTTGAACGACCTAATGTTTCCAAAAAAACCAAAGTAGTTTTTAAAAAAGAATTCAATCAAATTCAAAAAAAATTCGAAGATTTTAACTTTCTTTGAAGTAGGTACACTTCACTTCCAACAATCTGCATAAAACGTTCAACCATCCCAAAAATTCGAGCCTCGAATTATAAGATAAAGAGAGAAATGAAGGAAAACGACCATCCGAACATCGTATCAAATTACGACAATTTCCATCAGCTCAAAGCTCTCTTCTGAGAATCACTTATTACAAAACACCTCGAAAAACTTAACGCTGCATCATTAGTTCTCGCAATCGTTATCACGGTGCAGCGGAGACGGACGCGGCACAAGAACTCGTCTCGTCCTCTTTTTTTTTCACTAGACAAATGTCGCTGTCATTTAACAACGCGATCGCGACAAAAAAGTGCAACCTTTTTCCGATGATTACAAACTACTATACGGTAAAGCGTACTTCGTCCGCTGTACCTCTCGACAACCGTATTCCGCGCTGGAAATTTCGCTCGTTTACTCTCCTCGTCTGCTGACGCTCAAAAGTCGAAACTTAATTTCTAATTGTCAAGTGGGCTAAATTTTTAATTAATTTAATTTTTCTCTAGCGTCGTAACTCGGGGACAACTTTCTAATTTGTTCGTTAAAACGAGGCGGCAAAAAAATTATTCTCCAGGTCGCCGTCCGTGTCACCGATGACGAGCGGATAGCAGAAAAAAAAACTCACGTTGCATATCTAGACCTCGGCGGCGTTTGCAATTCCAAGTACATATCATTTAGGTGTGTTCAAATGCATGTAATTTATGGATTTGGTTGGTTCGTTTAGCTGAGGATATTTTTTTTCTTTTTTCTCTTCTTTATTTCTCTTCATTTAAAAATCTGTGAGGTATCAGAAAACACTCACTACGAAATTCACACGGAGAAGGCATTGAGCACGAAAATCAAAAATGGTACGAACGACTGAATCTCTCGTATTTGACCCATGTAAGTCTTCGATTTTCATTCAATTCGATTTTTTTTCTCAAGCCTGTATCATTTTCAAAAAACCTAATAAATTTTTTCCTCAGTTCACAGAATTTTTTCAAATTTATTATTTTCTGTCAAATAAGTTTGCAATCTTTTCCATCAACTCCATTGATACCAAAAATTTTTCCCAATTCTGAAATCTCCTCCTCAATTTTTTTCTCAAAGACTAAATTTTTGTCAACTCCACAATGTGTTTTTACGAGATTACTACATGTTTTCCAACTCTAAATTATTTTCTCAATGTATTTTCCAACATTTCAATTCTTTCTAAATTTTTATCGATTTCTATAACTTTTTTCATACTTTCAATGTTTCAGTAATTACGGTAAATTAACGTTATTGTTTCAGTAATTACGATAAATTACCGCAAATGTTTCATTAATTACGGTAAATTACCGTAAATGATTCAGTAATTACGGTAAATTACCGTAAATGATTCAGTAATTACGGTAAATTACCGTAAATGATTCAGTAATTACGGTAAATTACCGTAAATGGTTCAGTAATTACGGTAAATTACCGCAAATGTTTTTGTAATTACGATAAATTACCGTAAATGTTTCTGTAATTACTGTAAATTACCGTAAATGGTTCAGTAATTACGGTAAATTACCGTAAATGGTTCAGTAATTACGGTAAATTACCGTAAATGTTTCTGTAATTACGGTAAATTACCGTAAATGTTTCAGTAATTACGGTAAATTACCGCGAATGTTTCAGTAAATACGCTAAATTACCGTAAATGTTTCAGTAAATACGGTAAAGTACCGCGAATGTTTCAGTAAATACGCTAAATTACCGTAAATGTTTCAGAAGGAGAAAAATTTGAAAAAAATAGTATATCTGAGGAAACAGTTTTGTAAAGAAATTTTAGATTTGATCTGATTTAATTGGTGTTGAAAAATATGTGTGAGCTGGATTCATGTAGAAAGCTAGAAACCACCCCGAGGGGCCAAAAATTGGTTTAATCCCTCGATTTTTTTTCTTCTGAAAAATCAAAATCAGTATCAACTCGAAAACCAATTTTTGATACCTAAGATTGGTTTTTCTTTTTACATCCAAGGGTTATAATTATGTATCTTTGGAAAAAAATTTAGAATCATGATAAAAAAGAAAAATTTTGATAGAGCTGAAAAAATTGAAAGTAGGTGGTGTGAATTCAGAAGGAAATAGATTTTCTTGTTAATTGAAGCCTCTAGTGGTGGATTCTAAGAACAAAACTAGAAACGATAACACTTCGATTACTCCATTATCATCAAGATCAGGGGTTGGGTAGCAGGGAAGATGTCAGATTGGGTACTTTACGACATTCGTACGTATTTTCGAAATTACATTAATTTACTCTCGATTACGAGACTTTCCACCACGATCCCTTTCCGTATCAATTTCACGCTGCTGATAATGTCGAACGAATCGTCTTTGGGTCCGAGATCATCCGAATATTTGCATCTCCACAGCGGACGGAAAAAAGAAACAATAATAATATAATCGCGAAACGGGCACGGATGACGATAACGACGATGGCGACGACGACAACGCAACGAGAACGAGGACGAATTCATTAATTGATATAAAATTGAAATCTCTTCCAATTATCTTCGTTTTAATTAAAACTTCGTTACTTTTCGAAACAAAGGCTTTCTTAAAAGATTTGATCACCGAACCGTTAATATTTATTTAACGAGAGAAAGACACAGCCAAAGAGTTACGTACGCGCTCTCCATAACCGTCCTCGGTCGCTTATTAATTATAAAAGAGATCTTCTCATCCCCGAGGATGTAATATCGATACAAATAAAATACTCGAGGGGTAACGGGGGTCTTGAAAAAAGAACGACGAAAAAAAAAAGGTAATCAGAAAAGAAAAAAACCGTCGCATCAAAAATTATCATTATCGAAAATTAATAAAGAACATTACCGATTTCCGTTTCGTCGTCGGGCAAAGGTGCTCATCTCGTCGTCGATCCCACGTCCAAATATACCAAATTACGCTTCTTAATTACTTCGTACAAAGCATCCAGCCATTTTCGACCCTTTTCCAAATATCCGTTCTGTTTTAAAATTCATCGTCGATGGTGCTGAGGGCGGCGACGGCGGTGGCGAAGGATCCCAGCATCGTGTGCGTGTCTCCATGTATCTGCGAAACGAAAACGAAGTGAAAAAGAAATACATAATACAACTAAACTAAACAGAATTCCAATTCATATCACGATTCTGATCTGGTTATACTATTCGAATTGTGTAAGAAATGAACGCCGCCGAGTTAAATAAACATAATCAATTATGAAGCGAAAGCAGCGGCAAAAAATAAAGCGCATTTCCCCGTCATCGTCGTCATCGCATTATTTCGAATAAAAAATTTCACCTCCCTCGTCTCGTTTTATTTTTTTCTCCTCTCACATATTCTTCTTGAAATTCTTGCTTCTCTCTCGGTATCTCTTGTCGGATTTTCTTTTCGAAAAATACCCCCTCCTAACCCATACCTCTCTCCCTTCAGTCCTTCGACCCCAAATTCTATTATACAATTGCGAACGCGTTTTTTTTCACTCTGCACTCCGATATTCTGACTATATTTAGAAGGAAGGGGATGAGGTATATTACGTGAGAAGAATCGATTCCGTACCACTGGTAATTTCCTTTTGGAAAAGTAAAATAAAAAATAGAAAATAAAACTACGGTAAAACGTTGCAGCACGATGAGCTCCGAGTGAACGAGAGTAATTGTATAAATAATTAAAGTCGAATGAGATTTCCAATACAACGAAGAATGCGAATTGTACTGAAGAGATAAGTTTTGACACTATGTAGTGTCTTTCGCACTATGCCAATCGAAGACGATACAACGAAATTGATACTAATTCGTTATTGTCGCATTTGTCAACAGTTTTAAAATAATATCAAGGTAACTCGTTTCAGATTTCACTTGATTACTTGGAAAAAAGATTTTATAGGTTTTTTTGATGATTTGAACGGTAAAAAAGTTAGGAAATTGAAAACCAAAAACCATTTTCTCACCGTTCAACTGAGAAAATATTTGTAGCGCTCGTATTTCAAAAAAAAAAAAAAAATCAACACACATTGGAATATCAACACCTCTTAGTTTGATTTTAACGCGAATTAGCTTTGAATTTTTAATCAAAGAACGAATACAAAAGATAAATACTTGAGAAATCCGATACTCGAATCCTTTCAAACATTTCTCGCCGACTAATCCCCGTTTAATTTTGTTTATAAGGATGGAATGGTAGAAATACTGAGACTGAATAATGAGAGAACGAGATCATCTTTATTACTACAAAATTCATTTCTTTATAAAAAGTTCATTCGTATCACCATACGAAATTAACTTTCGCGTGATAGGTTCCCGTATAGTAATGAAGGACAAAACGTAACTTCTTCGAATGAATAGGTAAGTATTTGGTATAATTTTATGAAATCTTTACCAGCGAATAAACCTCCAATTTCACCATTTGTTATTTTTCAAATAAAAATTGTCGGTGGTAAATTTTTCAATTCTACATTCCTTCTCAAAGGTTGGAAAAAATCTTATTTCATAATTCATAAAAATTTTCAGCCCAAAATTGTAAAAAAAAATTCCAAGATGAAGAAATTTTCATTTACAGAAATCATCCGAAAAGACTTTTTTAATTTACTATGGCTTGAAAAATGAAAAAAATCTCATTAATTTTGTTACCATTTTGATACAGAAATTTTCCCAAAATGAAATAAATCGAATTTTCCTACGCCTAGTTTTACGGAAAGAGAAAAAAACTGACAGTCATAATTAATAAAATGAGAAAAAAAAATCATTTAGATTAATGCACGAATGAAAAATAACCTATCAAAAAAACACGATCTTTGAACACTTTTGAGAGTACACTTTTCCAATTATTCAATGCATAGATATCCATGTTTACCTTCGTTCGTCGAATCTTTCGCACACAATCAAACATACTTCGTCATACTGCATCAAGTGAACTTTTTTTTTCCATAAGCTGATTTAAACTTCTAAGAGGATTTACGCTCGAATACCACCATTTCATACAAATTCGAAGCGCAAAATTAATTTCAAAACTTATACTTACATCAAAGGTTTGTCGGTTTAGCATGAAAAAAAAAGCAAAGCGAAAAAAAAACTAAGCAACGTGAAACACATTCCGTCCTTATTTCCTTTCTCTTCCTTCCTCGTTCGTTTCCTTTGGGTGAATAAGAATGCAGTTCATCTCTACTTTTAATCTCACAGGTCCGCGCTAATGGTATACAAGACAACTTCTTGACACCATCTTGAAATCTCATCTCTTTCTGCCTACTGCATCGAGCGAAGGCGAGAATTTCACTAACGAGCTTTTTAATTTGCAAACACGTTTCAAAAAAAAGTAATATTTTTTTCAGTTCGGATTATCTCGTTACTGGATATACCTACCAACGACCCACGTAGTCTTTTCAAAATTATTATTATTTTTTTTTTCATCGTTTTTCTAATATTTTTACATTAAGGGGTTCGAGATTCGAAATTTTCTGGTTTCTTATAATCAAACTGTTGAATACTTTTTTCTTCACGAATTTGCAATACCTATTAAATTCTGATTATGCCAGCCTATTCCATTTTAAACTCTCGTACATTCTCCTGGCGCAAAATCTACTTTCAAAAATATCTCCTCAGATGCAGAACTCCTGCGAAAAGTTCTTCTTTTGGTGCAGAACGTCATTCAAAATACCTACTCCAAGCGCAGGACCGCCCTCGGCTTCTCCTGGCGCAGAATCCTCCATTCCATAAATTTCACTTCCAACAGTGAACCTCTCTTTCAATTATAGATCCTCTGGAAAATACCTCCTCCTGGCGCAAAACCCCATTCGAAAATTGGTTCTCATGTTGCTGAGTCTTTTTTCAAAAACTCAAATCAATACCAAATTCTGGAGCATACTCTCGCCCTGTCCGCAAAAACTCGATTTTATTCCAATCATGTCGAGTTCTCCATGCATAGGTATCTACTATTTTACTACATATACCTCCTCCTGGCGCAGAACCCTCCAGTTCCAAAAAATCTGTTTTTGATACAAAACACTCCTCTCATCCCCAGAAAAGCCATTTTTATCCAAATCACATTTCATGAGCATTTGTCTCCACTTTTAACTTATACACTTCCTCCTGGCGCAGAACCCTCCACATCAAAAAAAATATTTTTTCAATACATAACACTTCGCTCACCCCCCCCCCCCGGGCATCAAAAAAGTCATTTTTATTCAAATCACATTACATAAGCATTGGTCTCCACTTTCAATTTGCACACTTTCTCTTGACGCAGAATGCTGTGAAGAGCAACCCTCTGGAAAAATATCTCCTCCTGGCGCAGACCTCTCCTCTTCAAAAATAACCTCATTCCAGCATAAAATACTGCTCTCGTTCTCAAAAACTCTAGTTTCATTGAAATCGCATCAAATTCCTTATTTTGAATTCATAAATCTCTTCTTGATGCAGAATTGCTCTCTTCAAAACTATCTCAATTCAGCAAAGAAGCATCTTCTTGAAGCTGAATATCTCCTCCTGGCGCAGGACCCTCTTCTTCAAAATATCTTTTTCCAATACAAAATGCTTCACTCACCCCCCTCCCCCTAAAAAATTCATTTGTATTCCAATCACGTCATATTTTATAAGCATTCATCTCCCTCTTCAATTTGCGCATTTCCTACTGGCACAGAACCCCGCTTCAAGAATACCAATGTCAAGAGCAACCTTCTTGAAAAATATCTCATCCTGGCGCTGAAATCTCTTCAAAACTACCTCATCCTGTCGCATGATCATTCTCTTCAAAAAAAAACTCATTCCAGCATAGAATGCTCCCCTCATTCTCAAAAAACTCAAGTTTCAATTAAAATCGTATCAAATTTATCAAACTTACCTTCATTTTGAACTCGTGTACCTCCTCCTGGCGCAGAACTCCTCCCTTCAAAATCACCTCGGTTCATCACAGAGTCCGCTCCCTCTTCCTCCCAAAAGCATTTTCATTCAAATTACCTCAAAACATTGAATGTTGCAAACATATCTCCACTTTAAACCCGCATACCTCCTCCTGGCGCAGAACCCCGACTTGAAAAACCTTATCTTTACAAATTACCTTCGCACCGTGCGACCGTTGGTGGCAGTACGGCGACGCCTAAGGTGCTCATTAAACATAAAGCTTCGATTTATTCCCACCACATTGTATTCTTTGCTTTCTGTTCGCAGGATTTTCTGTTGGAACGACGGCGAGCCGTCCAGGCTATTTTTCCGCAACCCGACGGCGAGGAAAAAGCGCAGTAGAAAAAGGCGCGGCAACAGCCCGAAGAGCTAACCATAAATAAGAGCGAAAAACAAGCGGAAAACATCGAGCGACGATGAATTATTGAGGGTTTCAACCCGACGAGAACGTATACCTTTCTACACACGTACACGCAGACACACCTTCAATAGACAACACCGATACAAAAAGCTCTACAGCGTTGAATTTTCACCTCGTCCTTCAGCCCTCCCTTTCTCCTACTCTTGCTCTCTTCCGCTGCCTATACGTACCCATCGCAGATGAAAGGCTTCCTCATTCATTAGGTGCTAGTTATATACGCATTGTGAACACCTGTTGTTGGTTCCGCACTCGCGAAAAAGACCTCCGCAGCGCCCTTCGCCGCCGCCTCTGTTCCTTGATTTTACCGAGGAAGCTGCGTCAGCGTCGTCGACACGGTCGCAGCCGTTTCACTTCTTATACTTCGTTTACACATAGACATACATTCTCGATTCCTTCACTTCTCCTTCTCTGTTCATTTATTTTTTCCAGCTTTTCTCTCGCTCTTCGCCTGCATTACACGCAGATCAGTCACGATTCCGAAAAACCGCGCCGCTCCTTCGTATAATATCACCGCCGTTTCTTCTGCTGCTGTCTTCTTGTCGCGTTTCGACGAAACTTTATACGCATTTTACTTGTTGCTCCCGTGATTCTCACCGCTTCACTGTCGCCGCATACGTGATACAATAAAACACCTTCGAAATTGAGCTAATTTCATTACACGTACATCACTTCCTGCCTGTCGTCGTCGGTTTTTCCCTTTCATCATTCTTTCTGGAGCGAAGTGTGAAATTATGCGTTTATGTAGGCAGCGTTTGTCTTGTTCGCGATACTCGACGGAATTTCGGATTATTTGCTAGTATCTGATCGCCATTTGCGTCTCTGTTCGTCGCTACTCTACTGTTTTCGATAATAGTCTGTGATATAGCCACAGCCGTAATCTGTGATATTACCGATATAATACGCGCGGATGTGCTCAACTGCTAGGAAAAAAAGGAGAAAAAAATCGACCGTAGTTGACGTTCCATATCCTTTGCAACACGATAGAATCTAAAAGCCTGATAACCTTTCCTATCTCCGCAACTTTTCTTCTCCACTCTCCTTCCTTCGACCCGAAAGCAATAATAAATTTCGATACACCAAAGACTGATTTATTTTTACCCGCGTCGTCGACGCCGCCACATCTTCGACTACGAGACACAGGCAAACGCTGCGTGGTAAATTTTCCTGTTATTCTATTTTGTTTCGTTTCCTTTTTCGTTTTTTCCTCCCTATGTAATACTTATCTCTCAAACACGTGCTCAAAATACTACTTCTTTTCTCATATCCTTGATCGTTGCTGCGTACAATTATGCCACGTTGTTATATGGTGAAAAAATGGGCCGCCAAATATCAGGCCGAGATGAACGAAATTTGGAACAGCGACGAGAACGAGCCGTCCGCAGCGACCGCCGTCGTCGTGGAGTCGTCGTCGAGAGGCGGCGGCGGAAGTAGCTGCAGCGATACGGATAATATTTACGTCGAAGGACCCGGCACTCCTTTGAATGTTTCGGTTCAATATTTCGACAATTCGGATGATGCTAATGAAGATGTGTACATTGAGAATGCTGCCACACCGGTCGCCATATCTGATCATCAGTATTATCAGACTGTCAGCAGTGATAATGTTTCCAATAATAATGATGGTAAGTAGATTGCACGAATATGATTGGGTATTTTAATTATCAGGACAAATATTTCGAAAATATGTAATTCACCAAAAATATTTCTAGTTTGTTAATACCGAAAAATATCCCCTTATAAAATTCAAGAACTCATAAAAACTTGAGGCATTTTCAACATTTTGAACTGACATAACTCCTCCTGGCGCAGAACCCCCTCTTCAAAAATATTTCATTCAGGAGGAGAACCCCCTCTCCATTCCTCTCATCTCCTCTCCTCTCCTCTCCTCTCCCAAAAAAACCCAAGTTTCATTCAGATAACTCAACATTTCTCATGAATATCTCCCATTTGAACCTGCTTACCTCCTCCTGGCGCAGAACCCCCATCTTAAAAATACCTCCTTCTAGTATACAACGCTACTCACATCCCCAAAAGACTCAGTTTCATTCGAATGAAATCAATTTTCCCATAGATATCTCCATTATGAACTCGCATACCTCCTCCTGGCGCAGAACCTCCTCTTCAAAATTACCTCATCCAGGAGAAGAACTCTCTCTTCCCCCTCAAAAAACTCAGTACCATTCAGACAACGAGAATTTTCTCATCAATATCTCCCATTTCAACCTGCTTACCTCCTTCTGGCGCAGATTCCTCTTCTTCAAAAATACCTCATTTGGGTGAATAACCCCCTCCCCCTCAAAAAAGTCAATTTTAGTCAAATAACGTTCAATTTCTCATGCATATCACCATTTTTGAACCAGCATACTTCCTCCTGGCGCAGAACTCCTCCTTTCAATAATACTTCACTCAAGCACAGAACTCCTTCAAAAATACGCTATTGAAATTATTATTGATTATCTGAATCATTTTTCAACAGAAAATATCGAAAATCAAATCAGGTGGACTTTAACTCAATTTTCATTTTCTTCAAAAACGGTCTAATTTGATGAACTTCTACATTTTTGAATCATGGAAATGAATTTCTGTTAGAAACCACTAATTTTTAGTCAGACATTATAGATTTTCTTACCAACTAGATAATTTGACCAAGAAATTAATGATTTTTCACTGAGAAATCAGTCATTTTCAAGGGAAAAATCTATGAAAAATTGCTACAATGAGATCATCTTGTAACAATCATTAAAATTTGAATATTCAATAGTTGATTATTTGTGACCCAAAATACTGCATGAAGATTCAGAGAGTAAAATCAGTGAAATCGTGAAATCAAACCGAAATTTGGGATCAACATTCTCAATAACATACGACATAGGTACTTTTTCATTACACACGACATTCTATATTGAAGAAGAAAAGGGGTCAAATAAAATTCTCAATTCATGACCAGTTCCCTCAAAAACATATCATTCAACATCATACCTCATTTTCAAAAATATTTTAGTTCAAAGGGACAGGTCTGAAAATCTAATTTTCGGATTTTATTGAGCTTCAATTTTTACTGACTGTAGATCTTTAGAAGTTTCAAACAGTTTGAGGATCGAAAGTTAGATATTGGTAAAATAAAACTTTTAAAAAAATCACTCTTCCTTTGGACCACTTATTATTTTGAAATCACATTGTGAAAAATCGTACAACTAGCCTATTTACTCAATTTATTCGTTATTGACTTGGCAGGCTTTGAAAATTTGAAAAAAAAAAATGCTCGTCCGCTATACTTTGAGCTTCTTATTTCAATAACGAAATAAACAACTCCTAATTCATCAAAAATTTAAAAAAAAAAAACTTCAGGAAGTACTCATCTCAAAACTTGAATCAAAAATCATCTTATAAAATGACTGAAATTATTGTGAATAATTGAACCAAAATTGAAAGATCTTACAAAGGTTGGATTTTTTCAGTAGAACTGATGTGGAATTATCTCCCTTCCCCTTCCTCCTATTCCCTCTCCCTCTCTCAAAAAAATTCAAAAAATGGGGTAATAACAGTTCTGGAAGTAGTATTTTCCAATATCTTCTGGACCTCATGTCATTTTGAGGTACTATTTTAATAGGTTAATTTATCTGAAAAAAATTATCAAGGTCTAAAAATACTAGAGTAACTATAAAAATGTGTAAATTTCATATTTTTGTCGATCTGATTCCTCAAATGACTATTACAACACATTTTTTCTTTTTTTCTTTTTCTTTTTTTTTTGGTCGAGTTTAATATGTAGTTGAAACATTTGTCTCTGGAGACGTCATTTCAAAAGAGAATCACAGAAGGTAAAAATGTATTTTTTTTTCAAAAATACATTGCTGAAAACCATTTTTAACCCTTCCTGATATTTTTTCCAAAAAATTATCCCTCGAGAACATTGAGCAAATCAAAAGAAAACCATATTTCAAATTATTCATGTTTGGATTTTTTCATCCCTCGTTCAAAAATTGCCATAAAACCTCGATTTCGAGGTCAATAAATTTTCCTTGGCTTATTTTTTTTATTCTAACCATTTGTAGAGTCAATAACCTCAAAAAAACGAGTTAAATACACCAATGACCTCGAACATGGTCCTATCGTAAACCACAACTTATCTATCAAATTCTGCGCTTCGTGACGATCTCGCAGGCACATGAAATTCGAACAACGGCGGTTTATCATTTATAATTGAGAAACTCTTTACCGCGCTATTTACAGCCACAGGTATAATGATAACGAGTTACAAACAACGCAACGCGCAGATATCGTATTTGTAGCGTGCGGTATAAAACACCTCGAGCAAGACCATTAATCTGAGCAAATCTCAATACACTCGTATATTTTCGACTAGAATAACCTCAGACCTCCACCATCATCTATCTTCGAAACGCTGTAACACCTCCGAGACACCATATCGCGCTCTTTCCCAATAGGTACCCAAAAATAGTACCGATACAGAAGCCAAACGACCTTTAGGTAGGTAATAAGCTCGAAATTCGACCCAGTATGTGTTGCTTCCATCGTACAATTGCCGTCCACCGCGCAATTTCCACGTCGAACAGTTCGTACGTCATTTCTACCGGTATTTTCGAATTTATCGAGAGTAGATTTTCTTACAACGTTTCAACGTACACTTTTGGACACCCTATATCCGCTCGGAAATCATTCGCTTTGGCGTAATAAAAGCCTCGAATTGAGGCTGGCTCTTCGCCGCGCCATCGCTTGCCGCAACGATAAAGCCTAAAATTAAATTTTTTTAATGCGTGGAAAAAATTGTACCATCTTCGAGGTTGCCATGCCGCATCCCTCCTCCATTCTCCGCCTTCGTTCGTCGACAAAAATATACCGTACATTAAAAAGTTTAATTAAAATAAGTGCTTCGATGCTTCATTTTAAAACTTAATTACTTTAAAATGGTACCTTAACGAAACCTCTTCCGCCAGCCCATTTTGCAAAATAGTCCCCCGACGCTTCGACTCGCCCCATCCGTCGAGCTGCTGCGGTCGCCGGCGGTCGTATCAATAAAAATAATATTTTCTTGGCGAAAACAAATAATAAAATTCCCACTTTTTCTTCGTCGTAACGACGAAGTGAAAAAATCTAAGCGCTGCTTTCCTCATCCTACGCCGATAATCATCTAAAAAGACGACATTAAAAGCTTGTAAGGAACTTTCCATTCGAGATCGATCGGTCGGCCTTTGAATGCAGCTCCGTAAGTATAATAATTATCGATGAGTTATTATTTTTTCTCATCTCGGCTCCGTTCGCCCGTTACGAATTGGGTTAAGTATTTAACCGAAATAAGTACCCGAAGAGTAGATCTGTTTCGAATTTAAACTGCCTGCGCTGGTACAATTGCAAATGCTAACGGGGAAAAAAACGACCAAATAAAGAGGGAAAATAAGCTTAATTGGTATAACAAAAACAAGATACGCAGCACATTAAAAACTTCCAATTTAGTTATGTAATCGTAATAGCTCGGCGGTATTTTATTATAGCCGCAGTGCTATTCTCTCGACGTTTTAACGATGAATTTTTATTGTCCGAGCTGAGAAAGGCTCGTTAGAATCTTTCAACATTGAAAGAACACCGTAAACTCGATATTATCGTGGCTGCTTTTTCAATTATCATTTTTCTTCGTCTGGTTTTCAATCCTCATATACTAAAAGCCTTCGACGATAAAGTAGCCACCAAATTCATCGAGTTTGAATTGAAAAATCTGGATTTTTCGCAATGTTCGAAAAACAGTCTACTCTTCGTTTCCAGAGAACGCAGTACACCTAATCGTCGTGTTTGTGCGTAGCTATTTTCCATTCCCAACTAAAATTACACGTCTCGAGCAAGAAACTCATGCCATAACAAGATCGTATTTTCAATTTTCTATACCGAGCAACAACCCCGTGAAAAAATGTCAACTCCAATGAACCGCGATATAATTTCAATACTTTCCGAAAACGAGGAACGGTACGAGCAACTTTCGCTTTTACGTGAGCCCTTCCTTGTTATCATTATCTTACTTCTCCATCGTACGATCTCAATATCTTACCAGATTATTTGTCTTTTACAGACCGAAATTACTTTTCAACCATATTAAAGCGGACTTTGCATCGAGATCGAATCCCATTCACAAATCAACAGCTTATTTCAGTTATTACACCCTCTTCACAGTGAGAAACATTTTGAGATTTAAAATTTTTATATGTACTTTTCTCAAAAATATTCCGAAGGGTGAATTTCAAAAAATTTCAAATGAAAATTTTTACATGACAAAAAATCAAAAAATTGAGGATTTAAAACTTGAATTATCAATTATTATCTTGGATGTTTTTCCAAGTTGAAATCGAAGCTTATAAAAATGAAAAAAAAGCTCAAGTTGAACAAAAATTGAAAAAATCTAACCTTGAAAACTTTTAGAGAAAAATGGCCAAACTTGCTTTTCGTTGCTTATTTGTGAAAAAATGTCACAATTACACCTCAAATGTCTGTTAAAAAAATTGAAAATATTGCATTTTTTGGATAATTTGAGTAACTGTTTCAAAATTCACAAATTCATGATGTGTGATATCCATGTATGTATTTTGATCACCCAAATCCGAATTTGAAGTCCATTTTTCGAAAAATCAAAAGGAGGTTGAGGGGAAGGGGAAAAACTGAAACTTTTCCAATTTATCATGTGGGATGTTGAAATGTTTCACCTCCGGAATCCGAATATGAAGTCCATTCATTCCAAAACACCAAAGAGGCGGAAAGAGGGAAGGCAAAACTCAGAAATTTTTAAATTTGTCATGTGAATTGTCAAAATACTCGTATATATTATATGTATTACCTCTCAAGCTGGAACCTGAAGTTAATTTGTTGCCAGAGTTTAATATTTTGATTACGAAAAGGACACAATGGGTGAATCGTAACTGGTTTTGCCCCCATAAATAAAATGCCCTTTTGAGTTTTCGAATAAATGAACATCAAATTCGGATTTGAGAGGTAAAAATACATACATTTTGACGCCCTACACGATAAATTTGGAAATTTTGAGTTTTGCCCATCTCTCTCAGCTCTATTTCAAGTTTTCGAAAAAATGGACTTTAAATTCGGATTTGGGGGACAAAATGCATACATTTGGATACCTCATACGATAGATTCGCCCCCTCTGTTTTAGAGTAAAAATGGGCCCAAAAAATAAATTCAGCACACTCAAAAACCCCTATATACCAACTTTGAGAATTTTAGCATCCTAAATTTTTTCTCAGTCAACTGTGAGGGGGAAGGACTGTTTATTTTAAAAGTAACTTCATTTTGAGAATCACTAGCTTTGCCTCATCGTAGCCAAAGGACTCCAAATCTTTTAGGAAGATCTCCTTCTCATAAATTTTCGTGATTCTCAGTTTTCTTTTTATTTTATTCGCATTGATCGAATAAACCTGAATGAGCTGCAAATTTTTCCTTCATTTTACCATATAAACAATTCCACCATTGTAAAAAAATCGGCGAGGTTGACGTTTAATTTGATCAATACGACGACGAGTATTTGTGAAACGTCGGCAAGATGTCAATTTCTGACCCCGAATGGGTTTTGCACGGAAATACTAGGGCTGGTAGAGGTACGCAAACGGGTGAAAGGTGAATAGAGGAAAATATATAGTATACATTCTACTATAGGTACTAGATCGTGTGAGACTATTTCCGTAAAAAAAAAAATCGGTTCTAGGGAATGATTGGGAAATGGTAGAAGCGCGAATACAAAGTATACGTTGTGAAAAAAAAAACTTGGGGAAAGGGAGAAGGTACACGATGCGGAAAGAGCGAGCGTGAAAAAAAAAGGTTAAATCGACTAAAATATTCAGTAGTCCATTAAAGTAAATTATTATTCGTACACGTTAACAAGCGCACGTCAGTCCACATTACCTGTGTGACGTTGGAATAGGTAACACTGAACGACAAACCGGGGGTTAGTTGAGTTACCTAACCTATCTACCTGTACATATCACGTATTTTCGAGTTACGAGAAGTATCTATAGCTCTTATGGTGGTAAAGAGCAGACTTAACGTGGCGTGTATTGAAGGCGAGGATTTATTAGCGTTGAGGTGCTGCCAATTATTTGAGTTGAGCTTAGAATTTATAATGGAAAAATACTGGATATGTGCGGTTTTTTTTAAAGCTGGATTATTCCACTTTTATCATATTACCTCTCCATAGTGTCTACTGGCTAAAAAAAAAAAGAAACAACTAAAAAATTACAAGAAATTCGTATTGATAGTAAAAAAAAAGAAAAACAATAAGAAATGGCGAAAATTTTGAATTTTTTCTGCCAAAAATAAGAATTATCTTTCCTTATGAATTTTCTAATGAAACGGTGGCCACCTAATTGAGAAAATGAGAATTCAGGCTATATTCCTGTATTTCACGATTTTCATGCCCGCTAGACACCATGCCATGGTAAAAATTTTAATAATTACGGTAAATTACCGTAAATATTTCAGTAATTACGGTAAATTACCGTAAATATTTCAGTAATTACGGTAAATTAACGTAAATATTTCAGTAATTACGGTAAATTAGCTGAAAATGTTTTAGTAATAACGGTTAAAGTACTGTAAATATTTCAGTAATTACAGTAGATTACCGTAAATATCCCAGTAATTACGGTATATTACCGTAAATTTCCCAGTAATTACGGTATATTACCGTAAATATCCCAGTAATTACGGTATATTACCGTAAATTTCCCGGTAATTACCGTAAATTACCGTAAATATCCCGGTAATTGCGGTAAATTACCGTAAATATCCCGGTAATTGCGGTAAATTACCGTAAATATCCCGGTAATTGCGGTAAATTACCGTAAATATCCCGGTAATTGCGGTAAATTACCGTAAATATCCCGGTAATTGCGGTAAATTACCGTAAATATCCTGGTAATTGCGGTAAATTACCGTAAATATCCCAGTAATTACTGTAAATTACAGTAAATATCTCAGTAATTACGGTAAATTACAGTAAATATCTCAGTAATCACGGTAAATTACGGTAAATATTTCAGTAGTTATGGTAAATTGCTGTAAATATGCCAGTAATTATGAAAAATCATCGTTAATATTCCAAAAATTACCGTAAATTACCATGAATATTCTAATAATTACGGTAAATTACTGTAAATTATAGTAGGGCTACCTATTTTTTCATGGTCCGAATGTATGGCTACCTTTAATAACGAGCTGTTGTAGTGGTCTTAGTTAGCTCTCGACAGAGATGCGCCACATTGCATATTTTGCAAAAGAAAAGAAAAAAAAAGATGGATGCATAGATTTCCACAAAATTCTAATATGGAACATCGTGGCACACGTATCGTTAGTGAAAATGTGCATTTACCGTCCCTGCTCCCCGTCTTCGCACGTACAAGGCTCGCAATAAGGGTTACATGGCCATCGTCGGTCGTCGTCGTAGACGGCGCAAGAGTAGTCGACGTAATTGCAACGCATTAATCGAGCTCGTCGTTGGAAAACGAGCATCGGCTAGTCCACCGGAAGGTTGTTACAACAAACGACCAAAAGGAGGAAAAAAATCGTATGTCGAACGATATTAATTAGTCTAGTTAATCACTTTACATAAATTTAAGGCTTAATTTGCATAAAGTTTCGTCTCCCGTGTAGCTCCAGCTTGGAACTTTCAATATGCGATTAATTTGTAGTACGCATCCGAGCCGTCAGTCATTATCAGTCGATGAGCTCGGTCTGAGCGATTCTTTCCTATTTCATTGCAAATGCGCCAAAGAGTAGATGTATCTTCTAATGTACTTGGTGAATGAGAGATACAGGGGGGAAGTTTTTAAATGGAAATTTATTGATAGAGGATCACGTCACGTCCTTATAACGTAGTGGTGTATGTATGACGTGAGTTCAAGTTTCCTATTTGCGAAGAGTCGAATAATGTAATTTTTCAAAAAAAAAAAAAAAAAACTATCATCAAAGATTTCATAAAACAGAAAAAAAAATCAGGAAACAACGAAACGAGCTGTTGAGTAACACACTAAAAGCCATATCTGATCGCCAAATACCCCTTTTCTCTGCCTTCCGGCATTTTTCCTCGCCATGCTAATAAATTTGCATACACGATTCGCCGTAAATACAAACGCAACATTCGTCTGGTTACGACGCGACGACTCGTCGCCGCCAAGAAATAGACGAAAAAAAAAACAATCAACAACCAATGTTATTTTCATCGACGAATAATCTTGTTGCTTCGTCGCGGATCGTTGCGTCTATAATGCGGCGCGCCGCTACACCGACGGCAGCAGCAACCGCAATAGCGGCAGTGCCGGATAAAGATGGTGCGGCGCAGCGGAGCACACAGGCATTTTATACAGACCGCATTATCGAGGTTATAAAAGCTCTCTTGATGATCCTTTACTCGTATTAAATCACACCCTTAAGTACAGTTAAAGAATAGAAAGAGGATAAGGAAACCGTCGTCGTGACGTTGGCTTCTTCGCTATATACTGCGACCGCTGCGCCTTGAACCGACACGCCGAAATAGAAAGGCTTGAAAGATGATAAGGTGAGGAGGAGACGGCGTGCCAATGAGATGAGGGCGATAAACAAACAAAGACGTTCACGAACGGATAAATCTTCGAGTGTTATACGAGTTCTTACACCGAATGACTTTCCAATAAAGAAATCCGCACTTTGCGCTATAACAATCGGGCCTTTTTTTATCGATTAAGATTTTCTTCGGTAGGGTAGTTTCTCCGCAGGAGAAAACAGATTTTTTTGTCATCAGACCTTGAGAGACAATCCGAGTGGGCAGAGTGGTCATCCACAGCTTCATTGCTTGTACTGTGGGTAAATGAAAAATTGAAAATCAATTCTGCGCGTATTCAGCATACTCATTTCATAATCATTGAAAGAGAGGGTGGGAGGAAGCTAAATTAATGGTTTGGGTAATGGATTTCTTAAAAATATTTGCACAGCAATCAAGTTCAGCAGTCGACAGCAATTTACCTAGATGAAGGGTTGTTCAAAGTTTTTTGGCCTTTAGTTAATAGTTATAAATATCAGTGCACTTCGTTAAAATCACTTCCAATGTATTGATTGGATCTGAAAGACGAAAGTATTGTTTTTTTTATTTCTTTTACACGAATAGAGAATCTAACTGAAAAGAATAAATGTGTAAGAATTTGAAATTTCACGAATCTCTGACCCTATCTTACTCTGCGAAATATAAGATTCAATCAATATATCTGATTAAATTTCATGATTGAAATTCAACGTAATTATAGAATGATAAGATGAGATTAATGTGACGAACGAACAAAAATTATTGAAATCGTTGGAGCAAGTGGGAGGGTAGAGGATGAAAATTCCGTACACAAGGTTTTAGCCTCCACTGAATTTTCATTTTCCCAAGGATTATCTCTCGATAAATTTTGAATTTTTTAGTCTTGCTGAATTTTCCAGAAATCTTTCATCATATTTTTTTATTTATTCACAAGATCTCTAGCTAGGTAAAAAATGGAAATAATCTACATATAAAAATTAGAACCTTGTGTATTGAATTTTCAACATATATGACCCTGCCGTAAAGAAGGGACCTAGAGTAAAAAAAAATCGATGTCTATTTTTATGTGTTTGGTCCAGATTTGGTGTCATTTTTGGACCAAAAACGTGAAAAATGAGACCTCAATTTTTTTTATACTAGGTCCCTTCTTTACGGCAGGGTCACATATGCAATAAAATTCAGTTTTTGAATCATCCTGGAGATTAAAAAAATTTTTCCAATTCATCAATTCTCGAAAATCTCTCCAAAAGGAATAATAATGACCCTTTACAGTTCTAAAAATGTTTAAATTTAATTTTTTTCAAAATTGAGTTTTTTACAATTATTTTGAGTTCTCTGAATCAAGCTGCATCAATTAAAATTTAAAATGTAAATTAATTATTTCAGAACTTAAAAAAATGAAATTGAAATTTACTAATGCAAATTATGTGACGTATTTTGGCTTTCCTTTAAAAAAAATCAAATTGACACTTTTGACACTTTTATAGAATTAGTGGGTCGATGAATCAATTTTTAAAAGAAAAATATTCTGTAGAAATGGTTTTTTTGATCGATTTTCAATTTTTTTTCTAGATCTTTTATAGAGCTTCGAAAATGAATTGAATTTTAGACGTTGAAACTTGGTGTAGTGTGAAGTGAACTTTTGATCTTCACAAGTTTTTCGAGTTCCGGTTCTAGTATTTTGGGTTCGGTTTCGGGTTCGACCAAAAGTATCGGGTTCTTCCTGGTTCGATTCGGGCCACCACCCCTGGGTGAAGACCCGTCCTCACTCCGATTCACAATTTCTTCAAAAAAAAAGTCCTAGAAAATTGTCTAGACGCATTACATAAATAAAAAGAAAAATCGACGTTTCCAACGTTTTTGGGTAATTTCGACTTCGGCGTAATTATCGTTCGTTTGCCACTTTGCCACTTGCTCAAGGTTAATTAAATTTCTGTTGTTTTTTTTTCACCAAAATTTAAATTCGCTGAAATCGATGTTTAAAAAATCATCCCGAATTCGTGAAAAAGAGATTTTCCACTTTTTGTCATCCCACAAGCCATGTAACAACTTTCGCCGAAAAAGGTTCCAAAGAAACCATAATAAACAAAATGAAAACTGTCTAGAGCGGCCACAGGTATCCACTTTATAATGTCGATGTCGCATAAACACTTCGAATATAAGCTCGATTTTCGCACGCTCTCTTTCTTCTTCAAGCCATAAATATCTCTTTACTAGTTGAGAATGCTTTCTCGCACGTTGGTTTTTTCCAAAGAGAAAAACTTTATTTGAAGAACAAATCAATTTCAGTTTGCGCCTACTTCGCGTTCCCTTCTTTTACCGCATACGCCCGCTTTGAAACAGGGAAAGAATAGAAAAATGGTTCGTCGCAAAACAAACCGACATGTACGAGTATCTGCGGCGCTGAATGTTAAGAATACACCATGCCCTACGTTTATACATTTATACACGCATACGACGTAGACTGAAAGACTATAATATGGAAAAGCGCACAACCTGACGAACGACAATGTCGACTGAATACCAATTTTTCGCCATATTCGACTATTCGAGAGTTCGAGAGACTTGCACAGAACAAAACCTTCGGTTAGAATTTGATATTTTTCCAAATACTATACGTATTATCGTGGACTATCTCGTAGTCACCCACGTATAATAATTTTAATCTGGATTTTTTTTTCTTTACGGATACGATACCTAAATCAAATCTCTTCTGTCGTCTAATTTTAATTACGTAGCCATAACAATGGCACCGATCAGGCCACGTTAACGCCGCGAAAACCAACTTCGAAATGTTCCATCTGCCGATGTCATACACACGCGTTGATCCCAAGAAAAATGCCTACGCATAAGCCACCCCTAGTCTCATCTTTACGTCGAGTTTATCGCGTAGATAATACGACACGTAACGTGGTTTCAATCGAATCATTTCCGAATCAATGCTTCTTTAAAATCGTATTCGCACGAACCAATAGTCTCCGATTAGCTTGCAGACAAAGCCAAACATCGACAAATATAGAATCACTTGCCCGCCTCTTCCTCTCCAATATCCCTTTCGTCCCAATAGAATGTTCGCTTTTGGCATCACACATATCGGTTCAAAATCTCAGCATGCTCAAACATATATTTACGTGTGTACTTCCGTATGTAGGTTTTTTGAATGAAACTCGTACGAGATCGTATACAATACTGGGAATATTCATATCATGTATACAAACCGAGCTACGATAAAGTTATATTCGATTAGTACACTTCATGAAGTATCCATTCAATGCATCGTCGCACCATGATAGCGTATCCAACCGCAGTTTTAACCAAATTATGAACGTAGGGGCTAATCACGTGACGTTCTTTGCAAAGATAATTATTGTTGGTGTTTCTCCGAGAAACCAAAATTCAAATGTACTCTAGTTTCTCTCAAATTCAAGTTTCAAGGGTGTAAAAAAGTCTGAACTCCAATTTCAAAATCGTGAAACTCGTTCATACATTGAAAAAAATATTTGAAAAATCACATATCGAAAAACGTGATGAAACATCTACAAAAATATGTTCATGACAACAAGAAATCATTATTCGATAATAATGATTTCAGGCATTTCAATCAAGTTTTGAAAAATTTAATAACTTTGGTGACCTTTTTCTACCAAAAAAAACGACCTCAAATGCAGAATAATCGATATCTAAATAATTCAAATGAAAATGAACATTTTCTTTTTTCAATAGTGGCATAATTTTGAGAGCTCCTAGCCCTTTCTTCTTGCAGCTAAGAGGTTAGATTTTTTCTGGAATGACCCCCCCCTCTTCAAGTAAATTACTTCTTTGATTTTTTCATAATCTGACGCATAGAATGAAATGGAATTAGACAGATGTCCGAATCGTATTTACGGCGAATCGAGTAGGCAATTTTATTAACACCAACGAAAAAATAGACGAATTATGTTTTTAAAAAGGCAGAGGATGACCAAAAAAGAAAATAACTGAAATATTATTTTAGTTCAAAAATTTGTACGTTCAACACAAGTTCTGGAAACTGAAAAAAAAAAAAATCATCGTTAAAAACCATGGTTGTCTATTTTGTTTTTCTCTGACTTTTTCAGAGGTTTCAGGCCAATTTATTTAGAGCATTTATTATCTTTTTATGCAAATAGTTGATGTACTTTTGTAAAGATGAAAAATTACTTCAGTTTTGATCAGATCTGAACTAAGCCCTTGATAAATTGAGGAAAGAGGGCAATTTTTTCTGCTTCACAATAATCGAATTTTCTGATGAAAACGAGGAATGGAGATTATTCCCAATATTGGTCAACAATCGAAATTTTAGTTTCACATTTTCGGAATAAACATTGAATTGGAAATTTTCACAGAGAAATGCATTCAAAAGATGAAATTTCAGCAATTTTTGCAACATTTTATCATGAAAAGGAGGCAACATAATCAACCCTTCTCCCTTCAGTAACGTATAAGAAATATAATTTTTAGCAATGAAATAATCATGGAAAATTGAAAGGTCTTGCCATTTTCTGAATTTTTCTAGCTTCAAATTAGTAAAAAAAAAGACGAAAATGTTGAAAATTCTTGCTTTTCGCAGTAAAAATCATCAAAATTTCTGCCATTCTTGTTTTTTGTTTTTTTTTTCATTTTTCTTGCCAGAAGAAACGAAGGAAAGGTATTTCAGGTTTTAGTAAGTATTTCATTTTGCTAGGTACATATTTTTAAAAAAAATCATGACATTGTAGAGAAAATTCAAATTTTAATGAAATTCCGTGGCTTTCCCTGATTTTCCAGGAAAAAATCAAATTATTATTATTATTTTCAAAAGGAAAAGTCTATAATTATTACATGTATTTCAGCGTGTAATCCAATTTTTTCAGTTAAACGATTTTTTTACAATTTTATCAAGTTTTCGGATACAATTCAATCGAATTCACATAACATCAGAAAATATTTACATAAAGTTTACAACTGAGCTAATAGACCTAGTAGTCTGAATCCCTCCCTTCCTTCCTCCCTCCCTCCCTCCCTCCCTCCCTCCCTCCCTCCCTCCCAAAAAACTAGAGATTTTTAATACTTTCTAAATCATTCTTGAAAATTTTTCCAACACTTGAAACAGAAATTTTCAAAATTCATTGCGAGCGATGAATCTAAGAAATGAAAAATTTCTAGTCATTTTCATTGTTATTTTTCTTGCTTTCCAAACAATCTTTCTTAAATCATTGAAATTCTTGCTGGTTTTTGGTTTTCTCACTTTGACAATTTCAAAGACATTTTATACAATTTTTATCTACTTTCTCCATTTTATATTTGAAAAAAAATGTAAAAACGAAAATATTTTGTATTCATTTACCAAGTTACGTTCAAAGTGCTTTTTTTGCACCATTTCATCAAAATTTACAGTATAATTAACAATTTTTGAAACATTTTTCAGCATTCGGTGATTCTTCAACGACCCATTCTCAAATATCTCCAGAAAAGAAACAATTTTAAAACTTTTACGAGTTTTTCACGACTTCTCTCGAAATTTCCGACTTCGATAAAATTTTTTTCTTTTGTTTTTCACAACTTCATTTTTCTCGATGCTCTGTCGAGACCCAAGTTCAAGAACCTGAGCTGATACGATTTATTTATCAAATTTTCTCACTCCCCATGTCGTCCCATCTCTCTTCCTCATTTCAGTTCAGATTTTACAGCCGGATTATTCCATACTGAACGTTCTCGAAAAACAATAACGAGGCCATACAACTGCTCGCAAATTCCATCGAAGCTATAAAATCTTCTGCAACTACCACGCCGACGCGGTATGCACACCACCAACATACAATCACGCCATAAGGCAAACCAGGCCATGTCAAGCTTCACTATACACATTACACAGCGCAGTAACGCAGATTAAAAATATGCGGGTACTCATTACTCTGCGACCTTTCCCGCGTCTCATATTAAAGGTATCATAAAACACAACCATCCTCCTCGAAATCCTTCCCCCTCATGGTAGAGAAACAGATGAAGACTGATTAGGATTTCAAATCCAATCTCGCATCATCATCGAAGAACAATTCGAGAGCTTCGTTTATATTTAAATTCGCAGTAGGAAACGATACACAGCTGTGCAGTCGTGTATACTCGAGATATCCACACGCAGCATTCATACTGCCCCTTCTACCTCCACCGGGCCATCGCTTTCGGTCTATATACGCGAATTAATTTCTCAGCAGTTGGTACACGTAGCGTAGACGATGTTTTTCCCTTCGTCTTGTCTCGTCGTTAACCCTTCTAAATATAATTTTGCTCTTTCTCCTTCGTAGAATTTCGTTTTGCGAACTAACTGTTGCGTCGCGTTTTTCACAGCTATAGCTTTCATATTCCTCTCCCCACCTTACCTCTGTGGATTGCAATTCAGCAATCAAATCAGTATTTTTTTCATCAAAATTCGTATTAGATTTAAAATCTACTTGCAACGAACCCTTTTGGGTCCGCGGTATCATCAAACTCATTATCATTACGATCCAACGTAATAAAAAGGATTTACGAGTCTCTGTTCCTTTTTTTTTTCAACGTCACCATAGTCGTACAATACGATAGTCATATTTTAAACCAACTTTTCGGCCCATCGAGCAAGATATGGCGACTACGTTGCAATTTTTTGCTACCTTTGCCACACGTTTCCTATATTTTTTACTATTGGAAAAATTACGACCGAAAAAAAAAAACCTCTTTTGTGTATCCATAAACGCTTTATACAACGTTCGCAGACAGAGACAGCCAACCAGCTTCTATTTTTAGGAAGTTGGTAGGTAGATTTCACAACACACGTATAGGTAACAGTATTGTAGAGGGCAGACGCTTATCCACATATCCGTTGGAAACGTAAACGCGTTGTTCGAATATGGTAGTGGCATAAATGTCAGAATACTATGTAACTTACATAAAGAGCATTTCTGCGGTAACTTTACAACCGTGCTACTCGTAAAACGGCATTCGCCAATATCATTGGGTACCCACATAAAGCCATTACATATTATGTGACCGCAGTTACACATTTTATTACAACGGATTGGAATCCTAAAAGAACACTATATACGACACTTGTTATACTTTATTATTCTTTACTATTTTAAAGGTACCCCCCTTTTGAGTGTCCAGGCCGCTGTCTGCTTTCGTTCTCTATCTACGCACCCTGAACTTCGTTCTAAATCGACTATAGTTTTTCCTGCTTCTAGTCTCTCTTTTTTTTTTTAACGCTGCCAAAGTTCATATATATTATAGGTACTACGCGTTTCCTTTCTACGTACTCGTTTTTTTCTCATTCTTCTTTTTTTATCTTCATTTTCATTTTACGTTTTTTTTTTTTTGGGCTGCTGTTTCGCAGAAGATATCGGTTTCATTTCCTTTTTCAACTCGACGCAACGCAATAAGAGGAATTTTTCTGGGAAAAAATAATGAATGGTGATTCAATTATTTGCTCGGTATTTGCTGGTATCATTTTACCGACCAATGCGAGAATGATTTTTAAGTATATTGATAACGAATTTTAAAACATTTTGATGACATTCAGAAAATTACTAGACGTACCTATCAATTTTAATGGATGTTTTTTGCATCATTCGAAGATAAGAATGACTTGTCAGATAACTGATAACGATTTTAATGGGAGGAAGGGGTAACTCTGGGGCTCCTATGGTGACTTGGGCACGTTGGTAATCACTGGCTATTGTTTTATGCTGATTTTAAGGGCTCGTGTGCAAAATTTAGAATTCCATCGCAACCAACCACTTTTTTTTAAAATTGTCTCAATACATCTCCATTATTTTGGGAACCCCTGGAACAGGAAAAATCACCCTGCTACATTCTTGATGGGTTTTAGAAGATGAGATATGATCCTAACATTATCAAAACATCAAATGCTCAACCAAAACAAAACGAAAATTCATTTTGAAAAAAAATGAAAATTTTGATACTTGGGGGCCCATGGGGGGGGGATAATTTTTGAGGGCTGAAATTTCAACCACGTTACACTTTCGACGTCATTATAATTTTTCTCAATTTCTGACCACTTTCTCAGAAAATTCATATTCACAATATTTGTGATCAAATTTAAGTGTCATCATTTGAAAGCAATCAGAAAGTGAGAAAAATTTTCGATTTGGGTAAAAAAATTTTGTCGGAATCCCGCCCGGCCAGACATTTTATTTTCAAAAAAAAAAAAAAAAAAAAAAAAAAACATTTAACGCAATTTCTAAATGAACTCGCAATACATTCATAATTCTGATAAGAATCGAAAAATATGTAAAACAGTGTGAATAAAATTGCATAATCGATTCGCCGTAAATATGAACTTGTGTATTTACGGCGAATCGATTAGGCAATTTTATTAACACCATTTGTTTTTCGGATCGAATCTGTTGCATTAGTTATCAATGATTAGCGACAAAAGGGGAAATGATTTCTGACCTTTGTTAATTTCCAAGTCTTTTGAAAATAACTCAAGAATACTCTAAAAAATTAATTTCTCTCCTGACGTTTTGAGGTGTCTAAAATGATCGAGACTGGTTGAATTCAGTTTTAAGAAGTACCAAGAGAAGTAATGTTTTCTTGAATTTCACTTGATTTTGGGATATGAACAGAAATCTTGGGTACCAGCATAAAACATGCCCATTTCGAAAATTTCACTTTGGTTCCAATCGAAAGCAGGCACTTGGTTTGATTCTTCGAGTGTTCACTAAAATTTCGAAATAGATTATTTTCAACTTTTTTCTACATTTTCTCAAGTCTCACCTTTTCGAAAATCTTACCCTCTGTGACTCTACCATCCATCCAACGAAAATTTAGAAAAATTTCGTTGATTTATCAACACACATTATTTTGTAAAGCTGGAGATTGATTGGAAATTTTACAAGTAAAAAAAAAAAGATTTCTTTTAAGACCAAAAGTTAAACATGAAAACTTGTCTGTTCATTAAACAAACTGTTCAAATTCTCAAGACTTTTATGAAAGTATGGAATTGGAAGTCACTACGTTAGAAAATCTCTTTATGGCATTTTTTGAAGTGTTTTTCATTTTTTTCAATCATTTCTCAATTTTTTGTTAATTTTTTGTTAATTTTCAACACTTTTTTTTCTAATTTTTTTCGATTTTCTTGACGTTGATAAACAGTTTACCTGGATAACCTCTTCAACACTGGATAAACAATTATTATTAAGATCAAGAATGTAGCTAATGGGAGGAGGGACTCATCCCCTCAGACACAAAACCAGTAGGAAAATTTGAAAATTCATCTCGAATGAGAAAGTTAGTAAATTTTTTCAAAAACTTGATTTTCGATGATTGAAAATCAAATTTTTCAGAGGCTTTGGTCTCTCTGCGCCTGACCTCATTGAATTTTTCCTTCAATAATTTTAAAGAAGTGTCCCATTATTTATCAAAGTTTATCCATCTGAAACATTATTTGGTTGCGCTTTAAATTCAAAGTTTTCTAAAATTTTTGTTTTCTTGAAATTTTCCATCTTTGCTTCGCTTGGGAGTTGGGACAAATAAACATTTCACAAGTTTTTTTCAACTATGTACCATTAAATTATCCAGGGAAAGCAATGAAGCGGACGAGAGGAAAAACTAATCAAAAAATTTAGTTTGATCCACCCCACTCCCTCCCAAAAAAGCAACCTGTTTCATTCCGGAATCAATTTATTTTTGAAATTTTTCGAAATCGAGCCGGAAATTCCAAACTTTTGACCTTTAAATATTGTATTCAGACTTCAAAACATCTCTGATTTTATGAAATCGAAATTTACTCCGAATTTATTTCATCTAAGAAGTTGGTAAATCTCAGTTTCAAAGCTGGAAAAAGAGTACTCCCCCCGAAAAATTCTTCACTGCGTCATCGACTATAGTGCATTTCCATAATTCATATTTTTTAGGATTTCGAATCTTTTTAATTAAAATGAACCTTAAACTTTGAATTTGGCCTATGACCAAAAAATAATTTCCACAAAAATTAACCAAATTTTTGAGTCACTTTTCCCCCTAAATTGAAAGTATCTCTCTACTCCGCAATAAACTGTTTTCGAATTTCTTCACCCAACATCAACTTCCATAACTTCGTACGAAAGTAAAATTTCAGTAAACGACGACACGAGTTAATAACCTCGAAAAAATGCAATCCCGAAGAAAATTTCCGTCAACGAACACATCATCGTAACAAATATACGACTTTGTACGTACGAAACGTGTACGACAACGACGAGGACAGCGTAAGCACATCGTAATGACGGTCGTTTCGATGCTGTTGCTATGTACACGTCACGAATATGCTATCTCTACTCGTACATAGACACTGAAAACCCTAAGAATAAACGCAACATTGCACGTAAGGGCGAGAAAGAGATATCTACGTAATAAATACGAAGGACATGGTCGTCTTCGTCATTGTAGCGAGTACTCGTACTCATCATCGCTGCGAGCAGCATACACGCGGTAAAAAGGTCGTTAAGGCGGAATGATAAGAGCGATGTACAGGCGAGATGGCGAGATCGTAGTATTTTCATATTGTCGCGGTTTTTCGCGCGTACTCCACGTCAGCTGGTAATAATGGCGGAGCCACTCTATGGCATGGCAATTGTCAAACAACACAGCGAAGCATCTGCTCGGATCGTTGAAAAGTATTCGTACTGCAGTGTACTCGTACATAGGTATAGCTCTAGCTATACACTATACAGCTATTGTCGAGTATGGCCGAGCTTACGTACGTCGTAAGAGACTCGAGCTAAAGATATAATAGAATGGATGTGAGGCGAGAGGGAAGGGTTAGGTGGAGAAAAACGCTTAAAAGGGTAAGTCTTTGAAAACGTAGAACACGTAAATGCGGAGAATACCAGGGACGAGCGAACCGAGTGCAGCTTGTAGCTATTTTGACGAAAATTAAGAGAACGAATGTACGAAACTGGTGAAACGATTTTCATTTTACGAAACAAATTGAGCGAGGAAATCCTGTTGATTTGTGTTACGAAGGACGTATTTTGTACGATATTTCTTTGGGTCTGGGGATGATGAAACAGCGAGATAACCCTAAAAGGAGGTTCTAGGTATTAATTTCGTATAAGTATTCGATTGGCTGAGAAGTGTGTAGCGAATTGGCGAAAACGTCGAGATGCGGAATTTTTTTCCTTTCATTTTGCTTCGCCTTTCGTGTGTAGTGGATGTGCGTGAGTAAGAAATACCTGCTGCGAAAGCCTATAGAAACGATAATCTTTTGGCGTGAGAACGTTTTACCCGGCTCGTACCTAACGAACCGTTCAATCTTTTCATCAACGGTGGCCTATGCGTATAATGCCGGGCTTTTTTCCTCGTTTATACATTCGTGTGTATGTCGAAGGCGTACTGCCTCCGGTATGCAGCGCCATGTTTGCGTAGGTATTTACAAGAAAAGCGAATCGAGACTAAGGCCAGGGACGAAGCAAAGAGGTACACTAACGACGAGCACATGTTGATGTATGTATATCTCGTATTTGCTGCCAATGCCTCCTTTAGTCGTTTGCTTTTTCAAGTCGATCGTACGTAAAAGTACCGGAGGAAAGGTGAAAAAGACTAAATGAGCGTTAATATGGGTTCTTTGATAAGGAATTACATGACGATGTGTAGGTATATTTTATACGTATACAGGTGGTGATGAAATTCTACCCTTTGCTTTCTCGATCTCGTTTTTAAAATAGGCATGTTGGCGGAGGAGAAAAAGCTTTCGCAGAGTACTTTCAACCTGTCTACCGTTTTATATGTTCCAACACTGTAAATCGAAACGAGTCCACCAACGCAATCCTTCCTTTATGTTCGCGGATCATTCATTAAAAAGAAGGGACGACGTGGAAAGGCGTCGAGGATGAATCGAACACAGGGAATGGCAGTATTCGAACGAAAGATGAAAAGAGATCTATTTATACCATAAATTGTAAAATTATTCGGCGAGGTAAAAGATACCAATTGCGATATGAGTGTGGGGACTGAATTTGTTATGAAGATCGACGTGATTTGTACAGAAAAACGGATAAGGAGAGGCCAAAGAAGAAAAATGAGTTTAAAATTGATTCTATTGGACAAGAGTCGAAGTAACGTTTGGTACAAGTTGGAAGTGTGGAGGAAGGAGTGAGGAATTGAAAATTTGCAGGTTTGCTGGAATTTTTGTTCTCCAAATATTCAGCAAAAAAAATCCGCTGTTTGGTCGATATGCTAAGAAAAAAAAGTTTCAATGTAAAAGAAATTGTCGAAATTATGTAAATTACAGGTTCATGACCAGAAGTGGATGGAATCATTGCAGAATTCAAAAATTTTTCTGGTTCGTTGATCCGATCCTACGAGGAATCCCCTTTCTCATCTAGCTAAAAGCCTCCCATAATAAAATTGTAAAGAAAGTACATTTTTATGAGGACTGCTGCCAAATTTTTCGATTTTTCACTCGAAACTATACGAGTACCCTATACGAGTACCTTGAAAAAACAATTTAGTTTCGTGTATTTTTTTCCAATTCCAAAAGTTTATTCAGTAAGGAATTTTCCCAAAATCATTTCCAATTTCGATTATCAAATTTTCCTAAAATTTTACTCAACTTTGAAATGCTTCTAAATTTTTTTCAATTTCGGATATTCCTAAATAATTTTCAACTTTAATATTTCAAGCGAGTTTCAAAATTTTTGGATTCATCTTCCTGAATATTTTCAACCATTGTTTTCTTGTTTTTTTCTTCAAATTCATCGATTTTCCCGGTTCTTCTAACGATATTATCACGACCAAGTTCAAATTTTTTAAAAGTTCAGCTCATTTCAAAATTATAGACATTTTTAAAAATTTCTCAGGCTTCAAATGAAAGGAAGTAAAACGTGAAAAAATAAGCTAAAATTAATAAGTATCCTTATTATTTATTGTATTTCTGATGAATTTTCATTTCGAACATTAAAAAAATTAATTTTTGTAATAAAAAATGCATATCAAGCAACTCCAAAATAATCTGAATAAACTTTTTAAAATTGCAACACTATTTTTCTGCAACTATCTAACGAAAAATTCCCTTTCAAAATCGTTAACGAAGAATTGTTTCCGAAGAATATAATTTCTCCGCAACCCGTAATAATTTCAAGCAATATACGTAAAATGTAAAATAATTTAGGAGGAAAAAATTTGTTTGAAAAAAATTAGGTATGGGCTGCTGTAGTACTCCCTGCCCCAACTACCCCCAAAAACGACCTCAAACAAAAAATTAAGTATCAATGAAAAAACCTCTGTTATTTTTCTTAGTTTTTTTTATTCATTATTTTACAGGAAAAACTGATAATCTGAAGAATCGGATTTGAAGTCCATAGTACGCTACAAATCCCCCCCCCCCCGGTCCCCACATAAAAATGATAAAAAATTAGTTTGCATTCTGATTTTCATTAAAAAATTATCAAAAAATCTAAAAAAAAAATGTTTTGAAGCCTATAATTATCTTTTTTTGTGCCTCAAAAATAATTCAAACGACGAAAAAATAAGATTTTGATAGAAAATTTTACATTTTTTGACTTTGAGGTATTTCTGGGATACGGGCTTGATACGTTCCTGAAACTAACTTGTTTGTTTTTTGTGTGAAATTTTCTATAAAAATGGGGGGAGGGGGAGATAAAAATCCATTTTCTGCTCACTACGTTGATTTCTTGAAATTATGCCACTTACGTTGAAATTACTCTTCGATACAAACTAAAACGATTTCATTGAGAAAAACAATAAAGTACCTATTTAAAATGGTCTAAGAAACATACTTGAGATGTCTGGAATCGTGCGACAAACAAATATATGTACTTATATTTTTCTTAGCAAACTACTCGAAGTAAAGGACGAACCCTGAAACATGATAAAGCTTTATTAAATTTTCAGAATTTTCAAACAGCGTCATTCCGCACACATAAAAAACACTTTCTAGAAAATAAACAAAAATTAAAAAGATCAGCTGTCGACTAATTAAAATGTCTCCTCGAGTGATGACGATTCACAATAAAAAATAAATTTGATCGGAAAAACGAGACTCGTTTCACTTAATCTTTCCCTCATTCAACTTCATCCGCACTATCTTCCATTTCGTTTTCTCCACTACGCTCTGCATCATTAGTATCTTCGATCTCTTGCTCCGTGTCATCATCGTTGTCGACGTCTTCGGGGGCTTCAATGGCGCTGATGTCAACATCCATAGGCTCCGAATTTTCATCAACTGTCGACTGTTGAATGAATTTCAAAAAACCAACGAAAAAATGATTTTAGTATTAAAACCTCGACAAGGAATAAGGAGACTTGGGGCATGATGCACCGCCCTAGACCAAAATGGTCTATCAAATCTATTCATATGGGCCAAATCATCTAATTTTTGCAACAAAAAAAATGAGATTCGAAAAATTTCGTTTTATTTTCTTAAGAAAATATTTTTCGGTGGAGTACTTCAACCCTCCCGGATTTTTTTCCAATTTTTTTGCATCTTGCCCCATGGGCTTGGTTGAATCGTACCTGACTCAGTATATCTTGACCTTGTAAATCTTTATTACGCATGCTGCCAACGAAGAATGCTTCTGTGCAACCATTAAAAACCATAACATTTTTCACTTTCAACAGAATCGATTCTAAGAGAGATCTCGTGCTTGGTAAGTAAGCGCATAAAACTCCATCTTCAGTTAACTGAGGCGACCAAAAAAGAAAAAAAACGATTATACACACCTTCAATTTCTCAATTCGAATGAAAAGATGTTTTTACCTTGGTATTATCGCAAATTTTTTGCAAATATCTCGTGGTGACCTGAAGAGTTTTCAAAATTTGCGTGACCAGAGCGCTTTCCGATCGGAATAAAGTCGAACATATCACGATTCCTTGATTTAAAAATAGACGCAATGTCGGAGGAACGCCTTTCACGAAGCAAATCAAATTACTGCGAACGTACTGACTTTTGAGTACGCTTACGATCGAGTCCAAAGTATTCATAACCTTAAGCCAAACGTTCAATTTCTCTTTGCGGTCTGTGTCGCGATCTAAAGCTTGTTTTGTAGCATTTGCGAGGATTTTCAGTAACACTCGCAGCAACACATTACAATTCGTTCTATGGAACATCATAATACGTAATTAGAAGGAGATCGCAAAACTTTAGGTTGGAACGTGCGATTTTAATACAAAGGAAAAAGCTCACGAACTTGTTTATATTCGGCAATGTCGCCAAGGACGAATCTTTGTTATTCAGCGCCAAAACCTCATCTTTCAACCAGTCTGACATCGAGTGAACTGCTTTCAACTTATTATTAGATGAATTGAAAAATGCCGAAATTAAGTATTCGATTTGACGATTGAAAGTGGCGCCTTTTTCCTCACATCCATCCCATGTGTACCAATGATGAGATAGGAATTTCCAACACATATTTGCTGTACAAATAATATTGCTATTAATTTATCGGAATGTTTAAGTTTACGTGAAATCGATTACAGGATCACTCACTCAATATTTTGCTTATTTCTCTCTGCTCGGAATGTTTATGTAATGCTTCGATGACGTTAACGAGATTGAGAGCACATTCAAGGTGAAGAACTGAGTCTTGAAATGCGCTGAAATAGGTGCAACATTCTTTCACGAGAACGTCGATTTCGCTTGATTTTTCAGATGTTTCTAATCTATTGGCAATTTTAGAGAGCGCAGCTGCGAAGAAAAAATGAAAATAAGACTGGAAATTAGAGAATCTAGAATCATAAACCGGTAGATGCGCTGCTTGATGCGCAGTAGGGTGAAGTAAAAGAAAAAAATTTTGGGATATTGACAAAAATTGATAAGGTAGTTTACTTTGAATACCTCCCAGAAAAAAATAAGAGCTCTCAATCTAAAGGAAAACCGGTGATTTTTGAAAAAAAAAATACAATTTTTCCTGTTGAAAACTTTGGTAACCGTCCCCAAAAGAATTCGATTCTGGTTTATAAATCTTCCTTAACCACCAACTTTAAAATTGGATAAAATCGCAAAGTTGAGAAAAAGCCTCCTCCATTGAGGTGATGAAATCGACCCTGGATCAAAAATCGGTTCAATGCAGCTCTAAATTTTAATAATTTTATTGGGAACCTTGAATGCATTTCACCAAAAATTTAGAACATTATTTTCTTCTAATTTAATCCGTTTTTTGAAAGGAGAAGAGGGCAAGGGGGTTGAAAATTCAAAAAATTGAAAAATTTCAGCGCTTTCTTTGGTGTTGATTTAAAAAATGAACAATTTCAATCGAAATTCATTTTTTGGCATTTCACTGCGTTGAAAAAAGACTGAAAAAAATTTAAAACGTTGTACCAAAGAATATTTTTAAGTTGCAAAAGAATTCAATGTGACCACATCTCAAATTTTAAAAAAAAAATTCCTACCCCATCCCACCCCCTCTCCATTTTGAAAAAATTGGTATGAAAAAAATCATCATACACCCACGAGATACCTGTTCATGTATTCTGTGAAAAATTTACAATTTTTAGACAGTTGACGAGATTTTCAAAGATGGCTCAATCCAAAATTAGCAACGAAAAAAAAAGTGTTTTTTTCAAATGAATATTGACTCCACTTCGAGATTTCCTAGCTCTATTTTCCTTTAGATGGGTAACTCAAAAAAAAAATGGAAAATCTCCCAATCAAAATAAACTATCTCACCAATTTTTTTGTCAAAATCCAGAATTATTACTTTGTTTTTTTCGTTATTTTTAAATCGCACACATTACCGATTAATAATTCTTCGTTTATGGAATCTTCATACCCTGACCAATTGAAGACGATCGATATAGCTTTGAGAATCAACGCGAAAGAACATTTGATTTCTTTGGTTTCGGAAACAAACATACCGGACGCGTCAAAAACGTTATCATTGGCTGATAATAAATTCTGAAAATACACACGCAAAGTGAATTTAGAAAAAAAAAAAAAAAAATCAGCAAAAATAAGCAGTTTTTCGACGTTTTCATCCAAATTTGTAAAATCTGCACTTACAAGGCAAAACTGCGCGACAGCTTCAAGATGGGCACATAAACGCGGAATCAGCTTAACCATATTTTTCACGATCAATTCTGGAGCTTCGGTGTACAGAGAACTACAAGTGATACCGACATCAGAATTGGCCGATGCATTTCTGAACGGTAATTTTTTTTGATTGGATATCAGAACGAATTGCAGTTTTTCTACCAAATCTTCCATAATGAATAGTAATTCGGATGGAGTGAATTGAGCCGTGAATTCCCAGTCCTAGGCGCACACAAAATGATAACGTACCCACAGTATATAGAATTGAACAGGGCAAGGCTCAGCTCACTTGTTCTTGTTCAGGATCCAAGGTTAATGGTAAAGTCAGCATAATCCAAATATCTAAATCGAGTTCGCGGAAAAATTGCTTGTAATTTTTCATATTTGCAACTTGTTGGCTTTGTTGATTTCTATCTTCTTCGTCCTCGGATTCTTCTAAAGCAGTATTCTGTTGTGTGCCATTGGTTTGGGTAATGGTAGCGGTGGTATTACGTGCCACCAAATGCCTACGAATATCCGGTGTCTTCTTGTCATTCCTTTTTCTTTTCTTATCGGTGGTAGTGGATTTTCTACAATTCGATACAGTATTCGTAAAAATATCAGTCTCGCACAACTAAATGCCCAAGTGGTTATTAAAAAATCACCTTTTTTTCTTATCAGCTCCTATCGCAGGGGGTTTGGTAGTAGTTTTATGAAAATTACACTTCGGAGGGCAGTAATCATTCGCGATAACTTGAGGCAAATGCTGAGCAATCAGTTTTTGTAACCAGACCAATGTACGCAAACGTACCAATACCTGCAAATTTCATATTTTTTGTTTTTTTTTCGTCGAATTGAAATCAGTAATTTGATTAGAAAACGCACCTTTTTACCAGCCGGTAATTTGATGATACGTGCGAAACAGTTGATTATTTCGCGAAACCAGTTAGCCAGATGGAATAAAGAATCCATAATTACAGTCTGCACTTGAGGTGTTTGTAAAGAGAATTCCTCCAACATTTTGGGGGCCGGAACTACAACCGGGCATTCCAGTAGTCCATCGATTTCGCGCAGATCCTCATATTCCAAGCCACGAATTAAACGTAACAATGATGGCAATACCAGAGAGTACATTCGTAACCTGTTTACGCCAGCCAACGTCAAGAATGGTGATAAACTGATAATAAGGACGATGAAATATGAATGAAATTATGAGAAACCTATCTTACCCTGCACTAGCGTTGTGTTGCTCTTCTATCAAAGTTGGCGTTAGATTCAGCACGACGAATTCTTCGTCCTCGTTTAAACCAAATTTCAAGGCGCATTCCATAAATTCTCTGGCCAAGAAATATAAGAACGTTTATTTATGAATATTCAAGAGTATAATGGATGATAGTAGCAGTAGGTCTGGTATGAGCTCTCATCCACCTGAAAAGCCGAAATGGCACTAGATTCTTGAAAATCAAGTTTTTAGTAAAATGTATTTTTACAGATAACAGATTCATCGACCTAAAATGATGAAAGGATAGAGGGGATACAAAAATCACGCGAGTTTGATCCTACGATTTTTTTTAAAATTTCTAAAAAAAATGATTATTTGAACCAATTTTAACCATTCTAAAATTTTCACTTTGATACGGAGTAGGTACGTTTCTTGTTTTTTCTCTTTAAAAAAAAAAACTACGTTTGGATTCAACTCCATCTGAGCCCCTCCTTTTTTCAATTATCAAAATTCATTTTCACAATTCTTTACACATTTTTAGGGTAAGAAAAAGAACTTTCGAAGAGGACTTATCTGAAATTGAAGTTTAAATTCAGAATTTATACCTCCTCAAAAACATCAAAAACACTTTATAACACAATAAAAATACATTTTCCAAATTTAACCAAAATTTGAAGCTTGGGGGATCTTGAAAAGATCACAAAAAAAAAAGAAGTTGAAATTCCGGCCCGAAACTCGCCAAACGTATTATACAATTTCAACACTTTCTTTTAGCCTCCTGAGAAGTGATGGAGAAATTTTGGTAGCATCATATGCAGTACTTTAAAAAAAAATTGAAATTTTTTTTTTCGGTAAATTATTAAAAATATTCAAAGGGTTCAACTTAAAAGAGTATTTTGAATCTCCTTCCATTTCTCTCTCCTCCAGTTTTGGGTCGATAACCTCCCCCCTCCCACCAAAAAAAACAAAAACTTGGCAAGAAAAAAACAAATTTTAAAAATTTGGTATTATTTCGGCTTTGGAGGAGTGTGAAGGCTCATACGAGATCTCCCATGAAAAATTTATAAGCTGATTTAAAAGTCTGCGCAAAATCTTACATTTCTTGTACTTCGTCGTTGCATATTAAAAAATATTTTTTCATGTTTTCTTTCATTATCATGGATGTGTAAAACTGCATCAAATAATCCATAAAAAATAAGTGCAAACACAGGTGAGAAAAAATTGAAATATCTTTAGACTAAGTAAGCATCAAAATCAACTTTTCAGCAAAGCAATTGGAAAATTAAGAAAATCAGGAGCTACTTTGATTTTATCTCAGGTTTTTCCAAGTTAACTAGGCAAGTAACTGGTATTTTTGGAAAAACAAGCTCATTTCTAGTATACTCACCAAAAGCGATTTATCCAAATTTTTACACTTCATCAACATCAAAGAAAACTGATCGAATGCTAAACCTTGCGCTTCTGGAAATGCCCTAGTACCATCAATAATCAAACCTACGAATAAAATGTATTTATCAAATTTTCATAAAACGGGGATTCGAGCTCGAAAGCCATTTTTTTTCCAATTAGGGAAATATTTTCCCAAATGAAACGAGAAAAAGAAATAAATAACCGAAGAAAATGAAAATAAATACTGACGTAAAAATGGTAACGCTTTTTTCGCTCTGGATGATAACTGATTTTCATCGAAATCATCGGAAGCTTTATCGGGCCAAATATTTGTCTCTTCGTCAGGTTGCATTGCGACATGTTTTATGGCCATAACAGCACTGACGATTCCACATTTGAGTAATCTGTTGAAAATAATTTTTCGTACTTAGTACTCTTTGGGAAGAAACGTAGTTTTATAATGCACCAAGCAACTGGGTACTTACTTCAAATTCGAGGATGTTATATGCTTCTCGATAAGTAAAATAATATCGTTTTTGAGGGAAATAGTATCAGAGGTCTCTTCAACGCTGTCTGCGAATGCTATACCGCACACCATGTCCATCAAATGTTCGATGTCATTCAGAGGCAAATCAACCAATTTATTCAGCAGAACCTGACAGAAAATTTTTTTTTTAAATCGTAATACCGATTGGCCCAAAAGTACCGAAATTCCGACCTTTTTTTGGTAATTTAAAAAAGGAATCGTTCCACTTTTCACAATTAAATGTCCTGCGTTGATCTGAACGAAGGGTTGCCTACGTGTAGGTTGGCAGGGGACAATGCCAACACTTCACTCCAAATATCACGGAAAAGATAATTTCAAGAAAACTTGATTTTTTGAAATTTTTGCCCCTTCAAATTTTTGATTATGCAAAATATTGATTTAATGATTTCAGATCTTCAGCCAAAATTTTATCATTTGCGACTATTGATTTTTGAATATTTTATATTTTCAACATTTTCGAAATTTTGGATCTTGATTTTTTTTTTAAAGTTCAAAAATTTAAAAAAAACTAAAATTTGTTCATGATTTGTAACCAATACAATGAGAGATGGGTTTTTATTTGAAATGAAAAGAGTGCAAATGCGTCATAAGTGGGATTTCATCCGTTGGGAAATTTTTTCAATTTTGATAATTCCAGGTCACTTGGTACTAGACAGCTTTGAAACCTTACTACAAGAAGGAATATCGCGCTGCGGTGCAGCGTCGCTTACTCTCAGTAGAATTGCCAATGGACGAATTTTCTCCTTATGCTGATCTGCGATCCTAGATAATATTTTCAACGCCACTTGAGAATCGTTCATATCGCCAGCACCGATGTACGCCAATAATTCTTTAATTATCGTTTTGCACGACTGTAATTCCATTTGTTCAAAACACAATCTATAAGGTAGACGACCAACGATTACTCGAGAATCTTCAGCGAAGATGATGAATAAAAATTATTAAAAAACCTACAAGTAAAACGAGCTGACGAATTCCGTTTGAGTCGAATCGACGGACTTCAACATTTTGGATAAAATCGACATTAACGAAGAAAAATATTCTTTTACAACCTAAAAATGAACATAAAATTATAAGAAATTCGCAATCGAATGAAACGTAACACGAATCTCTAAAATGGTAAGACTTACAGGAGTGAAATTTTCGAAAATTTCTCTAATCAAGTCGACGGTAAATTGACCATTTTTTACACGGGTTTTGAAAATTGTCTCGACATTACGTTTTTTCGCGCTTTCCGTACAAATATCGTACAAAATCAACATTACTATCACATCCAGAGGTCTGAAACATGCACGTGTAAGCAATAATTTTCATTTTCATTGAAAACTGAACCTCACACAGGCACCAAGGACATGATTGAGCGATCAAATGGTACAATTCAATTCGGATATTTTTCGATTGTGACCCGTCAACAAACCTATATTTGGTAGAAGCACTCGACTGCGACAAATTCTTGAGCCAAGCATCTGCCAAAGGTTTACAAGCCAGAAGTCCATTTCTGATATGATTAAATATTAAAATCTTGATCGCTGGTTCGTCGATTTCAACTTCGTTATCGATACAATCTGCAATTTGCGATGAAGGGCTGGTATGTGTCGACGAAAATAATTCAACCCGTAAACCATTTATCACCTAGGGTAGACAAAACCAATGGGAAATCCGCTCGATGCAAAGATGTGATATGCGGAGTTCAAAAATCAAGCATACAGGAAGTTTCAGTTATATTGTTGCAGTTACCTCGTCATAAGATTCGGTATCGCTGGCAAAAAGTAAAAATTTTACAATATTTGGAACGTATTCGATGGTACTACTTTTCAAAGAGTCCATTAGACTTCGACCGACTTCTTTTCGAATTTCACTTTGCATAGAGAGGTTGGTTAGAGCGTCCAAAATTGACGGCATCAGTTCCAGATCACATCGTAATAATTTACTAAAAAAATTAATTAATAAATAAAGATAGCAGAGCGTTCACCTTCACCGCGAATTTCTTAAAATCATAAAAAATGAGCCAAAAATTAGTAAAAACCAGATAAATTTCAATTTTCAAACCGATACTGTACTCAAAGATGCGATGAACCCTTATTCAAAGCCTATAAGAAGTGTATTTCAAAGAAAAAAAGAGAAGAAGAATTAATTCAACTGCGTACTTCATTAGGTATTGAAACTCAAATACTACCCAAATCAGCACAGATTAATTTTTTGGAAAATCTCATGCCCTCCCCTCCGCTGCATCGCACCCCTGTCAGTATCGAAACCGAGAGAAATCGTTTCGATATTGGTTATGAACTTTCCTAAACGAACTCAATGATTAAACCCCCAAAATGAAAGAATTTCAATTTTCTTCTATTAAAAATGACCAACTGAGGTATTTTTTGAAAAAAGCACTAGTGGACTTTTAATTGATTTTGCCAGATTGTCAGTAAAATTGCAAACTCAAATCCAAATTTTTAAATTTTTCAGGATTTTGGATTTTTTTGTATGAAACCTTTGAAGACACAATTCAAATTTTTCCATTAAAATTTGTAAAAATTACTCAAAAATGTATAAAATTGATAGATATTAATGCTGAAATTCTGTTACGAAAATTGTTTCGGTTTTTAAGCCCCTCCTCTCCTCTCCTCATCTCAGAAACATTCAACAGATATCAAATAAAAAATACCCAGCACCACATATCAGCAATCACTCATTCATCAACATTAAATCCAAGTACCTTAATTCATTAGCTGCAAAACGATGTTCCGTGTCCGCAATAATATCGGGCAAACATACGATAACTTCTTGTTTTATCTGCAGAAAAGTTTTTTAAAAAAACATTGCTTGAATACGAAAATTATGTAACAAATATACCAGTACACGCACCAATTCGAACCATCTTACCATTTTATCCGAAGAAGAGAATATAATGTCAAACAACCGTTCGCAGATTTTTTTCGAATTCACAATACTATTCAGATATCGGAACGGCTGTAAGATTAATCTAACCCACATGATTGGAGAAATTTCACTAAATGGTCTGAAAATATCACCCATCGAGTTAGAAAAACAAAGGAAACTGTAAAAAACACTCGAACCCATTCAAGTACATATGAACTCGATACAAACTCATCATTTTGCAGGGCTAATTCTCCCAATCGGTCCAGCAAATAATCGGCCAACCGAGGCTGTAATTCTTCGATTTGTAACAGCAATCGAATCAAGCTTTCTTGGGTATTTCCTCGCGCAACATCACATTCGCTACAAGTCTAAGATAAGTAGAATATCCACATGAAAATTTCACCATCAAAAGCATCGCTTATTTTTAAGCCATTGATTACAATAATGAATGACAGCCAACAACTCGATAAACGAAGTTACCCAATTGCATGTGAGATTTATACAAATGTACGTACAACGGTGGGCGACAAAGATTTGAGAAAATCCTTTTCATTCGAATAATATTGTTGAAAACTTTCGATGAATTTTTCGGCATTTCTTTCCGACAGAACCTTGGAATTTAATGTTCTCACAAACACCGCTTGGTCAGTTCCTAAACAAACGTCAAGGGATTGAATATTTAGCACATGTCACGTGATTCGTTTCATATGACAAGTTGGTTATGTATTTTAGAAAATGTAGGGCGATTATTAGGAAAGCAAATATATCAAATACGTCGTCAACATACGTAAAACATTTGATGATTCCTCGGTGATGCTCAAACCACAACTAGAGAAAATGTTGATCAAGTCGGAACCACATTCATTGGTCTCGGCTGCTTTGCCCTCGATGATGCCATCAGATTCAATAACTTTTTCGATTGTATTTGAAGAACAAGCCACGGGTTTTTTCTTATACCGTTTCAACATTATGAATGAATTACTGGCATCGATCAGGTTACAATCGAAAACAGAAATAAAAAGTCGAAGAAAAAAATTAATGTTGGAAACATCAAAAAGAAAAGATACAAAAAAAATTATAAAATTACTAAGTAAATACAAAAATTATGACAAATCTTTCACTGAAAAAAAAAACTGAAATTAGAAAATTTATATATTTAAGATAAAAGCATCTAAAAAATGAATAAATTTCATTAAAAAAAATTAACTTTATTTAAAAAAATTAATTTTATCCAAAACATTAAAAACGGGTCCTCAATTTATTCACAAAAGTGGTAAAATTAATTCTAAAAAATAATATTTATCACGAAATTTAATACAATTTACTGTGTAGAAATAAATGTTACAAATTTCGCGATAAATGTTATTTTTTCAAAATAAATTTTATCAATTTTGTGAATGAGGACACATTATCATTTTTTTGGATAGACTTCATTAAGTATTTTGTTTTTTCAATGTTTATTTGATTAATAAAAAAAGATTAAATTTATAATTTTTCATAGATTTGACAATGAAATTTTACAGAATCGTTAGTCACACCATTGCAAAAATTTCTTCAGTTGAAATTAAGTTTTTCTAGCCAACTAAAATTTTTCCCAAAATGCATGGAAATAAGTGACTTGGACAATTAAAAATTTTACTCTCATATTCATCGCTCCTTCAAATTTCAAAATTTTGAAAAAATCATCTAGCACTTAAAAATCTAAAGATGAGCAACAAGACACATTGTCTATTCAAAATTTATAACTCCTAAGTCGGAAAAATAGGTATGATTTGCACAGAAACTGATTATTCAACAACACAAGTCGACATGATTTTTGTGTTTGGGTTTCGAATGCCAAATGAGTTGCTTTTAACCAATGAAGGGGAAATTTTTTTGACCAACGTTTGCTTCGAGGGTCGGAGGTCGATTCACTGCGAATCTAATGCAACAAATCGCAGACCTGTATTTCTTTTAGAAAAAAAGTTACAGGTCATTCTTTCTAAAATTCTAGAGGAAAAATCTAATTTTTTTTGTGCCCTGCCAACGAAAAAGTAAAGTGTTTCTGAGAAAAATAAGCGTTCTAAAGACAATGACCATGACAAAAGTTGTAGAGAATTAAATTCCCTGTCGAATAGCACCAGTAAGATTTTTCTGGGAGGCATAGTTTTCAATATATTTTTTTTAAATTCAACATTTGTTCAAATTTACTCGAAAATATGGGCCAAAAGACTTCTTTCAAATTTTTTCCATGCTCATAATTATTGTTCTCGAAAAATCTAATTTTCCAACCTTCCAACCACCCCCCCCCCCTCCTCCCTCCAATCAGCGAACTTTAGAACCCAGGAATGTGTGAGGTGATATATTTTGATGCCTAGAATCAGAATTTCGGCATTAGAATTGAAACACAGAGTAAAAATGTTTTTTTATCGACTCGTGTAATAATTCGGGCAGAGGAAGGGAGTGCAGATTATTGGAATGAATTAATCATAGAAAAAAATCAAATCATCGTGATCAAAGTACACTTTAAAACACACAGAATAGACCGACGAAGGTATTAAAAAAAAAAAAAAAAAACAGAAAAAATACCAAACTCAAGATTACGCAGAACCTGTATAATCCGTATATGCATAAAAAAAAGAAAGAGAGAATGCCAGCACAGACCAGCTATTTTTTTATGAATTTGCGAAATAACAACAACAACAATAACGCCGTCGTTTTAGTATGTATAAGAGGATAGATGACGAGAGATGAAGGGTATTCGGGAGTACAGAGAAAAGAAAATTGCAACGTTGTTTTATAATAAGGGGAGTAAAACGCCGAGAAACGTAGGGAGAGAAAGAGTCGGATGAGAGTTTTAAAAAAAAGGCAGAAAAAACCTTGTATAAAGATATAAGCCGTTTGCTTGGAAAACCAATTTTCTTACCGTGGAAAAAAGAGAGTCTATGCCCTGCAACCAATTGTATGTCTACATATAGTTAAACGATTTTCGCGTCTCGGAATGCTTTTCATAAAGTACACATGATGCTGGGTGGTAGTAATAGAAGTAGACGAAGAAGACGAAGCATACAGAGCGAAGGTTAAAAGCGATGAAACTTTCGTTCTTTTGCCGGCGCGCCATACCACCGCCAACCCTTCCCCATTTAATCAAAGTAAACCGAATTTAAGAAAATGAACATCGAAGAAAGTATTTTTATCGTTATCATTCGCGCGACTATTTCTTCATTTTCATTTTTTTGCCCTCCTCGTACTCTTGCTCGTCTACTTCGATACTCTACTCGCCGGTCTTTATACGTTGTATGTAATTTTTTCCTTTTTTTTTTTCGTATCTATACTGTTCTTGTCGTCGTACAGGATATCGTACTATAGAACGGTAGGCGAACCGAAGAGGAACAAAATGCTTGGCAGAATTTTAAATTAAGAAATTTTCTCTTCTAGGAAATTTTTTCGCCGAATGTATTTCGTTGAGCTTTTCCTTTGCACATTGCGCCGCGTTATTCGAGATATTTTTTCCGGAATGTTGCGAGTGAATATAATTTACGAAAAGTTGAACGAACAGCAAATCGACAATGAAATTGTATGTTTTTTTTTGTCGGTCAATTAGCAGTGGATAGCTCGGCTGATTTTTAATGCTCAAGAGGGCTAATAAAGGGGTTCAGAAGGGTCGGATGAGAAAACCAAGTACATATTCGAAATCAGCGCCTTCGAATTAGGAGAAATCGATGTGCTACTTTATTTTTCAGGTTTTTTTGAATTTTAGTGAAAATTGTATTTTAAATGGAATTAAACTCTGAATTGCTCGAGTAGTGAATTCGAAAAAGCATCCCAGTCATGAAAAATTGTATAGTCTTCTTCCTCTTTCCCCCTCCCTCCCTCTAAAAATTCATTTCATTATCACTGAATTTCGATTTAACGGCATTAGTATTTTCATTCGAAAAACTTCTCTTAGTCAATGAAAAAAAGTGCCATTCTTCAAATAGTCGTACTCTGAGCACCACTGCGTCCACCAAATTACCTTTCACGTTGCATTTCTACGTCGCGTCGTCCCTACGTTGCCTTATCAATCATCGAGATGCAATTTCGATCAACTACGTATACATTTCCTTTGGTGAAAAATACTCGGGAACGTATTACGTAACACGTAGCATATATTTGCAGTAAGATGGCAATCGTAAACTACTTCGACACATTTCCCAGCTAATTTTCGTATTCGAATGAAAAATCACTCCACGCCGGTGTCGTTTTGACATCAGCGCAGAGCCAAGTTTTCATAAACGAGCGTTCGTACATTAGTCGAGAAACAATCCTATATTCTCGTACGTTTGATAAATAACCTTTATTAATATTCTAAATTATGCGCGGCGCGAACCGAAAAAAAATTCTCTTCGGTTCCAGAACCGTCGTCGTTTTACACATTAAATACGAATATGTTTATCGGGGACTTACACTTCGGTATTTAATTAATCATTATCGTCGTACAATAAGTTCCCAGATCCGATCCGTTCCCCTCTACCGTGAAGTGCTTTGTTCCACTGTCAACCTTCGTGACATATTCGTCATCCTGCGAATTCTCTCCTACGTGTATGCTAATGTTTGTATAGTTTCTTCTCTCCCCAGCCTTTCCACTGTAATATCTCGAAATTTCTAGTCTTTTAATTAAGTTATACTCGGTTGTTTTTGCGGCATCTGCGAGCGAGTTAATCGACAGCCTTTAGCCTTTTCACGTGCTGTTGCAGTTCCTGCGCTTGTTAATTTACCGCAAGTCGCGTCGATTTTCGCCGGATCGTGTCTCTTTCCCTTGGTCGTGCTCGTTTCTACGATTATCGTCTCACTTTAGCGTAATTTTGTTGCGGTTGAACCGCGAAAAAGTTGATATCGGTTTGATATCATCGTTTTCGTAATGACCCAAACATCGTGGCAACTTTTGCCGAAGGTTTGTCGCACTTGTGATCAAGTTGAAATGTTGTATTAATTTTGGAACATTGTTCAGATCATTTTATGGCCTTTTTTGCGGCATTTTCTCAAATTAAAGGGTATGGCCAGATAAGGGGTGAATTTTGCTCAGTGTTTTGAGGCTCCTAAACACCTCAAATGGTGTAATTTGACTGGAAAAAAATTTTCAGAAAATTTTTGGACATTACTCCCATCTTCTTAGATTATGGTCATTTTATTGCATTATTTTCCATAATTTTTAGTTTGAGAAAAATGAAGAAAATTTTCTGTTCTTTTTGGCACAAAGTTTCATTGGGTAGAGGCGCACTTATGATAATTTTTTCAACAATTTCAATGCATTCTTACCAGACCATTTTTTCAGCAATTTTTACAGGGTGATTAACTCTTTAAAAGGGGGAAGAACCAGAGGCGTAGCCAGAAACGTTTGAAGGGAAGAGAGGGTCAGAACCAGTGCTATTGAAAGCTTTTTTTGGGGGGTAAGAGCAAAATGAGGAGAAAAACGAAAATCAGAAGTTTTTAGGGGTGGACGAGGAGGGGAGTAAAAATAAGAGCTTTTTTTCGCACTTTAGTCTCAAATCGTTTATATAAATTGTGATTTAAGTCATGCCCGAGCGAATCGAGAATGTTGAAAAAATTCAATATTTAATGCTCAAAAAAGACATTTTTTTCGTTGATTCAAATGTTTTAATGCTTTGAAAAGACCAATTTTTTGCAAAACTTTGCACTTGCTTCGCTTGAGCATGAACAAAATTACAAATTACAATAATTATGGACTATTTGAGACAACAGTGTGAAAAGACTATGTACAAAGTTGGTATCGAGACTTGGAATACCAAAACAGGAAAAAATGGGAGATTTTTTGCAGTTACAGCAAATAGATTAAAATAATTACGACTATGTTAATGCCCGAAGGAAGCGAGGGCAAAATTTTTGAGAAGATAGGATTTTTTAAGGTCCAGAAAAATGCATTTTTCACATTCATACGAGGGTTGTCCCAAATGATTTGCACAATGTATGATAAATTGGAGAAAAATTTTATTAGGGAAAAAATTTTTTTACAGCCCTTCGATATAATCCCCCTCTTCGCAATGCATGCTTCCCAACGGTCCGGAAGGTCCGCAATGCCCGTCAGGCCCCCTTCAGAATTGAGCTGTCGGATTTGTCGGCTCACTTCTCTTCCAAGGTCATTTAAATTGGTAAAACGAATTCCTCGAAGTGGTTTTTTCAATTTTGGGAATAAATCGAAGTCTGGCGGACTCAAATCTAGACTGTAGGCCGGATGTGGGAGCGTTTCCCACTTCTGTTTAACCATGTAGTCCGCGACAGCTTTTGCAACATGTGGACGTGCATTGTCATGCAACAGGATTACTCTGCGTTCCAATAGGTCTGGTCGAATTTTTCGCAGTTGTGGTCTCAAAAATTTGCCCAAAAACATTTTATAATATTCTGCAGTCACATTACGACCTGCAGGGACCTTATTTGTGGTCAATATTCCTTGATTATGTATGCAAAGATCATCATCATTTTCGCCCCTACGACAATGGAAGGTCTACCAGACTTTGAGTCATTTTCTATGCTCTTGCGTCCTTTTTGGAACCGATTAGACCAACATTGAATGGTAGAACGATGCACAGTAATTTCGCCACACACTTCTTCTAACGCTTCATTAATTTCTGGTACTGATTTGCCGCGAAGAGTTTCAATTTTGATGTACGCGTGCGCTGCTCCATTACACTAATGTGAGCCGACGAACTGGAGGGACTCGGCGCCAACTTATCTGTCATGCTTTCTAATGAAGCCACGAGAAAAATAAATATACGTACGTCTACTTCAAAGTCCAGAGAACAAATTGAGACCAAAACGAACATCGTGGGTGAAATACAGCGACCACCAGGGGGCACTGTGCAAATCATTTGGGACAACCCTCGTATATTAACTTGGCAAGTATCAGAAAGTCAAAATTACTTTTAAAAACAAATTTTTTTCTACTTTCTAAATTAACTTGATATCAGAAAGTCAGAAGCTGACTTTGGAAAACACTAACTTTTTTTATTTTCGAAATCAACTCACTAAATATCAGAAAGTCACAAGCTGAAAATTGACTTTTATAATCAGAAAGTCAGGATGACAGGAAAAATATCAGAGAGCTAAAAGTTGACTTTAAAAAATATTATATTTTTGAAATTGAATTGAAATCATACCTAAGTAGTAGGTAAGGATGACAGGAAAAAAACATATCCATGTTATCAAAATTTCCTTTCAGAAGAAACTTTACTTCATTTTTTATTGATTTTTCAGCTAAATTCATTAATTTCACTGACTTTTCAGCGGATTTTCACTGATTTTCCAGTGATCACTGAATTCTATAATTTTCACTGATTTATAAATAAAAATAAAAGAGTAGTTTACACATCTGAACTCACATATTAAGCAGTAATATTTTTCATTATTTTTTTCAATCTTCGAGATGAACTGAAAATTCGAGCTCATTGACTTAAACCCACATCATTTTTCTTCTTGTTGCAGAATATATCACCAACTACATCCCAACAGACCGTTACGACCACCACGAGACAACCGAAATGGGCACCGTGTACATGGAAGACGGAGGCATTCCAATATTCCGCGAACGCAGCCAAGAAGAAACCGAGGCTGCTCACGATCTCCTCGAGCTATCCCGATCGCTACCTCCTCTTCTGCCATTGCCGCCCAGCAGCGTAGTCCCAGCCACCGGTACCGGGACCACCCTGCACACCTGGTCCAACAACATCTACGTCTCGAATAACGGCCAATACAACTACAGCCCGGTCAGCTCATCGATAACCAGCGCCGATTACCAAGAATACTACATCCAGCCAGTCACCGGTGAAGCAGTGGTCGCCTCTAGTCGGCCGGACAGCATCTCTGACGAGCCAGCTTTGACGCCGCCCGCTTCCGAATGCTCGTCCGATATCGAAAACAATCCCAACCATCAGAACGATTCTTCTAACTCGTCGGCTAATACGAAATTCGTCTCGTACACTTACGATACGCTTATCGATGGCAGAACCAAGAACAAATCAGCCGAGTCGAATTACACGACTAATACGTCAGCAACCACCGCTGCCGAGACACCTTCGGCCAATAATAAAAACAAATCGGCCAATTACGTTTGCACGGAATGTGGTAAACAATACGCGACCTCGTCCAATCTGTCGCGTCATAAACAAACCCACCGCAGTTTGGATTCGCAATCGGCCAAGAAATGCAAAACTTGCGGAAAAGCTTACGTCAGCATGCCAGCTTTGGCAATGCATTTGCTCACGCACAAGCTCAACCATCAGTGCAAGATTTGCGGAAAATTATTCTCGCGTCCTTGGCTGCTGCAGGGTCATCAACGTTCGCATACCGGAGAGAAACCGTACGGCTGCGCTCATTGCGGCAAAGCGTTCGCCGACAGGTCGAATCTGCGGGCTCATATGCAGACTCACTCGAGCGACAAGAATTACCAATGTACCAGATGCAATAAAACATTCGCGTTGAAATCCTACCTAAACAAGCATCTGGAAATAGCCTGCGTTAAGGATCGCGCCGATGGCGAATGCGGAGACGAAGACGACGACGAAGATATGTCCAATGCCTGCGACGGCGACGATATCGAATCGTCCAAAGGCGTCGCCGGAGTCGAAGACGAAGCCGACGCTAACGATAGCCATATTTCCGAACTGGTCATCGATATAGATGATTAGCATACGGCGTCAGCTGAACGCAGGTTCAGCGTTATTCAGTTCGTCGGCGTACCCAAAACGTCGTGAAAAATAATCAGAATCCAAGAGTACCGTGATCCCAGGCACCATTTCGGGTATCTGGGGATTTTTCAACCGAAACGAGTGCTCAACGATGTCATCACGCCGACGTTCTTTTTAATTCTTAGGATTGCATTTCCTCCCCGCCCTCTTTCTCGATCGTCGACCTTTCGACGTCCCCCTGCCCCCTAACGCCGCATAATATAGCTGTGAACTTTCATTTTTTTTTTAGATTACGTAACGAATAATTTAGTCTACAGACGAAATAATTTAGTTATTATCATTATAGCGTTTTTTTTTTCAATTTCGATCGTTTTGTTACCTTTTTCGAATCAAAAGTAATTTTTTTACATTTAATACGCCGTTATTAAGGATTAGAAATGTACATTCTCGTGTAACGCCTCTCGTTTATCGAGGCTTTTTTATTATTTGATTTAGAAGAGGTGCACTTTTCGTAATATTCAAGACTTTTTAGCGGGTATTTCGTAATGCGTAGCTCGTTAATTGTACGTGTATTTGTATACGTGCGCCTACAACGTTTATCAGGAGAAATTGTTTAAGTACTTTTTCGTTCTTCCAAAACCATCAGTGCGGATGGTTGCACTGTTATTTTGTTTACGTATTGTTAAGACTTGTTATTAATCGTGTACGATTTAATAATAGTATTATTTATGTTACGTTGCGGTGAGTTTTTAGAGATTCGAGTTGCCTATTATTATGATGGGTAAAATTCCCTTTTCTCCCTTTCATCTCTTCCTTACCTTTTCTTGTGGTTTTTTTTTAAAGAAAAAAAAAAGTTGAAATTAATTTCTAATTTGCTTGCAAATAATTGGAGAATTTACTCGAGTGAGTCGTCTTCGATTTGGGAGGAGAATGTAGAGAATATTGTCTTTCAAAATTTTAATTCCAATAAAATTTTCAATTCAAGTCCTTTGTCATCAATTCTCGATATTCAAAATTCTACTTTCTATCATCACCCCCTCCTCACACATCAAAAATTATGATTTTCCTTTTTAAAAAAACTAGCCTTAGTTGCTGTATATGGCGTTAAAAAAAAAATTCAACTTCTGATTTTTTGGTCATTCAATTTTCAAAATTTCAGTGTTTTCAATTTCTTTATTCAACCCCTCACTTTCTGTGACGTTAAAATCCCTCTATTAAGAAAGAAACAGTTCTGAAGTCAAGACTGCAGTATTCAGAGAAGCAAAATTACTCTCTTATTTATAAATTAGTTTTTCCATCGAAAATCACTGGAAAACAAGAATCGTAGCACAATAATAAATTAATGGAAAAATTTACTGAAAACAAACAATGAAAAAATTGATGGAAAATCAGTGCATTTTTTTGAAAAATTGGCGAAAAATTCGCTGAAAATCAAAGAATTTTGATAATTTTCTTCGTACTGCAAATTCTAACTTTATTCAATGTTTTTTCACCACTTTTGAAATGAGAAAGTAGCATTTACATAAATTAATAGTTATTGAAATTTTGCAAATTATTCAGATTTTTCATAAATATTTGATTTAATTCTGAGCCTGGGTGAAGAAATCACCCTCAAGGGTCAAAAATTAGTTTTCAAGTTGACTATTGATTTTGAGCCTTTTCAAAAGGAATTAGAATCAAGGGGGAACCTCATCTCAAAATTGGTTTCATTCTAAAAATTATTCTCAGGCTAGGCTGTATGGGTTAATTTTTGAAAAGTGTAACGTTTTCAAGTACCATTTTTTCAGTGTTGCCAAATATTACTAAGAAAAAAAAATCAAATGCATTGACATTCAAATAAGTAGTTGAAAGTTTTGTCTTTTTATAGGCAAAAATGAGAAATATTGCCTCATTTTTAGGGTAGGTATTTTTGAACATATCCATGATCTAAGATTTTTACCTTGAAGAAAACATGTGTGATCTTCCAGGAAAAAACCGACCTTCGATCCGAAAAAAAATTTTAAAAAAAAGTTTCCCAATCAGTCCAAAACCATGATCATCATTTGTTTTGGATTGATTGGGAAACTTTTTTTTTAAATTTTTTTTTCGGACCAAAAGTCGGTTTCTTTCTTCCTGGAAGGTTGCATGTGTTGTTGAATCCTTGTTTTTCAATAACTTTTTGAAAATTTACTGAAAATCCTTTAAAAAGTCAATTTTGAAACTGGAATGAAACAATAAATCAACCCTTCCGATACAAATTCATTATAACAAAAAGTTAGAATCTTCTCTGAAGAGAGAAAAAAAGTCGAAGAACTTCAAAAGTAACATAATAACTAATTTGCTTTTATTGAATGGACAATAAATTTCAAAATTTCAAGTCTCATTCGGGAAATGAAGGATTTGAATCTAAATCTCGTATTTTTTTCAAAATATAACTCTTCAAATTTTCAAGAAAAAAACACTCAAATACGACTCACTCTACCATAAAATTACATTTCTTTTCTCTGAATCAATTTTTCACCAGCAATCACTCTACAATCTTCATAAAATTTCAAAAAAAAAATTATTTTTAAAATACATGTCAAAATTAAAAATATTCTCCACAAATTCATGAAAAAGGAAGAGATATATACAGTGATACATTAATCACACCCCTCGTCATCTCAACCATTCAATTTCGTCTCTCACCACAAAAGTTTGAACAAAACTGAGTTGAAACTCGAGAAAAAAAATACAAGGTTGTTTTTACGCTCTCGGTAAGCAATGGCATAAGTGATAGTGAAAAAAAAGAGAGATATCTACGACGCATCTCTTATTCAACAAGCATTTTAATTTTATCTTGTTAAATTTTCACGTAGCAATAATTTTTTCTTAAATAATAATTTCCTAATTTTTTTCTTTTTTTTCCGTCGTCGTTCATTTACTTTTTCATCGATTCAGGACGGTCAAGGAAATAGCTGATTTGTATTTATGTAGGTAAATTTTTTATAAATCGCGTGTTTTTTCTGTTTGACAAGATACGTAAAAATTAACGAGGAATATTCAATTCGTGAAATGTTATTCATTAATTGATTTAAAAAAAAAGAATAACTTTTTTTGGATAAAAATAATACTATTTCATAATCGATGACGAATAATACTTTGACTGATTGAGTTTTAACATTATTCGACTTGATTTTGTTCAAATAGTCATAAATTCATTAATTTTACGACGATTATCTATCAGCAAAAAAAAAACATCTTCCTCATCTTCTCCCCTCCCTCATTCCTACCTAAAATAAAAAGCTATTTTTAGTCAAATTACTAGGAGCTTAAGATCCTTGCTCAACGCAATTGAAATGCATTTTTTAAGATTTTTTTTTCGTTTTTATAATTTAAATTTTGTACCTATTTGTTGGATAGATGCATTTTTTTTAATGAACGATTTATACCACCTAAGTGTTGATTAACTACTGAAAATTTCGCGGAAAATTCGTCGTATTGATTTTTTTTTGTTTTTGTTTTTGATTTTTAAGGTTTACGCATTTCAACAGCAGGTACAGATATTTTCAAGTAAACCCAATTTTTTGTTTTATTTTGTCTAAGGTGCGTCGAGTAAAAAGCTTTGCTTCGTATAAGCGCCCCCCTTCCCCCAGTAAGTTTCATCATTAATCGTCGAATTAGTCCGCGCGGTAATTACATATAAGTTTTGTACTTATTTTATATATTTATACGATTCATATACCTTTTTGTTTGTTTTTTTGTAAAATATTATTCTTAGGTAAATACATAAATACGTATAGTGATCACATTAATATTATGGTAATAATTTGATATAGTACTATTTCGAAAATTCATATCATAGCTCGTAATATTAATTTTTTTCATTTTTTTTTCATCATACGTTCGATTACCTCAATCTAGTCCTATATTTTCCCCTTCCTTTCGCTTTTTCCTATGCTTATGCAAGTGCCTAGTACTTTCTATGCCTTCATTCTGCTGATACATTCGAGTTTTCTGAATTTTCTAGTCAAAAAATATTTTTCGAGAATGAATGAGGACTTGAGGAATAATTGTACTGGACTATAAGTATACCAACATTCGACTACACACGATGATCTTTTCAAAAAATATAGTTTTCATTTCCTCTATTCTCTGCCCTCTCTTTTTTCAACTTTTAAATTTTTTTATCTCGAACGCGAAGGAAGAAAATAAGTTTTCCTTCCGTTATTCTCTACATGTTTTTCTCTCTATTTTGTACTTATTTCGCAATTTACAAATGTTTTACTCTTTCACGACTTATCCCTATCTGTGTCTTATGTACTTTTACTATTCACTGTACGATATTCGTTCTCTGTTATTTTTTCTTTCTTTTCTCTATTTTTTGTTTTCATTTTTTCGATTTTTCTAGTCTCTTTATGTATCTATACATCGTGTTTCTACGTATTCTAGTCTTATGTATTCTTTTTTTTTCTTGTTTTTATTACGTACTTATTATCTTCTTTATATACATAAACTGTACTATTTTTTTTCTTGTTATCTATTTTTTCGAATTACTCTATATTATATTATTACGTTTTAATTTTATTCATTCATTTTTTTAAATAATATTAAGGGTATGCTTTCGGTAAATTTAGACAACTTAGGATCGTTATATTTCAGCAAATATTCAACATTTATCTAATATCTTTTAATATTCCGTTTCTGTACAGTGAGATCTTTGGAGGACTTTTGAGACTTTTCACCTAAATCCTTCCAATTTTGAAAAAATTACGTTACAAAAATCATAAAATTGTGGAAAAGTCTGCTCCAGTCTGCAAAATTATTCTTTTAAATCTTTTTTTTTCGATTAATATAATACTTTTTGGAAATATCGCAAAAGTCCTCCACAGACAGTGCATTAATAAATCATTTATCGAAAATTTCATTAAAATTCGTTCGATATTGGATGAGAAATCGCGATCCTAAATTTTTCTTATTGATAACAAACGAAAGCATACCCTTAATAAAAAGAAAATTCATCGATACGCTTATATTGAACATTTTTCAAAAAACCTGCCAAAAACACATTCGAAACACCTTCATATCGCTTGAATAAAAAACACTCCGCGAACAAATCTCGTTTCATGGATAAGAAGAAAAAAGTATGTATATTCCGGACCGAAATTCTTCTTCATTCAATTTATACTCATTTGAACGATACCCGAGACACCTTAAATAGTCCGCCAGCTTCGAGAATACATCACCTATCTGGGTTTCTTTTACGCAAAACGAAAACGAGCAGGAACGACGATGAAAAGTAGCCAAAAAAAAGTGGGTACCTCTCTAACCCACTAACCTCGAGGTGTGAAAATTTGTTAACACTTGAGAGGGTAAAGAAAAAAACCGAAAGACAAAACGAAAGAAAAAGGTTTAACGAGTTTATTACTCGATCCCACGAGTCGTATAAACTGTTTAAAATTCCTTTTACGATACTTCCAAAAGAGTAAGGCGGAAAGAAAAAAACTTTTTCGTTATATAAGTAGTATATAAATACGACGATATAAACGTAGCGTACGAGTGTGTGAGTGTGTCGACGTCGTCGATGTCGTCGTCGTTGTGATGGAGTTTTTTCTCAACTTTTTGCTATAATAGAGCATACTGTTTCGCGTATCATAAACACGCGAATAATATGTACTGCGATATTATACGGCACGACGAGAGCACCACATTGGACGAAGACAATTTCCATAATAATCGCTTTATACGTCGTCGTATTGTGTATAGATATCGGCCAAAAAGATGAAAAAAATGAAAATTTTTCAACGCGGGAGGGTTTTCTGGAGGCAGTATTTTTTCGAAAATTTTCGATACGATTGAGAATCGAGGCTGGTTCATGGTACAATTTGAAATTTTTTAAGGGACTAATTTTCATATAAAGCGGTCTCCATAATCAGTTGATAATGCAAATGATTTTTCAACTTTTTTTTCTTTCCCACTCAATGATTCTTTAACAAAAGATGTACCTCACTATAACTGTCATATTTTAGTAACCAAATTACACCAACTTCGAAAATTCTATACATATTTTCCAATTTAAATGGAATTTTCAGGGTAGATTGGCCCAACCGAAGGAGGAAGTAGAAGAAGGCTTGAAAAAGGCAGATAAGTTTTTATCCTACGAGATTTTTAAAAATCACCAAAAAATTTCAGGAGTATTTGAAATTTTTTTCCATCAAAGACATCACAGACTACAGTTTTCCAACTGGTATCTACCTCTCAATTTGGCCCCCTCCCCCTTCTCAAAAAAAGTAATGCGATCAATGGACTCAACAATTTCGACTAAAACTGTAGAGTACGAGGGGTTGAGGAGGTCAAATCCCAAAACTGAGATTTCACCATCTTCGAGAACATTACAAACGATACGTCACACGGTATTATATGGAATATTGGTAAGAGGAAGGACATGAATTTTGAGAAATTGAGTCGGGACTCGAATTCAGCTTCTTCAAAAACATAGCAAACGATACATCAGAGAATCTGGTCTCATTGGATCACTTCAAAGTAATTGAACGAACGAGTGGCCCACCACTAGTTGTATTAGGACATTTTAATTCCCTTCACCAAAAAATTCAACGTAAATAACGCCCTCGTGAAAAAAATATGCAAAAACCAACGTCAACTTTTCCACACAAGCATATTTTTTCGCCTTCGCCGATACAATGAACAAGTGGGAAAAAACTGCTGCTCGAAACAAAAGCCAAAAAAAGGAGAGAAAACGCTTGTTATAAGATACAGCGGAATACCTGTGGCGTGGCAGAACGAGGGGGAAAAGAAACGAGGTGGTTTTTATCGAATCCTGATCGTCGAGTTCCTTTTTCTTCGTCTCCTCTCGAAAAAAAAAACGCTCGAAAAAAATTATTCGCTTGTTACTCGCGAAATACTCCAGAGAAAGAGGAAGGTATTTTTTTACTTTTTGAAAAATACCACCGCCGGGAATTTCCTCCGCCCTGAGCCCTTCAAAATTTCAAAGCGTTAATAGGCTGCTGCCTGCGCCTCCGAGTGTCGAAGAACAGAGAAAAAGAGAGAAAGCTGAAGAAGAGGAAAAAAACCATCTCAGCTCTCTACATCACGACAATAGCTTACCAAGTACCATATACTCGTATAGTACCTCTATTCAACACACCAAAGAACTTTAAAGAGCTCATTAAACGCTATCCATTATTCTGCTCCGCGGCAAGTGCCTCAATTTCACAGCATAAGAGATTCTTACCTACGACTATGCTGCTGTTGCCTTTTCGTTCCGCTGTGCCACAGCTCGTTCTCGACGCCTGCTTAAGGCTTAATTTCTCCTCGTCCTCGAGCCAGGACAATTGTTTAGAATCTTGACTCGAGTTGGAGAATGAGTGAAAAGAGCAGTCGACCAAATTATGTAATACGAATGTTGATAATGAATTCGAAATTCAACTCTGGGGAGGTAAAAATAGGCCTAATTGATGAATCAGATATTCGTTAGGATCGAAAATTGAAAGATTTTCTTTAAATTATTCCCATTCAGATCGGTTTCGACTCTAAAATCAACAAATGACCTAATTCTAATCCAGGATTCTTAATTCTCCAGCCTGAGCATGGTCTCTACTATGGATTGAGAAAATGAAAATGCATGCTATTTCAATGTTTTTCAAGATTTTTATGCCCGGCATAGACACCAAGTAACAGTACAAATTTTGATAATTAAGGTAAATGACTGTAAATATTTCGGTAATTACGGTAAATTACCGTGAATATTTCGGTAATTACGGTAAATTGCCGTAAATATTTCAGTAATTACGGTAAATTACCGTGAATATTTCGGTAATTGCGGTAAATTTCCGTAAGTATTTCGATAATTGCGGTGAATTGTTGTAAATATTTCGGGAATTACGGTAAATTGTTGTAAATATTTCGGGAATTTCGGTAAATTGCCTCAAGTATTTCGGTAATTACGGTAAATTTCCGTAAGTATTTCGGTAATTACGGTAAATTTCCGTAAGTATTTCGATAATTACGGTAAATTTCCGTAAGTAATTCGGTAATTACGGTAAATTAAAGTAAATATTCAAATAATTACTGTAATAATTACAGTTCTGATTTTGACATCATTTGCCAGATCATTTTCATTAAGATTTAAATTTTAATCTTTCTTATTTAAATCAAAGCCATCGTTTTTTGGCTTATTTCTATGAACCGTTTGATTCGATTTTGGCCATTTTTATTCGAATCCTAATTAATGTTCAAGCCCTGCCCAAGAAAATCGAGGGCAGAAATATTTTTATAAAAAAATGAAGTTGAAAAATGATTTTAATACAATTCTTCAGTTCAAAAATTGAGAAGAGAATGTTAAAAATTCATGATTTTTGTGGAAAATGATCAAAATATATGCTACTTTCATGTTTTCATGCCACTATACTGACATTCATGCTATTTTCATGTTTTTCACGATTTTCATGCCCGGTAGACACCATGAATTGAAAATGGTAATAAAAAAATTTCGGTATTCGAAAAACGAGCCAGAAACATTCGAAAAGAAGAACGACGCACGAAAGAAAAAAACAACCACAGCGTTCCCTCGCATTATGAAAATACTCACATCGAACATTTGTAGTACACCTTTTCGTACACGCAGCTCTCAAATTCTCATTATCTTATAAATACACCGATCTCGTACCTAGCGATCGTCAGCCCTACACCGGGGTAGATATAAGCTACACCTGCCACATATGTACACCTCGAGCTCACCGAAGAAGGAAGAAGCCAAAGAGTAAGTAAAAGATAAGAGAGTCGAAGTGAAAGAGCGAAAGGAAAGTCGCAGCACACAAGACGAACGAGGAAATTGCCAGAGATTTTATCGCTTTCATTATGGGTCTTGTAATGTGCGCCGTGATATACGATCTTTTCAAAACAGCGATAGGGGACGAGGTCGCACCTTCGGTCTTTCATCTTACCTCTCGCCTCCTTTCGGTTTCTCTAATTCGCCGAAATACCTACCATCGGGGCGGGGTACGGTGCGGCCGCCAACCCCGCCATACAAAAGCCAAAAGATGCGAAAGGTTACTTTCCTCGTTTAACTCTGCCATCGTCGATGTCGCTGCATCCAAGCGGGATTTTCTTCTCTCTTCGAAGCGCCTTGCTACGAGACCCTTTCAGAAGCCGACTCTCTCGCTCTACCTTTGATCGAGAATGTTACCACTTCCTGTCTCCTTCCGATGCTCGTGTACCTACGCAGCAATCGTTTTCTATTATGGTTTCTCGATTTCTCTTCTTTTTTTTCGTACTATCTCTCTCTCGCCTTCTCATCATCTACTCGAGGAAGCGTAAGGTGTCAACGACGCGCGTTTTCTCCTAACTTTCTTCTTCTTTTTTCTCGTCGTTACATCAAAATGCTCGTTAATAGTGAGAGATGTGATATCTTCATATATCTATTCCCTGCTACTTCACCTAGCATCGTTTCTCGTCATCGAAACCTCGTACGGTGACAATAATGAACAAGAAATTATATACGAACAGATAAAAGATCGCATTTTGGCCGTCGAGAACACCCTTCGATAATTAAAAACCACCGAAATTAATGCTCTACGATGATACAACAAGTGTTTGTAGCGTGGAATAAGAACAAAAGTAAACAATAGCATACTTTGTAACAACACACGAAAAAATATTGATAACACGAGTAGGCCTAGGTATAGGCAATCCATTTCGAATTTAATGAAATTTGTTTGCCAATACATCAAATTGCAGGCTCAAAAATGATTACCAGTAAGCGTACAGTTGTTTTTTTTTCAATTTTTAGCAGCTGAGGTGCCAAATTCTGAAAATAAGATTGGTGAAGGTCAACAAATAAAAGTAGGAAATCAAAGTTGAAATCCGAAAATAAAAAATTGAATGTCAAAAATTTTAAATCGAAAGTTAAATGCCGAATATTGAAAGTTGAAAATTTAATGTTCAGAAAACAAAAATTAAGTGTCGAAAGTCGGAAATTCAGTGTAAAAGTTTTCAAATTAAAAGTTGAATGTTTGGTTTTGAAAACTGATGTCGAAAACTGGATGTTGAAATTCAAAACGTTAAAAATGTCAAGAAAGCATTGAAAATCAAGTCTGAAGTCAAAAATTGATAATAAAATGTCAAAAATTTAACGTTGAAAATTTATACCTATTTTTTACCGGGTGTCCACTCAATTTCAGAAATAATTTTCCCAGACTTTCCAGATTTTCCAGACCAACTTTTCAAAATTTTCAATTCATGGGACCTAATGATTTTTAGATGATCATTTTTTCGGTCATAAAAGCAACTTGAATTCATTTCTAAAAATTTCTGACACGACCCCCCCACCCCAGCACAAAATCTTGAAAAACTTTAATTTTGAATTAGAAAAAAAAAATCAAATAAAATGGGGAAATTTCATTTCAATAGTTCTAAAAAATGAAACAGATTATAACAAGGTGTCTACCACATCATGTGACTAATAGTTTTGATTTTCCCCCCTCCCCCCCCCCCAAAAAAAAAGACACCCACATACCACAAATTTTCAGGTAGAAAGAAAGAATTATAACCACAAACATTTTTTTGAAACATTTACAACAAAATTAGCAAAAAAAAGCACTTTCCTAGACAATTTATTTCGGATTTTTACATTTCCACAAAAAATTCAAAATTCCTAGACTTTTTCAGATTTTTAAAAAATGGACCTCATGTTAGGCAACCATCCGTTTTAAAATAACTTGACGAGTTTGAAAAATGAAATTTTTGGCTACTTTCTGGATTTTTCTAGGTTAAAATTTCCACACAGAAGATCACTTTCCTTTTTCGATCAAAAAGTTAAAAGAAGAACAAAATGTTGAAAATTTTGCTTTTCACGGTAAAATTATCAAATTTTTTGATTTTCTTGCCACCAAGGTAGAATTTTGGCTCATTTTTGGTTTTTTTTTTCGTTTTTTTTTTTTTTTCGTTAGAAGACAGTTAAAATTTTAGACAGAAATGACTTTCTAGTACAGCTTTCTTTTCATTTCTTTTTTTTTTTAGTGATTGAACAGTGAAAATTTCAAATTTTGAATCTCAGCAAGTAAATGTAACACTAAAACTGTATTATAAACGTGAAAATCCTGGAAAATGACTTACTATTTAGCTTTCTAATGTTAACAATGGAAATTGATAACTCACCTGAAACAAAAAACAAAACAAACAGATCATTAATAAAATTCATAATACATATAAATTCTTTGTTTGAAGACACAAATTATGCTAAAAAAAAAATCACTATTTTTGAATAATCGATAAGTTTACATGAAAAAAAGTTATTGTTTTTTTCACCTCCAGGGTATGCAAATATCTATGATTGATTTTCTTATCAAAGTTTCAGTTATTTGTATGTATTCTTTCTTAATTTAGGAGCTGAAAACTCAAATCTCCAACTTTCAAGCCATCAATCGCCTCAATTTTTCTGGAAAATGAAGAAGTGTGCTATGTCACAGCAACTACACAACTTCTGAATCTACCTTTTATTTTTCATAAATTCAAAATCATGAATTTTCATAAAAGAATCTACTGAAAAATAGATTTTGGTCTTTGAAATTTGAAGAGTAGGTGGATATAAATAATTGGATGCATGCTCTTCAAGCTGAACTGAAGGAGATAGGTATAATTCACTTACGAAACACCCTGTACAACTATTCTACCGTGAAAAGACCGAAACAACCCTGTATTAAGAGACGAACGATAGAACGAGAGGGAAAATAATGCGAAATATTATAAAGAATAAAAGATTTATTACGTTAACTGACATTTCCGCAAAAATATAGCTTTTTAGTTTTATTTGAAAACTTATTGAAATTACTATAAACATATCAAAAATGTTGAAAATACATTTAGCATAAAGTACGAAGTTTGGCGGCGAAGCGCCATGCTATCGCCACTGCGCCACGTATCCTATAAATTTCGACGAGTAAAAATTATACCGCTATTTTTGAACGAGGAAAGGCGACGAAGGAGTAAAACTCGCTCAAAGCTTCAACAGGAACGAGAGAAATACCTCAATGGTTGCTTTTGCTCCATTCGACTGCATACGCTGCACTATCGTATGTTTCCAAACGTACACAAACGAATACGTATCACGGCGTTGAAAAAGTTGAAAAAGTCGAAGGGCATACACATGTATAAATGGTGGTATTCGTGAACGTAAAATTTTTACAAAGCTGGTGCGAGAGAAAAAGATAGACCAGTCCATCGTATTTTTGCGCACATTCGCATACACAAAATATACAACAAACGAGTACAGTCATCGATGGGACTACCTCCTCTCCTCCGGAGAAAGCGCGAGAGAGACAACGAAGAGGAGGAAGGGGAAAAAACCTTGGAAAAGTTCCCGCACAATAACGGCGCCAAAACAAGACTTTTTCGTCTTTTGCAACACTGACGATAACAAAAGAAATCCAATAACAATAGCGAAAGGCAGAAGGGTACATTGCAACAATAGTCGAGTTATTGTATCGGCGAAATTCTCTCCATGCCGGCTCTTCCTCCTTCATTTCCAACTTCCAAGTTCGTATACCACTCTCCAGCAATACACGAACCGCAGCTATAGTCACCGCCGTCGCACCGAACGCACACACATACTGTAGAAGCAGCTTTGTTGAATGACCCTCTGCCGCTGCTCGTCCTTCCAACGTAGCCGTAGTCGTCGTCGTCGTAAATAAACGACAAGAATGTCGTAATGGGTTAGCTTTTTCGGTTAAAAGCTTTAAAGCAATTTGATTTCGAAATGTTTCGATAAAGTTCGAATTATTGTATTCGACGCCGCGCCGCTCCACTCGGAGCGGAGCTGAGCCGTTGTTGCTGCGCCGCTCTTCGTGCTACCAGGATTCTCCTGCCTTTTTACCCAAGCCTTTGCGACCACGGTGCGTCAACAATTCGCGAGCAATTATCGCGTCGAATGGAATACCTACACAGTGCATCGACGATGAAACGATTATTTGATAAAACTTTAATCATTAACTCGGTAGCTCTTCCCCTTGGCCAGATTTCGTTCTGGGTAATTAGATGTACAGAATACAATACACATCCATATCGACAGGATAACAGTCTATTATTAATATAGTATTCAGGATACTATTATTTGTTGCCTCTTTACTTTTCTTGTATGGAAAAATCAATCATTGATCAATTATAAGAGATTATTTTGATTCGGTTCTTTCTTCTATTGAAAAAGTGATCAAGTCATTAATGAAAGTGTTGGTTTTGGCTTCGATTAAATAGACAATGATTCATTTAGCACAAATCGTTCGTGAATGTTGTGATCAATTTCTGATCGAATCATACGGGAACAATCATACTTGATTGAATCATTCATGAACGACTTATCAATATTGCTACAAATCTAATATTAAAAAATGAATAATTTTGATTGAATTTTTTGTGAAATCCTCTTTGATCGGATCACTTTGGAATTTATTGCTCACATTTGACTGAATTATCGATGGAATGATTTTATTCTATTGATTCAAGTTATTCAAGAACGATTTTGTTTAGTGATTCAATTGTCTGCATAAAACTTTGCTCAAATGATCGAGTCATTTGAGAAAAATTTTGTTCAAATGTTCGAGTAAGTCGTTCGTGAACGATTGCGTTCGAACGATCTGGTCATTCGTAAAAACAATTTTGTTCAAATGATCTGGTCGCTCACGAACGATTTTGTTCGAATATTTAGGTCGTTCGCAAACGATTTTTTTTTTTTGAATAATCGAGTTTTTTACGAATGATTTCGTTCTAATGTTCAAGTTCAACAATTCAACTCGTTTGAGAACGACTTCATTCAAATGATCCAATCTTTCGTAAACGATTTCGTTCAAATGATCAAACTGTTCATGAACGATTTCATTTAAATGATCGAGTCGTTCGTGAACGAATTTGTTCAAATTTCCGAATCCTTCATGAACGATTATGTACAAATGATCAAGTCGTTCGTGAACGATTTCGTTCAAATGATCGAGTCGTTCGTGAACGATTTCGTTCAAATGATCGAGTCGTTAGTGAGCGATTTTGACCAAATTCCTGGGTCATTCATGAACGATTTTGTTCGAATCTTCGAATTATTCGTGAACAATTTCGTACAAATGATCAAGTCGTTCGTGAACGATTTCATGCAAATGATTGAGTCGTTCGCAAAGATCAAGTCGTTTTGAGAACGATTTCTATCTGAAAACGCATAAAAAGTGACTAATTTAACCGAAATCGTATTCAGACAATCCACATTCAACTGGATCAATCACCAGTACAATAATTCAATCAAACTCGATTAAATCATTTTAGAAAAGACCGAGAAACGTGAAAAATTTACAAACATAACCTCGAATAACAAAAATTTCGAAATAAACTCCGACTGTTTTTAATTCCACAATGAACTCTTCACGACGAAAGCAACGTAGTCTGAAAAAGCCAAAAAACCGCGACCGCGGCAAAGGAAGAAATTGAAATGAAAGAAGCATCGCGCTACGTCACGTCACGCTGCGCAACAAAGGTCGCGTAATACACTTCGCCTTTCATGCAAGAGAGGCTTTTCTTTTTAATTTTTTCTCTCCTTTTTCACATCGCTCGTTATTTGTACTCCTCAAATTTACCTACGAAATAATTACGTTGCGAGTTCTCTCATTTAGTGCCGCTCGACGCGATAGAATCCGCGAAAGCGACGTACAGAAGGAGAAAAAATTGCATAAGCCGAAGAAACGTACCGAAAAAAATACGAGGAAAAAGCCTCAGAAAAAAACGCAACGTTTAACCTCTCGCTGAGATGTAGGTAATCACAATATGGGCTAAGAGCCAGTTTAGCGTGCCTGAATCCGAGCTAGAGAACACGACGCGAAGCGAAACGAAGCGAAGCAGAAAAAAAAACACCGCCAACCGTACGTATACTACGATTGCGACTGGTAGAGAGATACGTACACAGTCTGGGGATATTTCATTATTTATCTTTCATTCTTCGGTATTTCTTTAATTAAAGAAGTCTCTCAGCAAAACGATTTTACAATTACTAGGATTGAAAAGAATTTATTTTCAGACAGTTTAATTTAACGCGTTTTTTCCCTTCAAGTTGTTCTTTTTATTCTACTCCGCCTCCTGGGCCACCACTTCTCGCCTCCTCCATTCTATACTCTTCCACGACGACGGTTCTTTTTTCTCAAACTTTCTTCTTTCTACCGCCACTTTTTTCTTTCGTCTTTTTCGTTTTTTCAGCCCGCCACCGAACCCTCTTCCCTTAATTTTTTTTTTCTCTCGCTTATTATTCTACGTAAAGTATTTGTTATAGATTTGGGTTTTTGAAAAAAAGAGTAAAATAAACTTGAGTAAACTAGAAACGAGAAAAAACGAGTATGTACACGAAGAATTACATCAACAGTATAAAACATGCTTCGTGTACTCACCCTTAGTATAAAAAATTAAGATCTACCTTCCTTATTTTATTTACAAAGTTCCTTTTTTACCATCGGCAAATCGCTGGAAAAACATTTTTCGTCCTTGACTTCGTTTTAGGTACTTACAGCTTTATAGCTCTATGTAGTCGAGAATTGCTCGGTATTAAAACCGTCTAAATTGAATAATTAGGCATTTTTGTCACCTTAAAAAATATAAAAAGTAGGTCAAAACAGGGATGAACAGTAGAGATCGCAGCACAAGAAAAACCAGCGAAATTCATTGATTTTCATAGAATTTTCATTGATTTTGCAGGTAAATTCATACATTTCACTGACTTTCTAGTGAATTTTCACTGATTTTCTCCTGAGCTGCAATTCTGACTGCTTCTCAACGATTTTTGATAATTTTCACTGGTTCAAAAATGAGAGAGTAAGTAAGTGAAAAAATTCACTGATAACAAAATATGAAAATAGTTGCTGTAAAACCAGCAAGAATTTACTGAAAAGTCATTAAAATCTCTGAAATTCGTCGAAAAATCAGTAAAATTCTGCAAGCGAAAATCGGCTGAAAATTGAAGGATTTTACCGATTTCCTCTGCATAGCAATTCTGATTCTGACTATTCATCAGTGATTTAAAATGAGGGAGGAGTTTCAAAATCATGCAAGATTTTGGCAGATTATTGTCAATTTTATTATTAGCTTACTCTCTTAATTTGAATCGCTATTCGAATCAGTAATTTTTTACTGATTGGAAGTAAAATATCACTGATTAACAGGAGAATCAGTGAAATTTGACTGATTATCGCTGACTTGATTTTCTCTACTTATTCCATCGGTCAATTTTGGCATTTTTGACTGATTCAAATTTAGAGAGTAAAATGAATAATCATTCATTTAGAACGATCTTCTCAAGTTGAAGAAAAGTACGCAATATTTTGATCACGTAAAAATATCACATTTCAACTAAAAAAACATGACTATCATGAAAAATGGAATTTTAAGAAAATAATCAATCATTACAAACCATTGAAAAATATAAAACAAGATTGAAGAATGATAAAAATCAAATAAAAATTGATAAAAACCCTAAAATGAGGAAAAAATTAATATTCCAATATTATAGGTAAGTCCTCAGGCTATTCCAAATAATTTTCCTATATAAATTCGCGAATTTAGCAGTGAGATTCGTAGATTCTGCCTCATAATTGAAGTGGGAGAGAATCCAACAATTTTAAAACCGTCTATAAGGGCGGTTTTTTTTCAAAATTGAGATTTCAAGTGTTTCAGATTCAATGATTCAACCTGCATCGACTGAAATTTAGAAAAATTCAAAACAATTGATTCAAACCTCTTCCACATGAGTTTAAAAGCTGGATTGTTCATAAGGGTAAATGCAAATTTTGTTACGTTTTTTTTTGGCTTTCCTGTAAAAAAAAAAAAAAAAATGAATTTGGCATTCGGACTTTTTTTTTAAATATTCTTTCCTTCTTTGGATTTAGACTTCATTTTAGAATTAAAAGATCAAAGATTCAGATCATCAAAAATATGAATACTTAGATGAATAAGATTCGCTGATTTCACTCTAAAGGAAAATAATTTCCTACACGATCATTTTTGGCAAAAATTTTCATTTTTTTGATGACTGAATGTCTCCCAGAATGAACTTTTTTTTCAAATACAAATTATTCAGAAAAACTCTAATTCTACCCCATTGAAAATTTTAAGGCTCAATTTTTGAAGATGCATCCTCTTAAATCTTGAAAGCTAAGGAGAATTTCTTAGATTTAGGTATTCATCATTGCTCAACATGGTCAATTGGTCATCCATCAAAAGTAGGTTCCGAATTTCGAGAAATCATCATTTTCGAAAATAATAAGTAAATATGACCATAAAAGAGATTTTGACCGAGCTACTTACAAAATCAAAAGTTTTAAACCACGAAAATTTGCAAGTTTTTCAGATCTTTCAATTATGAACTCAGGCAATATATTTGGACGTCTGCAAAATTAATTTTGCAAAATGTTCAATGCCATCCCCTAAAGCATTTAATGTAAGGGAAAAATTTCAATTTGACGAAGAATTTCTGTATTTAAAAATGGCTGAATAACTGTAACGAATAAATCTTTCACAATCGAAGTGAAACAACTTTCAAAATGAATTTTTAAATTTTATTTTCTACCGTCCGATATTTTTTACAAAAATTACAAATATTCGACCTCTGGCTCAAAAAACACACTCTTCTTAAAAATATGTCGTAACTCCGGAACATACGAAAACTTGTTACAAAACTTCCTCAGTCAAAATTAAAATTTCAAAAAAAATTGACAAAAATATTCAACTTGTATCAAAGTTTTGAAAACTTGTCAAATCGTACAGATGAAACTTTTTTTCACAGTACATTTGAACAATGAATTGAAAATTTGAAATTATCAAAGAGTTGACTCTATCAACGCTATGATGAGCAGGAGGGCGGAGGTTCGGGAAAATTACATATTTTTCATCTTAAGAGGTCATTGCATTCGGTATACCAAGGCAAACCCAAAACACTACAAAAATCCCCCTTTGAAAACGTTAAGTTTGAAGTTCTGGCCAAGGGGGTAGGGAGACAACTGGAATAAAATAAATCGAGCCACGACCACGGCGATGTAATGGTTATTAAAGTTAATCGAGCACTACATACCGCGTTGATAGCACCAAACGCGTTAAAAACAAAGAAGCGAAATGTTTCAGAAATTATTAACTTTTTTATCAGCTTTTTCTTCTTAAAAATTATTCTTTTTCTTCTGCTTTCTGCTCACGAAACCCGACGACTCCGGCGGTTTAGTTATCGAGAAATCCATCGCATCGCGTATAAACAACTTGCTACGCCTCTCCTCCCCTCGGCGTTTCACAGCAATACGAACGTAAACGGATGCTGTGATTTTGGGGTTAGTTCGGTCCATTAAAACCGCCAGCACTATTACCAAGTTAACTTCGGTATATTGTTTCGACAAACGACATTAATTAAAAAACTTACGTAGGTAAATTCTGCGCCTTTGGGGCAGTACACGCGGTCGTTTCGTTAATTTTCGCCACTTTCGCGGATATTTTTTCGGCGCTATGCATTAAATCATTTCGAAAATGATGCTTACGAAATGCTTATCAAAAAAATTAATTTTTTTGCCACCGAGCGATGGCGTTTAAATGTAATAAGGGTGAAGGAGACTGGACTCGTGTAGATTGGGTGAAAAAGTGGAAACGAACGGAGGTATGTACGTTTTACAAAGTACGCTGTCGCGTCGAGGTTTATAAAATAAATTTTTTCACAACGACGAGGCGATTAAATCGAAATTGTACTTTGCCCAGCTTCGGCCCGTATATCCTACTACAACTATGGTATATACGAAACATTAATCCGCGTAATTGCAACGAAGTCGGTAGAAGAGCCGAAGAGGTGGTTTGGTACCATTGGATTTACCTCCCTTTCCTGCACTCGTCTACTCCTTTCCATGAGTTTTATAAACGTACTCGAAATATACCGAGCACCGAAGAGGCCAGTCTGGCAGGAGGAGGGGTACAGATGAGGTACAATGTACATCGGTGTACCTAGCTACACCTACACCTTCCTGCTCCAGTGTACTATAATGTACTGTGCCACGAGAGAAGCTATATTTTTAATCTAATCTTTTCCTCCGTGTTCATGGTAGTGTAAGCGAAAGGATAAGCGCGTTAATTTAGATTAGTTACGAGGGTTTTGCCGACGCTGTTGTTGCTGCATACGCAGTATGCGACTATATCTGATGCCATATCAAAGAGTGGTAAAAAGTTTTCGCTGCAATCTTGCCCCTTACAGGATCATTGTACTCTGCTTCCATCAACTCGAGCAGTAGATTGATTTAGATTGAGCCCACTGTACCCAGAACATGGGTAATTTGGTATAGTTCATAAATCTTGGAAACTAGCTGGTACACTCGTGAAAATGGTCCATTTCCTATCCAAAAATGCATCAAATTTTCAAGTTGCAGCTATATGATGTCTAACTGTATCTGGAAAGTGGAAAATGAAAATTTCAACTATTTTTTGGATTTTTCGGACCATATCTTGCTTCAAATTTACTCAAAAAAGATTCCTTCTTTTACGTGTTATCGTTTAACCAGGAAAATAAAAACATGTAAGGTGTCTAACAAATTCTCGAAATCAACAAGCATGATTATTAGCGAGACTTTCCAAAAGAGTTTTGCAGAATATTTCCCTTGAGCAAAACATTTCTTACTTTTAATATTTTTCAACTCGAAAGCACGAAGAAGGCGTAGAATCATTTGTGAACATGATTTTTCATTTATTTCAAAATTGAAATTTATTAGGGTGAGATGACCTCTGAGATGAAAATTTTCATTTCAAGTTTTTTCCGAGGTTCTAAGGACGAGATGACCTAAATCAACCCACCCATGCTTTTTTCGAGCTGTTGAGGGACTGAGGGTGAAATGAATTTTGCGATAAAAATCAATTTCACAAATATTCTTATGATTTTTTTCGTGCGTAAGATGACCTTTGAAATAGAAAACATTCTTATGAATTATTTCGCGCTTTTTCTGAGTTTTTCAGGGAAAGGCCCTTTGAGTTGAAAATCATTTTCAGAAATCATTCAAAGATTTTTCTGGATAAAAGATGGCCTTTGAAATGAAATTGATTTTTACAAATTACCCCTGCTTCCTTTAAGTTTTAGAGGGCGAGATGACGTTTGAGATGAAAATTATTATACTTATCACAAATTATTTTATGATTTTTCCGGACGCAAGATAACCTTTAAAAGAGGTAGAAGCTAGAAATGGGATCTTGAACCTTGAAAATTGAAGCTTGGAACTAGAAAGTAAAACGTGAGAAGTAGAAATTTGAACGCAGAAACTAAAACTTTAAATGAGAAACGGAAGATGGACCATGCAAAAAAGAGACAGGAAGTGGCAGTTTTCATCCTAAATCGATCATCCCACAATTTTTTCGAAATTTTGAGGCTGGGATGAAGTTTAGGATGAATTTTCATTCCAAGTTTAATCCCACCAAATTTTGGGGGTTTCTAGACTGAGGTCAAGTTTAGGATGAATTTCTATTCCAAGATCAGCCCACAATTTTCTCAAGTTTTCCAAACTGAGGTACATTTTGGGACGAATTTTTCACGATAAGTTACAGTAAATATTCTAATACTGTAAATTATCGTAAATTTTTTAATATATACGGTAAATTACCGTAAATATTTCAGTAATTATGGTAAATTACTGTAAATATTCTAATAATTACGTTAAATTACCGTAAATATTCTAACAATTACTGTAAATTACGTAAATATTTCAATAATTACGGTTTATTACTGTAATTATACCAAATATTTTGGCAATTACGGAAAATGACCGTAAATATTTCAGTAAATATGGTAAATTATGGTAACTACTTCAATAATTACAGTAAATTTCAGCAAATTACCGTAAATTTTTCAGTAATTACGGTAAATAGTGGTAAATATTTTAATTACTGTTCTAATTTTGACATCATTTGTTAAGTATATCATTTTCATTATGATTTATAATCTTGATCTTTCTCATTTGAATCAAAGCCATCATTTTTTGGCTTATTTCTATTGGCTGTTTGATTCGAATTTTGGTATTTTTTTATTATGTTTAAGCTCCCGCTTGAGATAGGCGAGGACAGAATTTTTTCGATAAAAAATGAAGTCGAAAAACAATTCAAAAGCAATTCTTCAATTTAAAAATTGAGAGGAAAATGTTAAAAATTGATGATTTTTGTGGAAAATGATCAAAATGCATGCTATTTTCCTCAAAACCACGAAGAAAACTTGGCAAATAACGTAAAATGGGCGTAGAGCAACTCGAGCAAAAAATCCGCACTGCGGATTTTAAAAATGAATTTTACAAAGCCCACTTATGCTCCGGAATTTCTTCGAACCGACTTTTACATTTGCATCGTTCCGTGTTACACGGCCAAGTCGTTTACAATTCACGCAGGTATACCACAAACTAAACGCAATTCGTAAACTTGCGGCAGTGTCGCGACATCGGCCGAAAAATATTCGCTTTGCTCCTCGTCTTTACTTCCGTTCAGAATGCTCGCGTTTTCCAGATAGGTACCATATACAGCGCCAGGTTACACCTCGGCGTATAATTGCTGCGGTATCTCGAGAAAAACTTTTCACTTTCCAGCTGCGTTAATGCGAAACAAGGCATACATAATGAAGAGTGATGTAAAAGTTGGATAATATTCCTGACATCGGTAATTTAAAATGTAAACCGAATTAGCGGAGTAAACTGGCGAAAAGTTTGCCCGGCAGTTGGGCGGCTGCGATGCCTCGTACGCCGCCCTGCTGCATCTCTTCGTTTCTGCTGGTCTTCCGTCGTCGAAAATACCGCACGCCGGCTCCGTCGCGTCACCCTTACTGCTGGGCCGGATTTTATGTGATTATAATGGTTCAAGTGTTACTTTACAAAACGGCAATTCGTCTGCTTGTGTATGACATCCAAGACCCAACCTTTTCGAGCCGCAATGTATTTTAACCTTTTACACACAGAAAGGGAGAAAGCGAGAGAAACGCCGCAGCTGAAAAACTTCATCTCTTCGTGGAAATGGGAAGAGAGTCTCTGACGTTTACATTACACACGTACAAGACATCTGAACCATTACCAGGCTTGTATGGACTCTGGAGAATTTTCATGGGGTCTACTGGATCCAAAAAATGAAAATTTTGGCCATTTTCTGGATCTCCCTTCATTTTTATGCAATTTTTATTTTTTGGGTTTGCCCAAAAAAGAATCAATTTTTCAAGATTCCATTCAAAAAATCAAGAAAAAAAGAAAATGATTATTGTTTTTGCAGTAAAATCATCAATTTTTTTGCTATTTTCTGGTTTTTCTTATGTAATTTTTCAAAAGACCTGAAAAGGGGCCTTTTCTCATCACAATTTTCAAAGACCCATTCAGTCCTCTCTGTTTGGGATACATTTTAAAACAATTTTCAAGCACAGAAAAATGAGACCTAAAAAGAATTTTCTCAATTTTCTGCTTCAAATTTTCAGAAAGAAACCTCAAATTGATTTTTGAAGGAATAAAAAATCATCAGTACAACTACACAAACAAATCTAAGGGAAAATATCCATTATAACTTCCGATTCGAAAAAAAAAACACAGTCACAAAATAAAGTTAACGAAAAAGGTGATAGGAAGATGGGAAAATGCAGCTTTATAATACGGTAATAAAATTTTTCAATGTTTTTTCGCGAGTGGCTCTCGAAAGGGAGGAAAGTATCGATAAAGTTTCCCACACACACGATCTCTCCAGTCTCCGGTTCTCGTCCATCTCTCCGGATGGCCACCACATACACGACGAAAACACCAACGAATGAGCGAAGACTGGAGTCTCAGGGTAGCGAGGTGACGCTGACGCCGGCAAAGAACGCTATAACGAGAAGAAAAATGGCGATACTTTTCCCAGATAAGTGTTTACTACGTCCTCGTGTGCACTCAGTGCTGCGTGAGGTTGGTCTTAGTATAGTCGGAAAACTTAAAGTAAGTGATAGTGCGCTGTTGTTGACGGCATTTCCGTTCTTATTAAATTTATATTTTCCTAACTGTAAACGAGTTTCGTTGTTTTTCTCCTTTGCACCTCCTTAAATGATGATGGCGTTTTAACTTTCTCTATTTACGGTTACCTTTTTTTCTTTCTTTTCTTCCCCGTTTCTTTTTCTGTACTTTTTGTTCTTCTTGCACTCTTGGAAATATATGTAAGTAAATACATAACTCATTGAGTTGAAAAAAATAGAATAGTGGCACCCCAACGATTTTGAAAATTGTCTGCATCTCGGGCAAGAATGGACTGAAATTCAAAACTCATACGTATTTGGGATTGTCTCGTAAAAACGAATTCAACGATATTATATGTACTTTGGAATTTAGTACCATAGCTCAAAAATTTGCAAAAAACCAACTCATCCAATGATTTTGTAATAGTATACTTATTCCAATGATGTAGTAAATCGTGTGTATCCCGGTTAAGATTTTGAGACGAAACACCTGACCTTTGAGTTGAAAACTTCATCCTTGAGTTGTTGAGTTGAAAGCTCGACCTTTGCGAGAGAAGCTCGACCTTCGAGTCAAAAACTACACCTTTGATTCAGAAACTTGACCATTAATTGAAAGCTTCACTATTGAGACAAAAAACTTGACCTTTGAGTTGAGAGCTCAACCAGTGCGGCAAAAGCACGATCTACGAGTTAAAAAACTTGACCTTTGAGTTGAAAAGCTCGACCTTCGAGTTGAAAACTTAATATTTTATAGCTTAACTTTGGGACAATAAACGATCTTCAAGTTGAAAACTTGACCTTTGAGTCAAAAAAATTAACCTTTTAGTAAAAATCTTCACCGTTGAGTTGAAAACTTGACCTTTGACTTAAGAGCTCAACTATTGCGGCATAAGCACGACCTTTTGAGACCTTTGCAGCAAAAGCTTGACCTTTGAGTTAAAAACTTGGCATCTGAGTAAAAAGCCTGACTTTAGAGTTTAGAGCAATAAACAACCTTTGAGTTGAAAACTCGACCTTTGAGTTAAAAAATTAACCTCTCAGTAAGAATCTTAACCTTTGCGGCAAAAATTTAATATTTGAGTTAAAAACCTGACATCTGAGTAAGAAGCCTGACTTCAGGGCAATTAAACAACCTTTGAATTGAAAACTTGACCTTTGAGTCAAAAAGTCAACCTCTCAGTAAGAATTTTGACCTTTGCGGCAAAAGCTTGACTTTAGTATGTCAAAAAGCTTGACTCATCTTGACTAGCTTGATTTCGCTTGACTTTGCTTGGTCAGCTTAACTCAGCCTTTCAAGGAATAATAATCGACAAATTTTTCATTTTCTCCAGAATTTAATTTTTAATCAAATTTTTTTGCGGTTGTTCAAACTTCAAAGTCATCACAAAGAAAAAACAACTCGACTCGATCCCAAGTCGAATCTTGAACAACTTAATTATCATGAAAACTTCAACCGGAACAGAACCCGAACATTTAAAATCGTATTACCAAAACCTAAATCCGGACCTACGATGTCAAAAAAAGTTGATGGGAACCACCAGCTTTGTCCTTCTTTATTCTCCACTCACGCATGAAATATTTTCAACTTATTCTTTCAAATCATCAAAAATGATCTTTCCATCGACTCCACAAAAATAGTATTTTTATACCTACTACATTTCTAGGCCAGAATTCAAAACTCAGTACTGTTGATAAAATCTTACACACATCTATCAAAAAAAGAAAAAAAAAGAAAATGAGAAAAAATGAAAGAAAAAACAGGTGGGGGGGGGGCTTCACTTTTACAATTCACCTTATAAGACGTAGCCTTGCAGCAAATCTTTTCATACATCTTCGATCGTTCAACTTAACCCCCGAAACTATGACGCAATAGAAGTTGAAAAATTACGACAGCAGACAGCAGTTGGTACGCCTGTTCATGGACTACATATTTCTACAGCACATAAAAGATATAAAACGAAAAAGCTCCGTACCGCAGCACTGCGAGTACATAAGTATACTAGAAGTATAAAGTAGGCACACAAAGGTACGGTACCCATGTGCGATGAACCGCTGGCTGCTGGTGTGCTGCAATGCGCACATTTTGCATAAACCAACGTCTCGCGCTGCAGATGCTGATGCTGTTGCTATGCGAGATGAGATGAGATGAGCTATATGTAATACGCGAGGATTATCGAATGTAGCGAAGGTACGTTGTAGAATGGCTGGGGCACGGGAGACGAGAGGGAGACGGTTTAAAAAGCCTATACTCCGCCAAAGTACGAGCAGACTTACCTATATGCTATCGTCTTTACACTAATTCTAACTGTTGCTTTGCTGGTTGGGTTGCTGCAGTGTTTATCTAAAGGCGCGGCAAGTCTGCGAACCGAACTGTGCTCTAGTATTTATTATTTTACTTATCGTTTCACGGCAGAGGTACTGCTGCTTAGTATGGAGTATTTATGTTCGGAGATAGGTCGACGAGGAAGCGAGCGAGTCGTCGTGTACATGTCGGCTTAAATTTACGTAAAACGTCGTCCTGTTTTATAATAAGAGCAAGATGCCGACGCTGCGTCGAGTCGTACCGCGTGTGGTTAATTGTTAACCCGTACAATCTACGTTATTAGAGGTATTTAGAGCGGCTGTGTATATAACTTTACCTCAGTAGGAGATCTTTGCCGTCGTAAAATGCTCAAATCTCACTGGCAATTTTACGAAGTCAAAATTAAGAGAGACCAGAAAATTTAAAGGAGTTTTAATACTCAAATGTATGGACTTTCTGTTGATTAATTTGATCACATTGATCGTGAATAATTCGCTTATCTCAAATCATTTGTCCTCGAGAGATTCTTAAATCTCTCAATATATGCAGGCCTGGATGTAGAACCCACCCTTAAGGATCAAAAATCTATTTTTAGTTAAGGTTCCCCTTCGATTCTACTCCTTCTGAAAGGCTCAAATTTAAATAAGTCAATTCAAAAATCAATTTTGAATCCCTATTAGGGTGGTTTTCTCTACCCAGGTTCATCTATCTGAACATGAAAAAGAAAACGAAAATGCTTAAAAATTGACCAAGATATACCTTTTTTTAGTTGAGATCCATAGAAGCACAAAATTTTGAGAAAATGACATTGTAAAGTTTTCAGTCATTCTTGCAAGTATTGAGAATCGATTTTTCAAAACCAAATTCGATGAAATTTCTGTTCTTTTGAATCATTGGAATGAATGTACATTGAAAATCAATGATTTTTTTTTACCGTAAATTTCTCGATCAAAAAATTACAGAAAAATCACTGATTTTTAGTGAAGGCAAAAGTTTCCCATGATTCGATAAATTCAGATTTAGAGAGTTTGATTATCAATGTAATTGTCGAGAATTGGGCGGGGCGGGAGGGCATCGATCAGGCCAATTCCTTTCAAAAAACGATATCTATCAACTTTAAATCGAACAAGTTCCCTTTGTTAATTTTTAAATATACTTTCAACTTCTAAAAAATTACATTTCAGAAAATTTTATTACTATAGTTTACAACTTTTATAATTTGGATGTTTTGATCACATTTCTTTCATATTTTCAATGAAGTCCACTGATTCAAAATGGTTTTATGACGTCGAGAGATTTTTGTCCCCGAATGGCGATAAATTTTCGGTCAATTCCAACCGAATTGAACATTCGTTGGACGACTGCAGTAGGCATTTGAACTTGAGCTGCTTTTTTCGTGTTTTCAATAACTTAATTCTTTACAAAATAGGAAAGGTCCTTTTACTCAGAGTTCATAGCAAAATACTGCACTCTTTCATTTATGAATCCGTAAAAATTATCAAAATTCACAGAGAATCGGTCAGAATTGCAACGCAGGAGAAAATCAGTGAAAAAATTTTCACTGAAAACAGATCAGTGAGAAAAATCACTGAAAAATCATTAAAAATTTATTGAAAATTCAGTAAAATTTATCAATATACCTAGCTGAAACATCAGTGAAATCTTCGAAAATTTCGGTGAATTTCGCTGATTTTTTCTGTGCTGCAATTCTGACTGTTTATCAGTAGCTTTTCACTGATTCAAAATGAGAGAGCTCCTTAAGATCGGAAAAAAGATTTTTTTTATCACAGAAATGTGAAAAAATACATTTTTTTGCTCTTTAAACAATATTTCCTCTTAAAATTTTCGTCCTCACTTCGCTCAGGCAGTATCTATTTTTCTATTTCCATTATTTTATTTCAGAAATGATCGATTTATCACTGATTTTTCAGCAAAAAATCACTGTTTTTCTCAATCACATCCGAATTTAAAAGATGAAACAAAAAAGTATTAAAATTTCCTTTGAAAAGTTCGGAAAATTACTCAAGACCAAAATAATTTCTTCAAATCCGACAAAGTTATTTAAAAATGCAACGAATATATATATATTGTTTTAAAAATGCAAAATAAAATTGCTCTTGGCTTGTAAACTTAGTTTAATGATGAAATAAAATGGTCATCGTCCAAAATTCATGCAAAATTGCTGAAAAAAATTGTCTTATTTGGGGAAAAAAATAAAAATTTGTTAACAATACCAGAAAATCGTCAAACTTTAATGAAAATTTGTGTCATTGAAAATCAGCGATTTTTTTTTACAAAAATTACAACCAAAAAAAAAGATAGAAATGTCAGAATATTTTCAATAAGGTACATACTTGCAATTTTTTAAAATTACATATCCAAAATAATGTCAACATTTCCTAACCTCCGTGCAATTTACACTAAAATTCCAATATCGATAATTTTTCGATTTATCAAACAACAGTTTTGACAATATCTCAACAAATTTTATAGCCTTTGGAGTTCTTTTTTCAATTTTTCAGTACAGTTTAAAATATTATTCAGATTTTTTTTATGCAATCTCCATAATAATATTGTAAAGGTTTAGATATTCTATCAATTCTGACCACACGTTTGAAATAATTTTCAAAAATTTTGAACTCCTGCAAAAAAACTTTGATATTTAATTTTTGAAAAGACAAGGTTAACAAACGATTTCGAAAGAGTTGCAGATGTCAATAGGATGGGACATTATGATGATTTTAGAAGCCACGAAACTAGTAAAAAGAAATACCTCCCCCTCAATTTCATTTTCCTAAGTATTAAAGTGTAAACATTTATTTTCGGTGGCCAAAAATTGAAAAAAATCAGTTGACCAATAATTGATGAATTAAATATTGGGAATAATTTCAACTCCATTTTCAGCCTTTCTTATTTTAATCATCAAAGTAGCAAGATTCATTACACGAATGAAACAATTCTACCGAGACTAATTACGTAACTAGATACAGTTGCTACAAGCCCCAAATCAAAAAATCATGCTTTATTTCGTATGACCTACTACGAATACTTCGTACAAACACCAAAACTTCTTCCTTTCAACGGTTTCGCCCAACTCAAACTCTCCACTTTAATTACACAATACGTCACTAGGAGTTCATTCTTTACATAATTTTTCAAAGTTTTTCCAATTCAGGCCCAAAACATTCAGAGAAGTCGACTGAAAAAGCATCACAACGAGAAAATTTCTTCGCTTTTCAATTTCCAACACCAATAATAAAAACAATAGGTACTCGAGCTTGCGAAGGAAACACGTCGTAGGACAGATTGATCATGATTCTAAGATGTAAAAATCCGGTCGAGTGGAAAATTTTAATATTCGTCGAACTTATTCAAGTTGGATTCGAACACCGGCTCGGTTAAAGATTAAAAACTAGCGTATAAATATTCGAATCAACGATCAAACACAAATCAACCACGTTACAAAACCTTTTTTTTTCCTTCAACTCATCGCCGATACGACCGCGATATCGCGTTGATCAAAAAATAAACGTATAAAGAATTTTTTTCCATTATAATTTTCCTCGTCGACAACAATCATTGCTATAGCATTTCCAATCATTCGTTTAAACCCTCCTTTTCGATTCCTTTTGCAACGATATACCGAGAGACTGAAAATTAAAAACATAGAAAAATAGCGTAAAAACAACGACGAATTGGTACTACATGTACAAAAGGTGCCGAGGGGGCCAGGGCAGGGAGGAAAAGGCGCAGAATTACGCAGATAATGTGTCGCGAAACGAATAGCATTCGGATCGGCGACGCTTATTTGCATTTTACCGCTTTTTTTCTTATTTTTTATTCTTTTATCGCTCGTCGTCGTGTCCGCCGCAGCGTTCGCGTTTTTTAAAATAATTTTCTAGGAAATATTTTCGCCTAACATTTCCCCGGTGGCACGTAAAATTTCCATTATTCTTTCGATTGTGTGTGTACCGTGTAGACAATTCTAATGTATAAATCATATTTAGAAACGCGTATTATGTAGATAAAAATATTGTGTTTGTATATAAAAGAAAGCAAGAAAGAGAGGAAAAATAAAAATAAAATGAAAACACCGCGCGCAAAATTGTACCACACCGGTGGAAAAAAAAGCAGACGCGCGTATACGTATAGTCGAATTTATATGCGAAAATGTACGTACCATAAAAATACCTTGTTGCATTGTTCTCTCATTTTCGAGAGTATACAATGAAAAAAAAACCTCTAGACAATAAATTAGATACAAAAAAATGAAATAAAAAAAATACCAAAAAAAAGCAACACATACGTAAGGGCAGGGAGAAAGTTGGTAAAAAAAATATTTCGCGGTTTATCCCCAATTTCGGGTCTTCTCTAAACGTTTACACATACCATAGCTCTCTTTCTTTCTGTTTACCACTTTCTCCATGCCCTTTCTACCTCTGTGTACATGGCTACGACGATGACGGTGGTGCCGTTTTATTAACGGGATTACGTACATTGTGGTTTTTATTCGTCCTTCTACCCTTCGTCCTATCATTGCTTTGGTGTATTTTCACTATACGAAGATCTTTCTCGCGCTATATAAACGCATATAGTTCTATATCGTATGTTTAACGTTTAAACAAAAACACATATTTGAGTGTCGGCGTATACGACGAACGATACGCCATCGTCGTCGTAAGCCTGGCGCGAAAATATATCTACATATGGGCGTTACTCCAACGTCGCCTACTGCAGATAAATTATTCCGAAATGAAATGAAAAAAATTATCCTCTTTGTGGCGAATCCGGCGGATTTAGAATGGCTTTTGCGAATTTTATACTATGTGAATGGGTATGTAAGTGTCGGTGTCGAAGTCGTTAGCGTGGTAGCAGCAGATATTGGTGATGTTATCAGCCAATAAAAGAAAGAGAGATGGAAATGGCAAAGTTGAGCATCCAGAGAGCAGATGATCGACTTGCCGGAGAATCAAAGATGATCGAAAACTATTCGGAGATCTCGACTGAGCGAATTCTGTGCTTCCATCGCGAATCTCAATTTTCGGGGGAAAGGGGTCAGAGAATGGGAAGAGAGCAAAACTAAAAAGTAAGTCGATATTCGAATTCTACGACCTCAAATTAGTGACAATCGATACGCCACACTCCATTTTAATTTCTCAACATGTTTTTACCAAAAATTGGGGGCTAGGGGGGCACTGGAGGTCTAAATCCAAAAAATAAGCAAATATTCGAATTTAGTGCCCTTAAATTTTTCAAATTTTAGGATTTTGAGTTTGAGTCTATTCTCTATCGAGACTATATCGAGAGGGCTAATGAGAAGGGGGAGGTGTCGGGGGGGTCGGATGAAAAAATGAGTATAAATTCAAAATCAGCGCCTTAGACTAGTTTGTAACCGATGAGTTACTTCACATTTTCGATTTTTTGGAATTTTGGTCAAAATTGTGGATCCCTGTACCCCCTTCCCCGAGTCTGATTTTTAAATGACAGTTTTCATTTATTGTTCTCATTATGAATGTTGAGTCTTCACCACCAAAGCTCAACTTTGAGTTTTTCAAAATTGTGATTATTGTTTTTGAATCTCCTTTCAATTCTCTTTTGAACCATACAAATAGTTTACCTGAAATATGAGCCTTCAAAGTTGGCTAAATTAGCAAAAAAATCGCAATTGCCGGAAATTTTCGAGCCCCCCCCCCCCATATGGAATAAACTACAAAGGTCAAAATATCAACTTCAATGCCACATTTCCTTTGAGGTCAAACTGCCAAATTTTCAATTTTCTCCAAAAAAAAATCATTTGAAGTCTGCTGCATTTTGTAATTATCTTCGATGCCTTGGGTTACCCTCTCCTCAGGTTGAAAAATTGTGGAAAAGACTCTACCTATTTCTGGGTCAAGAATTAAATTACTTGATCAAATATGAATAAGAATCAAAGATTGCCTTTGCAAAAATATCAATTTCACCATTTTTTTAAAAATAAAATTCCTAAAATTTAAAAAATATTTCACATTTATTATGGAGGTTTTTCGAAAAATTGGTCAGAAATAAAGAAACTGAAACCATGCAAGGACCATTCAGATATTTCCGTTTTCCCAATATTTTCCAGCCATTTTCAAAAATCGTTAATAAAACACAATAAATTTTATTATTTTTTACAGAAACGCATTTCAAGTTGAAAATTTTTTCGACTCAAAAATCCTAGGAACCGAACGTCGCAATCCTAAAAACTTCATCTTTACCAGTAAACTTTTGATATGACCGATTCTTTAATGCACTTCAATGCAACTATCCTCCCTAAAACTTTTTTCTGGAGAAGGACGGAATAAAAGCTTCAAAGTGGAGTGATCTTCAAAAAAAAAAAAAAACTATTCTTGCTTCGTTTAGTTAGTACAGATTTCCGAGAAATTGCGAATTCGAGGCATTTTCGGTTTTTAACTAAACAAAGTCGCTCACTTGAACACCTCAAAATAGAACCGAAAATTAGGTACTTACTTCAACTATACCAAAAGTAATTAATTTTTTTAAATTCACGACAACGCACTCAACTTTATTTTGATTCACGAAATTTTTATGAAATTTCTGATCGCAGTATTCCCACAAAATATTATCTATGAACCAATTTGAATTTTATGAAAATTGCATGATACATGAATCGAAAAATCGAAAAGCAGTCGGCAGCAGAACAATTCTAAAAAAGTTTTAAAAAATTTAATTCGCAACCAGCAATCAATTTCGAGATCAGAAATTAGGAGAAGAGTGAAAAAATCAAGAAAGTTGATCAAAATTTCCAGCACCCAACCTCCTTGAGGTCCATACAGGAAAAGTTAATATCAATGGCTATAATTTTTGAATTCAGTGCGAAATTTCAACTCGTAGGTAGCAACAATATTTTCAAATGAATTTTTTCACTAATTTATCCTGAAACAAGGTACAGATCAACTTTGGAACGTTTTTTAATGTTGAGCATGATTACCTACTTAGTACCACCAGTCAATTAAATTTTTTTCGAAGTTGTCAAAGTTAAAAATTAACATAATTTTTGAAATCCGGGCAAAATTTTAAACCTTTTTGATATATCACGTCGATATTTTCGAAGCAGCATTTTATATCTCAATTTCGGCGGGGGAGGGGGAGGAGGAGAGATGACATCGCCGCGCGCCGTCTTCATAAACTGACTTCTCGCGGATTCTGACTCTAGAATAGTCTCCTCTTACACGATACCTATACGGAAAGTTTTTGATTCCCAGTAATATTTGAATCAATGAAGTTGTTTTACCATCAAAGATACCCCAAAATGCATAAAAATTGCATTTAAAGCGCAATACATGTAGAGATGTAGGGAACAAGTAGAAAAATTAAACTTTCAGGTTCAGTAGAAATCTTCTGTCCTATAAATCGTTCGACTTTTTTTGGTCTCCATCTATCCCTAAGGGGCTTCTAAAGTCCACTCTCTTCATGAGTGAAAAATCGGAGAAAAATTTATAAACAGTTTTCCGAATTAATCTAAAAGTACTTGTAGTAATATCCACATTTTGGTAGCGAATTGCATCGGTCATCGAAGAGAAATACAACTCACAGCTGATCGTGACGTTCCAATGTTGTGAGAATGAAGTGATAACAACTGATAACAACTGATGATTTTTCCCTCCGTTTTGTAACTAGTAATTCATTCGCAATATTACTCATTTTAAAACTTAATTGTATTTTAAATAAAGCAAAATGTATAGTTTTGCTGTTCATTTTACTAAAGAACAAGCATAAATGGTAATTAAAAATCAACGCAGGTAATGAGATGGCGTCCAAACGATAGAATTTTCACCCAATCTAAAATGATATGTAATACGTACCAATGTTTTTCTAACCAAAATGGAAAAGAATTCGCATTTTAGTAATCAGTGTGTAGTAAATCGTAGGATTTCTGCACGTATTTCTAACAAAACACTGCGTAAAACTAACAAAGTTCATGTAATACAGCATTCAATCAGTCAATGAGCACAAAGACAGAACACCGGAATAACAACCTCCGAAAACACAGATTATAATATAATCAAGATCACTCAGGTTAAAAGAGAAACGAAATCCCAACAATGGTTCGCAGACGTATTTTGGTCATTGTAATAGTTCAATTTAATTACCTTTATCAAATAAATATTCTAATTCCGGCCGATTCCGGCGAACATTGTTTACACTCACACAGTAACACTAACACAATCACAAATAACGCCACCGAAAGCAGAAACATTGCGTAGTAATGCTATAATGTATCAAAGAGAAAAATAGCACATAGTGCTGAGAGTTTCCATTCTAGAAAAATATCAGAATTTCGAATAATAGTCCACGAATATCGACAACATGAATTCCACTACCGAAGCTAACCGAAGCGGCCGGTCTAACTGAATACAGATAGATATGCACACATGAATACGAACAGTAGAACAAATACACAAAGATGGACAAGTTATTCAATGAAAAATAATATTTCCACTCACCGAAATAGAATGAACTTCTCAATATACACCTCAGTATCGGCTAGCTGGTCACCGGAGATGAGGTTTCCACACTATACAAGCAACAAGTGAATAGCGTTCATAATAGCAACGGTTAATGCTGTCGAATATCTCTACCGATTTAGATCGCGAAGAAGAAACACTTACAGAGCAAATTTACGAATAATTATTAAAGTACATCGTATTTTATAATAAAATTGTTCGAAATCGAAATTCACAAGAAGAAAAATAGAAGATAAACTAACCAAAACATGAAAAAAATGGCGGTTAATGAATCACTTTTAATCAGTGTTGCCACTCAAAAAAAATTGTTGATCAACAGTTATTTTCAGGAATCAACAACAATGACGTAAATTTTTGATTTATATTAATTTAATATTAATTTTTACGTAATTTTATTTTAGCTAAGACTTAAGTAATCATTTATATTTGTGTCCGATAATTAATTTCTTGAAAATAAGACAAGCAGACGCATATTTGTAGCATTTGACTTCCGATTTTGAATCAAATTTTCAAATTTTAATTTCGCCTTACAAAACGGAGAAAAAATTTACGTGTCCTTTCAGTTTCGAGATTTAGTTCATCTCGTGGCTTTTCAGTGATATTGAGATTTCATTAATAACCCTCTTTCAAACCACAAAACGAAATTATCACGAACCATAAGGCATTATTTCTAATGCAATTTACCGCGATAAAATTCTCTATAACGAGCAAGCCAGACAATTTCAATTGCATTACAACGATTATAATCATAGAAGGCATAAAAAACGAAAAACTTTTTTACTTTAAAACAACATCAAGTTCTACAACATAAAAAATCTATGTTTACACGTGAATCGGTATTTCAGACAATGGTGGTAAATAGAGTTAAGAAAATTTATCTTCGGGTAGCTACGAAATCACGATGGTGTCGACGATTGTGCTGATGTCTCTGATTTGTTTTCTTTTTCTTTATTCCAATCTTTCAAACCTTCCGGTAAAGTGGTATCTTCTTCTAGAGATCCAGTTCCTTCTACGAATTGTTCATACGTTGATTTTTCAGGGAATGGACGAGGCCCTAGCAATTCGATCATATCATCTCGACTGAGAACTTCTTGTTTTAATAAACGTTCGGCAACCTGTAAATTACTCATTCGATGAAGTACTCGAAACGTCTTCATTCAACGAAAGAAAAATTTAACATACTTTTTCGACATCTGTTTTATGTTTATTCAGTAATTCAGTCGTACGTTTATGAGCTCTATCGATTAAAGATCGGACTTCGGTGTCAATAAGCTGAGCTGTACTTTCGGAGTATGGTTTCTCCGTGACCATTTCACCTTGTTGGGGCATATCGAAACTTACATTACCAACTTTTTCATTCATACCGAAATGCGCAATCTACGAATAAAATTCCATTTAATTTCTACCTACTCTCAACTTCTCCAGAACCGATACGATACGATACGATACGAACCTGAGCGTAAGCATTCTCGGTAACTTTTTTCAAATCATCCTGAGCTCCGGTGGTGATTCTACGGAAAAATAATTCTTCCGATACACGACCACCCAATGTCATGCACATTCTGTCAAATAACTGTTCTTTGGAATAAAGGTATTGTTCTTTGGGCAAGTACTGCGCGTAACCGAGACCTTTGCCTCGCGGAATAATGGAAACTTTCAACAAAGGATCGGCGTGTTCCAAGAACCAACCAGATACAGCGTGTCCGGCTTCATGATAAGCTACGGTTTTCTTTTCTTCCGGTTGCAATACGTTGGTTTTCTTTTCCATTCCAGCAACTACTCTTTCAATTGCTTGTTCGAAATGTTTCATGATGATTGAATTATTCATGTCACGAGCAGCTATCAGAGCAGCTTCGTTACAAACGTTCGCAATATCAGCTCCTGTAGCAGAAAAATGTTTCGTAATCAATAAATATTATTCGGTATTTTACTATGGTAAACAAATGATAAATACCCGTAAAACCGGGAGTTAATGCGGCCATCTTTCTGGATAATTCATCTTTATTCAAATTGGTCTTCAGAGGCCCTAAATGAACCTTGAAAATATTAGCTCGACCTTTAATATCAGGAGCTGGTACGTAAATCTGTCGATCAAATCGACCAGGCCTCATTAGAGCTTTATCCAAGACATCGACTCGATTCGTGGCCGCCAAAACGACAACGTTGGTTGTTGTATTAAAACCTGGAATATAAAATAATACATTGGGCGAAAATTCGAATGACATAAACACGAATCGATGGGACTAAGCTAACCATCCATCTCTACTAGCAATTGATTTAGGGTGTTTTCCTGCTCCGAATGACCACCGAAATTTCTACCACCACGTTTCCTTCCTACAGCGTCAATTTCGTCAATAAATAATATACATGGAGCATTTTTTCGTGCCATGGCGAACATATCACGAACCTATAACGACGCAGAAACTATAAAATATCTATTATACGAGTTAATTTCAATTCAACTATGATAACTTACTCTTGAAGGTCCTACACCGACAAACATTTCCAAAAATTCGGAACCAGATACCGTAATGAAAGGAACATTGGCTTCTCCGGCTGTAGCCTTGGCCAACATTGTTTTTCCAGTACCAGGAGGTCCTGTGATATAATAGTCAAGTATTATAACGTGCATATTAAATATCTTCTCTTCTATTCAAATCGTTAACCTGTTAACATTGCTCCTTTGGGGATCTTAGCTCCTAAATCTTTATACTGTTGAGGATTTTTCAAGAAATTCACGAATTCCATGATTTCGATTTTAGCTTCCTCGCATCCCGCAACATCTCTAAACACAAACAAGTTCAGTAAAGAAAACCTGCACGATTCTTTTTCGATCCAACAATCAATAACGTACTTGAATTTAACTTCAATATCTGCCGAATTGATAAGCTTAGCGGTGGATTCCATAACGCCACCGAAAAGACCACCTCCTCTGCGGCCTTTTCTTCCGCCCATCATTTCTGCTGATCTTCTCATCATATATACAAAGAATCCTACAACACAGGCGCATAGTAGTGAAATTATTTTACGAATGAATGCAAAATGGTTATTACAATTTTAGATCGCAATACTTACCTATAATTAATAAAGTAGGAAGAAAGCTGACTAAAGAACTGGGCTCGAGTTCTGTTTTATATACAACTGGTACCCAATTAGGACCATCTAAGTTCATTTCCATTTGAACATTTTCTAAATTTCTTTCAAACGAGTCTACGCTACCAATATTGAACCACAAGGTGCCCTGATGAAATTAACATAATCTTGTGAAAAGAGAAACAAATATGATAATTAGTCGACTGATAAGAATTACCAATCCGTCCATCGAAGTGCCAGACTGCAACCTAACTCTAACCCACTTTTTATTCACTACTTCCAATCGTTCGACAACACCTTTGGCTAAATAACTGCGAAAAAACAATAGACAAATAAATCAATGAAACAAAATTCGCACATTAAAAAAATTATACTCACTTATTAATGAATTCTTTCCAAGTGATTTCTTTATAACTCATTTCATAAACGGTGAACAATGTAACACAGCCAACTGCTCCAAAGAATAAATACATCATCATTTTATCACGATTGTTATCACCTCCAAATGACTTCCCAGCGCTACCGCCAGCTCCAGTTCTACAATATGAACGTATTAAAATCTTCCACAGAAGAAGCAAATTTACTTAAAATTTACTCACTTTGATGAGCCGAATATTCCGGATACCCAATTATCCTGCTTGGGTGGTGGTGGTGGTGGTGGTGATGATGCTGGTGGAGGTTTTGGAGCCTCCGAAGGGGCTTCTTTCGGAGCCGCATCAGGAGGTTTATTACTCTTACCAGGTTTAAAGAATTTGTCGAAACCTTTCGGCTGCTGTTCACAAAGTGTTCTCCATTGTTGGAAAACAAGTTGCATTCGATAGGAACATCTATTCTTAGTGAGTTCTCCTATCTGCCGAAACACACCGCAAAGGGGTTCGATATTACATCATGTTACAAAATACCGATTTAGGAGAGATAAGACAAACATGATGAAAGAACTTACCTTTAATAATTGAGGACGTTGGTACTTCAAAACACCGAGTATCTTCTCCAGTTTTCTAGCGTTGAACATCAAGTAATGTGCCATGACAGATAATTGAAGAACTTATCATAAGAGGTCATAATACATTTTATAGTCAGACGTATAATACTGCGGTTTTCGTCAAGATTACTTATTCATTTGTAATTTAATACTTTAGCAATTATACAAAGGTGAAGAAATAATTCAAAATATTCAATTATTGACAAATATTATCGAGAAAATTTTCAAAAGACCGACAGTAGTGGCGATTAGCGGTGGTATCGTTGAGCTCGTTGAGTGACTAGAGTGACTTTTCAGTACAAAGTACCACAATGACCTAACCTGCCGTGCGTCCACGCAAAACCCGGGACCTACTCAAGAGTTGAACACTTTATTTCAATAGATGGCGCTCTATGATGAAAAAGGCCTTAAAGGCCGATTCTGTTGTTATGAGGTTTTGGGATTAGGCCGGCGCTTGTATGTAGGAGGCTTTGTAATTTATTTTTTTCAGTTGTGAATGTGATAACTACATAGGTGATAACGAAAAATGGTGTCTCGTTTTTTCATGAAAAATGAAAATGTTCACTTATAATCTCGCCAAAAGTCGTAACCGTAGACCCAGATTTCTTTTTCGATCCCATAAATTTCGGTTTCACGAACAATTTATTATAGATTTTCCGCATTGCTGTAATTTTATATACCAATTAAAGTGTTTCTTCAGATCTAGACCAGAAACACTCAACGACAGTAGGATCCGAATGGTGAATTCGTGGATACATGAACTGTAAGTTTTTAACAGGATTCGTGCACGTGTCGTTATACTGTATTAGTACTTTAAATACTTTACATTTGCCTGAATATACGACTTTGTCATCTTAATGTAATGATTTGATTCTTTAAGAGTCGTAGAAGCTCGTGATATTTGGGGCATGAGAGTTCCAGCACAACTAGATCCAAACAACTTCTACCCTACCCCTGTTCCTAGCGAAGGACGTTCCGACGATGATGACTCCAGCTCTAGCTCGACTGTGAGCAGCCACAGCACCGAATCCGGCGAATGCAGACCATCTACCTCCGCATCCACTACCGCATCCGGTTTAGGCCGTACTGAAACAGCCGAAGCCGAAGCGACTTCGTCGAGCACATGTGGATATCCAAGTTCTACTCCGTTCGATTACCCAACTTCTACCTCCCAGGAATTCAATGTGGATGAGTGAGTAACTTTCCCCTATAGATAAATAGTGAAAAGAAAATCGCAGTAGTTGTCGGTATTCTAATTTAATTACTATTAATGTGAACTTGACGCTGATCGAAATAATCTGTTACTTCGTAATCTTCTCCTAGTGATGTTACTTCATGTGAAAAATTGAATATTCTTTTTTTAAATTTGAAAAAAATTCGTTTTTCTCGAGTTATAATTCAATTCATAAGATTTGAAAATCGTACTGTTTAAATAATGTTTACGTACCGCTTGGCTGGATAATGGTGGCTGTCATTACCTGTTGACATTTTGACTGCAGTTCCATAATATAAAATATAAGTATTTCATGAAATCATTCAAATCGGATTTTCGGAAAATCCGGATCAAAATCAAAGTAATAATTCGAGTTATCATTCAGTACTGAATAATTATGAGAATAAAAGGATAAAGGTGGAAGTGGCATGAGAAGAGAAATGAAAATAGAAAAATAAAAACAAAAGTAATTGATTTTTTAAATTTCGCAGTTGGATTAGAAATATTATTCGATCATTGAGATTTTTAAGTAACTCCGCAAACCGAACTGAACGCAGCGCAGGATTGTCCCAATTATCGTGGGAGGCGTTTGTTAACCGTTGTACGTGGCGAATTATGGAGTCATACTTCAGCGCCGTTGTGGAATCTGAAGATTATAAACACTGGTAAAACTACTCATGAGATTGTGAGATTATCATTATAGACTAGATCAATGTTACGATATTCACTAAATATTATATTTATTCATAGGTATCACATCCCAAAACCAAATCAGGATTCCGACGATGAAACTCCTCCTGGCAATTAGGAAGATTCGTTTTAATTATGGAAGATTCCTACCCCGTTGTATTCGAATTTTATAATTGTCCGCTATTGGCTGTGTTCAAAAAGTCCCTCACTAGTTAGAGAATTCATTATTTTTTTCAACTATAAGAGCTCATTTATATTTAAGTATATTTTTAAAAATTCACCGTTTTACCTTAAAAATTTCTATGAACACATGTGTAATTGAATACTGTTTTGTTTCATTCCCGTTGATGTTCGAATTTTATAATTGTCCCGCTATTGGCTGTGTTCAAAAAGTCCCTCACTAGTTAGAGAATTCATTTTTTTTTCAACTATAACAGCTCATTTCTATTTAAGTATATTTTTAAAAAGTCACCGTTTTACCGTAGAATAATTTTTCCTCACAAACAAAAGCTTGAAAACTTGGGAAAAACCTTCGAATAAACCTTATATTTTCTTCAATGTTAGTCATATGATATATTTTTGTATTCAAATTTACCTTTTGTTTACTGGAGAAAAGAGTACCTACGACTTGAAATCGAATGAATAGATCGGTATACCATCTCTGCCGAAAAGAATTTTGGTCGATGATTCGAATGATGTTGTTGTGGTATCTGCGACGGATGTATTTGGAGCTCACGTGAATTCTATTCAATAATGGATTTTATTTTTAAATCTTTACTCTTTCTTTTGCCGAATTATTATTAATTTTTTATGTATTTTAAAGGTGTTCATTGATGTTATATCTAAGTAGATTGCGTGGAGTTTGCCTTACCTAGCCTTACTTTATTTTTTTACCTATATTCTCATGAACATTATATGATTTTTTTCAGAAAAATATGTCTACTCACTTACTTTGAAATCTTCATTGTTCTATTTTTTATATAAGTATTTTATTGACCTTTGACATACGAGTAATTCATAGCAAAGTCGATGTCGATAGTCAATAATTCTTCAAAAATGTGATAAATTTATTTTCGAAAATTTTTCGTACCCACTTTCTGTTTCAATGAATTAATTCAAAAAACAGTTCAAATATTTATCAAGAAGGAATGATTGGAGTAGGAATACGAGTCTGTTTATATACGTGCTTTCAGTGTTTTGTATTCAATTGAAAATCTAGCGAGGTAATTCTTCAACCAAAATTGACTCTAAATTTGTAAAAGAGCAGTGTGTAAAACCTGAATTAGAGGGAAGATACCATTTTCAAGTTTGAAGCAGTAAAAATTCACATAAGAAAAGAAGAACCAAATTATCTGGTTACAAAAAATTGAAAAGCGTAAAAATATTTTCTTAGCACTGACAAAGAGAAACAAAAAAAAAAGAGGTTTTAATACGTACTTTTCTAGGCCTTATAGGCACACGTATAAATGTAAAAATTTTGACAGCATTTTTTTTAAAAAAAAAGATTCTTTTGAAGGTTATTTTATTTGAAGAGAATTTTTTTTCTTTTAAAACTGTATAAAAATTTCGGGCTATTTTTGCAAGCCATTACTCACTAGAATAATAATGTGACTTTTTTTTTGAATTTTCAAAATTTTTTCCAAAATAAGAATATGTAGATGAAGAAATTTACATTCAAAAAAACCTTTTATTCTCATGTGTATAGCTGTTTTTGTTATTTCTTTAAATTGAATTTGTTACTGAGTAGAATAATAATAAAAATAATTTACTGTTTGAACATGATTAATCATGAAATTAAACTACAAAATTCAAATCATCTTTTAAATTTTGGTTACCAGATGGATGTTTCAGTGATTACCGTTTGTTATTCTTACACATCGTGTTCAACTAGAGCCATCATTTTTTTTTAAAAAAAAGTAGGAAAATAATTGATATGGAAGAATGATCGTTTGCGTAGTTTGATTTGGCTTGCTCGTCGGTCCGTTCCGATTCCGAATTTGAAGAATTTAATTTTTTTATTTTGAAAAAAAATAAAGGCTGAATTAGTTCAAATCGAAAAAATCAGAAACAAGAAACAATTTCAGTTTTCATTTCGGACGAAAATTTTTGATATTTGGTGCCAAAGAAAACTTTTGTATTGCAGGAAGTAAGTAAACAAACAGAATAATTATTGAATTAAATGATCGAAACTGAAAAATCTACCTACTTATTTAATTTCGAATTCATGTTTCGTGACAAAATTTTTTATAAAATCTCAAACTACATATTCGGAAAGGAGGTAAAAAAAACAAGAAAATTGCGCTTCGTATAGTCATACTTACTGAAAAAAAAATCAGGAAAAATTCTATTTTGGTCAAAAATTTTCAATTTTTTAATCTGAGAGAAGTGGAAAATTTAAAAATTTACTTAGGTGTAATTGCAAAATATTTGGAAAAGGATTAGGTACTAAAAGGACTGAAATTTTCAAAAAAAAACGACACAAGCAGTTGAAATTCCGGAAATTCGCGAAAAAGACAAGAAATCTCGAAACAATGGCACCCATACCCTGGTGCTTATTGGAATAGATGTTTTTTTTTTCTGCAGAAAATGAAAACGCATTGATTTGGCAAAAAAATAACACTTGAATTTGTGAATAATAATCGAAAGTTTTACAAAAAGTTGTCAACTAAGATTTTAACGAAAATTTCGTACGTCTTTTTTGTAATCAATCGACATCACACCTAGCGGAGTACCTTTTGTAATAGTTGCAGATCACTATTGAATTGAAAATTTTTTGCCCATAGACCTACATTTTCTCGCTCAAGGTACCCAGACTCGTAATCTCTGAAAAACCTCGTAAAATGAAAATGAAAATTTGAAACTACAAAAAACATGTATTTCAACAATCAACTTTTTCGCGATACATCGGATTTGCTTTGATGAAATGTGTTATATCCCAACAACATGGGCGTATGTAACAATAACGAATAATTAGATATATCTACTTTGGCATTAAGCTGGAGCCATTTCTGTAGAAAAGCGATCTGCTCAGCTTGGCTCATATTCATCGAGTCTACACCTCTCAAATAACATATCTAAGGACAAAAAGAACAGAATAAGTCTGTTTGAAAAGTAAAGAGTAGGTAAATATCGAGATGACGAAGCGCACTTGAGATCTTAATTCTGCAGGAAGCGCTTTTGGACCACCTTTTTGCACTATTTTCTGATCAACAACTTCGTTATACTCTGCAAACCGGACAATTTTCTTCAGCGGAGATAGAATCGTAGTTATACCATACGAGGCATTCAAGTTCATCTTTAGTCAAACGATAAAATTGAATTTCGATTTAGATATTTTACACGAATTTGGTAAATTAATTCGTACGAAATACTAACAATATGAAGCTTTGATAATCCTTGCAGGTAGAAAGGACCAGAACGATCGAACAACTTCGTAACCTTCAGCACCTCCGATACATCGGGACGTCTGCCTTGATCTAATTTCTCTAACAATTTGCGCCAGTCGTCCAGCACATCGTCGGACATTTTACCACTAGGACATTCTCTCAAATGTCTGCAACAAGACAATCAGTAGTTGAACCGTCACGTCGGGTATCAAATCAAAGTGATCTAGAGACTAGAGGTACTCTGCGAATGAGTTTCGGATAGAAGTAAACTTACTGTAGAACTACCCTTTGATGCTTCAATCGCTCGCTTTGTTCTTCTAAAGTGAACTTTGCTTTTTGATTTTCAGACCAGAAATGATGGGTAACTGTTTTTCGAGGCACGAAATACCTGTGTTGAAAAATAAAACCACATTGGATCTATCGAAAGACTGCAGTAATTCTGAACATTGTGCAAATAGGTAAGTTTTTGATGACCATTTGATCAATTGTAGGAAGGTAGGAACCTTCTTCAAAAACGAATTCGAATATCGTCGATCTCACGTTCGAAACTCTCATTTTTAAAAACCTGGTCCCAAGATATCATATTTAAAAAAAAAAAATTTAGTAGAAATCTTACACGAGCGGTATAATAAAAATATTTCCGAACGGTAACACGCTCAACGCCGTAATCGGAATTAATTTCTTGATGCTCAATTTGAAACTATGATAGTATTCCAACTCTTCCAAGCTCAAGACTCGCAGGCCCGTCTTGCTATTAGATAATTTTGACATTATTCCAATATACTTTCGAGAATCGTTCATAATTCCCTATCAAAATAATAAAATTAGTATGTTGCCCTTTTTTTTTTTTTTAAATTACCGTCTCGATCATTTACCCGCACTCCTCCGTAAATCAATGTGTAAATGGCGGCCAAACGTGGAAACTTTTTACTTAATTTATCAATGGCCGTTTTCGGTAATCGCGAAGCGTTGTTGGACGTACTTTTCGCATAGTTGCTGCCATATCTACAAAATTAAGAAAAAAGAAACGCTATGAGTCCCCAAACACGTACAAAGAAGTACCATATTTTACGTGGCAACAAATTTAATTTCATTTTTTTTTTTTGTAAAAATTAATTTTGTTTTCCAAATTGAAAAAAAAAAGAAAACAATTTCAGTCAACGTAAAAAATTATTTTATTAATTTTTTTTCAAAATACAATCGAATAAATAGATATTAGGTACAATGAAATTAAATTTGTTACGACGTAATTAAAAATGAATAATAAAGAAGAAAATACAAGGAATAAAAATAATATTTCGCGCCTGCAAAAAAATGAAAAAAAAAACTTTAAAAATTGAAAATTACGAACGTTGTAATATTACAACACAAACGAGCGCACTACTTAAGACTAGAATCTTTTATATAAATATTAACAGTATCAAAATACAAAAAAAGTGATACATAATATGCGAATTTTTTGGTTCATAACGCGAAATAATTGGTCACAGAACTGAAATATTGGTCAAAAGTGACATGATCGTGTAGGTTTTGTAGTTAAATGGCAGTAATTTACCATGGAGGTTGCGTAATTGCGGTAATTCTGTATGATTACATACGAACAAATTGAAATAATTACTGTAAATTACAAAAATTGAAAATAATTAACGCAAATTACACTTAATGCCGGTTGAAATTACCATTTTTTAAAACAAAATTACTGTAATTTTACCAATTTTTTGCCAAAATTACGGTAATTACCATTTCCTCTCCGAAATTGCCGTAATTAATATCTAATTTAACGCTGAATTATCCTAAAAATTGAGTACAATATTAATAAATTAACAATTATGATGTTAATCAAAAAAAATCACAGTGAAACGATTTAAATTAATTGATAGTTTTTACAGGTAATTTACGTATGCGGAAGGTGACCAATATGGGAGGTAATTAGTAATTACTAGATTGCTTTTCAGAATGGGCGAATAATAAGTAAATTAGACAATAGTTCTTGAATTCAAATTCAATCTAACTTGCCACATTGAAAAATCTTTACCGAAACGTCCACTTCGGATGGAATTTTTTGATAATTTTTCGTTGGGTACATTTCTTCAAGAAATTCGCGTGAACGATGAACCATGCATTTTATAAAAAGCAAAGTTTACTGCCCGTAAAAAAATTTAAATTAAACTAGTATCTATAGACGAAGGGAGGGAAAAGAATTACGAAAGTTTCCGATTACCAAATACCAATAACATCACAGTTGTCAGATGCGGTTAGATTTTTTCGAAATCATTACGAATAAATAGGAGACAGAAAGAGAGAACCAAAGGAAAAATTCATTAAGGTCGCAAATCAAATATTACCAAGTGATTAGTACTGCGTAGCTATATAATTAGAGGAAAAAATTGTAAAAAAAAAAACATTACCAACAATTCTGTTCAGTTTTGAGAAAAAATAAAATCCTGTCAATATTCAACGATCGGTTGGAGCTCATCACACGAAAACAGCGCAATCTCGTACCCGACGAGATACTGTACAAAAGAGCGATTTTTTTTTTGGACTGTCATCTTTCTTGGAAATGTTACAGAAGGAAGAACCAGAGCTCTGTTGTCAAAGACACAGACACTGGCAGTCCTCGATTCAGACTCAATCTTCATCTTGTAAGGATAAAAGTGGTAATATTTCGGAAGGATCGTGTATCACTTCCAATATTCGATTTGCGGCCTGCTGTCCCTATATATTGGAAGCAGTGATTAGGTTAGGATAACCGAATAATTCTTTGGCGTTCTTTTTGACCGAATACGTGAATGCGAACGAGCCGCAGAATACGAATACACCGATCAAGCAAACCATCCATTCGTAGCGTTTGGAAGGCTGCATGAACATCCGCACTTCGAACATGGACCAGACAGATTCGGTCCAAGTGGCGTACTGCCCCGAAGTCATATCGTAGCCATCGATAATGAATGCCGGACTGACAGCTTCGGTGAAATTGACCAAAGATTGCAAGCACTTATTTTTTTCTGGTATCCAAACAGTGCCACGCATCGCATTACATTCGTCCATGGTGTAGGGTTTGGTGTTGAAATTGGTGTAGTAGAATAGGAATAGTTTGGTGATTAGAGCTATCCAGTGAGATTGGCCTCTGGGCACGCCGATGTAGTAATCGAGATGTGTATCTTTCGGCAGATTTTGGGGAGTTTGGGGGATGAAATTATTCAAACCAGTTACTTCACATAATTCGCATGATAGTGTGTCTACGTAGCAGTGAAGTAATTCGTCGGCTTCTTGTTTGGTGATCGTGAGTGAAGCGTTGGCGGTCGAACTGGTGATCTCTTCGTAGAGTGTGCCAGCTAAAGCGGTAGCGAAATCGGCTACGAAGGATTGAAGACTATCGGAGGGAACGGTTCCGTTTTGACCAACGTATTGGTATTTAATATTGTAATTGTCGTCGAATAAACCGTGATAATGCTGGTTGGTGAATTCTGTATTGTAAGAGCTCAACAAGACAGCGGGCAGATTTCGTTTCAAAAGCAAGAAGTTTTGCATTGAAGATGGTGGTGTTGGTCTGCTACTTTGCTGTAAACTTTTATTCATTTTTTCCATTTTTATGGCGAATTTGCCTGTGAACGAAGATGTGTCTGAATTGTTATGGTAGAATATATTGGAAACATTTTGAAGTTGCGATAATTCGATGTACAGATCGATCTCATTCTTGTATATGGGTTGCTCCGGCGAAGGATATTGATTTTTATCCAAATCGTAGACAACTCTGCTGGATCCGATGTAATCGTAAGCTTCGCCGTTGAATAACATGAACACAACGTTGCGATTGTATTTGCTCCAATCGTCTCCTTGGGTCATGGTGTAGAGTAGCTTAGCTGTCAGTATCAGAGTAACCAACGAAGTAGCTACCGATAGTGAAGCCGGATTGTTCCGGTAGAAGAACGAAGCTGCATCCAGTCTGGCTGCCACAATAGTATACGATTTTTGAGCTGGTTTGAATTTATCCAAAGGTACAATAGGCAGATAGATATTATCGCCTCCCAACTCGTCGCAGTATTTAATTGGGTTTATATTGAACGTACCGGCATTACGACGTAAACATGTTCTCGAATCGACCGCTCCGAACATATGAGACGATAATTGTAACGCACATAATGACTTGGTCTTTTGTGATTCGTCGTAAGGAGCATTTACTTCGAAACATTTCGATAACTCGCCCAGAGTATCGTTATAATTGGTGAAAAATATGGGTATACTCCATCGCTCTCTCAAGATATTGGTACCGATAGGATTCCAAGGAGTTTGGCAGACGTCTTCGCGTAGAGGAGGCGCAGCCAGACCGGAATATCTGTTTGGACAGGTGTCTTCGAGAGATAACGGCTGGATTTTGGAACGCGACTTATCTTGGGCAACTAATACACCGCTGACTTTGGAACTGGTGTTCATTTGTCGAAGATTCTCAAGAGTGAACATATCGATGGTGATGCCGACGACGTACGAATCCATAGGAGATTGAGTTAGCACCCAGTTGAGATCTTTTGCGGTACGGACAAGGTGAAAGACTCCGACGTTTCCGGCCGGTGGCGAAGTACAGCCAAAAGTATGCGTACCGTTCATGAGCAAGACGCACGGCGATGCTTGGCTCAATAAGCGGTACATTTTACTCTCGTATACAAATGCGGCGCAGTGGTTGGCCAAAACGAGGATTAATAATAAAGCGTACATGATTATCGATTATAACGTATTATTTAACTAATTACTAGAAGGTATATACCGTATTTGAGGATACAATGTGTCACAGCAAATCATCCGTGTGTTCGGTAGTAGTAAACTTCGTATGAGCATCTTCAACGTGGCGACAAAGTTGGAACTAGAGCAGCATTCGTTTAGATTGACGTTAACGAACTAAAATTGATTATTTTGAAGGATTTTCTGCTATTATATTAACTTTTAACGTGCTTTTTTCGTCAAGTTTTCCGTAAGCTTTGTTGATATAATCAATGAAGTCGGAAAGGAGAGGAGTGAGTGGAGGTGATGAGCTGATATGGATAATCAACTCAAATTTTCACACAACATCTCATTTTTAAGAATGAGAATATTCGTTCTTTTTGAATTTTCGAACAAAATGAGTCAATTATTTTGTAAACAATTTATAATGTGATTGTGATTATAAAAAATTTCTTTACAACGTATCTTTTTAAATTAAGTTGAAGTTAATTAATTATTGATCAAGTATTCATTGTTTATATTCGGATATATGGATTCTAGCTTATACGGCGATTGCTTCACCCATACGTTGATTAATTGATCATCTAAGGTAAAATTCTTCAACGATTACCTCAGCTCAGATAAGATAACGATTACTCGCTGTCGCTGTTGATCTCTATAGAAAATCCTGAAATTGGCCAGAATGCCGCGGAAAAACTTATCCAAAATTCACGATTTTTACGAATACATCGACGGTCGATCAATTTGCCAAGTTACAGATATCGCTGGCAATGTTTGCGAAATAGCAGTCAAGGTAAAGTTTGAATTTTCAACGGTTTATATTTTATCATTGTTCGTACTCTCACTATTTATGGTACTTTTTCACAGGGACGTCACGCTGGTAACTTGGAGAAACACGTATTTAGAAACCACGAAGCTGTATGGAACGATTACTATCACAATTTCAAACTACCTATGCTAGCGAAAGAAGAAGCATTTGCTACTCCGCCGCCAAAACGACCCAAAATACTACCGGAATACGTTAAAGTTACCGATACAGCTCTCGATCATACAAACTTCACGTATAGAAATCTAGAGAAAGCGTGCATAACGATGGCAACCGTCGATGGTAGGCCGTTATCCTTCGTCGAAGATGTCGGCTTCCGAATGATACTGGATCCTTTGTTAGAAATCATGAACAACACTGATCGAAAAGATTATATGAATTTTTCCATGAATAAGAATAAACTACAGAGATTAATTAAAGAAGAAGCCGAAAACATGAAATATTCAATAAATCGAAAAATATCAGGCAAGCTGATATGTTTGAAGATTGACTGCGCTTCGATTTTCGAGAAGCATTTTTTATCCTTCGGTGTTTTTTTCAAAGATGTTGACGATTTTTGTTTGCATACGTTGCCGCTTGTTGAAGTACAAGATATATCGAATAGTGATGTTGTGAAGATAACCATATTAGAAAGTTTATCTCTGTATGGTATCATTCCTGCTCAAATCTACGCTTTTATTGTCGACAGCACCATGAATATATTAAACCCTGATGATATTTTAAAAGATGAAAATATGGATGAATTTTTTTTCGAAGAACCTAAAAAGTCCGCTATTGAAGAATCTGAACAAAATCCTGACGTTTGTAAAAAAGAAATTGCTCCTGATGCTTCTGAGAATCCAGCAAATGATACAGAATACGATACTTTCGTCATAGAGGTTGATTACGAGAGTGAAAGTGTAACCACCGTTTCTAATCCAACTCCACCCCAACCTCAAGTCAGTAATGTTCAAGACGGATCTGAGGATCTAGTCAACAAAGTTATCGAGTGTTGGTCTAATGAAGATGTAAATTGTAATTATTTTTTTCTCTATTTCGTTAACAATCGTTCGTATTATTTTGTTATTAAATCAAATGTATTTTTCAGGTGTTGTTTGTCCTGCACATTTATTCGAGTTGATAATCAAAGAAGCGTTAAACGTGGCAAACGTGATTGGTCTTTCTAAAAAAGTAAGGGAGATGGTTAGGAAGTATAGAACACCTGACATTTTGCGATCGCTGTATGTCCATTCTAAAAGGACGTTAATCATTGACCATCCAGACAAGTAATTTTTTTTCAATGCTCTAGAAATGAATTTAGCGTTAAATTATTATGGCATAATTTTTAACAATTTGGTATTTTCAGATGGTTATCGACTTACGAAATGTTCCAACGATTATTAGAATTGAAACCTTTCCTGAAAAAAATGACTCAATCCAAAGATTTATTTATTACAGCCGCTGTATGGAAACAAATCAATGATTACGTCACCGCCTACGCTCCAGCAAAGTCAGCTTTGCATAAATTGCAAACTGAGAACGTATCATTTAGCGAATTTTTCAAAATCTGGACTACTTGCTTACTGAAAACTAAAAAAATAGGTAATTTTTCGATAATTCTGTATTGATCTGGTATATTTAATCTCATTCACCAATTATTTATCTCTTTTTACAGAAACTCCTCTAGCTGACGCCCTTGTTCAAGTTATGGATCAAAATCAAGACTCGTTTTATCATAATATTTTATTTCTATCCTGTTTATTCTTGGATCCTCGTTTTAAAAATATATTGGACGAAAAGTACCTACCAGAAATCATAGAACATCTGAGCGAATTATATTTTAAAATTATGTCTTTCAAATCCGAAGAAGAAAATTACGAAATCGGTATGTCGTAAAGGGTCAAAAATTGGATTTTGACTTGAGATTCCCTCTTAATTCTACAACTTCTCCTGAGGCCCAAAAAGAAGTGTTAACTCGAAAACCAATTTTTAACCTCTAAGAATAGTTTCTATATCCAGATTCTCTATAGATTGAATGAATATGTCGAAATTAATTTACATTTCATTTATGCTGTATTATTTTTCTGCAGATTTCGTAGATATGTCGGAATATAAAGATGAACCGAATCTATCGGAGAATGTGAATAACAATCGTTCCCATAGTCCAGATGTCAATGATTTCATCAAATCTATGATCAAACTCCCTACAATCGATGAAAATCCAGATCAGTCCAAAGAAAACATTAAATGTTTACTGAAAACGTTTTTTGAATCGGAGCCTCTGCTTGGACCAAAAGAAGACGTTCTGAAATTTTGGAATGAGAAAAAATACGCTTATCCAGAATTATACAAAATTTCTCAAACTGTGTTCAGTGTTTCTGCATCACACTATTCTATCAATAAGATGACATCGCAACTGAAATATCTGTATAATCCGTATTCGAATATTTCGCTAGCAGTGCCTATTGTTAATGATATTTTGACCGTTCGAGTGAACAGCGATGTTGCTCGGTTCAAATGACATCTCGAGCAGGAGTGTAAAAAAAATTTTCTGCAAAAGAATTTTATTTGATTTTATGATTTATTTTTATGTTATCGTTTGTGCAGTATAACAATAATTCACAGAATAAATTCACTTTTTGTCGTATGAATTAGCTTAATTCACGTATAAATCTTCGATTTTTTTTTATTAGTTAGGCACCTGATGAATCTCGTCCAATCAACTTTACTTTGTAGTAGATCGCATCTACTCTCTCGATAGTCTCGATCGACTTCTTTAGCTTCGGTATATCTATCATTAAAATTTTTCTTTCCAATGAATGATACAAATAATTTAATATTTATCAAAGTATCAAACCAAACACGACAATCTGAACTCTGAAGACATTGAAAAAAACTCAAAACAAAAAAAATGTTAAATGACGTCAGTTCAGTACTTTATTTCTTCATTAATTTAAAATAATCATTTTTTAAAAAAGTAAAAAAATAAATAAATAAAAAATTGACAAACGAACCAACCTATCTAAATGCCTATCTAAAGGTATTTTGAAAACGTTCGAAATTCGAATCACACTATCACTGATTCAAATTACGACCGAAAATTTCAAAAACACAAAAATGTAATCGTCATCCGTGAAAAGCCCAAAACGACGACGGAATGCGCTGCCGCTGCAATTGAAGATCCACATCCACGTTGTGTAATGATATTTTTTTAGTTTTATCATCCAAAAATTAAAATATAATTCAACATAAAATGGTAAGTAATTAAACACGTAAAATAAACCTTCATGTACCAATAGAATCATTCGCTTTTACAATTGAATGCTGGTGATGCTCTAATTCGCGTGTGTTTCTCAAGAGTTAACACTTCTACCCCAAATAATCGTTTCATTTCACCTCGATTGTTTCAGCCGTTCAAAAGATTCGTGCAAACTGGGCGCATTGTGTACATCACCGATGGACCGTATAAAGGAAAAACCGCCGCAATTGTGGATTGTGTTGACCAGAAATCGGTAAGCCTCTTTCATGATATCTAAGTAGTTCCGATACAGACGTATACATTCTTCTTCGTCTCGTAGGTTCTAGTTGATGGACCTCAAACGAAAGTCCCTCGACAGAAATTACGCCTCAATCAGTTGCATTTGACGAAATTCAGAATCAACTTTCCTTTTAATGGACCTACGAGAGTTGTACGTCAAGCTTGGAAGAAAGACGAAATTGACGAAAAATGGGCCAAAAGTCGATGGGCTGAGCGAGCTGCCAATAAAATTACTGTAAGTTTCCAGTGTATTACGTGATTGAGAAATGCTCTACACAGAGAACTAATTTTTTCTGTTTTCTTTAGCGTGCCGAGTTAACAGATTTCGACAGATTCAAATTGAAACGCGCTCGTTCGATAAGAAATAAAATCAGAACCGAAGAATACCAGAAATTATTGAAAAAGGTATACAATCCGATTAGAAAAAGCTTACAAAAGAAACGATCCAAGAAGAGGGCTTTGTTGAAAAAAACCAAAAGTAAAACCTCCGCTGCTTCGAAAGGAAAGAAGCCTGTTAAAAAGTAATAAGTTAAGGGATGGTTTATACTTTAAATAAATTTTTTCGTAAAAACTATAACGAGTATTTTAATGTGCATTAGTTGTTTTTGTAAAATTTGAGGAAAGAACGATGAATAGCAACCGACCGTATTAGTTATCGGTGAATTTTCAGCTTTTGGAATTCGTGTAATTTCTAATTTGTAATGAAATTCAATCGTCATTTGCACTTTGTGATATAGTGGAAGGAAATCAGCCTACTTTATTAGAAAACTTGTAATTGAAGTTATCGTATTCTCATCTCAATAAGGAAGTGTTTTTAAATTTTTGATGACAACTTTAATGTTATTTTTCCGTTGTGCCTCTGAATTTTTTGCACGGATTTCCGTGTTGAAACAATTGAATTTTTGAATGTTACCTACCTACCAAATCTTTTGTTCAGCAATCTAACAGAATTAAAGCCATACTGGTAATGCAACGAACGATTTTAAAGAATTGCCAAAATGGTGCTACGAATACAAAAGTGACATACTGTAGGTTAGGTAATGGTAATAATAAAATTTTGAACGCTGATGAAACGATCGATTAGATGTCAGATGGACTTTCACTGAATTTTATTTCGCATTCGACGTTTCTAAATCGCCCATCATGAACTCAGCCTACTTTATTAGAAAATTTAAAACTGAACGCTTCATATTATTTTCATCCCAGCAAGAAGGTGTTTTTTAATTTGGAATAACCAACTCATCTGAACAAAGCACCCGAAATGATCTTCAATAATTGCGCTGAACAGATTATTCTTAAAAAAGATAACACGCATCTTTATTGTTATTCTATAAATTCACGTAAATAATTCACAAAAGAAACGAAAAAGTAACAGCTAGATACAAAATTTCTTAAATTATAATCAAAATAATAAATTAATCCGAATCTGAATTATTTCTGGTTTCGGGATCATCATTTAAATTCAATTTCATCGTATATACCACCAGTTCATTTGTGGGTATCACTCGAGTATGATTGATTCCGTTGTTCTAAATAAAAAAGAAAATTCGATGAGTAAAATAAACGAGAAAACTTCTTTATTTGCAACTAATTGAAATTTTTACCTTTTTAAATGACTTGAAATTAACAGCGGAACCATTCGTGGTATTTGAAGACTGGTGCGGTTGAGAGCATGATTTTATTAATGGCATCGTAAGGATAATACTCTGATTGAAAATGTCTTTTGTATCGAGCGTCATATCATCAGATTCCTAAAGCAATGAAATTTAAAATCAATTTTGCGACTTCGACTTAATATTATATTAGTTTATGATGATACGCACCTCTTTAATTTCTTTTTTAAATTTATTTCTCATTGAATCGGCAAGATCCAATGGTTCTTTTTTTGGCGCAACAGGAGTATTTTCTTTATTCGAAGTTTCGTTAATCGTTTTCACTTTGGATGGTTTCGGCGATGCTGAGTCAACCGAATCAGATTCAAATAATATCAAAGACCCAGTTCGAGTTTTTTTGCTAGTGGAAGGCATTTGGAATAAATTTTTCACATCGAGATTCGCTTTTTTAGCAGGAGGAGCAGCAACATCAGATGAAAATAATTCGATAGATCTTTTACGTCTTTCCGATGTATCTGAATTGTCCGAAGAACTGGAACTTGACGAAGAATTTGACGTTTTGAATAAAGAATCGGAATTTTTTTCTACTGGCTTTCTTTCGCGATTAAAAGCGAATAGATTTTTTGAAGGCTTTTTAAAAGTTTCGACGACTTGAGATGGCGGTTCAACTTGTGCATTTCTGGTAGATCTTCTAAAAGTCTCGACGATCTGAGATGGCGCTTCATTTGATATATTAGGTTTCGCTGATGTTTTTCGAATTACCCAATCAGTCATTTTGATACTTTTCGAATTAGACTGATTGAATGGGTCGGTTCGTTTCTTTTTAGCTGGAGGAGCTTGAACGACAGGTTCATCATCTTCAGGTGTATCGTGAATTATTTGTATGTCTTCATCATCGTCGTCGCTGAATATTTCATAGTAAAATTAAATAAAGCAAAAAGACTGTTATTTAAGAGGTTTGATCGAATAATCGTTTACCTTTTATCATTTATGGTCAAGGAAAACTTATTACTGTCTGTATTGAAGAACTGAGTGCTACTTTCTTCATCTAAATCCTGTTCACAACATACACAATAGTATGAATTAATAAATTTTATGAGTTGTTGGAAATGAATTGAAGGTCTTTATCTTTACTTGAGTTTCTCCATCCAGTACTGAAGCGTCTTCTTCATCTTTGATTACGATCTGAGATTCAGTTTGTTGGTCAATGAATTCAGGTTCGCGAGAAGGATTACAATAAAGATCCGTTGAATTTAAAATCAAACTCATGCCGATTTCTTTTTCAGCAATACGCCGAAGGTTATTTTCTTCCAAAAATTCTGCAAAAAAAGAAAAAAAAGGAAAATGCTGAAAAATCATGAAAACGAACGGAAACATTCAATGGTGTGTGTGTGTGTGTGTGTGTGTGCGTGTGTATATATATCCTTACTAAATAATTTGGCCAAGTTTAAATTTCTCTTATTGAACGAATCACATTCCATCACAATAATATTTTCTTTATCAATTTCTTCTTTCTTAAAAATGAATCGGCTTCCATCAACGGGAGTACCTCCTAAAAAAGAAAACGAAATGAGAGCTAGGTGTTTATTTTCATAACAAAATTTAAAAATGAAATCTAATAACATGCTTACCGGCATGAGAAACCAACAATATTCTATTATATTGAGTAGAGGTGCAAGCAATAAACTTCTTATTACTGAATAATTTACGACGATCGTTATTCATGCTCAAATCTACTGGCTTATTCTGTAAATTAGGTTCGAGTATAGGAGGTGCGTAATCATCACAGTTCGGTAAAGGTTCTTCATCAAGTGAATTCAGAACATCGACTAATACACTCCAGTACTCCAACGTAACTAGAGGTTTTACTCGCGCGAGAGCTTGAAAAACCTGTAAAAATGATCCGGTTAATTGTTTCATCGAATAAACAAACAACATGAAAAATACGCAAATTACATTTGTGGTAACACTTTGAATAACATTCATGGTGAGATAACTACAAGTATCATTCCAATCCGAAACAACAGCTCCTTTCAGACCCTTCAGATATTCGATTAGGGATTGCTTTTCACGTGGCGATAACATAGATGCGCAAACAACTAATTTCGACTCTTCAATCCTACAATTGGTATTAATATTAATTTTGAGAAAATTACGAATATGTGTTACTGAAAAATCATACGTCCAGGTATTCCATTGTAATCCAAATTTAATAGTGTCGCCGATTTTCAATAATATTTCAGTATTCTGGGCAATTTGTATTTCACTACCGTTGACATAAGTTCCATATTTCGAACCCAAATCTTGCAACTTGATATGAACTTTTTTATTCTAAGAAATACCATTTTTTTACTATTTTCATCATGAATTTCGAGACGAAGAAGAAACACATTGAAAAGCTTACTCTGACAATAACGTCGATAGTCGCATGTTGTCGACTGACGGACTTATCGCCCTCCAATTCTAAATTGCCACTTCTACCGATTACGTGCTTCGGTCTCGTGAATAAATTGTAAATATTAATGGTATCATCTATAAAAAAAAATAGAAGTTTTAGCCAAAGTAATGATACAGAAACATGAGTGATGATTACCTTTTTGATTTCGTAAGACGATCATTTTAGTGGATGTTATTTTCAAAGAAAGAGATCAACAAATTTCACATTTGGAACAATAAATGTAGGATTTTTCAGAGTAATATAACTTCTTTTGTAAAAGTTTTCTTCTCAAAATTTAAAAAAAATAAAATTTTAAAATTTTGTGGAATGATAATATTTTTATCTAAAGAAAGAAGACTGTTAATTTTTTTGACTTACGAGTGTAACAAATTTAGCTGAAGAATTAACTAGTTTTAGTACATTGTGATTTTTATAAAATTTTATGGAGAACTTCACACGTTATTTTTCTCAGATTGTGATAATTGTAGCTCTCCGTCTCCACTACTCAGATTGAAACCAAAATTTTGAAATTTATTCGAATTTTGGTTCTGTTTAAAATTTTCGTCCTAAAGATATAAATTTGGTGTATATAGTTATTACTTTGAATCGTAATATGTTTTCTATGTATTCTAAATCAATAATATACTCATTTTGAATGTTTCGACGAATAATTAATGACAATAAGTAAGTATTGCCGGCGCCAGCGGTCGGTATTATGATTTCGAATTTCCGATTTACCTAACTTCAAAAAATCTTTTAATTTCAGATTTTCTTATCCATCGAATGCATTAACGATTCTGATTATAATGAAATGAGTAAGTAATCATCAACTCGCTTCTGCGTAATCGGTGTCCATAGTCGTAATATGTGCGGAAAGAAATTCTATGAAAATTTCGAAAAGCGTTTTAATAACATTCTTTGGTATTTGTACCTTTAAAACACCAACTTAAAACTCGTTATATAAACAATTAACTTTACATTCACAAAAGCACATTACAGTTTGCTTAATCACAAGTCATCCACAAATTCTACTCTGTACGTTGGAAAAAATTTGATAATTTGACGAAGAAAATTTAAAATTATCTACCTTTAAAGGTCCTTAGGTAGGTCTACTCATAAATACGAATCAACAAATTACAAGAACAACGTCCTGGGATTTATCTTTACACAGGTATACAGTGAAATGTACACGCTCAATTAAAATTCAAGCAATATTAATACTAATGGTTAACGTGAGAAAACGAGACAATAAAACAATGTACAATGCTAAAGCGTTGAATGCGTTTTAAAATTATGCAGTTAATCGAAAACTATTTGCATCTCAGGTGTATTTATCTACTTACGTAATTATGTACACGAATTCTTATAAAAATAAATAAATAAAATATATTACGAATAAATCACAGCACAATTATAATTATTCAACTACAGGTGACTTTTTCAAGAGAACCGGCGTCCATGCTACGGCGCTTTCAGACTCCTTCTCCTCGCATTGGACACAGCAACATTGAATCTTGGGAAAGTTCATCCAGCGATGAAGATTCGGATGCTGGAAAATCAAGTATAAATTATTCTAATAGAACAATAATGAAAGAAATATTTTATTTTAACTGCTAATTCAATTTACCTGTGTGTTGGGGAATGTAGATTGGAGATGTTTTGTGTTGTTGTTGATGCTGAAAGGAGTACGTTAGTTGAAGATTTATCTGACGAGAGTAATTATTTGATTCTGATATTCCTCCGTTGTTATTGGACACTGCAACGAATCATATTTCGATTGGATTAGTATCCAGTTTCCTGAATCAATTCGTGCATTGAGATCGACAGAGTTTAGCTTCGCAGTGGTGAGTTTTTACAGTACCTTTTTGACTCGAAATTATTATTTTACTTGATTTGTTTCCGATCGTAAAACCATTCATATGTACGTATGATTAATCGTTTTGTCGAAGTTGACGTAGATTCGTAGATTTCAACGAATGGTTATCACAATTTTTTCGGAATTTCGCCCACAACACGATCTTTTACGATGTAAATTGGAACTTCACGAACTAACTTTGCCTGTATACCGTATGCTCGCCGAATTTCCTACATCATCCCCATCCCCGTTCTGATAATTCAATTAAGAATCTAGCGAAACCTCGTAAACACTCCTTTTAATCCTACAACCGCGATAATTTCAAACAATTGAGCCAGCGTAACATCATTAAGTACCAGTTGACTGATGACACGCCTTTTTTTTCACCACCGCTCGGTAAAACTGATTATGTCATCAAAAGCTATCCCTTGTGAATTCATACGGCATACTCACTCGACGACGGTTTGATTTTACTCGTATGCAGGTGTTTCTTCTGCCTAGCTCTGGAATTTTGAAACCAAACTTGCGTTACTCTTTTACTCAATCCGGTTATTTGAGCTATTCTCTCCAAGTCTTGGCCATCGGGATTGGAATCCAGTTGAAAATTCGCCTGCAAAACTTGCAACTGTTCTTCGGTAAAAGTGGTCCTGACGCGTTTGGCTTTATTTTTACTATGATAACCTTCGGAATCGCCGCCATCTGAAATGACAAAATTATATACTTCGTCGCCCATGCGCCGACAACAAAAAGTTTCCGCTTTGTAAACAGGATGATAACGAATTTATTATTTCCTTTTGGAGAGAATCTCGAAAAGGGAAGAATTAAAGACACCCTTTCGTCATTAAGAATGCAAATCAAAACTTTCAACGGGTCGTCGTTTCGTAAGAAAGGAAATCACGCCATTTTAAAGGTACCGTAGCGTTTCACGTTTCGTAGCTTTTTCCTTCTTGTATATCTGTACAGATACCGATGAGCATGTTGAGCTGGAATATTTCCCGAATAATCATTTATTTTTCGATGGATTCAGGCGATGTGAATTTTAAACCAATGTTGTAAGTTTGTCGACAGTTTTTATACACCGAGAATCTGTTTGAAAAATATTTTACCTGTGTTTCAAATTTCAATTTTCCAATTCGAAATGCGGGTTTGAGCGAATGAAACGTTATATTCTTAATACCTACATATTTACGAATTGTCTGGTTGCTTTTTTTTTTAAAAAAAAGATCCCTTTCGATTGTATTTTTCTCACTTTTTCAATTTTCCAAGTTTTCCCGAGTTCGTCTGAATTTTTTTTGAAAAGTTTGAACGATGCACATTTTCTAATCCAACACGTTTATTCAGAATTTATAAATTCATTTTAAACAAGAATAGAGTAGTGTGATTAGTAAAAAGTTGAAACGTTTGAATTCATGTTATGTTTTTTTTTTTTTTTTTTTGATTTTATTAATGTGAGTAAAAGTGTGTACCTATTTGTGAATATCTAATTTTAGAAAAAAATTTCATGTTTTAATTTTAGTGTTCGAAATTTTTGACTAAATTTCTCCTCAACTTCCAAGTTTTTTTCATAATTTTTTTTAATTTTTCAACGATAAATTAATGATAATGAACTGAATGGGTTCAGAGTTTGTGGTGTTGTCCGACGTTAATTAATTCCTTGACGATATCTACTATTTAAAAAAAAAAATTGGTTCAAGGGAAATTTCAATTATTTATTTTTTTACAAGATTTTTTTTTTAATTATAAAATTGTCAAATGTCTTTCAATTTTTGTGAATTGCAACTCCTGAATATTTTATTTGTTTCCATTCTTCAATGCAAAAATAATATTCTCTAGGACCAAAAAATCAAAAAATTCTGACTCTCGACCGAAATGATATTTCTCCTGATTTTTTTCTACCCAAAGCTCAATTTTTGTTAGTTTTTTCTTACATCATTACGAAAATTAAAACCATCATTTTCGGAAATTTCGAACTTGAAATTAATTTTTCGATTTTGAATGCATTGCCTCCTCCGCTTTCCCCCTGGTTATCTCGTTCTAGGTACTCTTTTACTTGGAAAAAATGAGCAAAATTTCCAAACGAGATGGATTGTTTTGTCAGAGTGTGGGTTTTCTTAATTTTTCTAAAAAAACATTCTATTTTTCTTATTTTTTCAATTCAAAACGAAAATTTTCCACAAAAAGGTTGCCATTTCCAGAGTAAGTAAGTAATTCAGATTCAACTCCAAACTACTTTGACTAAAAATTTTTCAAAAATCTCCTGCATATTTTTGCACCCTTCAGAATCCAAGCAGAACTCACTCTCTAGGACGAACCAAAATTGGCTGATGGGGGAGGGGTAGGAGGATTGAAAATTTTTGACAAATAAACTTTTTCCTGATTCCAAGATTCAAAGAAGATGTTCTTCAATTGAATCAAAAGAAGAATTAGCTTTGCCTACTCTGCAAAACTACTTGAGTAAGGTTATGTTTTTGGCTAATATTGTAATTTTTCTGAACTAATTTTTTTTTTGTTGTTTTTAGACGAAAGGTGCATTTTTTCATTTTTTTTTTCACTTGTTGTTTCCGTTGTAAATGAATCTCCTGTTCAGCGATTTGTCATTTTCCTAAAATTGGGATCCTTCTCCAGAAATTCGATTCAATTACAGAAATACAAATTTTTCGAAAGTTAGACTCACCATCCGAGCTAGTCGTTCCGCCATCGACCAATTCTAAATAATGGGTTTTGCACAAAACTCGATCTTCATGCAGAGCAAATTCTTCTCCAGTGCTGAGCTGCCTTTTACACGCATCACACGCGAAACAGGCCAAATGATAAACATGGGTTTTCGCCTTTCTGACCCAATCGGTGGCCGAAATTCCTCTCGAACATTTCGAACACTTGGCTCCGAAACTTCTGCGACAAAACAGCCATAATTAGGAAACCGATTGAAATAAGTAGCACCGCGAGCTCGTATAAAAAATAGCAATAACGATAGCATTGGAAAACGACATTATCTCCCTTATGTACACATTGGACACTCCATATCCGAAGGGGTTAATAAATTACCGTAATTTCAATTTAAAATAGCGATTCTCGAACGGTTGTAGCGTTTTACAAGCGCGCTTCGTATTTCAGAACGAGTATTAAATGTTGTTTTAAAAGTTCCCGCTAAACTTATTAATATGCGAAACATGCCACTTCATTTACCACTGCCACACACCTTGTTATTGCAGCGTTTCTAACAAATATATCTGTCACATCTTCGAGACAGAAGCGATATTAATTGAAACAAGTGATAATCTACGTATTTAAAGTAAAGTAGCTGCTGCCTGTGTTTTTTTTTTCGCTATTCAACACGTACGGATGTTGGTTCTAATGTGGATAGTTCGTCGAGCCTCGAGGATCAAAAGACTAGCTCCTAAATAATTTTGTCGCAGATGGGATTTCAAAGAATCAAGTATATAGAAAGATTCAAAGTTCAAATTATTTCAGCTTTGGATTTTTTCAATTTTTTCATCCAACATTTCAAGTTTTTTAACTTCAATTTTGTCAAAATTTTCCCAATTTTGATTTCATCGATTTTTTCTAGTTTCGATTTTTTAAAAATTTCTTTCCAATCATTAAATTGGTATTTTTTTTGAAAAATGAATGAAAAATTGAGAAAAAAATTTTAATTTAAAATTGAATAAAAATTGGAAAAAAGGTAGAAATTTTTGAAAATATTCTAGAGTTGTTTAAAAATACTTACCTATGAAGTTGAAGAAAATTGAGATATGTATTTGAGGGATGGGAAAAGAAAAAAAAACCTGTAATTTTAAGGACTTAAAATTTAGGAATTTAGGTTATTTATAACTAATCTTGAGGGTTAAAGAATATTAAAAAATTATAGTTGAAAAAATTCGAATTTTGTAAGATTTTGCTATTGAAAAATTCTAAGGATTGGAAATTTTTCCAGCTTTTCTTTCTTCAGAATCTGGGTGTAATAAAGGGGTAATTTTGGATTCTAGTGAAACTTGATTAAAATTTTTAGGCTATTCAATTTTTCAGTAAAAGATTATTTTCAAATGTAATGAGCAAATTTTTTCTCCGGGGGGGGGGGGGGGAGAACTTCAAAATACGTGATTTTCAAGCTAAAAATTACATTTTTGCGAGTTTTTGAACGACGCATGAACAAATTTTATCTTCGGGAGAGGGGGTAGAACCTCAAAATATGTGATTTTTCAACTTAAAAAATCCGTTTTCGCGAGTTTTCTACTGGTTTTTTGTTTTCAAATTTGACAAGTAGGTAGAAGCACCGAAGGGGAGCACCCTTGAATTTTCTCAAATTTCTCTTACTACTTCAATGACCTTGAATATGACTTTGAAAATTTAAAACTGCCTAAGGGACTTAATTTTGGGACGAGCAGAAAAATGATTTTTAGAAATTTTTAGTGTAGGTACCTATTTCACTCGAAATTTTTTCAAATCTTTTGTAGTGGTAAAATTTGGTTAAATATTCGAAAAATTGGCATATTTAATCATTTTTTTCTTTAATTACTGCTTTCCATCAATTTTTTTTGGTTTATTGAATATTTGGCCAACTTTTGCCACTTGAAAAAATCTGAAAAAATTCTGAGAGATGTGAAAATGAAATACTTAGGTACATTAAAAAACTTTTGAAGAACAATAATTTTTTTATTCATTCCAAAATTATGTCCTCCAGGGTGGTTTTAAATTTTTTCAAGTCAAATTCAAGATCATTTAATTGGTTAGAATTTTTTTTTTAAATTCCAGGGTACGTACTACCTTCCAGCACCTCTACTTACGTGCCTAATTTGAAAAAAAAAATCAGTTAAAAACTCGATGGAACAGAATTTTTAGCTTGATAATCACGTATTTTGAGGTCTCTACATTCGCTCATGCACTCTAAAATTATCTTCCACCAAAAAAATTGAATGACATAAAAATTTTTATCAAGTTCCTCCGAAATTCAAATAATCCCCTTACCAAACCTCAGTCTTTTTTCAACTCCTTTTTAAAAAATTTTTGAAATCTTTTCTATTGAAAATCTCTTTAAATTTTTTTCCACTTTAAATTTAAAAAAAAAAATTAGTTTCATTTTTTTCCAATTCTCTACCTATTTAAATTGATAAACGATTAAAAAAGGATTTTAGAAAATATTGAAAATATGAAAGAAAAATTTCAAGAAAATTTTACTGCTGGAAAGTTTTAAAATTGGATCCAGTTTTGAAAAAAAAAAATACAATACAAGAAATTGAAAAAATTCAGTTGTGAAAAAAAGTTTAACCTGGAATAAGTTTGGACTTATACATCGAAATCCCATCCTTATCAAAATTATTTAGATTCTCGTCTGAAAGACATTGGAAAAAAAATTACATAAAGCTGCAGTGTCCAGCGCACAAGCTCATATAGGCTGTAAACCTCATTAAGTACTCGTGTACTCGTTTCTCATATTGATCGGTCGCGTTCGAGGTGGACGTCGAATCTTTTAATGAATTTTCCTCCTTTCACGATCGTAAAAAAAGAATGTTACCTGTGTGTAGGCGATATTTTATATGAGCATTTGAATGAAATAACCCACACGCATTTAACATGTTTTTTTTTTATTTAAGAAAAAAAAAACGTTTGTACGTAATTAATTGGCCCATTGGCATGCTTGAATAATGGCTTTCCTATAATTTATCTCCCGACTAGGTTATTTTAATTGGCTTCTTGTAATCTGTATATTTTTTACCATTTAAACGGGATCTTCTTTGGCATATACGACGTTTTATTTCGAACGCACACTGTTAGCAAATTTTACCCTGCTTGTTTTAGCATCACAAGTGGAGTATATTTTTTTTCAAGAATACATAGCGCCACAGCTAAGGTTTTCATCGGTTCAAAATCTACTCCTCTGCTCCTTGTAGTGTAGAGATGCTTACAACAAAACACACCGTTCTTCTAATTATATACAGCTAGTCACGCAAAAGTGTAAGACATCCTCGGAATACTAAAAATCTACAAAACGTAGTCGTATTCGTTGGTACCTTATTCTATACGTAACGAATTATGTGAAGAATTTACTCCCATCGCTCCACCACAAAAAAGGGATGATGTTAACACATGTAACAATCTAGTACACCTATTGTAAATAAGAACTTTTGGTTGATTTAATTATATCCGACGATGTGTTCATTTAATGACGAGCACGTTGCCGGAGCTTTTCTTTTCTCTTCGTCGAATTTTTTTTCCATAGGTACCATTTCGACATTCGCGAAAATCCATTTCGCTTTCGTAGGTATAAAGCGAATTTTTCGGGTGTTGTGTGTTTTTTTAAGTATTCATTGTTTTAGGTACCGAACCTACCCGGTTTGTGCGATTTTTGTGTACACTGGCAACCCCTGATATGGGAGGGAGGGGGTTCTTGCGAAGTGAGCATATAGAGGCGAAGATACATACGTGGAACACCCTTGGTGTGGGTGTTTTAACCCTCTGATACGTGCCGAGACTCCGAAGATGATTTGTCGATGTGTTTTATCAAGTGTAAAGGGTCTGGTTCGTGTTTTTTTCCTAAAGGAAAGCGTTCAGATAATCGAGTTACTTGATTTGAGTCGATCTCAGATGAAAACTGGAGCCAGATTCGGATTCGGCGGCCTCCAAACGATGAAAGTGATATGAGCGAGGGTTTTATAGAGTACGATGCGTGTTATCTATGTAAGGCCACGCCTTTGAAAAATTTCGAAATTGTGGTTCGTGTGGTGTGATTTTGATGGATGATGGGTGGATTTAATTTGTGGAGGGATGAGTGAGTTTCGGGGCTTAAAAAATTGGAAATTGATCGATGGTCAATTTTCAATTTTCCTCCAAAAAAAACCACAAACTTTTTAAGCATGAAAACTTGAATTTTATTTCTCTTCATATCCTTATTTTCAGAATTAATTTACGAAATTGGCCCTAAATCAAGAAAGCAATAAAAACTTTTCAAGCTGGCTTCAAAATTTTTTAAAACAACATGAACATTTTGAAATATGTATTGTCAAAATTGTTCAACATTTTATAACAATCTTTTAAAAATGAAGATATGATTTGAAAATTATTCAGAATTGTACCCAATTTCATCTGGTTTTCTTCTATCAAGATGTATGAAAAAAAGTATAAAAAATAAGTAAGTAAGTACATATAATGAAAGTGAAAAGAAAATTTCTGCAATTCACAAAAAGTTGCGGAAAATGAGAAAGATTCTAAAAATTCTTGCTTTGGTTTAACAATTTTCCATTTTCGATTAAATTTTTTTTAAAGTATTTTTTTTTTTCAGAATTAAGTAGGCATATCTGCTTTACTTGCATATTAATGATTGAGTTCTGATTTTTTTTTCACGTTAATTAATTTAGGAATTTCAGAAAGTCTTCAAAACTTTAAAATCATCTTTATGTTTAAATCTTAAGGAGGTTCAGGGAGGAAGAAATATTTCATTCAAAGTTCTTAATCAGGGTTTCTAATTGGTCGTGAAAGCAGTGAAAATGTAACTAATTTGAAAGTAGGCCTTGCAAGTACTTAGTGAAAAAGTAGTGAATTTACTTGAAAGAAAAGGTAGTAAAAAAATGAAAAAATCCAAAAATACATTTTTCAAAATTTCAACCATTTTTCATTTTTGATAAAAATACCTTAGTAAGTTTTTAACTTTTTGTGAAGTTGGTCGCACTAAAGATTTTTTTCAATTTGAATTTTTTCTGCAATAAATTTAATTTTTTTTTTGGTGCTGGAAGGATATCGATTTTTGGATGGGGGGGGGGGGTGTTCGACATCCGAGTTGAAAAAAATGGATAAAAGTGTAGTGAAAAAGTAGTGAATTTTCTAAAAAAAAAAAATAATGAAAATAAATCGTTTCTGAGATTTCGTTAGACACTTTGTAGGTACTTTCTATTTAGCTGAGTAATTTTTACAATTTTGTGGTGAAACTTTACAATTTTCAACTCTGCACTTACCTTTGTGACATGTTTAATTCATAATGTTTCTATCGTTTTTACCAATTTCTTCATCTTTAATAAATTTTCAAAAGTTTTGATTCATTGAATGAAAATTTAACGAATTTTATATGAAATGTTAACAACGATTTTCCATTTTTAAGATCTTCGCATGATTTAAAAATTTTTCAAGTGAATTTTGAAAGAGTTAATGAGATTTTTGAAATATTTGAAGGTCTTATGTGTCGTTTCAGAAGATTTTCGTAGAATTTTAATCATTTTTTGAGTATGTATGCTTATTTTAATTTTCTTCTTTTTTTATTTTCTCTCAGGTTTTTATTACTCTTTACACTTCTTTTAATTTTTTACTTCATTTCTTTTTTTTAAATGAACTTTTCTCCATAATTTTTTTGGCTTTTCTAATATCCCTCCCCCTCTCCCCCTGTCAATATTCGAAGTAAAGAAAAAAAGTGTCCTCATGATTGCTGGAAATGTGTGTAAAGGTGGAATGAATAAAATAGTTTTGACAAGAAGGGAATTTTCTGAGTAATTTTTTTGGAAAAAGCAATATCGAACGTTTCGAATATATGTACAAACATTCATCATCATGGAAAACTAAAGGTTGCTTTTGAGATTTTATCATAAATCAGTTGCGCGAAAATTCGTCCATTTTCTCATTAAAAAAAAAAAAAAAAAAAAATGGGTACATACATTTTTTGATCAACCTTAGAATATATTTGATTTTCTTAGAGTTTAGTAGTCTTTTTGCCTGAATTTTATCAATCAACATACGAGTGCTTAAATTTAGGATATTTTCGAATATTTGCAGCAAAAAAAGTTGGCCCAGGTAATTTGACTGGCTCACTTCAACGTCGGTTTTTCCACTTTTTCACTCCCAATCATTAAAAATGCGTACATTACAAAAAATAAAATAAAAAAAATTAGGATTTACGTAAAATGATCGTAAAATGTCTGGTTTTAGGTAAGAGTAATTTGACCTGCTGAACACGAATATAAAATTGGGCTACCCCTTTCTTCATTTCCTCTCTGAAAATTTGTTTTTTAAGGTTTGAATCGAATACATATCTTGGACATAGGAGCCACATAACACCAAAAATTGATGACATATTCTTTCTTTGAAGCTCAGACTCAGAGCTGATGAGAAATCAGATTTTTTCGAATTTGAAATTTTCGATAGGATTTTTCCAGGTTTATATGCATAATGCTCATCATTTTGAACATCTGTAGAACCATCAAGTCGAGTAGAAAAAAGGAAAATTTCATTTCATAATCTCTATGTCCCTGATGGCTCTGAATAAAGTCGAAAAATTTCAATTTTGTCAAGTTAGAACTCGAGTAGAAATTTTTTGATTTTTCCAAAGATTTGAGTTTTGAAATTGAAAAAAAAAATGTTGGAAAATAATTTTGAAAAAATTGAATACTTATTTCGGTGCAACAATACATACTTTATGGCAAATCTGTGCAGATGAGAGGAGGAAGTTTCCCCGGGCTTGAGAGTTTTTGAAGAGGGGGGGACTTATTAGGGATAAAAAATATCTCCTCATTTCGAGAGTCCTGAAGCAAAAAATTAAACTGAACCACATCGTATCGACTGGCGAGATATCTCGAATGATCTTTATTTTTGCTATTAGATTTTTCCCCTTAGGTATCAATTTTCTCTGCAAAGCTCTCCTCTATGGATTAGGATTTTGAAAAATCCTTTTTCAAAAAAAAATTGGACATAATTGTTCATTTTGATAACCACTCTTCATGATGTGAAAATTCATCACGTTTTTAGATCGTTGACCTCATTTCTCGAGTTATTTTTAGTTCTGAGCCAAGTTCAAGTCTCAGTATAGAAATTGAAAAATAGATCTAAGGCCATTCCAGGATTTTTTCATCTCGAAAAATAAATCCTACGTTTTGAATAATTTCACCCGATTATTGATGTCGCCTCAGCCACCGAGTTATATGGTCATTTTTCAAAACTGAAAATTGAATTGAAAGCCTAGGACACGAATTTATTTTACACGGGTAGTCGCTTCGCGGTAAAAAGATTGAAAAAAAAAATCTATGAAAACGTGAAATTTAAATAATTTGTCACGCATTGTTCGTGACGAATTAGTTTTGGAAAAAAGAATAAATGATTTTTTACCGCGTATGCATAATTGTTATAACTCGCCTCTTACGGTACATATTTCTTCTTTTATTGTAAATATTATAAATATTCAGCGGACGCGACGTAAAATGTAAAGGTCTGCAGGTAGGCTGCGTAAGCATATGGAGCGGTGTGGTCATTCGAATACGATATGCGGCGTATAGCATCCGCAAAAAAGAAAAAAAAACCTTACGCAGCATTAAAATTTAATTCGATTGACAGATGTAGGAATTTATGACAAATGGATCATCGTGGTACGTAGTTCGATGTCAGTGGTGAAAAATATAATATGCTAACTCACCGAAAGTGTTTATTTCTTACATTCAACAGTCAAGTATGTGAAAGATGAATTGATTCAACGTCTCTGCATGAGGTTTACCCTTCTTTTTTCAACGGTGGTTATTCTTTTTTTTTCCTACAAATTCCTCTCGTTATCTTGTCATTGGTTGTACTTGTGGATGGAATTTTTTAACATAATAATAATATCGGTTTTGTATAAGGTCGTATGGTGGACTGTTTTTTATTCGATTAGATTTTCTGTTTATTTCTCTTCGTGTCTCTCTTTCATATGCTCGAAATGTATAGAATTTTTACCTATGTAGACCTATATACTTACCTATAATACGTAATATTTTTATACGTATTTTCGAATAGAAAGGTAGGTCTAGGTAGGTATAGAGATAGGTACGTGTGAGTATTTTCTTTGGATATCTATAAAACAATGCCCGTTCCCAGTATAGGTACAAACTTGGAAACGTATTTTGGTGTGGTTTTTTTCACGTTTCTTTGCGTTTATGAATTCTTTTGTTGTTTTTTGGCTCTCTTTGTCATCGCAATAATGCGACGAAACGGAAAGATACACGAGTGAGAAATATATACCAACAATATTCTTTTGTTTTTTATTTTACCGCTCGAATGACAACGCATAATCGAATGTGACAAAATTTTAAGGAGGCTGTGAAAATGTCGATGTGTCGTCGAGACAACCTTGAAGAATTTTTAATTTGGAAAATTTTTGTATTCGAAGAACCTTCGGTTTCTGACGTGAATAGATCTTCGCCTTCGCGTTGTATTGATGTGCTAAACATTATTTGTAGCGTGGTGATCGAAATTTAGAAAGGTTTATTTTAGTTCTGAAATTTTCAAGGTACAGGATTTTTTATGAGGAAATATAAATTCGAATTGAATAGATTCTGGTGACTTTTGATGCATTTTCTCCCTTGACTTTTCTCAAAACATGATACTTTAAACTCTAAATTTAAACCAATTAGAATTCTGTCTGAATAACTCATTTTCATTGAAAATCAGCAATTTTCTGCTGAGTTTGCTATCAATTCGCCAGTTTAAAAGGCAAAATTTCACGAAGAAACGAATACCTATTTGCTTTTGCAATTTTTTTCTTTTAATTTTTTAAAAATTATCAGAGAATAAATAATGTTTGATTGATTGAAAAAAAAATAATTTGAGAAAAGTCGAATTCATGTATCGAAGACGTATAGAAAATTTCATAAAAAATTCATTTCAATTTTTTTCCTTTCAAGAAAATATCTTTGCCAAGTTGAAAAATTCGTCCAAAAGTTGCAAATCACTCTCTTTCCTAACCTCAGTGCGGGGTGTTATTTTCTTTTTTAATTCTTGGAGATGACGATGAAACAAAAACAATAAAAATATCTACATATTATAAGCTCTTTTTTTTTCATTATTATGAGTTTTTTAATTGGATCCAGGAGTAGAATCTGCATTGAAACCAAAAATTTGACCACCTAGGTCCATCCGAGGAAAAACTTGGAAAATTGCTCTGCTTCTTTCATTGTTAATTTTCAAAACTCAAGGTCTTTGTAAAGGATCTTCAGAATGTTGAACTTATACACGGAAAAAACAATGAATACATTTTACCCCAAAAATAATAAATTTTATCAAAAAAAAAAATAGATTTTATCAAAAAAATTAATAAATTTTACCAAAATGATAAATTTTAATCAAAAAATAATAAAATGTATTCAAAAAAAATAATAACGTGTTTCAATTCACAAAATAGGTGAAATTTGTTCTAAAAAATAATATTTATTATCAGAAATAATAATAAAATTTGTCAAAAAAATTTGACAGGGAGGAAGGAGCCTACATGCGCATTGTAGGTCTTATGGCCTTACCTTCACCTGACTTATCACGTAATCACAGATTATGCCCACGAAGGGACATCAAGAAACTTTATACACGTTTACCCAAAGGGTACATAAATAACACAACACATTACTTGCAATAAACTTCATATATTTAACCAAACAGCCTATCGGTAAGGCGGAGGTTCAACAACTATACCCAGGTACGTTTCCATACACTGGGAGTAGATACGCGAACACCTGGCCCAGTGTTACCACTAAGCAGGTGAGGACATTCCCTCCGTGACATATGCCCCTTTCACCCCTTAGCAACGACCAACCAGGTTGAGCCTTTGAAAAGGGTGAAATGACCTACATCACAGAGAGGAATGCACCCACCAGATTAGGGTAACTACTGCCCCCGCCTTTTTTAAGGGCGAGACTGGGTCATCGTGCGAAAACTACCCCAGCAGATGGAAACGTGATCATTTGAAGGGTATAGCTGCTGACATCTTTTAATCCCTACGTGACATAAAAAAAAATTACATCGAATAAATATTCTAACAGGTATCTAAATAGTCTTAATAATAACCTGAAACAAAAGAAAAAACAAACAGGGACAAAAGAATCAACAAAATTCAAAAGAATAACATTCAAAAAGATATAACAATCAAAAAAGAGAAAAAAATAGAAAAATAGAGAAAAAAATAGAAAAAAATTTTACAAAAAAAGTTAACAGAACCAAAGTAGAAAAAACAATTCAAAAGATGATTAAATTTTGCTTAGTAACTAGAACTTAAAAATAAATAGTTGCTGAACATCTGCGGCAGAGTCATTATATCCGATTTTAGCCGACTCGAAGATTTCCGGAACAATCGTTTGAGAATCCAATGTCTTCGAAGCTGTCCTCAAAAGTAATCGATTTAAATACAGGGTAATAAACACAATTTTATAAAACATTTTAATAAATTAAATGAATGAAAAAGAATATATTTAAATACGTTACGTGGCACCACTTGCGGTCCGAGTCCAGTATTGATTGAAATTTCCTCTGATTGCAGGTTTCCGGTGAAGTTGAAGACATCAATCGTTTGGCAGAAGTAATTCAAAACATTCAATAATGCGAATTAAAATGACACTCAATCTGGATCACATACGAGATGGTACTATATTCGAACGATATGGAGCAAGACATATTCAGGTCAAGCTGGTTCTTATATTTTAAAAACAACGTTAACGTGTGAACAAAACTGATATGTATCGTTGTTTTATTTGTTGACAGGAGAGTTCATCTCAAATGTGTCAAATCAGCAACTCAAGACTAACTAGATGTGCCGAGCATCGCGTCCAGCTTCGTCAGAAGTCATAAGATTCAACCAACGATAAATAAATTGTTCGAGGTACTCAAATCAAAGATCATATCGTTTGAAGATGGAAAAAAGGTAAATATGACGTCGAAAATTCGACAAATTCATATTTTAATCGTAAATAAGTACCATACAAAAGAATATCATTGAATTATTTTAAAATAAATTGCCCCATTCGTCTGAATAATCTCTGTGCTTGATCATCATTCATTTCAGGTCTGACATATACAATTTCTAGTTTTCCGCTGACTAAGCAGAGGGAAAACGAGCCAGCGAAAGGACAAACACCCGCAGGTATCTTCGCGGAGGAAAACCAGCACTAGACTGATGGCCTTTCAATGCGTTCAAAATTGGATAGACAAACGTTGAAAATCACAGATAACAAGAAATAATTTACAGAAGTCCATCGAATGAATCATTTTGGCAATGATGGTAAGAAAAATTTGATCATTTAGTTCAAAAATACATAGAAAGCACATCAGAAACACAGCTAAGCCACACGATGTACCGGCTGCAATTTGAATCGATGTACGGGATGCAATCACTCTGTCACAGGGTAAGACAAGCAAGACCCATGTGACTCTAGGTGGCACCCCTTAAACCGAAACCCATCACAGTCGCGTCAAGCATGGAAAAAAACAAAGCCATGCCCCTGAGCACAAACCAATAAACTTGACCTAAAAAATGATCATTTTGATATTTTCGAAAATATACTTTTCTATAATTCAACGTTGTCCTTTTTCTGATTTGCAGATTGAGTATCGAGAGTCGTTCAACATATTTCACTGGACAGAGTCAATCACTGGAAAGAGGAAAAATCATTTGGTCAAAATCGAGGTAAAGAAATAGTCATTGATGAGATAACCGTGTATATTCTTTATTGTAACAACGAAATGTATATTTTAGTTTCGTGACAAAAATTCGAAACAAAACACCTGTAATTGTACTTTATAATTACGGCAATAAAGTGAATTATATAATTACTAAATGAGCGGGATTATAATTCACATTTACTTCAAAATTCGCGTCATCGAAAACGAATAAAAAATACAAATTATGCCGACTAATGAAAACGAGATTAAAATAAGTAGGTTCGATCAAAAAAAAAATCCTATTTTAAATCCTTTTGTCTCGAAAATTTATTTGAGCAATAATACTACGAAAAAACAAGCTCGTACAAATAAATAAAGAGCAAAAACATTCGAGAAAATTTTTAAATAAATCATTTGAGACGAAATTATTCTTGGTTTAAATTAAACCAGTGATGTTGAAAAATATACGTCGGCATAATTGAAAGAAAACGAAAAAATAACCATGATCAAAATAATATGCAAAAATAGAATCATTGACAGAAAGATCGAGAAAAGATTGTACATAATAAAATCAAAAATAATGGAAATTTGATTCATATCACGTTAATCAAAAATATATATATCATGAAAAAATCTTTTTGTTCTTCAAAAAAGGAAAAACATTGTCTCGATCATATCGAAATTAAATTAACAAAAATAAACATTATCAGAAATTAACAAGAGGTCGATGAGGATTTAACTCGTTACATCAACATATGAAAACATGGTTATATATTCTAAATCTTTTGCATTAGAAAACATAAACTTGATCATGTCGAAAATTATCAATCAAAAACAAATAGGAAGTCGATTATTTAAACTAACAAAAAATATCAGCAAGAAAATATCGAAAAGCTGTTTTGATACAAGTAAAGAAAATCAAAAATCGACTAATTATAAAAATCGAAATCAATATACAACTTACAACTTCGTTTTCTTTTTATTCCAACGTTTCGTTTTATTCATGACTTCGAATTTTAAATCGATAAACAACGAAGCTGGGTACGTAATAAGGCCTGAATTCGACGTGCGCATTCTTTCTCGATGAATTCTTTGTAAATTTTTGAACTCGCGGTTCAAGTAAGCATACCCCCACTGAATATCTCCGCGTGGTTTGTTCTTGATGAAATGTGAATAAGCACTGTCAATCGGGCAAGGTACGTCTATAATATTACCATTGAACATCACCGACGGAATTACCAATAATTGTCTGACGGATCTTTCGTACAGGAAGATGAATAAATCTTCGATCAGTTTCTTTGCACGAGCGTAGTCATTATTCAATAAACGAAGGTCCGCGTCGCCTAGACATAGAATCACCGATCGAGAAAACGTCCAATTTATGCAGCGTTGTTTGAGTAACGAAATCGTGTTGTGATCATTTAACGCTTCAGATTGCGTGATCAGGTTGCAAATATGTGGCGCGTTTTCGTTTCGGAGAATTACTACTGCCATCTCGAACAACACTCCAGTACCGATGCAAGTAAAATCGTTTACGGTCAGTAAAAATTCGTCGCCATACTTGGCAACCTTGAATGGCCCGATTTCGATGTTTGTATATCTGAATGGACGAATAGCCGACGAGTCGATATGGTTGTCGATTCTTATATTTTCTGGGGTTGGAATTCTTGGTCGCGGCGATTCTGGTGACCTCGGCGTCGGCAATTCTTTTGATGATTTTTTGGCAATAGGTTCATTTTCGCTGATGTTTGAATCTTTTGACGGCGTAATCGGTCTTTTAAAATTAAATTCCACATTCGCGGCCGAAGTCGATGGTACGGCTGTCGAAGAGGTGGCCAAAGCGAAATTGAAAGTCTTCATTTTATCGACGACATCTGGATTGTGCGGGAACGACGGAAATACCGACCTCGGAATGCAAATCGCTGGTTGTTTGAAAATCGATTTAACTAATTCATTGTCGGCAGGATTCTCCAGCGTAAGATCAATGTTTTCGATCGGTGGAGTTACGTCGACAAACTCGGGAGACATAGATAATGGATCTTTTGTCGAAGTAGTCGGAATTTCAATGTCCATCTTTCGTTCAGTAGATAATGACGTCACGTTCACATTTTCCGATGTCGTATTCATATTTACCAGCGTCGTATTCGTGGCTAATGGCAATAGATTCGGTAACTGTTTTTTATTCGAAGTCGCAATCGATTGTAACGCATCGACCTTTGTTTGAAGAAATTCGATGGTTTTGAGGTGTTCGGCGATTGTAGACTGAGCTTCGGTTAGTTGATTACGAAGGATAGGTTCGTCGTTCGGCGATAAAACTCGAATTTTGTTTTCAGCCACTTCTAATTGTTCAACTAGCAGACGAATCTGTTCATTCTTTCTCGAAATTTCATCTTTTAGCTCGGACCTTTCCTGCGCCAAACTGGGATCTTCTTCCGTAGGAATCCTTTGTGCCATCAAAGTGTACCGCATACTTTCAAATCCGATTGTACGTGTTTCTTTAGATTGCAGAATTCCAAAGAAACAGTTTGGGTGTTTGCACCTAGCAAAATCGCCAGAGTTTACGTCTTCCACCAGGCCCTCGAATTCTGATTTATCGGCGATTTGTTCATTTTCGGTGATATGAGCGACACACGACTGATGGTAGATATGTAAACAGCCAATGGGCACGACGGCCTTGTCGATAGTCGAATTCGGTTTGGATACAAAATAGGCACCATTTGTAGCTATGGATACCTTGCAGTATGTGCAAACTGCAATTGGCCACGTCACTTGCGCCCCCTGCGAAGAGCATTTTTGAATTAGATTTAAATCACCGACTGACCAAACAGACCTTATTTTAGCGGTCGATTTTCTGGCCGTCTGTTTTTTATTTATCATCGATCTAGTTACACGACGATTAGCCATATCATTAGATTTCGAAATCTGTCTGGGCTTTCTAGCCATATCAATTAACGTATTTTTATCTTTTTTGTTTTCAGATTAACGTTAATATCTTACCGGAATTATGTTCGCCGGTAACATGATGAAACAACAATATACAAAGATCGGATGAATGGACACCACGAGATCGAATGTTAGTACGGACGTAAACAAATCTGCAGATTTATGAACGGTAATTAGTTCACTGAATATTCATAGTTGTTAAATAAATATCCTACGTACTTGATCGTTTGCCGATATCGAATCGTTTTGATATAGGAATTCAAATAAACCGTAGTAAATATCTAGCTCGAAAATCTGTGACAAAATCGCATATAATTAAATTTCAAATCGATGATATCGTTTAAATATTCGACTAAACACTTACAATGTATTTACACCGTGGCTTTCAACTGATAACGCTAGCGTAGCAATATTTTTCGTTTGCAAATAGATCGTATCGATATCTGAATTTGCAGGAATCGTAATAAATATAGCGCTGGATAATCTGCGATATAATTATGCATGATTAATTTCAAATAGATGCTTTATCAATTAAACATGCGTATTGAAACTTACATTCGATCTTCACAGTAGATTTCGAACAAAACGTTGGCTTTACACTATATCGTTTGTCACAGCCCTGTGAAGATTACAGAAATTAATATGCGTTCGATGTAAAATACTATTCAATTGTTTTAACTTACGTAGTACAGTAGAAATATTCCACCGGCTTTTCGATCATTTGACAGCAATACGAAAATATATCATCGGAGATGAACGCATTGGCAAAATCCGTATCAAGTCCGTTCACGCAAATCGCTATAATCGAATTTGCACAGTATAAATCATCCTATAATCTTACTAGATTCAATATTTTACTGGTATAATTTCAACTTACTCAATAGTATCGAATAAATTCGATGAAATTCCAATCCTTTAGCACCAAACGTAAACACGCACAAGTATTTCACCGTAGTTGAACTCGTAAGAGATGTCCGGTCGAAAAAACTCGCAGCAAATCGTTTGAAAGGATAGCTGGAATCGCATTTACACGAAATTAATTATTCAGTTGCAAAATAATCACGTATATGTTCAAAAAGAAACAACATTCGGTGTCAAAAGTGTGGCGACAATGTGCTTTGCAAAAGTAAACAAGTTCAACTTTGAACGTATGTAAATTCTTACCTAAATTGATCAATTTCAGAAAATCTTTCGCTGTAGAATAATTCTTCGGATAGCATCCGTCGTCTTCCACACGAACAGTGACACAAAATCACAGAATTTACCGAATAATTAGCAATTAATGCAATTAACAAAGCACAAATAAACGCAGCACACCGCAACAAGTAATAGAGTGATAACCGTTGCATAAGATTGGCCGTTGTCGTGTTTTACCACTACACACACACACGTACGTTACGCAACGTTCAATCTTTTGTCAGGATTTTATCTTTTACGTTGATAGGGTTACCTATCGAACGTACCTACTTGTGAAATATTTTATCAAGTTGATCTTTTATATTTTTATTCGAATTGACTATTTCACTATCGCTTGAATCGGGAATACGATTCAAGTAGGTAGGTTGGGTATTTGGATTTAAGTAGGTTGGGTGGTTATTACGAATATACAGCCTAGAGGTAGGATATTTTGGTATAAAAATTCTACCTATTTTATCGTTTAAATCATTACTTTTACCTCGCTCTTGGTAATTTATTTGATCGTTTGACAATGAAACATTCGAATTGTTAAGAGTAGGTAAAATATTGGAATCGATAGAAATTGTCTGAAAATGTTCAATTTCAATAATGACGAAATCTTTTTTCATATTTGCTGAATTATTCGTTTTACCTAGTTCGTAATAATTTAACCTATCTTTCTCAAGAGGAGATAAGTCTTGAGAAGTAGGTATCGTTTTAACATCAGTTGGTATAGATGGAGCGAAATCAATTTCAATTGCAATAAAATCTTTTTTCCTACCTATCGACGTATTATTTTTACCTAATTCATAATAATTAATTTCTCCGGTTGGAGATTTTGAATTATTTTGATCGTTTACCTTCAGATCATTCGAATTAGTAGGTGGAGAAGAGATAGGTAGAATTTGATGGACTGGTTGTATTTTTCCATCCGTAGGCGAAAATTCGTGTATGAAACGTAACATAGCTACCTGAATAGGATAGTTCTTTTTCCTATTAGATTGAATAGATTTTAATGGAATATCTTTTGCTTTCGCTTCCATCACTAGATGCATATTTGATCTTTTGGGGCGATTTTTCAAATATTCTCTAGCTTTATTTTCTAATTCGGGGAATCTATCTCCAACACGTTTTTTGATTTCAATTTCGAGTTGATTTAATTCTGCCTGACGTTCTGGTGTTATAATTTGATTTTTCTTACCTTTAGGAGGTTTAGCCTTAGGAATAATCGGTTTTCCATCTTTTCGTGGCCTCCCTGGCGGTCTTTTAAGCGGAATAGGTTCAATACCTACCAAAGTAGGATCATTTGAACTAGTCGGAACCACATTATCTGACTGAGCAGATGTAGACGGAATTGGGTTTGAATAATCGATACCATTGTCATTTAAATTTGCTGACTGGGCGGGGGGTTGATCGTTTGCGACTGCAGGAGGGGAAGTGACATCGTCAGCTGCCCCTTGCCCCTTTGCCTTATTTCGATCATTTAATCTTTTGGCCCTATCATCTTTTTGTTTTTCTCGGATGAAAGTATCAGCAGTTTTATTGTAAACGTCAGGAGCAATTGGATATTCACGCATTTCTTCGTTTTCTTCTTCTTCGAAGAAATTATCTAATTCAAGAAATTCTTTGATTTTCTCTTCCATCGTTTTGTGGTGGAGATACGATTGGAGACAAATATTCTTTTTAAATTTATCTTGTTGGGATTTCGACATGAACATGGTAATCTGTCGAGTATTAACCACTTTACCTTTGTGATTCTGATCATTTGTTGGGACCACTCGATAGCAATTCGCTTTATGCTTTTGTTTAATCACATAGGGGCCAGTTCTTTTGGCGTATAATTTTTCCGAAGAATGTTTGTATTTCGATTGCCTATGTTCAGTCAGTAAAACTAGGTCACCCGGTTCGAATGGAGTCGGGTCACCGAATTTTTTGTTATAATTATATTCTTCATGTATCCTTTGGATGAGACGTTTTTCTCTTATAAAATTCTCAATCACCTGCCTATCAGACATTTTGTCTATCTTTTTCTCAGATTCCATTTGATTATAAACTGACTTTTTTGCCAAACGGTCGGCAATATCGTTCATAAAGTCATCTTTTCGAGCTCGAACGTGTAAAATTTCAATTTTCTCAAATTTTTCCATTAATTCGAGAATTTCAATAAATAAATCAGTATGACGAACCGGTTTTTTGCTCGCATTTTTCCACCGATTATTTATCCAAATTTTGTACGTATCATTTAGAGCTTCGACAGCATAATTTGAATCTGATAAAAGTCGAACTTTTTTCACATCATTGTGAATTAAAATCTCTAATGCAGTTTTGATAGCAATTAATTCTGCGAGATTGTTGGTAATTTGATAGGTAGGGTGAGTGATCATTTCAGAGACATTGTTACCGGTACCTGTATTAAAACAAATTCCGATTCCTGCTCTGGCTTCTGGCATTCCATTACCGGAACAGGCACCATCGGCGGTAACTCTAACAAAATTGTCGTCATCATCATACATGAAATCGGTTTCATCAAGTTTCTTGCTCAATAACGTCTTCGAATCTGTTGATTTTATCGCCTGACTGCGAATCTGATCAAGCAGCTTCTTAAGGTGAAAACGAAAATTGAACGGTAGATAGTTGGTAGGTAACTTTTGAGGGATTGTATCTTCCAGATTCCAGGCTTCGTTGGGTTTGAAACCAAAAGCAGTCGGTGAATTATTGATTTCTAACACAATTTGTTCTATAAATTCGTGCCAACCATGGTGAGATCTATGCACATTCCAGGTCGTATTGAGACGTACTCTGATCTTCTCAGCGATTATTTTCATCGAACGCTCCACCAAGCTTGCGGAGGGATTGTAATCTGTGCAATGGCGGTCGTCAATTTTATAGGCTTTCATTAGAATTTGCCAAGCATGAGATACAAATTGCTTGCCATTGTCGGTTATGATCTTTTTGACCTTGATCTTATGCGATTTGATGTCTTTAATAATCTCTTCCATAGCTGGAATTACCAATTCCTGGCGTGAATGTTCCATAGGTTTGAGCCAGATTCTAGAAGAAAAGACATCTTTTGCAACAAGTAGGTAATGAGGTTCATCTTGCTCATTAACAACTGGACCAAATAGGTCTACCGACAATACATCACCTAACGCGTACGATTCAATTTGAGCATATTCAAGTGTTTTAGCATATCCGTAAAATTTATTTGCTTTACACGTGATACATGCATTTGTGATATCTTTTATGTATTCTAATGAATTCGGATAGAAATACAATCTTTTAAAAATCACCTCGAGTTTATTGGCACCAACATGGCCATAGGAATCATGGAGATAATCAATCGTGTCAAAAAACAATAAATTAGGCATACACGGTAGCTGATTACCATCAGGAAGTCTACGATATAGCGTTTTATTACCTAAATTATCTTTCTGGATGACATAATTCTTAGCTTTAGCTGCTTGTCGTTTTCGCGCCTTTTTATTGGTTTCAGGAATTTTTAATTCCAGATATTCCATGATTGATTTGATGTTTTTATCTTGTGCCTGAAATACGTGGATATCCTTTAGATGTTTCATAAGAGAATCTGTCATTTCCTGAGTAAAATTCACCTCAGTTGGTCTCATAGACGAAATTTGATTGACAGGAAAAATAGATGGTTTAGGAACATACGTAATTTCAGGAGCTTGAACTTTATATAAAGCTGGACGAGCAGTTAAATCATAGACAATATCGAAACCATGTAAAAGCACAATCCATGCAGCTTGTTTTCGATGAGTGGTAGCTAATGATTCACATTGTTTTACGATGGAATGTAAATCTTTTCGAATATGAATTTTGCTACCATGCATCCATATACCTAGTTTCTTGAACATCGTGACAAGAGTTAACATTTCTTTGTCATTGATCGTGAATCGTAATCTTTGATGTTCTTCAAACGGGATGCTTTGGTACATAACGATGCGAGGCTGGTTGTCTACCATTTGATACAACACACTATTCATCGCATCTGCAGTATACATAGTATCAAGATACATATCTTGACCTAGTTTCGGTGGTAATAATTTAAAGTCTTTGCGATATTCTTCGCTCAACCTTTGAAAAGCAATGTCTTGTTTTTCTCCCCACTCGAATGGGACCTTATCTGACGTCAAAATGTATAAATCTTTTGTGATTTGTTGGTATTCTGGGATGAAACGGGAATATAACCCAGTCAATCCAATCAGAGCCAACACTTCGTTTTTATTTTTTAATTTAAATTTACCATTTTTGTCAGTGTGTTTTTTGACAAATTCATCGAATTTCTGTATCTTTTGACTCTGTTTTCCAATCTGTTCTTTAGCGAGAGTAAAACCTAAATGATCTGTACTTTTTTCGAATAGTTTTGTTTTATTAGGATTCAATTTTAGACCAGATTCACGTATTTTGGTCAAAACAAAAATTAGGAGCTGAACCATCTCTTCAAATGTTTTCGCGCGTAATAAAACGTCATCGACATACTTCAAAATTCCTTTACGATTAGGAATGACTTCGTTAATCATTTCGATAAATTCTGCGGCACTCACATTAGTTCCGTAGGGGACACGAGTAAATTCATAAACCTGCCCCTCGAACTGAAAAGCAGTATACTTCATCGAGTCCGGGTGCAGTAATCGATTCATAAATCCCCATACAAAATCTAATGTGCTAAACCACTCATCATCTTCACCATCCATTATTATGTATTCTAATGGAGGGGGTTCGATGTAATTTGGTTGAAGCATATCATTTAGTTCATCAGGTGCCAGGCACCAACGTATGCTGCCATCTTTCTTTTCAACAGGGCATGACGTATTTATAAACTTTGACTTGCTACGGCGTACATATCCAAGATTTAACAGAATATTTATAGCTTTACGCATCCTATCTCGTTTACTCCTAGGGGGTTTATACTTTTCCCCGCGCCAAGATTTATTCGGATCAATATTTTCTTTAAATTGAAACTTGGTAGGAGAACCTGTATATTGACCAGGATACTTGCTAAAACAATCTGAGAATGTTAAAAATAGCTCGCGTATTTGTTTTAATCTTTTGCGTGTGGTCCATTTCAATTTTTGAATTTCCTTACAACGTTTATTCCAGTATCTTTTAAAAACTTCTGGACCGTCGTCCCGGTCTTCTGGATCGAGTAGGTCCCAGTCAACTGAATATTTTTTCATATAATGAACGCCTTCGTGTTCGTCTTCTTTTTCAAGAGTGACATGCGCAATCATCAATTGATTATAATATTCATCTTCTGACATGAATTTCAATTTTACTGGATAATTTTTATAAGTACAAATCGCTTGTTTTTGTTCTAGGTATGGTTGAATTTTCAACGCAGTCATAGCTGATCTACCTATAATCGTGATTGGATTGGATGAGTCAATAATATAGAATACGAATCTCAATTCGAGTGAGTTGAACATTGCTGTAATTTGTACAATGTGATTTTCTGATCTGACAATTTTATCATCAGCCAGTTTTAATAAAATTCCTTTCGAAATGCGAAAATATTTTACCAGGTGAGGTTTACCTTGACGAATTCTTTTCAATGTTTTAGATGAAATAACATTGACGTATGAACCAGTATCAAGCTGAGCAGGCATTAAAGCATCCTCAACCATGAGAGGTATCACACAGCTTGAATTATCTTCTGATTGCTCAGTGATTATTTGAGCTTTACTCGAATCTTCCATATCATTCATATCACCAGTAATTTTAATATTTTCAACAGGATTAGTATAATTTACTGACTGAATATTTTCTGAATTGTCATTTTCAGAAATCACACGACAATTTTTAAAATCTGAGGATTTTAAATCGTTTGACGGTTTGGTTTCTGGAGAACTGCTGACGTCAGCATTTATTTCATTGTTGACGACAGGGGTCTCTGTAGGTGACGATTTGGGTTTAAAATATTTCGAACGATCTTCTGGTCTCAAAATTTGATTAGGAATAGTAGACGGCTGACTCGCTTTGTCTCGAACTTTTGCATCAGAATTCTTTGATTTATTATTATCTGGTTGAAATTTTCTCATCTTAGTCAGCACTAATTTACCAGTACACTTCGGTGGGTATAAATTTTTAATGAAATCCCAGTGGTTAAGATCTTTCATCAAAGATTCCACAATCGTGCGATGTGCTGATTCAGCAATGAAATATCTTCTGGACGCGCTAGCATAGAAAAATCTTGCGTGATCGACGAAAATTCTATTTTTCTCGACAATAGGTCGTTCTTGTCTGCCCCATCTCGAATTGTATTCGATACATTTCAGCAGTTTTTGCGCTGGACGATATGAAACCGTTATGCGATCATCAGTTGTGTATTTCGCGAAAGCTCTGCGGTACCAGAAAAATCTGTCCGCAGAAACCGGTTTCTCTTTTGGAAGTTTGGGTTTGACAATAGGAAACAATAGAACTATCTGTTCAAATCTCACCTCGTCCAGTAGATAATTTATCATTTGCTCCATTAATTCGTCGACTTTATCGTAGTGAATTTTAGAATAATTCATTTCAAAGGTCAACATAGAAATGATAGCTTTTTTACGAGTAAATTTTGCTGCTTTCACAGCTGTTATTAAATTGTCCAGAGGAATAATTTCTCTGAGGTAGTCGGGCATAATAAAATCAGGATCTTTTGCACTACGTAGTTTTTCGAGACAAAATGCGAGAGAGTCACCAATAAGGACAAATTCATTCAATAATGAAATATCCACCTTGATCATTTTGGGAGAAGATCCTGTATCTGGTTTGATACATTCGTCAGACTCTAGTTTAAAGACTCCTCGGTGTCGTTTTCCACCGTCACCGGGGGTGTCCCTGACCTAGAATCATTTGAGGAATCATTTTCATTTTCATCTTCATGCTCCGTAGCAGAGGAAGAGACATGGTGTACGTTCGACTTTAAACCGGAATCCTTCGATTTTTGATCCGATTTTTTGTCTGATTTGGGGTTATTATTCGTTGCTTTTACAAACGGTTGTTTAGATGACTTGGCTTTCTCATCAGAAGATTTTTTATCTTCAGGAGGTTTTTTGCCAACGATCGCCTTTTTGACGCCAGAATCACTAGCCGCTTTCTGAATTTGCTTGAGTCTGCTAATAAACCTTTCCTCAGTCTCACGATCGGTTTGAGAAATACGGAGGCTAATTGTAGTCGGTAACTTTTCACATGCTAAGGTAATGATCGATTTCATACTCGAATTTTCTAGATTTTTTAGAGTTTCAATCCATTTCATAATAAGAGAAATCAATCCTTTGTTAGTCTCAGCATAGAGAGTACCATTGCGAAACTCTTGCATAGCTTCGTGTTGAAAAGATAGAGTCCAAATTTCTTCGTAAAATGCAGCCTCAAAGGTTGTGAAATCTTCTGAAGCAACTCTATCTTTTTTCCATTCAGCTACGTGATCGGCTGTCATTATTTGAAGGCATAAATCACACATGTGAAATTGTGTGAGATTTAAAGCAGCAACGAATTTCTTGTATATTCGCATAAAGTAATGAGGAAAATATTTCTCCGCATTACTATACTCGATACCTTTTGCCATCAACGATCTTGCAGTAATCTCTTGCGTCGGTCTAATTGAAATTGTTGAGCATCCTGCAATGCCACCGCTGCCACCTCCACCGCCTTGAATTTGGCCAGCTTCTAATCGTTTGAAGCGTTCTCCATACTGTTGAAGGTCGTTGATCGTCTGACCTTGCAGATCTTTCAGATTTCCAATTTCTAAGGTGAATTTCAAATCGACGGAGTCGACCTTTTCGTTGAAATTGTCGAAGTTTTTATTTACCGTTTCACCAAATTTCTTGAAATTTTGTTTTATCTGCGCATGACCTCGCTTCATGGTGTCTTTTAGGACATAATTTTCCTTTCTTAAATTATGGATTTCTAAACTATTCTGATTTATGCCAAGTCGAAATTTATCTTTATAAACTTCCAGCGATTTTAATTGCTGCATCATGGTGGCATATTTATATTGAGTAATCTTTTGTTCGTCCTCCAATGATTCGACTCGTTTACTAATTCGATAGTTCTGCACATCAGCAGCATCTCGGATCTTTTTAATTTGATTTTTTAAATACGATTTTTGTTGCTCCGGTTCCTTCGGCTCATCATCAAGATCTGGTAATACCTCATATCCAAATTCCGGATTTTCGTGTAATGATCCTTTTGTTGGAGTGGGGATAGGAGTGTATGGGAGAGGATGAGCGATGTAGGTCTCCGCTGGTTGTGAAAACTTGAGTGAAGGAGCAATATAACTTTCGGAGCGTAGAGCAGATGTTGCGATATTGGGATGAGGAGTAACGTCTAGATCCGGTAATTCATCGAATTCAACCCTTTTCCATACTGTTGGTTGAAATTCAAAATCATCATTTGATTCGTCTGACGATTCAGTAATATCAATGTGATCTTGGGCCTCATTGTCCTCAGGAATATCCTCCAGACCTTTGTTTGGCTGAGGCTGAGAAACGGACGGTTCATTTTGACGAAAAGTTGGAGCTTGATGTGAAATAGAGTCATCAATGGAGGGGGGAGGTACCCCAGTATTCGGTGGAAAATCAGGAACAATAGGACGAAAAGCAGACTGATTTATACTATCAGGTCGTCTTACCCTAATATTAGAATCTTTTGATTTTTCTACAACTGGCGCTTTATTGGCATAAATGCCCTGTGGAGGGTTCGTAAATCCACGCGCGACGAGAGGAGGTCGTTGAGAAAAATGATCACTAGTCGAAGTCGAGGTCAGTGATTCAATTTCATTATTGGTGGCGAGATTTTCGAATTCGCGTGTCCAGATATCCACAGCTTGATCCAAAGCCTCGTTATATTCATCTGATCTATGGTGTGGCGTCAGAACACGTGATGATTTCTTGGTAGGGTGCGGCGGGAGGGGAGCAGATGCTCGATCTTTTGAGACTTGAGCTGCCAAGGTTTGAGCTGCGCGGGCGGCCTTCTCCTCGGCCTCTCGAGTCTTCTTTTCGCGATCCCTAGCTTCGCGTTCTTCTTTTTCCTTCCGTTCACGCAAGATTTTCGCCTTCTTCTCTTTTTCGGCCTGCAGTTTGGCAGCTTCGGCCTTTTTACGATCATTTTCGGCCTTCTGTTTCAGAGCTTCGGCCTTTTTACGCTCGTGTTCGGCCTTCTTACGCTCTTCTTCGGCCTTCTGACGCTCTTTTTCCATACGAATACGTTCAGCTTCTTCAGCCATGAATTTGGCAGCATCGGCATGAGCTTGAGCCGTGGATACGTCAGCTTCATGTGTTTGATCTTTTGACACACTGACAGCTTGATTTTCTAAATCATTTGTATCCGGTTGAGATGGCGGTTCGGTGGTATCTTTTGAATCACCGTTGCCATGTGGCTCATTATCATTTGCCATTTTAGAAGAAAGCCCTAAAGAATTACGAAAATATCGTTCTGTAATTTTCTGAATGCGTTTGCGACGAGTTAACGGTGTACGTTCGGGTCTCTGATAAGGAGATAAATCCGACATACACTGTTGCAATACGCAGGTTAATTTATTCAACAGATAAGCGAGCGGCGCTACGAATTAGATCGTTTGGAAGATAACAATAGGCGAAAAATTACGTTACGTTTGGTAGGTACCAACGTAAACGTAAGATAGGTAATGACGTGAACGAAAATTACGCGAGAATAGCGATGCGATCGTTTATACACTATCTTTTGGAAATACAATGCACAAAATATACAGCAAAAATATGCAAATTAAAAGCAAGAGAGAAAATTAAGGTGTTTTTGAAAGCAAAAACGTAATAAAAAAGAGTTCTGAGCTAAATAGCAGCAGAGAAAAAAGTTGTGCTTATAAAAGCAGCGGAAAAAAGAGAGTTCAAATTATTCCCAAAAGAGAATCAAAAAGTTTGCAAAAGCAAGCAGAAAAAATAGGTTCGGGTGGTACCCCGCTTACCTGACCATCAAAGGTTTGAAATCCGCGATTTCACATTAATGGGGTTGATCCCCGGCCCTGCAGCAGGAGCACCACGTGCAAGGGCGCCAATGACAGGGAGGAAGGAGCCTACATGCGCATTGTAGGTCTTATGGCCTTACCTTCACCTGACTTATCACGTAATCACAGATTATGCCCACGAAGGGACATCAAGAAACTTTATACACGTTTACCCAAAGGGTACATAAATAACACAACACATTACTTGCAATAAACTTCATATATTTAACCAAACAGCCTATCGGTAAGGCGGAGGTTCAACAACTATACCCAGGTACGTTTCCATACACTGGGAGTAGATACGCGAACACCTGGCCCAGTGTTACCACTAAGCAGGTGAGGACATTCCCTCCGTGACAAATTAATAAATTTTACCAAAAAGAATAAATTTTATTCAAAAAAATGATAAATTTTACCTATTTGAGAATTGGGACGCGTTATTATTTTTTTGGATAAATTTTATTATATTTTTTTTTCAGTGTAGGTGCATAAAAATACCAATTTCAAATTGTATTTTTTTTTCTCAATTCGGGCTTTTTATTTAATCGAAGTGTTCAAAGGAAAAAAGGGCTCTGCTCCAATTTGTTGGAGATTTCTGCATCCGAGTGCAAATTTTTAAGCCAGATATGCAGATTTTATGTCTGGAAAATTACCGATTTCTGCAAGAGGTAAAAAAAATACAGAAATACTAGAAATTCAATCCCGACTCGGAATCGAATTTCTAGTATTTCTGTATTTGGTAGGAAGAATTCTCCACCAAATATCCGGAATTTCTGGATATTTAGTGGAGAATTCTTCCCTCCCTCCCTAAACCTATCGAGAGAATTCAAGTTTTGTGAAAAAAAAATATATATGTGACCCTGCCGGAAAAAGGGACCTTATGTAAGAAAAATCGATGTCTTTATTTTTATGTGTTTGGTCCAGATTAGGATTTTCTTTACACAAGGTCCCTTCTTTCCGGCAGGGTCACATACATAGAAATTTTTGTCAGAAAACGATATGACTTTACCTATTCAAAAATTTCAGTTGAAAAATTGAACTTCAAATCGGACTTAACTTCGAGTTGAAATTCATACGTTTTGCAGAATATTTTCTGCAGAAAAAAGTTAATACCCCGACCACGCAGTGTTCGAATCAAGCTAAAAGGGGTACATTCTCATAAGCATACTCCCAACCAGCCCCTCTTGCTAGACAGGAAAATTTTTCGAAGAAAGAAATTTTTTGATTTTCAAACGTGATTTTGAAAAAAAAAATTGTACTCGCTTCACATGTAACTCTCTAAATCCACTTCTGCTTAGTTAATTCCCAATTTGTCAGAAAAAATTAGTTATTTTGGAATTAATGAAAAATCACCCATTCAAAAAAAAATTAAATTTTACCGATTGAAATTTTGATGTTTTGTACTAAAAAATCTTGCAATTTTTCAATTTTTTTTTGCTGAAATCTCACTCACTTTTTTTCTTTGAATTTGACCTCCCTCCTCTCCATTTTTTTCTGAAATTCTCCTTTCTTACATAATTTCTAGTTGTGTTTATGGGTACTCTACTTTCGACTTCTAAAAAAAAATCGGAAGCAACTTCGATGCCATAAGCAAAGATATAGAGTGAGGAGGCTCAAGCCCCCCCCAAATCATTTTCTGTGTATTTTTTTCACTTGAGAAATTCGTAAATCCTTAAATTTCACTATCAATAATTTCTAATTAATTTCTTTTTTTCGAGCTACTTACTAAAAAACTTCAAAAATCACGAAATTTCTACACCAAAGTAATGGAATTTTTTTCAAACAACGAACTATTTAAAAACGAAATGCTCGAGCTCGATGTATTTTCACAAATCATTCTCAAAATGTGACCCTGCCGTAAAGAAGGGACATAGTGTATAAAAAATCGATGTCTCATTTTTCACGTTTTTGGTCCAAATGACACCAAATCTGGACCAAACATAAAAATCAAGACATCGATTTTTTTTTTTACACAAGGTCCTTTCTTATATGAACCCCTTTCCTTCTATTAGTTCTTCATACTTTGTAAAAGTTCAACTAAAAGTAAGGGTAGAAAATTTTTTTCAGGGTAAAAAAATCAACATTTTTGTTTTGTGTTTTTTTTACGTGCTGCTCAAGCTCCTCCCACAACCAAAAAAAAGTCACATTCCATCTCCGCTCATGTTCGAGACGTTTCGAAGTCTACAAAAAATTTAGAAATTTTCCATCAAGAAATATCAATTTCAACTCGGAAGTTGCAAATTTTGAAAACTACTGCTAATTCCATAATTAGATCAATTATACAAGATTTTCCTACCATTTGCTAATTTTCTATTTTCAATCAAGAAATTTTTCCATCATTTGCTTATTTTCAATCAAGAAATTTTGCCTACCTTGAAAATTGAAGGAGTTTCAAGCATTTGAAATTTCGAAAATTTTCTAAACAAAAATTTTGAAAATTTGATCCAACCAGTTCAAAAACACTGAAAAATCTACCCCTATCGTGAAAATCCTTTCAAAAAAATTCACATAAATTGCACTCGTTACGATCCATGTGCAACAAACACCCGTATATCGGATTGGTAATGCATTACATAGCGGTAATTTGGATCGGTACACGAGTACATTAATTACGTGGTACCTACGCGTAGGTGCGGTTCATATACCTCTTTGGTAGACCAGATCGAACGATGACTTGCGATTCGAGGTAAAGAATCAATTTTGACACGATACGATTCGGTGTTTCGAAAGGCGTATTTTGATAGCCTACTTCTTACGGTACGATTATATTAGCAGGCAATAAACGAATAACCGAATACGCGGACTCGGACGTTCGTCGTCGGCAAACTATTAAAAGCGACCACTTTCTTTTTCTATCAAAGAAAAAAAAAAACCTCTGAGCATACACACGGTTATTGTTATACGTCTACGTACGAGGATAAATTTATCGTATACGTAGGTATTTTTTTTTCTTTCGAGCAAGGACGACAGTCCGGACGCCCGAAAGGGGAAACTGCGAGAAAAATAAACGCTTACTTGGCGTAGTCTTGTTTGCAATAAATGGAATCGTCTTTGATATAGCAGGAAGGTTGTTTTTCCAGTACGAGTTGACATATACAGCATCGTAAACATTGGATATGCCACGATTGATCGGATACTTGTAACAAATACTTATCGGTGATTGGTTCGGTGCAAGCTGCGCAATGCCGATGCTCTGTCTGTAAATAAATAACATAATTTTTCGCATTTAATCGAAAATTTTTATAATGACAGAAACTATCTCAATAAACCTGCCAGAAAGGCGGTGTCTTATTAAAATTTACCATAAATATTTTTAATAAAGAATCGACGGGGGGTTCTCGCGCCATTAATAAACTTTAAAGTGAGATATCATAGTTGTCGAATATTTTTTTCGAATTATAAACTGCGCTTGGAGACGATGCATTAACGTCTACGCTTCTACGGCTACTCGAAAAAAAAAATAAAAAAACATAAATTTTAGCTCGCTCAATGCAGGCTGGCGAGAAATTTCGAGACTCAGCGTCGGAACGCGAGTAGGTACTAGGTAGCCGAACACAATTTATTCCCATTTACATAAACCAATAAATCGACTAATTCTGTCCTTTGAAGAAGTGGTTGAAAAAAAAAACCGAACCGTTTCGGTAGTGCCGAAAATACGTCATTTTTATGTGTACCTGTCGTTACTCTCGGACCTGTTGGGAAGATTGAGGTGCTGGTTCGTGGGATGCTACTGTGCATAGTGGTTGGGTGCGCGGTTTCGTGCCAGTATTTTTAACCGGCGTACTACAGACTCCCGGAGCTGAGCGGTGTCGTCAGCAAAGAGTACCTGGATACGTGTTTTGTATTCGGAGTACTTCTGGAATTTAGGTGTAAATGGGCAAGGATTGGGTAGTCTGGGAGGACTGATAAGTAGGATTTTATCTCGTGTGTTGGTTTGAATTTTAAGTTCTGATGTTGAATTGGAAATTTTTAGAGATTTTTTTGGGGTTTTAAGGACTGATCCATTAAGATAATTTATTTTGAGCATCGAATCCTCATTCGAGTTGACAGGGTGAGGAGAAATTGGGTAATATTGATTTAAAAATGGGTACATATTTTTATTAATCAAAGTTTCTTCCATACAGATTTTAGCCATCTCAAATGAAAAGTGATGAGGTGGTCCAAGGCGGTTCAAATTCCCTTCCAAAATTGAATTATTTTTAGGATTTTTGACATTCTTTCTCAACAACCAAGTAATTTCTCGATTGACTTGTTTCCTATTGCAAAAACACAAACACAAATCACGAAGTTATGATAAAAATAAGTACTCAAATTTTCTTCATTTTTCGACGATTTTGTTCTTATTTTTGGAATCTGAGAATTGAGAGTTCAGTTAACTTGAAGCCCTTACCGTTTTTATTTTGGAGGTATGGATTAATTGATCATATTAAATAAATTTTTATGATTTCTTGACACCCTAGGAATTCTTCCCTCCCTCCCCATCCTCCCACCAAGCACCAAGGTTTTACCGATTAATAATGAGAATAATGTGCCATTCGTAATATGAATTTTTCTCATTCTTGTGTGTCATCTGGTTCTAAAATGACCAAAAATAAGAAAAAAATGAGAATAACCAAAATTTAAAAATATTCAGTCATTTTTGAGTTGGAAGAAATTTCAAAAAACGCGAATTTGAAAAAAAATAGAAAGAAATCGAAGCTTGCGATTTTTTTTTTGAATGTTGTATTCAATTTCAGCAGCTCAAATCAAAATATCGATTTATTGCGAGATTTTGAAAATTGAAAATTTCAGAGAAAATATGGTATTTGTTTTAGAAGAAGGAATTCTTCACCAACGATGAAATTCAAGTATCACAACCGAAAAATATCGATTTTTTGATTTTTTTGGGATGGAATTTAATTCAATTAACGTATTTTTCTGTACCCATTTTACCAAAAAATAGATTTTTAAAAAAAATCTCAAGTTGGAAAAAATTAGGGGAAGTCTGACTTTTCTTCTACATAAAAAGTAATATTTTTCGATAATCTTTGTCTTTGCTTCGCGCAAGCCAAATTATTACATTCAGATTACAAACTTTTCAAAAAAATTTACCTTCTGGCACCCGTGACAGTGACTTGCCTTTCTTTTAAGTTCATCGAATCATGATTTTTGAAAGTGGTTTTTTTGGAAACGTACTTTCTCGTTTATTAATTAGTGAAAATTATCGAAAAAAATATTTAGAAACGGTCAGAACTGCAGTACAGGAGAGAAACAGTGAAATAATTTTTACTGAAAACAAATCAGTGAGAAAATTCTCTAGAATGTCAGTGAAAATTCACTGATGAGTTAGTGAAATCGATGAATTTAGCTTAAAAATTATTGAAAATCTTTGAATAATCAGTGAAAATTTGAAAATTAGTACATTTTTCCTATATACTGCAATTCTGACTGTTCACCTGCGACTTTTCTTTGATTCAGAATGATAGAGTAATTTTAAAAAAATATGTGGCGAAGGTCACGATGATGTCTTAAATCATAATGTTGAAAAAAATGAGAAGTGGGAAGTGAAAAAAGAAGAAATCATTTGTCAGGTTTTCCAAGTGTCTATTGATAACTGAATGATTGGTTTTGGTTGCAGTTTTCCGAAAAAATTTCACTTTTGATTAACTCAAGCTCAATAAATTACTCCATTTCAACAAAAATTGATGATATTTTCTAAAATTTCATGTTTTTCCCCTTGAAAACCACTGTCCCCTTATTGATTTTTTTATTTAGTTAGAGAAGCTGTAATTTGAGCCAATTTTATAGGAAATTGCAGGTGTTTTTTTAAAAAGAATTTATTGATTTGAAGCACGTGATTTTTGATTTTTTGACGGGTGGGGGGAGGAGCGAGGTAAGCAATTAATTATTTGAAAAGTAAGGAAAACACTTTTCAATTTTCATATATTTTTTCTGTCTACTGTGGGCGCAAAAGTCGCGAAATTGACCCAAAATTCACCGAAAAAAGTCGCGAATTATCTCTAAATTACTTGAATTTCATTTTTTTTGTACAATGCAAAAAAATTGAGAAAATTTCAGCTTTTTGAACAGTTTTTCTTAAAAATGTTCTCCTTGCTTCGGTCGGGCACATAAATCAGCGGTGCCCACCTATTTTCTCATGGATTCGGGAATAAATTTTTCGGGAGTTTTGCTATTCCAGGAATTTGATCATTCGGGAAATTGACCTGCGCGGAATTAAATCAGCATAATTGCATCCTTCTTAAATTAATAGCCTTCTTCCCTTCCATTCCAAATAACGGAATATTTTAAAGCGGAAAAAATGTGTCTTTCTGGGAGACCTCGATTGAAATTATTAAAAAAAAGGAAGCATCGTGTTCATTTTCTAAAAAATTGAAAAAAAATGGAAATTTTGGAATTTTTACCGGGATTTGTTCATTTTTTTTGGATTTGATTACATTTCTTCCGATTTGAAATTGTTGGAATTTTTTCTGTAATAAATTGGATTGCATAGATTTTTTTAGAAGAGGGGGAAGAAAATGGAGAGGTATTTAGACATCAAGGGGAAAAGTCGCGAATTTTGAATTTCAAAAATCTATAGACACTCTGTTAGTGGGTTGGATAAAAATATTCGAAATTTTTTGCAAATCTCAGTGTATTTTAAATTCATGATTCGATTCATATTTTTCAATTTTGAAGGCAAAACTATATGAAATTCTTCTAAAGATGCAATTCTAAAAATTTGAAATTAAATTTTTTAATTTTCTTGAATTATTCTATGTTGAAATCCCAGCTCCTTACCCTCTCCTCCCTGTCGAGCCTCCATCTACTTTGAGTGATTTTTTCAAGACACTGGAAACTTGCAAAAATCGTTTTAAAAAAATTGAAAATTGTCTCATTTACAAATAACTTGATGAACTAAAGTATACTGAAGTTTGGTCCCATTTTTTTCAACTTCGAGTACCTTGGGAAAGGAATTTCTTTCTTGACATTTCGGAAAGTAAAATCCTCATTATGAAAGACGAAAGGGGATCACAACTAGATACATACACCTATTTATCAATCTCTCGCTGGGAAATCTCTTCATCAAATAATGAAACAGGATATGAAATATGGACCTAAAGCTTCTGCCGAATTTGTTTTCCACCATTCAATTCATTGTTCCGGTTTACGAATCGAATACCCTCGAACGAAATCCTGCCTCCCAACACCCATACCTGACTAACAAGTATTTTTTCTCGAATCTAAATCAATACAAACGAATTATCGATACTTGAGCCTCGTAAACTCATCAAAAAGATAACATCGCCACCCTTTCGGCATCCTTAACCTAACAGAACCTCCTTTTCGTTACTCCGTTCGTCGTATTTAGCTACCTCTAAAGTCAACTTAGCTCATCCCTTCGTAATGGTGCCGGTCTCGCCATAATTTTCATTACTTAATCCGCACCCCAAATTACTCGTTACAGTATCTACACGCCATCAACTTGTACGTACATTGTACGAACCTTCGAGAGAGAAAATATGACGAACCGTTTACAAACTGGTAACTTGACAAATCTACGTTCGTCCCCTTCGCTTTACTCTATTGTTTGACTTTTCGACAAAAATCTTTCCGCATCGATGGCCATACCACAAACACCCTTTTTCACCATTGTCCCAAAAACATTTTCCAAACAACGTACATACGAAATATGGTTCGTTGTGGTATTGTCAAACACGGGCGACGACCATCGGTACCCTGAATATGGATATGGCACATCAGCCTTATACCTACAATTTCATATCGATACCGCGGAGATGAGGCAGAGGGTATTCTGTCGTTTACGTAGCGTGTGGTCTACTCCGGGACTCTGCAAGTTGTGTGAAAACATGAAAATTTATATAAATTTCGAATCAATTCCGATGATGTTTTCTGGTGGCTTCGGCCTGCTGCTTGTTTCTCGTATTTATACGAGAGGTTTTTTGTGCCGGATATATATTCTCTGATGGGTATACGTAGGCGCACATAAATGTCGAATTGAAATTTCAAAACCGTGATGGTTTTGCCCTCGTGCGAGAGAAAACCAGTTTTCGAAAATATTACAAATACGCGCACGAAAAAAGAAAAAAAAAATACCAAATAACGCGATACGATTATTATAATTTATCGTCATTTAAGACAAAACGCCGGACTCAGGTTCAAGACCTCCTAAGGTATATTTAGTCTTCATACTGTGACATAATAGTCAATAAGTATAGCATTATACGAGCTCATCAACTCGCTCAACTTGTTTAAAATGATTTGCTCTGCATGGTATTTTTTTCATTTATTAAAAAAATTGATAAGTGCATTTCGAGCGAGCTCGAATTCCCATCCGACGTGTTATTTTTTCCGGCCTGTCTCCGGAGCGTCATCCTGGCCGAATAAAAACTTCCACCGGAGCGAACGACGCGGATGAATGAATGTCGAATTTCTGCGATTTTTGCGCTGAAATGGCCATAATAAAAATGCTCGCAACGATTTGTACGCTCGTAAAAGCCGCAGCGGCCGTATCTGTGGATAAATAAATTAAAAACAGTTCGCGATCGTATATTTTTTTAATGTAGGTGTGTCGTGTGCGTCGAACACTTGGCCAGTGTTAAAAAACCAGTCCCCCGGCGAGAATCTGAAAACCGTCCGTGTGTTGTGTCCGAGAGAGATCTTTCATTCAATGCAGTTTTCATTAAATCCCGAGTATTTCGCCCGATTCTTATTACCAATGCGCCTATATTAAAGTATAGGTAAACGTAGTACATCCTATAAATGCTCGCTGGTTCCGCGATTACGTTTTTCTACATCGATGCGACTGACCATTTGGCTCGAGATGATTTTAAATCGCCTAATATAAACTGATTAACGTCCATGTTCTCATTATCGTCTTCGATGTAAGGTCATCAAAGTGGTTTCAACATTCAAGGTATTGCTGGATGGATGCGGACGATTGTGAGATATGATAGGTTGGGTGACATCTTCGCCAGCCCGAGAGGATATTTGTACCTGTGTGCGGAGTTACGTAATTATGGGGTAATTTTTTATCATTTTTTTTTCAGTATGGGATGTTCAAGTATCTGAGTAACGAAGGCTTGTTGGTACTGGCTTGTTCTGATCAGATTTTCAGATCAGAAAGATTTTTCAAAAGTATAATTTTTGACCTTTTTTCCCCCAAAATTCTTCGTTAGAATAGAAATTGATTCAAAATCAAAGGTTTATTGGCCAATGAAACCAACAAACCTGGAAAATTGTATAGGGTCATTCCATGTCAGTTCGTACGTAAAGTGGTAAGGGGGGAATCGGTGATTTTTCTGGTTTTTTTTTATGCGAGTAGACCTCGATCTCGATGAAAGATGACGAATGCCGCAAACCGCAGCTCCTCAAGTCTTTTTTGAGGGCAGCCACGAGCCTTCAAAGTTTTAAGGTAAAGTTGGATTGGTAAATTTTGAGCGTAGATAACTCGAAAACTATGATAGGTAGAAAGTTGAAACTTTTTCCATTGTGTAGGGCCTTTGATGAGCTTTTTGATGGTTTTTTGAAAATCAGTGTTGCCACTTTTTTTATTGCCAAAAATCAGCTGTAAATATTTGAAAATAACATTTCCTTATCAGGTACACCTTCAAAAAATCTGAAAAAATTTTCCAAAGTACAACTTTACATGCTGATTAACATATTAAAAAATCGAGCTGACGTTTTTTCGTATTCTCGATTTGAAAAATTCCATAGATGAGAAGAAAATACAATTTTTCTTTTCAAAAGTCGTAGTTGCGTAAAATTAACTTATTTTCATCAATTTCACACCATATTCAAAGAAAAAGTCGGTAAAAAAATTCTAAATCGAGAATACGAAAAAAGTCAGCTCGATTTTTTAATTTGTTAATCAGCATGTAAAGTTGTACTTTGGAGAATTTTTTCAGATTTTTTGAAGGTGTCCCTGAAAGGGAAATGTCATTTTCAAACTTTTACAGCTGATTTTTGGCAATAAAAAAAGTGGCAACACTGATTTTCAAAAAATCGTCAAAAAGCTCATCAAAGGCACTACACAATGGAAAAAGTTTCAACTTTCTACCTATCATAGTTTTTGAGTTATCCACGCTCAAAATTTACCATTATACAACTTTACCTTAAAACTTTTAATCGTGGCTGCCCTCCGAAAAGACTTGGAGAGTTGCGGTTTGCAGATTCGTCATATTTCATTGAGGTTTACTCACATAAAAAAAATCAGAAAAATCGTCGACCCCCCCCCCCCCCACCACTTTGCGCACGAACTGACCTGGAATCAGTTATTTTTCAATAAGGATTGCTTCTTTACATTTTTTTTCTACTTTAATTTTTCATGAAAATTTCTCCCTTGTTTTGCTCGGGCCAGAATTTCATTTTCTTTTTCTCTCATCAAGTATCATTATTCGACTTCATCAGTCAAATCTCACAGTTTGGATTTTTCTGTATCTACGGAATTTCTCTGTTATAGTTGCCTTCATTGGATAATTTTTCTTCCATGAGTTGCAATTGGATGGATTTTAGTTTCATAAGTATTGAAGAATTACTTGAAATCGGGGATATGATGAGGAAAATTGAGAAATCAAAGATCCCTGAAAATTAATGCTAAAATATCTGCTATTGGCGAGTTTTGTTTGATTAATTTTTTGGTGTTAAATTCTAGGGATGGTGGCCCGAATCCAAATGTTTCGGGTTCAGGTTCGCGGTTTAGGGTTCGGGTTTCAGGTTCAGGGTTTTCAAGTTCCGGGTTCGGTTCCGGTTCGAGCCATCAGGCCCAGAATCGGGATCTTCCGGGTTTGGTTCGGGTTCTGATTTTTTTTTAAAATAATTTGAAATGAAAAAAAGTTTATTTTTTTGATTTTTTTGAACTGAAATGTATTAAACATCGATCGAAAAGATGAAACAAAACGATGCATATGAAGGTGGAGGTGTAATTTGCGCAAAAACCTAAAAAAAAAAAGATTAATGATCCGGTTCGGGTTCAAAGTTTTTCGGGTTCGGGTTTCGGATTCAAAGTTTTTCGGGTTCGGGTTTCGGATTCGGGTTCAGGTTCCATTTTTTTGGGTTCGAATTCCGGTTCGGTTCGGGTTCGACCAAAATTATTGGGTTTTCCGGGTTTTGGGTTCCGGGTTTGGTTTGTTTGGTTTGGTTTGGTTTGGTTCGGTTCGGTTCGGTTCGGTTCGGTTCGGGCCACCATCCCTGTTAAATTCCACATCGAAAGTTTCCATTACCTTATTCAGAATCATCTGACAACTTCCTAAAGAGTTATGCAAAAAAACATTGTCATATTGGGTGGGAGGGCGAATTCTTTCCAGGATTTTTTTCCAAGCTATTATTGTCAATTTTTCATAAAATCAAGAAAATGTGTCGAAAAATTTTCTGAAGTTGAAAACAAATTGTTAAATTTCATCATTTTCTTCACTTTTCATTTGAAAATCTATAATTTTTTGAAAAAAATTTCTGTTTAAATTTTTGATTTTTAAAAAATAACAAAGTTATCTTCAAAATCCAAATTTTTCATTTCAGTTACATCCAATTTTTTTTCAAAATATTTACCGATTTACTTACTTTACTTTAATTTTTCAATTTTATGCTCAGAAAATTTTTAAAAATGAAGTAAAAACGAACCAGAGTTTGTTTATTAGAAAGAAAAGGTCAGAAAAATTGAAAATTTTCTTCTAAAATGATTTTTTCATTTATTTCAACACAGAAATAAAAACGTCATCCCAAATGAGATATGTACCTAATCACTTACGAAAATGTTTTATCTTACGTTTGTATGCAATTTCATATCTTTTTTGGGGGAGGGAGTGGGGAGTATCATATTAGGTCTTCTCTATTTTCTTATTGATGAAATGAAAATATTTTCATTGAGTAAAAACGAGAATTTTTTTTTTCAAATTTTGAAGTAGGATTGCTTTTCAAAAATTTCACACGTATCAAATACAAATCAGTGTTCATTTTTAGACCAAGGTTTCTCTTTCTCCTCCTCCCAGAATTGAACTTAACCATTCACGTCCTAGTATTTTTTTTCCATTTTTCAGGAAACAATTTCTGTGGTGAAGTTTCCTAGTTAACTTTCCAATAATTTTTTTCAACGTATACAATTTCACGCTGCCAGTTTCATTTTTCGTCATTTTTGTCTTTTGAGCATTGTTTTGATCTAAAAGACTTTGTTGAGTTTTTCCATTGCTCAATTTTTTCAATCTTTGTATTTGTCCAAACGCTCATTTGGAAGAAAATTTTTAATACTTTTTAGATATCGAGGTGTGGTTTGGTGAAGTATCAAAATTTTTTCTTTGGTATTCTTCATAACAGAATGATTTTTTTGTAATTGTGTCTGTGATGGAAAAAGAAGTGAAACGGGGAAAATTTCCTCAATAAACATCTCAGGGATATAGAATAATCATAATTGAAAATTGAAATCGAAAATCTCAGGATACCTCGGTAATATTTCATTATTCACACTTGGAATTCCTTATATACTATACTTCTCTTTTTTAATTTTTTTCCACCAAAATCGTATCAATTTCTAATGCTTCATCAAGAATCTAATGCGAAAAAGAAAAAAAATCAATTCACACCAAGAAAGAATATCAATTCTGACATAAAATCCTGTTGCCACTCTTTCTTAGGTACCATAGTTGTAAATTTATCACATGAGTATTCAAAAGATTCAAGGAAATATTTGCTATTTTTTGGCACCAATTTTGATTAGTTTCTCATTAGAACTTGAATGTTTGACATTTTTACTAATTACACACCTAAAAGTAAAAATATATTCGGTCGTATTGCCAATTTCTGGCACTTCATTTTCCACTTTGCAATTATCAAGTTTCGAAAAAAACCTTTCTGAAGGACATTCCCCCAAAAAAAACCAACAATTTTTTACCCTAACTTCAGCCTCGTCCTTTCGCTACCTAATTTCAACCAAATCCTCCTGAACCGATTACGCCATTTTTGTACACTTTTCGGGTATAAATTACCATTTGAAAATTTCCACTACACCTCGAACCGACCCAGTACATATTGCGTTACAGTTTTCAACATCGTAGGTTCATAGCAGTTGTTGCGCACCTAGCAAAATGTTATGTAAATTTGTCATCTGTTAGCAGTAAATTTCGCTGCAATTACTCAACCAAACGACGTCAACGTCGTAAATCGTGCGCCTCAAAATGAGCCAACCTGCAGACGTAAAAATCGACTGCCTTTTTGGAATACTCGAGAATTATTGTAAATCTCACGAGCATTTTTTGATGACCAATACTTTGAACCCCGTCAGCAACGATACGTTTCAACATTTCAATAGCTTTCTTAAGCTTCCTACAATTTCACGCTGTCACCTATCAGAAGTTTCTTCGTGAAAATATGAATTATTACCTTCTCGGTTTCTAGATCTTATTCACGCGTCACAGAATGTAAAAATGCCTAAATACAATCTCCAACTACCAAAAAGATGGAATATGGTAGACAACGTTTAGAGAACGTCGCAACAATGAATAAAACCGCATGTTTAACATCAGTCCCAAGACGACGGAGGGTTTGAACCGGGCCACCCTTGTGTTGTCACCCCTTTTTTTTTTTTAATAATACAATAATTCGACTGTATATCATTTTATATGGCCATATAATAGAGTGGCATGTCCGTTTTCGGTGTTACTTTTCATTTATAAAGTGTCCTCAACCTACTACCATAATAAATTGAAAAGCATACTACACGTTTTTCTATTGTGTCAAAAGTCATATTTTTGCCGGCTTCCCTGCTCCTTGTACGGTACACCTCTTATACCTACTATTTCTTTCCTTTGCACGGACAATCGGATTATATATTATTTACTACTTTTCAATAATAGTCTCGAGTATGGTACTTATACGTTTAGATACGTCGTAGGCTCAGCATCCTATATATGTATTTAATATGCGAGAGTATTTTCACGCGATGGGTAGCATGTTTCCTTTCCTTTGCAAGGGTGACTTTTTCTATAATCTTATCGATGGTTCGATTCGATTTTCAACAATGAGTAGTTTTGTATCAGCGGCAGCCTGTGTTCGTTGTTGAAATGACCTATACAGTTTGGAGTATTATCCAAGGTCTGGTGGTAATTCGTACGTTGTTGGTATCACTCCCCGCATTTGTTTGCCTATTGTATTTTTATTGATATACTTTCCAGTATTCGAGAAAAAGTCTTTGATTTTGACAAAAAATTGGTGAGCTGATTAAATTTGAGTGGAGCACCTTCCGAATAAATTTTGAGATTTCAGAACAGAGGGAAAAGAGGCTAGATGACCTTAAAAAGAGACCACTTTTGTAAAAAAAAAAAACTTATCTGTTATTCATAGATCCACTCACCATTTTTTTCTCAACCAGAAAATTGAAAAGTTTCAGATCACGAAAATGAAGATTTTTTGATTTCCACAAAGTTCAAATGTTCACTCGAACAACCTCAAAATCGAGCAAAAATTATTTCTAGTCACTTAGAACAAAAAGTTTTGGTAGAATTTGTCACAAAAAAGTTTCTGACAATGCTGGATGCTGCCCACTGCATTTTAATTCACACAGTTTTCATAAAATTCAAGTGGTTCAATAAATGGCTAAAAAATCGAGTCAATTTTTTTTGGTCATTGAAATTGAAAAATACTTTTTAGAGGATTTTTTTGCGCTAATGCTGTCCAGTTTCAATTAAAATTTTATGAAAATTGTGTGAGTAGAATCCAAGCTGCTAGCACTGCCTGAAATTTTTTTTGAATTTCATGAAAAAAATTGCTCCAAGAGGCAAAAAAATTCTCCCTCGATTTTGAGATGTTAGAAAGAACAATTTGTATTTTACAAAATATTAAAAAATTTGATCTGGAACTTTTCAATTTCTTTCAAAAAAGGTATCCGTATCCAGTTCCAAGGTCAATGATTTAAAAAGGTGCAGAAGCTCAAATCGAATCACTCAACATTGATGTGTAAAAATAATTATAATGCTGAAGTCATATGAAATGGATGATCGAATTGCCGAAATTTTTTCTCCAATTGCATTTTATTAAACTTAAAAAATGTCTACAGATCCAAAAGTTACAGAAATGTCAAATATCAATTTAGAAATACTCGGAGCGAATTAATGGTTCCAAATTTCTCCCCCTCCTCCTCCATAGCATTTGTGACCCCCCCCCCCGGGCAAAAAAGTTGAATTTTTACCAAAAATTTTTTAACGTTTCGTGCCAAATTGTAAAATTATTCAATTTTTTACATAAAACTTGAGAATTCTCAATTTTTTATCTCAAATTATTTTGATTTTTGAAATGTTTAATTCATTTTTTGTTTGTAAAATGGCATTTAAAACGAATTCGAGGAATCATAAAACTTGGATTTCGATAACTTATTCGATGTACCTAAGTAAATTTAGGCCCTTTCAGAAGGTTCATTTTCCAGGCTGGTGTTAAAATAATTCCAAAATGGATTCAAAGGCTTCTCTCCTCCCTTGAAACTATCTTTTGAATTTTTTTTCGAATGAATCTAATTTCCCAAAATAAAAAATCCGTAATGGCCATTTCCTCGATTTTTTTGGTTACATTCATTCTCATTGAAAAGTATTTGGTCTTAAAAAGATCAAAAACTAAAAAACTAAAGAACTGACCCAAAAAAATTCTGAAAAAGTGGAGAAATCTCTGATGAAATGACAAAAAAATAATTATCCTAAAACATTCGAAAAAATATGTATCAAAAAAGTGATAAATTGAGTAACCAAAAATCAAAGTGTTGAAATTATTGGAAAATGATCAAGAAATTGAATAAAAGAACAAAAAAAAGAAAAAGTCCACTTGAAACCTCATTTAAAAAAAAAGTGATCAATTGACTAAAACTCAAAGTAATGAGCTGGTTAAAAAATTGTCAAAAAATTTGATAAAATGACATAAGCAGACCTAAAATTAGGTAACTGAAAAATCATAGCAACAAATTGTTGAAAAACTACCAAATGAAATAAAAATGACCAAAAAGTAATTATCTGATTAAAAACCAGAATTTAATGAGCTATAAGACTTGTGAACTGCCAAAAAATTTGATAAAAATAGCACATAGGTAATTAAGTGATTTAAAACCTCATAAAATGGCTGAAAAATGATAAATTGAAGTAAAACCTCTTGAATTGAGAAAAAAATCAACTGGCCAAAAACTAGCAGTGATTCGATGAAAAAGAAAATATTTGGAAATAAATGAATTTGGGAAAAAGAACTTGGGAAAATCCTACTCGGATGTACCTATTTGAATTTTTTGCAGCTGGATTCCAGCTACCAATTTTTGTCCACCACTAAAATTTATGCCATTTTGTTAGACTTGATAATTTGAAAAATTTTAATAGATAATCGATAAAATATTGGCAACTGATAATTTATAGAGAAATTGTGTTCCTAAAAAATGTCAATCATAATTACATGGAATAAAATTCAATATTTTGATACGTACAAAGTCATTTTCAAAACCTACCCATAATTTAAAAGCTTTTGCTCTAAACAAACATTGATTTTTTTCGGAGGGTGATTGGAATTCCCCGGAAAAGAAAAATCAAAAATTGCTCATCTTTGAGGTAACCTAGCTCCACTTGGGGGGGGGGGGATTTGGATGGTTTACTATTCTAATTTACTAGATCCCTCGACACTTTTCATCAATAAATCTAAATCTATGGTTTTTTTTTTCGATCCGCTTTTGAGTATTGTTTTGATTTATGCTTAAAAAATAACCATCGAGAGGGATTCTTTTCTGCACGATCCTTATTTATAAATTCAACCTCGGACATGCCTTTTCTAATGCATAAATAGTCTACGAAAAAAATGCATCTTGAAGAGAAATAACCGGAATTGGATTATTACCTGTTTTCTGTTGCGATTTTTAACATTCGAAATAGTATCGCTATTACGATTGCTGGTAAAATTGGAAGTTGAAAAATGATACGGTTTTTTGGTCGTAATTCCGTTTTCGCTTTTATTTTTCCAGCCCTGCACAAATACACGAATAACAAAATTAACCCTTTTGCAAAACGATTAAAAAGAATACAGAAGAGGTATCGATTACGTGGCGTACGTCTACACTACGTAGGTATTACGTATATGTATATGTATTTATAAGAAGGCTCGAAAGTCGTATCATCGTCATTTATAATATAATCGCGCCTCATTTATTCAACATACTCTCAAGATGTAGGAAAGGAGTGAATAAAAAGAGTTATAGGGCAGACGATGTGATCTATTATTCTTCATTCCTTTGAAGTGAATACCGCAACCGCTTCACTAACAGTTCGTCCGGTCTCATGAATCATCTCGCGGAGAACCCGTACAGGATTCTAAATTTCATCTTTGTAGTAGTTTCTTATATACGGTGTTTTTTTCTCTCTTCTAAAGTTTTTTTTTTTCTTCTTATAAGTACGAGTACCTCGCGTATATTATTGTTGCGGGTATATTACGATATCTATACGAGTCTAGACATGGTCTTAGAGATCGCGCTTATATTATCCAAAAACATCCGCTTATCGTTACTTATTGTCAATTTATTACTTCATTCACAAATAACCGAAGAGTTTTATGTAAAATTTATCAATTTTCATTGTTAATCTCGAGAGCTCTCCGGAGATGAGGCGTTGAGAAGAGATCAAAGAGGTGGGACTTTCGTGGGCCAAGTTTTCCATATGCAGTTGAAACGTGCTGGATGAAGGAACGAATGCGGTGTGAGGAAATGAAATATTACCCAGGTATGTCAAATATTTTCCAAAAATGAAATTTTTTACAGATATTTTTTGTACGAAAAAGAAACTCCAGACCTGGTCAAAGGTATTATGAGGGGGGGGGGGGGAATTCCGACTATCTACAATTGTGTCTTGAAAAAGAAACCACCCTTAGGCCATTGATTTCAGGCCTTTTAGAAGGGGTAGGATTGAACTTAATCTCAACTTTAACACCAATGTTTGATCCCTAAGGGTGGTTCCTACTTCCTATATCTATATTCGCGAATAAAAATTTGAAAATTTAAATTAATTATTGAATTTTAAGCTTTGAGGTTTGAATGTCTGTTTGAGAAAAAAAGTCCTTAGACAGAGTGATGAATTTAATTGCTGATTTTTGTAAATTGAAGTCTGAACCCAAAGGAGGAAAGAAAAATAATAATAAAATTGAGGGATATTTTTCATAATTTTATGCAATCAGAAGGGAGATTTTTTTATTGCCAAAAATTTCATCCCACAGAGCCTGTAAACAAAAATGTCATAAATTACAAATCATTCGATGTCAATTTTAGACTGCCGTAAATTACCCACCTGAAACAAATGTGTGACGTCAAAAAAATTTTCCTGTGCATTTTCATTGTTATCATGGAAAAGTAAAATTAAAATTTATGTACCGAATTTTTTGAAAGCTTTTTTGAAATCGCGTTAGCTAAAAAAAATTGGATCAATTTTCTACATGGTTGTTTTAGAGCTGGTATTGTTTGGAAATTTTCATAATTAAAAAAAAGATTTACTGAAATTAAATCATTGAAAATTCCCATCTAATTGCAAAAATCAAATTCGAATTTTACTAGAGAAAAATTATGTTCAGTTTCTTGAGCTTTCAGATTTCCTCAGATTTTCGTTTCCTAAATCGCTTCGAAATTTCGCCAACATTTTCGATGCGAAATCACTTTTTAATTTTTTGAAATTATTGTTTGCGGTGATTTTTAAAATTTTAAAAAAGATTTAAAATTGAAAAACATCTGGTATTTCAACGAAAAATCAAATTACTTAAATGTTAAAATGTATTTTTGACAAAATTATTTCACAATTTTTCAAAATTCTAACCAGAATATAAATTTTGATTACCATTATGTTTAATGAAATTTTTACAACCTGTCTCACCGTTTGAGCTAATTTTTTACTCATTGAAAGAATACTCAAAATCAAGTTTTCAACTGTCAAAATTGATTACAGTGACTCCAGGAGTAATTTCAGTACTTTAAAGAAAAATTATATTTTTCTGGCGGTTGCAGAATGGCCAAAAATAATAAAAATCGACTCCCAAGGTCAATTTCTGAGGGTGGGTTGAGATTCACTGCTCGTTGCTGTAGAAATTCACAATTTCAGGATGTAAAAAATACACTTTTCGAACTGTCTTCTTGATTTGAGTACCTATGTGGAATTCACGATTACGATACAATTGAATTTTTATAGTTCTCTGAGATGATTGCAGCTCCTTCTAAGTCAACTTGGGCTGATGATTCCAGACCGAATCGAAAATAAGCGCAATCGATTTGAAAAGTCGATTTTTGAAAATACTTTTAGATCAATTTTCAAATGTCTAGTTCATAATTTTCGAAAATTCGCCAAAAATCTGAAAATTGGTTTATTCAGCTAAAAATTGCATTCTGAGGTGTGGGTATTATACTCGTTCTGCGGGTCAAATTTTGGGTCGGTTTGTATGGACAAGGTGTAAAAGTTTCCTAGTTAGCAATTTTTAAAATTAGCGATAGAAGAATTTTATAAACATCAAAAATTTTTGCAAAAAATTATCCTCATTATAATAATTAATTTTGAATTGATTGAAATTACTTTCTCCCTAGCAAAAAAAAACGCTGAATGATTTTAAAAAATTTCATTCTCTAGCGAAACTAATTTTAATTTTTTCCAGTATTATGATTCACTTCACTGTACTCAAAATGCCAATTTGACATCGTGAAAAAGTCAAAATCCAGACACCATGCTACAAATTGTCGATTTTTTTAAGCAATATGTGAATATGACGCATTTTTGCTAATTTTGCCCCACAGAAAATCGAAACCAAATGTGCCATTATATGTGATGCTAAAAATTAAACTTTTTTCTGGCTCGTTAGGCAAGTTTTGTGTGCCAATTTGACGCCGTGGACGATTATCATTAACTAAACGTGGTGCTGAAAATTGAAAATTACCACTTCGAATTTTTTGTGTAATTTTCTTGCCAGTTGTTTTCTTAGTCTTTTTTTAGTGCAGGTTTGGGGATAATAGACTATAAAAAAAATAAAATTTATGGTCATTAGTGGCCTTATAGCAATAGTTTTGAGTGTGTTTTTCAAATACTCACAAGTTTCAAAATTTCTAACGGCATCAAAAAATTGTTAAAAATTTTCAAATGTTTTAAAAGTGCTCTCTTATTTCAAATTAGTGTGTCACTGAAACAGTCAGAATTGCAAGACAGGAAAAAATCAGCAAAATTCTTTGATTTTTAGGAAATTTTCACCGATTTTTCAGCGGTTTTTTTCACCATTTTGTTTTCTGCAATTCCGTACTCTGCTGCAGTTCTGGCTACTTTTCATTGATTTTCGATAATTTTTATTAATTTATCAATATTCCCCGCCAAAGAGACAAATTCAGTCATTCTACTCCGTACCTGCGACAAATTTTTTTCATTTCAAAATCCCAATTTTCCCGGATTCTTCTGTCACGGGCTTCAATTTCCTTTCATCATTTTCGTAACATTTTTCATTTCTTTCTGATTTAAAGTACAACTTTCTTGTAATTGGAATCATCTGACCTCTTTTCTGCTCGTTTTGATTCAATCCAGTTCTGCTATACTTGAAAATTGAGTTGAATAAATAAGTATAGAGAAGAACAACTTCATTTTACAATTTCTGTCTATTGAAAAATTCAGATTTCATAAAAATGAAAAATAAATCTTTAAAGTCTGATTAATCAATTTAAAAATCAAAAAAAATTCAGTTGTAAAAAAACAAATGAACATAAAAAATTTTCTGTTTTAAACCAAATTTTAGAGATATGTGTTGGGAATTCAGCGTTTAAAACATTTTTATGTTTTTTTTTTCTCAACTACTATAGAGACAGGATTTCAAGATTTCAGATTTTCATTTCGATGTAATTTTTATGATTTCTGAAATAATTGAAAAAAAAAGAGGGAAAAATCCAAAAATTCTGAAAAAATATTTTTTCAAAAAGATGAAAAAATTGCGAATGATTCGGCCATGTGACGCTAGAGTATGTCAAGGTCACAAATAACTGGACGAAAATTCCCGCCGATCCTTCAAAGTTGAATTTAAAAAAAGTTGAAAACTCTAAACGCATTTTTTTAGCACTCACATCTTTAATTTTTACCCATAATTTGCGAAGGTTTCTGGTTTTTAGTTCCATAGATTGGGTTCAGCAAAATTATCGCTCTATTTACTCAAGTGGGTACAAATTCTTCATCAAAAAATAAAGAATTAAAGCTCGTAAGTACGCAATGATGATAATAAAATCAATCGATGTATAAAAAATTAAAAAATCTGAAAATTACATGAATTTTTGTTACCTTTTTTGGCTTCGTGAAAGCTGATTTGTGAGATGGGAATGAAATAGTGCTATTTTTTGAATTTAAAAATGGGAATCCTTCCTTATTCTGTAAATTTTTCAAAATACAATTATGGATTAAAATTATTTCAATATTTATAAACCTGCATGCGTTAGAAAATTAGTCTTAGAAGCCCCTTAAATTGTATGCCTTCGTTGGTAATTCCAAAAAAAAAAACACATTTCAAAATATTTGCCAGATATTTCTAATTTCTCACCGTATCGAACAAAATTAAATAAAACCCAATTATTCTTTGAAAAAACCCAAACATATAAATAGAGAAACCACGTGAATGGAAGCAAAATAAATGTAAAATAGGAGTAGGTGGTAAAAATATGTACAAAATGAAGAAAAAAAAAACTAAATTGGAGCCCCAAAAAAAAAGGTGTATACCATTCTTATGCGTATTAAAAAACCATATAAGTAAACCAAACAGCAAATAGAAATGACCGATAAGCAACAGCTGGGTGACAGTGTACTTTAATAAAAAGCGCGTATTTCTTCTTGAATTTATATAGGCGAGGGTGTTGAAAACACAATGGTTGGCAGTAGTTGACACTCGTCAACATAGAACCTCCCAGTGGGAAAAGTAAAAAACGTTTCGAAAATTAATGTCGCTCGAAAATAATTGTCTGTTGTGAGCCAATACGTCACACGAAGACGGTTACCGCGTCGACATTTTTTTAAACCAATTCTTCTTCGAAATACAGGTGATAATTTTTTTTTCCTTACCAAAACAGCCTATGAGCCTACAGCAGTGGTACAAAAAAGGTGGAGCGATTTGGGTAAATTTTTTAGTTGGAAGAAATTGAACTTTTCGTAGGCGGCAGAGGCGAATCGCACCTTCTGGCGTGAAAATCAGTGGAGAAAATTATTACAAATGTGATACTCGAGCAGTTGATGTTGCACCGTGGAATAATGCTTTAAAACCGCGAGTTAACACAAATAAAACATATGTTCTCGGACGTCGTTTATCAATGAGAAAGAAGGGAGCGAGCAGAAGAAAAAAAAAGGTTCAAGTGACTCGAGAGAAGCAAATGTACTATAAAACCGCATGTGGTCATCCACTCGGACGCGAGATTATTATCGAATCAAGCCTCGTGCCCTATTCCACCTTCCCAAATGACAAATCCTCATGAAAACCTAATGCTAAAGCAATCTATGAACAAAAGATTTCGACCGTCGTGTGCCACACTCGGTTTGATTTTTACTGAATATCCGAGCTCCGGCTCCTACGCTACCGCGGCGCTGCCAATCTATCGAGGGTTTCTTTGAATTTTTCGGTCGCGGCGTTTTTATGCCGATATAGCGACTTATGGAGGCGCTTGGCAGCTGATTTTTTCACTTGTTTGAAATCTTAAGAATTTGTATCAAGGTGAGGCGATTATGTAAGAATACGTTTATATTTGTATTTTGGTCGATAAAAGGATATTTACGAAGGCGACGATGGCATTGTGTGTCACGTGGATCGGATATTTTTGGTGACTTTTTCGTTAAGGTTTGTTTACGTGGTGAATCGATTAAGTGTGCGAAGGGCGGAATTATAGGAATTTTTAAGGGATGTTTTCTAATTTTTTATGCTTAACTTACTCGATTTTGGTGTCTGACGAAGTGTAAGGCATTAGATTATATTCAGTTTGAATTCTTAGGGGAAAATCCGAATGATTGAGAATTTTTGAAACTTGATTATTATTTTTGAAAATGAGGAACTTTTCTAAAAGTGCAAACAATTGCGATTTGGAAAACGAAAATCTGAGGAAATCTGAAAGTTCAAGAAATTGAACATGATTTTTCTCGAGTACGAATTTATCAAAAAATTATATAAAATTCAAATTATTTAAATTTTTTGTATTTTCAACGATTTTAGAAATTCAGTCAATTTCGAGTTGGAGTTTTTAAAAATGTGGATTTAAAAAAAATACAAATTGGAAAAAATTCATATTTCTTGAAATTTCTTCCAATTAAAATTTTGAAAACTTTTCCCAATAATTTTGAAAGTTTCCTCGATTTTTTAAAAATTTTTTCTGATTGAAAGAAATTGTTAAAAACATGAAATTGGAAAAAAAGTGTGAAACATAAAAATTTAGAGCTGAAAAAAATTGAACTCAGGATCGTTAAAATCCCGTTAATGGCAAAAGGCAGTTCTATAAGATGAAATTCAATTTATTTATTTTTCTGCACACTTGAAAAAATCAATGGAAGTATCCCTGAATTCCCTTGGAAAATCGTCTCTGGCATTAAATTCATTTTTTCAGTGCATAAATCTTTAGATAGATGTCGTATCTTGATAATATCAAAAGGCTAGGTAGTAGGTCTAGGTAAAGGTATTAGGTATTATTCATCATCTTAAATCATTTGGCAAAAATTTTTCAACAAAATGGTTTAATTATACTTCTAAGTTCTGATTTAGATTCAGTAAAATTGAAACTTTCTGTTTTATTTGTACCCAAGAACATGGTAGTTGCTCAAAGCAAGATATGTATCTCCAAAATTTGACTAAAATTTTCGAATTCAGGAAAAAATCTATATTGACTATAATTTTGAGATTGTAGAAAGAGACTCTCTTGTTGATTTTTACTCTTGTAGTTTCCCTGAAAGTGGTGTTCAATCAAAATTTATTCTTGGAAAAGTTAGAAACAACAAATTTGCAGAAAAAAATGACAAAATGTGAGCCAGAAACCACCTCTAAGTGTAAAAAATTGAGTTTGAGTTGAAATTAATTTATCCATTGATTCTAGATGTTTGAAAAAATCAATCAGAATAGATCAATCGCCTCCAAAAAAGTAAATAAAAAATATTTTGCAACAAATTAACCAAAATGGAAAAAAAAAGGTCTCCTCAGCGCACCAAATGAAAAGAGATTAAATGAGTGCCGAGACTGGCGAAATGGTGCTAAAAAATGAAAAAAAAAAATTGGCAGTAGTCTTGCATTTGGTTCAAATTTTTTGCATTTTCCTTTCAAAATTCATTTTTTATTTGTATGTAAGAAAGCTTTAAAAAATTGAGGAAGAAAAATCATTTTTAGAAAATGATGAGCATGAATAATTTTTTAAAGATGTTTATCAATAATAATTAAATTTTTTAATTTGTGATGAAATTGTTTAAAGAATTTATTGGTCTAGGAGGGGGGGGGGTATTTAAAAATATCTTCTAAAGGCCCCTCAAAATTTCCAAAATTCTGTTGGGAATATTGAAAAACAGAACAAGTCCGATAGTTTTCCAAAAGAATTTTCGTATCTAAGTTTGCTTGAGAAATTATTTAAAAAACCACCAAATCCAAAAATAACCACCTTTTTTAATTCCCTCTTGATAGAACCAGTAATATTGCAAAATTTGAATATTCATCCAGCCAAATCAACTCAGGAGAGTCCTCTACTTCCAAGAATGATATTTTCATCTTAATTTGAAAGATCAAGATCGTCACAGTTTTTAGATTTTTTAGTGAAATTTTATCAAAACAGATTTGGTAAAAATTCCGTTAAAAGTTCCAATCTGAAATTAACTTCTGCTCTTATAATACAGACACAGATTATCCATATTGGTGGCTTATTTGATAAAGTAATCAAAAAATATTAAATTGATATGTTTCTCCAATAAAAATTGGGCCTTTTCAATGTTGGAGAATTCAAAAAATTTTCTGAAGGCTTGAGATCAGCTGGAAAACGCTTCCAATTATTTTAAGAGATCAAAAATAGGATGTAAATATGATGTATGCGTCAAATTGAAATTTTCCATTTCAATGTGTACTCACTACTCACACCTTACTGAATCATTTTTCAATATTCGTGAATATTATTTTTGGTAAGATGGAAAAGGGTGCTGAAATTCGTTCTGACATTCTTCATAAGATTTCTATCCAATGAGATGAAATTTTCCTTTTTTTTGTGAAGACCATGGGATAGTTTTTAATTTGAAAAAATTAACCAAAATTCTAAAAAATTGAGTTTGGCTCTTAAATTTTAAAAGACTTGTTTTTGTTTTTTTTTTCGATACGACTCAAAATTTTTTGTTGCCCAGGAATATTTTCCACGTTATAGTCCTTCAGATACCTTGCTCTCCATAAGAATATTTATTTTTATGGACATCATGTCCCCCAGAAATATATCAAAATCTGAATGTCCAATTATGTACAAGTTCGATTCCATGCATTTTTTGTCAATTTTCAAAAATATTTTCCAAAGAAAACTTGTAAATTGAAATTGACGCTCCTCGTCTCAATCCTTATGATGTATTTTTTTTTCAAATTTTAAAGACCTTGAAAAATAATCTGAAAATGGCCTTGATCTAATAATTCAACTTTTGATAGAGTATCATCCTTCCAAACTTGTGATATCACCGAAGTCTTTTCAAGGCCTAGAACAAAATAATGACAATTTTTCACGACTCTATCATAGAAAAAACCTCCTTTACAAAATCACATCAAGTCCATTTAATATTCCCTCTTCCGTTTCTTACGACTTGTGCTTTAAAAATACCCTCTTTTATGTACCTCTTCTGCTTCTCCCCTCGAAAAAAACTCCTCCATTCGCTATCTCCTCTTCATCTCGTCCTCGTCTTCACGGCTCACCAAAATCGTCTCGGAGGAGCACGCGGTGGAATAAATTACAAACACTTTATCATCGTACGAATACCAAATTGAACGGTTGCTTCGCGAGTTTGATTTGTGATTAATGGCTATTCAATGTTGTACACGCGAGTCGTGGTCGTACCGATCTACCGATCCATCGAAGAGAAAAACATATCTATGGTGATGTATTCACACCTGAGTCGATCCAGGAATGTCTGGGGCGCTTTGATCGTGAGCGACAACTCGATCGTATTTAATGTACCCGCGACGACGCGACGTATAAATGATTGAAATCTCAAAAGCCAAAAGTTCAAAAATGTACATGTGTGCGATCTATATGGATATACGATCCTTGGTAGTCTGTTTAATTTACGACACGGTCGGTATTGTGTGGCCGGACAATGTGATCGATAGCTTTATGTCCACGTGTGTACTTCTTCGGAGTATTAATGATGGAAAAAAAATTTTCTGCTGCTGCTCTATGAATAAGTGAAAATTACTGGCCACATGTGAAAAGGCGCACGAGCTCGGTGTCCATTAGAAAAACAAGTAAAATTATATAATGTAGGTATCAAATTATCATTTAATGGTTACGTGCAAAGTTTACCTATGAAATTGGTAAATAGGTCGTTAACGAATAAGAGAATGCTTTGAATATTAAATAGTTTACTATTTCTGTACTCCGCACTTGCCAAGTACACAAAATGCCATTTGCATTTGATACTGTTTTACATATACCTATATGAGACTATATGAATTTTTTTTTTTTCTTATTTAAAATACGCCTCGCTCTATAGGTATAGATAACTTTGTGCGGCTATACCAGCCATACCTCGTATTACCTATACCATCGAGAAAATGTCAACCGCTGCTATTTGCCAAATGATGAAAATAGGTGACGCGCGTTTGCCTCATTCGTTACGGATACTATTATGAAAATTCATCCGATGAATGGGGCCAGCCTATATTGTAACCAAGTGTATACGTGAAATATGTAAAATAACCAATACTCGGCTCTCTTCTTTGCTCAGAATATACCTAAATGTGTACGGTGTGGATGCGAACCGAAATACATGAGTTTTTTTGTTTTATATGCACTCGGGATATGCTGAAGCGTTAAAAAGCATTCTATCGTGTATAGTGTATTTTCTTTCAAAATGCATTTAAACGAGCCTTTTTTTTCTTTCAAAAAAATATTCAAATTGAAAATCAGTCTTCTGCAGGTATAGAAATGACGTGATTTTCAATCAAAAGTTGTAAAAAATGGCGTGATTTTGATTCAGAATTGGAAATTTTCATAGAGTAATTTTTTGCTGAAAAAATGACTTGTGTTTCAATCAAAAAATTGAAAAAATAGTTCAGTTTTGATTCAGAATTAGGAAATTTTAAGGGAAGGGACGAAAAAAAAAATAATAAAATCAGGATTTCACACGAAAAATTTCAAACTTTATTTGTAAGGGGATTAATAAAAATTACAAATTGATTAAGTACCTAAATGAAAATAAAATCGTACAATTTTCATTCGAAAAATTGGATAAATCTGTACCTATTGTAATGATGAATCAAAATTTATGTCTCTATTATAGATAGAGAGGATTTCGACCTTTCGAGTTCGAGGAATCACAAGTCGTAAGTAGGTATATTTTGATAAGAAAATCTGCTCTGAACAAAAATCAATCCAACCTTTCCTCTCATTTCCTTTTAAAAAAAAATTTCTGGGTTTGAATGAAAATTCATTAATCAAGTTTTGAATTTTCTGGGCTTGATTGAAAATTCATTTATCAAGTTTTGAAAAAGAAAGAAGTGGTTTTGGCGAAAGAAAGTCTTGAACTTTTTGGACGATGCACTAAAATAACACTCTACGTTTGGGAATTTTGGGAATAAAATATGCATTATTTTTGTAAAATTGCATCTTATTAATCTGTCTAAAATTTGATAGTCATATAAAAAGGTTTCATAATCATTCAATTAAAAATTCATTGATCTTTTAGACAAAGAGGTAAAATGTTTTTGGAAATACTCATTTCGACGAAAAAAGGTCTTGAGCTTCATTTTGGAAAATTACATAGAAAATCGAATTTTTTGATTCGGAGGTGAAATGTGTGATTTTTACTTGAACTTGAAAAACAGCATCTAAAAAATCTGAATGGGGGAAGTCAAACATTTTGATCCAAAATTTTAAATAACCGCAAGCTCGTGATTTTCATTTTTAGAAAGTTTTAAAATATTTGGAACAAACTTCCTTATTCTGAATTAGTGAAAAGTCATTGATAAACAGTCAGAAATGCAGAATAAGAAAAATTATAGATTTTTCATAACATTTCCAAAATTTATTGAAGTTTTGGTGAATTTTCACTGATTTTCCAGAGATTTTTCTTACTGATTTGATTTCAGTGAAAATTTTATCAACTTTCTTACGATAAAAGTAACACAAAAAATTGAAAAAATTTTGGTGCAAAATTTGAAATAAATTATTTTTATGTATTATATTTTGATAAATACAAAGATTTGGTTCAAAATAATTGGAGAATTGGAATCTGTACCTACTCTCCATTTATACAGGGGTAGGCATAAGTCAGGAATCGCAGTCGAAAACATGCATGTGAACTTTCACTCGTTCCCTTACACTTTTCCTGCATTATTGTAGGTTTTTTTTTGGAAGTTTTGCAAATCGGGATACTAACTTTTGCCTACCTCTGTATATCATTGGAATATTGTGAAAAATCTCTGGAAAATGGTCAGAATTGCAGCACAGTAATAAATCAGTGAAACAATTTTTACTGAAAGCAAAAAATTGAAAAAAATGGCTGGAAAATCCATGAAAATTACGGAATTGTTGATGAAATATCTGAAAATCCCTTTAAAAAAATCAATGAAATTCTTGGAAAAATCACTGAAATTAAGGAGTTTCATTTCAAAACGCAACAAAAAATTTGTTGCATATCAAAACGCAACATCTTTTTTGTTTTGCCCCCCCCCCTCCAACCCTCCTTGAGGTACAAGTGCGAAATGACACCAAAACATGTAGCTGAGGTCCTAAGCTATCCAATGAGACCGCCCCGAGCCAAAACCCTCCACCCAATTTTGAATGACAGTTTTTTTTTGCGATTTCCCAATAATCAAGTTTTCAGAGATGTTGCGTTTTGAAATGAAACTCCTCAATTGTTTGAAAATTTCGCGAATTTCTTTGGAAAATCATACGATTCTGCTGATTTTTTCTGTGCTGCAATTCTGACTTTTGTTGTGACTTTTTAGTGATTCGACATGAGAGCGTAGATATCATGATTTCAGATTTCATTTTTTTTTTTTTTTTGGAATAGTACTTGAAGCATTTTCTGAAAAGTTATTAAAATTTGGTTCATTTTGGTTCGAAAACCAAAAGCCACGATTTTCTGCCTGAAAAGATAGAATGTTTACATTATTTAAATAGAAAATTGAAAACATCATGATCCATCTGAAAATATGAATGAGATAAATGAATGGTTTGTAATATGTAGTTACATATATCGATAAAAATGTAAGTATACCAAAATTTGGAATTCTGATCCGAAATGTGACTTTTATTTCCTAATTCTGAATTTTTCCCAGAAAATCTTTATGAAAAGTTATAATTTTGATTAAATTTTTTGATAGGTCATGGACCCCTAGATTTTTCAGCTACCTATAAATTAAAAACTAGAGCGGGAAGTCCGCTAAAAATTCGAAGAAAAATTGTGCTGTTTTGAAATGTCATCATTTTAAATATGTTGAAAAATCTTGAACTATGCATTACATTAAAAAATTGTATGAAAATTAAATTTTAGTTTTTATCGAAAAAAGTTCATTCCAGCCGAAAAAAATTGGCGAAAAATAATGATTATGACACGAAAGTCTCTAAAAAATATCGTTGTCAATTTTTTTTGAGTGACTAGGCATATTATACTTTTCAAAGTTTTTTTTAGAAAGTAAAAATAAAAAATCAGCCATCCAACGTCACAATTTAGGATCAATATTATTTTCATTTTTTGCCTTATAGAAAGTCACTGATAAAAAACTAGAAAAGATTGAAAGTTATTGTTTAAAAAAATAATACTCTCAGACTGATAGGGAACGACGTGGTAGGATAAAAAAAATTTTATGATCAGAATGATCACTCATGTTGAAAAAAAAATCACATACTGAAATCTATTTATATCTAGTTACCTACTCAGATAGGGAGGTATTTTTCAGTAGACTCGAATCAATATTAACTTTTTTTTTAAATTTTTTAAAATCTTTAAATTTTTAAATTATTTTTTTAAAAATGTCATTTAAAATCCTAAACTTCATCCTTCATATTTTTCAACCTGTCTTTTGCTTTTCAATTTTTAGGTCTTTTAATGTTCTTGAAAATATTTTCTCATCCAAGATTTTCTTCTTCAAAATATGGGCGCACCTATGAAATATTTATTCAAAATAATAACACAGTAAAGTACCTACTTACTTTAATTACCTATTTCCATTTTTAACTAAATTTTTCGTTCTAAAATAGAATGGCTTTTAATAAAACACCAGAATATTTCCCAATAGAAACCGATACTCTGTATCCTTGAGTTCGAACGTCCCCTACCCCCTACCACCAAATTGTATCAGCCAAGATATGGAAATAAATCGCGCTGTCTTCATTCTTTATGCAAATAAATGCACGAACAAATCTTTTTATAGTTTGGGCGTAGGCACATCATAAAAGCTTCTCGGCTCGACTGTGTATATGTACGTTTCATTAAAACCAAGAACGAATTTAACAAATCCATTCCAGTACCGTACAGATACACAGATTCAAAGTAAACCTGATTTTGACTTAATTTTTGTACTTGCTGAAAGGGTAGAACCTGATAAAGTCGAATTTTGCTGGTTTGGTGGAAAAAAGCGAAGGAACACTGGGGCATATTTTTAAATACAATGTAACATATTTGATGAGAGACATCGCACAGACATGCCACTCTCATATCCTGTTATAAACTTAATTGATTTGTCGAGAATATTTGAACGATGGTATTATATCCTGTACAAAGGATTTAACCTTATGTGACGTTCCTGAGGGATCAATTACTCCACGGGTAGAATTTCTCGTCGAATCTTGTGGGATCGATTTTCATCCTTATTGAACAATGCAAACGGTTCAAGACGCTCGAAGGGTTAAACCAACTTCCACAGATGCATATTGTAATCGAATTTCGCAATAATGGCGATGCTTTTCTGGTTAGAAATGTATTGTGGTTCGTTACAAAGATCTGTTTCAGTTTTGAGGGGGTTTTGTTAAATATTTATATTGATGGGTTCATGAATTTCGGGAGCTAAAAGATCAACTTGAAGATTCAATGCAGTTTGAGGTTGCTGGAGATGAAATCGATCTTGTTTGATTCTTCGTCAAGTCATTGACGGCGTTGGAATCTTTTCAGGGGTAGAAATATAAAAAGTTATTGATTTTATATGATCGAAAAATCGCAAGATATTGAACCAATTGAGGAAAAATGAATTTTTCATTTGTTCCTATACCTATTTTTCTTCAAAAGTTGAGAAAATTATAGATATTTTTTTAAAATACCGAATGGAAATTTATTGTGTGTGTATTTATCGAAAATTTTTTCATTTTTTTTTCAGATTCGAATCAAATCCAGAATCCAATGATTGAGGTTTGAACTGGAAATTCAAAACTGGATTGAAAATATTCATTCATCATGAAAAATCCAATTTCACTGGGATCATCTCATTTTCGACATCGATCTCCAGTCACCAGTTATTGGCAGTAAGTGAATATTATTTTTGAAACTTTTCTTGTACTTGGTGATTTTCAAATTCCCTGTTTTATGGTATGAAGATTTCCTCATTTCTCTTTATTTTTTTGATTCTGATGTATAAATTCCTCGAAAGTATTCATTTTTTCAAACTCCCTAATTGATTTAAAAAATTATAACCCTGGCTGGATAATTATTCAAAACTGTTATCAGTTCCTCTCCCCATAACTTCTGTGTCAACTTTTCATAGGGATGATTCTGCCCTACGAGGGAAGTATTCTCCAATCCCAAACATCTTATCTCTCATCAGCCACTTCATAAAACTGGATATCGGTTACAACACCCAAGGAAACCCTTTCGGGTAGATTTTATCTCGAAAATTATACAACGTAATTGTTGGCAAAACACAGCCAACTTGCGGACCCCCTGCAAGAGTCGATTTCTCCGCGATATAAATTTCAATAAAAAAAAAACCACACCGTGATATCCCCACAAAACCAGGGGGGAAAATTATCGCAACCTATGAAACGTCGTATCGAGGAGAACAAACACACATAAATTTTATCCAGCGATACTGAGGCCTGGCACTGAAATGCGAAATTAGGTGCCTTCCAGCTGTACTTTTTATTGCCCAGGTTCTGTATATTTTTCAAGCTCGTTAACCTGGATTCAACTTTACAAATATTTTGCTGCTTGATTTTGTTTTCATGCTCTGCGAAGTAGATTTATTACTCGTTTGTGTCGTTTGGGTGATTAAAAGGAGGTTAGAGAGGATCGGATTGAGGAAGATTATGATTAATTATACGGATGGGTTGAGGGTAATGTAAATATGTAATTTGTCAATATTATTGTTTTTCGATCTGCTGTGCTGGGTTTGAACGAATTATGTGGCGTATGTTTAAAATTGATGTGTGATGTGCTCTATATTTAAAAGGTGTGGTGATTTTTTGACGATGTTTTCAAAAATGGAGGGTAGAGGAAGGGAATTGGAAATTCGATTATTGTGAATTGAGGTTTTGTCGTAGGCGCACCCAGAAATAGACTGTGGGAGGGGTTGAGAATTTGAGAAAAATGGGGGGAGGGATCAAATTTCAAATTAGTTCTTTATCACTGATTTTCCAGACAAAAATCATAGATTTTTTCTGAAAAATTGGAAATTGATTGAGGAATTGGTGATTTTTTACTGAAATATCGGTGAAAAATCATTAATTTTTGACTAAAATGCTGCCCGGATGAAACAAGGGAGAAATTTTTTGAAAAAATACTATTTAAAGAGCAAAAAAATTGCACATTTTGCATTTTTTGCAATCAAAAATCTTTTTTTTGAGCTTAAGGAAGGGACTAGAGACTAGAGCCCCTCCCCTTGGGTACACCCCTGGGTTTGGTTTTTGAGAATCAGTGCTTATATTTTAAAAAATTTGTAGCTCTTTTTTTTGGGGGGATTTTTCTCAAAGTGCGTATTGGGCTTCCAGTTTCTTTTTTTCTCCACCCGTCCTCTTTTTTTTCTTTTCATCCATTTTTCTTAGAATACAGAATATCTATACTATAAATTTTCTTCTTCAATAGATTTTGTGAACATTTTCAATGCTGCGAAATCTGAATTTGATGCAAGAATGTATCTGATTGGAAGGTTTAGGGTTTCGTGATTCACTAAACCTTTTTGTAGCTTCTGTATTTTGAAACCATTTCCAAATTACTATGATGCATAAGCATCTTTCACAGTCTAGAGTTGAACAAATTGTCCAAATAATGAAATCGAACTGTGTTTTGGCTCTTCAAGGAACAAAAATTGAAAGCTGTCAACTAAATAAGAAGGTTTTGGCCAATTTTTGGCATAATTATTGCAATTTGTGCAAAGCTTGGATATTGGATATGGGACATGGTGTCCAAATAACCGAAGAAAATTTTGGAAGTTCAACAAAATTTGAAAATTTTCAGCCAAATAGACAATTTATTGTAAAAATTTTGGTATGGTTGGATTTTTTTTCATTTTTGGAGTTTTGATTTCGATTCAAGTGATTTTTTTTCAATTTTGGAGATTACATCTCGATTGTAGTGCGTTTTTTTTTAATTTTTACAAAAAGTCCTTTTTAAGGGTTATTCACATCTCCATTTGTAATGGTTGGTTGAACTTCAAGTAAATCTCACATTCTTGGGGTACGAAAACATCCATACAAAGCCTAAATACTGGACATCATGATGTCCAAATAATGGAATCTATTTTTAGCAGCTAAAGCAATAAAACCAGAAGCTTTTCAACCAAATGGACAATGAATTTGCAAATTTTTGACACAATTAAGTATGCCAAAATATCCCTTTTATAACAAATCAAATTTCCATTCGCGTTTGATCGGCTGATCCCAAAGCAGAATCGCGCAGAGAAAATTCGGGCCTGAGGGAAAATTTGACGAGCAAAAAAAAGTCATACACAACGAGGGGAGAGTCAAAAATTCAAAATTTTGATTTCTGAGTTCCAAAACTGCGCAAAGAAGGAAGCTGTGAATCCCAGAAAAGGAGGATAATAATCATTTGGTACCTTTCAATCGTGCAAGAGCCTTCAATTCTTCAAAAATTTATCAACAATTTAAAATATAGGTACAAGTATTTTCGAGTTTTTTTCTTAAATTTCATAAAATTTCAAAATTAATCTATGTACTCAATTTCAGATATCACATATTTAGTGACTACATAGATCAAAAAATTGAATTTTCGTGCAAAACCAATATTTTTTATAGATTTTTTACTTTCTTCGGTTTCTTCTATTACACTTCACTTCATCTGAATTAAAAAACGTTATGAAATTACGATTTTATTCTCAAAGAATTGTATTTTTTGGCCTATACAGTCGCGAAATAATCTCTAAACTTGACTTTGATAACTTTAGAATTTTTTGAAAATATTGGATTTTTGATAAATTTTGAAGAACTGAAGAATGTTTTTTAGTTTTAAATGACCTCACGGCCCTTCACAGGGGTCTGCGAGCTCTCAAAAATCTCGAGTCCGAAGGGAGCCACCCCCTTTTCTCCCCTCTCTGCCCACGCCTGCACAATTAATGTCAAAATATGAGATTAAAAAATTTTCTCAAAAAATAACTCTTCCTTGTTATCCTTCAATTTAGAAAAAGAAATCGCAAAATTTTGAAAATTTTCATTGTTCACGTTGAAATTATAAAAAATTTTGCTGTTTTTTATGCAACAAAAGTTGAATTTTTGCCAATTTTTGCAACGTAATATCGAATAAGTATCAATTTTATGCCTCGGTTTTGAGGATCAAATGATTGAAAGAAGGGGGAAGAGAAGGGGTTCAACGTTCAAGGATCCGGCAGTATATTCATCGATCAAGTTGTCCTCAGCGTACCTTACGAGATGCCTCAAGCTCGCCTCAAGCTTTCCTCAAGCTATTAAGGTGTATTACTGTGCAATGTAATTCTTACCTTCATTCCTTTGATCAAAGAATGAATATTATAATGCTTGAATGGAGATTCTCTAAGCATCATTAGCAAGGTAATTCGAGCTCGGGCTAGCTATCGCGTTACACTTTGATCGGATTAAAATCGCGACATCCACAAAAACAAAATTTTCATAACATGGCCACTTTCCGGTGCTCGTTTTATTGCACTCTTTGCCACCAAAACGAGATCCCCAAATTTCAGGGGGGTGAAAAAAAACCACTCAATTATGGATTGAAATATCTCGATTATTCGAACCGAAACGACACAGCATCACAATATGCACGAATCTCGCCCCCAACGTACGATAAAGATACTGAGTTATCTCTTATTCGACGATTACGTCGAGTATATTATGAGCAGCTTGTATATTCCGGTCAGATGAGAGGACGAATACGAATATAATACGCCAAAGGAAGGCTCGCGATTGGCGTACAAGACGCGTTTTTAGGCGTGGTTATATGCAGAAGGCAAACTGGTAAAGTTACCATACCAAACCCACCCTAAGATCGTGCACTTCCTAACGTTTTCCTATGTATCTGTACAGATACACTGGATACATGCTGAAGCACCTATATACCTATTGTCTTGCGCGACTCCTCTCTTACGTACCTACGTGTATTTTTGTTTGTAAACTACCTATAATCTACATGTCACCGATGAATGCTGTCATTTGTAACGAATCTGGCGTTTTCATTCTTCGCTGCCTATTTTGTATGTTTAAAGGTGTAGCACGACTTCGATGTTTTTATCGAAGCTGCTCGTATCTGAGCTCGTTTGCCTACTTGTAGCGATATTTTTTTAGCGGTTGGGGCTCGAATAGGTTTAGTTTTTCGATCGAAATTCGCCTCAGATTACAAAAACGTGAATTTTGACTCAATTTTTCACCTTCCCAGTAAGCCTTAAAAGAATCTAATCTTTCTGTGATTTCTTTCGTTGGAAAATTTTAAAATAATTTAGCCACGAATTGAATTAGACTTCGAATATTTGCCTTTTTTCCTCCGGTGACTCTGTAGGGTTCCATTATTATGGGCGCAAGGTTATCAGAATCCCTATCCATCAAGTGACCTATATATTTACATATGACTGAAAATATATAAGCCTGTGGTTATCTAATTTTATAGAAAAGATCGCGACCATACAGAGGCTTAATTTTTTACCAGTTTTTGTGCGAAATTCATGGGGGAGCTGGATGCGGTAAAACGTCTAGCAATTAAAAGATATGGTATCCGGATATTTGAAATGATTGCCTGTATCGTGCTGTGCTGCGGTTTTTAAAATTAAACTTGAACTGGATACGAAAAATTGTCGTACTTGGAGAAATCATTGAGATTTTATTGAATTGTCGACGAAATATGACGGCCGATGTAGGTGTAGAATTTCAGGGTTTCCTGTTGACCGTTCGTAAAAGCTATAAAAAAGTCGTAAACGCGGAGAAAATTTTAATATTGAGAATTTTTCGAAATTAAAACGTTTGCTAATCTATTTTTTTTGGAGTGGAAATAATTATATTGCGATTTTATGGATTTACCTATCTACTTAAATGATCATTTTTTGACTTTTGATAAATTTGCATGTTTTCATCAGTTATGTGAATTGTGTGTGGGAAAATTTATATATTTGGAGGGCTGGACATGATGTCCCAAAAAGGGAAAAAAAAACAATTTGGACGTATCTAATATTCAAGAAAAAAAGCGTTTTGGCGGGGTAGGTATTGTGTTCAAACTTCAAAGTATAACTCAATTTGACAATATTATCTTTCCCCTTCCCCTCTTCCCCAATAAAAAAATAAATAGCGTTTTAAAGAACTTCAGTCAAAAATAATTACACCAAAAATTGGGAGTAGTGTTCCAGCCGAATCCTTTCGATTTGAACATGATGTCTCTAAAAGAAAAAACAATGGAACATAAATAGTATCAGAGAAAAGCTTATCTGGATGAGGCAGTGTCTGAAGAAACACTGAATTTGACAATATACCTATTGTCCGAAAAAAAACATTGTGATTGCGAACATGGCCAGTGGCGTCGGAATGTTGGATAAAAGAGGTGTATTGCGTACCCCCCCCATAGGCGCACCCAAGGGGGGGCCCAGGGGGCCCGGGCCCCCCCTTAAGCCCGAAAAAAATAATTTTTTGCTTCAAAAATGAGAAAAAAGTCAATTTTTTTGCTCTTCAAAGTATATTTTTTCAAAAAATTTTCGCCCTCGCTTCGCTCGGGCACTATTTTAATACTTTTATTTCAAAACTTGACAATTTTTGATTGATTTTTCAGTCAAAAATCACCAAATTCTCAATAAATTCTCTGTTTGTCAGAAAAAATTGATGATTTTTGATTAAAATATCAGTGAAAAATGACTCAATTTGAAATTTGACCCCCTCCCCATTTTTTCTCAAATTCTGAGCCCCCCCCCCCTTAACAAATTTCTGGGTGCGCCTATGCCCCCCCCCTCACGTCAGAGAAGGATTTCAGGGTGTCCATTTTCTGAAAAACCGGGAAAAGTCAGGGAATTTTGAAGTTTTCGGCATTTTCGCTGGAATTTTGTAAAAATCCAGGAAAAAAATTTTTTCCCTTGCTCCGCTCGGGTCAAATTATTTTATCTCATTTTTGGATTCATCTTTATTTTTTTTTTGTTGATCATAATTATCCAAAAAGAAAGATATTTAAACGAATTATCTACTAAATTGTCAAATTTTCAAAAAAAATTGATTCTACGCTCGCGAGGATACCTATTTTGAACTCGTACTTTTTTGATGAAATGTAATGAAAACGGAATACCACAATGCCCCAGATTTCGATTTTGAAAAGAAGAGAATTTGTATATTCCGGTCACATTTTGGGGAACTTAATTAGGATATGGAATGATAAATTTTCAACTTTTGAAGGTCTTCTTTTGCAAAAATTTTTGCCCTCGCTTCGCTCGGGCTCAGCACATTTATATTTTTTCATAAAATATTTAATATTTTACTCCTTATCAATGTATTATTCACTTTTCCAAAAGCCGAAAAGAAAGTCTTTATTGGAATTTATAAATTTGAGGTACATGCTTTTTTTTGGTAGGAGAGAATTGGATTATGAACAGAATTACAGTTTTGAATTTCGAGACTGCTTTTCATTTGAAACTTTTTCTGTTATAAAATCAAGGTCTCAAATTTTTGTACCGAATTGCATGAGAGGAGGGAGGGAGGTGGTGTCAAAAAATTACCAAAACTGAATTCAAGTTGTTTCTGTGGCTAGAAAACAGAACCTCGAATAATCTGGTTAGGGATATGATTTTTGAAGAAAAAAAAATTGTTGAACATACGAAAAAATCGCCTCCTCCCCCGTTCTTCAGGAATAACATATTTAAAAGGTCTGGAAAATTTCTGAAAATTGGTCTGGAAAACCTGGAAAAGTCAGGGAAAATTACATCTAAGATATAGTGGACACCCTAGATTTTCAAGGCATTAAAACAATGAAGAAATGACTTTTTTGGGCATTAAATATCTTATTTTTTTCAACGCTTTGCTTGGACATGAACAAAATCACAATATGAATTATCGAAGGCAGAAGTGCGAAAAAAGGCTATTTTCTTTTCGCCCCCCCTCACCTCTTCTGGTTTTTCAAGTGTTTGTACTCATTTTGTGGACATGGCTTTTTAAAGAACCTTGGTTTAAACATATGTAATGCCCAAAAAATATTTGGACATAGATATCCCTAAAGCCTTAATTTAGCAGTTTGGACTCATAGTTTTCAAAAATTTTCAATTTAGACATAGTGTCCCAAAAACTCCACATTTGGATATTTAAAAAAAAAAAAAAACTTGATTTGATCATTAATCATGCTGTCCTGAAAAAATCTTAATTTTGGACATGATGTCCCAATAATCTTAATTTAGACTTGGTGTCCTAAAAATCTTGATTTGGAATTGGTGTCCCAAAAAAACTCCTAATTTAGACATATTGTTCTAAAAAACCCACTTTTGGACATGGTATTCCAAAAAAAAACCACACAACTTAATTTGGACATAGTGTCCCAAAAAACTTCTAATTTGGGCATTGTATTCCTAAAAAAATCTTAATTCGGACAAGTTGTTGCAAAAATATTTCTATTCGGATATTTTGTCCCATAAGGTGAATTTTCACATATCAAAAAAAAAATTGGACTTATGCCTTAAAGACCCCAGATTTGAACATGACACAAAAAACTATTATTCGACAGAGTCACAAAGCCTTTGAATTTGGATGGTGGCTCAAAAAACTCATCTGGACAACGTGGACGACTGGACATATTGCCCCCAAAAAAACAAATTTTGAAATCCAGACATTATGTCATGGAAAAATAATTTGGAGATGAGGTCCTAAAGAGCTCAATTTTTTAGTCGGACGTGGTGTCCTAAAAAACATTAATTTGGACATGTGTCCTAAAAATCTGAAAAAATTGAAAATGGTGTTCCCAAAAAACACAATTTGGATACAACTAATATCTCCTTCTTCCCCTTCCCACAAAAACCTATTGTAACACGATTCACCAAAAAAATAATTTGTCAATAATTCAAACATGGAATATGAAATTTAAAAAATCCTTCAAAACATGAATAGGTGTTTTTAAATAAGTAAGTATGACTTTTGAGCAAAATGTCAGATGAATGAGTATTTTTTTTTCCAAATTTGACAATTTTTTTGTTCGATATTTCTTTGTTTTCTCTAGTTTGACAAAAAGTTACCACTAAATTGATATCTTTTTATGAGAAGTCTTTATCAGTCCGTTAAATTGAAATTTCAGATTTTTTTTATTTTCGTTGTTTAATTTAATTATATTAGTACCTTATATCGATCAATTCCCTGTGCTCCCACCAATCCATGTTGAAAAAAATTGAGCTCTTTTTTCTCTCATAATACTACAGGATTTTTCTTCAAGAAGAATGCCTCATTCTAACATCATCAGTTTATGAAAATCCTTCTACTATAGGTATTTTATTTTCTCCCAAAAAAGGCGAACTTTGCTCCGGAAAAACCTTCGAATTACAGACTTCGTTCCCTCCCTCCGTCTCCTCCTCACCCCTCATTAATTCCCGGTCGGGTCGAAATTCAAAATAAAATTCTTCATCCGTAAAGACGTCGCATATACATTAAATTAGGGTAATCGAAGAAACATCGTCGACTCGACTTTACCGCTGCTGGCGAGCCACCGCAGGGATATAATTACCACCCCTTTACCCTCCTCGCTGGAAATCTTCAAATTATACATCTTTAAACCGATGCGATATTTTTCAAAGGCATTCGCAGCACTGATCCCTGATCCGCGCAAACGTATAGTCGTTCTGTTACACGAGTCGCGACAACTTTTCTCACGACTTTATGCTCATTCCAAATCAATGAACTTACGATGGGAATATCATGAAGTTCTTTTTATGGCACAGCGAACCGTTAAAATAACCACTGCTGTCCAATGATAATATTTGATCAACGAATTGACATTAATTTGACGCACGCGACCTACCCTTAACCACTTTTAATCCTGTCTTTATCGCGTAATTCGGCCGTCTTTGCCGGCGTAATGTCGCAAAGCCAAAATACGTGTGCGACCGGAATCCGGATTAATATGTACCTATGTCTAAAAAGGACACCCAGCGGTTGTACGTATAATTTGTAACCTGGTTTCGCGTGCGATCCGAGCTCATCTTAATGAAGAATATTATTTTGTTTAGTCGATGGCGCAAGTATGCCTATAGCTAATCAACCGCTGTAGGTCTAGGTTCATGTAAGGGTCGTAATGCGTTGTGATGGAATTACGTGCGCTTGTGTGAGAAATAGCCCCTTTGTTGTTGTGTAGTTGACCAATGAACATACCAACTCCCTTCTTTCAAATAGAGGAGCTTTTTTCTGCTTGGTATCGGAGAACTTTCTGGCTCGATGCTCGTTTTTTAAGAAAAAATATGCCTATTCTTCATCGGTGAGTGAGTGGTCACTGGTTGGGAAAACTGGCTTTTACCAAAGAGTGCCTACGTAGATTGATATTTTGTTCGGACGAATTTTTTGCAGTGGATGTGTTATTGGTTTTGAATATTATTATGGAAATTTTTAATCATTTCTATAATACATATTTGAAAATTCTAACTACCCAATTTATGGGACTGGACGGAAGGGTGCTGGGAGAAAATTTTCAGAAATGACGTCATTCATTAAAAATTTTTTATTTTGAGTAAAAAAATAGGAAAAACTGTTCCTATTTTGAATTTTAATAAACTTATAGAAAAATTGCATTTCAGTCAAAATTTTTTACCTAATGCAACGTGAGTATTTGAGAATACTTTCCTTCATCCTTCGACATTTTTCTTCATGTTGAGAAATTTTTATTCCCCCCTCCCCCCATCACATCAGATAGGAATTTTAAAAATATTTAAACATTCAAAAAATGCTTTTTTGGCCATTAAAAACTAAATTTTTTCAAAGTTTCGTCTTCGCATCGATTGGGCATGAACAAAATCACAATTATAAATTTATAATATAATTTATTTGAAGCATGTGATTCTCAAAAAAATTGAGAATAAATTCAGTATTTTGATTCCACATGTTTTGTGGGCTCAAATGTGGATCTTGGTCAAATTTTTATGTTTTCTTTTTATTTTTTAGATATTTTTTTTACCTGTTCACAAAAAAAAGAGAAGAAAATAGAGAAAAATTGCAACGACCGGCTATCCACAAAAAAACATACAATTCTAAAATAATGTTCTGAAAAAAATGATTAAAAATTTTGAAACTTATGGTTTCTGTCTGATGAGGAGGTTGAAAATGATTTAAAATTGCAGTTTTTTTCTTTGAGGTAAAATTTTGAGCCAAAAAACAAAAATAAATTGAAAGAAACCAAAATTTCAGAGGCTAAAGTTATTTTTAAAATTTTTACCAGTAATTTCTATATGCGAATTCTGCGACCTCAAATTAGCGAAAATCGATATGTCGCACGCCATTTCAATTTTTTATCATTCTTTTCCCCAAGATTAGGGTGGCTGGGGGCACTGAAGGGTCAAATCCAAAAAATAAGCAAATACTCCAACTCAGTGCCCTCAAATACCTAACAAACGACAGGTCACACGTTATTTTTCATTCTGTCGAATTTTGATCTTCTCAAGGGGATAATCTAATAGGGGGGTTCAAAAATTAGTAGAAATCGATATGGTACTTCACTTTTTCAATTTTTTTGAATTTTAGTCAAAATTGAGGATCCCTTGTACTCCCTCTCCCCAAGGGTCTGTAGATCCCATTTCGAAAATTCGTTAGTTGAAAAATAGGTGAAAAAAGTTACTTACTTACTGTAATTTTTTCAGATTTTTAAATGGTAGCTTTCATCCATTGCGATCACCATGAAAGTTGAGCTTCATCAGCAAAGTTCAACTTTGAGTTTTTTAGGTTTTGGATTTCCTATCAATCCTCTTTCGGACCCTGCCAACAGTTTTCCCCTGAGTATAATCTGTCTCGAGGTATGAGTTTTCAAATTCGGGCAATTTTGCTAAAAATGTAGTTGCATAAAAATTTTGAAGCCTGCCCCTCCGCCGATTTGAGGGTTAAAAAAAGATCGTGGTCTTGTAAATAGACCACAGAGTTGGCAAGTCGAATTTAACAAATGCGGCTGGCTGACTTGAGCTTACCAAAAAAAATATACAGCTTTAGGTTTCGACTTTCGACTTTCAATCAAATTGATGGGCTTTTGGTGTTCGGCTGAATAAAGTTTATGGCTTCAATTTTTGAATATTTTGCTAAAAATTGAGGTTTTTTTTTCAAAATTTTCATCAATTCAGTAATTTTTTCCAACCTATTTGTCAAATTTTAAAAATGTTGAGGTTTTTCCAATTTTATATTTCAGTTTTAAAAATACTCTCAATTATTTAGAACATAGAAGGAAGAACAAAAGTTTTCAAAAACACACCATCAAGTAAATTTTTTTCAAATAAAAAATCAAAGAAATGGAAGAAAATGTTCAGGATTATTGGGCAAAATTTTCAAATTATGTAATAAGAAATTAAAAAAAAATTACAAGTTGAATTTTTTTTTAAAATTACAAAGTGTGAAACTTTTTAGAATATTTGGATTAAAATTTCTGAATTGAAAAAAAAAATTAAGTCGAAAAAAATGGATTTTTCGGCTGGCTTACCAATTCGTGAAAAAATTCTGAGCGAAATCGGAAAACTCCACCTCATTTTGTCCTGTTTTAGTATGGAATAGTCCAATCTTTGCCAAATTTCAGTCTTTTTCGTTAATAAAATCTAATTTTTATATTTTTAGGAGAAATAAGGAAAATTTAAAATTTCAAAAATTTTCTTAAATTTTAGAAATTAACTTTGGCACTTGAAATTTAAGATATGGGGTCCTTTAATTATGTAAGTACTTTCAATTTTTTTTTTAAAGCTCAAATTTTATTTCGAGTTGGGATACATTTCTCGTTATAAATATCCTCTTCTAGTTCTATATCAATGATGCTAAGGCACCGGGCCCAGCTAGTCGATAAAAACAATACACCTCGCCGCAAAGGCCAACTACGTATCTTCGCATATCCGACACATGCTCGCCACTTCTCGCCGTCACCATTTCGCGGTATACATAATAAATTGATCGTTGCAATACATATTAATGCGCACGTAGTACAACATAAACCTGGCAAATATATATGAAAGGAAATACATATGTAGGACAAATGAGATATGCTAACAGGATCACTGCTGTGTACATTGAGAATAAAGCAGTAAATATATGTAGTTTTGTTTGAGGGGATTCCGATCGTTCTATTGAAAGTGTAACCTAATTAGAGGGGTTAACCCCCGAACTGCCTTGCTCCATGCTACACATGTTATTTAGTTATCGGATGCCAAGTGTAGCCAGGCGTTATGGACAACGCAGACACACACAGACGAACGTCATGCGACGGGCCAGTCACATCACAGAGAGAGGCGATGGTGACGACGACGACGTGGGGGCGCTTTAAAATGGGATTAATTCAGGGTTGTACATGCGTGTAAATTGTTCGTTCGTCCTCGACTAAGTTCATTATAATAATTGTTATCCCTTATACCGAGTTTCGGCACTATGATAATTCTCAAGCTTTCGCCACTACGAGACGAATTAACTTATTCCTGTTTGGTGCCAATATTGCTGCTATGCTGTGGCCTGCGTAATCATCTCTGTCTCGCTCAGCTCCTCCACTCAACACCTTCGCTCAGTTCTTCCATCAACGTTGCTCAGCTCATCTTACATTTGCCAAATACCCCGCACAACTCTTTCTCTCCCATCAGCATCACCGAACTCTATCCTCAGACCTGAGATAATAAGTAAATTATCTTGAAAAGGTACAAAGGTAAAAATATAATTCAAATTCCAACCACCGCGTAGCAACGTTACACAGAAATTGATTCGAAAAAGGAAATCCAAATCGGGTTTTATCCTTTCTGCTTTTCATATCGCTCAAATTTACTACGTTTTTCTCTTTTACTCCGACAACTCGCACCCTTATCGCAAATGAAAACAGAGAGGAAAAAAAACGAGTTTTGATGAACTAAAAAACGAATAATTTTATCTCTTTTTTTTTTTCGACGCAGCTCTTTTGCATTTCTGATAGGCTTACATACATTTACATTATTAGAAAACAGGGTCGGGCACGGGTAGCGTAAAATTTCTGTAAATGATACAAAGGATCACGAGACTGTAGCAGTTTACTAACGCCCCGCCGATTCATTGAAAATCCCACACAGAAATGAAATTGGATTTATTTTGAATTCTCGATGAGTTAGCGCGACCACGTTCGCATGGTCCGACTTTTTCTCAAAAGATTATTTTTACCAACCCTTTTTTTTTTCAGTTTCGCGTTCGATTTGTATTTACCTAACCCTATAATCATCTTTGCGCTCGGTATTGTGTAATTCCAGCTTCCAAGGGGTTGCTAAAATTTCAATGGCTCAATTATTGGTGTTGGGTTTCCAGATATTGTTGACGTATCGTCGGTCGAAATGCGGTGAACGTGCAGGCGTTTTATTTGCCACTTTATTAATTGCTGCCACGTCTTGTGGGCTGGTGCGAAAGGGTGAATTTTATATGTAGTCGGAGCAATTTGATGGGGGTTGTGTCGAAATGTATCGATGTTGGTGGTACGAAATGGTGAAGAGAGGAGGTTAAAATTTGGTGGTTTTACGAATATTTTTAAATTAAATTGTAGTATCTAATTTTTTCCAAGAAATGGAGACTAGAAAATTATTGACAGTCTAAGAAAATTTTTAAGGTTTTTGTGAAAAAATGTGAATTTTAAGAGATTTATACTGGTTCATATTTGCGACCTTTTGAAAGCATTTTACTTCCCTAAAAAATAATTTTGAAAGATTTATATAAATTTGAGAGACCTCTACAAGTTTCAGAACCATAATTCGACTTTAATAACCATGTAGCCCCAAATTTTATAATATGCTCTTAATAAGTACGTATTTTCGTAATTTTTATGAGGTATTTACCTGAAATTTTTTCTCAAGTTTTTATAAAATTTTCAATTTTGTGCAAAAATGTTACCGGTTTTTTGATGAAAATCTCCTATTTTTTTTTAGATCCAGTTTAATGATCTGAGTATACATAGAAATTTTTTGCAATAATATCAACTATAAAATCATACTTTTTAAAAAATGAATTTATAAAAAAAACATTTTTTTTTAAATGTCAATTTTTACGTGTAAGATTATCAATTTTTGTAAAAATTTTCACTCGTGATATAAATTTCCCGTTTCTGAATTTTTTGATCATTGCCTGCTCTCAGAGTAACAAGTTTTTTGAGGCACAAGAATTCAACTGTTTTTGTATACCCTGGTGTCCCTGATCCATCGTAATTTTCTTGACTCAATTTTTAAAAATATGACTTTTAGTCATTGAACTACGTATTCCAACGATTTTCTCAGATTTTTTTCCCATTGATCAAAAATGATCATTTTATAATTTCGAAAAATACTTTTTTGTACTATGTAGAAATTAAAAACAATAATCATTACATATTGGTAAAAATTGTCATTCCCAAGAAAAATCTTTTTTTTTCAAATTGTTTATTTTTCGGAAAACCTCGAAACTCTGAAAAATTTGGTGAGTTTTGAAAATCTGGAAAATTCAAAATATTATGAGGAAGAAATGATGAATTTCAACTTTTTCCAAGCATTTTTTCGCAAAAACGTTCGCTTCCGCTTCGTTGGAACTCAGCCCTGTTATCAATTTTACTAATTTATCTGGGAAAGCCAAAAAGATTGCAGTTTTGCTTGAGATTTATGAATTTGAGGCACACGATATTTTTTTAGGAAAGAGGGAGGGGGTAAGAGGTATGAATTGTGAAAAAATTAAAAAATTTTTAGCCCAGAAAAATCTGAATTTTCATTTATACGATTTGGAAAATTTGTTTAATTTTTCGAAACTTCTTTAAAACAGAATTTTTCCTCTTTATTTTAAATTTTTAATGTGATAAATCCAATTTCTCCGGCTTTTGTTTCGGGGGGGGGGGGGCTGGAGGGAGGGTACGAATAAAAAATGTTCATGATTGAATTTAAGTCGTTTTTGTGGTCTAAAGAAGGACTATAGAAAAATCTTGTAAAAGGTGGTCATTTTAAAAAAAAATTCGCTCAACACCATGCATTTCAAATTATTCTTCGATACAATTTCAGGGACACCGCGTGAAAAAATTGAAAATTACCTCCTCTTCCGTGCTTCTTGAATTTTATGCACAAAATGCTTAGAAAACTTTGAAAAATTAGTCTTGACAAATTTTCAAGACAAATTTTTCAAAGTTTAAGTTTTCAGATCAGGAAAAATCATTCCTGAAATATAATACACACCCTGAAAAATTTCAATGAAAAAATTTTTTTTCAATAAAATTATTATTTTGAGTTGTACGTAAGTAGGGTACTTACCTATTCATTATTTTTAGCAGAACTTTTTACTGATTTTGAAATTTTTCATTGAAGTGGATGCAAATTTTGGTGCCATATTTAACTTGATGGAAATTTTTGGATGATTCAGGCATCATAGCGAGTCACTTTTTTCGAATTCGGTCACTTCTGGTCACTTTTCGAGTCTTGAAGGTCACTTTGGTCACTTTTTCACATTCATGATGCAATTAAAAAATCTTTAGCTCAAGCTCAGGAAAAAGTGAGTGGAAAATGAAAAAGATACGATGAAATATTTTCGATGGGTCAAAAAAAATTGAAAAAAATCGATCGAAGAAAGAGGTTAATTTGTTTGTTGTTTTGATGAAAAAATTTAATAGGTAAATGAAATTATTCGGGTCGTTTAAGTTGATTTATCTTTGAAATGTTTGCAGAAACCCTAAAAAAAATCTCCTCTCTTCCCAAAAAACGTGAAAAATTTCTCCCGAAAAAAAATTGAATTTTTGGTAACTTTCGGTTAATTTTTGGTCACTTTTTGCTCAAAAAAAGTTACTAAAGTCACTTTATTTCTTCGAAATTTCGCTATGATGCCTGATGAACTTAAACCGTGAAATGGGTGATTGGAAAATTGGGAAAAAATATCCATAAATACACTGCTGGTTTTTAAATTTTAACAACCATTTCTCTTACTTTTTGTTTTCTGATGTTTGAAAATTTCTGAACAAATCTTAATCAAATCAATATTTTTGAAAGCAAAAATTGATAAAGAATTTTGATACACCGATGACCCCCCTCCCTCTCCCACAAGAAAAATCCGCACGCTTTAATATTTCAATATCGAATTCTTCTCTCCTCCCTTACCTACATACATAGTAAAAGAACAGCTTAGTCTCGAAAAATAATGATGACCGCACTAAACGTACTCGAAATCACTTCAATGATTAATGATTCATTTAATTTCGTATCATTCAATTCACCCGCACTCTCCTTCATTGCGGGAATTACCCGAGCAATTTCCACTTGAAATGGGTACCTGCTCGAGACCTTACCTATCTATAAATTTCATTCGTATCTAAAAACAATTCGCAGCATTATAAAAGTCCGAGCAGGTTAAAGCTGAGAAAAAGGCAACCCAGAGCAGCGAGAGGGGAAAAAAGAAAAGGCAAGCAGCTTCATTGTATTACATCCAATTATCTCTCATCACCTAAAAACGCGCGACATTACATTACGCGGTACCTTGACGCTGGAGAATCAAAAAAGCAAAAAAATAACCTGCCCGTTGCCCCCTCCCCCCGCCGGCGATAAGGATAAACGCAGGGTACCGGCGGGGGTTACACTCGTGTACCACGCCGCCGACGACCGACGAGAACGGTAAAACTGCAAAAACAGCAAAATAAAAGCTTATGAATGGGCGGGATTGTTGGAACTGCTGAACAAGAGTGACAATCAAGCAAAGTTAATTCAATCACTGAGGGAAAGAAATAGTACCCTTTGGGGGACACCCTTACATACGAAAGCGCCAGTTCTCTTACGCCCAAATGACTTCACCGGGGACTTTGTACGGTCGTACCGAGCTTACAGTTTACAAAGCTGTCGTCCCTCTATCTTTGATCTCTGCAGACTGTGTATTCCGGTTCTTCTTTTTCTCGGCTCGTCGTCGTATGTATACCAGAGCTTTTCCGCACTATTCCTGGAGCGCTATCTTTACGCAACTTAGATTTCCCTTTTACACGCAATGTAATTGTTAAAACACGCCTTCTCAATTAACACTTCCCTCCGAAAGATATTCACCTACGCGACTATGTGCGGTGTTATTTTATTATCGTGCCAGGATTAGTAACTCGAATTCGACCGAGCTGTGTTTGTGTTGACGGGGTTTTTTGACAAGTGTAAATTTGATTATTAACTGGCATCTATGTGTTATTTTTTACCCTCGGTTTTTACATTGAAGGATTTAGTCGCGTGCCTGATGTGCCATGGCACAGATGTTGATTCTCGAAAAAATTTACGATTGTGGTTTCGAACTTTGAGATGATGGTTTCAAGAATAGGTGTAAAAAAAGGATGAAAATTCATGAAAAATTGTCATAAACTGGGAATTATTATTTTTAATTGGGATGATAATTTAAGTGTAATTTAAGAAATGATTTTGAAATATTTCTTACAACTCTGAATTTTAATTTTTTTTCAAATTTTTTGGAATTTTTTCAAGTTTTAACTGAATTTTACATTTTATTTGTTTAAATTTTCTCATAATTATTCTGTTTTTTTTTTCTTTTCAAAATAGTTCAATTTTTAAAAAGTTGTTCTGTGTTTAGAAATTGTTTTCCTTTTTAAAAATTTTGATTTCTGAAAATGTGATTTGTTTGGGCTACTCCATGCTAAAACGGACAAAAAATGAAGTGGAATCTTCCGATTTTGCACAATTTTTTTTACGAGTTCTCTTTGATGGTCTATTCATAAAATCACCATCATTTCTCTTTCAATTTTCAAGGTTGCCTTGAGTAGGATAATCACATTTTGAAAATCTCAAAGTTGAACTATGGTGGCGAATGCTCAACTTTCATGAAGAGAACAAAAGATTAAAGTTATCATTTGAAAATCTGAAAAAATTACAATACGTAGCTCTTTTTACCTTCTTTTCAACCAGCAAACTTTCAAGATGGGATCTTCAGACTAAGGGTCCACAATTTTGACCAAAATTCCAAGAAATTGAAAAAGTCAAGTCGATTTTTACTAATTCTAAAGCGTTGATTTCGAATATTTGCTTGGTTTTTCATCTGAACCACCTGCACCCACCCCCCCCCCCAATTAGCCTCTTTTAGAGGGTTAAAATCCGAAAAAATGAAAAATGACGTGTGACCTGTCGTTTGCTTGGTATTTGAGGACTCCGAGTTCGAATATTTGCTCGTTTTTTTAATTTGACCCTTCAGTGCCCTCCTAGCCCCCAATTTTGAGGGAAAACATAAAAAAATTAAAATGTCGTGTAACATATCGATTGTCAATAATTTGAGGCCGTAGACTTCGAATATCGACTTACCTTTTGATTTTACCCCTTTTCCTTTTGCTCTAACCAAAAGATATGTACGACTAATTTGGAACGGGGTCGCCTAGAGCAAAAGGAAAAGGGGTAAAATTGAAAGGTAAGTCGATATTTGAAGTCTACAGCCTCAAATTAGTGACAATCGATATGCCACTTGCCATTTAAATTTTTTATTATACTTTTTCCCCAAAATGGGAGGATAGGGAGAATTTTGTATCGAAAACACTGGAAAACAGTCGAAATTGTAGCATAGTAATAATTAATCGTTGAGATAAATTTCTGGAAAATCAGTGAAAATTCACTAAAGAGTCAGTAAAATTTCTGAAATTTTGCTGAAAAACAATGAAATTCTTTGAAAAATCAACAAAAATTCGCTGAAAATTATATAATTTTTCTAATTGTTCCAGTGCTACAATAATTCCAGACCTTTTTTCCAGTAATTTTTCATTAATTCGAAATAAGAGAGTACGCCTTAAAAATACCTCTTTTCAGTTCAAGTTTTGAAAATGTTCAATTTTTCGAATATTGATCAATGTTTAAAATACTATTTTATTTTCAAAAAAAGTTTTTCGTAGTGTTTTGTAAAATTGATCAACTTTCAGAAAAACATCCAAGTTTTTGAGAAAAATTGTCGAACCTGTGTGTAGAATTTCGCCAAAGTTTTGAAAATTACGCAGTTCTTTTAGAAAACTATCCAAATTATGAAAAATAAAATCGTCCGAGTTCAAGAAAATTGCCCAGTCAAAAAAATTGGTCAAGACTGAAAAAAAAAGTCCAATTTTTTAGAAAATTGATCAAGTGTTCTAAAAACGTTTAGGTACTCGTCTTTAAGAAAAATCATCCAGAGTTTGAAAAAAAAACTATTTTTCAAAAATCACCGCACAAGATTTCAATAGTATTCTCCATTTTTTTTCTTTTCTTTTTTTTTTTTGGCATTACCATATCCATTTTTTGAATGCTGTTCAATTTTTGTACTTGAGTAACAAAAAATAAAAACCTTTTTTTTTTTAGGAAAAATCGCCCAAAGTTTTGAAAATGTATTATAATAGGTAGTCTGTTTCGAAAAATCTCCCTTTTTTTTTAATTTTAAAATTCAAGATTCATTATGAAGTTTATTGCAAACTTTTTTTCTGACATTTTCATTTTTTTTCCTTTTCATCTGTTATGAATTATTTCTATTATCCAAAAACCTTTTCGATCAAAATTCAAAATTAATGAACCTTAAGCCATCAACCATCAACCATAATAAAGTTTTTAGAAACAGTCACACAGACTTTGAAGAACTAGGTACCCACTTTTTGAAAAATCTACCGTTCTTTTCATTTTTTTGGAATTTTAAAAATTTAAAGTCTACAAGGTTATGTGCGAACAGTTTTTGGCAATTTCATTTCTTTTTTATTTTCAACTAAACTTTTTCTTAAAATATATAAAATTATCCATCTAAAAATGGAAATTTCTAGCTACAATTTCGTGTTTTTGAAAATGAAATTGAAAATATTATGCTCATAATTGCCCTATTTTTCCAGAGGCGCCAAAAATGAGCTTCAAAAATACAAATCGTCATACCTGATTGATTTTTTTTCTTTTATTTCTGCGACCTATTTTACCATGTTTTAAGTATTTCTGGCTTTTAGTTACCTGATCGTGGGCGAAAGGTATTGCCTTGTTTAATTTTCTAGGAAATTTTTCTCAATTTTTAGAAAATCAGCCAGTTTTTGCAAAACTTTTCGATTTTTGAATTCAATTTTTTCAAAACTTTGCCAATGTTGGAAAATTCTTCAATTTTTTTGTTTAAAAATTCTTCAATTTTTACATACATTTTCAGATTTTAGAAAATCGTTCAAACCATATTCGCTGAAAATTCGAGTTTTATTTATACAATTATCGTGATGGTGAAACTGTTTCTCGATTATTAGCAATACATAGATATCTAACAAGGAACCCCTTCAACTGTCAGTCGCCAATTCGCATGGGAAAATTTTTATTGAAAATTTTTCAAATTTTGGATCATAAATTATTGATTATGAATTTGTTTGGAAAATTTTCCAATTTTTAAAATTCCTGTTTTGAAAATTACACAATTTTTTATAAAATGAAACCAGTTTTGAAAAATTATCCAATTTCTATGGAAATTATCGAGTTTCAAAAAAGTATCCAGCTGTCCAAGTTCTTAGAAAATATTTAACTAGTTTTTGTGAAAAAAGAAACTCAAATTTTAGAGAAAATTGATCCAATTTTTGGAATATTTTATCTACCTGAAGGTTATAAGGATCGTTAAATTTTTTAGAAAATTTCAAGAATTTTGCATGTTTATTCAACTGTTGTGTTCCTTTGAAAAATGTACAATTTTTAGAGAAAAATTATCCGGATTTTGGGAAGAATTATCCATTTTCGAGATGCAATCATCAAATTTCTAGAAGAAACTAATAAATCATTCACAAAATTACATGAAAAAATGTAATTTTGGGAAACGCCAAAAATTCCCTTAGGCTATAAAAAAATTAACATAACTGCTCAAATCTTCTAGATCCTCCAATGGCTCTCAGCTTCCATTTTTTTTTTGGCCTACAGTTTCATTGTAGACACCTCTAACCTCAAATACAATTCAATTGAAGCGTATTATTTATTATATACAAGTCTCGAGTCCACACATAGGCCAAACAAAAGGTCCGAAGGATTTTATGTTCACCTTATATGTGTGTACATATCTATGTATAGCGTACATACAGGTACGAAGAACCATTAGCTTCAGCTCGTCGTATACTTCTCTACTCTGACACGAACGAAATAAATGTTCGATGGTTGGCTTTCGCCAACATTTCAAAATTCGTAGACGCACGCGTGATATATGAATCTAAAATGACTGGTCAATATTATCAATACTGTGTAGCAATGCATGTGTGCCATGGAATGTGCACCTATCTCTAGGTACAATGAGTATGTTTTTTTTTCTCCCTCTGTGTATACATATTAAATGCCGCTGCCGCGTACATACCTCAAAAATGTATTATTTTAACCCATCATTTTAATATTCGTTGTCATCTGGAAAAAGATAGAGAGAGAAAATATCGAGATTTGAAAAAAAAAAAACAGACAAGTGTCCTTTCATACACGATCACGAAGGCTGCAGGCAGGGAAACGGGGAGGGAAATGATGCTGAAGACTGTAGCAGTAAAGAGAACAATACGAAGATATTTTACGTATCGTTGGCAAGTCGTTGAAGAGGGCTAAAAAATATTTTTCTATGACAGAGACCAGATTTGATATTAATTCCACATAAGAGTAAGAGCTTAGCATATCTTTTTGCTACATTTTAATACCTTTCGAGAGTACTTTAACTGTAGCAATTGGTAAAAAATCGAAAGTATGTGTATCGAGAATTCGAACTAGAGTTGGATGAGAAAAAGGAAGCGAAAAAAAATCTAGGTACAATGATGAAAAAAAAAAAACTGTACGCGTTTAACAAATTCAAAATGGCAGCGTTTATTTGAAATGTAGATGGGATATTATTAGGGGTAAAATGTTTCTGTTTGAGTTGTGATTTTGGTAGTAACTTTATAAACGAAGTCCTCTCTCTTCTATGTATTTACAACATGGAAACTACATTGCTTAAAGGGGAAAATTTTGTTTAAGTCCCTCTGACGTATACCTTGCCGAAGAAATCACTCGTTCGCTGCGTAGTCTTTTACGCATGAATGATCTTTTGTGTAGTATTTTGCCTCGGCTCGCTCAATGCCAACATCAAATAACGTAGCTCGTTTGAGCTTTCGTTTCTTTGATTCAATTTACTATTCCGTTTGTTCGGAATATAAAATCGCGTTCGTTTTCGCATTATGCATTCGAGGCTGTTGAGAGAAGCGGAGATGGCGGCGTAGAGATGGGGGAAAAAAATGCCAGTTATTCGATTTTGGAAACGGGTAATGAAATTTTATCGTTGCAGGTGGAGGAGGAGGAGGAGTAAACGAGGCGATGATCGAGGAATGAATGGAATTGGTGGGATTTAGAATGTGAGGCAAGGTTTCAAAAATTCCTAAAAATGCAAATGTGCATCTAGTAGATGATTATCTGTATAATTATGGAGTTTTTGAGGTAAATTTGAATACATTTCTTCAGAAAATTTCGGGGTTTGCAGTTTTCAAGGGTTCGAAATCCTGAGAGAAACAAAAAAAATTCAACAGAACTTAGATTAGGTATTTCATTTATCAATCAGTAGAAATTTTTTTCAAAAAAATAGAGAAAACATGGTTTTGGTCATAATTTTTCATAGCAGGCTAACAGTTTCGGTTTTTGGTTTTAATTTTGGTTACGCATGGTTATGGATTTGAGTTCGGTTTCAGGAACTGGAAGCGAAAAGTATCCATCATGGTCTTGATTAGTATTCAGTTATAGTTTTCAGGGTTGCTTTTTCCCGAGTTTCCCTCGATGGTCTGTTCACAAAATCATAATCATATTTTTCTAACCCTCGGGGGGGGGGGGGGGGACTCAAAATTTTAATTCAATTGCGATTTTTAGAAAAATTTCCCAACTTTGAAGGCTTCATATCGAGATAGGTTATACTTGGGGAAAAAAGTTTGCGAGGTCCGAAAGAGAATTGATAAGGGATTCAAAAACGATAATCACATTTCGAAAATCTCAAAGTTGAACTTTGGTGGTGAAAGCTCAACTTTCATTACAAGAACAACAGATGGAAGCTACCATTTGAAAATCTGAAAAAGTTACACTTAGTAGCCCTTTTTACCCTCTTTTTAACCAATAAAGTTTCAAGATGGGATCTACAGACCCTCAGGGAGAGGGAGTACAAGGGGTCCTCAATTTTGCCTAAAATTCAAAAAAATCGAAAAAGTGAAGTACCATATCGATTTCTACTAATTTTTGAACCCCCCTATTAGATTATCCCCTTGAGAAGATCAAAATTCGACAAAATGAAAAATAACGTGTGACCTGTCGTTTGTTAGGTATTTGGGGGCACTGAGTTAGAGTATTTGCTTATTTTTTGGATTTGACCCTTCAGTGCCCCCAGCCACCCTAATTTTGGGGAAAAGAATGATAAAAAATTGAAATGGCGTGTGAGAAGTCAAATTCAAAAAATGAACAAATGTTCGAACTCAGTGCCTTGAAGTACCTAATAACGACAGGTCACATGTAATTTTTTATTTTTTTGAATTTTGACCCTCTTACGGAGGCTGATAAGGGAGTTCAAAGGGATCGGATGAAAAAACCAAACACATATTCGAAATCGGTGCCTTCGAATTAAAAGAAATCGATATGCTAATTGTATTTTTTTGAAATCTTGGTTAAAATTATAGTTGAAATTATGGAGTCCTTTACCTTTACCCCGGGGGGCCTGTTCATCACACCTTGAAAATTTTTTTGGTTAAAAATAAGTAAAAAGTGCTGTTTACTATATTTATTTAAGTTTTTTAAATGGTAGCTTTCATCTATTGCGATTATCATGAAAGTTGAACTTTCATTACCAAAGTTCAACTTTGAGCTTTTCAAAATGTGATTATCGTTTTTTATTCTCCTATCAATTCTCTTTCATACCCATCAAACAGTATTTTTTTTCAAGTACATATAACCTATCTCGAGATATGAGGCCTTCAAAGTTGGATAACTTGTCAAAAAATCGCAATTGCCTAAAAATCACGAAACCCTTCCCCCTCCCCCAGTCTTTTCATTATACGCCCAGAAACCTCGCAAAAAATCCAGTACCGTACCAAAATTCCATTTTAGTAAATAAAAATTGAAGTTTGTTTGATATAGTTTTTTTTAATTGGATTTTTCACATTTTTAGTACCTATTACGTTTGCCTGTGTTGAATATTAAATTTTTACCAAAAGTCCAATGAAATTCATGGTCAGTGTTTATTGAAGAAAGATGAACCCAAACGTCTTTTCTAATTTCTAATTCGTTTCTGTTGTTTCGCAGGATATCATCTAGGTCGTAGGTACTTCGAAATGTTCGAATAGGTGAAAACGAAGTACCTAGTTTTCTCCCAAAGATGTGTGTACTTGGTACTTTTCGTCTATAGTTAGAGTTACGTTACGTTGTTCTGATTACAACGCATTTTTGAAAAACAAATCTGATGAAGAGTATAACGAAAAAGATGAATTTATAGTTCAAATTCGGTTGAATTATTCGAAGTAGACAATTCCAGTTGAAACGGTTCACCCTCGAAAAGCTTAAGATCATAAGAAAGAAACACTGAAACCGGGTAAAATTTCGAAATATTAGTCCAAAATTTTTTTACCTTCTAAGATTCTCAATTTCTCTTATTTGGAATAGTATCTCACAGTCACAGTTCTGAAAATTTTTCCAACAGTAAAAACTAAAAACTAAAACATTAAATTTTTTCAAAATATTTTAAATTTAGATTTTTTTCGATTTTTTACTTTTTTTTACGTCGAATTTTTCCAAGAAATTTGAAATTTCCATCTAATTTCATTTTTTTCAAAATTTCCTTCAATTTAATATTGATATAGAAGAAAATTTTAAATGCAATAAAAACATGAAATTGAAAAAATTTTCATTAAAAATCAAAGAAAAAGTCAAATTAATAAAATTAAAAAAAAAAAATAGAATAATTTTTCGAAAAATTCAAAAATGATAGATTATTAGACATTTTAGGTAATTTACTTGCGTAATTACGGTAAAACATGTTAATGCTGGCTTGTTCGCTATATTCACAAAGCCAAAAACTAAAACGTCAGCCAGCGGTCTTCTTTCTTTAGTGGTGTTTGCAATCTTCGATGTTGAAAAAAAAAAAACGAAAATGGATAAAATAATGGACGGTTGTCTAAGTTGTCTAATTAATAGCTGTTTGTTGTAATTGTATCGTTTCGCATTTCGTTTCGCATTTAATTAACCTTTATTTCGATAGAAATTCGCATACTTCGATCGCTAATCATGACCTACAGGTATCTTATTGAACCGTAACGTATTTAAAATGCTACTTCATATCGCGATACTAATCGAGCTTTTGTGTTTGTGCAGGGGGTCCAGCGGAAATTTTCGGTCACCGCGAGGAAGCCGTGGAACATTCCGGGGCCGTGGTACGTTCCGAGGACGTGGCCGAGGATCAGATAATTACTATGGCTCTAGTCGAGGTTCGTTTTCCAGCCAAAGCCCAAGGGGCTCTTTTCGAGGCGGATCTAGTTACCATAGCAGAGACGATGGTTACGATTCCAGAGACGTCGGTAGCAGTAGCAGTAGCAAATATAGCGGTAAATACTTTCCGTCTTGTTCTCAAGCTTCGATAATTATCTATCGAACAGAATAATCGTTTTTGAACCGATGTATGACGTCATTCTTCGATGAATCGTATTAATTACGTGTTTCTTCTCGCGTAGGCGATCGTTACTCGAGTTCTCACAGTAGTCGAAGAGAAGATAGTAGTCATCATAGAGAAGTGAGAGAGGTAAGATTATCAAACGTTAAATAATTCCAGGCTGAATATTTTTGTATAAAGCCAGTATGCATAATACGTATTTAACGTGAACACAGTCGGCATCCGGATCGTATGGAAGAGACCACAGTCGTCGGGAAGGTGAACCGGAACGTAAACGAATACGTTCGGAGATCGGAAGCTCGTACAAAGAGGTAAACTCAGACAAACTCGATTTATTTATACCCAAAACCATTATAGATTACCCTGACCAGCATCATTATCAATCTGCGAAGCTACTCGTTTGTGATTCCAAGTTCGAGTACCGATAGAGGTAACGCAGGGTACCGTTCGTCGGCAAACCAAGTGTGGCCATTAGAAAAATACTAAGATCGAGATAAACAATATAGAATTATAAAACTGCACGCCACGTAATGAAATTATATGTTTTAAACGTCCTAGGGTATATCACCTCGTAGATCGTACGACGACCTAGATCATTCCAATCGCAGCTATAGTAGCAACGATTCGCCATACCGGGCGTCGGAATCTAGTTCCTATGTCAAGCAGCACCACCATCGCTCGAAGGAATATTCCGATTTTAAAAAACCATTACCGCCGGCCCAGGAATCGAGCTACAGCGGATCGTCGACCAGGGGCTCTCGTGGCCGTGGCGTTACTAGATCGCTGAACACTGGTCGGATCAGTAGATCGTCGGTGCCTACGTACTTGAAACGTTCGGCCGTCGGACGTATAAGTACTAGATTGAGACCAACGTCTAGCCGCATGCAACAACAATTATTAAGAAGAAAGAAACAAATACGTGTGTTGAGGTAAACAACCTTCGAACAAAAATAAGAAATGGATACCGGTAAAAAAAAATAACGAACGATGCGGATTCGAAAGCACAGTTGTGTGTAGCTCGATCTATGGTATTTGTAATTTTAAATCTATAAATCGGAAGGGACCGAACGATGAATATCGTTGTAGCTTTCGATGATATCTCGTTGCTGTAAATAAGACCTTTGACAGTTTCGATGAATTGGTCACTATTCTAGAACCATTATCGCTTTCGCAATACCAAGATGGAAATTAGAGACTGGTTTTGGTATAAATTCCTAAATGTATGTAATGATTCGTACACGTGTCGTTACTCAGAACCGTAGTAACGTTTAATCTCTCCCTTCCTATAACGAACGTGATTTCCATTCTGTAGACCATTTTCATAACGATACGTTCGAAAAACGATAACGCTTTCAAGCAGATAAGCTTAGATCACGAAGCGTTTCGAATTGGCCATCTAATTTCATCGCTTTTTAATTCAAGAAAAAAACAAATGAAATCAGAGTATTAATTTATGCACAGAAACGGTACCTAGTACACATTTTTAAATCATTTCCGATCGTAAAAAAAGTACAGAGTCATTTCTAACCAAGGTTTGAATTAAGAGTAAGGAAAATACTGCCGATTGCGTTGTTTTCCGAAGAACTGACTCGATCTAGATTTCTAACCAAGGTTTGAAATGAAATACGTAATGGAAAGTTACTCTGTGTTGACCTGTGTTCTAGTTTCAAGAATCTAGTTTCGATTTGTGTATTGAAAATGACTACACGAGTATTTGAAATTTACGAGGAAATGTGTAGTCGATGAGATTTGACTGGAAATTTTTCATAATAGGAAAAATCTTCGTTGAATTACCAAGTTTTCAATTTTTTAGCCGTTTAGAAATTTTATCCTTTTAGTATTACGTTGGCCTGTGTTTAATAGTAAATTTTTATGATCGTTGATAGGATCCGAAAGGCTAACGAAATTCGTGAACGATTCCCGTTGAAGAAAGATAAACCCGATGAGGTAATTATTACGCATCTTTGTTGAAAAATATTGAATAGAATTTTCCCTAACTCGTTTTTTATGTTTCGCAGGATACCTTCGATACTTCGGAGGATGAGGAGCTCGAAAATATGGATCTCGAAGAAGCTGCGGCTGAGGAATTGGATCAATCGATTGCCAAGAGCGAAGATTCCGTGAAAGGTGATGGTTCTGCTGACGATGGTAAACCGGAGAGTAAAAAATCCACACCGGTGAAAAAGAGCGCTGAAAATGTCTCGGAGGTGATTAGAAATACGTCTCAGTTGAACGTACTGTCTTGAAAGCAGTAATGGGCACGATTAGAATCAGAATTGTAGAATTATTCGAACAACTGTGTTTGGCTCGTATGAGTTTTTAATCACCATAGGTATCATTCTATATTTTCAGCATTTCAACTTGCATATTATTTTCATATTTTTTCTATGTATTTCGGAACTCCAAAAGTGTTTTCACAGCTCTGAATTATTTCATTAATCCAGCATTGGTATATTTTTCAAAACTATAAAATTTTATTTTATTTTTTAAACTGATTTGAGAAAATTTTTCAATTTTAAAATGTTCGCATCAAGTACTGAAATTTTTCTCACTTTGCCAAAACGAAAATTTCGTTCTTTTGATTTTAAAATTTTCCTAAAATTCAACAATTATTCCCTTGAAAATTTTTATTTTAAAATTCTTTGAATTTTTTGGGCACTAATTTTTTCAAAATCATTTCATCATTATCCTGAAAATTTTAGAGCTGAAAAAAAACAAATTACCAAAGTTGAAAATTTTTTTCGATTAGTATTTGGGAAGAATATGTTGGTTTATTTTTCAAAACTGAAATTTTTTCTCACTTTGCCAACGCTGAAATTTCGTTTTTTGATTTTTAAATTTTACAAAAATTTAAAAATTATTCTCTTTTAAATTTTCATATTTAGATTCTTTTAATTTTTTAGGCCCTAATTTTTCCAAAGTCACTTTATAACTATTCTGAAAATTTTAGAATAAAAAAAAATGCTCAAGTTGAAATTAAAAAAAAAAAAAAAATGGGAAGACTGATTTGAAAAAAAAAAATGAATGTAATTTTCAATGATTTTTAAATTTTTCTGTATTAGACCGGTTTATTGTTGTTTTTTTTTGTGTTTTTTTTTTGGAGATTTTTGTATTTGGAGTGTAAAAAAAATTACAGCTGAGTTGTGAATTTTCAATGTTTAATCCGCGATAATTTTCTGTTATAAATTCTTTTTCTAGTTTTATTACGAAACAACTAATGAGGTTTTGAAAAAGTTGATTCGAATTGGTGATTTGAAAATGATAATTCGTAAGGTTTAATATTTGAAATGTTTATAATTGTAAAAACTGTAAAAATGATTCAGGATTTAAGATTCAAAATTTTGGATAATTTTTCACTAGATTCTGCCCATTATTGCTTTGAAGTCTTGAAAAAACTTGCAAAGTAAATTGTCTCATATTTTAATGATCACTTTTATAGAATAAATCTACAAAACCGGTAGAAAGAAAGCCGATGAGTTCGTATCATAAGGATCATGTTACTCTGAAATGCTCTCATTGTAGAATAGAAGCGCCGACATTTAAAGTACGTTATTTTTGTCATTTATTGCTCTAAATGTTTTTATTTTTGATATTTTATGATGTGTGGTATTCGATTTGTATGATGAGAAAAACATAGAATGATTCATTACTTTATGTATTTTTACGTCTTGATTTTTGCAGAGATATCTGATGCATTTGGCCTCTTATAAACATAAAACAGCCATGGAACAGTTGTTGTTCAAACTGAAGCAGAAACTGCGACGTATGCGAAACGACCAACGAAATCAGCAGCGTGTTATCGACGAACAAAACGATAATTTCGCCAAAACTTCGTATTGTCGAGTTTGTAAACTAAATTACAAACAGTCTAAGCAAGAACACGTGACCTCGGATCATCATATTGTGAGTATTTCGCAAATCGGTCAAATTTTCTGGCGATGCAGATCCATCATACGAATTGAATTTTTCTAAAATTTCTATTTGATTTGTTGCACAGAACCTTAATGAATTTTTGAATCCGCAATGTACCGTATGTCGTTTATCGTTCGCTACTCCTATTTTGTACGAGCACCATAGATGTACCTTGAATCATATTAGAGTAAGCTGGCTACAGAATACGTTAAAAAACACTTTCTCAAAGATGGACCTTTCGTCTATAATTTTTCTTCATATATGTTTTTTTCAAATTAGCAAAAAGCTTTCTTAGAAAAGAAGAAAAAGAAGCCTGACAACGACGAAGAGAATAACGAAGAAGATAATTTCATGGTATTAGATTCGGTTGGCTCGGCCGATGAAGACGAAAATGACGAAACTCCGGCCCAAGCTGGCGATACTAACGAAACCGAAGATCAGGCGAAATCTGCTATAGCTAAGAAAAAGAAATTACCCAAAGTTGTTGGTAAGTTTGAAATTTTACCCGGTTAGATAGTCAGGTTCAGACTGAACGGGGAAAAAAGATGAATACGGCAAATTTTTCTTTCGATATTTACCAATTTTTTCAATTTTGGATTTAAAAAAATTGATTCGGCTAGAAAATTTTTCAATAAATGTAATTTTCGAGAAATTTTTGTTTCAAGTTGAGCAAAATGGTACTTTATGTCGATAAAATCGAAAAAATTTCTAGTTTTAAATCCAATCTCAAATTTTTAATCGTCGCCCCTTTCCTCCTCAAAAAATCAACTCAGTTCTTGGTTATGAGCAATGTTGAAGTACTAAAAATGACGCTACTTTTTTAATTTCAGGAGCGGAATTTATCAAACGAGTGCCGGTGTATTACTGTAAACTGTGCCGTCTTTGTTTACCATATAATCCGAACACCAAACAGGAAGATTTGCTATTAGGCCATTGCAGAGGACGATTCCATTTGAAACGATTCACCGTCGAAAAAATGAAGAAAAAGAAAGAAGAAGCAGCTAAATCGGTATAAAGCATGCCTTCATTCAATCTACTTTACTCGCCTGTATTTTAATTTTATTCAATTTTACTCAGAAAAATGAAAACTCGACCCAATCGACCGATGATGCTTCGCAGAACGGCGCCGTAGAGTCGAATGATAATGCCGAAGCTACCGATAGTTTTGGAGACGGAGAAGACGAGATTCAGAAATCATCCGATGACGAAGAAGCTAGCAACCGGTTCGACAGATTTGGCCATAGCGAAGAACTCGAAATTGCCACTTCTGCGATTAAATCCGAGCCGAATGAAGGCAACGATGCTACTGAAACGGTTGCTTCGCAAGCTTAATAAATTATCACGATTTCGTCGAAGCTTTCGTTGGGAGAAACTTTTTTTATACACGTATTTACTCAGACAGAAATTTTAGAATTAAGTTGAAACGCAGCGTTTTAGAAATTGTTTTCTTTCTAGTGCCCCAAATGGTTATTCTCGTGCTTTTTTATTTTTAGATTGAAGACGTGATTTATGTTTAATTGATTGCAGAATCATACCCAAAGAACTGTTTATTCATTGAACCTGTAACTTTTTTTGTGTAATTTAGTATGCCGAATGAAAAATATCGATGTAAGACAGTAGGATTGTCGTCGTTTATTTTTAAATGTGAGTGAATTTATTTGTCTGATTCAAATTATAACTTTTTTGAATTCATGTGATTTTAGTTTCATCATGAGAATAATCAGATCGAAACGAATTACCAACGAATACGTCTATTTTAGTGATTAATTATTGAGAATTGTAATCTTTCGACCTCATGAAAACTATTATCCGGCATTTTACTGCTGTTGAGACGAATAAATGATTGATAATTGCTTTAAATGATTGTAAAATGTGCAGAAAAATGTATTCAAATTCGGAAACCTCTCATTTCCAGCTTACTTTGTTTGTGAAAATGAAATCGGTGAATTTTGACTTAGGAAATTGCAAATAATGCGTTAAATATTCATTTAAACGCAAAACTAACCATTCCATCGAATTCCTCGTACCAAAAAACATGTATATTGATCATTTACACGATAAATAACGTTGAAATACAGTTAAAATAATTAATTTACGTAAATTTTAATTAGAAGGTTTCAAAAAATCGTATTTTCAACGCTAGATACGTACGTGGCGCTATCTATCGGAATATCGTCCGAAGCTCGGCCAAAAAGTGCTCTTCTTACACTAAATACAAATTTCTAAATTACCACGTAATTACCGTAATTTTTAACCCATCCATAGACCATAAATAAAAACAGCTTCATTTTCGAACAGTTTTTATTTATGGTCTAAGGATGGGTTAAAAATTACGGTAATTACGCGGTAATTTAGAAATTTGTATTTAGTGTAGGGAGAGCACTTTTTAGCCGAGCTTCGGATGATATTCCGATAGATAGCGCCACGTACGTATCTAGCGTTGAAAATACGATTTTTTGAAGCCTTCTAATTAAAATTTACGTAAATTAATTATTTTAACTGTATTTCAACGTTATTTATCGTGTAAATGATCAATATGCATGTTTTTTGGTACGAGGAATTCGATGGAATGGTTAGTTTTGCGTTTAAATGAATATTTGGCGAGTTATACGCCATTTTAGATACAAAGTTGCAATTTTTCAAAGCTATTCAATCAAATTTTACGTAATTAATTATTTTAATGATTCTTGAGCCTAATTCGGAGCAGAAAAAGTGAAAATACATGTATTTGGATGCGAGGAATCCAATGAGCTAGATACTTTAGCGTTTGGTTCGATATTTTACGAGTTATTCCATCTCAACTGGTGATATCTCTAGAATAAAGTTGTGGATGCAAAAATGAACATCAAAATCTGCGTAAACAGGCTCAAATTCGTCTCGTGACTGAAATTTCAGCATCGTAAAATGAAAATTTGCCATTTTCAAACCAAAATGAAACATAAAACATAGTTTATCGAAGAAATAACTTCATTTATCGACACATAAACGCCGGAAAGATGAAAAATAATCAAGTTTCACTCAGATTTAAACCTCTACGTAATACTCGAGATTTAATACATAAATGGCTAATTTTTACATTAAATTGTCACAAATATTACGAACGTAATGAATAAAAGAAAAAGGTAACATTAATATTAAAAAAGTTTGTATACACAGACTTAGGTAAATATGGCTACACGAGTAATAATTTTTGAGTACTTGATAAATGCTTGTTTTTTATGTAACTAACATACAAAGAAATTATTAATCTATTTCGAAAAGGAAAATACATAGTACAACTCGATACAGGGAAAAACGATCTAAAATGATTTAGAATTCAAAGATATATCACAGATAACTAATTAAACGATGAAATAATATTTAAAAAATTATTCACATATTTATAACACGATTTGCGTTTAAGAAAAAGAACGTAAAAAATTCTCGATATAAAATACATATTAAAACAAAATACAAACGAATGATTGATGAGTATGAATGAAGCAGATCTGAAAATTCACATGGCAAGAAATTTATCATAAAAAAAACCACTGTAATTTAGAAACTTAGCTAAGTTTGATATTCAACTTATTATAAACACAAACAGAATTCATTTTTAAATAAAAAACGAGACGAGAGATCGTTGTATTTTCAGATATCGCAACGCAAGCATTCAAAATGCATGTAATGGTTAGAAAAGTGGGCAGTATTCTGAAACATAGAAAATAAAATTAATTGAAAATAGATTGCTTCGATTTCAAGTAGTGTTGCAAGATAAAGGAATGAATTTTATCGAATGAACACAGATCACAGATTACATATTTAATGATGTGACCCCCTTTTTCAAATTTAATCCATCAGACAATGTAAATTCGAAAGTATTACAACATTAGGAGATCATATTGTCATAATATTGATTTTTAAAACTGATAATTTTTTGTTGCATCTTAAAATAATGATTAATTAACGAAGACAACAATACTTCAGTGTTCAGACATCCCAATCTAACGTGGTATAAATTTAAGAAAAAATAGAGAAAATTAAATTACGTAACATCATTTGACATTTAAAAAAGTATCTCTGAACAATTAAACATATTTGTGATCTAAAAACTTTTGCTCTGAAGCAAAAATACGTAATTTTGGGTATAGATAGGCACTTTCAATATATTACAGTTTCAGCCCAAAGTTCTGCTCCCAATTGGGTTACCTCTCTTTCCAGGAGTCTTTCCCAAAAGCACTCTTGCAACACTAATTTTACAAAAAATCAAAACATTCATTACCAAGATATGTTTCGGTTAACTCGTGAACGAGAGCAATTAGCACTTTTGAGACAATTCCACAGCTTTGCTGAGCACAATTTGAATATCAGTAGACGGATAATTTTGTAGAAGTTTCACATTTGCTGGAAAATCTCCATCAAGCAGTTGATTTTTGATTAACCTAAATTAAACAGAAAAAAATTACAAATATGACCATATCTTTTGACAATTGAGTAAAAATCTACTTAAAATTCAAACACTTACACGATCATGGCGCTACAGATATAAATCAAAAACGAGAATCTTTCTTGATCAGCGAACAATGAGTCCCAAATACGTAACACATCCGGTAACGGAAATTCTTGCGATAAAAGTAACGTTAACCATCTAAAAAAAAAAAAACATACATAAATTCTAAAAATAGTAATATGAATTTTAAAAAAATTAGGCATTTTATTTCACTTTAAAAATGGATCAAAAATTGGATTTTTTGTTCATACTTCAGAAGTAACACATAATTCAATTAGAGCTAAATAAAAAATCAAAGAATTAGGAAACAAGTGTCCAAAAAATTTGTTGGAAATTAGGAATTACATTCCAAACACATCCTCCTTCCCCTCCCCCCGCCCTGATCAAAAATATTCTCGGGAACAAAATTTCTCGTTCGATATGAATAAATCCGAAAAAAATTAGTCAAATTGATTATATCGAAAAGACATTGAAATAACAAATTTATGTATGTTTAAAAAAAATAATAACTTTCTCAAAGTCTAGAAACTGAGGATTTTCAAAATGAAAATTGATAAAATCGATATCAGAAAAGCTTGACACCAGAAAGTGACTCCAGATTCGGAATCAGTGCCCTTGAATTAGTCATAATAGACTCCTATTTTGAGTTTTTTCACTTTCAGAACAGCTAGAACAACAACCTGATAGGTTAAAAAATTAAAATTCATGTTGAGAAAATCTCAATCAATCTGAAAAAGTTCCATAAAAACCTCCAAATTTCAAACATTGATTAAAAAATATTTTTTGAAATTTTGATGATGATTCATATTTTTACCAAGCATTTGGATTTACTTGATAAAATTAAAAACCATAATTTTCATTTTTTTTTTGACAATTTTTGAATTTTTTAATCTATCAAGTAAAGAATTTTCCAGGGTTTTTCATTTCTGGCTATGGTGTCTATTGGATTTAAAAAATTCAAATTATTTTTGCTGTTTTTATTTTTATTTTTCTTCCTTATTTTTAGGTCGCTTTTCTTCGCTTCAAAATTTTCTAGGAACCTTTTTCCCCCTTTGATTATAAAAATTCGAGAATAGAAGGAAATTTTGAAATTTTTGTTCAATTATAAAAATATTTTTGCTCTTTTCTCGTTTTCTTGTTATTCAAGATAAAATTATGTTGTTGTTTTTTTTTTTTTTTAATAGACACCGTTCTGACACTTCTGACACAGTTTCGAACTTTTTTTCGAGATTAAATTAACCCATGAAACCCCAGCTCTAAAACCATAATATCCATATTAAAAAACACGGATGCCAAAAAAAGAAAAAGGGACACTTACAAACGAAAATCTAGAAAATCTAAAAAAAAAAACCACCCACCTAAAACTATAATATTGCGGATACAACTGTAGCTTGGTTAAATGCATATAAATGGAGTAATCGATCGATCGAACTTTTTCGGTCAGCTTGGTCATCAACCTGCCAATACCGCTTTCAGCTTCATCCAAACTTTTTATAAAAAAATCTCTGATCTCCGACATTAAATTGGTAAACGTGAAAAAACAGTCAGCTTCGGCGTGTTCTGCAACGGATATAAAATTATCATACGATTACATTTTCGACACCATATCGAACGCTAGGTTTATCACAATTAGGTACACCCACTTTTCCACTCAGAAGACGTGTCTGAAGCGAAGCAATAATAAATCGGACCGATGATTTCGTTCATTCCTTGCACATAACCTTGGCCCGGGTTCAGTTTAGCGTACAGAAATAATATTCTTTCGACCACTTCCCAATGTGCTTCGGATCCCTCTTCCAGCGGAGAATAATCATCGATAGATTTACGTTTCGATAAAGCAATCTGTAACAATAAAATAAAAAAATTTAGCATCAGAATCGTAATCACAAATAAGTACGAGTTGTTTAAGCTACGTCATAAGATTTGGACAACTTTCTAACGTAAAATTTCCTTACTTGCTACTAGTTTCCAAAGAGAAAGTCAAACAGAAAAACAGAAAACAATCCAGCCATAAGTACTGTACATAGATGAAGTAGTTTAATACTAAGAAAATGAGTAAAAAATACCTTCGTCAACCCTAATCCTTTACGTTCGACGTTGGCGGAATTTAGAACTGAGCTTTGAACACGACGATGGAGTCTTTTTCGACCTCCGCTGTTCACTACTGCATCGCAGGGGTAATCGGTAGCTTGTTGGAAGAACGATATTTCTGGATTTAAACGCCTGTACGAAAAACAAACTCAATAGAAGCCGATCCAGTTGAATCTAATGAGAAAATATACGAACCTAACGTCTTTATCTATCTGTAGTAAGACTTCATTATCTTTAAAATACGTATTCCATTTACTACTCGGATTATTACTCAGTGGATGATCACAATTGATGTTATCTTCGTTCGTGTCACTGCCCGGAGTAAAGATCATCTCATCTAATAAACGAAATCGTAATTTAGATATTATTCTTAAGTTGACAATTAAACTAAAGCAAAATATTACCGATAAACTGATTGTACAAGTTTCTCTGCATCGTTAAAGTCTTACTCCACGAATTCCTCTGAGGAGGCAGATAATTCAATAGTAATTTCCAGCACAATGGACGAAATCCTTTCTCTTCCGGGATACCTTAGATTATAAACGAGCCAAGAGTAAAATATTTTGCAAACTACAGCTGAGTAGCGAAGACAAGTTATCGATTAAAAACAAGTTGCTGATTACCATTGAAGCATAAACTACGCAGCGTTTTCATATTAATCTCATCTTGGCAAAGTGTTTCTTCGAAAGCTTTCAGTCTATAAAATGATATTACATGTTGACAAAATGTGTATCAAGTCGTAGAATATCAAAATTATTGGATTAGATGCTCACCTGACTTTGTATCCGGCCATTGCGATGCTACGCCAAGTCCAGTCTTATTAGAATAATTATTATTACTGCGATCCTAATTTCATTTTCTTCGCAGTAAAACAGTAAATCTTATCGAAATTGAACGCCTGTGCCTGTGATAACAATTTGATTGCCATAATTTTGAAGAATAACTCGAACTAGCTCGAACAGCTGCGACGTTTGGTGAGATTTTTAATGCACTGTCAATGGTACAAGGTGCTCTCAGACTGAAAGTACAAATGAGAAAAAAATACATCAGTCGATAAATAAATACACAAATTACACAATCGACATGAAAATGAACATGAAAATTGAAAATTCGATTTTGAATTTGAAATTGACGTTTAATGGATACGGATACCTAAAATCAATTTTTACAGAATTTTTCGAACTTATTACGAGAAAAACAGCGAGAAAATTCCATAACCCAAGTATTTTTCACTGTCACTCATAATCCGAAATTCCGAATGATTGAATGAATAATTTTTTCAGGGTTTGGATTGGAAAAACGAAAAACTTAGGTACACGGTTTTCGTCAGTTTTCGTTTAATTTTTTTTTTAAAGTTGAAATTTGATTGAATAATTATACGGTATGCAAATAAAATTTTGAAAATTCGAGCAATCGATAAGAAAAGCAAAAAATCACAAAAATGAACAAAATGAATGAAAGATGAACTGAAATTAATTCATTAAGAAGGCATTTAATTAAAATTAAATCATTGAAATCATCGCGTTATTTCGAATCGGGATGATTTCTATTTGAAAATTATCAGAACTCGGAAAATGGGCAATTTTTAATTTTTTTGTTTTTGCTCTTTTCCGGGCTTTTCATTCTTTATAATTTATAACCTTTGTTTTTCATTTTTTTTATATATAAGTATATAAAAGTCGAAATGTGAATGTATTGAAATCAAATTCAGTTATGAAAATTCGAAAAATTTATCAAAAGAGCAAGAAAATGAACAAAATGTTAATCTTTTAATTATTTTCTTCATAAACTGGGAACTGGATTAAAAATAAAAAAATGAACAATCATTATTTCATTGAAAGTTATGATCTTATAAAACCACAAAAAATAATCACACATTTTCCAACCATTTTCCCCCTTAAATGGAGAAAAAATTCGATTCAATTGAATCCTTTCAAATCTTTTTCGATCCAACTGGATCTAATTAGAATTATTGCATCCTATTGAATCCAGTTTTATAACTTTGCCAACTTTATTATCCGATTGGATCCAAGAAGATACAATTAGATTCAAAAAAGTACATATAATCAGATCCAAAAAAATAAAATTATATCCAAAGAGATACAATTATAAATCCGATTTTTTTCAATTTAGAGAAAAAAATGTCTTGAATTGGATCAATTTGGATTCATTTCCATTCACTTGTATCCACTTGGATCCGATTGGATCGCGCCATTTTTCGGATTCAATTGGATCTAATTTTTTTCCCCGGGTAAATCTTTCGTTTTAAAAATTTATGCCATATAATTTTACCACAAGAGTGTATAGATTCAAAAATCAATTTAAATCACCTTTTCGCCATCAAAATATAGAAAAAAAATCAAAAACGAAAAAAAAACCAACTTTTAGTTTTTTTTTTGTTAAAACGTTATTTGCAAAATTTCGTTTTTTCCTGCTTTTGTAAAAATTTTGGAAAAACAGCGTTTTTTTTTCGTTTTCGATTTCTATTTTTACAAAGTTTTCCTACCCCTATTTTTTCAACACTTTTTGTTTGATAACTTTTGACACTTGAGGTTAGAGCCAAATTTCTTAGCAAAGGAAGGGTTCAATTCAACGAAAAATATAAATACCTACTTAAAACTAAATCAAAAATTAAACACCATAAAATTCCTTTTTGTAGAGTCAAATCGAATTTTTCTTAAGAAAACGCTTAGTTTTTGCGATATTTTGATAAGTTGAACTTTCAACTTTCAACTAAAAAAAAAAAACGAATTGGATTTCGGGCTCGACCGAAAACAAATTTTACGTCCTACAATAATTTATATTCCATTCATTTTTTCCTTTAACCATTTCTGTTTACTCAAAAACTTGATGAAGTGTCAAAAAGTGTCATAAGGTGTTGAAAAAAAGTTCAACAAAAAATCCAAATTGTGTAAAACTAATCTATATTCTACATGTACCTGAAAAAGTGCTCTAAAAAATGATTTTTTTTCAAACTCATGAGGACTGAAAAATTTTACTAGTAAAACATACTCACGAAACCCCTCGTTCAAAAAAAGCAATGTTCCCAACTCCAAGTAACTGGGCTCAACCCTCGGGAGGCTCTTGAAAATTAAATATTTCACGCTGTGAGTATTTTTCGGGGACCATGGGAACATTATATTTTTGGAAAAGGGTTTTATCCCTGATTAAGAAAAAAAAATGTTCCCACCCCCCGGACCATGGGCTGAGATACCACCCCTTGAGGTGAAGTGAAACATCCCCTTATTGTAATTTTGGCGTGGAACATTTATTGTCGTATTATTGTGGTTCAATAATGATAATCATCCCCCCACTCTTATATAGGGTCCACCCCCTCCGTTGAAACGTGTATATTTTATTATGTAATGTAGTTATTTGAAAAGAATTTTTTCTTTTTTCAACACGTGGAAATTTATTCCTATGATTTGAAAAATATTTTCTCCCCCCCCCCCCTACAGAGTTTTAAAAACACATAACTTAAGCTGTAATGCAATTATTTTCGTGCGGTTTTCGCAACTAACCTAATAATTATGTCTAAAATTTAAAAAATAATTTACTTGTCTACCCTTCGCATTCCTAACTCACCCTCCTCTCCCCATTCGTATGAACGATTAATTCGGAAAGGGGTCGGTTAGAGGACGAGGAAGGGGGTCAAATCAAAAAGTAAGTCGATTGAATTCTACGTCTTCAAATTCAAATTAGAGACAATCGAACTCAGTGCCCTTACATACCAAACAAACGACAGATTGCACGTTATTTTTCATTTTTTCGAATTTTGACCCAATCAAGGGAGCTAATGGGGGGGGGGAGGTCAGATGGATTGGATGAAAAATCCAAACGCATGGAAGAAGAAGCTATTGCCAAACTACAAAAAATATACCAGGTGTCCGAAAAGAAATATACAGGATGCCCAAAAAAATTACAATGAAAATTTTGAAAAATTATCCTTCAGGTAATTACCTACCTGAAAAAGTTTTAAAAATTAAATATCTCGCCTCGAATGGTGTATGAAAAAAAAAAATTCTACCATGAACTACTTTTGGAATCAATAGACCGTCTGGATAAAATATGGTACCTAATTCAATTTTTCTATTTTTGGTATTGGGACAAGGCATCCTATGTAGACATGGTGTCCTAAGGGGACAAGGTGTCCTACAAGGACATAATGTCCCAAGGAGACTTGACGGTTTCATCAGGACATAGTGTCCTATGACGCACGATGTCTAATGAGGAATTGAGGACATGATATTCTAAGGGTTTAATCAAGACAATGTTGTCTCAAGGAACTTGGAGTCTTATCGGGACATGGTTTTCAATGAGGACACTCTGTCCTATGGTGACATGGTGTCTCATAGGGACATGTCCAAGGGGATTTAAGTCTAATCAAGACATAGTGTCCTATGAGAAAATTTCTAGAGATCTCTTCTTCAGAATTTGTTGGTTGAAAATAAGTAAAAAGGGCTGCTCACTGTAATTTTTTCAGGTTTTCAAATGGTAATGGTGCCATTCATCTATTGTGATCATCATGAAAGTTGAAATTTTATGACCAAAAATCAACTTTGAGCTTTTCAAAACGTGATTGTTGTTTTTGAATCTTCTTTTAATTTTCTTTCGTACCCCGCAAACAGTTTTCCTTCAAGATATCAAATAATAGGTCACTAATATTGATAATTCGCGATCAGAAGTGCTGAAGTGCATATGGACTATTTTTATGGATTTCCTCCAAAAGTTGGAAGATTCCAAAATTTTCTGGTGACTCTAAAATGTCTTGAAACTGCTTCCAATCGACTCGTCAGGTCAAAAATTATGTATACAGTATGACACAAAAGTCTTGTCCATGAAAAACACTTTATGATATCTCGAAACTGAAAAGAGATATCGGGATGATTCAAACGGCAATATGTTCCTGGAGACAAGGACATTGAAGATTGATAGTCAAATTTTCAGTTCTACCTACAGGGTGTCCAAAAATTGAGAAACCGGTTTTGGTTTAAAAATGAGGGTCTGGTTTTTTTTTATGGATTTGAAGTCTACACACTGAGACGATTAAAATGTGATAATTTTTTTTTCTAAACCGGTTCGAAAATTTGCAACCGGTTGTCAAAAATACTCCAAAAATCGAGATTAGAAGAAATTTTCCAAATGAAATTTGCAGAGCTTTGTAAGCCAAACATTGTCAGTGAACTCATTTTTTAAAATTTCAACAACAAAAAAAGATAGGTAGGTATCATTTTTTTTTTTAGATTTTTAACGGTGCGGTGTTTAACATTCATTTGAAAAAATTTTCATATCTTTTTTTGTTGTTGAAATTGTCAAGTTGCCGAGAGTGAACCGATTCAAAAAATGAGTTCACTCACCATGTTTGGCTTCATTTGGAAAAATTTTTCCAATCTCGATTTTTGGGGTATTTTTTACAACCGCTTGTAATTATCGAACCGGTTTCGAAAAAAAATTATCACATTTTAATCGTCTCAGTGTGTAGACTTCAAATCCATAAAAAACCCAGACCTCCATTTTTAAACCAAAACCGGTTTCTCAATTTGTGAACACCCTGTAGGTAGAACTGAAAATTTGACTATCAATCTTCAATGTCCTTGTCTCCAGGAACATATTTCCGTCTGAATCATCCCGATATCTCTTTTCAGTTTCGAGATATCATGAAGTGTTTTTCATGGACAAAACTTTTGTGTCATACTGTACACCAAATTTCAACTTTTTTCGTTGATTAGATCAGATTTTAATATTTTTTAGGCAAAGAAGTCATTTTGAAATTTCTAAAATTCGCTAAATTTCGAGAAATGCACAACATTATCTGATTCGATATGAGTTCTCTTTTGGTGTATGTGCTTTCGAATTTTCTTTGCTTGGGTTCAAAATTTTATTTTGAGTTGGTATACCTTCCTTGCACTGCTCGACTTGTTACTTACAATCAAAATATCTGAGAAAATATATTCTTTATTTCCTTGAACTAAATTTGACCAATTTTCAGGGTGTTTTTGCAAAATTTCACATAATTTTGAGTCAGGAATACGACTTCAAAAAAGTAAAAACATGAAAATGAATTTTAAACATAAAAACCAACTTAAAACGATCAGAAAACTTGAACAAAACTTCGAAATTTAAATTTTAAACATTAAAAAAATGTGAATTATAGTCTCAAAATTTTACACAATACTTAATCATCAACAATGAAAAAAAAAACCGTCAAATTTTTCCAAACCAAAACCAGCACAAAAATAATGTTTCCAATCTTCAACAATTGTTTTAAAAAATTCAAACTAAGATCTCTTCAAATACCTACAAATAAAAATTAGGTACATTCATTTTTTCAAAACACTCCACTTTTTTAATTTTCAATATAATTTGGTTAAATCTAATAGGAAAAAGTTCCACATATCAGCGAATTTCTACAATATAACCAACTAAAACAATATTTTTTTGTTATAATTTTCCAGGAAACGTACAAAATCAACGAATTTTTCCAAACTCCAGAGTGAGTTTTTATACCAAAATCATTTCAGTTTTCAAGAAATGATAAGCAACATTGAAACACCATTATTTTGTTCAAAAATAATTTCAATAAAATTAATTAATATTTTACAAACTTTTATATATTCCTCAATATTCCTCACCATTTCTTCTCTTTACCCCTCAACTTTTCACTTCTACACTTTCAAAAACACCCCTGCTCATAAAACTCACCACAAAAAATTGAAAAAAAACCACTTACAAAACCTCAACATCACAAAACAACGTTACCGTTACGTATTTCGCCAAACATAAAGCGCTCCCTATCGTACAAAATGTCAAATACTCTTGTCAACTTAACAGGACAATTTCCAAACCCCTTCGCAATCCTCTCAAAACCATTTTCCATCCACCAGATTCATTCCACCTCCCCATATCCTCCCACCTCACCCTCAATTACATCTAAAATTACCCAATTCCGATACCTAGCCATACCAAAATTTTACAAAAAATTCCCTCAAGTAGGTATCTCGTTTATTTACATTTTCCCACTCAGTGTAGTCTGACAAGGCAAACTTCACGTGCCGAATTTCGCACACCAAGTTCCCAAACTCACTACATTCCTTTCGCCTAGAAAAATCGCTTCAAACTCGACCTCCATTCCATCCTTCGAGGGTTCCCTTTCAAAACAGGTTTACCTTCCAGACATCTCATTCTCTCGAGTCCATCGACCCTTTACCAACCCTTCCCCATCTGAATTAGACCAAAGCTTAGGGTAAAACTGCACCTTTAAAAAACTCGTCTAATCGTCGATTGCGACGCATTGTCCTGGCGCTTCCGCTTCGGCCCGCCAAAGTGGAGGGAAATTCGTACGTCACACGGCGGAATTTACGCAGGTACGAATTTCACACGAGGGGGGGCATAGGCGCTCGGCCCACCAGCGGGGTACGGTTCCGGTACCCATTTAAGAAACGACGTAAAAAGGGCGAGCGAGTATTTGCTTACATAACAATGTACCTTCACTGGCGGCGGCATATCTTATCATTCGTACTTTTTATAGGTTATCTGTTCGTATCACGCGTGGTGTTTCGAGTGTGCACGCGAGCCCGAGATTTCCAAGCTTTCGGCGCTGCTTGCTTTTCTCGTCGTCTTCTCCGCCAGTTCCAAGAGTTTTCCTTCCTCGGCTGCCGGCGGGTCCGCGTGTCCACTCCGGTACTCGTCGCAGTGCTCGCGGGTATCGTTATCGTCCACAGCAGCGTGGTATCCTCTTCTCGTCGTACGTCCTATTACGTAGTTTGAAATTTTCTCCGTCGTTTGGCCGACGCATCGTCGTGGTAATTCGTTGTGTGTATTATGATCTCCAAAAGTGCTCCATCGACGGTATCGAATTACTCGACAGTGCCTTCGTCGTACTCGTATTCGTCATGAATCATAATCATAATCGTATCACTTGACGTACTGTGAATTTTTTTCAAGAGTGGGGGGGTCAGTGAAGTGCTATCGATAAATTCGCGTCCAGTCGATCGAGTATTCGACGTCAAATTTACTCCAAAATATCTCAAATTCTCTTTTCCACGGGGCACGAAAGCAAAGACGCCAATTCAAATACACAGTTACCAAATTCAAACTACTCTTTCGTGCTAATCAATTTCTCGCATTAGTAAGTACCTATGATACGAAAACATCTGAAAATTTTCTCGATATTTTTCAATTCGCCAGCCAACCGATATCACTGATTAGCCACGCTTTATCTTTCATTCATCGTCTAATCGCGCGAATAATTATACTAAATCGGGCGTGAAAAAAGCTCATACCCTATTCATAGATATCGAATACGAATCAATCGAGATTCGAGATAGTAAATATCATTCATAATACCAACTTACAACTTCCAACGCTTTACTATTATTTTTCCATTTAGACAACTTTTAGGTTTCTCAACTTTTACGATTTTTTTTCACCCTTTGAAGTGTCGCAAAATAAATTTTTGCCACTATTTAAAAATTTAGGGATGAAAAACGAAATAAATTTCGTTTGTTTGGAAACGTATTCGCGTATTTTGTAAGGTCTCGTGCTGTATACGCAACAACACGAGCACACTTATAGCGCTATAATCACGCCTAGACTTCATTGATTTTTTTTTCTTGCTTCTCTTTTCATTCGGGTATGCTCGTACTACAGTAGTAACGTGCTTCTGTCGTTTACTATGGCTGGCCCTTTCACGTTTCCGAGCTCTGTTATCAGCAGCGTGTGTGTACCAAGGTATAATTTCGCCGCGGCGGCGTGTAAACAGCGACAACAACCAACGCCGATGACGTACTGTGTACTTTGACGTCGCCGACGCCGACGCCAGCACGTCCAATGACGCTTTGTATCGCGTTATTGTCTCGTTATTAATTAAAATATGATGATGATACGAGAAAACGTGTACTTGAGTGTGTGGTGGGCTCGAGTTTGAGAATATTTCAATGATATGGGTTGTTTTCGGGGGGATGGTGGGAATGAGGGTGATTTTGAGAGCGAAACAGAGAGGATGATGTGGTCCTGAGGGGTAAATTGGATCAAATGGGTCATTTTGGGCATTGGGGTTCGAAAAATTGGACGAAATTTGGGCAAGAGGACGAAAAATTCGTGAAAAATTTACCGGAATCGAATTTTTCGTCGTTCCTTGGTTTGAAATTTTTGAAAAATTGAACAAAAAGCTGAGAGTTGCCATAATTATAAATTTTTAGCATTTTATAAAGTTTTCAAGGGTTATTGACCTTTAATCGAGCTGAATTTTGAAAAAAATTCGTAATTTTGTAAGCATTATAAAAATTAAATTTGGGTAAAGTGAAAGTCGAAAATCTTATTCTAAAGAGACCTTCAATCCCTGTACGTGTGTGGTGAGCTCAAGTGTGAAAATATTTTACTGATATGGGTTGTTTTCAGGGGGATGGTAGACTGAAAGTGATTTTGAAAGCGATAGAGATAGAATAACGTGGATCTGAGGGGTAAATTGGATCTAGGGAGTCATTTTAGACATTAAAGTTCGAAAAATTGGATAAAATTTAGGAAAAAGGACGAAAAACGCGTGAAAAATTTACCAGAATCGAATTTTTCGTCGTTCCACGGTTTAGAATTTTTGAAAAATTAACAAAAAGTTGAAAGTCGCTATAATTCTAAATTTTTAGCACTTTATAAAGTTTTAAAGGGTTATTGACCTTTAATCGTGCTAAATTTTTAAAAAATTCGTAATTGTGTAAGGATTATAAAAATCTTTGAGTAAAGCCAAAGTCAAGAATCTTATTTGAAAGAGACGTTCAAACCTTTTGTACGTGTGGTGAGCTCGAGCATTAGATTTTTTTTTGATATGGGTTGTTTTCTGGGGGGATGGTGGGAATGAAGGTGATTTTGAGAGCGAAAGAGAGAGGATGATATGATTCTGAGGGGTAAATTTGACCTAGGGAGTCATTTTGGGCATTAGGGTTCGAAAACTTGAACGAAATTCAGGTAAAAGGACGAAAAACGTGTAAAAAATTTACCAGAATCGAATTTTTCGTCGTTCCTAGATATGAGATTTTTGTAAAATTAAACAAAACTAATAGTTCGCCATAGGTTATTGACCTTAAATCGAGCTGAATTTTGAAAAAATTCGTAATTTTGTAAAAATGATAAAAATTGAATAAAGGTAAAGTAAAATTCGAAAATCCAATTCAAAAGAGACGTTCAATCTTTGTACGTCTATGTATGTCTATGGTGGGCTCGAATGTGAGAATATTATGCTGATATGAGACTTTTCCATGAAGCTTCGGGTGCGAAGATGTTTTTGAAATTCGTGAGAGAGGATGATGTGATATTGAGGAGTAGATTGGATCGAGAAAGTAATTTCTGGGCATAAGGATTCGAAAAATTGAACTGAATTTGGATAATAAGACGAAGAATGTATGGAAAAACTACCATAGAACCGTATTTTCAGACTTGAAGTTTAGTTTTTTCTAAAAACAGAGAAATCTAGAGATTTGCCATAATTCTAAGATTTTAGCAGTTTACATGGATTCAAAGGTCAAAGGTCAACGACCTTCAATCACGTGAAATTTTGAAAAAAATGTCATCATTTTTTTTTGCAATAAATGAATATTCATTGAACTCGAGGAATGTGAAAATCGAAAATTCAGTTCGAAAGATGTTCACGTTCAATGTTCAAAATTCCATCATATTTCCCATCTTCAACTTGTGAAGCAGGGGAGAGGATCAGAGATTCTTGAACAGCCTTCGACCACGACAAATCTTAATGGATTATTTCTTCAACAGTAGAACTGACGAAAAAAAAACACAACTAAAATTACAGAAATACATCGCAAGATTTGAAAAACTTGAAAATTTCTGAAAAAATTATCCACAATTTATTTTTTATTTTTTCGCTTTTCTTTTTCATGATTTATAAAATGTTTTGTTTTTTTCTGGGCTATTTCAAGTTGGCTACCATGTAATCAATCTTCTCGTCCCTTCCTTTAAATCCGCCTTGATTGTAAATTTCAATCTTCACATCAAGTTTTCGAAAATTTTTGTCTGAAATCTTTTCTGCAATTTTTTGAGTGAATTTTCATTTTTATTTTTTCTCTCCGGATTCTGCAATTTCCTCAAAAAAAGTTGATCACATTTGCAAATCTTCTGCCTTGAACTCGTAATATGAATTAAAAATTTATCTTCTATAGTCAAAATATTCAATGAATCGTTCGCCTGTGCATCATTTCGAGAACTATTGATTCATTGATCGAAAAATCTAGTTATTCTTGATAGATTCATTTCAAAATGAGTCGTTTTTGAATTCAAAGGAGTATTAAAAAATCAGTTTTAAATTTGAATAATTCTAACAGTTTGATTATTCGCGAATGAATCGTTCGGAATAAAATGATCACATGACTGATCATTCGAACACTTATCCAATTATTCTTAGGGAGAACCAGTCGTTCAAGAATAATTTGTGTGAAAAATCGAGTGATTGTGATTCAACTGATCGAACGATTAATCATTCACGAACTGTATTCAAAATATTTTTTTGCGAATCGTTGCTCGTTGGTTCACAGATGATTCATTCAATACTTCGAATTCATAAATGATCAATTTCACATCAATAATCTAAAACTGGCATTCCTGCTTGCTGAAAGGAATACAGCGAATTGATTTTAGCGAAAAAAAAAAACAGTCAATTTTTAACCCAATCGGCAAACTTTGAATTAAATCACTTCAAGGTTGGAAATTTCAAAAAACCAAAAATTGTCACAAATTGTGCAACTTTTAATCTAAAACCTAACAAAGACCTCATTGCAAAGAACATTAAAATGTAAATAGAAAACACATATCGATATTTTAAGGCCAATGGGGGTCACCTAGACCATTTTCCCATCGCCGCTTACAATGGTTCACATCGATAAATGTACATTTATACGCAGTTCTGGGTTCTGGCGACGTCGTTTCCTATCTGGGCATTATCGCGATCACCTAAATACCTAAGTAAACACCTGCCTGGGCTCGAACATCGTCACCGCGCGATCGCGGGTTTGTTTACCATGCTCATCTGCGAGCTACGACTCCCGACGGCTGCGTCTGCTTCATATTCTTACGTTATCGTTCAAACTGGTTTCAGCTGTTTGATTGTTTCGATTATCTATTTTACTTTTATGCCGTATTACGTACATACTTCGGTATTTCAGGTACCTCGATCGCATACCGGTTCGCTATTTTTATTCCCGGACCACCACGTGCTCTATTCGATACTCCTGCGTGTCGTTGTCGTGAATCGGGTGACAAACCGCATGCCAATTTGTGAATCTGCCGAAACCAAACCTTGACTAATGGTTTCCTCGATTGTGGAGAAATTCACCCCAATTTCGCTGTCTGAGGGTGTCAGATATTTCAGTTAGAGCTTTGAACAATTCTTGGATTTTTAAAAAATTCTTCAATTTTTGGAAAATTCTTCATAATTTTTCATAATTTTGGAAAATTTTTCAGAATTTTGGAAAATGTTCCAATTTTTTGGAAAATTTTTCAATGTTTGAATAATATTCTTCAATTTTGATCTTAAAAAATTCTCCAATTCTTAAATTTCTGGAAACGTCTTTAATTCCTCAATTTTTGAAAAATTCTTCTTGGTTCTTCAATTCTTCAATTTCGGAAAAATCCAACGATTTTTCAATTTTTGAAAACATCTTCAATTCTTTAATTTTTTTGGAAAATTCTTCAATAGTAGAAAAGAAAATCCTTCCACATTTAAAAAATTCTTCAATTTTTGAGTCTCCAATTCCTCAATTTGTTGGAAAATTCTTCAATTTTCAATTTTGAAAATTCTTCAATGCTTCAAAAATTCTTCAAATTAATTTTTCATTGTTGAAAAATTCTTAAATTCTTCAATTTTTTGAAACTTCTTCAATTCTTCAATTTTTTATTTCTTTTTTTTTGAAAGATTCTTCAATTTTCAATTTTAGAAAAATCCTTCAACGTTTTGAAATTTTTTGGAAATTATAACCAGTTTTAAAAAATGGTCTAATTTTGAAAAATCGTCAAATCTTTGAAGAAGAGCACGATTTGTATTGACCGAGTTTTTGGAAGATGCATTAATTTTAGAAAAATCGTACAAATTGTTGAAAAAATCTCCCAATTTTCACAAAATTTCTAGTTTATGAAAACTTCTGAAATTTTTGAAAAGTTTTTTAAATTTCGGAAAAAATTGCCTCATTTTAAAGAAATTATTCGATTTCTAAAAAATAAGTAATAGATAATTTGAAAAAATTTTCAATTTTTAGATCGTGCAATCTTGGAAAAACTGTTCTGGCTACGAAAACACCATTTCAGAGGGGTAATATTCTTCTCACCTCTCCTAGCTACAGGTCTAGGTGATTACCAAACATCAAAACGAACCATCTTAATTATAAAATAATCGATCAGCTCTTTGTGCACAAAAACAACACATGCGAGTACAACGTAGATTAGAACTGGACTCGTGCTAATTGGATTTCGAAATATTTCGCCAGGTAATCTTCATTACATGGCCAGGATACCTTATTCCTTTCCAAGTAATCCCAACTCCCAAGTTCCCATCTTTCCATCCTCTGTCCGATATGCTACCTCAAGCCATAGCAAACATATCCTTCTTTCATCACATCGCCACCTTTATTACGGTCGATTTCAAAAGCCGAGTAAATTGATATCCTTTTTCTGACTTATAGTAGCCACAGTCTCGGATAAATTTGGAACGCGAGACAATTTTGTCGCCTCGAAAGGTGCCTCAGACCTCTTCTCTTCTCTTCTGTCGATGGGTATTTCGCCGCTTTGGTATCATCTCTGCTTTATGGTAAAAATATGCTAAAATATGTTAACAAATTCGCGCCGCTAATTTTTTCCCTCGCACCGTTTGTCGTTTCGACGAATAAATTTTTCATCACGTAAAATTTATTGTATCGTGGTTGGCCCAAATTTCGCTGCTTGTCGATGTGCGAACAGAAAACGTAGTTTGAGTAAATGGAATTGACATCGTTGATGGGAAGTTTCATCGTCTTGTACTTCGTTGAAGTAATAGCTTGGGTCGAAAGATTTTCTCGAAGTTCAGAAGAAAGCAAAGAGAGAAAGGAATGGTATGATTACAAAATCTAACTCGAAATGCCCTCAACTCTAGAGAGGTGGCGTCAATCGTTCAAGCATTGCGAAAAAATTGATACATCATAATGTTATGCAAAAAATGGGAGGTATCATCAGATCAAAACTTTTCAAATTGTTGTGAAAAAAAAGTCAAAATAATGACCGTCGAATATTCAAACAATTTAGGAAAGATTTTAAAAAACTCAAACCACATAAAATTTAAAAACCGACGAAAAATTCTCAAATATTATTAAAATGTTCCAAAAATGTTTAAATTTCATTTCAAGCCATCGTAAAAATTGTTTTAAAAAAGTCATCACGTCATCAGTTTCTCTGAATTATAAGTCGATTTCCATAACGATCAAAGAAAAAAATTTCTTAAATCAAATGGAATTTTTCTAGGAAATCAAATGAAATTGTAATTGAAATCTAATAAAGTAAATTTATTCGAAAAATTTTGAAAAACGCTGCACACAAACGCTATATTTTTCACTTGGCTGGGTCAAACGGAGGCAGATATTTCCAAGGCAATTTTTAAAAATGAATTTGAAAATTGCTTGGTTTACTTTTCAAACTAGTTACTGAATGGACAACGCGAAGTTTTTGAAAATTGCGGAAATCAAAATTCAGTTGGTAGATATTTTTTGAAAATTTAATCAAAAATCCTTTTAGACGACCAAAATAACTTTTCGTTCGTTATTAATTTTGATGCGTTCAAGTGAATAATTTTAATTAGTTGAAATCAAAAAAATTCCAATTCAAGATTTTATTCATGTGTGACCCTGCCGTAAAGAACGGACCTAGTGTAAAAAAAAATCGATGTCTCATTTTTCACGTTTTTGGCTCAAATGACACCAAAACTGAACCAAACACATAAAAATGAACGAAGAAATCGAGTTTTTTTTTACACAAAGTCCTTCCTTTACGACAGGGTCACATATTCTTCCCATTCAGAAAACCAATAAAAAATTTTTTTCTGATCAACTATCCAATTTTTAATTTTTCAACATAATTCCTCAAAAATTGAGAGCCAAGGAGCACTGATGGGTCAAGTTCAAAAAATAAGCAAATATTCGAACTCAGTGCCCTTAAATACCTAACAAACGACAGGTCAAACGTTATTTTTCATTTTTTCGAATTTTGACCCTCTCAAGGGGGCTAATAGGTGGTTCAAAAGGTCGGATGAAAAAAACCAAGTGCATATTCGAAATCAGCGCCTTCAAATCAGTAGAAATCGATATGCTTCTTCACTTTTTCGATTTTTTTGAACTTTGGTCAAAATTTTGGACTCTTATATCTCCCAGGGATTTGGAGATCCCATCTTGAAAATTTTTTGGGTGAAAAGACGGTAAAAAGATCTATTTACTGTAATTTTTGAGATTTTTAAACGGTAGCTTTTCATCTTTTCTTCTTTGGCTTTCATCACCAAAGTTCAACTTCGAGCTTTTCAAAATGTAATCATCGATTTTGAATCCCCTATCAATTCCCTTTCAGATCCCGCAAATCGTTTCACCCCAAGTACAACCTATCTCGGGATATGAGCCTTCAAAATTGGACAATTTTGCTGAAAATCGTAATTGCATAAAAATTTCGAGGCTTGCCCTTCCGCCCTCTAACGGGTTAGGAAAAAAATAATCGTGGTTTTGTGAATAGACCACAAAAGAGAACTAGTAAATAAAATTTGAATTTTTGCTCAATTTTTGGAATGGAATAGCCCTTTTGGTTTTTCAGTTTTTCATCAAACCTGCATTGAAACGGGACTTTTGACTAATTTTTCTGGAGGACAATTAACTGTTCCAAAGGGAATTTTCCCACATCTTTGATGAACCTGTAGCCATGTAGATCTACAACAGAAATGATGATTTCACCTTCATTTTCCAGAACTGAGAAGCTGATTAAATACTTCAGAACTTTTTTTTTTTGCCAAAATTGTTATGTTTTTCACAGAATTCCTCTATGCATAATGAACACATTTGCGCAAAAAATCAACATTTTCAGACCTTTTTTTACTTTTCAAAAAAATTCAAAAATGTTTCCTTTCTCTGCCCTACGATGAAAGGAGAGAGGGAGTGAGAGTGTTAATAATTATTCTAGCAACAAACCAGACTATTTGCATAATTTTTTCATTTCTCTGACACAAAAATCTTCCAAAATTTTCTACTTTCACTGCTTCGCCACCATTTCGACACCACGAAACTCCAACCTACAAAGTTCTATCCTTCCCACGAGTTTTTTCACCCCGAAATTTTCCCCCTGTATTTCGTTCAATTTCGCCCATCACTTGGCTTTCGCGCCTTTCCACGTAGGAGTGAAAGTACAACTTGAGCACGCCGTTTTCAGTCTGGCGGTTTGAAATTGGAAAATATACACATAGAGCATCGGTACGGATGGGATGCGATGTAAGGTACTTTTCGGCGGCGTTGTAGACGATACACGCGTGTCTGGGACGCAAACGGACGCTGATATACGCAGTTTTATTTTTACTCCCTCTCGGCTTCGCGGCGTCCCGTCATCCAGACCATTATCGGCTTTCGACTCTCTGAAAATAGCGCGGCGCGCTCGATTCGTCTTGTCGACTGCGTAATACGGGTACACCTCTGCGTTCTCATTTCACTGTTTTTATTCCTACAATACATTGTATTTAATGGTTACTACACCATACGACAATATTCTCTCATACTGGCCAGCTCGTAGCACGACAATTGTAATCTAGCTCTTGTAAACAGCTCAATGGCTCCAAAATTGGTTTAAAAAATTTATACTCTCGATATCGAACAAAAAAAAAAAAAATACTTATGGGACATGGTGTATCGAAATGAGAGATATACGAGGAGACAGACAGCAGGGCAGGGTGAGAAGGAAAGCAGGAAACCACGTGGTGTCGTTTATTCGTCGGCCTATACTGTATGGCCCAAGGGTACCCAGTTAGGTACCGATTAACGATCGATAATTTGCGTTCTTCTTGTTCGGGCTTTAATTGCGGTACGACGCAGCTTTTCCTTATTGTACTCAGCTCCGCCGTAGATACATACTCGCGGTATAAATATACCCGAATCGTACCGCCATATAGAGCCATGCTTGTAAAATTCTCACATACCGGGTATTTTCCAGATCCGGGATCACTTTTATAAGCTTGTTTGGGTTGTGGACGGCGGTGGCGAAGAACGGACGTCTCTTAGGGCCGAATAACGTTTCGTATTTTGTCGTCGTCGTAAATGACGACCATTTATTTACGGATCCCGTATGATGTCATGTACGAGAAGCGTCGTTTTGGTCGTTTATATGTGTAACAATGACGTCGTCGCCACCGTCCTCCCCTCCGAAGCCGTCAAGGCGCATTGAGCTCTTATTATTTTTGTTTACAAAGTGCCCGATTCCGCGGCCCTTTTTCCCTTTTATATTCATTTTTGTACGCCGCGCCGGTGTAGCTGCGTCGGTTTCATTCACATATTACCTACGTACGGTTTTTTTTTGGTCTCTGGCGTGTATGTCGAGACCCCGCTACCGTTCTCCCGCCGCTGGCTCGACTTCGGTATCCATTTGGTACCAGCTTCTTCCATCCTAGACATTCTCCCCGCCTCGTACCGAATACACGAATTATTTCTTCTACTTCTACCATTGATAAATATTTGATTCGTATCCAAATGATTCGCATCGTGGTGCATGGGTACCAGTGTATTTTCAGGTATTTTTTTTAGTCGAATTTTACACATTTGATTAAAGTTGATAAAAATTGATGGCTTTGTTCCCTCTAGTTTGCTGAATCAATTTCTGATGAAGGAAAAAGTTGAAAAATAACGAGAAAACAATGTCCATTTCATTTCCCCTTGAGTACAGAAAAAATGATTCTGCCTCAAATTCAGCTGTACACTAATTTGAATTTTTTTTTTTTAATTTTACATAAAATTTAGAATGAAAATAGATTGGTCTTGATGTACAAAAAACCATTCCAAAAATTTTTCAAGTTCCTCCCCCCCCCCCATCCAATCCAAATAATATGGTCGTACATGTCCAAAAATCAATATTTTTCATATTATTTAAAATAATTGGTCTAAAAATTTTGAAACCAATAGAAAAAAATTAAGAAGGTAGGTGTACATGTGAGAATTTTTCAATTTTTTTTTTATAATTGAGCTTTTTAAAAGGGGAGGAGAGAAGAGCTGAGGACTGAAAAATTTTAAAATTTGAAGAAAACTACTGTAAGCTTGTACCTCCAACCATCTCGAAGCTCGAACTTCACCCTTTATCTTTTCAACCTTCAACCTTGAAACTTGAAAAGTAAATCGAAAAATTATCGTAATTTTTTTCTTAGAAAATCATAGGGGCACCCAGAAATTAATTAAGGTAGAGGCTGAGTATTTGAGAAAAATCAGGGGAGGGGGTCAAAATTTTTCACTGATCTTTCAGCCAAAAATCATTGATTTTTTTCTGACAAACTGGGAATTTATTGAAGAATTGGTGATTTTTGACTCGAAAATTGGTGAAAAATTATCATCTTTGAACATAAGAAGACTAAAATTCTATTTTTTGAAAAAATTCTGTTTGAAAAACAAAAAAATGTACTTTTTTAATATTTTTGCATTAAAAAAATATTTTTTCCAAGCTTAAGGGAGGGGCTCAAACCCCCTGAGCCCACCCCTTGGGTGCGCCTAAGTAGAAAATGTAAATGTTCAAAAAAATGTATTTATATATTTCAAAAATGAGGCAATATAGGCAAAAAATCATCAATTTTTTATGAAAATGTCAATGCACCTAATTATTTTGTTCATTCCCCCCCCCCCCCTTCTCTCGGTCCTAACTAACAATAAGACGTATCTAAGTCAAAAAATGGAATGGGAGCCATAGCTGAAATTTTCCTCTATTTTTTTTTCTGAATTTGAATTCTGGAATTGTGGATGGGATAGAAGGGGAAGAAAGGAAATTCATTTCAAAAAACGAAGTCAATATTCAAACTCGCAATCTCAAAAATCAGAGCTACAATGATATACCTAAGTAACAAAAACGTTTTCTAATTTTTTTCAATTTCGATCAAAATTTCGAGACGTCTTGAATTGATAAAGACCTATGGTATTGCATGTTTAATGTTTATACTTTCTAAAACTTACGAAGTTCAAATATCGAGGATTGGAATCTCACAATTTTCGTACACAAGGGTCAAAAATTGTTCCAAAAAATAAAATTATATTTTCGACAGTGCCAAATTCCAAAATCGAGTCATTTTTTGAATTAGATCCGCCGGTCCAACATCTCGATTTCAGAGCTAAGAATCTTCATCAAAAAAAAAAAGAGACGAACTTCTTTATTAGCCTCCTGTTGGAACTTGGAAGGAAATCATCAGAGGGGGAAAATAATTCGAGCGAAATTAAACGATCAAGGGAAAAATTTCCAGGGTCAAGTGAGATAGAATGAGCTTCAATTTTTTTACGATTTTGGAACTGTTATCAAAAGAACGTCGTAATGTGAGAAATTATTGAAAAATTTATTTTTAACAAAATTAAAATTTAAAAAAAATTTTGTCATTAAGTAATTAGAATTTTTTCCATTTTTTTGTGAAGAATAGGAAAATTCATTTTTGAAGAATCGCTTAGAATAAATATCAAAAATTGATCCTTTTGTGCTCCACAAAATTAAAATTTCTACCAAAAAATTCCTATTTTGTGTGTTGAAGAACTGTAATTTTGAAAAATTGTATTGAAAAATTATGGATTTTTCTCTAAAATAATTTTTTAATTCACCAATGAAAGAAAAACAAAAAATTGACTTTCTACGCCTTCTTGAAAATCAAATCAAAAGTGAAAGTCAATTTAAACCATGATTTACAAAAAAAAATACAATGTTTCTAATTCTAAAAATTTCAATTTACTCAGAAAGTTTGAAGTGTAATGGAAAAAGGAACAAGAGTCAAAAGACACCAATTTTTCTTGTGCCACTTTTTTTTTGAAATCTTTCTTCACATTCCAGCTTTAGAAAGCAATTCAAGCATGCAGATTCATAAGAAATCAGCCAATCATAAATTTTCACGAGGGACAGAAAGGACAACATCTTTCTAAACTTATTTCAATAAAACCCTTCAAAAAATTCAAATTCTTCCTCTACCCAATTCAGCACCTCTTTCTCCGCTCAAATCAGAAATTTCAGATCCATTGAATATTTTCATTCACCATTCCACTTTCAACGAAAAATTACGCAATACCTCGATACATTAGAAACATTCCAACAAGGAAATCCGGCTATAACGACGCGACACGCTGCAATGATAGCAATGGTTTTACATCGGTCCAAAACTCGGATGCTATTTTAAGTCTCCGCCTGTCTCACTCTTTGTGCGTCTTCACGTGTATCCTCGTCTGTCCTCGTATTACCTATGACGCTAACGGTGAACCATAAATTTCATTAATTTATTTCTTCACCGCATGCGGGTACTTTTCATTCTGGTTTTTTGCATTCCAAACACATCGACCGTACACTTTTGAAGAAAAAAAAATCAAGTTAATCGATCTTTGCCAAAAAGTAAGCCCTGGCATGTGCGTTATACACTTACCTACCTAAATTACGTATTCTCTCTCTCGCTTTGTCTACGCTACCTAAGTCTTGTCTTATAATTAAAAAGAATTCGCGCCAGACACGCCGACATTTGATTAAAATACAAATGGAGAAAAATTTCGCCTTCGTTTTTGCGGCTGCGATGGCGAAGGCGACTCGAGCCACCGCCGTCCAAAGTTCACTCACCCGACAGGTACCCGAATATTTTGGCAGACGCCGGAATCGCTTTCGTTTATGTACGTTCAGCTTATTCGCTCATATACCAGACACATACACACACTCAAGTCCAACATCCGTAAATATATTGTATATACCACCGACGTTTTGTAAATAAACGGTAGCAATAGCATTGCTTTTATACTACATACTACGTATAATGTCTACACCCTACATACACGTCGTCATTGTACGTAAAACCACGACCGCGGTTGTCCCTCGACGTCTCCTGTAGTGCGACGCGATCGTCATTCAAGTTCTTTACCTTTCCATAGAACAATATTCCATTTATTTAAGTAAGAGGATAAACGATAATGGTAGATCAATTCAATACGTACAGTACGAGTGAAATGCTTCAAAATTATGATGAAAACTATCAGAAAATTATGAAAAGAATATTAATCGCCACTATTTTAGATTTACAAAATGAGGTATTTCTTTCAGTAACAATTGTTTAAACGGTATCAAAAACACTCAAAAAAAACCTTTAAAACTAACAAAAATTGCAAAAAGGGATAAAAAAAAATTAAGAAATTGATGATTACGAAACATTTTGAATCTTTGAGGAAGGAAAAATGTTGACATCACAAAAAAATACCAAAAATTTCAAGTGATTACAATTTTGACGTAATTACGGTAATTACTTACAAATTTTGACGTAATTACGGTAATTACTTACAATTTTTGACGAAATTACGGTAATTACTTAAAATTTTTGACGAAATTACAGTAATTACTTACAACTTTTGACGTAATTACGGTATTTATTCATATTTTTGACGTAATTACGGTAATTACTTACAATTTTTGACGTAATTACGGTAATTATTCACATTTTTGACGTATTTACGGTAATTACTCATATTTTTGACGTAATTACGGTAATTACTTATAATTTAAAACGTAATTACGGTAATTACTTACAATTTTTGACGTAATTACAGTAATTATAGAAAATTTACATGTAATTACCAAAAAGGTAGGTAAAATACTAACGTAACTACGAAAATTACCAAAAATTTCAGGTAATTCTTGTAATTACAATTATTGACGTAATTACAGAAAACTTGAATGTCGGTAATTACAAAAATCTAAGATATAGTTAGAGCAATCACTAAGTAAACATTAATGTTTAATCAAAGAAGTTACCGAAAATCGTATCATCGTAATAACTGAAATTCTGACATAATCACAGAAAACTGCCGAAATTTCAGCATAGGTAATTACAGAATGTAATTAGGTATCGAATTATTTGCTGGCCTTGTAGGAATTACAGAGAATACAAAATAATGTAATTAGCTCGGAAATTACCAAAAATTGCAAAATAGTTACAGTAATTACCAAACATTTACGCGTGTTTATGGTAATTATTGAAAATCTTATCGTAAAATTGCAGAAATTACAAGAAATTTGGGGTAATTATCGTAATTACTGGAAAAACTGATTTTGCTACGGAAAATTACCAAAAATTTCAGCGTATCTACGGTAATTACCAAACATTTGACGTAATTACAGTAATTGCTGAGAATTTTTACATTATATGAATGTAATTACCGAAAATTGCAGTACAGTTACTGTAATTACCAGAAAATTTTGTTTGAACATGTAACATACGTAGGTACTGAAATTTTTGGCGAAATTTATAGTAGATACATAACTTATGAAAAAAAAGTAATTCTATGTGATTACGGTAATTACTAAAAATTGACATAATTACGATAATTACTGAAAAATTGACGTAATTACGGTAATTACTGAAAAATTGACGTAGTTACGGTAATTACTAAAAAATTGACGTAATTACAGTAATTACTGGAAAAGTTGACGTAATTACGGTGATTACTGAAAATTGACCTAATTACGGTAATTACTGAAAAATTGAAGTAATTACGGTAATTACTGAAAAAATGGGAGTAATTACGGTAATTACTGGAAAAATTGACGTAATTACGGTAATTACTAAAAAGTCTACATAATTACAGTAATTGCTAAGAATTTTTACATATAAGAATGTAATTAGGTACCAAAAATTTTAGTTTGATCGCATGTAATATGGGTACTGAAATTTTGGGCAAAATTTTATAGATAACTTATGAAAAATTCAAGGTAATTCTACGTGATTACCAAAAAGTTGAAGTAATTACGGTAATTACTTGAAAAAAATTGACGTAATTACAGTAGTTACCGATAGTCTGGCGTAATTACAGCAATTACCAAAACACCAAAAGTCTGCCATGATTACAGTATCACCAAAAAGTTAACGTAATTACGGTAATTACCAAAAGTGTGACGTAATAACGGTAACTGCAGAAAACTCGCACGAATTTACCGAAAATTGCAATGCAGTTTCTGTATTTTTACCAAAAATTTCTGTTTAATCATGGTAAATATCGAAAATCTGAGCGTAATTCAGTTAATTACGAGAAATTTTTGGTAATTATCGTAATTACAGAAAATGCTGACGTAATTACAGAAAATGCTGACGTAATTACAGAAAAGTACCAAAAATTTCTCGTAATTATCGTAATTGGGTGCAGCAATTCATCTAATTATGGTTTTTTTTCCGCATCCTCGGGAATTTCCCATCGATCGACGATTCGCCACAGTTATTACCACTGACCGGTAATCCATCCACGTTCCGATAATTCCCAGCCGAGACTGCGATTTCAGCACTCCTAATATTTACGTCGCACTACACATCTGGCCAGGAAACCGATGATTTGGCATTTTCACATGTCTGACTTGATGGTAAACACAAACACGTGTTTAAATTCTCACACGCGAATAGACTATTTTTCCATCGAGATCTCCGTTTTCTTCAAATTGCAATTTCACACGTACAAGTACTTATTTCACAGCATACGTGTTACTTAAATATGTATTCACGGTGACGTAAATTTTATCATTACGACGGCGAAAAAAAAAAATTGTAGGCGAGGAGATAAAAAAGCGCAGCGAGAGAGAGAAAGAGGAAAAACTCAGCCCATAAATTCGATACGAACGATAATTCGCGTATATTCGCGACTCACGAGAGTAGACACGGTGAAGAAATGCTGAATTGTGCGAACAGTGGTAAGCATTGTTTTGTACAATAAGCACTTTCTGCCTTCACTGTCGTCTTTATTAAGCTTATCTACGTGCCCTCCTTATTAGTTTCAATTCGAAGTGCATTATCGTGTGTCGTCTACTATGCTCTGATTTATTTCTCCCTTCATTTACGTTCGATAAATTGGTGCCTGAACAAGTGTAAATTGTAATTGGTCATTTGCATAGTGATACATACGTATTTTGCCATCATGGTGTTCTGCGGATGGATTGTAAAGTAAGACCATTGTGTTTTATCCTCTCATTTTTTCTGAACTATTTTATCTCGGAGATGTTCGAATTTGTACAATTTCTATGGAATTTTTTCACAATTTTTCTCTCGTATTATTAAATTGAAACCCAAGTAAACAGGAAATCCGATTAAGATATAGCCTTTGCTGCGCAAACACCTCTTTAAAAGTGTATCTTTATCGTAACGCTTCGTTTGTGCTGTTTACTCGTTAAAATACATTGTACCATACCGCAGAATCTAAAATCGGTCTTCAGATAAATTTTCGCTACGTATGATCCACGTTCGAAAGGTGAGCTGCAAGTGAAATAAAGTTGTTTTTTTCTTCACTTTTTCCCTCACTTTTCTTCTCACCTTCGTACTTTCTAGTTCTTTTCTTTTTCGGCGCACGTCATCTCGAATTATTTACATCCCGATTGTTGCCAGCTTATCGAAAGTGATAATTTTTCTTTATAGATTTATTGCAATCTAACAATGTAATGTACATACAAAATAGTACCTATAGAATGCCTAGAACAACTAGATGCAGAATCGTTTTACGGCGTAATCTTATCATTTCTTGGTAATAAAATATTTCTCAGAACTTTCAGAAACTGGGAAGAAAATCGAATTAAAATCTAGTCGAATTAATGTATTTCGTCGAATTTTTTCCCCAATTAGGCAAATTTTTAAAATTTTAAACTATAGTGAAAAATGTAAAAGCGCAATTAGGTGAACAATAGTATGGCCCTGATGTTCTAGTTGAGAAAAATAGCTTAATTTCATTTTTTCCCCTCTCGAATGAAGGTGAACTGGTGTTCAAAGACTAAGTACCTACGAAAAAAAAAGAATAAAGTCTTCATTCTCAACCCTCAATGAAGGTTCTTGTCGAATTTTTTTAACCCTTTCCATAGGAGATGTTACGAGACTTCTAGTTAGCTCTATTTCCAAAAAATTGAAAATAAACATTAAATTGAAATCTTGTTTTTTAAAAAAAATTTTGGTGTTTTTTGGAGAAAAGTAGAAAATTTTCCAAATTCATCGTCCATTGAAGATGAGTGGGTACATCAAAAAGTTACGTAAAAAATTGACTTCTTTTACTTTCCAACTTTTTTTTTTTCTAAAATTTGATAATTCGATTTAAAATGAAGCTTTTATATGTTTTTTTCATCAAAGGAAATATTTTTCGATATAATACCTACCTTGTAATATTCTTTGGGGATTATATTGGAAAAATTCTCAATTTTCAGACATTTCCCAACTTTTTGAAATTTGCGTTGCTCATGAAAACCACTTTGTAAGCTATTCATTTAGTAGAAATTATTTTCACCTAAAAACAAATATTTTGGAACTCGAAAGTAAAAAAATCAAAGAAACATTTATTTTCGAAATCAAAGGTTTTTAAAATGATATTTTATTTCTGGAATTGGGCCATTTCAAATTCTTCAAAAAAAAAACTAGAGGACTGATTCTGAAATTTTGAAAAAAAAAAATAGGTAGAAGTTTAGACGTACACAAAATCAATCAAAATCTCTTGAACCGGTTTCAGATAATTAATCTTGATAAAACTACAATTAGAAAACCATTATTTCGATTTGGAATTCTTTAAAGAAAACGAGTTCTTTTTTAAAACTAGTCTTATCGAAAATTTTTCACAATTCAACTTGAAATATTCGATTTTCAATTGACAGCTATACTTAAAATATTCAAGTATTGGTAAAATCTGAGAATTTTTTCAAGAAAAAGGAAAGTTTGTGGGAAGAATCAGCTGAAACATGATTCAAATTTCGAATCACAAGACGAGAGTCATTTTCAATTTCGACAGTTCGAATTTCTTCGAATCACAAACCTGATGTGTTCGTCAACTTTTTAAGGAATTTAATGCCTTGTTCATTTTCATTTATAATAAAATTCAAAAAAATTAGTCAATTTGTAGAGGGCTAAAAATTAAAAAATTACTGCATTCAACTGTAAGTAACTTTTTCGATTTTTTCAATCTAAAATGAAAATTTTTCAAAAAAAGGCTAAAATGAGGAATTAAAGGACACAAATTACAAATTAAATCACGACCATTACTGCAATTAAATATCAATAATCCAAAATAAGAAATAACTTATGCAAGCTCGAAACAGAAACTAAACCCTGGCAAAAATATCAGTGGAGAGGAGGTCATCTCTTTCATTCCTCCTCAGATTGTTTGGTCTGTAATTCGGAATTTCTAATTCAATAATTCTGAAGAAACAATTGAGTACCGTTTTTCCAAACTGAGCTAACTTTTTTTTTGACGTTTTTGACCTTTTGACGGATTCGGGTAGTTGAAATACACTGCCACCAGATGGCATTAACAAAATTTCGCTACCTGTGTTACTTGTGTTGTTCTGTGACCAAAACCGTTCTGAAATGCGAAAATCATCGAAAATCGTTATAATTTCAGTACAGGGAATTGAAGTTTTTTTTTGTTTTTTTTGCTGGAAAGTGTTTTCCTCCATCCATACATGAGCGACTTAAAAAAAATCCGATACTTGTGCGAGTTGTGTGGCGCTCAGAGACAAAATATGCTTTTTCGTTTTTCCAAACTGAGCTAACTTCGTTATTTTTCATTTTCTTTCGATTCTCATGGCGCCACACTCGAAAATTTTGAAATTCTACCTAGGCCACATGATGTCAAAAGGTAGCCTCCTTACATTAGTCTTTTTACCAGCTTCAAAAAATTATTACTCTTTTCTATGGACAGTTTTTTGTGTTTCCTGAAAAATCACTTTTTGCAAGTTAGCTCAGTTTGGAAAAACGGTACTCAATTGCATTCTATCTAGAGACCATATAGGAATTCTTCGTACATGGTGACCATACGAAATGAGGCGAAAAACTGAAAAAATGTATGCTATGAAAGAAATCAGGGAAATTTCCATTTCGATCGAGACTATTTCATTTTTCGGTCACAGATCAAATGAGGTGGGGCCGAAAGAGCTACTTGGCTCCTTAAATTGATGGCAAAATTGCATTTTAGGTCAAAAATCAGGGTACTTGCAAGTTTGAAATTTTTCGAAAATGATGCCACCTAATTTTCAAAATCAGGTGACTGAAAAAATGTATGCTTCCGATAGGAAAAATCAGGAAAAATTCTATTTTGATCGAGTATTTTTGATTTTTTGATCCCATAACGAATTGAGAGAGGGGGTAAGGAGCAACGTAGCTCCTTAAATTGGTGAAAAAATTGTATTTCAGGTCAAATAGGTCAAAGAATTAGGTAAGTATAACTTCGAAATTTTTCGAAACGAAAATTATGCCTTCAATTTTCGGAAGAACTTAATGAGGAGAGGGCAAGAAAGATGCAGGGGTTCTTAGGTATATAATTTTTGAAATTTTCAACTCAAACCAATTTTTTACCCTCTCTCCTCCCCCCTCCCAGACTCCTAATTTTCGAATTTTCCATTTCTTATTTAATTTGACCTAATTTAGCAACCAACACAACTAATCCTTTCATTCCTTTCTACTTAAAATTTCGAATTCGATCACGAACCACCGTTCCAAATAAATTCAACGATTCAAAATCCACTCTTGAAACCCCTCGACCATAAATACCTATAAATCTTATCAAATCTAAAACCGTCTCAGGTGACGAAATTGGCCCATCAAGTGCCACAGTCAAAACGCCTCGAGCACTTTCTTCACCCTTCAGATCACTCATGCTATCACATTTTCTCGTCAGCCGACTTCAGCATCGTGCCACCTCGAAAACAGCCACTCGTAGGATCGAGGAGCCCTATCGAAACTTCACAGTACCGGGGCATTGTTCTCGTTAATTAGACGCACGTTTGGTATCTGAGGAACCTGCGGCGAAGACGCGGGACCGTTTTATCAGCGTGGAAAAAAATGCTCGACAGTTGTTATCTTTAAAATTTTCAACAACTGATATCGTTCATTACATATTTACGTATAAAAATCGAGCACCGAAAAGCATCGTGGCGAAATGTACACAACAAGTGGTTATCAATAGCGCGAACACGTCATGTCATTAGGCGCCCGATGATGGAAACCTCGCTAACGAAATAATTTCGTATTCTGGTCGAGTCCCAGTGCAAGTACCATACGTCGTAATTTCTCTCTATTTTTGTACCACGCAGACGCAATTTAGTGTGTAAATATTTAGTACACGCACCTCGCACGGTGCACAACTTCGCACCTCTTTCGTCACCTCAGGTCTACGACCAGCTTCACCGAAACACGTACTCGTCATTTTCTACTTACATGGCACATCTCGTTAATTACATTGTTACCGAGTCTATTGTCCACTTTAAACAACCGGTTTACGTAAACAAACCGTCAAATGCCTGGAACTAGGGAAATTAAACACCTCCTGGTAATGGTCGTTATGTGATGACCCGTACCCTTGCCATTACGTACTATTTTCAAGACCATAAGGTCAAAACTGTTATGATACGAGTATCCGAGCCTGTGGTACAGAAGCGTAAAAATTACCACGTTTCGATGACGTTATTCGATCACAATTCGCAAAAGAAAGGTCACGATCGTTTCGATTATCTTGCCTTGCCATCTCGTATCCGATTCTGTATTCTCCAACACCGATATCGAATGCGTCATATCTGTCAACTACGTAACACTCGTCAACTAGCCGATATTCTATTTCTCGCCATCTGCATCTTGCGTAGATTTCTGCGAATTTACCGATGTATTCGAGGGCTGACAGCGCAGGGCGCCTGCTTTACTCCGGAACCGGAATACCGTCAGACGTCACGGATCTTTTGATCTCTCTTTTTCGAATCTGCGAGTTCGAATGTGCCGTGACGTCAGTGCAATTGCCATTTGTTCGCTCATTATCTTCATTACGTATGCAGCAATTTCAGCGATTTCTTCGATAAATTGCAACGTACCTACGTTCGTTCTCTCCAAACTAGTTATTTATTGAATCGAAAGCTAATGAATTCCAATTTTTTTATTTTCTTTTTTTCTCCACCGTCGTCGTAAAACGTAATTTTGAAACGAAGTATTGCACGAAGTGTTTCGTTTCATTGACATCGTGTTTGACAGTCGAGTATACAGTTCGAGCTGAAGCTGAAAGAACGTGTTCTCTGCGAAGTGGCAATGAAAAGGTTCGATAAGATAAAAAACCAAATTAAGAGAGCTCTCTGAGAGATTTTTCAAATACCTATTTTTACGATTGTGAAACTGGTTTTATCAAGTTAAAATTGGAAGATTTATTTTGAAATTTTTATGAAATGATGTTTCGACAGTTCCATGAAATAAATTTACATTTTTCTATAAAATAAGTAATGTCGATATTTTCGTGAGATAATGTTTCAATATTTTCACAAAATATCGAACAAAATTTTAAAAACACTGAAATTTTACGTTTAATTCCTAAAAATTTTATAGCTAATTAAATTTTAAAAATGGGCATAATATTTCCATCGCTAAAAAAAAAAAAATTGAATTATAGACAAGAATAGAAAATAAAGCACTATGCAGAAATAAACACTGAGGAGAGTGTTCCTTCACTCAAAGTTTTTCAGTCAGAATGTCAAAAATTGACCAATTTTTTTGATTTTGGTAAAATTTTGTTAAAAAATGTTACAAAATGAAATTTTTTTCTCCCGAGAGGATTTTGAGAGTTTGGGAGGAAATTTCGGCAGAATTCCAAGAACATTTTGAGAAAATTAGGGGGAAATTTCACGAGAATTTGGGAAGATTTTCAAGAGAATTAGATAAGGGAAACTTTAAAGGTGTTGGTGGAAAACATTGATTCAGCCATGGAAGGGGGAGGGACTTGATTCAAAGAATAAGTGAATAGATGAATGCAAGGATGCAGAAATGAAAAATATGAGAAAAGCTCTTCCTAACAGTCGACAATTTTTTAAAAAATGCCCATTTTTTGTTTTCTTAACGTAATTTTTCATTTTCAAGGTACAATTTCCAATTCTCGAGAATTGAAAATCAATGTCAAAATTCGATAACTGAATGTCCTATACGTCTCATACTACAAGTTTTCCAAAAAAAAAAAAGGTTATCACCTCAGTTTTTTCTAATTTCTCAGTTCAACCTAATTTTTACAAGTACTATTATTTAAAAATTCAATTTTATAATTTTTGGGGGTAGATCTGAACCTAAGGATCAAAAGATTCGAGAGTCATTATCCAATTTTTAAAAAGAATACCAAAAATCTTCGCCTACTTATTACTTGCTTCACGCTTGGACGCCAGCGAATTTCCTCATAAATTTTCGTGTGTTTGTTTTTCAGGAAAAAATCATCCGGGATATTGAATTCGGATGAAATTTTTTCAAAATTCTGTCCATAGGGGAATTGTCTTCCGAGAAAGTGGATTCGGGAAAATGAACGGATACCATTTGAAGATTCTAGGACATTTACCTGAATTCGATTACCCGGAATGTATAAATCCTCAATGGACATTTCCCCGAATACTATATTTTCGAAACCAATACCCTGAATCCAATTCTCCGAATAACTTTTTCACCAAATACCAATTTCCCGAATTTAGTCTCTCATTCTCTCAAAGCATTTCTACGAAACAAGAACACAGTATTTTAGTCGATAAAAGGAAGACGTGGCGTATGTAGTCTCATAAATCGAGATCATGGCGACGATAAACAAAAAGCTGACGATTGATGGATTTATAGGCGACACCGAAATCATAATTTCAGAATTGAGTATGGGTCAACGGGTAGAAGTCCAGGAAACCCATTTGAATTATTTTTGATCAGAATCATGACTTGAAAAAATAATTTGAAACCTCTGACAGCAAATTCGTTAGAACTTTCGAATAACTTTTCCCAATTTTTATTTTTTTCACTTTCTGTCACATTTTCACATTATTTAGCATGAATTCTAATTTTTTTTTGAAAGAAAATTTGACTGATTAGAGTTAGCCAACAAATTTTGAATACGAAAAAAACTGAAAATTCAAAAATTTGCAGAATTTCAGTCTCAAGCCAACAATTTTAATTACATATTTTTCCTAATATTAGTCAACTCAAATTGGTCAAATTTTTCAATGCAAAAATTTATATTTACATTGAAAGAATGTGAAAAAGTCACAAAAATAAAAAAAATTGTAAAAATTCGATAGTCTCGAATCATGAATTATTTTCTAGGAAAATGATTCGAATTATTGCAAAATCGAATCCTTTCCTGGAAAAAGATTCAGTTTCGGCCGAAAAATTGTGTTTCGATTTAGTCTTGAAATGAGAAAAATAGAGAAAAAAATGGCACATTGAGTAAGTAGAATTAAAAAAAAAACACGTAAATTAAAATTTTCGATTTTTCATCTCCCTCCCTTATAATCTTACTTCAAATCCAATTCGTTTTTGACCTTTACTATCGGGGGAGGGGGAAGGTGTAAAACTAAAAATTACCAGCCAACATATTTTCCCTGATTTTTTTCCAACTCAAGTAGGTGGCAGTTTTTACACTGTCGATTGATTTGAAATGTAATTTTTCACATTTTTCTCGAAATAGGCAGTGGCGTAGCCAAGGGGGGGTCCAGGGGGTCCGGACCCCCCCCCCATGAGGTCAAAAATTCACGTGAAAAAAACGCCTTTTTAAGGCATTAAAAATAAATTTTTCTCAAAGCTTCGCCCTCGCTTCGCTCGGGCATAAAAAATCCCAATTATTTAAATTATTTGCAATGATTATGCGAAAAAAGGCCCCATCTTAGTATTTTAAGTCTCCATATCCACTTTTTGCCTTCCCAAAGAAAGCTTCTGACGCTATTGCTTGAAGTTTCTGGTTATTATTTTCCTTTTTTAAGGTCAAAATGATCACTTTGAAAGTTGCTTATTCCAAAATTACACCTTTATCGAAGTTTTTTTCCTAAATATTTTATGCAAATCGTGATTTATTGATAAATTTATGAATGAAAGTGTTTCAAATTATGAATTTACTGTTCCCATAAGCCATTTTTTTTTGGGGGGGGGGGAGGTGAGGGGAACGGTGAAAAGTGAACTAAAAATTTCTCGAAAAAATTTGGAAGTGTGGACCCCCCCCCATGAGAAATTTCTGGCTACGCCACTGGAAATAGGTATGAAGCACTACTAGTGAATTTTTTAATTAAAAATTGGAATTCCTCATTCGTTATTAATGAAAGCTTTTTCCTTGCCTCTCTCAGGTCTGTGCGGAGGGGAGGGGGAGAAAAATGTTCCTCTTCCTGAGGATTTTGAGAAGGCCTGTGAAGGCTCAATTTCAGACAAAAAAATCTGTCTTCTCACTACAAGGAACCTCAAACAAAAAACTTGGTTTCACCACGAGATATAGAAATGTTCAAAAAATCGTTTTTCCAACGTACCAATTTTTCCCTTGGGCTCTGATTTTCTCTGCACGGCATTGACCCCTCTTCAATTCAATCTTATGTATTTCATTGCTCAATAATTCTTTTTTGTGGTCTGAGCTTGATTTTACGAAAAATATTTTACCTATCTAATATTTTGATCTTTTCTCTTCTCTTTTTCCTTTCTTTTAAATGAATGAATAATTTTGTAATTATGAATAGAAAAAAGTCTACTAGAATTCGAATTAGGTACTAGGAAATTCAATGTCAAAATTACAGAATGATGGCACAGTTGATAACAAAACAGTTACCCCCCTCTTCTTTCTTGTTCTTGTTTTCTTCTTTAATCCAATAACTTGGTATTAGGTTTTTTCGATAGAAATATGAAAATCGCAATATTTTCGACCTACTGATTCGAATTTCAGACAACAGACTTGTCAATTTATCAACCTTCGAATCGCCTTAACAAAAATCACACAAAATTAGCACATAACCTTACAAACGGATGACTTCCATTTGACAATTTTACCTAACAAAGGTGCTACGAAAATTTCGTCCAGAGTTCAAATTACAAACGCAAATTGACTAGGAGTCGGAACGCACCCGAATTATATTCTTTCCTTGTAGCAACGTATTTGCATATGATTGGATTCGCGAGTATGTGTCTGCATGGGCGCGTATACCAAGCCGAGATTTTCTATGGTTACTCGCTCAAGTCCGCAGTCTATTTTTAAATACAAAATCGATATATTTTAATTATACAGCGTTTCAATTTAACGCGTTAATAGGACGAAAAATGTTCGATTTGGAACGAGCTTTAAATCCCTTGTTTAAATTATATCCACGGTACATGGCCCGAGTCCGAGTCCAGTCTTTCGATTAATATTTTACTACGTCAAAGTCTCCCCTTCATCCTCGTCCACTTTCACAACAAAACCCGTAAGGTCAGAATGAACGGAGACTCCACTGGTGACATTTTCTATACACCTTGTCAATTCTTCGAATTCCACAACCGTCTCCTTCCTTTCCAACATCCGTGTAACTTACAAAAGCGAAAAAAACAATTAACTGGACAGAAAAAAAATCCTAAGCCTGGAGTCCTCGCTACCCACGGAGCTAGAATTGTCACCGAATTCCTCACCGGCGACGACGGACGTTTTACCCAAGTTTTTTTTTTCCTCATTTCGATATACCTTTGTTACCAGTTCGTACCAGTTTTATGGATTTTTATTGGTTCGGTTGACGCTAACATGTTCGGTTGGTCGGCGCCGATTGGCTGTCCAGCGATGGTTTCTTCGTAGTATATTATTTCAAACAGGTGTAAGGTGGTTTGGCGCGCGCTTCTTCTCCAGTACCCAACTCAGTACTAGGTACATACGTTTTTATTTCATTATTTTTCCTCAGTCGAACGCATTTTGCGTATTGCGTACGAGTGTAATTTTTTCTGCCGTACGAACGAGTTACGTTTTTCGTGTACGGTTTTTACATTTTATCGAGCGCTAGTTAAGCTTCCGTATCGATTTTCAATTTTTTTTCACCAATAAATCGCTCGTATCGTGTTTATAATTGTTAATTAAGTGCTCGAATGTCGAGATAATTTTCGATATTGTCGTCGTCTGGTAAACTGTAATTTTACCAACAATCCATAGTGTACTGTTTTGATCGATATACCTGGGTGTTCGCTGTGTTTTTGTATGGTTTGCCGAAGATTTTGATCACTGACGATATATTTTGAGGTATTATTTTACTTTTCTTGATACGTATTTTTCATCTTGATTTGGTTGTTTTTCGATATCGAACGAGCTCTTATCGCTTTTTGTCAATTTTTTCCAAGATCAGTCCAATTGTTCGAACGTGTTTTTATACTTGAAAAATAAATTCAGATTCGTTAAATTTTTGGAAATTTTTTTGGTTCGGAAATTTAGGAGATTATGGTGAGAATTTTGAGCTAAAATTTTCTTATTGCAAATATTATGACTCAAAAATTGAATTTTTTTGAAAAATACCATTCAAGAATGAAAATTTTACTCATTTTATTGCAAATATCTGCCAAAATTAAATTGGATTCGTTGAATTTTGATGAAAGATTTTTAGTAATGGAAAAAAAGACTTCTTGCCAGAATTTCTTATCATTCCAGAATAGGAAATGTTCGCTTAACCTCGTAAAATAAGATCAATTTTTGAATGAATTTTGAAAAATTCACAAAAAATCACAAAAAAATATTGAAAGTTTGAAGGAATAATGCTGGTTACTTCTGACCTCAATTTTTTCAGCTTTTCTTAAACTTTTTAAAAAAATTTCAAATTTAGCAAGAAAGGAGAATGCAGTTCCAGCTTCAAATTTCAATCTCGACTTATCAGGAAGTATCTCTAATTTTGAAAATTTTTTGATCCCTCCCTATTTCCTTTCATTTTTAAAATGATGTCCATTTTATGGCACTACATACTTTCAAAATTTCAGAGTTTCTAACAAAATGAAGGAAATTTTTCGATATTTTGCAGAAAATTATAATACATTCACTTCAATTTTGATTCACTATCTCGTGAAATTTTTTGATTTTAGCGGGAAAATGGGGGGCGTGATTTTAGATCTAAAAAATTCTGTCTCTTCGCCGTGAGGGCAGAGGCGGACCCAAAGAAGGCTCAGGCTCCCTTCCTTAAGCTCGGAAAAAATATTTTTCTATCACAAAAATGTGAAAAAGTGCATTTTTTGCTCTTTAAACCGTATTTTTTCAAAAAAAATTCACCCTCGCTTCAGAATTTTATTTATTTATTTAAAAACCAATGATTTTTCACTAATCTTTCAGTCAAAAATCACTGATTTCTCAATCCATTCCAAATTTGTCAGAAAAAATCAATGATATTTGACTGAAAATCACTAATTTGAAATTTGACTTCTCCTCCTACTTTTTTTTTTTCAAATTTTCAGCCCTTTTCTTTATTAATTCCTGGATGCGCAATGCGCATACGTGTGAGGGCACCTCCAAACAACCAGGGTACGAAATGTAACTCTGTGCCTCTGTGCTACAGAAAAATTTCCACAGAAATTGGAAATTATTCAAAATTCTGCAACAAACAATAACTCCGGAAGGGTGGAGAGGAGGAAAAATTTCGATCATTTTCCAAGATTTAGATATAGAGAGATAAAAATTCAGGTATAGTTCAAAAATTTCAAAATTCAGTTCAGGAATAATTTTAAAATTTTTTTTCAACTCATTATCACTCAATTAGACGAAGGAATGTCGTGATCTAATCCAAATTCGAACCTTGAATTTGAAATCAAACCCCATAAAAACCATAAAATTGATATACATGAATTTTATCGTTTTCTAGACCCCTTCCCTCGCCCCACCACACCCACCCCCTTGGAATTTTAATCGTCATACATAATTATACGTTTCAAAATAAATTTCAAACGAATTTCTACCATGAAAAGTAATTCTTCGAGATTTAATAACCATTCTAGACCTCAGCCAATGTTATTCGAAGGGTGGGGGAGGAGAAAGGGGGTAAATACGAAAAAATGATAAAAATTCATCATACATATCGCTTTCAAGGTTTCCGGGTGCGCTGAGTTCGAAAACAGTGTTAGTTTTACGATTAGAAGGACCATCATTATGGACCACGGTGTTCACTACGTGTACATTTTATGACCATACGATTAGAATATTCAAATTAACGCATATAATGCGGAGATATAAGTACACGAACGTATACAATGATGATTACGACGATGATGTCAGATCATTAATGTGTATATTTTCTCTCTCGGTACCTTTTTAAGGTCGTCGTAACGCCCTTCAAGGAGTTACGCCGCCCAAATACATGCCATAAAACTACCCAAAAGACATAGACGACCGCAAGCACCGGAAATACCATCCCATAAGTGCAACGCTCTCTTTGCTCGCATCTTGGCTTCTGTATAGATGTTGGTTACTTCGTCGTACTCTCGCTACAAATTATCGAATATCATCGTACCATCTCTCTATTCATCCCAGGCTGGTTTTTCGAGCCAGATGATTCAATCTCGATAGCATTTCCTTTACTCCTACACTCCAAAATATACCTATTTTTCACATAAAAATAAGAAAAATATCACGCACAGAGATAATACGTTCGAATGCGCGATGAAATAAAGTAGATAATCGTACATTCGTACAATAACGCGTTGACGGTAATCAGGTGAAAACTTTCGTCAGACTGATACGAAATTTACTCTTGTTTCATCATCCTAAAGCTTTGAATTTTGATTTGAATCGACTGGAGGAACGAAATACGTTTGTTGATTGATACGGTTCGACGAAGACGGCGATAATTAGCTACAGAAGTGTACGTTATGTTTGTATACGCAGTACGTCGTCTTTTAGCGATTCTCCATCTCTCTCTTTTTCGCTGCCTCTTAATATAGCTCTACGTATTTGAATTAAGTCTATAAATTGATTATCACTCAGACTTAACACCATTTAGTTAATATTTCCGTCGTAGATAAGGCGATTACCAGACCTACTCTAGTGTATAAGAGAATGGCGTCGTATTGTCGATCTTCCATACACCAATCTTAATTCCACCTTTAGGTATACAATGTTTGGATAAAATTTCACGTACCGAGAGATCAAAGTAAAGTCAGATGTTTGGGTGGGGAATATCCTGGATGAATTGAATTTATGTAGGAACAAAAATTTTTAAGGAAATTTCATGAAATGAAAAATGTTTTCTTTTACTGTACTTGACTTGAGAGATCCGTTCCCATTTTTGAGGGAGGGGGAGGGAGTAATGCTCGTTGACGATTTTGGGAGGTCATTTCCATTCCTCAGAACCAAATTTTTAGTGACCGAAAAGTTAATTACATCTCCTTCTGGAGCAATAAAATTGTCGGAATAGATTCGAGAGTCAATAGCGATACAATCCAATTTTCAAAATTTTATCTCAAGATTTACCATTTTTAGGAAAAATTGATTTAGCAATAGGCCATTTCTGGAATTTTCAAAAATCTACTCTCTTATTTATATATTTTTTTTTTTTCAAATTCTTACTTACTACAATCTAGTAAATTTTCAAAAATCAGTGAAAATTTACTGACAAGTCAATGAAATTCAAAAAATTAGCTTAAAATCAGTGAAAATCGTTGAAAATTGAAAAATCAATGAAACTCTTTGAAAAATCATCGAATAATCAATGAAACTTAGCAAAAATCAGTGAAACTCAGTGAAAAATCAGTGAAAGACTGGTGAAAATATTTGAAAAATCAGGGAAACTTTGAAAGATTATCGAATAATCAGTGAAACTCAAGGGAAAATGAGTGAAAATCGTTAAAAAATCAGTGAATTTTGCTAGTTTCTCTAGTGTTGCAATTCTGACTATTTACCAGCGACTTTTCACTGATTCAGAATAACAGAGTACCTAATATCGACTAATTAACATTGGCAGCTGAAAATTTGGTTATGAAGTGCAAATGACACTCTCTTCCAAGAAGACAAATTTCAACTCAAGTCAATTGATGAGAAAGGGTTGTAAAAATTATTCCCTTGCTAGATTTTTTATTAATGCCCTTTTTAATTGAAGGGTTTTTAAAAAAAACAATATGCAATCAAAATGTTCAATTTTTTCCTCTTAATCAAAGCAAATTGCTTCAGAAGAGGTACCTGTTTGCATCTCAAGAATGCTTGTGAAGATCTTCCTCCTCCCCCCACCCCATTTAACCCTAACTACTGCCAATTTTTTTTATATAATACATTTAATTTATTTTGAAAATTGAAAATTTTTCATCGAAACCTCATGAATTTTAATCTCAATACGAATTTTTTCTTGAGTAAAAGTTTCAACTCACATCAAAACCAGCTTTAGAAAAATTGATCAACATTTTTTCTTCGTTTTTTGCATGAAATGAAAAAAAAAACACGAAAAAATACATTTTTCCAACAACATACGTCTTTATCTTCATAAAAAATGGACTATTTGAAAAACGATAACATTTTTGGGTAAGAAAATTTCCATTAATATGTACTTAATTACTTGATTTGGCAAAATTGGCTTTTTCCAATCGTTTTTATGTACTTGCTTTTGAAAATATTTTCAAGATAATTGAACAAGACGAGTATGAAAGATGGAAGATGGGGGGGGGGGTGAAAGTTCCATCATTCTCTGATTTTGAATCAGTGAAAAGTCACTGATGAACAGTTGAAATTGCAGCACAAGAAAACCCAGCAAATTTCACTAATTTCCAGCGAATTTTCACCAATTTTTTAGCTAAATTCATGAATTTCACTGATTTTTTTTAGCAAATTTATGAATTTTATTGATTTTTTAGCAAATTCATGAATTTTACTGACTTTGGTGAATTTTCATTGATTTTCCAAAAATTTTTACTTATTTTTCATATCTTTCACTGACTTTTCAGTGAATTTTTTACTGATTTTCCAGTGATTTTTCTCATTGATTTGTTTTCAGTAAAAAATTTTTCGATTTGGGATATAAAAAAAGTGAAAAACAAAAACAATCCATTCCAGTGTCCTCTTTCTCTAAAATGTCTAAATATGACTATTTCGGGTCAAAATTGAAAAATTTCGACGCTTGCGAGAGAAACATCTAACTGAATATTTCCAAGTTTTTCCTTCCACAAATCTACGAGTTCACTTCACTTCATCTATCTTGAGATAACTCCAGAAGTCTATAAAAATAAGCTTTTTAGCAACCAATTTTCAATCTTCTCAAAATTGGAACAGAACCGAATCTAAGCTTAACAGATCACTACAGATTTGATTTTCAACCTTCAGATCCACACAAAACACCAATCTAATCCATATCACTCCGACGGCGAATTAATTTCTATATTGTAGTATTTGGAATTCGCGGAATTATAAATAATAATAACATACTACACAATTCACGTTCGAATATCGTGTACAAGATATGCATACGTCATATCAACGGGCCATAGGGCGAACCGAATACAAAGATAGTACACATATAAACGCATTCGCACATAATACAGATCGCCATGCCACACAATTCATTCATAACGAAACCATTTCTCTCTCTCGCTCTGTCGAGCCATTCATGAAAAATTATCATCACACCGGAACAAAGAAAACGTTTCTTTGCGGTTTTATTTTTAATCGCGACTATACGCGATATAATTATTCAAAATTATTTATTACGCGTTTTCGCCTTCTTCGAAAACCCGAGCTTCTTTCATGTTTCCATTCGCCGCACTTCCCTCCTACCCCTCGAAGGATCTCGTAACGCGACTTAAACGCCATAAACATCACTTGCGTAGTGATTACTACATCGGTGCACTTTTTTGTTTCGTTCTTTTTCTTCTTCGACTCGTACCGCATCCACATATGTACTATGTATTTATTATTATTGAACATTCGAAATGTGACCCAAATTATAATACGAGACGTCGTATTTCGTTGCCTTTCGATCGGTCGTCTCTTCGACCCGAGAACCGACTATTCAAATGTTGCTGTTGCGTGATTTATTAATATTGTGTACAACTTACGTGCTGCCGACATGACGGTGTCCGTTTAACGCGTGCAAGTTTTGTAGTTTGGCGACGTATGTGAGTGTTCCCTTTGCATCGGCTGGATCTTATTTTCGGGGTTTTCGCGGAGTGAATTCTGATGTGAGACGGAACGAAATCCTGTAAACAAATTTTTCAAATTGTAATATGAAGTGAGTACCAGTTGTACATGTGTCAAGTTGATTTTTCAAGGACCAATTTCCATACTCGTATGGAACAATTTTTGATCAAAATTTAATCCAAGTTTTCAATTTTATTCATTTCGATTTTCGAAGATTTTTTTAAGGAAGTCTCGAGAGCTGTCAGCGTGTTTTATTTGTGATAATTTTTTACTTCTTTGGAAACGTTTATCGACTTTTTTTTGCGAGATATTTGGAAATTAAAAAAATTGTGTAAAAAAAAATCATCGAAAATTTTTTTAAATCATCAACTGTTTTGTAAAATTGAATCAAAATAAATGCAAAAAATCAAAAATAGGCTTAAAAACTGACATGGTGCATGAAATTTTATAAAACTGTGGGGAAAAAATGGAGTAAAATATTGAAATTTTGATAAGGTAGTTGCTTAAAATGCTACAAAAAATTGATTCAAAAGTAAGTATTGAAAATTTTGAAAATTTTGCAAAACTCATAAATTTATAATGAGAATGGCCAATATTTAAGAAAAAAATTTCGAGATTACATGTTTTTTTTTTCAAAATTACGAAAAAATTATTTACTGTTATGGAATCGATTCAAGATTTTTTTTCAGTTTGATAACTTTTGTGATGATACGACCATTTTTACGAGTTTTTAATGATTATCAATTATTTTCTTTTTCTAATAATGTATAAAAAATTTTGATTCAAATTTTTAGACATTTTTGAGATTTTTCAATTGCTTTTCAATTTAAAAAAAAAAATCCAAGCAGTGTCATCAGAAATTACATAAAATAGAATTCCCCCTCAGTCAGGGGTTTAAGTACAAATCAAAGCAATAAAAAATGAAAAAATTACGTTTTTGGGAGTTGAAAATCCAACTTTTCTAAAGTTTTGTCGAAATATTTTGGATGACGGTGCGAATGAAAGTTTTCCCCTCCCTCTCCCACCCAATCTTTCTGATATTCCAAGTCTTCATGCTCATTTCGTACTCGAAGCTAAGCCTCCGACAGCACTGAGAAATTTCTACGGAAATGCACCAAGTTTGATAATATTTTCTTAAAATTTGAATGTTTTAAACTCATTTTTGACATACAACTGAAGAATTTCGAAATATTTCAGTAATTTTATATCATGTTTACAATTTTTTGCGGGTGTTTTCATGAAATTTTTTCATAATTCCAACAATATGACCATGAGTGACTTTTCTCCATGCTTTCATGGAAATGCTATCGATACAAATTTCCAACAGTATACATCTTTATAAAAATTATTTCAAGATTAAAAAATGAAAATCGATGCTTTCATAACAATTGTTTCAATACTTGAAACTAGTTCGAAAGGTAAAGGAAGATAGAAATTGCAAACTTCTCAAAATTGTCTCAATTCTTTTTTTTCCTCATCAATTCAATGATATTTCCCTTCAATAGTAAAATTGTATTTGATGGGGGGAAAAAAAAGGAAAACAAGAGGAGAATCAACTTTTAAAATGACATTTTTTTTGCAAAATTATCGTTTCAAAACAATTTTTCAGATTTACAAAAATCAACTTTAGAAAGATGAAAAAAAGTCTATTTCGCCTGAAAATATATCAAAAAATTTGAAAAGAGTTTCCCACGTGATATTCAAAAAAAAAAAAATCATTTCAATCAGAAATTTTCGATTTTCGTTCACATTTTCCCAATCATACACAATGAGATTTAGGGTAAAAAATAATATCTTTCAAATACTTGTCATAAAAAATCATTTCAAAAATTATAAAATTATGATGTGAAAATCGACAAAAAATTACCCATTCAAGAAATTTTTAGATTCTTAAAAGTTGTCATCATTTTTGGAATCGATTTTTCAGACTTTCATCATTCTTCAAGTTTTTTTTCTTTTTTTTTTTCAATTAAGTCAACAACTTCAGAAGAATATTTTTAACAATAATTTCCTGATTTTTTATAATTTTGAAATTCGAATTTATAAATCGACATTTTTCTGACAATTTTTGCAAAATCCCCAGGACAAAACCGAACAAAAAAAAGGACAGAGAAAGTAGTTTCACCCATACCATAAAAAATTACATTTTCAAACCAAAAAATTAAGGTAGAGCTGAAAAATTATCAAAAGAGAAAAAACGTGAATTTTTATGTCGAAAAAATCTTCTTTAGAGTCGAAGTAAATGGTAAAAATTTCACTTCTAGTCAATAAAAACATCAAAGTTGATTGAGGGAGTGGGGAGAATCGAAAATTTTTGACAAAAACATAATATTTTCCAATTTTTTGAAAACATTTCTGACACTGACTGCATTATTTCCTAAACTGCGAAGAAATTTTACCACTTATTACAATTTTTAGTCCCAGCAATTCAGTAAAAATTTCAAATCGCAGACCCATTCAATTCATTCAGCTCGCTGACAATTTTCCCGTTTTTTCTACGGGTTTTTAAATTACCTCCAAATTCGAAAAAATTTTCCGATTGGGTCGACTCTGAAAACCTCAAGTGGACGTGAAACGAATGAGGCGACATGTCAATCAAGTTGGTTTAAAACAAAGGGGTACCTAATTGATGATATTTGATTCGATCGCCGGTTACGTATCGTCTCATCGAGATGATTTAAAAGGCGACTGATAGCCTTGAAGCGTAATATTTAATATACAAATTACATACATACGAATATACGTTCGTCTAACATACTACGTATTTCGTATACAATCTTGAAACCGACGAGACAAAGGGAGTAACGCAGGGGACCGTTGAAATCAGTACAACAATTGGGCCGCGACACGACGTAATATGCGAATTTTAATTAAACGATGCGGCGCACAACTTTATCGCGCGGTCTATCCAGACAGCCTAATTTAATTACCGCCTCTTTATCGTAATCATAGCACATATTTCGTAGTACATCTAGCAAAGCCAGACAGCAGAGTGAGACGCATATGGCGGCGCTAGGTACGGGCCACGGTTCACTCTTTGTGCTCTTTTTAGTAATCAGTCGAACTCTTCCGTTTGTCGGCGCGAAAAGCGAAAAATTTATACAAACGATCCGTGCTATTCGCGTAATATTCGATAAAATACGTCAAAAATTAGGTACACTACCACGCCTTCGCGAATGCATACAGAATTTCCCCTCTGCCCCCTTCAATCCTCAAACTCGAAATGCTGATAAGCTTATGCGCGACTTGGCGCCGTATATTGTTATACCGTTACACACACACATACGCTAATTAGCATTCGACTGGAAAAAATTCTCTATCGATAGACCACAGTTCTACACTCCACACCCTTGAAATATAATTAAAACTTCTCCCCACTCTCCCGCGACACCACCGTTTCACAGCTTCACTCGTCCACAGTCGTGGTCATTTTTTACGATTTGATAACGAATGTGGCCCTAATGCCAACGCTGCGCTGTATACAAACACGTCATTATTTTCGGCCGCTAAAAAATTTAATTGTTTTCTATTTATATAGGTGCAGTCGCTTCGAGTTGGGGTCGTTGGCGATATTAAATTTTTATTTACGGATTTCGCTTCTCCGCCTTGGCCCAGTATTTGAAAACCCGGAACACGACGGTTACTTTCGCAGACGTTCAAGTAGCGTTGCTTTTTTAGCCGAATTTTTCTAAAAAAATATTGAAAAATTGATAATTTCCGAAAAAAATTCAATTGCATTTTTCTAGAAGGTTTGGGCAAGCGGAGGTGGATCAAATTTGGAGCAAAGGCACAAGCTATCCCTCCAGGTCAAAATTAAGAAGGGATTGATAATTTATAACTTTTTTTTGTTGAAAAATTCAGAATTGTCAGTTAAAGACGTCAAAGAATCTGTTCTTGAAACCGATTTTGACCGTTTTTATCTCAATTTAGTAAACTATATTGGCAAATAATTTTGTTAATTATTGTGAACTTCTTGCTCGGGTATTTTGAATAAGTAGGAAAAGAAGGGCAAAATGTGAGTTTTTCTTCATAATTTTGTCATACTTCATCCAATACACTAGGAAATTTCTTGTTTTTGGCGGATTCTAAAAAATCAAAAAACCACTGAGTTTTTTTCAAAATTTTTGGTCAATTTTTTTCCAAGTTACGTCCTCTGTGGAGTATTTTGAACTATATTTTCATAAAAAATGAAAATTAATCGTTTTGCGTCAATACAAGATAGGTGAAAATTTTTTTCTCGCGGATTGAACCTTCCGAATACGAATTTGAAAATCAAATATATGGAATTGGGAGCCAGCAAATGCTTCTTACGATTTTTCACCCAAAAATCACCAAGAAATTGAACAAAATTGAAATGATTTCATTCAACTGCAATTTAAAGACAATTTTTTCGACACTTATACTTTGAATTAACAATAAATAGATCTTCTAATTCTTTCAGGTCTTATTTTTTGATTTTTTCAAGACCTCACGAGAGAACTGCACGAGGTATGAGACACACCAAAACTCAATTCTTCAACAGGGTAGTTGAAGATCACAAGAAACTTCCACAGACAAAATTTTAGCCCCTGAAGTCAACTTGGAGCGATTTGAATTTCGAAAAATCATCAAAAACAAAGAAAAATTTACCAAAATTTGTGAGAAATGATAAAATTGAGCATACTGTATTAAGTTATGTGTTTTTCGAAATTCAAATCCCCTCAACCACCCTCCTTCCAAAATCAACTTTGGAGGCTAAAATTTTGGCTGTGGAAAATTCTTGTGATGCTCTACAAGTCTGTTACACTTAAGTAAATTTTGGCGGATCATTGTTAGGTCTCAAGCACTTCCCTTATCAGTTTTTTTCGTCGGATCGGATCTCCTTTTTCTACGTATTCGAAAAGAAGCATTTTTTTACTACCAGATTCAAGTCAAATTGCAATAAAAAATTTCCCACCGATTCCTTCCCTACATGAATTACTCTTTCAAAATATCCAAGATGTCTACATTTTTCAAAAACATCTTTGAAATTTTGGATACACTTTGCATTTTTTGTAGCACTAAGATTTGATGGATGAAAAATTTCGAACTTCGCTCAAAACGGTTGAAAAATCAAGAATATTGATTTTTTTTTTTTAGAAATTCGTGTTTTTCAAAAAAAAAAAGCATGTTCTCTTTTGTTTCATAAAATTGATGATCCAATAAGAACCAATAATATTTTAAAAAATAATTTTTTTGCAAAGGAATTGATGATGCTTTTTTTTCTGTTGTGATGGCTTTTGAATGATTTTTCTGCAAATAGATGAGGTTTGAGAAACTAATGGTTTCCTCAAGACTAATATTCTTGCAAAAATTGATGTTTTTTCAAAAATGATGGACTTTATTCGAGATAGATACATGAAATTTTTTTCCAAAAAATTGATAGATTTTTTAAAAACTGGCGTTTTTTTAAAAATTAGGACTAATCAAGTTTTGAATTCAGTTTCCAGTTCGATTATTTTGAAAATTTAGAAATGAACAGAAAAATAGAACCAAAAAAAAACTTGTTTGAACTTTTGAAGTCCTTTATGTCTCCAATCGACATCCTCAAAAAATAGCTCCAACATTTTTTTAAAGCAAAACTGAAATTAAATAACAATTAAGTAGGTACTTCGATAAGAAATTCTCCCAGAAGTCAAAAAAAAATCATTGGAGGGCATTTTTCATGGCTCTAAGAGCTCAAAATAGGCTGCAACCCTAAAAAATTTTCGATTTCAATTTTTTTGCATCCAGATTTTAATCGAATAAATTTTACGAGCAATCTAAAAAATTATTCAGAATTTCGTATTATGATTCAAGTATAGGTTCTCTAAATAGCTACCAGTTTTAGAAATTTGGAAATGTTCAAAATATGAAATCCAAAGTCGAAAAATTTTTCAGGGTTTTTAGTACGTAGCTAGCTCATTTTAGGAACTTGAAAGTATGATACAGTCCAAAAAATTTCTTGAACTGAAATTGAAAAACTTCTTTTTTATAAAATTTTGTTTAAATTTTTATTTTTCAGTTTGTATTTTGAAGTCAAGTTTTCAGTTTTTGTCAAAAATCGTGAAGTTTTATCAATTTTTGTTTTGTTTTGTTTTTTGGGTTTTCAGTTTTCTTTTCGCATTTCAGTTTCTCAGCCCTGCCAAAAATTTGAAGTTTTCCTAAAAATTGATATAGATTTTTAAAAACTAAAATTTTTCCAATTTTTGGCGTTTCTCAAAAAAAAAAAACAAACCAATGTTTTCCATCAAAACCGATAATTTTTTGCAAAATTGATGTTTTCCTATATGAGATTTTGAAAAATTGAAAGAACCCCGATTTCTAGCCCCTTTCGGGGTTTTTATTCGATAAGAAAGTCAATGAACTGAGACATCTCTGAAGCAGACTTTTCTGCCATCCCTCCCTGCCAACAATGCATCTTTCACTCGTCCAAATCGTCCAAGAAGGAAATCCGGCCAAAAAAATTCACCTCGTGAAAAAGGCGGACGTATTTCGACAAAGCATCCAGGCATGGGCATTTTTTCTTTCGCTCTGCTTTGCTTATTTGGCGCGCTTTACGACCAGACGCACTCGTAACTCGCATATAGTAGGTCAGCTATATGCGTCGTACTCTGCCGAATCGATTCGTCCAATTTGTGAATGTCTGCGAACGCGAGGCGCGCAACGTATCAGGGCACGTCGCGTAGTGACGCGCAATTTACGTACGTACATACGTATCCCCAGAACCGTGTATAAGCAGTCTATGTATACCTCCGTACATCTACATGTACATATATGTGACTACCTCACGACGACTGTTTTTCCAACACCCCCTGCACCTCTTTCAGCATCCCATCGCCAAGTACCCCGAACGAAAAATTTTCGTTCCGTTTGGATTGCCTTGTCGAAGCTGCTGCTCTCCATCCTCTTTGCTGGTATTGTTTCTGCAGCAGCACAGCACGTGGGTAATGTGTACGTAATGTGTAGTTTACCGGTATGAACCGCTGCAGCGGATGCCATAAATTGTATTTAAGAAAAATAATATTATCGTACGTTTTTTGAAATCGTTATTGATGTTGCTGCTCCTCTTTAAGTGCCGTTGCAGCCATTCCTCCAACATAATTTTCCTAATTTAATGCCCGCGTATAACCAGAATCTAAAATATGTACGTTGACCTGTCCCTAAACGGAAGTCGTTTGTTGACATTTTCCATAAACTAACGAGTATATTCGGATATTTATTTGGTGAATGGTGATGCGGTTATCTTGGTACACGCTGCCGTCGTCTCATCATTATCATGTTCAATGTACAATATCGTACCTACATCCTTTCGTACGCAGTAAAAAGCCTTATCTAATATACGAGCCGCGAATCCATTTTATCTCACTGTGAACACATGTACACGAATTTAAACTATGAGTCATCTTCTGGAAACCTCTCTTGCGATAAAGTCGTCATTGGCACGATCAATGAGCCATATGAATCTAACGTGAGAAGAATCTTATTCACGGTTAGAATCCACGGTTCGTCCGGTTCCATTCATTGAATAATGAAAATCTCATCCATTCATTCTCAATTCGAATAGCTTTCATTAATTGATAGATTCGTTCAATTCGAATAAAAAATTTGAAAAATTTTCAATTTACCAAATATATTTTTCTTGGAAGAAAGCCAAGGGTAAAATTCGCCCGGAACATGCACCAAGACGAAAAAATGAATAAAAAACATAATGAAAGAACCCCATAGGTATTCAAAATTTTAGGAGCTCAAATTCATTTCTCTAATTCTGACGAATTTTTGAAACATTTCAGAATTACCTCATCGTCTAGTAAAATGAAAAAAATAAAATAGAAAAATAAACAAAACAAAACTGAAATTTGGTATTAAACTTTAATTTTGAATTTCCGAATCGATTGGAAGCTGTTTCGAGACATCGAGACGTTTCGGAGCTTTTAGAAAAATCTTGGAAATTTCCAGAACTGGAGAAAAACGCATAAATATGGTCCACATGAAATACAGCACTTACAATTGCAGAATTTCCACATTGGTTGCCTTTTTTGGTTGGATTAAAGCACAATTTTACAAAAAATTTCAACTTGGAATTAAAATTCATGTTTTTTTGGTAGAAAATTTCCCTGAAAAAAATTGGATTTCAAATTGAAATTACGAATTTTGGAAAATTGTGCTTTAATCAACCAAATAGTCCACCATTATGAACAGTGGTGTAGCCAAGAGGTCCAGACCACCTTTCCCATGAGGTCAAAAATTTACGTGAAAAAATGCCTTCTTGATCAATTTTTATCCAAATTCTGAATTTGCTGTTCTCGTAGTGTATTAAGTTTTTTTTTGGGGGGAGGGGAGGGAGATGATGAATTCAAAATGTCTCAAAAAATTGAAAGTTCGGACCCTTCCCCAACGAGAAATTTCTGGCGACGCCGATTTTATAGGTGCTAAAGTTCATATGGATCATTTTGATGGGCTTTTATCGAGCGCTGGAATATTTCAAAATTTTCTAATTGCTTCGAAACGTCTCGAAACAGCTTCAAATTGATTCAGAAAATCGAAAAAAGAGTATATCAAATTTTCATGCTTTTTAGGATAATGAAGCAAAGCAAAAGCAATTATGAAAATTCAAAAATTCGCCAAAGTACGTGAAATGAACCTCAACATATTATAAAATTTTGAACATGGGTTTTTTTATATTTTTTGAAATTAATTTTCTTTCAGGTCAAATTTTTACTTGAAGTTGGGATATCTCTCTTGTTCCATTTTTTTCAGCTGTGATGAAATTTTGCCTGATCATTGATTTTTTAAGAATTTTTTTTATCACTGAAAAGGTTTTTTCAACTCTGACCAATTTTTTTTCTCCTCTGAAAACTTTTGCATAAATATGTACATAGTAAAGTGTTTTCAAGATTGAAATTTCTTCACAAATTTTTTTCCCAACTCTATGATTATTTTTTTAGGATAATAATTTTTAAAAATTCAAAGCTGAAAAAATTGTGAGAAAATGAAATACCTATTTTTTTTGAAAGCACCTAAGTATTCAATGTTTTTCAAAATTTTAAAAATTGGAGTCTTTTTGAGTTGACATTGGTGATGGTTTGCTCATGAAGAAAGGGACCATTAGCAGTCATTCTATCAAAAATCATTTTGTTCGAATTCGAGTTTAGATAACCCTTGAAAATCGATTAAAACCACCCCAAGGTCCGTAGTCTTCAAAAAGTGTCCAAAAATTGAAATTTAGTATAGGCTATTCTCAAAATTTTACTCAAAAAATGTTCCAAGAAGTTCAGTTTATTAAAACCAAAAGTAATTTTCTTCGGATTTGGGTTCAAATAGCCCTTAAAAATCAATTAAAACCATCCTCAAGGTCCCCAAGACTTCAGAAGTGCCCTAAAACATAGATTTGGTAGAAGCATTTCTCAAAATATTATCCAAAAAAAGCTTTTAAAAAGTTCATTTCAGTAAAACTTTGAACACTTTTTTTTTCAGAATTCTGTTTGTACTGTTGAGGTCCCTTTTTTCGTAAACCACCACTATAAATTTTTTTTGAGAAGTTCAGAAAAAATTTTATTGATTGAAAAAATACCATAGTTGGAAAAAATTTTGTTAGAACCGAACATATTTCAAAAAAAAAAAAAAAAAGGAATAATTATTTCACTTCTGTGGACTAGCATGAGTCCAACCAAGGAATATAAAAATACTACGTATATTAGGTAGCCCAAATCAGCGAGTTGTGTGCTAGTGTGAGTGAATTGTGACGTCATTGGTAGCTTGCCATTTAATTTTGCCGTTGATCCCACGAAGTATGCGCGGACACCACCGCTTGTGTGTGCTTGTAGTTGTTATGTTGTTACGAGCTACCGCAGGCTACCAATGACGTTAACACCCTGCACTCCTCACTCACGCGAGTGTGTACAACAACGATTCGGGCTACCTAATATACGTAGTATTTTTATATTCCTTGAGTCCAACAGAAAAGATTCAATATTCAGTTTCGTCCCTCGTATAAATTTGGCACTCGGTCTCGCACCAATGGTCGAAACTATACACAGAAAAATTTCCGGCCAATAAGAAAAAAGAATTATCAAAACAGAAAATAATATTTGGCTATAGAACAAACAAATCTCCCATATAAAATAATTTTTATGAACGTATTGATAAGTGGTGATTATGGAAACCAGCAATGCAACATGGATGCAGCTTTGATCGATTCTGACGATAAACTTTGTATTCTCGATGGAAGCAGGTAAAGAAACTCATTGTTAATTAAGGGCAAAAATACCCAGAAATTTTCACGAATGATTTATTCAATCGACGAATGAATCATCCGCATTCGCCATTCAGCACACACCAGCGACAATTCCACGATCGAGTTCTTCGCAAATATAATTCAATAAACGTTTGAGCGATTCACAAAAACGATCATTCTTCTAGAAATTGTTTACATTTCGCATTCGTCATTCGGCTCAAATTCTACAATTCATTTCCGCAGCACCACGTAATTGGACGGCGTAGTTTAAAAATATTCATTTTAAATCGATATTCGCCCAACTAAATAATCGTCGCATTAACCGTTCGCACGTGACGTCACAGAATACGTGGTAGTTTCTATCAAATTATGTGGGCGATTATTGAAAAGCGTCTTGTTTACATTCGACGTGTGTGCATTGCGTAAAATAGCGTACACGACCATTTAACGATTCTAATTTGTGTACAGTGTACACACACAAGATGTACGTAGTATATACGTACGTTCCTCGAGGCTTTGGCCTTTCTCGCCATCGTATCGAGGAAGGTACGATAGACGACATTTCGCACACATTCTTGCAATCTCGTTAACGTCTCGAATACGTACGTCCAAATTGACGATATCGAATAAAAAACCGACGCTTGAATGCAAACAAAACAAAAACAAATTCCGCAATTTACACGAATCGGAAAATTCCCATAATCGTTATTTAAACGCTTATCCAAACACGTCGTACGTGTTAGATTAATCTTTTATCAGACCGAAAGCCACAATAAGATCGAATGGATAACGCACTGTTGAAAAAATGCATTTGCCCTCAGCCTCCGTACTCGCACAGCAGACCACTGGTACGTACAATGGGATAAAAATTCGTTCGTTTACCAAACAATGTAATCGTATAAATTGCACGTGATTGTTATTAATAGGATTTTTATAGGCGACAAATTCGCGTCTGTCTGTTCAATTAACCTCAAGCGTCACCAGTTGCAAGATTTCATAAGTAAACCGCGAATAACCATCGTTTTAATTTTTTCCTCCTTCTTCATTTCGAGTTAAATGACGCTGACGCGTTCAGCACCACGTTTGTTGTATGGATCGCGTATACACGGTGGTCAAAAATAGCCCTCGAGATTTCTAGCTGTACCTTGAATGATCACTGTGATCGGCGAAGTATTCTTATAATAACTTTTTACGCGATCGTTCTTGAGCTATAGAGCTCGTACATCCTCCAGTTTAATCGTTGGAGCAAAATAGATGCCAGATTCGAGTTCAGCGTCGTTGAAAACCTTGAAATCGATATACAACAAGGTGGAATTCCTATCACCTTGAATGACCCCCTCCCCTCAACCACATTCCAATGACCCCCCAAAAATTCGCCGAATTGCTGTCTCGAAAATCAATATAACTTTAAGAAATTTTGAACAGTTTTGATTCTGGATGTACATATTTCAATTTCTGCATCGTGGTATTTTCTCATTTGAAATTTTTATGGGGGAGTGCTGCTCCCTAAGAAGGGGAGGGGGGGTCAAATGATAAAAAGTCGTCATGCATATCGATTTCATGGTTTTCAATGTCGCTGAAAACGAATCCGAAGTCGGTTTAAATCTTTGAATCTATCTAAGAGCTACATCAACAGCATAGGCAACAGAAAAAGAATTTGTAATCTCTTCTCGTATACGTGCCAACTTTTCCATTACCCTAGATATGCCAAGAGATACCTTGCAATGGTCACAATCATCAGTGGAATATCTTTGTACGGTCAGTCTTGAATTTCTATGCTCCTACATCATCCACTTTATCCAATGGAGCAAAATTAACCCCAGATTCGAGTTCAGCATCGTTGAAACCCTTGAAATCGATATACGACAAGGTGAGGTTCCCATCATGTCAACTAACCCCTCCCCTTTTCCATAACTATTAACCCCTCCGAAAATCATCAACTTACTCGGTACAATAGAAAAAAAAATCAAAAAACGCAATCATTAGAAATATTGAACAGTTCTGATTCTGGATTGCTTCCATTAATATTTACATCGCGGTATCCATAAATTTGAAAATTATGATGGGGTGAGAAGCTTGGGAAATGGTGGGAGGAGGTGTGGGGGAAGTGAAAGTCGTCATGTATATCGATTTCATGGTTTTCGTCGTCGCTGAAACTGAATCTGAAGTCAGTTTCAAGCTACGAAACTTTCTTTCAGCCGTACCGAGGGTTTTGATTTTGATGATGAAAAAATCATTTTCACATAGCGAATGACATCACTTTCAGTCACCTTTTCTCGTATCTTTGTCGATTTCTCTGTGTACTTACAAGCGAATGACCTCCTCCGAAAATCATCAAATTACTCAATCCAAAAATTCGTAAATTGAAAATTATGATGGGGTCAGGGGGCACGGGAGGGGGGGGGGGGGTTAAAAATAAAAGTTGTCATGTATATCGATTTCATGAGTTTCATCGTGGCTAAAACTGAATCTGGAATCATTTTCAAACTTCACAGCTTTCTTTCAGCTGTATCCAGAGTTTTGATGATGAAAAAGCACTTTCATGTAGAAAAATCACATTCAGCCATCTTTTCTCTTATTTTCGTCAAAGGTGGGGTGAGGGTCTCGGGGGGAGGAAGAGGGGGTAAAAAATGAAATTCGTCATGTATATCGATTTCATGGTTTTCATCATCGCTGAAACCGAATCTGAAGTCAGTTTCAAGCTTCGAGCCTTCCTCTCGTCGGTATTGAGGCTCTCGATGAACAAATTTACATCTACACGTGGAAAAATCACCTTCCATCATTTTTTCTCGTATCTCGTTTGATTTTCTAGCCACCATTTATACGTTCGAGTATCAATTACCGTTTTATCATCGCTGCATCATTCTATCGACGACATTTTAGCCTCGTTACAACTCAGTATGAAACTGTGGAAAAAACCCGACAGTGCGGAACCCAGACCAGTGTCATTCTCCGTCTAAAAACAATTTACGCGGACGATTGCGTCAATTAAATTGTCGAAAATTAACGTCGGCCGACACATTTCTACGCCCAGAGTCGCACATATCATGTACCAACTCCTCCCTTCGTCTTACCCATTCCCTCCTATATTCATATGCGTTTGGGCTTATACGAATAACGTGAGCTACTATACACAATGTAAGTACATGTACGTACAATGTATACACATAACAAAATCGTTATCGTATGTCGGCGCTCTGAAGTGGCATATTTCGACAATAGACGACCGTAATGTACAGCGCCGGCCACGGCCGCGGCCATATACTGCGACGTATTTTTTCCTCCCCTGTCGTCTCTGCGTTTACTTTAGACTCATCATTCGGAGGCTTATCTGTGTAAAATGAAGCCTGTTATTCGCGGTGAAAGAGTAAAATTCCACGCGTATTTGCTCGTGTAAATGTTTATAACCCAGCACGTTGTATAAATATGTAATAATACTGATTCGAAGTATGTACACATGTGTAATCGTTTCAGACCCAATGCTCATATCACCAATCTTTCTTATTTTTTCAGTTTATGGAATATGGAGTGGCTCAAGCTATCCATATGGATCGGTACGTACGGGTTCCTCAAGGAGTTCCGGCCCGAGGACCCATACATTACCCAGTACCTGACCACTTACCCGATGAACTTCACCACAACAGAGGTACACAATTGACGATAATTTTTCTCTATTTGGGCTTATTTTTCGGCCACCTCTAGATACCCCTTATTTTACTCCTATCGATAATTTTCAACTTTAGTATGTCGTTCCTTCGATATGCTTCGCATGAAATCATACAAGTAACGTACGAATAACGTATGAAGTGTACTACGTTCGCTTCATGGAAATAGTATGTGTATGTGCCATGATGCCCGAATAATTTATGCGCATCCTGTGAACGATACTTTGTTCTTTGTTAAGATAATAAACCTTAACCTTGAAATGGCAATTACAGTAATTATTACGCGGTATATACCAACGTTTATTTTTTTTTTACCTGTTAATTTTTCTACTTTTATTGCGTACGGCGTAATTTTTATCGAAGAAAACGTATGAAATTTCAAATTTGATCGAATAGTACTCGAGTGCATTGCAATCCACTTTTACCTCTGCTTTCTTCACTTCGAAGAGTTAATTACAGCTCGTTGTATGTTGCAGAAGTTCTAGAGTTGACAAATTTTAGATTTCTTTGAAGCTCTTAACTGAGTTGATTGGCATAAGACTGATTCATCTTTGCCTCAATGCGAACAAGTCGATCTAGGGTACCTAGAAGTTTTTTCAGACTTTTTAGGTCCATTCAAACATCTCTTTTCATTGGAACTTCTCCAGCCCAGAAAATTAGGCTGAATGCAAAAGAAGTTGTCGAACGAAAATCATGAAATTGAAAAATTATCAAAAAATTTATGTAGATCTATCGTACGATTTTTGAATTCGCAGATGGAAAAGTGTTTTTCTGTTTTGGTAGATTTCTGATATTTGACTTAGTGAAAGCGGATAAATTTCGTTTAAATGCTACGAAAAATGTTGAATGGTATTGGAAAGTTGATGAGACTGAAAACATTCAAAATAATGAAAAAAGGATGGAAAAATCAAAAATTTCACTCAAAACACTGGTGCAATTATTGTGAAAGTAGATAAAATAAATATAAATTATCATTGGAAAAAGTATCCAAAATAATGTAAATTTTTTTCAAAAATTTGGCTATATTTTTTTGAAAATGTAACTGAAATTTCACTGATTTTACTGTTGATTGGTGAGATGTGACAGACAATCAGTGAAAAATAACTGATTCAATTGGTAAATTTTCATTTTCTAATCCTTAATTTTGGCTTGTTCACATGTCCACTGAAATGAATAAGTGAAAATAATTTTAATTTACTGGTTGAATTAGTATTTTTTACGTATGAATCAGTGATTAATTACTGATTCAATCAATGAATTGAAATTTTTACTCTGATTGTTTCAGTACTCATGCAAAAATTACTGATTTTAAAAATGAAAATTCGCCGATTGAAACAGAAAATTTCCCACTGATTTTTATAATTCTGTCGATTTCATCAGTCAATTTTGACTGATTCAGATTATGAGAGTACTTATTTTCTTGACAATTCACAAGATTTCTGAAAATTTTAAAAACATAATATTTTTTTGAATTATTTATTGTTTCAACTTTAACAAAATTTGAAATGCTTTCAAAAATTTTGACAACATTTTGGATGACGTCACCCAATTTTTTCTAATTTTTACAATGTTTATTGATGTTTGATCATTTTTCAGAAATTTTCGGTCTTTTTTATATTTTTTTCCGACAGTTTCCAAAATTTGTGAATACATTTTAAATCTTTTCAAAATTTCTACTCTCTTAGTTTGAATCAGACAAATTGAGTCTGTAGGAATCAGTGAATTTTCTTCATTGAATCAGTAAAAATAAAATTTTACTGATTGAATCAGTCAATTAATTTTTACTGATTCAATAATGAAAATACAGTATTTGAATCAGTAATTTTTCACTGATTGGCAGTAAAATGCCACTGATTAACAGGAGAATCAGTAGAATTTCGCTGATCATCAGTGACTTCATTTTCTCTATTTTATCAGTCAATTTTGGCATTTTTGACTAATTAAAATTTAGAGAAAACGATTTGAATACTTTTTTCAATTTAAAAAAAAAAAAACCTAATAAAATCTTTCGATAATTTAGACGATATTTTTTATTTTACCAAATTTTTTGCCAATTTCTACTCATTTTCCATTCAGTGGATTTTTTTTCAAATTTTGCAAACTTTTCTACTGGTTGAAAACTTTTTCACTGCATAATCGATATTTTCAAAATTTTTAATACACACAACTGATACCCTATTTCGAACATTTACCCTATTTCCGCTGACTAAACTTCTGCTCATCTAATCAAATCATATTTTAGTCATTTTTTATGATATTTCAATCACTCTCGAAACATCTTCCGGTATTTATAATCATTCCAACCACTAAAAAAAATTGCCATTGTAATATTCTGAACAATTGAACAAAATTACTGAATAATCGTGTAAAATTTCACGATTCGACGGCCACGTTAAAAATTTAGCCAACGCACTGTGATTTTACGTGTATACATTTACGTATCTCCATAAAATACGCCTTTTTTTTGGCGAAGATTCGGCCGCAAAAAAATCGTATAAATGGGAGAAGGTCATTGCTGACGATGTTTTGTTAATTTACACATTTGGTTACGTTTCGCAGGTTTATCAAGATATATTTCCGGTAGCCACCTATGTATCTCTATCTCTATTAGTTGTCGTGTTCCTGTTAACCGACTGGTTGAGATACAAGCCTGTGATCATTATGCACGCCTTCAGTGGCATCATGATGCAGGTGTTTTTGATATGGTTTAGACTGAAATGGCAAATGTATGTAAGTATCGATTACGCTTAAATCTCCATATCTGTATCGTAAGCATGAACGAAAATCGACGACAGCGTTTTTTCATGTTTTCTTGGTCTCCTACGCAGACATCGTAAAGATCGCCAGCCATTCTTATCGTTGAATGGCGAGAAGGCGAGATTACAATTGATTATCTGGAATAATGTTTTGACTGTAGATACGGCTGACCGATGCAGGTGCACGCCAATGTCGAATCCAATTCGATCAAGCATTTTCTTATCGTTCGCCCAAGCAGTGGTCGTTGTCCCCTGAGCGAACAGTTTTATCAGCCGTAGACGTTTTGCAAAAGTGGCATGTCTCGTGTGGGTGTCCCTAGATATTAATTTTTGTTGGAAAATACGCACTTATATGCTCGCGATACTTTGCTCGTTCGAAGCAATACCTGGGACGCGTGGAAGCGCGTAGGTTACTATATATAAGGTTTCCATGATATTTTGCGATCTGGCGCGAGCGAAGGTTGAACGCTACTAAGGAAAGCGTTGGTAGTCGCAGTCGTTCGTGTACATGTAAAACGTCGAATTAAAAATTTCATTATCCACTCGATCGCCGGAAATGCTCCATGTTCATGCAGACGAGATTGAAGCTTCGTATTCCAAAAGCAGCACCTAGAGACCTACGCGTTTCCAGGCGCGAATAGCGTTTGGGCGTCGTTATGACCTATCGAGTCATGTGAAATTTTGCCCACAGTTAATCATTTTCACCGCGATGACTGGCTGCGTCAACTTTTCCAAGCCTTTTGATGAGGCGGAAGTAGTCTTTGGCGTATGGTAATCTCATTTCAATACGAATCATGGTTCGAAAAAAGTTGAAGATTGGTCTGGAAAGATACTCTGAAAAAAGGTGGAATTCGAATATAGACTTAGCTTTTGATTTTACCCCATTCCTCGCGCTCAAGTCGATTCCCTCTCGAATTATTCGTACATATCCATCGGTCAGAGCAGGGGGAATATCCTAAAATCAAAAAGTAAGTCTATAATTCGAATTTAACGCCCTCAAATTAGTGGCAATCAATATGTCACCCGTCATTTTAATTTTTTGCATATTTTCCCTAAAATTAGGAGGCTAGTAGGGCACTAAAGGGTCAAATCCAAAAAATAAGCAAATATTCGAACTTAGCGCCCTCAAATACCTAACAAACGACAGGTCACACGATATTTTTCATTTTTTCGAATTTTGACTCTCAAGGGGGCTAATAGGAAGGGGGTGAAGAGGGTCCTTTTGAAAATTTTTAACCCTCCTTTATCAAGGGTCAAAGATGTAACAGAATTTTTTCCTCAAATCAAATGTTCTATCCAAAAAAATTTACAAAAAAGAAATTTTGTTTCAAAAAATTGAAACAGAGCCGATAAAAAAAGGTCACAGATGAATTTAGCAAATTTCGAAAATTTAATTGATTATCCAGAAATTTTCATTACATTTTTTGTTATAATTCTGACTATTTCCAATGATTTCCGATAATTTTCACTGATTTAGTGAGGATTAAGTAAGATGATATCCGATAGTGAAACCATAATCGAAAAACTCAAACTTTCGAGGCCTTATTTTAGACCCTTCACCCCCTTCCATTTTAAGTCAATAGAACGCAAGTCATGAAAAAAATACAAAATTATATACTAATTATTGATTCACTCAAAAATTTTCTTTACTATTGAAAATTAATTATTTTGTTCGCATTTCACGAAGATTTTTTTGGGGGTTTTTGAATTTTTTTCATGGAATTTTTTCCTTTTTTTTGAGCTTAATAACTTCTTTGTTTTAAAAAATTATTCGGATGAATTATCTCTTAGACACCCAATGCCCTTATCCTAATTACATAATACGTTTCTGACTAATGTTTTAAGCCACGAGAAAGCATATTTAAGCTTTGAAATGTTCAAAACGTACTTGACAAATTAGATTGGCATCCTTTAAAATATTTAAAATTGAAAAACTTCCAAAGGGTCTGGCCGAATAAGGGGTGAATTTGGCCCCAGGCTGGATTTTCGTTTTAATCCCCCCAAAAGGTATCCCTTGATGTAAAAAAAATCTGGAAAAATTTTTGACCCCCCACCCCCCTCCATTTCGGAGTTATGGCCATTTTATTACCCGATTTTCAAGAATTTTTAATTCCAACGGAAGTGAACGAAATTTTCTGTTCTTTGGCATAAAGTTACATCTCGTAGAGATGTATTTATGGAAATTTTTTCAAAAATTTTCATGCACATCTTCATGGTTTTTCGGCCATTTGAAGTTTTCAATCGCAAAAAACACCATGTAATCGAAGAGGTACCACTCTGGAAAAATTACTAAAAAACGTGTTTTTTAACGTAGATTCACGTCACGTATTCAGTTTTGGCGATATCGATGCAGCAAGGGCCGAAAATCGCGAAAAACTGTACAAAAATGTTGGGTTTTTAAGCATTTTTTTCAAATTTTGAGCATTTTGTGTGGAGAGAATTGACTAAACGAAAAAACTAACGCCGAATTCGTGTTCAGCGGGTCAGAATACCCCCATAAACACCCTTTTCGCGATCGTTTCATTTGAAGTCTCGAAATTGTTTTTCTCCGCCGATTTTTCATGACGAAATAATCTGAAAAAGTGAATTTCGAGACCTTGAGCAAAATAATCGCGAAAAGGGTGTTAATCGGGGTATTTTGACCTGCTGAACACGAATATGGGATTAGTTTTTCCATCCGGTCATTTCTTTCTTGAGAATCCGCCATTTTCAGGTTTTTGCTCAAAGACTTGATTAAAACTTGAAAATGGCGGATTCTCAAGAAAGAAATGACCGGATGGAAAAACTAATCCCATATTCGTGTTCAGCAGGTCAAAATACCCCGATTAACACCCTTTTCGCGATTATTTTGCTCAAGGTCTCGAAATTCACTTTTTCAGATTATTTCGTCATGAAAAATCGGCGGAGAAAAACAATTTCGAGACTTCAAATGAAACGATCGCGAAAAGGGTGTTTATGGGGGTATTCTGACCCGCTGAACACGAATTCGGCGTTAGTTTTTTCGTTTAGTCAATTCTCTCCACACAAAATGCTCAAAATTTGAAAAAATGCTTAAAAACCCAACATTTTTGTACAGTTTTTCGCGATTTTCGGCCCTTGCTGCATCGATATCGCCAAAACTGAATACGTGACGTGAATCTACGTTAAAACACGTTTTTTAGTAATTTTTCCAGAGTGGAACCTCTTCGATTACATGGTGTTTTTTGCGATTGAAAACTTCAAATGGCCGAAAAACCATGAAGATGTGCATGAAAATTTTTGAAAAAATTTCCATAAATACATCTCTACGAGATGTAACTTTATGCCAAAGAACAGAAAATTTCGTTCACTTCCGTTGGAATTAAAAATTCTTGAAAATCGGGTAATAAAATGGCCATAACTCCGAAATGGAGGGGGGTGGGGGGTCAAAAATTTTTCCAGATTTTTTTTACATCAAGGGATACCTTTTGGGGGGATTAAAACGAAAATCCAGCCTGGGGCCAAATTCACCCCTTATTCGGCCAGACCCTTAATTGAAAGTTTCAATTTTTTTTGGTTTGAAATATCTACAAAATGATACTTTTTTGAAAATATCACCAAAGCAAATTTTCCAACTCGAAGTTCATTATTTTTCAAAATGAAACGATCTAAGAATTTCCCTCATTTTTTTGCATCAGAATGACGATTTCGACCAGTTTTCTGAAAAAATATAAAGTTTTGTATTTGCTGACTAGAGTCTTACTTTTCTCCAAATGCAATTTCATTACTTTTGTTAGGAAACGAGTAACAAATTATCTATGCAGCTTTTCGATCTAATGAAAATATTTTTGAAAAATCACAATTTTTGTGGGTGAGGGGGGAAGAGGGAGGGATGAGCGAAATTCCAGCCTTTCAAGCTTCCAGTGGAGTATGAAAAATGTACCAATTTACGGAAATGCTATATTTATCTGAGAAAAATATCTAATACAGAGCTCCTTTAACCCTTTCGAAGCCATCTGAAATTTTCATTTATATTTTTCAAATGACGAGAAAATTATGAAAGAAAACACTCATTTTGCCCCTTCCCCTACCTGAAATACTTTAGCTAGAGGTCTAGAATCTTTGTCAAATCCATTTCCCAGAACAAACGACTCTTCTAGGAAAATTTGAAATCGATTCCAAGGGTAGACCGATTGTCCTTTTTACCATTTCACCATTTGTTGGATTCAAATCTGCCATCGAAACCAGTACATTTCGAATTTGATAAATATTTCCAACAACACCGAACAAATCACTCCAACGATATAAAACTCTGCAACACCTAAACCTCAGTTCTACGTTCGAAAAAAACCCCACCTTCTCCGCAACCACTCTCAGGGACAACGACCTTACTTCGTATGCAATTTATCAAAGCTGGCCATTTAACTGACTACGGAAAAAACCACATCGCGGCCGGTTCAAACTACCTTAGCCTACCTCACAGCTCACACGTGCAGTCCAATTAATAAATTACGCATTTCCCGCATCAATTGCAATTGAAATCAATTTACCATGCGCTGCTTTCACGCTCTAGACTCTAGAGACGGAAAAACGCTGTCGAATAGATTTTAGTAGGTAGCAATTCTCCGGAAACGGTTCTGCAACTTGTATCATCATTATACCTAATCGAATTATGTGTTGTGCGCAGGTAATGGAATTCTGGTACGGAATGATGTCCGCCTGCGAGATCGCTTACTACACCTATATCTACGCCAAAGTGGACAAAAAACATTTCCAAATTGTTACCAGTCACATGAGAGGGGCTTCACTCGCCGGACGGTTTCTGTCCGGCGTAACGTCGCAGGTCTTGTTACAGCTGGGCATGTCTATAGCCGATTTAAACTATTTAACTTTGGGAGGTAAGAGACAATGAGACGATTTTTTTCACTCCAAACCGGCTTCCCCGATTCGCAACTAGTCAGCCTTGGCGATGGCGGTTCTCTAGGTCAAGGAACTCGAACCCACATCCCAAAGATGAGACGTTCTTGCGACGACGCTGTCTGATGCAGCGTGGTTTGGCGAAAAATAATTACCCGAACACGTGGATTTGTTTTGCGTCCCGTTCCTCCAAAACGCTGGTAATTGTCGGCGATTGTTTTCTTCCCTTCTCCGTTCCCCCGCGGCCATCGATACGATTGTAATTTGATCGACGAGCATTAATGTAGCGGCTTGTAAACAACCGTATGTTTGTATACGTGAGCGATTTTCGCTTCTTCGCCATGACACATATTCACACGACGACCTTTCGCCATTTCCATTAATAAATGCGCGGGAAAATTTCGCGTACACGTGGATTCCAATTATACAATAATGAGAACTATTACGAAGATCGACGCTGCCGCTAAATTGCGTTTCCGTACCGAACAGCACATCGTGCGCTTCATTTGCCACAATCATCTTGTTGAAATGATACGAATGACATTTCTTTTTTTACGCGACGCCTCCATTACAATCGTTCGCGATTTCAATTTAACGTCCCATCAAAGGGCACCAGCAGGATAACGCTTTTCTCATGGCGCACCTAAGCGCGTTCCATGTGAATCAATTCGCCGAAATTACGCCAAGGTTGAAACCTGATGGCGAATTCATCAACTTGAAATGACAACCGGAGACGGAGAGGGGGGTCAGTTTTGCGAATTACATCGAATTTATAACTGTAGCACTGTGGCTGGTTGCGAATCGTTATTTTTTTACTTATTCCTACGCCAATTTTAGATTGGTCGATGAAAATATTCGTATTAATGTGGTGCTTAATTGGCAGGAATTTCGTTCGGATTCCTTTGGGCGTTGACTCTGCCACCAGTCAAGACTAGCATTTACTTTCATCGTTCCAATAGCGTGGTTGATTTCAATGACTGTACCAAAGCTGAAGGCGGTCATGCGGAGATCGCTTGTGCAAATGGTAATAATACCTTTTAATAATTTTAATTAAGATTTTCGAAAAATTTTGTTTATAATTGTGTGAAGGAGGAGGCTTCTGAATAGATTTGCTCCACTTTGTAGAACAGAAGTCAATTGGATAACCCAGATTTTTCATCTAAAATATGAAATTGAAATTTAGGGCTTTTAATAAGAAACAATTTTACCTCAAAAAATTTTGAAACGAACTTCGAAAAATCGTACACGACGATAGAGCCAAAATTTAGCTTAATGAAAGAGTATACATTATTTTCTTCAATTTCTCATCTTTTCGCCAAATTTTAGACTGCTGAAGTGGATTGCATGTGCTTTCTGAACGGAGTTAGCGACGTAAATTTTTCTTATGTCTGGCATCCAAAAAAGTACAGAAATTTAAATTCATCTATGTATGTAGTATTAGTTTTGCAACATTGATTTCAATCTGACCTTGAAAAATATGTAAAAAAAAAAATAGAAAAATGTTTCAAATGAGAGAAAACTTCAAACAGAAAAAAATTGGAGAAAATCTCATTTCTGCGGAAATTTTCAACCTCTCTCCACCATTCTAATTTTGGTTCGTCGTGGTTTGGATTTTGAAAAGTGTAAAAATGTTGAACCTATTCAAAAAAAATACCCAACGAAGGACGGGGGCAACTCCTGACTTGGAAAAATTTCATCTTTATTCAAAATAGTTGGCGTTGAATCTGAATTTTTTGAAAAGAAATGACCTTAATAAGGGAAATGTCAGTTTCAAGTTGAAAAAAATGAGAAAAATTGGAGGTGCTTTTGAGTCGAAAACCTTTCGATAAAAATCCATTTTAGTTTTAAATTTTTCCTTCCTACCTCTCAGAAGATAAATATGGTTCTTCCATTAAAATTTTCATTTTTTTTTTTTTATTTTCAAGTAAGAAAGGAAATTGAAAAAAATTGTAGAGGTCATTATAAGAAATTTTCAAAATGTAATCTAATGATTTCTAAATAGTAAGTACTTAGAAAGTGGAGTTTTGAAAAAAAAACGATTGTTTTTTAGGGTTTTGATGAAATAATTGAAGCCGGGTTGAGCAAAAGAGAGACAGAAGGAAAAAATTTTCAGACAAAAATTAGATTTTAGTAAGAAAGTTTCGAAAGTGGCAACCTTTTAAAAAAATTGATGCAAGTTGAAGAAAAATTGAGTGAAAATTAAAATTTTTTTGGCCCTTGTTGTCCTTTCAATAAGGCGATTTCAAATTTGTCAATGAGACTATTTTATTTTGAATGGAGGATCTTTAAATGAATGTAAATTTTCAAAAAGTGATAAATTGATGATATCAGATGAAGTTTTTGAAATTTCGCTCAATTTTTTAGATTGGCGAGGTAGTTTACTTCGATAGGGAGCTCTTTCTCCAAAGAAGTTTGAATCCCCCCACCACTCAAAAAGCAACGGAGTTATGGGACTTTGAAATTGCATCATTTTCGAAAAAAAAAAAACGCGATTATTGCTAGTTTTGGATAGTGCCACTCACTGGGAACTTCGATCATCCCTCTACATATGAAGCTTTGGCCTTAAAATTGGATAAAATACCTTCATTCAACCTCTACTAGGGGGTTGAAAAATTGCAGATTACAATTTCGAAGGTATTTCGATGATCACAAGTTATAGAAAACAAAAGGAATTTTGTTATTGATTTTGGGTTTTTCAAACGTTTTGGTTTCGGTTTTCTAAAGTTTGATTTTGTTTTTTAGTTTGAATTAAAATATGTAGGCATGAAAATTCTCGAAATGATTTTTAAAATTAAAGGAGTGAGAACCACTTCATCAGTAATTCAATGATGAGTGGATAACAGAATATGAACCATTTTCTACAACAAATTTAACGAAATAAAATTAGTTTTTTTTTTTTTGTATTTTTCAACTGCTCCAGCACTTTAAAATTCAACCTCACGCATAAAATGAAGTAGAAGGTCGAAGAAGGTCAAAACCAAAACAAATTTCCATTTGTTTATGGTTTTAATTTTGGTTTTCTCAAGGTATTGGTTTTTTTTATCCTTTTTTTGGGGGGGGGGATTTTTATTTTGCTTCCAGTGACTGATTTTCATCAATTTCAAGTGGCCCACCCATTTCTCACAAAATCAAGTCAAAAAATTTCATTCAATCTTTTTGAAATTTTTCAAAAAAATTTCATGGTAGTGCTCCCAACTTTATTTCGATTTCAAAAAATTTTCCTAAAACTTTGGTTGGCAGCACTGCAATAAAAAATTCTCAACATATTTTAAACACCAAAAAATTTTTGGTTTTCCTACTTTCAAATCGATAAAATAAAATTTTTTGCCTCGATTTTAAGATGTTGAAGTGAAGCAATTTGAATTTTTTTTTACCTTATTTTTATACTTATCTTTTTAAAATTTGATCGAGGGATTCATTCTAAAAATGGCAAAAAACCAGGTTTTTTTTGAAAAGTATCCCACTTTGAGGTTTCATGGCCTCGTTTTCATTTGATTTGAGGAGCTCAATTTTTTTTTTTTTTGGAAAAATCCCTCACTTGAAGCTGTCTGCCTCACCAATTTCCGTCAAAATCTTCCTCTTTTTTTTCGATTTACCAGTATCGTCTCATTCTCCATCATAAAAATTTTGAAAAAATTACCCACATAATTGAAACGGTTCAAGACCTCGAAAAAAATTCAAAGGCTTTTTTGGAATTTCCGAATTTCTTATTCTTTTCTCACCGTCGATAAAATTCATACCGCAATCTTCATCAAAGCACAAGACATCCTTGCCCCGCTAAACCTAAATTTGGTATAAAATTTGTACCCTATTCGTTGCCTTTGCGGTATACGATGTTCTACGAGCCACTTTGTATGTAAATTTAACGCGTCGCAGAATCGCTGATGGTTCTAATTGCGAAAACAAACGCATACCCGAGTTACGGTATTTGATTGTGAATTATTTAAATGACTCGAATACTCCGGCTTTGGCCGCGTATAGTCTATGTATAAATGAATATTTGGCAATGATTTCGACGACGCTAGTCTACGTCTACCAGACTCTTCGTCTCAGCAATAAAATATCAATGCGGGATCACAACATCGGGTTAGATACGTGTAAATTTAGTCATCAAATTTGGCATAATCGTCTACACCATGTCTGCGTATGTAAAATACCAACAGGTCTTTGATATTCTCCAACTTCATCGCTTTGGTCTAAAAATCATCGAGAATTTTTTTTCGCCAATAAAATATCATCCTAGACTTGTACCGTTTGTTACAGAACTAGAACAAGAACAAATACCAGTACTGAGGCGAATGTGTTCGAAAAACGTCGTCTTTCAAAGGCTGTGGGCGGATTTCAAACACGCTTACACAAATTTATACGTTTTAAAATGGTCCATATGGTGGGCGATCGCTACATGCGGCTATAATCAAGTACGTATCGTACGTAGGTATTACACGATCCGGTACGGTCAACGCGTTTCGCGAATACCATCCTTCGTATCCACCGACGACGGCCCATCGTGCAAAAAAAATCACCCGTACAGATTTTTTTTCATTCCTCGACGAAAGGAAATTTGTACGATAATTTTTATTGCTAATTAAACTGTCACATGGCGTACATTGCTATGTGGTAATTTTTCCAAACGTCAGCCGAATAACTCGTTCGCTCGCTGAGAATTTAATTTATGACGTTATTTCGCTCGCGCCGATTGTATTATTCGAATTCTTCGTTGTAATGATCGTTTTTATTTAGATATTTTTGTATTTGCACAGGTTATGACATACGTTCAGCCACTGTGGGAAGATATAAAAAACGGTAATCCCAACGATACCACGAGGTACAACGGTCTCATCGAAGCTATATATACCCTTTTAAGTAAGATATTTTTATTTTTTAACAAAAAATTATTTTTGTTTGGAAAAAAGTAAAATTACCTAATTTGAAAAAAAAGCTATGCCTACTGGATCTGGAAAATTTGAATTATTGCCATTTTTGTGTAATTTTCCTTGGTTCAAAATCGCTCAAAAAAGACCCCTTTTTTCTACACCTTCCATTAAAAAAATTCAAGAAAAGAGAAAAAATGTTGAAAATTTTTGCTATTTTCTGATTTTCAGATACTATGAAAAATTTGCTAATATAGTGAAAAAAATTGTGATGATCTAATATCGTTCCGTGATGTGACGTTACTTTAATTTTGACCCCTGACCTCGTTGGCGATGAAAATCGGAACTATGGTGTCAAATGTTGACACTAGAAAAGAAAAAAAAAACATACAATATGAGATCTTTTTTGAATGCACTTTTGGCGTTGATTCATCCAAAGAGCATTTTCAATTCGATTCTGGTTCCTGGTTCTGAACATTGCATTCCCAACCAATTTCCGAAATTTATCCATCATAATATTTGTTGAAAATACTTTTGGAGCTGATCTCAGGATTATACTAAATTCCGTTCTAATGGTTCATCGTGTTAGAATGGAAAAAATTATTTAAAATACTTCACGTGCATACATATGCGAATAATTACTACAAACCTTGAATCGAAAATTAACAATGATGATTTCTGTTGCATCCAATCATGACTTCACGTTTCATTTCAACTTTGACCGACTGACCGTTTCATCTGTTAGGTAGGTACTTTGAATCTAAAACAAATGGAAACCAAAATAAATCATAAGTTGGGAAACAAAAACAACGTTCTTGAAAGATGGTGAATGAATGTAATCATAAATTGAAAATTTGACCCTAAAAAGGATGGAAATTCTGATATTGACCCCAAAGTTTCACTTTTTCTTTTTGATATCATGATTTTTTGATTTTTTTGTCAAAAATCTTCAAATGAGGTCAATGTCGTATTGATTTACCTACTTAATATCAAAAGTTTCACATTATTGACCCTGAAATTTTGAGTCTTTTCAATATCAGTCGAAGGCGATCTCAAAAATTGGCGAGGACAATTAATTCATTCGAATTCGATTTTTTTCAGGAAATTTCAAAATAAAGTAGAAGCCAATTGACTTTTTGGCGTGACTTTGATTATTAATTGACCATAACCATTACCTTACCCTTGACTGATCGGAAATTTCACAACAAAAGTTGATGCAATCAATCAATTTTTTGACGTTTACAATTGACATAGATTGTAATCGTCCTCAATTGACTTCTGATCTTTTAGCATTGACCTTAGCTTGACATTTCGTCTAAGCTAAAATAAAGGTCATTGGTGGAATTGACCTTTATCATTGACTGTTTGTTGGACTAAAAATTCTGAAAAAATGACCTTTCAACACCACCTTTGATTGTTGAAATTAAATCATTATCAATTGATCATTGACCTTTCAGAAGTGACTTTGACTGATTATTAGAAATTTCAAAACGAAGTTGAAATAATTTTTTTTCCCTTGACATGGATTGTTGGAATGAAATCGTCCTTAATTGACTCTGTTCTTTTAGTATTGACCTTGACATTTAGTCCAAGCTGACATTAAGTCATTGACGGAAATTGACCTTTTTCTTTGACTGTATGTTAGACCTAAAAAATGACCTTTCAACACCACCTTTTACGGCAAAAATAAAATCATCATCAATTCACCGTTAACCTTTCAGAATTGACCTTGACTGATTGGAAATTTCAAAACAAAGTTAATATGACCAATCAACCTTTTGACATTGACATTGATTTTTAGAATGAAATCGTCCTCGATTGATTTCTGATCTTGTAGTATTGACCTTGATTTAGTCAAAACTGAAATGAAGTTATTGATGACAATTGACCTTTGACCCTGACTGTTTGTTGGACCAGAAATTCGAAAAAAAAATGAAGCCAACAAAACCAAATGACCTTACGACATTACCTTTAGATTTCTAAAAAATCTTCATCAATTGACCTTTGGCCGTTCAACATTTACCTTGACTTATGGTGAAATCTAAAATGAAGTAAATATGGTAGTCAATTAACCTTTGACCCTTTGACCTCTTGGGTCAGAAATTCTAAAATCAAGTCAAAAAAACCAAAAGATCATTCAACACAGTCTTTGATTGCTAAAATAAAATTGTCGTTAATTGACCTTTGATCTTTTTGCAATGACAATCAAAATTTTTGAAATAAAATCATTAATATCAATAAACTGAATTCATCAGTTTAAAAAAAAAGTCAATATTGTGTGGACTTTTGAATTCGACCTTGACCTTTGACCAAAAATCTGAGTTCAAGTCAGTGTCAATGTACTTTGTGACAATGACTTTGACTTTTTAGCAAAAATTTTTTGAAAAAAATCGATGCCAAAAATTTTAATAAATCATCCAATCCAAAAAATCTAACTTGTTTGCTCATTTAAAACTATCAGGGCTAGTTCGAAAAGATTCAGAAGGAGCCTTTGTTTTTTTTTTTTGAATAATGAAAATAAGTGACGTATTCTCAGTCAATTATTTTTCAAAAGTAAAAACTGATGAGCTTTTTCAGGATATTTTTGTGCTCAAGTCGAAAAAAATTGAAAAATTCATTCTTATTCACAAGAAAAATTCCATTTCTGTACAGAATTTTCGGATTTTTTGCCTTTTAAAAAAATTATCGTCTTTTAAAAGCTTACTAAGTGAATTATTTTCAACTTTGTCGTCAATTTTAAATTACGAATAAGAAATTCGACATGGAAATCACTCTACTTGGTTTTCTTAGTCACAATTCAAAGATAATAAGGCCAATATACATTAGACCTTGAAAATTTCATCACAGCTAATAACCTTTTCTCATTGATTTCAGGTGCAACATCCGCAATTGGTTTCGGATTTGTTAAAGTAGACTGGAAGATTTACGGCGAGATATTACTAGGAGCTTGTACACTCCTAGAAGGTGTTCTTATTTTTTGGTCTTCTCAGGTGACAGTCCTTTCCAACGCTTACTTTTCTTATATTATGTTTGGTATACTGTACCATATCATGATGACTGTATCGAAGTAAGTACACATTTTCGAAAAAATTGCCTCACCAAGCAATATAAATACCTACCTCGAAATAAACTAATATCAATTTTCTTCCCCCAATTTAGCTCCGAGGTAGCCCGAAACATACGAGCTGACAGTTACGCTTTAATTTTTGGTATCAATACTTTCATCGCTATGTTACTACAGGCTATTTTAACATTGGTTGTGACCGATAGCAACAGCATACTGAAATTGAACACCAGACAACAGGTGAGACATTCTTAAAATTTTTATTAAAATTAACCTCCGACCTTGAACCACGAATCATCCCAACTCACCGCAAACACATTAAAAAAATGCTACCTCTGCATATACCTGTAATGACACCATGCAATATTATGTTTTAGTACGTCGTGTTCGGCTGTTACTTCATCGCTCTCGGAGTCATATTCTCTGTAAAAGCGGCGTATACCAAAATATCGCGAAGTCTGCATTACACTTTATGAAACGAACAAGGAGAAAAAATTACACTTACGTCATAATCATCATTGTGATTTCAATTTAAAATACGCGTGTTCATCCGCTGAGTACAAACTCTCTACTCAGCTCTACTTATCTTCAGTTAAAATGGGAAATATTCCACCGAAAAAAAACGTTCTCTCATCGAGCCCGAAAATCAACAATCGCTTTAGTCAACATGATTTTTATCATTAGTTACCAAGTGCTGCCGAAGAGCACCGCGACATTTTTAAATATTACATTTTTCTTTTTTTTACATTCGTGTAACTTGAACATTGTTTGCTAAACGCGATATTTTTTTCGGCGAGTAGGACAATTTTATTTTTCTCCCCCTCAAAAAAAATCATGAACTCGCGTCTATGTCTGTACTTAGATAATTTTTTATTTTTTAAACGTAGTTAATCCTCGGTTTATAGAAATAATTTACGACGTCTGGAAAATTTCCCATACTCTTACTACATATACGCTCTTCATATATTTTCAACAAATCAGTTACCATTTTGCCTTTTCATTTTCCTTTAGATTTTTTTTCATTTAGTGAATCTTTATTGTATGATATTTTTTTTACATTGAAATATTTTTTTACACGATGCTCCAACAAGAAAATTTCTATACGTATATTGTATTTTTTTGTTTGAAATCTTGCATCTATTTTTTTTTCTTCATTTACAACGATTAAAGAAAACAAGTCTAAGTAATTGTACGTTAGGTAATTTTATAAAGACGTGTTTTTTTGTTTGTGTAATTTTTTTGTAGAAAATAATTAATCAATGTTATACATTTCGGTAAAACTACATACTATATTAGTCTTTTGTAAAGACAATTTATTCATTATTTTGTCATAAAGTTAATTTTTTCTCTGTTTATAGACTTCGTCTAGGTTAATTTTAATAAGTTTTCGATTTTTTTTTCATTACATTTAAGATAACCCATTTTTTTGTTTCATTCCCCTTACGCGTCTTTTTTTGTATGTTTTTTATTGTTGTTATTTTTACGTATTTTGGGTAAATTCATCGCCCGCGTGTTTCATTTTTTCTTTTATTTTTTAGTTGATAACTTTTTTTCTCGTTTTTTTTTTGTTATTTTTTATACAATAGTTGTTCGATATAAATATGATTATAATCCTGTTGTTGAACGATGCACGAGTTGCTCTACGCTTATTCAATGGTCGTCGTTTATGTTTAATGTACTTAATTTTTCTTCTTTTTTTTTAAAAAAAAAAAAGTTTTAAATGGGATTTTATTATGTAAGTTTTTATTTTACGATACCGTATTCATTTGAACGTGAAATCATTCGAGATTAACTTGCCTATACTCTTTACATTATAAATTAATCATTTTTACGGATGTGGTATTGTTTACAAACAGAAAATATGAAGGGATTTCAGATCTAGATTGGGGAGGGGGAGTTGTTATTTTCCATCGGTCGTTTCAAGTGATTTTTGAGTCGTTTTTTTTTTGTTTTCTGCATTTAAAAATTTTTTCCTGCATCATTCTGTCGGCTTTTGAACTTTAAAATGTTTTATTTTTTACAAACCAAAGGGATCCCGATGATCCACGTCCAAATTTATTCCAATTTCCAAGTTGAAAATTATTTTCAATTTATCTGTGATTATGAATTTTTCAGAATTTTATTCAATTTTAAAAAATTTTCGACAGCAAAATAATAAAATTCTAACCTCATTTTTTTTTAAATTTTCGCAATCTCGATTTTTTCGAATTCTTGAATTGAATTCAAAATTTATTTCAAAATATATGGTACAAACTTGAAAAAAGTTGAAAATTTAGAGAGATTTCGAGTTTAGAGCATTTTTCAGTTGAAAGAAATTTAGAATTAATTTTTTCAACTTGAATTTCCTCAACTTTTTTAAAATTCATATAAAAAAAATCCAAATTCAAAATGCCTTTGAATTTTTCAAAAAAAAGTTTTCGACTTTATGTTTTCCCAACTTCGAAAGAAGTTGGGAAAAATTTGGAAATCAATAAAAATAAGAGATTTAAAAAAGTTAAAAATCAAATTTGGGCGAATTTTTGAGAAACATTCAATTAAAAAAATACATCGATGAAAATATAATTTGAAAAATGACAATTGGGCTGGTTCGTGAATTTTGGAGCGAAAACAAAAATTTCAATGGTGAATCAAGCTTTGGAAAAAATCAACTCCCCTTCACACCCGATTACCTGATGATCTAAAAAAATTTTTCTTATTTTCTCATCACGTGATTTTATTTAGAAAAATTGGTCTGATTTCGTTCCGAAATCTTTTATCTGAAAGAAAAATAGCGAATTAAAAAAAAAATTAGCAAATAATTTTCTATCTTCTGGCTTTACTTAGCACAATTAGTCTAACGATAATACGAGCTCAGCTGTGCTCGAATATAAAAATACTAAATCGAAATGGTTAATAAATCGTCTTATCTCGGGAATTTTTTTCGAAATTGTTCTTTAAATGTATTCTTTATATAACTTAAAACGTGCAAAAATGTAACTTAAGACGTTTAGACACGCCTCAGGGTAACTATAAATATAATTTTTAATACCGCGTGGATATTTTTCAACTGACAAATACCGTTTAAAAATATTCTAATAATTTTTTTTACTTCGAGATGACCTCGCTTTGTTTTCAGTTCAATCATGTTTAATATTCTCGTACAGACGATTGCGACTTGAAAATTTACTATACGATTTTTTAGGCAAATCTAGTTTACTTGATCGTATAATATTTTTCTAGCATTTTAGCGATTTTCCAATAGTCAAATTTTCGAATAGCCACTGATATTTATAAGAATTTTTATTAGTTAAATTTTTTGTTTTTATTTTTAAATAATCTGGTCTGATGCTATTAAAATGAAAAAAAAATGACTTTTCGAACAAAGTGCCATTACATCGTGATAGCTTCTATATTGCCATAATTCTCGTATGGATTTTTGCGAAGTGACGTGAATTTAAAAAAATGAAAAAAAAAAAAAAAGGTAAAATTAATGAAAGCCATACTTGTAACTTTCGAGCCTATAAAACTACATTTTTTTTGCGAGCAGGCTTGAGTGTTTCATTTAATGTCAATTATTACAGTAGCTGTAATGCATTTTTCACAACATTGTAATATTTTACGAATTTCTTATTATTTTTCGTCATTTTTTTTTCCAACTAATTTTTTTACTCTACAAGTAACTATAAAATTTGGTATTTTGAGTAGTTGTTCCACCGAATTATTATCTATGTGCCAAATAAATTGTTGATTTTTTTCTATTACACTTTAAAGTAGAGTTATTATTATTTATTAGAATGTAAAAAAAAAATATTTTTAAATAGTATTAATTTTTTTTTTCTAAAATGATTTAATTTTTTAATACGTTTATTTTGTAGGGCATTAACCAATAAGGTATGCAATGTGATGTTCCTCTTTCTATTTTAACTTTCACTGATAAGTTGACTTTACGATTAATATTATGTGTAGGATTTTTCATTATTATGTCGAGTGTAAATTTAATGAAACAAAAAATAATAATAAAATAAATTTCATGTATTTTTATTTAATCGTACTTATGTGTCTTAATTTATATTAAAAAAGGTCACAGCCATTCTTTACAATTTGATTTCATTTTTAAAAATACCCAGAAAAAAATAGGCACACAACCTGATTTTTCCCTTCTTAAAAAAAAAATGACTCCAAAGAAGCCATTTTAGTATCCGCAAACTATTTAAATTCATTAAAATCAATTTCATAAGAAAAAACAAATACCTAAACGATCCGTCCGAAAATATCATTAGATTTGCAAAAAAAATCAGATCTCTCACGCTTTTCGAGTTAGCAAAATTTTCGTAATGACAACGCATTTGATACGTCTTTAAATAAATACTAACAAATACAAAAAAAAAAAATTACACCAATATTTCGTCCAAGCGTTTCTTCATCATGGCGAAACATTATTAGTACATGGCTGCTGAACGTAATTCAAACAGAATCCTCGATTACCCATGTCATTGGGAAGTTCCACATTATTGGAATGGAAAAATAATCTAAATGGTTTCACATTACCTAGGAAAATGCAAAAATGTCTTTTAAAGAAGGAATTTCCAATATTTTATCGTCGTAATCGTTATCGAGGAATCGTATACAGTATTTTCAGGTTAAACATAGATTTTTTTTCAAGTTAGCATATTTTTAGTTTTCAGAAATGTTATTAGAATGCTCTTCATAACCTTAAAAGCTTTGAAAAAAAAAAACATAAAATAGCATTTAGGTTCCATACTGAACCACAAAAAATCTCAATAGACAATTTCAGATTTTCTTGTTGACAATTTCAAGTATAGTAAAATAGTCAGTTGAAATTGTTGAAAAAAAAAAGAATTGAAATGGAAAAATTAAAAAAAAAAAAATCATGCAAAATCGACGTTGATCTAAATTATTTCCACAGACTTTACCATTCTTCCATCGCCAACTTGAGATTTTCAGATGTATGGGATGGGTATAGCTCTGACAGAATCTCATCATCTTTTCTCGTTTTTCTCAAGACCCATCTTACTTTATAGCTTTTTATTGAAATATCGATACTTTTTATTCAACTTTTTCACATTTTCCCAAAATTTTCAAACTTTATTTTTCTAGTTTCTTCTTATTTTCTAAAAAGTTTTTTTTTTAATCCAATAAAATTATTCATGCATATCTTCATCTAATACCGTTACGTTACGTGAAGTAACGTTACTTTAAAACGTTGCACAATTCAAATTTTACCCATGTCTAAAATTCAAAATTCGACCTAATGAATTTTCAAATTGAAAATAAAGTACAAGATCAAATCGATATTTTGGTTCGCCTTCAAAACACACCGAGTAGGCAATCTATCGAGCTTCCAAACGGATCATTGAAAATGGAAACTAGTTAATTTTATGGATAATTTCTCTTCGTTGTCTGAATCCAAAAAATAAATAAATAAAATAAACTTTCAGTAGTAAATCCAAATAAAAGTAAATGAAAAATCGACTCTCTCGTGAATTAATCGTAAATATCTTTCGGTGAGAGCAGGGGAAAATATGGTAAAATCAAAAAGTAAGTCCATATTTGAATTAGTGTTAATCAATATGTAAATTTTTTACATATTTATCCTAAAATTGAGGGGTTGAAGAGCACTGAAGAGTCAAATCTGAAAAATAAGCAAATATTCGAACTCAGTGCGCTCGAATATCTAACAAACGATAGGTCACACGTTATTTTTCATTTTTTCGAATTTTGACCCTCTCATAGGGGCTAATACGTAGATTCAGAAGGGTCGGATGAAAAAACCAAGTACATATATGAAATCAGCACCTTCGAATTAGGGGAAAACTTAGAATATCTATGATTAATTGTCTCGATAACTCATACATTTTACCAATTTTTCAACACAATACGTACTATAAATGGTCGCAGGAATGGTGGAAATATCGGCATTCAACGTGCCTCCACACAACCTATCCACGCAGGTTGACTGACCATTGTTGAGCTTGCCAACATTCGTGACACATGGAATAATCAACCAATCCATATTGCACGAGTTACCGCCGACACTGCCCACCGACGAAGCTACCGAATTCTGTCCCAGTGTATTTCCACTCAACGTAAACGAATGCGATCGATTATTGACTAATCACGAAATTAAAAATACATTCCATAAATTTTCAAATTTCTCGACAACCAATTCGAGCCTCCTTTCCTTCTCCAAAATCCCAACGCTTACCAGGATCGACACATTGAGTATACTGTATTCCGCAAAAATTCCTCTCCGCCCTGATACAAATACTATAATCCTGATTCGACAAATGTAATCCGACAGCTGGCTCAAAATTGAACGATTTAATGGTACCCGAGATGCCAGTGAAATATTGCAAGCATCCATCTTCGGCTGCAGCAAACCAAATCAAATATTTCAACACCCATTTTTCCATTTTCCACTGAAATATTCCGAAGCTCACCTTTGATACTACTGCTGCAAGGTATCTGAGTGATTTTTATTTTCCAATTTCGCGAAAATTCCGGCCCGTTGGTAATCATGGTTAACAGTACCGGACCAGAGACGCCAAGGCCAGCGTCAACATACACTGTACAAATTAATATCTAAACCATTATTTTTGCCTCTTACCAGAGCACAATAATTATCACCACGACTCACTATGATTTCCGGTATTGAATCCGCAAATCCCTGGCACCGGATTTGTACCAGAGACGATGAATTGATCGTAATTACAAATATGATTTTCTGGTTCCGGACCGGCGATACTGAATTGATCGAAATCTAATCTACATGGTATAAAATATTTAAATATCGCATTATCTTATGGAATTTTTGCCTAGGTCTTAAGAGTGCTTTCTTATGATAACTTTACATGGTGCCTGAGGTGCGCAAAAATGATGGAATTTTACCAACCTATATTGGCAAACATCCGGCTGCATTTTATGAATTGTCAACTGGCAAGATCCAGTCACATTGGATCCGGCTGGGAAACCTTTATTGATAAAGTATGTACCATTTTGGTACACTGTTTGTCCACAAGAAGCCATAACTACGAATAGATGAACCAAATAAGCGATTGCCAGATTTGATAATTCATACAAGTAAGATACTCGATCCATGAGATCAATCACGAGAATGGCACAAACTCAATCAGAAATTTTTCGAAATTCAATTTGGCATCGAATTATACCTAGTTTGGTTTTCACAAGACAGTCAAACTTGGTACTCAAATAACTTCTCGATGTTACAACCCAAGTACCCATACTGCTAAATGCCATTATTGTCGTTTCAACTTTTTTTTTTTCATTTCAGAATATTTAGGTCATTTTTAAACAGTTCAGAATTTCCTGATGAAGTTTTCCAATTTTTTTCATCGTAATGTTTTCAACTCCTTAATTTTTTTCTCACAATTTTCGAAATGAAATTATTCCTAGAAGAATTTTTCCACTTCCAAATTTTCATCTCTCAAGGAAGGTATCCCAATTCGAAGTCAAATTTTGAGCTCAAACAAAATTTAATCGAAAGTATATAAAGAGAAAACCCCGGCAACCAAAATTTTAGGTGTCAAAGTGCATTTTTCGAATTTTTGAAATTTCAAAATACCTTATACTTACTTAGTTGAAAAATACCAAAATTTGATATAATCAACAAAAAGAGTAGAAATTTGGTAGAGACCCTATTTTTGAACTGCCAAATCGATTGGAAGTGGTTTCGAGACGTTTTAGAGCCATAATTTTGAGTTCAAATTTGCATTTTTAGGCAGAAAATTTTTCTGGAAAAAATTCCAAAATTTTCTGGTGGCTCTGAAACGTCTCAAAACCATTTCAAGATTTCAAAAATTCGCCAAAATTCGAAAAATGCATTCCAGCACCTGAAATTTTGGTTGCGGGATCCCCCCTCATGGTGTACCTTCGATTAATTTTTGTTTGGGCTCGACATTTTACTTTGATTTGGGATATCTCCTTCGTCAGTATTTTTTCAACTCGAATTTTTACCACAAAATTTTTATGATGCCAATCAATACAAACAGAAATCATTCTTTTCAAAAAAAATGTAAGTTCAACAATGGAAAAATTCTTCACAAAAAAATTTCAGTTGAGAAAATTCCAAGAGAAAAATTAAGAGGAAAAATGTTGGGAAATTCAGAAAATTCTAAACTGTTCACAAATGACGTAAATATTCCATATTTTGAAAAAAAAAAGTCGAAACGACATTCAGCTGTAAGTACAAGTGACGTCATGAAGTTATTTGAGTTGCAGTTTTCAATGTCTAGTACACATTTTCGAATTATTAGAATTTTGTGGCGAAATTTCAAAAAAAAAAAAAAAAAAAAACGGTGGGGGAGCTGCAAAACATTATTCATTTTTTTACTCAATCCTTATAAGAAAATTAGCTGAAAAAACATAATCAACCAAGTTAGAAGGTTGGATCAAACGTTCAAACCTCCAAGTTCTTTATTTTAAAAATAACCCTAAAAATTAGTAGGCTCCCAAAAATAATTTCAAACTTCATTACCGATACTAGAAATCTAAAAACGTTGGTTCGAGTTCCATATGTTCCTAAGTATTCTACAAACAGAAAACCCCGGACCCACGAAATTTGAAAATTTCGAAAAACTAACTAAAATTTTTAAATAATTGAGATTGAGAACCTTTTTAGGGACATTTGGAAAGTACAATATGGTCTTCGCAAAAAATTTTTCGGATTACAAAAATATTTTCTAAAAAAACAGAATAAACATTTCTTTAAATTTTCGAATATTTTTGAAGTTTGAGGTCCTTCTTGGGGCACTTGAATGCAAGATTCGGTTTTTAAACCATTTTTTTTTTTTTATATAATGAAAAAACAATACTTTCAAAAAAAAAAAAATTAGGTACCTAGGTAATTTGTCGAACACGTAACTTGAAAAGTCAATTTTACAATTTGAACCCCCCTTTTCTTGAAATAGTTTTGCCAATTTTCTGTACACAAAAATCCTCACTGTCAAAACTAAGAACATGAAACCAACAAAAAATGAAAAATATCACTTCGCTGTTTACAATTCAAACATCATTCTAACAATGTTAACCCAAATCCCATATGTAACCTTTTTAGTACTGCAGATCGAGCACCTTCTTTTAACTCATCACCCAACATACTCACATACGCAACAAACCCCATAATTATTGGCACAAGGAGTAGTAGGCAATCCACCATGCTTCAGGCAGTCCGGAGGACTCATACAAGTCCCATTATCACCACTAGACGTCGTACAAACATCTCTAGGGAATTGAACTACGGTGAATATGGACAGAACTGCAAATTTCTCATGTTCCATTAATAATCGTCTAACCCAAACAGTCATATCGAGTCACTCATACTCACATCTATTATCTCGATTCGGCGGAGCTGTTGTGCTATTGGGTGTAGTGCTTTGAGACGGTTCGGGTCTCTGGAATGGAGGCCCAGGAGGCCCATATTCTTTTTCGTAATATGGCTTCGATGGTTTCGGAAAAGGTATTAAATAATTCGATGGGGCTGGATACGGATAATGCTAGGAAATGAGGAAAAATATGCTTAAAAGTTCTTTAAATCCAAATCCTCCATTAAAAAAATGTTCCATCTCGATTATCTTACCTTATGTCGATAGAAATCGTAATGTGGAGGTGGACCTGGGGGTGGAGCTGGTCCATAAGTCCTAGGATGATAATACCCCGGAAAATATTGACCCTCGATTATCCGACCAAATATCACCAATACGACGATTATCAGAATATTCTGGACTCTGCAGATCTATGAAGCAAAATAGCCATCGATCTCCCATCATTCGTTTCAAATACAGGTAGATTTTAAGTACCGTTTTTAAAAACGAAAGTTATCAACTTTCATTCTTCGTATCGTGAAAAAAATGACTATTTAAATACGACGATTCAGTGACGCGTACTCCTCAATTAATTCGAATCGTTGTCGCGTATCGTTCACATACGATAACACTCCTCCTTCTCGTGTCACCAAGATTTCAATAAACTGATCTAGTATCTATCCATGAACCGTGAAATTTTGAAGATCATTCGTAGACTTCTACATGCAGATTTGTTTTTCCCTTTCCCTCCACCCTTTGGATTGGGTTCAGACTTCAAGGTCTACATTTCGATAAGATTTTTTCAACTTTTTGAATAACCTAACCCAAATATCACATAAATAACAAATTTTTGACAAAAATCGCCAAAAAATCCATCTGCTTCAATTTTCAGCATTATTTTTTCAGAATGACATTTTTGTAAAACGAAATCCATAATTTTGTTCAATTCATTCAAAAAAATAATATTTCAATTTTTATCAAATTTTTCAAAAACTTGAACACATCCCATGCCCCCAAAAAAAACCACATCACCCCACAGTTCAGCCTTCGTTTCTTTCATCGACAACCAACCACCTCGTAATACCTTGACGAAGAACTTGAACTCTCCAGCTCAACGACCCCCATAAACTAGCCACCGTCTATTGAACATCGTAAAATAAAACACACCGTGAAAAGGAATAATCAGGCGCGAACTCCGACACAGACATTGTTGCAGATCTTTTTGCAATGTTCAAAGCAGGCGAGTTAGAAAAAAAAGCTGCCTTACCTTCATTTTATTAACGTGAGACGTTTGCTTGGTTCGGAACACATACGTAAGACGACAATATTCGCGACAACACCACAAAAGCAAATAAACTCGACGTCTTCGCCGACGACGGTCTATATAATATTTACGTCATGGATGAAGACCCCAACAAACGAGCAACCAGAAGTGACATCATGTACATTAGATTAGCGAAAGTTTATATTCGTGTTTAATTAACGTGTATTATTTTAAAAGCAAATATATTAACCGTAACGGTATATTGTATTCTCTTATTTGTATAAATATTATCGCATCTTTTCGAGCGAGCTGTAGGCTTAAGTACAGCGGTGTGTATCGCACAGGTGATCATTTCGATTTGCTTAACAAGCATTGGAACACGTGTCATGCGTTAAGATATCATTTTTTAAGGATCGTCGCCGTCGCGTTGCACCTTCAATTTCATCAGGCATACTTGTACGTAAAAATAGATCGTATTAAAGTGGAGTTGTGACAAGCCAGGTGCAAAGGGGAAAAAGTGATCATTCTTAAAGTGAATGGGTTGTTGAGAAAAAATAATCATTTTGGCTTTTTCCAAATTGCCAAATTTCAATTTGAACAGAAAATTTCATCAAAAGGAAATTTTCAAATTCACCAACTAAAACACAGAGTATAAAAAGGTTAACCAATCTTCAAAGCCATAACCAAATAAAAATTTGAAAAATCTCTGAATCGTCGAAAACATGAACGGTTTTGAAATCTTCTCCAACTCTCCAAGGCTTCGAATGTGAAAAATAAAACAGAAATTTCAATTCAAATGGGAGAGTGAGCATGTCCTTTTTCTCTCTCTCGAAAAGAGGACAAAAAATCAGAAAATGCAGTTTTGGTTCGATAAAAAAAAATTGAAGAATAACGTGTTTTTTGAAATAATTTTTAAAACGCAAATGAAGGCAAAATATTATATCCAAACGAAGCAAAGACAATTTTTTTTTTTTTGAAAAATTGCTTTGGATTTGATCATTAGAGCTCTGGAGGGATTCTCGTGATGTGACTAAATTGTTCATTAAAATTTAAAATACACACTTTTTTCAAGCTTTGAATTCGATGAATATAAGCCAGGCTATCCATTAGAGAGGGGAAACCATGTAAGCAAAAACATTACAGAGAATCAAAATTGTAAACCTTGACTGAAAAAAAAATGAAAAAACACAAATTTTGATAGGATTTCTCGAAACACATGAGATCTTGTAAAAAAAAAAAAAGGTTTTGACTTTGGGATGAACATTTTCAATTTTATTTATAAACCACTCCTTCTAACATACTGTTTGCTTGAATGAATTTCAGTCAATAAAATAAAAAACAAATAATTTTTTTGGTAATCCGGAAATCGGAATGGGGCTCAGAGAAGGCAAATTGAAAAAGTAAATTGGCAATCGAGCTTAGCATCCTCGAATTGGTGAAAATTGATTTGCACATGCTGTTTCAATTGTTTTTTTTTTCACTTTTTCCATTTTTGTGGGGCCAAGTGAACACTGAAGAAACATATCCAAAGAATGAATATTCGAACTCGCCCATCTTGAAAATGTATCAAACAAAGTCGCACGTGATTTTCAATTTTTCAAGATTTTTGCCATGTTGAGAGGGAGGGTAGGGGTTTTTTGGTAAAAAAAAAACAATATTCCAACTCGAAGTCTTCAGAAATTAGTAAGAACCGATACGTCACTTTTTTTCCTTTTTTTTTTTTTTTTTTTTTTGGAATTTTGGCTAAAATTGAATACCAGTGCGCACCTTAAAGATGTAGAGATTCCATCTTGACTAGTAAAAACACATAAAAATCTTTCTTAACAGTAATTTTTTCAGTTTTTTAAAAGGTGGCTTCAAACTTCTGCACGGGTTCATTACGCAAAACTGAGCTTTCATCTCAAAAGTTCATTTTTGATCATTTAAAATTTCAAATATTGTTTTCGAATCTTTATTAAATTTTCTACAGAACCGCTCGAACAGATTCATCTCGTCATTCTCTGAAGAATTTTATTACACTATTGAAAGGGAACTTGAAAAAAAAAATTAAGTAAAATCAGAAGACCTAAGGCAAAATTTGGCCAATTTGACTTGGAACGGAAAAGTGACGCGAACAATACTCAATTTCTTGGTTGAAAATGTTGAAATGCAGGAAAGTTTCACATTTTCAAAATTTTTAGCAAAATATCCTCTCGACCCCTCCTCCTCCTCCTCCTCAAGAAAAAATAATTTCAGCAAAAATTGAAAACATTTTGGATGTTTTGAAGTTCTGCTCAATTTATAAGTATGATGAATGAATTTCAGTAATATGATGAAAAATTAATCAGCCAAAAGCCAAATTTTCACAACACTTTTCCATTTTCAGAATCACTTTTATAATTTCAAGGCCTTTTCATTATTTGTAAACTTCATTACATTCTTTGTTAAGATCAATTTTCAAACTTCTCCGACATCGAAAGAAGCTTTTCAACCTTAAGAAGGTCATCTGCATTTATTTCTAGTCTAAGACATAGTCAACTCTTCATGTCGGTTTTCTCAAAACATGAAAAGTTGATAATATCAAAATTGAATACTATTCGACTCAAGAACTTTTGTAAGACCTAAATTAAAAAATCATCAGGAGACACTGCATCACACATCGACCTCTGAAATTTCACAATTCCACAACTCTGATCATTTATTCTAGTGAATTATGAATTTATGATCATACGATTATAGCTCTTGGATAATGTATTCGTTTGAATGTAACCATCAAATACAATAATTTAAAAGCAGCATTTTCACGGTTGGTAGAAAAACAAAATCACATAATTAATTACACTAGCGTACGACAATTCATTCGACTGATTCACTTTCAAATCGATCCTCATTCCATAAACTTCCATCATATATCTGCCTCCATAATAAATTTGACAACAATAATCGAATTTTCCACCTAGATCCCAACTGTACTCCCACATACCAAAAGCATCGCCAACATCGGAAACTTTTTCTCGATCTCATCATCACCATTTCACGGTGAAACTCTTCATATCCAACAACAATGGCTAAATTATCACGACATTGCGCTATCTAACACCTCGTCTCATCGTTTAGTTCTTTCCGTATTCTTATGATCCGCGCACCATAACATTTCTAGCGACACTTTTCCATACTGCAAGGAACGAATCAACAAAAAAAAAAAATTACATAACCGATGGCTCGACGTTTACGCCTCACATGCACCTTGGAACAATCGACACGGAAGCGGAATTTGTCGTCACAGGATCCGGAGGTGTTTGACCAACCAAAACAGTCTCAAAAAGAGTTCAACCCAAGTGCCCAAGTTTATCGCAAAAACAACAAAACAAAACGTCAAAATAAAACAGCCAGTCGACTCGCAGACTTAATAGCTTTTCCGTTCACGTACTTATAACGAGTTACAAATGACCCAAAACGTAAACCAAAAAAATGCACAAGGGGCTTCCCATTCGGTAGCAGGCTTCCACATGCAGACTGTCTGGTGACACCGAAAAACACCCGTCAGTACATCAGTCAACTCGTTCGACATTCCGAGTATAAGTATAACAATATGCCCTGGTAATAATATTAAACAGGTTATATAGGTATTGTAAGAGTAAGCTCCTAAGCGAAATACTGCTCGAAGTTCAACGAGCCAGTATATTTGTATTCGTATCGATACATAACGGTATACTTTGTGCATGTTCATGGTGCGACTCGGTAAATTTTCGGTAATCCGAATTCATCAATTTGGATATCGGAAGCAAGGTCGATATTCCGCGATGTCTAAGAATTCCAAGCCACTATATTGCCATAGATAACGAATGTACCTACGATCTCTTTTGACGAGTTCATTCTTCACGGATACCAAAATTGGGCCCCAATTGATGGCAAATTCTAGATTTCAGACAACTGATGCAGTAAGTTGACAAGGTTTGAGTAATTTTCAAAAAATACGCTATTTTTATAAATATTTTATTTCTTCTAATCTAGAATATTACGTACGCCCAGTGGCCCAAGAATATCAAAAATTAAAAAAAATAGACAAAAAAATTCAGCTTAAAATACGTCGAAAAATTGTACCCCTCCTCCAATTGATCAATAGATATTTGCCCCAATTCACTGAATTAAAAAAAATCTTTAAAAAAATTACAAAAAAAATTCACTGTTGCTAAATCTACTCAGATTTGCGGAAAAAATTGATGACATAATTCCTAATCGCGAAAAATTGAACAAAAGTAGTCGAAGTCATCAAAATAACAATTATTTAAAAGCCATTATTGATCGCAAGCTGGAGAGAACGTGGGAAAAATCTTTGAAATACTTCAGGTGTTGAAACGAACTTTCGTAACAGACAAGCAAGATATTGGCAGAACTTTTGTAGGGCTTTATAAATGAGACTGCAAGCTAAGATTCAAACTTTTTCATGAACAATTTTCCAGTTGATTAAAATATGTATACTCACGTACTGAATTCTCCCTCACCCAATTTTTCTGAATTGGTGAATATGAAGAGTATTTCAAAAATTGAATTTCGAAGTTCATCTCGGATGGGGGGGGGGGAGAGGAGGAGGATCAATATTCATGGTGTCTACTGGATCTGAAAATTTTTAAAACTCTTGCTTATTTCTGGATTTTTTGCCATTTTCATGCAATTTTTTTTGCTCCAAATTCGCCAAAAAAATTATATTTCAATTGAAAAATTCAAGGAAAGAGGATAATGTTGAACTTTTTTTACGCCGTGAAATCATCAAAATTCTTGTCATTTTCCATTTATACTTTTTTTTTTTTTTTTTGATACTTAGGTGGAATTCTTGTTATTTTCTGTATTTTCTCTTGCCATTAGACCTCGTGATGTCGTGATATTTGAAAATTAATTTCGAGATTGTAATTTTCCATCTAAAATTAATATAACTTTATCACTTTGAAAAATTGAATAATATTTGGATGGAAGATTTTCCCCATTTTCTTAAGAAGAATTTTTGATATTTTGGTATTTTTAGGAAGGATGGAAGGAAGAAAGGGAGGGAGAGTGGGAGGGGGGAGACAAAAAACATAATTTCTCAACTTGAAATAATCCTAGAAAACTCGTCAGAAAATAACGATGTACCACATGAACAAAATATTTTTTAGTGGGTATAATTTTAGATATTTCTAATACATTTCATAGGTATCCAAATTCATTGGACATTAAAACATAAAAATATGTACTCAAAACTTTACGAAAAAGACAATAATACTGATTTCGTTTTCGAGTCATCAGTGTCATTACCAAATTTATTCACATCATCAGGAAAACTCGAATTAGAACATAGGCGCACCCAAGGGGGAGGCAGAAGAGGCTCGAGCCCCCCAGCTCGTGGAAAAAGTGCATTTTTGCTCTTCAAACAATATTTTTAAATAGGGTATCATAGAAACGCTTCAAATTCCGTGAAAATTATGAAATAGAGATTTTTTTTTATGGCAAAAACAAATCTTGAAAGTAATTAAAAATCAATAGAAAAGAAAAAAAGTACCTTTCGGGCAAAAAAAAACTGACTAGCATCGTTTCATCCACACTTCACCACACAATTTCATGCGATTGATTTTTCAATACCGAGCGATCTAAGATAATTTGACCTATTCGGTCCACTGTACAATTTTAAAAAAATACGAAGTAAAAATTTCAATTTTTGTCAATCGATCTCTAATTCAACAGTTTAAAATTTAAAATTAGAAAACTTCAATTTTCTGGGGCGGGGGGAGAGGGGGGAGGATGGAAAAACTTCAAATGCATGTTTGCACGGTCTTCTTGAAGTAATTTCAAGACCATTTCTTTTTTACGGTCATCAAAATTGAAAAAAAAAATCGTCAAATTAATCACTTGATTAGACGGATAATCACAACGTTGTGAACATTTGAGATGACTAATTTTAAAGATACTGAAGTACAAAAATTGTCGTGAGAAATCATCAAAGCTGCAAATCTTTTTTTAAAAATACATGCGTAAATTTAAACATTACAAAATCAATGAAGAATTATTCTGAAATGGATGAAAATTTAGAAAACGTATCAGAACAGCAAGTTTAATACAGAACATTGAAAGAAAATCCAATTTATTTCATGCAAGAGTTTCAAAATTTTATCCACATTTTTGAAGAGAATTGAAAGATTATTTCAGCAATTTTTAAACATATCCACAATTCTTTCCACAATTTTCAAAACAATTTGTAACTAGTTATTTATCCATAGGCAGTTGTTTCGATAATTTCGCACAACTTTAAAAATGTTTGTGACCACTATTTTTTTCTGAATCTGAATTAAATATATAATTCAGCCTTTTTGATCCAGTGAAACAAATTTTCACTAAAAACTAAAAAGGTTTTTTGTTGATTTATTAACCATTTTACCAATTCATCGGATAAAAGTAGTACAAAAAATCAGGAAAAAAACACTGACTGCCAATGAGAAAACTTTTCTGGTTCAAAAAAGTGGAATTTCATTCGAATCTACAAAATTAAATTTTTTCAAGTTTTGATAATAATTTGAATAAAATTCACCAATTATAAGTATATTTTTTTATTCGACGATTTCATGTAAAATCAAACATGAACTTAAAATGATCAATTCAAAATAATTATTTTAGGACAAAACTGAAAAAAATTCACGAAAAACCTACATTCCAATCCATAATTTTCTCATCCACCTTCCCACTTCTATTTTTTCAATTCACGCAGAAAAATATTAACACAACATGGATTTTCCGCCTTCCAACGCACGACTCTGCAATTTCATCACCACTTCCAAAAAAATCTGCATACCCGAGCTATTCGCGGCTAGCTTTCATATTCATCAATCATCACACATCCGTTCTAAATTTTCGATCACCTTGCTTCGAGCCAACCAACACATTATTAAAATTCGCTTATCAACCGTTCAAAAATATATAATTACCGAAAAAAAAAATTTTCGTCTCATTTATTTCAATCGAAGCGTTATTTTTTCGTAACATCGAACGCGCCAAGTACACAGTTCACAAAGTCTAATGGCTTCTGAGATAAAAAATTAGTAGGTTAGGAACATCGATTTTAACACTACAAAGAGAGCTTTCGCGTCGATTTTCTGATATGCGCTTGGCGGTATTCGTAGAAAGTGCATATTATAACACTCGGTAACATGCCATTAAACAAATACACCTCTTTGGTTGTAGATGGTTTCATAAATAGTACAATAATAATATCATTCAATATCTCGAACAAGGCATCACGAACATGGAGGGAACGGGAAAGGGGGTAAAAAGGGGAGAAAAAACACACATTATAAATTAAATTATCTGTTAACTGGTTTAATCTATAAAGTCGGCTCTCTTTATGATCGCGCTTTGCGCTTTGGAGAAGAAACTGGTATAATTTAATGACAGAAATTCGTCACACCGCGGTAACTTCCAAAGAATTTTAAGGTCTGTTTGCATTACGACGCCGAATCCTTATTTATATACTTTAGGTGGATTTTTTTTCTCTCTATTCGCTCAATACGCGAGTGGAAAATATAAATAAATATCATTATTAAAAGCGTGTTTGAGATAAGAATAAAAAAAAATAGGTACTAGTAAGTTTTTAGCTACCGCGTGAAAATATAAAAACCAGTATCTTAGAAGTTAGATAATTTTCATTACTTTTACGAAATATTTCTGGAATACGTACGATTTACGATGAAGATCTTCAAAAATGATCTTTATTTTTTTCCTCGAGCCGATCAAAAAGATCGAAGCAATGAAATAAGCGAAAAATTCCAAAATTTTGCACAACGTTCGGATAAAAAAATCCGAGCGAGCTGCTTCGACTATTTTGGTGGAAAAAATTGCACCCAATTTGAAAACACCAACGTACGTGAATCTCGTCCTTATTTCACGACATGGATTTTTCTCTCACTCTCATTCCTCTAGTTGGCTTAATTTATTCGCATCATTAAATCGACATTTATCTTTTTGACTTAGGTTAATCTGTACAAGTTTGCTTTTTAAATTACACTAATAATTTGTATACGCGTAAGCGTTATCACACGCCTCATAAATTTGTTTTCCTGCGTCTTATTTTTAGAGTGAGAGGGAAAGGAGAACTCCGCTTCGCCCAGAACAAGGCGTTCATTTACTCGCGCGCCAATAACACATCCCGCATCCGCGAAACCCAAACAACGATGAAATTTTTTCTCTCTTTGATGTGGCCATAAATGAGCCGTGAATTGTTCCGACACCCGGATCATTTGGCTTTTTTTCGACTTCTCTCGATGGAGACACCTTTACCCTTCTTGACACTATGTAACTCGTAGGTGCTGCCGTGGCCTTTCTTCGAGATGCCACATTTTTCTCACAGTGTTTCGCTTCTTCGAAATGAGATTTTGATGTATAAATAGAGAGGGGAAGTTCTACAAATTTTTCAATCATTGTAACTTCACGAGCATTGAAAAATGCCTTAATTTAGTGGTCATGGATGAAACTGGTGGAATTTCTTCAGCAGATACTCGATTGCACCAATTCGAGATTTCCTATTTATTTGGAATACGTCAATTGCCGAATTATTTAATCGATCTATAAGCATTACTGAGGATTGCAAAGAGTACAAAAGTCTTTGATTTTTTCCAGAATTTCGAATTTCATTAGAGACAATTTTTACAATGAAAAAAGGTTGTCAAATGTTTTACAACTAGCGATTTTTGCTTTCTGCAATAAGCATTCATTTGCCAACAATTTTTTCTGTAATTTAAAAAATTCATTCAAAAATAGTTGTTTTTAAATTTCAAAAAAAAAATCTTGAATGAGTAAAAAAAAGTAAGGAAAACTGAAATTATTAGCACCACAAAGTAGAAGATAAGTCCACATCATTTTTCAAATTTTGACCAATTTTTGAAATTCCAAAATTTTTCCCCGTCGCATCACCCTGAAAAAAAACATGATCTAATCGATGAAAAAAGATGAAATTAGAAATACACTTACTCTATTTTTCATCTCCCAAATTAATTGGAAGTGGTTTGGAATAGTTGAAGAGCTTCCATAAAATTTTGAAATGAACACATGAAAATGGCTCAGATGAATTTTAGCATTTACCACTCTTTGGCGACTTATTTATTCAATTAAAGCATTTTCAAAAATTTGTCACATTGAGTTGAATTCCTCATTTTTCCAGGAAAAATTCTCTACAAAAACATTTTTATAGGATTTCTGCGGCTGAAAAATTTCAAAATTTTTGGAAGCTCTGAAACGTCTCAAAATCGTTTCCAATTGATTTTGAAATCTTAAAAATTCGCCAAAATTCAAGAAATGAACTTCAGCACCTTAAATTTTGGGTATAAGTTCTCTAATGATATAAAATTTGATTTATTTTTGTTTCGGCTCATATCATTTCCCTCAAGAGGCACAATAAGTACCTACAAACCTATCAACTAAAACGAGACAAAAATGAAGCCAGATAATCCGATTTCATTCAATTTTTTTCAAAGAATTCCCCTTGGTGATCTATTCACAAAACCACGATCATTTATTCTAACTCTCAAAAGGGGCGGGCAGTAATGAAAAACTGGAATTCGAACTGATGGAACTAAAATCTGAAAAAAAAACTGGAACCAAAACTGGAAAACTGGAACTGGAACTGAAATGATGAGAACTGAAATCTGAAAACTGGAACTGGAATTAAAATGAATTTCAGTTTTATACCAGCCTCAGCATTTTTTTGTTGAAAATTGCTTTTTTTTTAAACAAAATTTTTACTCAATTAAAATCGTCATCTCTTACATTACACCTTACACACCAACATTTTTTTCAAAAAATTCAAGGTTTTGCTCACAAATTTCCAAATGACAAAACCATGAATTTTGAACTAAATTTAAATGCACAATATTTAATTTGAAAATTGTTTACCAAAAATTGAAAAACAAAAATGACCTCAAACGAACCTTAAAAATTTATGCAGTAAAGTGAATAAAGAAAAAGTGACTGTTACTTTGAAAATTCCATTCAATTAAAACATCCTCGCACATATTCTTCAAATTTCAATTTTTTTATTGAATAATTATTCAGAACTCAGAAAGTCAGGACCAGGAGTCATAAAATTTCAAAAAAAGATTATTTCCCAGTTTTTTTTTCAAAAATCTTTTGTGTCAAGCTTAAATATATGAAAAATGGAAAAACTGTACTTCAAAAAGAAACAAAAAAAAACAACAAATTTCAATTTTTTGCAGAAAATTTTGAATTTTTTTCATCTCTTAAAATTAAAAAAAAAATGGAATTTTGGAACTGGTATTTGGAACTGGAACTTAAAACTGGAACTAGAAAATATTATTAGAATCACTGGGGGTGGAGGAGGAGACAAGTCTCGAAATTTTTATGCAATAACAATTCTTGGCAAAATTCCCCAACTTTGAAGGCTCATACCTTGAGATAGGTAGTATTCGAGGGAAAACTTTTTGCGGGGCCTGGAAGAGGATTGAAAGAAGATTCAAAATCGATAAGCACATTTTGAAAAGCTCAAAGTTGAACTTTGTTATTGAAAGCTCAACTTTCATGATGATTACAATAGATGAAAGCTACCATTTAAAAATCTAAAAAAATTACAATAAGTAGCCCATTTTACCCTCTTTTCAGCCCAACAAATTTTACAAATGGGATCTCTCTGGACCTCCAAGGGGTAAAGGGATCCACAATTCTGACCAAAATTCAAAAAAATCGAAAAAGTAGAGTAGTACATTGATTTCTACTAATTTAAATGCGCTGATTTCGAATATGTACTTAGTTTTTTCATCCGATCTCTCTCCCCCCCCCCCCCCCCCCCATTGACCCCCTTTAAAGGGTCAAAATTCGAAAAAATGAAAATAAACTGTGACGTGTCGTTTGTTTGGTATTTGAGGGCACTGAGTTCAAATATTGGCTCATTATTTGGACCGACCTTTCAGTGCACTCCTAGCCTCCAATTTTAGGGAAAAGTATGTCGAAAAATATTGTCACTAATTTGAGGACGCAGAATTCGAATATCGACTCACTTTTTGATTTTACCCCTTCGCTCCTTCTCTAATCGAAAGATATGCACGATTAATTCGGTTGGGAGTCAATTACAGCACGCTGTCCCGTTTCAGTATGAAAAAGCCTTCTGGTAAAATATTATTTTCCAATGATTTTTTTCGTCTACTCTTCACATTTGCTCTTCTAACCTTGGAATTTACAAACTTCCCCCAACTCTCCACTTGAATCACATCACCGGTAAATTACAAGAAATTAATTGACCTCAAGTACATCTCGATATATTCTCGAAATCTTCGCAAAAATCACCAATTTCCTCGCACGAAATCCACCGCCAAAGTATTTTCTTTCTTATTCCTAATCCGAAGATCAAACATATCGCAATTTTCAACACTCGGATGCGCAACCAGTTGAATGAAATCGAACCTCATACGTAATCGTCGCATCTCCCAGCGCTGTAAAAATTATTAAGACAGATTGACACGGTGTGGTTTACGAAGGAAGTGTTATTCATAAAATATTGCAAGCTACCGTCGTGATGAGGCCGCCTCGCCTCGCCTCGTCGCCACTCGCCAAACACGTATCATATTAAAAGCTTACAACGAAAAGACATAAAGAAACGACACGAGCATTTAATTATGCTAATGAAAAGGTATATTGCTACAATACCACATATACATACGTATAGGGTAATTTAAATATATATATTTTATACGTGTATACGACCATGTTTATAGTACGTATTATTATTATACGTACGTACGGCGATGGCTTATACTCGTAGTATACCACATACTGCCAGCGGTGGCAGCCTAGATTTTACCGGCGTGTTGCCAAGAACTGACAAGAATATCTAATCCCTATAAGAGGTCGCTTCGCACCCCCCCCCCCCAACACCCCACCACTTTTACAATTTTTCAATGGTGAATTTTGCAATTTCAATCGTTCAGAATTGAGTAAAAGAGCCTTTCCTAATAAGGGTCAAAAATGGCCCTTGACCCAAAATCGGTCAAAATGGGCCCAAAAGGTAACTTATGGTGTAAAAACATCCCAAAAAATTGTTTGACCCCCTACCGTGGCCCTTTCGGAATTATTGTACTTTTAATGTCGAAATTTCAACACGCGATATCTCTGGGTGGTTAAAAAAATGTATAATTTTCAGAGATTATACATCTTGCTGGCCCGTGCTCACACGACAAGGCAAAAAGCTGATTGTCTGTAGTTGTAGATACATTTTTTTTAACATTCTGAATCAATTGAAAGGGCCATTTTCATGAGCTTTTCTTCAGAGCTGGAAAATTGTTAAAATTTTCTGGTTGCCCTGAAATGTCTCGAAAACGCCTACAATCGATTTGGCAGGTCTGAAATAGGGTGTTATTGAATTTCAGCTTTTTTCGTTGATCAAATCAAATATATTTTGGAATTTCAAAAATTCGCTAAAATTGGAGAAATGCACTTCAGCGCTTAAAATTTTGGAAATGGAATTTTTTTATGGTGTACTTTCAATTTATGGCAATTTGACTCAAAATTTTACTTCGAGTAGGGATACCTTGCTTCTTACTGTAAAAAAGTAGTAAAAAATCACGTTTTTTTTGGTTTTGATTTTTTTGACCATGTTGCACCCAATTTCAGAATCCAAAAAAAAAAATGTGATGCACGACGACCTGGCGGAAATATTAAAAAATTTCCAGCCATGTACTTACCCCTCAATTTTTTTTAATTTTTTGAAAATTTCAAAGTGAAAAAATTTGGGAAAATGTGAACCGAAAATTTTCAAAAAATTCTCATTCGTACTACCCAGCAAGATGTATAATCTCTGGAAAGTACACATTTTATTAACCACCCCTTCCAGAAATATCGCGTGTTGCAATTTCGACATTAAAAATACGATAATTCCGAAAGGGGTGGGGGTAGGGCCAAAAAAATTTTTGGGATGTTTTTAGACCATAAGTAACCTTTTGATCCTATTTTGACCGATTTTGGGTCAAGGGCCGTTTTTGACCCTTATTAGGAAAGGCTGTTTGAAAAAATATAAAATATGCCATAACCCGAGCGAAGCGAGGGCGAAAATTTTGGAATAAATACACATGAAAACTTGAAAAATAGTCTTTTTCAAAATTTCTTGTTATCGATAATTATCGTTAGTTATCTATGTGTTCTCAAAGATTTTTCATATTTCGCGTGTTGCAACAGATTTTTGCCGTGTTGCCACAGACTTTCGCCGTGTTGCCGTGGCAACACGTGCAACACAGAGGCTGCCACCTCTGCATACTGCCGTACACGAGTCTCTCGCAGAGTACGTAAACTTGGGCTACAGAGGTAGCTCGATTTATAATAAGTTCATATAAAGCTGCGGCCGGCTTGGGAGGGGTATTCGAACACCTGCTATCGCATACAGGCTCGCGTTTGTCAAATTTACCAGCAGAAGCCGCCAAGAAAAACGGTTTTTTACTTTCCGTCTTTCTCTGGCGCACGCAGCAGACACGAAGGTTAACACATTACACCACTTTCAAGTACGCGCGCGACTATTTTACATATAAATAAGTAAACTGTCCGTTTCAGTTTCTTGTTTTACCCCGAAAAAAAAAAAATGAGAAAAAATGTACAGAAATATCAACCATTCGGGTTATTATTTTTATTAACTATTAAATTCTCGTTAAGCGGTCGACGAGCGGAATCATAATGCCGGTGGTCCTCCAAAAAACCAGACCTAAAATGATGCGGGACCCAGAGCTTAAGGCATCGTATGGGTAAATACCCATACCTATTGCCTATATTTTTCTAGACGATGAATTTTTATTAACTGGTTTCCCGATTTTTGGTATATTATACTCTTTTACGTGTGCACATATTTACCTGTATGGTGTTTCTTCGCCAACCAGAAGAAATTTTGCAACAGGCTTCTTATATTACATTCTGAATCGAAATGCATATAACTTTTACTTTCTAGATGGTTTTAAATGTAAAAGACGCGCAAATTCGTGGCAGCTGTGCTTCTGAGCCGAATTTTCCCAAAAATAAAAAGGAAATGATAGATATGTATATTGAAAATTTTTCGCGAACTATTTCCAGACACACCTTTTTGCAAAGTTGTAGCTTTTATTCGCCAAAAATTATCATTAAACCTCAAAAAAAAATTATGGTTCGGGGCTAATCTAGGTTCTTGAAAATGAAAAAATTGAAAAACATTAACAAAAATACTCGAAACTACTCCTTGGAACTGGGCTAGAAAAAAATTCGAAATTGAATCTTTAAATACACAATACATTGTGGAGAATATATCAAAATTTACGTGAATACCTATAATTTTGATAATAGAGAAAGGATAAAATCAAAAATTATTTCAAAAATTTTCAAAAAAATTTCATGAAATTGGAAAAGAAGGAAATAGAAAATTGAAATCTTCGAAGGTATAACTAAAAAAATCAACTAAAAATCAACATTTATCCAAGTACGCTATTTTTTTATGATCAGAAAGGGAAAGAGAACAACAATTTATGTGAAATTGAAAACTTATTTCAAAAATGCCTGAAATAGGTAGCATACCAGATCTGGAAATAAAAAGAATGAAAAATTAAAACTTCTCAGAAACACAAGGGATGGGAATATAATTAAAATATTCATAAACTTCGAAAATATTGGGAAAAAAAGAACAAAAATTCAGAACCGTTGAAAAATTTCAAAAGATGAACAGTTTTAAAAAGCACATGCAGGGTTAGTACTGAAAGTGAAACCCGAAAATTAGTAGTAGATACTTCTTCATATTTCTACAAACGCCCGCGTCTGCGGGATCAAAAAATTGAAAATCACAGCTATTTTCTGATTTTTCTCGTCATTTTCATACAACTTTTCTTCTTCCAAATTTTCCCAAGACTCTTGTTTTTGTTGCATATATTTCGGGCATCCGTTTTTTTTTTGACAATTTCATTTTTATGAGAAATTGATACTACTCATTAGGTAAAAAAAAATGATGCGAATTGACGAACAAGTAAGGTGTGTAACAAATTCTTGAAATCAAAAAGTAAAATTCAAGCAGGACCTCTCAAACAAATTTTCTCACATTTCTCCCAATTCCCAATTTTTTTCCAACTAATAAATTTCAATTGTTTTCCAATCGCTTCCTCCTTCTCTTACTTTCGTCCCAAAAAGGTTGTATTACAATTATTCTAATTTATCCATGGATTAGGCTCCAGGGACAATTTACAAAAAAATACCCTGGATTTTTTACCAATACGATAAATTTTGTAGGAAAACATTATTCAACTCAAATGAAGAGAAGATACAACTTTCAAAATACATTATATGAATTTTGACATTTAGGACGAAATTCATGAAAATTATAATTTCATTGAAATTCCAAACATCAGAAGGCAAAATAATTTGATCAAAGCAAAATCAGATCAGAACTATTTGAAAATTGAAATAGAAAATACACACGAAAAAGAGCTGAGCAAAACTATTTCGTTTCCCGAAGATGACCTGAAAATTTTTTAGGTCCCTAAAAATACAAATTTGATCAATTCTTACAAAGTTGGAGAATTTGACCTTGCTCAACCATAATAGTTGTAGTGGGTATTTAGAAGTGACTTCCGAGGCCTACCGTGCTATACGTTTTTAAATTATCCCCCCCCCCCTCCCAAAAAAAAGTAAAGTCTTCTGAAAAAGCTTGGTCAAAATTTTCTGAAAAGGGAGCCAAACATGAAGACAGCCAGGGTGGTAATTTCAGACAAAAAAATCATAATGTGAGATTTTGACTGAAAAAGTCGAATAATGATTAAAATGCAATGAAAAAGAAGACAGAAGACCTGCCTGGGTGAAGAGAGGGCAGAAATTTTCATAAAAGGTGAAAGGTGAAGTTGAACAATCATTTAAAGGAAACCTTTTGATTGAAAAATTCAAGAAAAAAACCTTGAAAATTATTGATTTTCGTAGGAAAATTACCATATTTTTAGTATTTTCTGAGATTTCTAGTTTTTCTCGCCAGCAGACACCCTGAAATTAGGAAATAAAGAATTGAAAAATTGGAATCTGCAAATTACATCTAGAAAATCATAGGTACAAACTCCAGACCTCTGATTCAATTTGAATGAAAATATTTGAGAAAATGATCAAACATCAAACCTCTCTGCTATCCACCCAAATTCACATGGATATCGAATCTAGAAAATTCATCTAAAACCCAATCAAACCAGTACCTAGTTTCAAACCCATCAGGCAAATTTTTCGTCTACATTGGCGATAAAAATTCCATCTCACATTCGATCGACATCATCTATCGTTTCCTCTAGGTCTTCTCTAACACAAACGTGCAGACTACCAAATCGACGAAATATTACTACGATGATGTAATTTATTGCTTTTATTCGTCTGGTGCACTGCACGCCGCGACGTTGGCCGTTCGATGATTTTATTTATATTCGAATAAAACTGGCTGGAGAAAGATGTCTCTGTAACGGACGGACGCAGACGGGAAAGATGAACGCGATGAGCCGGTCGGTAGGTCGGTATCCGTATCATCGGCGTATCGATATGTTTGTGAGATTGGTAAAAACATTTTTCAAGTTTTCAATATCAATTCCGCGCTGTTACCTTATCCTTGTATCTTGGTCGAATCAAATTTATGAACGCGTGTACATTATACCGCGTCGTACCTCTACCACTCCCCTGTGGTCGCGAGCGTGCAGCATAAAATTCGAAAGGAATCAGATCAGTTTCACCAGTTTACCTGGAAATTAGCCGTCGGAATAGATGCGACGATAAAAGACCAATGTCTTTCTCAACCCTCTGTCTTACCACCCTCCGATTTCAACAGGGTGAATGAAGATTTCCAAAGGTACTGGGCAGCGGCGAACACTCAATTCCGCGTTCGTTTAATTGATCAATACAATACGATAAAGAATAAGGGGCTTGCAAATGACGTTGTGAGGTATTCAACACAAAACCAACTCAACCGCTGAAAAATTCTATTCTAAAATGAAACCGAAGAAAGCTTATCCATCCACTAAATGTAAATTTCCGAAATTAAAAAAAATGACCAATTTCTGCACATTACACCAATTAAATTCCTAATTGGATCATAAAAGGTGCACAATTTTTGAATATGAATAGCTGTCATTTAATAAATAAGTAGAAGTAAGGTGCAGTGGGTTAATTGCAAACCACTTTTTGATCTGTGCCGCTTCGCCAGCTCACTGCGACCGTCCTGTGGCACCAAACAAACTCAAATTTTTGTCACACCAACTTCAACGAGTTCTCTGTTGGAATTTTTCGGGTAAATGCACCTTCTAAGCGGATGAAAATTTTTCAAAAATGAGGGGTTTACCTTTGAATTGTTGTTCACGAAAATGGATATCCAACCATTCAAGTTTATCCACAAAATATAGATTCGCAAGCAAATGGTGTACAATAAATTGATTCAAAGGTATGACGTCATTAACAAAATATACTTATCTCATTAAATTTGAGAGAGAGTTTTAAGAATTTGCATTAGGAAAATTTTTATATTTGAAATGTTTATGAATAGATACCAAATTGCATAAAATATATACCGAATTTGCATTGTACCTACAACCAGAAAGTAAACATGGCAAGGTTTAAATACATTCGTAGGTGCACGATAAAAAAAACCGCAAATATTATAATTTGCTCGTTTTCCAGCACCAGAAATATCTTCGTTATGGATCAATTAAAATAGCTGAGAGAATGGAATTGAATTGAAACAGAAACAATTCTTCAATAAACAGAAAAATGCCAGGATGAGAATTGCGGCTACAGCATAATAGAAAATGAGAAATCTGGAAATTAAAAGAAAGAGTTTAAACACCAACTTGGAAAATTGGACAAATGGAAGTATTTCCTGCATCCATACTTCTGAATTATAAAGCCCAGATTGTGAAGTGTTTCCACATCCATTGAAAATCAAATTTAAAAATGTGTCTCAAAGACTACCAAATTTTCTCAATCAGTCCCATACTGTTTTTTTTTTTCAAAAAAAAGTCCCAAACAGGTGTTATTAAATTTTCTAGTTGTTTCACATTCCAATGGATTTCTTCTAAAATCCAATTTTTTTCACTAAATTTTTCAGCATTCATTTCAAGATGATTTTTCAACATTTTTTTTACCTCTGTGATTTTACAAAAATTTTCTATTACGAACTTTTTTAGAACCTCGAAAATCGATACAAAAGTTCATAAGTATCACAATTTTTTTTACCAATTTAAATTTTGGATTTGGGTGCTTATGCGATTAGCCTTTCGAATTTTCATGACTTATTTTCCACGATTGAAGAAATTAGTACTTTTATGAATTCTACGAATTTTTCTAAAATTATTCGACTATTTTATGACCTTTCATCAAATTTTATGACTTATGACGTTTCATTACTTTCCCCCAAATTTCTTGACATTTTATGACTTTTCCTCGAATTTCATGACACGACTTTTCTCAAATTTTATGACTTTTTATGACTACTTCTCAAAATTTTATGACTTTTCATGCCCTTTCATGACTTAATGATTTTTTTTTCAAATTCATGACTTTCAGTCACTATGACTTTTTATCAAATTTCTTGACACGACTTTCCTCAAATTTCATGACCTGTTATGACTTTTTTCAGATTTTATTACTTATGATTTTCACTGAAATGTTGCAATCTTTGTGGCTGTTTTCAAATCTTATGACTTTTTAAAAAATTTCTTCATAATATTTATGACTTTTTTTCACATTTCAAGACTTGTTTCATGACTTTCAAGTTGAACGAACATCTTGTGAGACAACCGATTCAAAAATATAAACTTTTCAATACCTACTGAAAATTCTTCAAAAAAAATCTCAAGTTACAAAAAATTCTCGTTAGCTTCATCTTTTCAAGTACAAATTTTTCCAATAAAATTTCTAAATCAGCACTTTAAAATTCATCATCACAAGAAAATCACGAAACATTTTTTACGACCGGGAATTTTTATAGTAAAATGAAACCCAAATTTTTGAAAAATGTTCTCTACTTTATTCCAAATTTAAAGTAATTAAATTGAAAATTTATTCCTTATCACAGTTTACACTCTTGCATTGTCACTAAAATTTTCGCTTCCACAAATTATGCAAAACTCACATTTTACGTTTCTGCTTTGCTTTCCACAAAGTATCGTCTTCATCCTTGGCCAAATACAAACGCACTCCGTGTACAAGGACATCAAAATATCGCTCAATACCTAAATCATTCAAGTCGCAGTAAAATATTTCCTTATCTTTATCGGACAACTTTTCCCATATTTCTTTGACATTACGCCCCGAAATGGTCCATTCGCGTGTCGTGAAGTAAATCGATAGATCCACAAATTCGTCAATTCTTCGATAAATTTTTTTGAATCTGAGACGAGAATCATATTTCAAATGATGCTGGATAATTAGACTCAAGTTTCAATAAAACTTACACACCTTGGTTTTTGACCAAAAGTCGTCAATGCTGAATCAAGTATCGTTGCAGGAATAAAATGAAACAGTATGTCTAAAATTCGATAGATTACTAAATTTCTGCATACTTTGATACTCGGCAAAGTAACCTTAAAATAATACACAGATCCTTGAGAATGTTACGTAATTGAGGAATCAAACTTGCGAAGTATCTGAACTCACCATATTATAAAAAGGATATTTCTTGGCACCTTTTTTAAACTCTCTCACATACTTTTCCCAGGTAATTATAAATTTTGTAGTACAATTGCTATAATTGATTATGGGGATATCAAATTTCGATTCCTTGTATGATTTGCCTTGCCTATACAGGAGTAAAAAAATCGTAATATTGAAATTCCAAAAATAGATATGTTATAAAAAATTACTCTGTGAAAGTTACCAATATGAATTCGCAAAATATGCAGCGAGGATTAGAGCATTGGCTGTATAATCACCAGGAACTATGTTGCCTCTTTTCGCTTCATCTGCAGGTATAGCTTTTATAATGCCAATGGAGTATCCCAAACAAACTCCCATAGGACCATACAAATTATTAATCCAACCAGGAAGAGGTTCTTTGAAACAGGACGTAACTATTCAAGAAATCGATATTAATCACAAATCGAATGAAAATAAGTAGGTGCTTGTTTTGTTTTACTTATTGCTGGCCTGAAAACGCATATGGGCAATCCGAAGCTTTTTTCGCGACATAAATCCTCGGCAATTAATTTTGTAAAAATGTAATTATTTGGACACGGATCTATCAAACTTTATCACAACCAATCATTAAAAAATGGGGGTATTTTGAAATAATCATCAAAAAAAGAGAGAGTGGAAGCTAACGAGCGTAAAAATCAATACCTAGGACTAATTTTATTCAAAACGTGATCGTCGAAATATTCAATGGATGATAATAGATCATGAGGTTTCATCGGCGGATCATAAAATTTCTCATCAATGAATTTTGTTTGAGCACATGGTGATAAGGCTGTGGAGACATGCATGAACACCTGAAATCACAAGTGATCCTAGATCAACCTATGTATTTCTATGAAATTATTATTCAAATGCTAATTATGGGAACCTCGATCTACCTTCAAATGTTTCATTTTTTTCGCTATCTCGAGCAAATTATCCAAGGCCTGGACATTGATCAATGCCGATTGTCGCAAAGGAGCATTGAATTTCACGGTGGCAGCAGCATGAAATATAATTTCAACTTCATTTTCAATGATAGCTCGATCGACCACAGACATACCCAATTTACATTCACAACAGTCACCCTTCATAGGCTTCACTATGGTTTTATAATCCGGACGTATTTCTTTGACACATTTAAAAATCTATAAAATTAAAATGCTAATAAAATTATCTAATCGTTTGAATTTGGACGTAAATTAATATCCATTACCGGATCATTGAACATGTCATCTAGTCTTTGGTGCAGTCCACGTTTATTTTTATTTTCACGAATCAAAATATAAATGCAGCGTATTTCTCGACACGAGCTGCATATTAGAAAAAAATTGTTAAATTTTTTTTTTCATGGAAAAATCTGTGAAAAATTGATAATTATACACTCAAATTTCTACTCACCACAATAATTTTGAAAGTAATATTTGGCCCAGGAAACCAGTTGCTCCTGTGATGAAAATTGTTTTATTAGCGTAAAAATTCTGCACATCGGACGACATGTCGAATGTATCGATTTATCCACGAAAAAATAATCGCACCAAAAAATTAAATTGAAAAAATTCTTTTAATAATATTTTTAGTCTTCACTCTTGAATATAACTGTGCAACTGGCCACCTCAGGTAACTAAGTACATAAATTGTAATTATTCGAAACGAACGATATTCAACAAAGGACTACCTATCTTAATTTGTCAAACAGTACTTCGTTGAATGATACTTGAAATAAAATAAAGCCATAATGATCATAAAAACAACGTAAATTAAGTTCCTAATTTAAAGCGAAAACTCCCACCTACATGATTTGCAAAATTTATTTTTAGGTTCTCATACATCATGTGACATAATCAGAAGGTTATTGACAGACCTGTTTGTCCTACAATGTAGGTATAGGTACCTACAACTGCGCTCTAAATCCAAATCAGTAAAAATATAACTGATTCATTCTGGTAAAATAAATTTCACTGAATTGATAAGTAAAATTACCTGCAAATCAGTTAAAATTTATTGAAATTAGTACTTTTAAGCTGATTTCCAGTTCTTTTGAAAAGTACTAATTTAATTTTACACATCTTCATTTGTTTTTTCAGTACATTGAAAAAATTTTACTGCTAGTTGGCAGTTCATAAAAATCGTTTTTGCGTTTTGAGTGATTTTCCTCCGGAGAATTCCAAAAAAATTTAGGTCTGAAATTCAAAAATTTCAACAGCAAAATCTTCAATAGTTCTACGTTTGGCTTTATAGCTGAAAATTTTTAGTTTTACCCCAAATCGAAATTTGGAAATTCGAACTTTGATTTTAAAAATACTATTTTCGCGTTGCCTCATCAACTGTTGGGTCCTTCACATTTTGGCGCACTTTTCACTTTATTTGCAGCTTTTACAGATTTGAAAATGGATATAGGCGAATTTCAACAATTTTTTAAAATTGCTCATTTCCAACTAAACTAATTTATCCGGGTCAATTTTTTTGGGCTTTCAACTATTGGTCATTGGTATATTTCAGCAGTGTGAAAATTTTACAATTTTATCCGTCAGTTTTTCGTCGGCCGGCACCAAAGGGTTAATATAACATCTGTACAGCTGTACTACATACTTCATAAACTAAATGCTTAATTCCTTATGGAAACGCCAGCCATTTCAATTTTACACGACAAAACTTATAGCCGTTATGAAGTGTTTCCTTCTCGCGACCCTTCTTTTTCAACGAGCATTCAAATTTGTCAAATAATTAACAAACGTATTTGGTAATTACATTTACATAAAAACGTGAATATTTCAGTTTCCGGACACCTCTCCCAACCTCGTGTAACTCATTTAACGTATAAATTGTTCGAATATTCGTTAATAAAATAAAAGCAATATTATGCATCGATTACGTAAATAATGTCACTCACCCCAGGCACGGTGGAAATTCAGATTTGCACAATCCATTTTCCAAAATGAATCTGAAACAAAGAAAATTCATCACAATTAAAATAATGTCCACAGAGTAATTTTCTATGTATTGATTAAGCCGTCGTGAAAGAATTAACCAAGCATTACAACAGAAGATGAAAACAAAAAAATTTCAAATCAAAGCGAAATTTTTCTCAAATTTTTCCTACTAAAAACTAGGTATTTTCTAACTGAAAAAGCGTAATTGTCACATTAGGGAGGAGGAGGCAGAAGGTGCAAGCCAACTCTGCTATTATTTGGTATCTCCAGAATAGTTTGGAAAATATCGAACTTGTTACAATAGGTACGATATCAGTATTTACCGCGGTAATTACAATTTTGTAACCCAAAAGAATAATATTTTAGTTCTCCCCAATACCGTCTAGAGAAAAATCGTCCCTTTTTTCAAATTTCCGTGGTTTTGGTAATTTACAAGTAATTACAGTGAAATACCGGTAATTAGAGCTGAATATGGATAATTACGGTAAATTTTTGGTAATTACAGTAAATTGATGATGATTATGGCAATGGTGATTACGGTAATGGTAATTACTATAAATTATCGATAATTAACGGTAATTACGGTAAATTAACGATAATTACGGTAAATCAACGGTAATAATGGTTAATTAACGGTAATTACGGAAAATTAAAGATAATTACGGTACATCAATGTTATGGTTCATTAACGGTAATTACCTTAAATCAATGGTAATTACGGTAAATTAATAGTAATTACGATAAATTGATGGTAATTGCGGTAAATTAATAGTAATTACGGTAAATTGATGGTAATTACGGTAAATTAATGGTAATTATGGTAAACTGCAATGAATGCGGATAAATATTGGTTATTACGGTTGACTTATGGTAATTTTGACCAATTAGTATCAGTAATTACTGTAGAATATTGGTAATAACGAGTAAATTTGGGGTAATTAAGGGCAAATATGATAAATTTCAAACTAATAACATAGGTTAGTTTTCGGGGAAAAAAATTGAGAATCACCGATAAGCAACTATATATTATTGATATATGAATATTTGTAAATTGTAATACCTATTGAAAAATAGGGAGTAATTTTAAAACAATCAAAGTGAAACTGAATTCTTTAACGAATAAATTTCTTATAAGTGAGGTAATTTATTAAAAAATACCAACTAATCACAAAATATCTGGTTATTAAAAGTAATTCTCGTGTCAAAAAAATTCAATAGCATTAAAGTGAAAATTTTAAAATTTCCCATTTTTTCTGATTTTTCAGTGGACTGAATTCGAGGGGGGGGGATGAGTTTTCGATGTAAAATACCAGGCTTTCGAGTCAATTGCAGGAGTTTCCATCTTATTTTCCATTTCCAGCACCAATTTGTTGATTTTGTAGGACCTTTAATCGCTTCTTTCTCATGTGGCACTTCTTAGACATTTTTTCGAGATTCCAATTGAATTTTTGCATCAACTTTTTCCATTACGTAATATTTTTGCATTCTGATCTATATTTGGTTCAATTCCAATTCATTCAAAATCCCTTCGTCTCAAGCAAACTTGACTCCTTCCCTGCCACATCCATTTCCACACCACTTCCTCACATCTCCAACTCTGGCCACAGGTAACCTCTCAATTTACACACCGACTCGATAGAGAAATGAAAAAACACCACCATAACCAGTACACCCAGCAAGCATTTATCTTGACGGTGTCACTACACATAGAGTAACATCTTACTTAACTACAACGTCGTATTTTCCAAGACGTAGGTACACGACCAAACCAAACGCCACAATTCTCGCAGTCCGAGAAGACCACGACAGACGACGACGACAACAATAATAAAAACTAGCAGCTATTCGAGATCCGTGCTGAGGATGTAAAATGTGAAAAATACGAGCTACATCGCGTCACAAAGCTGGAAACATCTTCATGTGGCAGATCTATCCATGTTCTTTTTTTTTGGGTTCGCCCTACCGTCCATTGTCGCCTGTCGCGTATACACCATCGTATAGCTTGTCTTCTACTACTACCCATAATACTCCTGAATGATATTTTTATCGATTCTTTTCCAAAGATCTAGAGACCCGTGTACACAGTTCGACGATGTGCAGTCGTAGCATAAACATAAATCTCATCAACGATATAACCTTGATAACGTGTATATTCGGTCTCGTTGTAATAAACGCCCCCTCTTCGCCCTTCATCCCATCCAGACCAATTCTTACCTATAATAACGGGTGCATTTTTGTTCTTTTTTTATTTCTAAGATGTCGATTAAAAACATTTTTCGACCATAAGAGCAGGACATAGTTGTACTATAGACATCGCATTATCAAATGCGGTATCGATACGCGGTTATAGACCGTGTGAAACAACAACCCGCGATTCAGAGAAGCAGCAACACCATAGCTTAGGGCATCACGAGACCGCAGCAATACGAGCTTATAATATTTCTTCTTAATGTCTTTATTATTAACAAGTTTATTTAACGTAATTACCAAATAAGATACGCATAGTTTTGAAGAAGGAAAAAAAACGAACATACAACAAGTTCGAATAATTACGTGATTAATTACATTGTTTCCAGCGGCTTTAATTACATCGCGATGTGTACGCTTATGTACTCTAAGTGAGTATGAGTACACATAGCGCGATATGTTTCTGGCGAATGCTCAAAACGGACATTTATTTTTCACTTATATTAATTATAAAGCTCTATTACGGACTGTTTTATAAAACATCGTCATGAGCACACCTCCTACAGTAAGTACAATTAATAATTGTGACCATGTACGAGGAAAGGGACCTTCAGTCGCACAAGTGGTTTTTTTTGCAGAAATGGGTGCTGTGAACCTTAAAAATTCATAAAAAATTGTATTTTCTGGTTTCTCTTGTCATTTTCATACAATTTTTCTTGCTCCAATGCTCAAAAAGGCTTCTTTTCCCCGCACAAAAACTCATTCTGCTGAAGGAAATTTTCAATTTTTTTTTTTGGAAATTTTATTCTGATGAGGTATTCAATTTCAGGTACAAATGATGAAAAGTTGACGAGCAAAATAAAAACATTCGAGATAATCTTCTCCTCCATCTCCTCCTCCTCCTCTTGCATCACTTGGACCCAGTCAAACCAGGATGAAAATTATTCAAGAAAATGAAATTTTCAAACATAAAATACTCTTGAGGACGAATTTTATTAATTTTTTTTATCGATAGATATTCAAAGCACAACGAGGTTTTTTGTGGAAGGGGGGGGAGGAGGGAGCTGAATTTGAAAAAAAATTACTCCTCAGAAATCTGATTTTTTCCTGGTATTGAAAGCATAAGGTCCCCAGAAATTATTCAGAGGAGGGCTTGAGAATTTGAGAAAAATAGGGAAGGATATAAAAATCAATCAATAGGTACACTTCTTAAATCTGAGGTGGTGAAATCAATTCAACTGAAAAGTATAGTGATTTGATGAACTTTCAGATAAAAATGATCATTTTTTTCTGATCAATTGGGAATTGATTGAGAAATCTGCGAGTTTTGACTGAAGATGAGTGAAAATGAAAAATCATCCATTCTTAATAAAAATCATTTCACTGGTTCTCAGAGACAAAGTTTCTTCCAAGACTGATTCCAATTTGGAGAGTTATGTTTTTATGCAAAAAAATAGTACGAATAAAATGCTTCCAGAGTAAATCGTGAAAAATCGTGTTTCAAGAATAAAAAAAGGACTTCTCGACATTTTTATCATTAAAAAAATGGAATTTTCAAGCTTGAGACGGCCTTTAGCCTCCCACCACCACCAGGGCATCACTGCCAATACTAAATTGGGAGGGATAGTAAACGCAAATAAAAAGAAGGCAAACTTTTGAAATTTTTTAAAAATGAAAATTTTAAACACAAGACATGCTTAACCTAACAAAGATAATAATTTTATGAGATTTTTATCCATAATATGGATCAAAATCTCATAAAATATTTTTTCTTCTGATTTTGAGAATTTTGATAATTTTACATTATAAAATTATCAAAATTCTCCAAATCAGAAGAAAAAATACTTTGGCTCGAGCGAAGCAAGCAGAGCAACAATGTTTCAAAATCGAAATAATAATAACAAAAAATCTGAATATGAACCAGGGATCCGGAGGGAAGGGGTATGATTCCTCTAGCTCTGATTCCAGCTCCAGGGCTTTCAAAGTGCCTCCAGCTCAAAAAAAATCGTCCGAAGAAGAGCCCTTCTTCCCCCCAGGTTTGCTATGAATTTTTGACCGTCTCAGGCATCCGGACGGAGCTCCTCTCTATCTCGCTCCAAGATTTTTTAAAAGTGGCTCCGGCTCTGAAAAAATTGGTCTGGAGGGGCCGAGGGGGCCCTTTTCTCTCTACTCTCCGTTCCACTCGGGATGCCCGGTTTCTATCACCCGAAAGTAAACTGAAAATTGTACCTTATTATAAAAATTTTTGCCAATACTGATTTAAGTTTTTTATTTGTCACGGAAGTGAAATTTTTGCCAATTTCTGATTCTTCGAGCCAATGAACACTTTAATACTACATTCTTTCAATGCATTTTGAAATTCAATTTTTCAAAAACTGCTCGACTAATTGAGCTAAAATTTCAGGAAAGATGAAGAAGATAAAGGAGTTCTTTGATGCGAATTTCATTTAATTCAGTCAAGTTACACGAGCTTAAATAACTCAACATTGGTAAACATTTTTTAAAATTTATATCTGGATCTGGGCCACTCAAAGATCGATTACTAATCTTTCCCTAATAGCTTTCAGCAGAAAGAAAATTCAATTTTCCACAATTCCCTTCAGAAGTATTTGCCAGAGTACGTATCTTTTTCTCAAAAAATCTACTCTTATTCAAAATAGTTGAATTTCAAATAAGTGCTCAAAATTTGGATAACGTATTTTTCCAACCTGATAGGAAAAAAAATTCAAAAAGTTTTTAGAAAAACACAATAAGATTCTTCATTCACCATAACTACGTATTACAATGTCTTTGCATAAATCCTTCATTTATTCAAAGACCATCGACCACCTCCTTCGATGGCAGTATTATACCAATAAGAATTCAGAATCGCCACCTAATAAATAATACATGGTATTCGTTATTCATACACGCGACAATGTATATAGCTTTTCGTTCCACGCCGTCTATTTTCCATCGCAGGTATATAACTTTGCAAGTTTACCAACGTAAAGCAGTAGAAAAAAATATACATACGAGTAAAAAAAAATCCGGACAATTAAAACTTATCGTAAAGATCCCACAGCTAAGATGCTCGTAAAATACGTCGCGGATTATATTTTGGGTTGAAAGGGGGGAGGAAGGGTTAGGAAAAATATGAAAAACGCACTTAAACGTCGAACGCGGACTGATGATTTTCAGAAACAAACGAAAATCTAAAACGGATGTGACGCTCTGATAAATTAGCATTTATAAGTATTAAACGTCTTTTTTTTTTTTGGGCATTTCCTCTCCCTCTCTGTGCTGCGTTTCCCTCCGTCAAAATCGTACTTACATTATGATATGTATATTGCATTTATCTATTACGTTTCCATTTCTTTTATGTATTTCGTTTTACTTTGTTTTATGGCGCACGTTTATGTATATAGTAAATTTTATTCCACGATATGCTCAGGCTAATCAAAAAAATGACTAATTTATGTTCCCCAAACGGACGTATTAAATTTTGAAATGGTTAGATGATTTAATGTGCTTTACGAACGAGTTCGTACGACTAAAAAAATAAAGAAGAGGGATCTGTCGGCGTCATCGTAATACAATTTTATGAGATTAAGATACTCGTACGATCTGCGTTAATTTCGTTACACAAATCGAAGTTCACCTTCTTGTCATCTTCTCGACCTTCTCGTTTGCCTCTTCTGCGCGAAGAAATATTTTTTTTGCCCTCCTGACATTGACGTTGAAATTGTTGTTGTGTAATAAAGTAAGCGAAATCAAGTTTAACTCCAGTAATTCAGTCTGTCATAACGATATCTGCTCGTTGAAAAGTACATTTTGGTGAAAAAATTAAATAAATATGTTTGAAAAATCAAAATTGAGGGAAAATCGAATTTTGAGTAGGTGAAAAGTCATTTTAAAAGAACAGAAAAACGGAATTGAATCTATGAGAAAACCATCACGAACCATGTAAAAGTTAATGGAAAAATTCATGAAGTTTTATTAAAGTATTTAATTCAAAATAAGTATTACAAAACTCAACAAAAAAATATATACTTAGCTGTCGGAGGAAGCGGATATGGTGAGGTGGGTTCTCCAGACCTGCGTTTTTTAGGGGCTCTCAACGCCCTATAAGGTTTTAAAAAAACTAGATCTCATAGCCAAGAGAGTCTTCAAACAAAAATAACCAGGAATTTTTCATATGGATTCAAACTTTCATAATTTTTTGAGAGATTTTGAGTCCCCCTCCAATTTTCTTTTGCTATATCGACATTATATTCAAAATTTGAATCACTCTCATAAATAATAATGAGTTGTGCAGAGCACGATATCATTTGCATAGAGAATTTGGGAAAACGATTTCTATGAAAATGTAATTTTGAAACAATTTCCATGCTAATTACTTTGATTTGAAAATCAAAAATGATAATGAAATTCAAGCAGTGGCGCCAGAAGCTTTTTTGAGAGGGCACAAATTAGGTATAGAGACTGAAAATACCAGAAGGGGCAGAAAAACTGAACATTTTTTGGCATAGCCACGCTGAGATAGTTCATAAATATAATTGTAATTTTGTTCATGCTCGAGCAAAGCGAAAGAAAAGTTTTGAGAAAATTTGATTTTTAAATTTTCATGCTTCCAAAATTCATTTTTTTACGTTAATTTTTGACCTCTTGAAGCATGTGAGGAGATCCGGAGCTCCTGACTACGTCACTGAGCTGAGTCATATCTTATTGATATTCAAAAAATATTTTTTTGCACATAAGTAGGTAAATTTTTCCTTCAAGCCCAAATTTTCTCCGCACAGCTCTAATTCTGATTGAGTTTCTTACATTCCAGGAATTCGGGGGAGTGGACTGGAGGGCCCTCCTCCGGCTTGATTTTTTCGTTGTCCTAGCTAGAGATGAAGCCAATTTTTTAAAAATCTTGGAGCCAGAGGAGGAAGAACCAGATCCCGTTCCTTTGGGTCCCTGTTGAATTCAACAAAAGTCGGCAAATCTTTTTCAGGGTATGTTCACAATTTTTGGGAAACGATGTTCCTTGTCCTTTTAATGTTTTCTTGACCAATTTCTCGGAATTTCTCAAATTCCCAGACCTTTTGAACATGACATTCGTGAAGCATGGAGAATGAATAATTTTAATAACGTGAGTCAATTGTGCAAAAGAATGATTGAAAATGCACGATGTCGAAATTTTTCAATAATCATTACATCTTGCAAAATTTTTAGACGCTTCCCTTTCGGGCATTGAATAAAAATTTTCAACCCCAACCCTCTCCCCTCACCATGAATTTATAACGAAAAAATTTGAAGAAAAGCCACTTTATGTACCTAACTAACGCCAAGGTGTCTCATCAAATCATGCGAATAAAAGCTCGATTTTTCGGGCTGAAAATTTAATCCCTTCACGATTCATCATCTTTCTCCTTCTCCCCCTCCCAAAAAAATCACGAATCTCAAATTCATCAATTTCACGAAAGCCTTTGCAATATTTTCGGTTTTTCTCCAGAAAATAAAAAATCGATAAGGGTTGAAATACCAATTATTTTGATGATATAATACCAATGCGATGAGCACGAGGGAAGCAAGAGCGAAAACATTTACAGAAAAAATACCTTCAAAAGTAGAAAATTCATCACTTCCCCTCGGTGAACTTTTCCAAAATATGACCAATAATTTAGAATGCTATTCTATTAAGAAACCTTCGTTATGTATTTTGAAATTGAATAAAATGCCCTTCTCTTCTAATTTTGTGAAACATTCAATCCTGGTTATATTTGAATTTTATTTTACACTTTAAAAATATGGAAAACCTGAAACAGATTGGGGAAATTATTTTTTAAAGCCAATGGCTACCGTATAATTCATCTTCGCCCGTTACAATTGCTGAAATTACATTCGAAAAATTCGCTAAAAACTCAACGTCAGGATTATTCAAGGTGCTCCTTCTCGCCATCTAATTTTTTGCTACATAATTGAAGAGTCTTGGATTTCTAGACAAGTGAGACATCAGTTTTTATACTTTCGCGAGTATCTAAACCAATATTTCAGGCCTCTGGAAAATACCCAGAAACACTCTTTAAAAACTAAACAATGAATTAAACATATTTCGCAACAGCCTATGATTTTTTTTCACTTCTTGTAAATCCTAAATACCTGGTTTTTTCGGCGTTTCAATCTAATTACAACTTTTTGTATCATTTAGTTAATACATCTCAACGTAATAACATTATCACTGTTATTATTTTTGCTTCGTGAGAAATACGCTCATAAATTTTAATGCTCGCGTCGATTTTAATTTCGAAAAAAACGTTATTCGCCGTAAATGATGAAAAAAAAATTGTTCGCGGATTCGAGGGGGCGTTAATGTATACTAAAAATAGCCACCATTTTGTTTTCGTATATCTTAGCTCTTTTCTGCCCGCCGCGATGGTTTTATTGTTACTCGCATTCAATGTAATGCTCGAAATACACAATTAATATCTACAGAGGATTGTTTACTTCTGAAGAAAATATATCCGTACGGATAAAAAAAATTATGCAGCATGCCCAATTCCGTTTGTGACGTTAAAATAATGGTGTCGATTCAAGGATTTGTAAGCTTTAAATTTATCCATTTCCATTTTTTTTTTACTTTCAAGAAATTACGTCGTAATATTAGTTGCATGATATTTATAGGTATATATATTTTTTTTTTGAAAAGAATTTAGGTATAATGTAAATACGAAATTACGTCGAATGAACTTGGTATAGTTTCAAAGCTATAGAATTATGCAATTTGCTAAAATTATTCGATACGGTGCATCGTTCAAGGCGGGTACTTTTTCCGCTAATGGACTCGTTTATGCAAAAAATAAATAAAAACGGAAAAAAGGGAAAAACGTTCATTACAGAATTGACGAAGACGACGACGCGGCGCGTTATAATTAAAACGAAAAGATTACCTTTTTAATTTTTTTTTTTATTTATTCCAAGTGTATAATAGGTGTAGATTAAGAAAAAGGCGAAAAAGAAATGAAATTAATGTTTCGGAAAACAATTAAAACGTAATCATAGGATATGAGCTTAGATAAAAAACGGAAGTACAATTTACTCATGCAATATGCAAAAGATCAACAAGTGTGTATGTAAAGTGTACAATACACTGTATATTATGTACATAGTTTCAGCACTTCTTAAAATATTCCACGTATTGATCGATTTCTGTCGCTTTTCTCAACTCGACTGATCGTCTCAGTCAAAGAACCATTGGCAGAGTAGAATCGAAATGTGAAATTTACCATCGAAATAATTTTAGCTATGGCTGAAAATAGCTGCGAGTGGGAATATTGAGAAAAAAATTCCGTACATTATGAGAATCCCTTGATTTGAAAAGGGCGTGTATATTGAAGGCGCTTATTTTCACATTAATTCTGTCAGAATTTGAAAATATATTCATTTTTCGCTCGGTTCGCTTTAATTGAGATGTCGGTTATTTATTTCCAGCACTTGCCCCCGATCTGGAAACATCCCACACTTTTGCATATATTAATGCGCGTCCATACGAATAACAACGTGTAGAAATGCTCGCGTTTCTATATGCATATCTGTGTATTATCTGCATAAATGCTATTAGTATGTTGTTGTGTGAGTATGTAGCTGAGTAAGTACATGCGCTCATGTTGTACGTACATAAGTTTAGCTTTGTGGTGTACTAATGTGATGTGCATTTATACACACGTATAAGCAGACTACAGACATGCCGCCGTACCTCGTATCTAATTATAATACTAAAATGTTGACTTTTTATGCAACGATGCCATTTGACGGATTAATAACATAGTTTAAGGCGAGAACGCGTTTTATCCGATTATAACTTAATATTTGAAGGTATGGACTGTGAGTAGTTTAATTACGGAGAAGAGAAGATTTGAAAGGCAAATTTGGCTCGTTGTGGAATAAATTCCACCCTCATCCCCCTCCCCTCTACATCCACCGGATCCGAAATGATGAGATTGTTGATCATTATGGATTATGGAATTTCTCGGATAGATCTCGCACTGGTATTTTTTCCCCCAAATTCTAACATGCACATTGTTTCAAAATTTGCTGGCCAACGGCGTAAGAACCTGGATATAAAAACCACCCTTTTGAGTGATTTTCGGCCTTTCAAGAAAGGGTAGAATCAAAGAAATAATCTCACTTCAAAATCCAATTTTTTTACACCCAAGGATGATTTTCATATTCAGGCTCACTTATGATGATTTTTTTTTTTTAGAAAAAATACAATAAATTGATAGAAAAAGGGGTTACACGTCAGAAAATTAAAGACCATTAAATAATTTGTTGGACCGATAGAAAAGAAATGTATGAAGATTTAGATTAAAAGTACACTGAAAAAACAAACGATAAATTTTATTCAAACAAAATAATAGTGCGTCCCAATTCATAAAATTTGGTAAAATCTATTCTAAAAATTATAATATTAATTGCGATATTTGATAAAATTTATTGCATAAAAATAAAATTTATCATAATGGATTGATAAATTTTTACTATTTAGAGCATTTTTGTGGAATTGGGACGCGTTATTATATTTACTAATAAAATTTACCCATTTTTGTGACACTTATTATTTTTTTTTTTTGAGTGTAGTGTGTTCATTTTTCGGAAAACTTGGAATTTTAAAATCTTGTAAACATTCTAAGAAAAGTGTTTCTTCAATTATATCATAAATTCTTCAAAAAAAAAAAAATGAAGTAAAGTTTCCTTTGAAAGGAAATGTTGAAAACATGGTTATGTTTTTTCCTTTCATCCTAACTTCTGATATCAAGTTAATTTCAAAAACATATAAAAATTTGTTTTAAAAACTTTTTCAGCTCTTTGATATTTTTCCTGTTCTAATATCAAGTCAATTTTCAGTTTCTGACTTTTTGATAATATGGACAATAAATTAATTTCCGAAATACAAAAAATTTATAAGTTTTCTTTTGGATGACTTTCTGACATCAAGTTAATTTCGAAAATATAAAAATTTATAAGTTTTTGACTTAAGGTGCGTTTATAGTGACCGTAGCAGTCCGTAAGCGGCCGTAATTTTTTTTGAGAAACCGTAAAAAAATATCGGTAGTTTATACTGACCGTAAAAATATTCATCCGAAAAACTGATAAAATACTATTTTTTAATAAAATTGTGTATTTACTCTTCAGTTTATCAGGAAATAATATTAAATGAAAAAAATATCTATCCAAAATCATTAATTCTCACAAACATCCAAAAACATCAACAATGAAAAGATAAACATCCTCTCATGTTACGGTCCGTTACAGAAAAGTAAAAATTTTTTTACTTTTCCGTAAGGATCCGTAAGAATCCGTAATTTTTTACAGTCAGTATAAACTAGCCCATAAGATCGTGTGTGTTTTACTTTTCCGCGGCCTGAAGTTACGGCCTGTTACGGCCACTATAAATGCACCTTTAGTGTCACGCAAAATAGCGTTTTAAAAATTTTGGAATGACTCCCCACCCAAGAGGAAAAAACATATCCATGTTAAAAAAACTTCGCAACGCTCATGGATAATTTATACCCTTTGCATTCATAGAATCTGTATGAATAGTTTTTTTGAACTCATAGTTCTTAATCAAATGTGATAATAAAAGGAGTTGAATGATGTCCTTCACTATTTTGAAAAAAAAAGAGGAGAGGGAGAAAAATGATCTACAAATCCAAAATTGTTATCAAAATTTAATGACGGAACACTGAAATTCGAATTGAAAGTGAAATTGGAACCAAAATGATGAGAACTGGAAACTGGAACCGAAACTGAAATGAATTTCAGGTACGGGGAGGGGGGAGGGGCTGGGCTGGGCTGCAGTTCCGAAAACCGCAGCATAAACATTTATTTCTAATGGTTTTCACCTGAATATTATATTTTTAATTTTAATATCTTAAAAATTTTCAAGTTTAAATTAACTGAACCACATTCAATTCAAAATTTTCATTTAAAACTTCCAAATTCCAAACTTTATTGATAGTAAAATTAAAAATTTAAGTACATCAGAAATCAAAATTAAAGAATTGCCATGAATTCGAAAATTTTACCTAATTAAAAACACCTCTACTCACATTATTCCACAATCGCAATGGAATTTCATCAGATGAATGCCAAAGCATGCTAATATTTCCTTTTTTCAGCACTAAATTCTTCTATTTGAAATTTTGAACCATGAAGCTGATCTTTCTCTCCCTCTCACTAGATGTCTATTGTCTCATTTTCTGAATGTAATGATCATGATGATAGGTACTGGAAAAATTCTCCATTCAAATTTACCAACCCCCTCCCCCTTCCAAAAAAAAAAACTTATAAGGGACGAAAATTCTTACTGAAAACCCTTGTAAAACTTGGGAAAAATGCAAAAATAGGTATTAGTCATTAAAATACTCAAAAAATTGGAAAGTTAAAGAAATATTGATCAATGTCCAATTTATTTCTACCAAAAATTATTTCGGGGACTTAAACACAACAAATTCATAAAATTGCAATTTTTGAGTGAAAATAATAGAAAAATTGCTATTATCACGAATTGAAAAATGCAGCCACATACAATTTTTTTTGAATCTCAGCAATAAAATGAAAAAACAAATTGTATCATCATCAATGGATAAGCTCTGTCAAAACCCTAAAAAAATTCACAATACGTATTGTGAATTTTTTCAGGGTTTTGACACCGAAAATTTTTCAGCAAAGATGACAAATCTTCTAGAGCCAGATCAATTAGTAAGGAGAGCGAGACGGGAGAGAAACTTATTTTCTCTGGTTATCCACCTCGACTGATAACAGTAAATTTGAAATTTTTCTCGAAAAACGACAGGTTGAGCTGAAAAATGTTTGAAAAAGATAACTTTATACTTGGTTTTTTTCGATGAAATTTTTGGCTGGAGCTTGAAAGGAAAAATTTCACTTCAAATCGAAAAGAGAAACGAATGAGTTCAATTTTAATCAGAAATGTTGAATTTTTAGCCCATCAAAACTTTGAAAAAATGAAATCTGGAACTGAAAACTGCTGAATTTAAAAAATTTTGAAAACTGAAGCTGAGAAAATGGAAATTTTTGAAAACTGGAACAGAAACTGATATTTCAGTTTTTCATCTTTATCAAATGAAATTATTCACGATAATAGGCAACCCTTTGAGAATAGGAAAGATCTAAATAAATTCCAAGGGAAAATTCACCAATCACCGTACTTAACCTTCATACTCTTTTCTCAAATCCATGATAAATACCTCGTTACCTTTACTTAATAATTTTGAAATAGGTACTCCAACAAACCACTTCATCAAAATTCTAATCCCATTTCGACTTCGAACTCCGATCTCTTCACGAAATCCTATTTACATCCCTTTCAACGCATCTATTCACAGCCCACCTATCGACGTTATCATTACACTTTTGATAGTAGGAAGTTCACAGGTTCGACGTTCGCTTCACACTTATCAGCAGTGTGCCCAGATTGGGCGATTTATCGCCAATTGGGCGATTTGAGAAGGTCAATCGGCGACCAAAAATTACCTCTGGCGACTAGTCGCCAATTGGGCGATTTCAGATTTTGATGGATTTTTGCGAGTTTTTGATTAAAATAGGGAGGGAAATGCCTGTTTTGGACATTAAAAATCGAATTTTTCCAAAGCTTTGCCCTCGCTTCGCTCGGGCATAAGCATAATTACAATTATTGCGATATGCTGAAAAAAATCATGGGTCAAAATGATTAAATATTGGGAAATTTTGGACAAAATCATGTTGGGCGACTAATGGGCGACTTGAAATTCTCAAATTGGCGATTTGATCGTCGAAAAGTCTGGTCACACTGCTTATCAGCGCAATACGCCACCATCGACGTTACAGCATCAATCATGTTGAAACGTCTTTACATACGTGATTAACGGGCACGTCACAATAGATAATAAAATTTGGTTAAACGGATAGCTAGGTAATACTATGGGCATTACATGCCTAGTTTATGTGTATGTCTGCATACGGTTCACACGCGAATAGCAAATTAGTACATTCACCTCTTTATAAACAAGCTACCTAAACATAAATTTTCGTACATACGCTTACACACGCACTTAATTTATAGCATCATTTAGCCAACACAGTGTTACGTGTACAATACACCGGTATACACATCTACATTTATATAGCTGATCTATGTATCATGTACGAATAATATAGACATACGAACATCACAAGGAAGCAGAAATAAAAACCCAGCAGATAGCAGAAGATTATCGTTGTTTGAAATTCTCAAAACAAAATATCTCATCGTGGTACTCGAAAATTCTTACATTGTAAACATATTTTTTACGACACATCACAGAAAACTTTATCCAATCTAGAATACTTTTTGGTAAATATGCAATCCTTCAATTCTCATAACGTTATTCGGTCAATACAGTACATTGGGCGAGTATGTCTTAACCTATTAATCGTCTTAGCCGCGGCCGATGGTATGACTACTTCCAATTTATCATGGTACTGCGGTCGCTGTGGGCTTCGAGAGGCGTTATAATGAACACGTTAACACGGTGTAAACGCTTCCCTTTTTCTATTTATCAATTATGATGGCTTTTAATCACGCGCTCTTATTTAGTATACATAAAAATACATTAAAAATTATTATCGAGAGTTCCTTAGCGTTGCTCTTTCTCTCTCGCGCTCGTATGCATTTTCTAGCCCAGCGTGAAATCCATCATTTGAGCAATTCCCTCGCGTATTTCACACTCAACAACGCCGAAACCCCTTACGATTCTCGTCGCAGAACAGATTTTATGACGTGTAACTGACCTTGTTTTTTTTTCCGCCTCCACCCATCCAGTATAATTATCTAATTATATATTATAAATCGAGTTATATGTCTTCTGTGTCGGTTTCGTTTAGCGAGTACATTGTTGCGAGAATATTAGGTGTATGTATTCGCCCCCTGAATATGAGGTTTGCCGCACCTCGGATTAGTTTCCGTTACTGGATGTTTTCGCGGAGATCGGAAACATATTCGGGATACGTTGACCGATGTAAAAGTTAATTAAAGGTAAAAATTTAATAATAGGTGTTTTTAGAGGATGCCAACTAGGGTCGAATTTTCTTTTTGGTGGTTCACAGTGGTCGGTTGAATCGACAGGTAATCAGATTTTCAACTTGCTCGGTGAATCAATAGTAACTTGAAGCTGCATATCTGATTATTTTTTAAATCAATTTTTTTGTAATTTGGATATCAGTGTGGGGCCAAAGGAAGGCAGATTTGAATACAGATTCACGTCTTAATTTTATCAATTCTCTCCAGCTCTAGCCGAAAGATATGAAAGAGATTAATTCGGAAGGAAGTCGGTCAAAAAGTGAGTCGATATTCGAATTCCACGTCTTCAAATTAGTGAAAATCGGTATGTCATACGCCATTCTAATTTTTCAACATACTTTTCCCAAAAATTGGAGGGCTAGGGGGCCCTGAACGGCCTAATCCAAAAAATAAGCAAATATTTTAACTCAGCGCCCTCAAATACCAAACAAACGACAGGTCACACGTTATTTTTCATTTTTTCGAATTTTGACCCTATCAAGTGGGCTAATAGGGGGTTCAGAGGGATGAGATGAAAAAACCAAGCACATATTCGAAATCAGTATCTTCGAATTAGTAGAAACCGATGTACTACATTAGGACCCTCCTGGAGATTCCATCCTGAAAAATAATCAGTCAACTCGCTGTAATTTTTTAGTTTTTCAAATGATAACTTTGAACTTTTATACTCATCATAGATACCTGATTAAGCTTTCATCTCAAAAATTTAGCTTCAAGCTCTAATTTTAAAAAATATTTTCAATTTTTTTTCAATTCTTAACAGAACGACGCGAATAGATTCATCTTGAGCCAGATATGAGCCCTCAAAATTGAGTATCAAAACTTAGACTAATGGACGCAGAATGTGTCAAGTTTCTGATAGATTCATCCCAGCTATCAGAAAAATTGATGAAATTACAAGAAAATGGTTCATAAATTATTTAAAAAATATAAACATTAATCATTTTGCTGAAATGTTGCAAAAGAATAAATGTGGCCCTTCCGTAAAGAAAGGACCTTGTGCAAAAAAATCGATGTTTTCATTTTTATGTGTTTGGTCCAGATTCGGTGCCATTGGGGTTGGAAAAATGAAAAATGAAACATCGATTTTTTTAAAACTAGGTCCCTTCTTTACGGCAGAGTCACAAATGCTCGAAAAAATCGTATGCTGAAATTTCATTTTTTTTCACCATTTCAAGTATACCTAAAAGGTAGGCGAGTGAGATAACGAACCTTGTAGTCCGAACTCATCAGAAAAAAAAGTAAATGAGACTTTTCATTGATTTTTTGAAATTTTTCGTCATTTTTACAACCTGGTAGACTCTTTGAAAACATGATCAATATTTTTTCTCTGCGTTCTCGCTTCTCCCCCGCCAATTCATTTAACATCATGATCTGGGACATCATGGCATCTCTTTTCCACCACGCACCTTGAAAAGTACATCATCAAAAAAATCTTTCGAAAAAATGCTTCGCAGGATTGCAGTCAACATTTTTTTGAAAAATTTATGTAAAATTGGTGGAGGGAAATACTCAATTCAACTAAGAAAATAAAGTGAAAAATTTTTGGTTCTTTCATTCGTTTTTTTTTTCATTTTCTATAGCCAGAGTTCGTACATTTTTAGAATTTTGGGATTTTTCAGACTCAATAGACTCTTCTGTCAACAAACAAATTTGCTGGAAACAGTTCAAAATTTTCTAAAAATAAAAACAATTTTTTTCTCAAAATACTCGAATAAAACTTCTAAAGAAAGTCTTGAAAATTATTTGAAAAATGAATTACAAAAAAATTTGAAAAATGATTGACTGACTTGAATTAGACAATTTCTCAAAATGAGTCATTTTGAGAAATTTTAGGATATATTTCGAAGTACCTATTTTGATGATGTTACGACAATTATCATTCAATTGATAATTTTTTTTTTCAATTCTATCTAAATTTTTGGACCATTCGTAGTTATTTTTCAACAATTTCAAACAATTTTTACAATTAATAATTTCTTTCAGATAATATCGAATAATTTTCATGATTTAATAATTTCTATTCATCAATTTAAGAATTTTTACAACACTTCCGGCGATTTTCAAACTATCACAATAGACTACCTCAGCACCATCACACGAAACCAATCCACCTAAAAATCTCAACCCTCCCCTCAGCCTTTTTCTAATGATGTAATGTCCTATTGACAAGATAATTTTCAAAACCATCAATGCATGCAATACGCAGATTCAAAACCAAGATAAGCTCGTTCTTTTTATATATTTTTTTGATAAGCTATATGAAAAAATGCTGCAAACAGTAATTAAAGAGAATTCGTTGCATATTAATGGTACCTAGAGTTATTATTTTCTCGAAGAACATATAAGCAGTGGCGGAAGGGGCACGTACGTGCTCGTATCAATATTAATTTTCCTTAAACGTGTAATTTTCTAGTTCCTTGAATTAAACCCATTAGATTGTAATCTGCTCATTGATATGATGATTTTTATTTCGATACAAAAAAACAATAGGTACATACGGCGTGAAAAAAAAAACATTATAGGAAGGTAACTGATAATGCCGGGAGTACGACCATTTTAACCCTCTCTTTCTCCCTTCTCGTATACCTAAGGGTAAGCTAAACATATGTTTTGTCCGATTTCAATAATACGTAATCAGATTAACATGCGAATACGTGTTATCTTTGACAATCTAATTTTTCATTCGGCATAGGCGATTACTTAGTGTTGATAACACGATTTGTAAACTTTCAAAGGGAAAAAGAAAAATATATCTTGTCAGGGTATCCAAAAATACATGCAAATTTTCAATTCTATCCCAAGATCTCTCCTCTCAAAATATTTTTCGATAAATTTTCGCTCAATTTTTTCACAATTTCAGATATTTTAGCCCACCCCATCACATCAACTATTCTTTATTAATTTTCTATTCCAAATTTTTTTCCAATTTTCCACCAAATTTCGCAAAATTAGGAGCCAGCGGAAGCACGTAATTCGAAAACAAAGCAAGATGCTTTGAGAACCCCTAGTTAATATCATCTATTACGCAAACGTTAATACAACACACACATACGTACAAATGCACCTGATAATAATTTTACTTAAATATAGAACCCGTCCAAAACGATAATTATAATTGATCTACATACATGCATAAAACCCTCTCATTCTTCAGATCTTTACACACTTTTACAAAGCGCCGTATAATTGGCGCCTTCGTACCGGAGTATTTACATTAGCATGGAATTTTTTTCCACTCTTGGTAAATTGCAGTTTGCAGGTTTAATTTATGCGATAGGTACCTGTTACGTTTCCGTTTTTTTTTTTCATCTTTTTCATCGTATAAACTTTTCGTCTTCGAGATGATTTTTTTCGTGAAGATTGAAAGTAATAGGCACACACGTGTCGAAGAACTTATCAAAGAGCGTATTTTTTTCAAATTATCGCATCCGACAAGGATCCGAACACAGTATTTTCTTTATCTTTTTATCAAAATACATCATTATTCATTTCTTTCATCAATTTTGATAAAAGATGATCTCAGTACACTTTACTCTTTAGGTATCTGTGTATAACTTAGTAAACTTAAACAGCTACAGACGACTTGGGAGTTAATGGTTCACTGAATAGGTAGCACTGATAGGGAAAAGATAGCCGACGTTTAAACATTGGCAGATAATGAATTTCTATATTGTAACGAAAAACACATCAGCTAATCAAAGTAATTTGTTGATATTCTATTTAAAAAAACGTTTAAAGTTTTACGTAAGTATATTATTCCCATTTTAAAAACCTACTTACTCGTGTAGGTATAATTAATGATAAAGAAGCATTTGGTAATTCGAACAAAATTCATTAAAATTAATCGGTTTTTTCAAATTTTAAAACTGAAAGTCAACAAAAATAGCTGATAAAAATTAGGGCAAAAAATGAAAAAAAAAACACATAAGTAATTATTAAAAAAAAATCACCATACAAATTTTTAAAAACAAATGTGACCCTGCCGTAAAGAAGGGACCTTGTGTAAAAAAAATCTATGTTTTTATTTTCATCTGTTTGGTCCAGATTTGGTGTCATTTGGGCCAAAAACGTGAAAACGAGACATCGATTTTTTTTTACACAAGGTCCCTTCTTTCAGGCAGGGTCACAAATGCGGTTTTACAAAAAAAAGTGAAATTTTTCCTCTTCTGAACTGACTCAATTTTTAGTAGTTTTGACTTTCTCTTAGAATCTGACTTGGGTTTCTAAAAAGTTTAGAGGACAGTAAAAAAAAATTACAGAGCAAAAGCTTTTAAAATTTATGAATAAATTTTTGAGATGGCTTCTCATACAACTTATAGATGGCCTCATCTTTATCTCAATTGATGATAGAATAATGGCAATTTCAATATGTCAATTTTTTTCAAATACAACAAAAATCATCATAATCTAAGAGTCCTAATTTGAGAAAAAAAAATTGAAAAATGTTCACTAAAAAAGATCCTACTACAGATATTTTTATCAAAGTATGAATTAGCTGAATTTAAAGTAAGTAAAAAAAAAACATGAAAAGGGATCTTTTTACTCAAAAAAATCACCTCTGGAATTCTTGACAAAAAAATGGGTACAAAAAATGTTTTTTTCACGTTTGGAAAATCACTTCCATGGCGAGAGGAACTTGGAGTCAGGTTTTTTTGAACATAATTTGACTTTTTCAAATTTTCCAGATCTATTATTGGGGGGATGGGGGAGGAGAGGGAGCAAAAAATGATGTAAACTTTTGAAAAGTCGAGGAAAAATCTAAAATTTGAATTTTTGAATTTTGACAGACAAGTTTGTGATTTGAACAATTGAATTTGAAACAAAAAAAAAATGCCAAAATTAGCTTTTTGATGGAAAATCAATGGACAAAATTTCTTTTAATTTGAATTTTTATTCAATTTTCATCCCTCCTCTCCCTTCAAGGTCGTAGTGCTGATTTCAGCTGTTACCTATGAATAAAACCAACAGGGTTCCTTTGAGCGTTAGCTTATAACATCATTCTGTAAAAACAAATAATATTCATTCTCCATTTCTTGTCCATTTAAAAATAAATTTTTCGGGATTTTTTCTATTCAAGGACTTGGTTGTTCGGGAAAACGCGTTCGGAAAAATTAGTGAGAATTCGGAGGGAAATACTGGCTACCAAAAATATAGTTTTTTTTTTCATAAGGATTTCATTAGGGGTACTTGAAAAAAATTTTTTACAGAAAAGAGCTAAAAATTTCGAAGAATTATGCAGATTTCCAAATTTTGATAAAGTATTGAAAATTGTTTGAAAATATGTTGCGTTTTCAACTAAAATTTCATTGTTTAAAAAAAAATCTCAATTTTGAAGCAAAAAAGTTTAAGGATTTTAGAAAATGGACACCGACACCATACTCTAAAAAATTGAATCAGTTGATATTTTAATTAAATCCTATCGATTTAAATCAGTGATTTTTCAGTCAAAAAGTGCTAATTTTCTTTGACAGACAGTAACTTAATTAAAAAATTAATGATTTTCAAACTCCCACAAAAATTTTCCAGAAAAAATGTTCATACAATGATCTACTTTATTCAATACCTTGCCCATTAAAATACAGTCTGATGACAGATGAAAAATTTTCATAAAAACTCCGTATGTAGAAACTTCAAAATTTACTACAATGCAAATTTGAAAAAAATCACTATTTTTCAACCAATAGATTCACAATTTTTTTAAAAAAAATTTAGCAAAATTTTTTCACGCCATTTATTGAAAAACATCCTACAAAACTTGCCATCGACCTTGAATCTCACACCCCATCGCTTCTCCACCCCTACAAGACCTGTCTCTATCCTCAAAGTAAAATGATACTTAAAATGCACATATCATCTCGAAGAGGTTCACTCTCAAACCATCCTATATCCTTCATACATATTCCCACATGGCAAAACACCGTAATTACACCGCACACATATGAGACCTTTAACAATAATTACCCGACCATAGAACAGGTTACCCTTCCGTAACTTCTAATGACGATAGAATTATACAAATTCCACATTATATACGCCTTATGCCGAGAAGACGCGGAGAGAAAAAACAAAAAGAAAATCATTTCATATACCAAGATTACACATACGAAGGAAAAAATTAACAATAACAAGAATCGTTTACTGTATACAATGACCCTAAAAAGTATACTTATTTGTAATTCATTAAAGCGAATCATACAAACTATCATTTATTCATTAGCATTAATGTTATAACGATAATTATAACAGAGATATTTATCTACATGAAATTAAAGTCTTTGCTCTTGATTTATAACTATGTGTTACTTTGAAATTTCATCTGTTTGTGCGGTTTCCGCCGCTACATCGCCAGCGCCACCACCTTCTCAGCGTATATGATCATGCCATCGTTCGTACTATACGAACTAGGCGCCGCATTCATAATTTTTCTCGAGTCGAAAATTTGTCGTTATTCGGTATACAATGTCTTCGGATCATTAAAAAAGTTACATTATTTGAAAAAAATAAGTATTTTTGTCCATTGTCGTTTGTCAAGTTTCATATTAGACTGCTCCTGGCGCACTTTGAACTCGGTGTCATTGTGCCTCGCAGAACAAAATTTCATACATTTAAACTATCTACTGGATTACGAAAAGCAAAATCGCAGCATCAGTGGTGTCTAGTAAATTTCAAAAAATTAAGGCAAAGTGTATCACATGAAAACCCCCTTTCGTTTTCCCCTCCTACTCATATCTAAAAAAGGTGTCAATCATTTCAAGAAAAAAAGGTAATTTTTTGAGCCCGACTGAATTGAGGGTGACAATTTTAACAAAATACGAATTTCAAAGTCCAAAATTCTACTACTTTTTTCCAAAATTTTGATCGTCTGGAGGAGGTAGAGGCTTCCCAAATCCCAATTGTCTCCCATTATGCACAACTTCGTCAATTTACATATTAAAAACGAAATATGAACTTACATCCGTTTTTCTAGCCTCTCAGAATAAAAAGATTGCCTTTTGGATTAAGAATAAATTAACATTTATAGACAAGATCCTTGATTCATCGGGTCAATTTTAAAACATTGATATGTTTCAAAAGATAAATGGGAACTTTGATTAGGTAGGTAGCATGTTTGAAATTTAAAAACAAAAATATATATTCACTCAACGATCCCTCATTGGAAGATATCCCAATTCACAGTAAAATTTTGAGCCAAAACAAAAAGATAAATAATATTAAAAAATTTCATAACTCAAATTTCACGAGCTCAAGTTAATTTCTCAAATTTTGGAGAATTTTTGAAACTCCAATATCACCTACCTAACTCATCGCCCTGAAAAATATAAAAATTTGATCTAACCAAAGAAAACAATGAAAATCTGGCACAGACCCAATCTTTGACCTTCCGAATTAATTGGAAGCAGTTTCAAAAAGGTTCGAAGCTTCCAAAAAATTTTGAAGTTTTATAAAACTATAAAAAAAATATCAAGAAAATGGTTCACATTATTAACTTTAGCACTCATAATCAATTTTTGACTTATTTGATCGATTGAAGCACAATTATCCAAAATTCGTAAATTCGCGTTTAAATTCTATTTTTTTTTTTTTGGCAGAAAATTTTCTTGGAAAAATTTAAAAACACAAGATTTTTAATATTGTCATGAACTTGAAAGTGTAAAATTCATAAACTTGAAGTGGTAAGGATTATTCCTACCTAAATTGCACCAAATATTACCACTTCGCGAGTTGAAATAGCGTTATCTGTTCACGAATCGACGTGAACAGGTACCTATTTCAACAAGCAACGAGGCTAACGTATTATTACGTTATTTATCTGGCAGAAGCTTTGCCTGCCTTTGTCTACTCGCGTACGTTAAACCGCGAGTAGGCAAGTTATTTTCTGCCTCGTTATCGCAAGTTGCTTTGTTCCACTGATGGAAGCTACCATCAGTGGCAAGTTTGGTTGTGCACCGTTTGGCCTTGACGCAACGCAGAGCGTTCGCGTATAGGTAGAAGCCCGTTATCGGGTTTCTTACCTACCTAAGCTGCTATTCATCCCTTCCCTTATCGATAATTACGTGACCGCGCATCTCGGTTCGCGGTTACGTCGCGATGTATTTCTCAGTCGCGCACTGAGTATATTTTTATACACCATCGTAGCTAGACGTTCGCGACTAGTTACATCTCATACTGGCGCAACTGTGTATTGTATTCTTCCGCGTATATTTTCGTACTTGTGCATTTCTGCATCAAGTACAATAAATATTCGAATATCTACGTTGAGTTTTATTTCTCCGCGAATTTATTCGTTCGAAGAATCGCACGCGTTGGTATATGGATTGGTAGTTCAATTGACTTGGATTTGGACAGTTTGAGGCCCTCACCTCACTCCCCCTCAAACCATCCTTCGGGAGCCAGAGTCCAAAGCCGCTCTGGTGCCAAACTCCAACACCAATACAACACAAACAATTACCACCAATTCAAACTTACCATTTGATTTTAGCCCAATCCTCGGATTCCCTTTCGAATTAATGGTACATAGCTTTCGGCCAGAGCAACGGGAAATAAGTAAGTCTCAACTTTAAGCTCTCAAATTAGGGACAATCGATATATCACGCTATCTTAATTTTTAAACATACTTCCCCAAAAGGCTAGGGGTGCACTGAAGGGTCAAATCCGAAAAATAAGCAAATATTCGAACTCAGCACTCTCAAATACCAAACAAACGACAGGTCACACGTTATTTTTAATTTTTTCGAATTTTGGCCCTTTCAAGGGGGCTAATAGAAATAAAGTTCAGAGGAGTCGGATGAAAACGTAGTACATATTCGAAATCAGAACATTCGAATTAGTCAAAATTGATGTGCTACTTTACTTTTTCGATTTTTCAAAATTTTGGTCACAATTGTGGACCCCTGCACGCCTTAGAGGTCTGGAGATCCCATCTTGAAAATTTATTGGTTAAAAAGAGGGTAAAAAGAGCTACTTACTGTAATTTTTTCAGACTTTTAAAATTCAGCTTTTATCTTTTGTTCTCATCATGAAAGTTGAGCTTTTGCCACCAAAGTACTCCCCAAATCCTGGTTGGAATACAACGAATCATTTGTAACTCCTTCCCCCTCCCCAATCACACGACATAGGCATAATTATTACAGCCTTAAAACCTAAAAAAAATCATTTTTGAGCATTAAAAAATCAATTTTTTCTAAGCTTCGCTCGGGCATGAACAAAATTACAGTCATAGGTATGAATAATTTGAGGCGAAAGAGCAAAAAAGTGCCTCTTTTTGCCCCTCTTCCAAAAATTTTTATAATATTTGAAGTCTTGATACTCATTTGTACCCTCTCAAAAAAATCTTCCCACGCCATTGCAAAAGACCAGCCATCGAGTCAGATGGAATTTATTCTTCTCATTCCAGGCCAAAAAGAAAAAAGCAAAAAAAAGAAAAACAAACTATGTAAATTTTATAATCAGAATTTTCGCAACTTTTGCTCCACATCGTTTTCCTTCCTCATCCTCATCTTTCTTTGGAAACATCTCCAAAAGAAGACATCACCCAATTAACCTTCCTCCACCTCTTTTCCTTTCCCTTCATCTTCATGCGTTTTATGGCAACCTCACAACAGTGAATTCTGCGGAACATTATTCCTCCTCATTCATGTCACTTCCTCACAAATTATCCTACAATTGCGTCTCTTCTACGCATCTCAGGTACCTGACGGGATGGTGCGGGCGTAACGCCGGATAAATTAATTTGATAATTTCTCGCAAACTTTGCTATGTACACAATATGATTCTGTCCATGGCAACCTGCAGGTCGACGGTTAATAACGCGTTGTTAACGTACGCATTCGTGTAAATTCGTATACGCTATAATTTCGTACTTATCTCCGGACGAGCTATTATTAAAATAAATTCTAACATTATCATTTAGAAATATATGTGGCTATGCTGCGAAATAAAAGCCTCACATTTATACCTTCTTTCTATACCTCGCATACTCTATCAGCACATATTTTTAGGCACATCTTTCCAGCGCAAGTGTAACATTCTGTAAAAATTTTCTACTTCTATTCTTTTTTTTTTTTCAACTGCACCTACAGAATACGTTTACCGCGACTACATACTCCGCACTTCTGAGTAATCCAACAGTCAGCAATACATATATAGACAGGATATTATGTATGTTATCTGATTCTGATCACGCGATGCATTTCAACAGATTATAAAAGTTACACAGAGAAAAAAATAGGTACATAAAAGATACCCGAACATAGATTATTACCGACAAACAATTCAAAAGTTTTTATTCTGAGAAAAAACGCCTCGCCGCCACCGTCGCGTCACCGTTCCCTGACGTGTTGGCCCAGTGTTCGAGGTTAGATTAGATGTATAGCTTACTGGCTCACGTGAGGTGGTAGCGAATATAATTGCGCCAACGGAATCGCACCATCGCTGTAGGACTTATAATTGTGGCAATTCACACAAGCAACTGCATTTTTTTTTTTTCATCCATCTTTCGAAATATTCATATTCATGCGTCCATCTCTCTCTTTCAATTTTCTCAATGTCATACTGTGAAACATGTTCATATTCTTACTTTTCCAGAAACGAATGTACTTTGAAAGCATAAAATAGAAATAATTTAATTTGTTTAATTTTCTCAACTCATTTAGAAAAATCGTATTATTTACCATAGTTATTTGGCAGATTTGAAATTGGAATAATTTTGAAAGGAATAGAGAAGGGCAATATTTTGCATTATGAGTTCAAATTTTCTAAATTTCAACTTTCAAGCATACCTATTTTGTCATTGATTACGCAATAAAATTTAATCGATTCGTCAGTCAATCAATTTTGCCTATTTCATGCGTCAAATGGATTAATTTTATTGAAAATTCACATCACCTCAAGTAGGTAATTCATAATAAAAACCAAACATTTCAAATTCACTCCGAACTTTATAAAAAATCGTCGTTGATCACCAAAAGTTTCATAAATGTTGCAGAAAAATGATAAAATTTCACAAAATTTATTTTGAAGTATGATAAAAAGAGGAAAAAATAATATCAAAGTTTGGGAAAATATCGGGAAAAGTTCGAAAAATGATTTGAGTTGAAAATCGTTGAAATATTGCTACAGACAATTGTGGAAAAATTAGTCAAAGAACGTAAAAAACATTGAAAAATACGAGAATTTTCCATGAAAATGGTCTCAAAATGATCCTAAAACCAAAAAAGAACCGTCGAAATAGCATTGGAAAAAAAATTGGAGAAATTTCCAGAGAAAAATCGCTGAAAATGAAGGAAAAAATTAATGAAAATTACCTACTGCTAAAGTGGAAAAATAATGAAAGATTTAAAAAAAGTCCAAGATTTTCTTCAAGTAGAAGCTTTAAAAAACGGAAATGATCGTTGAAAACATGAAAATTGAAAATTCATATTTTTTTCGATACATAGTCCGAAAATAAACATCGATAGAATAGTTTCAACCAAAAAAGTACCACATACTCGTACAAAAAATTTTAAAAATTGGAATTTTTGCATTTGTGGGACATTATGTCCACTCATTTTTATAGCATTTCTACAATATTCTTTTATTAGGATTAGATATCTAGCTGTATCTGGTGATTTTTTCTTGAATTATTGTCACTTCTTCCCTTCCTTTTTACCACATTTTCAAAAACTTCCCAACTTACCCCATTCCTCCTTGAAAAATCAACAAGAGATTAAATTTATTACAGAAAATTTTCAAAATTGGAAGTAAATCTGTATTTTGAATAAAAATAAATTAAAAATATAAAAAAACGAACATATTTCTGAAAAATGGAGCTTTTTAAATTTTGCTTGAATTTTGACCCGTTTCATCAATATTTTCACTACTTTCATTTCAATAATAATCATTATTTAAATCACTACTTTTCAAATTCAATCCTTTCACTACATTACTTGAATCATTTTCAATCAGTGAGTCGACATCATGAACGTTAATTGTCTATACTTCCCTAATTTTTTAAAAACATTGGTTAGTGGATCTAATTTTTCGGGAGGAGAAGGAATGGACAAGGGGAAAATTTTCAAACGATTTTTTTGAATTTTTATCAAATTTTAGTCTTTTTTAGCATTTTTGGTCAATGAATTTCATACCCTCTCATTTCTTTTTTACAGTTTTGAGGACAATATTTTCTCTCATTCTTTAGCATTAAATTAATTTGCATAATTTTTTGTTCTCGAATTATTTTTATGAAATATTTCTTCTTCATTTTTGACAAAAAATCGCTCAATATGCCTATATTTTTCAATTAAAACGATCGATGCGATGGGTCAATTTTTACCAACTCTTACGACGAAACGAACCACACTATACCCCAGAAAATGCTCAAATAGCACACACACCAACGCACGTAGACACCCTTTGTTTCTCCAATTTCCACCAAAAAAACCAGAATAAATCCAAGCCAATAATAAACTTTCACAACATCCCTGGATCCAGATTTTCTCATGATCGCATCAAAAATTTCCCAGCCATACACCCTTTATCGTACAAATAGGCACGCACGTATTCACTACATACAATACGTCCTCGAAACTTCGATTGACGTAAACAATTAACAAATCAAGTGCTATATACGCCAGCACAAGTACAAAACCCCATTCAGAAAAAATGCGCCGATGCTGACGTTGACCCTCTGCCTGCTCTAAAACTAGGTACATATTGAAATATACACGACTTAATCAAACCCTTCTCTTTCGAGTATGCCACCCTCTCTAGCTCGGGTCTCACCGGGATAATCTATATATCAACCGCAACACGTACAAGGAGACAAGGTATAAAACAACGGAAGTCGAAATTTATAAAATCGATAAATTAACCGTGAAGATAACCGAAGAAGATATCGTTTGAATTATAGACCAAGTTGGTATTCTTTTTTGGTGTGTTCTTTTATCCCTTTCGAGATAAAGATGTAACTATTTTACTGCGCGCCAGCAGGGTTACTTTTGGGATAACATCCCCATGGTATGCTTCGAGAGTGTACCAGTCCATTAAGAAAAGAAAGACGCCAATACAGGTAGCTTTTTTTCGGGTGCGTGTGAAAGTCGAGAATTATATTTATGTTTTTCCCCCTCTGTATTAATATTAATATCGTATCTGAGTTTCGAAGATGTAAAAAAAAGGGTGACAGATCTTATCAATGGAGTTCTTTAAAGGTCATCTGTGGGAAATCATCAAAAATGTGAAAAAAAAAAACTTTGCTCTTCCTAAATCAGCTTCTGCATCCAAATAGATACTTTTCCACCCACTTGACCAAAAAATTGCAAACATCAGCGAAACTTCGAGCTTCCCTTTGCAAAAATTGACTCTTTCGATAAAATCAATAAAAGCAGCCCGATCTTTGGGTACCTAAATTTCCATCAAATTTTACGACAGTCGACAGCTTTCGAGATTGGGTGCTCCACCTAATATCTATGCCAGCAATCCGGCACCGAATAGCAAAATGACATAGAGTTAGATTGCAAAATCCGAGCACGTGAACGAGCATACCCCTATTGAAATCCGGATCCCCTCTTGGTCAAGTCCATCCTCTAGTGCATCTTTGGTTCAAGCCAGCTCCACCCAAACGGATCCCACTTTTTTCACATTTCATTCAACAATCGCCGCCCTTTTCCTACTCCTTTTGCGAGCTCACCGGTGCACATCGGTTACCTGGTTCGCTGTCCAGAGAGCGCTCTATGGCAAAGCTGCTGACTCGATCTCGATAGGTATTACGGCGAGCATTTCTACGTAGCCGCCGCGATCCGCGTAGGTACCATAATTTCGTCGTACGCTTCTGCCGTGCTCTATAATCCCGTATCCGACCTCGGTGTTGATTTAGTTTATCCGTTAAGCATGCGCGTTTCGGTCACCGTACGACGCTGAGACTGCCCCCTTCGTGTACGTTTTTTCCTCAAAAGCTCGGTTATACCTTTTTTTTCAAATAATTTTCCCCAATAATTGGTAAATTTTTTCGAAATTTTTTTTCTCCATCTGGTTCGAGACGGGAAATTTGTAGCGGTGTGATTTTTTTTCCAATTTTAATTCGAGTTTGATTTGTTTTCGTATGTATTTTACTATCGATGATTTGATTTACCCTGATTCGGTCGTCGTGTTGTTTGAATTTGTTGTACGGTTTATTTTTTTACATTTTTAATCAATTTGATCATATTTTGAATGTTATTGCCGGTGCTCAGTTCATCGTGAAGGATTGAAATTGGACAAATTGTAAGTATTCGATTTGAATTCGTTCTTAAATTTCGAGTTTCATTTCAAAAATAAGTATAAGTTGAATGAAACCTTCCTCTTCTTTGAAGACACCATGGACCTATTTGCTTCTGATACGTATTCAAAGAAAATACTCATGTTCACGTATTCACAAAATGCCATTTTTCGAAGTACCTGACAAGAAATCTTGGCTACGTTATAAAAATAAACAATCAGTATCATAATTTTTGCTCGTCCTTATCGCAACAAGCTGAAATAATTCTCAAGATCGAGATTACGTATTTAAAATCATACAGCAATCTGTTTACAAATACTTCAATATTGGATTCCTTCAATGAGATTTTGTTTACTCAGCTGGATCAGTAAATTTCAATCATCTTATCGAGCTACAAGTTAGCTTGTTTATAGCATGATTCTGATCGTTACTGCTGCGAGTATTCAGTAATATTCCGATAATCTTATTTCTTATTTTTGTTCCTGAGAAAACAAAAATATTATATAGCTGAATACTTGAGAATATCGGCTGATTTAAATCAAAAAAATGATAAGTCAGCATTTCTTTGGAATCTACGGTTTCCTTCAGTACACTATGATAAGATAACGAATACGGATAATCGATTATAAAGCCGGTAGCTCGATCAAATCGATGTACAAATGCAAGAAAGAATTCGTTCAATATACGAAGAAATCGAGCAATGTTATAGGAAATGAGATTACGCAATTACAAAAAGTGTCGATTACATTTTTTTTCTTTAAAATTTTTATACCTTGGATTTATAGCGAATGTCTGCAGCTTCAGCTGTAGCTTTTTACTGAAAAAAAAAAATATATCAAATAAATATTTGTTTGGAAAAAAAGAATAGTTCACTCAGTGTAATTTTTTTTGTATTTTCGGCCAAAGTTGAACATTTTTTTTCAATTAGACATTTTTGAAAAATTCATTTTTCAAATACCTAAATTGATTCAATATTTTTGAATAATTGAAATTTATAAGAAAAATTCGCCATATTATAAATTAAAATTTGAGATTGAAAATCCTTTTTTCAAAATCTGTTGACCTAATTTGAAAAAAAAAATTAGACGCTCTCAAATTTACTCAACAACACAATAAAAGTACCCACTGATCTTGATACCGGCCATAAAATTTCCTTAGGAGCACAACAATTGAAGCTCTTCACTACCTCTCGCCGAATGAGAAACAAAATGAAAAGAATTACTTACAGTTAGATACCCAATCGAGTTAGTGCCTTAAAAAAAAGAGAGATTTTTCAAAATCCGTTTTGAAATACACAAATTTCAAAGTTTGAACTTGAAGTGTTGTCACCCAATTTGTATAATGTCAATTTTGGCACTTTTTCCATGAAATTAAAATGTCATTCAAGGGCAATAACCTAAGTTTCAATTATTTGCCTAATCATACCACGGGGGCTACAGTTTCATGCAGACACTTCTGTAATAACTTATTTTTTGCGGTGTAATTTTTTCATTACCTTTTTGGCATTGAATAAATGAAAATAATGATCCGAAAAATGCAAATTATCTTAAAATGAGCAAAAATAACAATAAAAATAAAAAGTATCATATTCATAATTTTTTGAAACACATCCCAATAAATCTTTTTTTGGTGGACATATTTTTTCATGATCTTATTACCACCACCCACCAAATAATTAACTACAAAATGCTATTCACTTCGAATAAAAAAACTGCCAGAATAATTGCGTTTTTTGTAAAAAAAAAAAAAAAAAAAACAAGGAACACCATATCTTTACCTATCTATTGAAAATTTGGACTTCGAAGAATCACGTAGGGAAAAAAATTTAAAAAGGATTTTCGCACAAACCCTCGTTGTTTTGGATGGCAAAACTTGAGAGACTGGAAAAAATTAGTTCCCAAAATGCACCTAAATTTTTGAAAAACACGATATGAAACCTAAAAATATTTTCATCTTTCATTTTGAGAATGTAGTTTTGAACATTTATTTCATTGAAGACGAACATTTTGGATTACATTTGAAAAACAAATTTTTTCAACAATGAAAACAGGTAAAATTTTAGCATGAATGTCTAGATTCGACTGAGGGTTCATTATTCTTCACAGCTTCATTCGGGTATCTTCTATTTTTTTTCATTAATTTGAAAAAAATAAACAAGAAGTTTCAAAATTTTATGAACACAAAAACAAACAATTTCTTTTTTAAAAAAAATTATTAAATTCATCGAGCAAACCAGTGATTTTCTTAGACTCTTTTTTTTTGTAAGATATATTTGCTGATTACGTTTTTTTGTGCTGGAAACTGAAACTGAATCATTGATTTTGTCGTCAAAATATTGGTTTATGTAAATCCGATTAAATCTAGACTTCTCACAGACGTCAAATTCTAAAAAATCTAATAACATAACATTTCAATTTTAAAAATCTTTTTCTGGAAAAATGATCATTTTAATTTCGCTCAAGCCTATCCAGTTTTTACTGAATAACGTGGATAATTTCCAATTTTTCAAGAACAAAAATTTTGGGTGTTTTTTTGTAACAGAACCTTCCCTTTCCTCCTCCCTGCTCAATTAATTTTCTGAACATTCCACGTACCATACAAAGTTTGCAATTCAGCATTAATGAAGTTTTCCACCTCATTAAGCTAATATCCTCCTCGTGAATACAATTTTTTCAGAATAAATTTCCAAAAAATTATCACAACAATTAAAAAACCAAATGCAAAATGCATTCCTTTTTATACTCAGTAAATTGCATGGAAAATTTAAATTTTCGACTTCTAGAGTCTAGACCTGGACTATAGCGAAATTTAAATACGTATCTGAAGAACTTTTTCAAATTACGAGAAAAAATTTCCAAGATTTTCGCCTCCAGCTTATTCATTCCATTTTGAAAACAAATCACACCATACTGTAATCAAAATCATTCGCATATTTCACACCGATAGGGAAATCACACTCAGAAAATAAATAATCGAAGGAAGGTAAATCGAAAACAAAAAACTCGCAACGATATGGGCGACTAAATACTGCTGACAAATCTAATCTAATAATCGTATAAACCTAAACCTAATCTGGTAACGATAAGCATACACAACAGAGTAAACAACTATTCCAGCTAAACTTCATAAACTGTATAATTATTGAATCACTAACGTCAGATTTACGTATTTGATTTTCAGACACTCGCAGATGGTGTTTATGCTGAATTCGCGGATTGCATTTCTTCGCTACATCGGACGCTTCTTAAAATTATCGTCGTGTACATTGCGAGCAAATTGTAGCAAAAATTAACCATTACAATTCCAACAAATCGGTCCAATTAGCACCGATGGGAGTGTATGAAGGTTTAACACAGGTTAAACCGGGGATGCATTGGGTAAGTTATTTCAATAATTCTTTTTTTCATTTTTTTTTTAAATTCTTGTATTCTTATTTGAGCTACTGAGCTAGTCAAAAATGGATATCACTGCTTGATCAGTAATATTCAAATTTTCAAAATTTAAATTGATGCCATGCTATCAAAAAATTATTCATTTTTGCTAAAGATGAACTCAGAAAAAGTTTTGAATTTTGTTTTGAAAAAATATGCTTATCTAGAAACTTCATTTTTTAAGAGATTTCAATATTGTGAAAAATGCAGGATTTTAATTTCAATTGCAGGACAAAATTTTGTCATATTTTTGGGGGAAAAAATTAGAAAAAATTATTTCAGAACAAGAACTCTAAAAAAAGGAAAATTTTTGAAAAAAAATAAAAAAGCGTGGAAAAAATGAAAAATTTGAAGGAAAGTGAAAAATATTTGCAAAAATTGAATTTTTCGTGAAAGATGGAATAAATTTCCAACGCTCAATCTAAAAAATCTACATCGGTCTGTCCAAGCCTAAAACATATTTTTGAAAAAAATTTTACACTTTCTAATCCAAAAAATCACTCAAATCCAATGAAACTCAGCCATTTCCTAAAAATCAAACCCCTGCCACAATTTCCTCTTTAATTTCAAAGCACATACCAAAGTTTCTCGGAAAATTGGAACTTTCAGTCCACCTATGATCCAAACCTTGACTAAAAATACCAAAAATCACCTACGGTCTCTCAATGGGATTCCAAACCACCTTTATCTAAACCGGAAGAGAAAAATTTGACAATGTAGCGTGAAAAAACTCCAAATTTTTTGTCACTTATTACGGCTACAAGGTCGTCTACTGTGAATGCTGTAACGGGTACAACTCGATTCTATAATTACTCGTGATACGCGCCGCGCCGGCCTATATCGAGGATGTGAAATCGACAATTTTATATAAATCTAGCATTTCCTCTCTCTCGGTCGTTCGTTGTCTTCTTCACTTCGCGTGCATATCCACGAATTCATAAAAAAACCAACCAACAAGCGACTATTAAACTGGTTCCAGTCGTATATTCCCATCATTCTAATACGTGTATGGACGTAAAACCACGTTGGGGGTTGATATTTCCATAATCTCTACGAATTATCGAAGACAGACTATTTTTTTTTAATCTCACGGGAACATAAAACGTAGTGCTTTGAAACCTACTCTGCGGGGAAATAGCAAAATTGAATGCTGGGCTACTTCCTGTGATCGAAATACATCTATGACAATTTGAAAACTGTGGAGTCGGCATTTGATGATTCGATGAATAGAAATCACCCTCAGATTTCTGAAAGATTAGGGATTTAAAAAAAAAAACCACTCGGTATAGACGTAATATTTCATATTTTCACATTGACGTAGAAAAAAAATTTAAAATTGTACACTCGGTGAAATTGATAACGATCAAAAAATTCTTGTTTCGTGCGTCACGATTATTTTTCGGCTAAATTTTTCGCAAATAAAATTTTTACATGTTTTTTTTTGAATTATGTAAAGAAACGCATCCGTAAAAAAAAACATTTCCTCGCATTCGATGTTTTTAAAATACTTGAACACGAACCACAATAATAACACGGGCTTGCATTTTTTCAATTTTTTTCTCCTTGATCAATCCTGGTAGGTGATTTTGATAAACCTTCTTGAAGTTAAGTTTGAATTTGATTATAGTTTTTCTTCATCACGCCAGTAATTTTCATGACTTGAATTTTTTATCATAGAAAAAAATTATGTTTTACACATTTTTTTAATTATTTTGACACTTCAAGTTGATTTTCTATAAGGGGAAAAAAGAGAAAAAATAATACTTAGAATAAGTTATGAAGCGTAAAATTTTCTTTTTCTGTGAAGTCAAATTAATTTTTTCCAAGGAAGCAAAATTTTCAAAATATTTCAGCAGAAAGATCAAAATTTAACTTTCATTTATCATTGATAATACCCATCTCCAAAATCGAGTCTCCTAGAAAAAAACGAATTGGAATGTACAAAAAAAATTTTTTACGCTCTGCAGTACGTTCTACTCATTTTTTTGACGGCTTGATTTTTCCAGAAAATTAATTCTTTTACATATAATGAATCATATTTTCAACATTTTTTTACTCGAAACAACTGAATTATCACAGACTAGCAACTGGTAATTTAATAACTTTTCCTGCGTAATTATAATTCTAATTTTTGTGATTCTGACCTAAATATTGGTACTGAGTTCGAAATGATTTCAATATTTTTTTCAACTGGAATATTTTGTTGAAATTTTTTTAGCACTTTTAAAGTTTATTTTATGAGCACAGGAAGGAGTTTGACTTTGAACTTTCGGCTAAAATATTTCATATTCCAAGTTCCATAGGAGGAAAAAAATTAATTTATTGTTTTCTCCTCTTTCATTATCAGTGAAAATGATCGAAAAATAACCGGAAAACAGTCGAAATTGCGAAATGGTAATAAACCAGTAAAAAAAAAACTGGAAATAAAGAGCGAAGAAATTCTAAAAATTAGTGAAAATTCATTGAAAAGCCGGTAAAGTATTTGAAATTCGTTGAAAAATTAGTAAAATTTGTTTGAGAAATCACCAAAAATCCGCTGAAAATCAAAAAAATTGCTGATTTTTCTCATATTCTAATTTTGATTGTTTTTCCGTGACTTTCTGCACAGATTCAAAATAAGAGAACAGAAAAAAAATCACACAGGGCAATTAAAAGTTCTATTTTATTATACCAATATATTTTTTGTATGATCTTCCCTACCCATGAAAAAAATCCACTTCAAACATAGGCGTGAACCTTCTGAGTAAGGTTTGCCAGAACTCCCCCCCCCCCCAAATAAAGCCAAAAATATCAGTGTTGAAAAATTTTCATAATAAATTAAAAATAATATTGAAACAAAATCGGAATAAAAGGAAGAAAAGCGGTAAAGCTCTGAAAAAATTTGATTTTCAACGTCCAAAAAAATCAATTTCTCAGATATTAATGCTTTAAGAATTCAAAATTTTCATCACAAAATATATCCCTTGGCCTTGTACTTCACTTTCCGACGTCATTGATGTGGAAACTTGAAATATCCGAAGGTAAATGGGGGGGGGGAGGGGGAACCTTTCTTCGTAACTTTGTCTCAGATAGATCATAAAATTGTGTTCATGCCCGAGCACAGTGAGGGCGAAGCTGTGAAAAAATTGGATTTCTGATGTCCAAAAACGACCATTTTTTTCATACTTTAATTTCGTAAACTCATCCGAAAATATGGTTACCAAATTTTGTATCCATTTTTTCAAAAATTATTTAAGGAGAAAAAGACACTGAAAATCTGGGAATAGGAGGATCCTGGAGTCACGCCTGTAACTTCACATGTCATTAGAAAACATGTCAAAAAAAATTGAAATTGCGAAAAATCCCATTAAAATCACTCATTATTTCAAACAGTATTTTCTATTTTGATCCGATTAAACATAAATTCCATCATTTCTTTACAATTTCACGTTTCGCCACGATGTAATTTTGGTCTCGATACCTCAATCTCAATAAAAATTTCACTTTTTTCGACTCTCGATAATCTACGTATCGTCAAAAGTTCACTTATAAATAGTACTTGAGAAATATTTTTTTCAACCTGATAGCCTCACGATAAGGTCTCTGATAATTCTCATTTGATAAGCGATGCAACGTTCACAACAAAATTTACCTACTTCTCGTGCATCCTAAAACTGCACTTTACCACCTTCTTACTCGAAAACAAAATTCCTCGTGATTTCGCTTCAATTCAGACATTTCAGACCCACTGTTCCATTCCCACACATATTTCATTTCGCAAAATCTTATGGCACTTATCATCTGTACCATATTCATCGTCTGAAGGCCAAAGGCGACAAATGACAATCTGTAACATTGCCACATTATGTTTTCATCGATCGAAGCGTTGGAGACTAAAAAGAGGGAACTTTTTTTCACCATAATTCATAAACCCATTGAAGAAAAAAAACCATCACACGTGAACGCCATTTAATACCACACAACAAGACGGTTTACGACATCACATACCCTAACACTACCACCACATTACACGCTACTTAACCACATTATTAATTTTTAAATATAGATCAAAGTGTCATTTTTTTTACGACTATGGTCCTTTTTGACACTTCCTGCGATGCAGCATCTACATCCTTCTCTCAATTCCATCGAAAATCGATTATACAACAGCGCGAAAAAAAAAACTGGTTTTTTTACACATTTGGAAGACCATTCGATACCATATAAACTTGGATAACATCTAAATCCTGCGATCGCCTTACAAAACTAACAATAAAGGAATTAGCATCCGAGAAAGAAATATTTTCATATCTACGCCACAATATTTAATACGATTCGTGTAATAAAATATGACAAATTATTAACGCAGCCAGCTTAATACACAGTCATTAGCTCGTTTACCTATAAACGCCGACGTTTTGCTCGCCCCACTCCATTCCCCCGCACCGCCGAAAATGCCGCGCACCGGCTTCGCGTAAACAGGTTACGCGGCCGTCGACGGTGCCGCGTACCTATAATTTGTTCGTCGAAGATTGAAAAATTATATTACCTGATTATTCAGCATAAGGTAGCCTAACAGCTTCGACGGTAGTTATATCCTGTCATATCGTGTACCGTCGTTTTTTTTTTTCGCTCCCTCTGCATCAATGAGATCGTACTTAACGCTTGTCAGTGAGAAGTAAACTCAATATTTCTCACTCGGACACGACCTATAGGCCAATTCGCACGGTATATACCGTAATTATTGTCTCGTCGGGGAGTGTTGAACGTGCAACCGTATAAGGCCATGAGGTGAATACCAGGATCAGTAATGCGAGCTGTTTACTCCTTGGCATGAACACGCGATTCGAGAATTTGAAAAGAAAAAACGACAGAAAATTGGATTCGGTTAGTTTCAATTCTGCGAGGAAACGATTCATCGCAGCAGATGATATTCTTCTCCGCATGTGTAAAAATCAACTTCGAAAAAATGCATAAAATGATACCAAGACGATGAAAAATTATAAATTTTGAAATGAAAGTTCACAAATTTTCCTGAGCACAGTGCTTTCTAATTTCTGAATCAGTGAAAATAATAGAAAATCACTGAGATACAATCAGAACTGCAGCACAGGAGAACATCAATGAAAAAATTTTCATTGAAAACAAATTAATGAGAAAAATCACTGGAAAATCAGCGAAAAATCACTAGAAAATCAGTGAAAAATCATTGGAAGATCACTATGAAATCGGTGAAAAATCATTGCAAGATCACTATAAAATCGGTGAAAATCACTGGAAAATTAGTGAAAAATCACTAGAAAATCAGTGAAAAATCATTAGAAGATCACTAGAAAACCGGTGAAAAATCTCTGGAAAATCAGTAAAAAAAATCATTGGAAAATCAATGAAAAATCGCCAGAAAATATGTGAAAATTCTAAAATTTATAAAATTAGCTGAAAAATAAGTGGAATTCTTTCAAAAAAATCAGTAAAAATTGGCTGAACATCAGTGAATTTCGCTGGGTTTTCCTTCGCTGTGATTATGACTACTCATCAGTGACTTTTCACTGATTCAGAATGAGAAAGTATAGTGCACAAAACCAAACTATGAAATCAGAATAGTTTTCACTTCCAAAATTAAAAACTTGATATTTCAGTCCGAATAAAACGAAAAATCACCAATAAAGAGTCGAATTTGTAGCACAAGAAAAATCAACAAAATCAACAGATAATTGCGAATTTTGCTGATTAATATAATTATACTTAATTTAAAAGAAAAATAATTTTTTTCTGTGAATTTTATCAACTGATTCTTCATTTTTTTTCCTCGATTTTTATTCAACGAAGAAATTCTGTACATTGATAAAAATTATCGAAATTGTGAAAATGAATGATTGAAAAAATCGGCGGAATTCGCGGAAAAAATCAGTGAAAGTCACTGATATACAGTTGGAATTGCAGCATAGAAAACAGGACGAAATTAGCAATAATTTGATGGATAATTTTGAATGAATTTTCTAAATTGATATTTTACTGTTTTTTAGGATATGTTACAAAATTTGACTGATTTTTCAGTGTCTTTACTGATTTTAGTGATTTTCATTCATAATATTTTTGTAAAAAAGTCTCTTTGTGTCGTGATTCAGATTGTTTAAACAGGACTCAGAATTGAGAAAACGAAAAAAAAATTCAACGTCTACTTCCAAATTTACCAATTACCCAGTGCAAATCATTGAAAATATTTGAAAAATTTTCTCTAATAAAAATTGGAGCAAAATACGCTAAAAAAATTGGAGAATCCTCTGAAAAATCGGTGAAAATTTACTGAAAGTCAGTCAAATTTACTATGCGTAAGTATGTTTTTTAAAATACTTTTGTAGATTTGTTCAGATTTGAGTGCTAATGCAATGTTTTAACATTTCAACTAGTGATTTTTCAATGATTTTGAATAAAAATCAGTTAAAATTGTAGAACAGGAAAAATTAGTAAAACCATAATAATGTTTTGGGATTTTTATAGATTTTCAGTTATTATTACATCAATTTGCAAGGAATTTAAAAGATTTTCATTTCAGAGATTTTTTTTCATTTGTTAGTGCTGCAATATTCTGCTCTTTCATTCATAAATCAGTGAAAATCAACGAGAATCACTGAGTTACAGTCAGAATTGTAGATAGGAGAAAACCAGTAAAACAATTTTTACTGAAAACAAATCAGTGAAAAAAATCACTAAAAAATCAGTGAAAATTCAGTGAAGTCAGTAAAATTTATGAAATTAGCTGAAAAATCAACGAAATTCATGAATTTAGTTGAAAAATCAGCGAAAATTTACAAAACAGTCAGTAAAATTCATGAATTTAGCTGAAAAATCAGTAAAAATAAAAATTCACTTAAAATATTAGTAAATTTTGCTGATTTTTCTTGTGTTGCAATTCTGACTGTTCATCCATGACTTTTCACTGATTCAGAACGAGAAAGCACAGACGTTTTTGGCAAGACCATTCTCATCTCATCCCTCTTCTCCGAAAAAATTCCCTCATTGAACTTGAAATCACAAGCTCTCTTTTTTCACAAAATTCATCACAGATATTTCGACGACCAGCCCCAAAACGCTCCCATTCAAGTTCAGTTCTCAACGCAGTACCAAATGAAGGGCACCATGTACGCGGATTTTTTTAAATAGAACGCATCCGCGGAACATATTTTACGATTGCTAACATGTAATGACCTAGCATTTCGTGCACATGTTAGTTTGCGGTTACATAACGCCGTTACATTTCCGGTACATAGAAAAAAAAAAACAGTTTGTCTATACCGCCGCTCAATACCGAACACGAGAGGGAGCAGCAACATTCTTTTTATCAACTTTTTCAAAACCCACAAATGAGCACTCGATCAAACGACTGAAAAAACCATATGCGAGATATCCGAAATTAATAATCCTACCTGACCCAATTATTCGAAAGGGTCTCGAATAATAGTCCATAGGAAGTGGTAAGCTTTTTTGGGAAATAATCGTCAACTCGTTACACAACTGGGATATAGGCCTCCCCCATCGACACCAAAAATAACGCAGACACAGCACGCGAACGGTGCACCGCAACGTTTCGATAAATATGTTAATTTTTTTTTCTAATGAGTGACTGGCTGTTGGTGTCGTCTCGAAACCAGTTAGTCTTAATTGTCGTCTGCGGCTACGAGTGCGAAAAAAAATTGAAAATCTTGGAATATATTGTCTTGATGGCGCAGATAAGACGACCGAAGATGGCGAATTAACGTCAAATTCGTCATATACGCGAATACCCGGAAAACCTGTACCGGTTGTTCGCGCGTTCGATCGTAAAATATGATACTTTTTTTTCATATATAGCGTATTAATTAAATTATATAAATTCGTGGCAGATGAGTTCGCTTGTCTGAATTATATTATAGCTTCCTTATTGTGTTTTATCGGCCATAGCACCCGATTGCAAATTATGATTCTGGTCGCAGCTCTCGACCTGTTTTTTTTGCAAAAATATGTGTACCGCTGATCACCAAGTTTGAGTCGATCAAACGAGAGTTTTTCAGATAGGTTTCCTTTTTGGTAAATTTTTCAATACATCATTGTGGAGAAGTCATTGAGCTGGAATTCTCCCATACAAATTTTCAACCTTCTAAAACCATTAACGGCGAAATTATTGGTCTTTAATGTTGTTTCATTAAAAAAAAAAAAGGGGAGGTCAAGTTTTGGACTGCCAACCTCCTCCCCCTCTCCTCTAGAAATCAACAGTGAAATAAGTTTGACACGTGTGGCAACAAGATACTAAAATTAAAATTGATCAAAAAATTGAAAAAATCAAGCAGCTGCAATGTTCTGTTCTCGTATTGGAAAAATTTTGCTGGATTTAAATCTCCTATGCTCATGGAAAAATTTCAAAAAAATTTCTGTTCAGGTTCCACATTCGCTCTTTTTTTTGAAAAATCTGAAAAAAAAAATTTTGAAACTTCAAGTAAATAAAACAATCACGAAAAGGGTGTTTTGACCAGCTGAATACGAATATGAGATTGGTTCTTTCGGTAAAAAACGTTCAAAATTTGAAAAATCTGCTAAAATCCGAGATGGATGCTTCATCGATTGCGTTTCCAAAAAATAAATCAGAAATAATCGATTAATCAGTGCACAATATTTCAGCATTCTTGATTGGTCAGAGATATGTCACGTCAGAAGTTCAAATTATTTTGATTGGAAAAAAAAATTTACGTCACCTGACACATATAATTTGACCAATCAAAAAAATTTAAAACCCATCTTCAGTTAATCGATTCTGGTCTGGTTATTTTGATGGAGGGGGGAGGGGGGGGGAAGATGAGAAATATTAAAATCGTGATCGTTTCTAAAAATTATTACAATCATTTAAAAACAAAAATACAAGTTTGAAAAAACTAAAATTTTTACTTCAATATATTAGGTGTTTTTTTTTTCAATTCACATTAGGTAGTGATTTTTCACTGATCTTTCAGCCAAAATTATTGATTTTTTTGTGAATTTAAGAATTAATTTAAAAAGAGTGATTTTTGACTGAAAAGTCAGTTGAAAATTATTAATTCCTAAAATAAAATAATCAAACTGCTTAAGCAAAGCGAGAGCAATTTTTTTTTATAAAAATACTGCCTGAAAAGAAAAAATTACACTTTTTTTACATTCAAGTATGTAATTATTGAGAAAAAAAAGTGATCCTAGAACAAATGTACCCTCTTTACCCCTTCCGCCGGGCCTGAATAGCCCAAAAGTTCTCGAAGCCAATTCTACCCCTTATCCAACCATTATTCCATTGGACATGATTGAATCGACTCAAAAAAGCAGAATTTCACGATTAGACTACTTCAAATTTACAGAATATGTTCCCAAATCAATCTACAGTCACAATACATCATCTCTAATATCCTAGATTACCCGGGTGGTGGATCTACTCATCTCGAGACCATAAAAATTCCAAACACGTACCCGCACAGTCCCGATCAACGCCAGATTAGCCCTCTGCCATACCAAACCCTTTCACAGACTACCTTTTACCTACCTAACCCACAAACCACACACAGACACACCTCATCCAACTATTGATACTTCACCAACATTGCCTAGGCACCAAAACCAACGCTAAGTAATTAAAAGTACACGGTGGCTAACAACTTATTTGCATATTTGCGTTCATTCTTGAAAACATTCGGATCTCGTGTTTGCATATTAAATCAGTTCGCTGTCGTTTTCTTAACGCGAGCTGGTCGAAAAAAAAAACAAATAAAATAAACATCCCGCTCGAAACCTTAAATTAGACGCAGGTATAGCGAAAATTTAGCGAACATTGAACTGATTTAAATTTGACCAGCACCCGAATGCGAATCTATTTAACCTTAAGCTCGCGTTTCGCAACCTATTTCTCATCTCCCCCGCTTCTGCTGTCATCATTCCGATAAATTTATTCGTTTAGATTTTTTCTTTTCGATACAGCATCGAATAAAAATTCGAGCATTATAAATCAATTTTCGAATGCGTGAACGATAAACACATATAAATAGTTCTTTCTCTCCGGCACTCGTCATTATCACGGTGCGTGCAACATCTTACATCATATGTGGCTCTGGCAGGGGGCAATCGTCCGCTGTGCAGGCTTGTCGGACACACATTTGAATTTTTTCCTCCGTTTTTACACTTTTTAATCTTATCGAAGTTTACAAACAATAGATCATCTTTGGACTATTTCTCACAATACCAGTTTAAAACGTACGAGTCAAATCGAAGGCAGCAGCGAACCGAATCTCATGCATCGAAATTTATTCTCATTCGCGAGTACGCGCGGCACCTCTCGAATAAATTACTCGCGATAAACAATAAATTCTCGCTAGTAAATGAAAAAAAAATTCTTCCGATTTTTATCGATCCACTAATCGAAAGTTGTTCTGGACATCATCGACATTTATCGAATCCACATTCTCGCGGCCACGTTTGCCATCACCAGCCGTATCATCGCGATCTTGGATTAGAAAAAATTTCCTAAGGGTTTCTCAATACCACGTAACCCGGGGGTCCCCCTTCTTCGTCCATCTGTTCGCGACTCGGCGTAATTTAAATATCGTCTTCGATGCTGCCACCGGCTACATTGGAACCTTGAAGAAGCATAAACATATCCGCAACTTTTGTGAAATTTTCTACATAAATTATTCGCGCTAGCGCCGCGGAGACAGCGTCTTTCGGTCTCGGTACGTATCTGTGCTCCCTTACGTGGACGTATGGCGACGATTTTATAATCGTACCAGCGTTTCAGGCGCAAACGACCTTAAAAATAAGAAGTACTTGGGTCGTCGCGGCTGGCGATGCGCATTTCTCGCGTCGCCGGCCATCTCTATGGCGCGTATCGATACAGCATGTAGACGACAAGGCTGTCGAATGCGAAAGATCTTCATAGTTCAACGATCAAAGAGCTTTTGCACCGTGAAATAAACACAAAGATCGCAGTTCCAAGCGGGCCTGCGAATATGATTATGTCGTTTCATGTTCCAACATCTTCGATCTTCTCGCTCCCTCCGAGGAGTATTTCCCGGTCTCTCTCTGGGACTTTTTATAATATCGAGTGAAAGGATCTGTGTATAATTGTTTGTGATAGCGTCAGCGCATAACCGAGACATCTCGCGTGCTACTTGATCCATCTTCGTATGTGTCCGATGGTTACAGTGTGTGATCGTTGCGGTTTCAAGTTGCAGCTCGGGAGATAATCGTCGAAATGGATGGTAGCAGGTGTCGTAGGATGATCGTCTAATTTCATGTTGGATTGCAGGAGGGTGGGCTGATCCTATACTGATCATTTGTGTCACCAGAGAGCTGATTAGATCGATTGATGATGATTTCTGGAAAGGGCAAAAGGATGGTCATAGGCGATGTCCAGGAGAGGGCAAAAAAATACTCACGCGTAAATCGTGAGTCAAACCGACTTTTCAATTGTTTTTATTTATGGTATAATGTTATTTTACAGGTTTTAAAAACCAATAAATTATTAAACATTTTCACTACACCACCTTTTTTTTGGACATCCCATACACTTCTTTTTAACCACCTAATATACTTTTGTAGCTTAACACTGACTTCTTCTGCCGTCATGTACATCAAAATATTATTTGCTCAACACTAATAGACCAAGAATTTGCCAAACATTTTCTTTGTCCCCCTTATTTTCAGACATCCTGTTTACTTCTTTTTGGACACCTGGTATACTTTTGCAGTTCGACAATGGTTTCTTCTTCCTTCATGTTCATCAAAACATTATTTGCCCACTACTAATAAACCAAGAATTTATCAAACATTTTCATTGTCCCCTTTTATTTCAGACATCCTGTATACTTCTTTTTGGACACCCAATATTTCAGTAAAACATTCTTTTTTCCATCATGTTCATCTAAATGATGCTTCACCAATAATGAGGCCAAACTAAGATTTTTTCAAGCAGGTTGAAGAATTTTTGCTAAGCATTTTAATTAAAAGATTTTTTGGACACCTTGTATACGCATTTTCGGACACCCTGTATTCTGCATCTAGGCAACACTATTTTCACACAGAATTCATACAAAAAATACAAAAATTCATTTTTCTCAAAAACGTTCAAACCGATTTTCATAAAAGTTAAAATCTCAAAACTTCAGCACTATCCCCACATTTTAACTTTTTCACCTACATCCTAGAGCTTATAGTTTCGGAGTTTAATCAAGGACAAAATCCATACATAAATATATATATCTATATATATATAAGGAAACATGAATTTGAAAAAATGGTACAATCGTGTTCCCAAGGACCCAAACCGCAAAGAAAACCAAACCCCGACCCCCAATCGCTCCGAGCCAACAAATTTAGTACCTGACTTTTCAAGAAAAGTCGGTAAAAGAAGCAGGAGGTTAGAGATGACAGACAATCTCAAAAAAATTATCTATTTTTTAGATTTTTTTAGATAATTTATTGAAAAATACCACCCTCAATCTTCTCAGAAAATTCTTATTTCTTCATAAAGGCAAGAAATACGTATTTTTCAGATTCATCTTCGCTCATGCTCAAAATAATTTTTTATAATTTTCTGGTATCACCAATGTTGTCAGCTATATTGTTTGCCCCTCTCCTCTTCTCATTTTTCATTCTTTCATTTTTTTTTATTTTTTCATTACCAATCACTCTCATCACCAATTTGAACAAAAATTAATTAGTAAACTGCAATTTTACAATTTGATCAGAAAACAAGCAAAGATGGTTTTTCGATCATTCATTTTCAGCTGAAACAACATATAAGGATCCGAAAAATCCAAAGAATCTAAAATAAAAAATCTTTTCATTGCAATTTTGAGAAAAATCATTCAGTTATACCCAGATGTGAGCAGAGGAGGAGGAGTCCTCCTCCAAGCTCGAGGTTTTTAAGGACTCGTATAGGGCTGATAAGTTAACCAGAGTCTCTTCACAGTGTGGGCTCTAAAAGCGGAAAATTTGGCCAAACTACGTCTTATCGACGTTCAAAAATCATTTCTGGTCTCAATATTCCTTGGATGGCCTTGGCCATGTCATACCCATCAAAACAATGTCATTCCTCAAAAAATTCTACACATCTTTAAAATTTTTCTTTCCAATATTTTCGTTTCAGAAATCAAAAATTAACCCAAAAAATATGCTTCAAGTTCATCATACTTACATTTTTTATGCACATATACACGCAAAATGAAATCTACGATTCTGAATCAATGAAAACTCCCTCAAATGATTTTATTTCTAACGAATCTGTGACTAAATTAACTAAAAATTGTGATTTTGACTGAAAATTAAAAAGAAATAATTGGTTTCAAATACTTAGATAAATTTTTTTTGAAAAAGACAAGAATGGGTAGTAAAAGTTTTTCAATTCACAATGAAATAGTAGAAAATTACAATAATTGATGCTAAAGTTTGTATAGGAACTGATAAAAAATGAAGTGGAAATCGTTCAGGATTGTAAAATAGAGACGAGAAAACAGATAAAACTAAAGTTTGGCATAGAAATCTAAATCTTGGATTTTCCTTACTGTTTGAAAAAGATTGCACTGCAAAGAGTGGAATTCACCTTCATAAACTTCGATTTTTTCATTAAGTACGAAGACAAATTTTAATTAAAAACATTTCGTCTATTCCTAAATAATCATTTCTGCCTTTTATAGAATCAAAACATCATACTTTTCAATAATTTTTCACCATCATTTCACTCTTCTTTCTTGAGCAACTGAAATATTTTTAAAAATGACGAAACATTTTTCTTTGAATGTTTTTTCCACGAAAATATAATTTTTGTTCCGTCTTCCCCCACTCTCCATCGAGAAAAAAACAGTTTGATCAAATGATTGAAACGATGAAAAATATGAATCTCCGGAGAGCAAATTATTAGTCATTTGGTGGTACTACGCCATATCTACAATTATTTTTCATACTTTTCAATTCTGAATCAGAGAATAATTTCAGATTTGGGATTTTAGAAAAAATTACTGAAAGTATTTTACATTTTACTGAAACATTGATGAAAAATTCACCAAAAAACACGGGGTTTTTGGCTGATTTTTGGTGTGTCATAAATGCTCTTATACGAATCTTGGACAATTTTGAATACAAACTTGTTAAGATTTTTTGAAATCAATTTCGATCTTACATAACGTTTTCAAAACTTTTTTGAGACTTTTCATGCCTTTCATGATTCCCTATTAAAATTACCTAGTATAGGGAAAAAATTAGATCCAATGGGATACAAAAATAAATCCAAATACTTAGTTTTTTTTCTAATGCATGTGAGAGTACCAATGCGGTATCATTTTGAAGCTTAAGGATCAGTGAACATATTTAATGCTTCAAATCCGGATTTGATTCAATATTGGATGTTTACTGTCCTATTCAACCACTGGAACACAAAATCTGTTGTTTTCCAGTGGTTGAATAGTATTCAACCACTGGGCAATTGATGATAATTCCGCGATGCCAGTGGTTGAATATCAATTTTTTTCATGCAGGCGTTGACCTTGGGCCCCCAAATTACCAAAAACATGAAATACTTATATTTTTTGTTGGGGTTTAGGCAGGATATCAATCGAGAAGGGCCAAATCCATAAAATAGGCAAACATTCTAACTCAATGCCCTAAAAAATCCCACAAAGGACGTGTCGCACACTATTTTTTTCTCTTTTTTTTGAATTTCAACTTCGTCAAGGAGGCTGATAAGAGGGTTCAGAGGAGACAGATGCCTTCTATTTGAGTGTTACGATCTCATTTAAAAAAGTAATTAGTAGAAAAGAACCTAAAAAGTCCTTCTCTTAATAAAAATTCCAAAGGTTAGTCTCCACTCCTTATGTATTAGGATCGCAGTGAGGGCGATTCCGTCACTAGACCATCAAGAGAACCCATAAAAATGTTTTGAGTGAAATTGGAAGACCCAATGTACTTGATTGCTATAAAAATATTCATTCAACCACTGGGCAAAAATTCTATTCAACCACTGGAAAAATGAAAATTTTAGTATTCAACCACTGGGCAAAACAAAATCAAAATTCAAAAATCCATATCTGTGGTTCTATTCATTTATATGGCTTCAAATTTTTATCACATGTATGTTGAAGCCTCTAGATTAACTTTACGAAGTTTCAGCGCTTTAAATTAATTTTTAGTTGTTCTATAAGGAAAAGAATGAGCATACCTCCTTAACCATTCAACCACTGGCACGTTACCTTAAATCCAATTAAAGACATTTTTCTCTTTGAACTGAAAAAAGTCGGATCTAATTGGATCCCAAATTTGAGAGAGTTATGAAATTAGATCCAACAGGATCTCAAAAGTTAAGAGGAGCTGTGAAATGATACAATTTATTGAATCCAATTTTATTTCAATTCAAGATTTGGATCTGCGTGGATCCATTTAAATTCAAAAAACAGCGCATTTTCAGATCCAATTGGATCTAATTTTTTTCGGGTATGGCTTTCAATTTTTTTAAGCTCCATCATTCATTGTCTGATTTCTAAAAAATTTCAACTAAAATATATCAAATGTCATGTTTTTTTCGGAAAATTACACCAATTTTTGGAAAATACCGATTTTTCAATAATTTTTTCTTTGAACGAGAATTTCTTACTACTTAATTCAAAATGAGAAAGTGACTTCTTAGATTCCTTCATACGGAAAAATATCAATTTTTTCTCTTGAATCATTTAATTGCCACTTTAACACAATTCAAGAGCTCTGAGCTCTATTGTAACGACCACCTCATCCCACTTGAATTCATGCCTCAAGACAATTCATCTGTCACCGAGACATGTTTTGATAACCGAGTCATTAACTCGTATTTACAAAAGTGATTCTTCTTCCAAGCCCCAAAGACAAAGCGAATGTCACAAACCACAACATCGACCCTTTCGACTAGGTAATTCTGGTCTACATTGTATACTTATCACCCTTTGACCCCGGGCATCTTCGAAACCCTCCACAATCGTATATTTAATGACGCGACGCACAAGTTTAAACGTCGAATTAGCAACCAGAATTCAAGAGGAGCAGCCCAGAAGCGAAATTTATTAACTACATAACTCACTAATTTCTTCGGTGTATATTGGCATCATTCCAGTACTTTAGACGATTATTGTAGACCAAAGAGACGATTCTCTGTCACATGTTTTCTCGATGCATTATCTTCATTCCACTTCAGACACATCTCGGCCCAGCAAAGGATTCTTACAACGCACACGTCGCCAGCTCGCAATGAATTTTATACCCAAAAAATTCGACGACGAATCTTCACACGAGCGTAAGGATCTTACAGGCGAATCGTGAGTTTTCGCGGACCGTGCACAAATAGGACACAGATCGGTCGGCCGTCGGCGCCCGGCCATCGCATCGGTTTCCTAACGCCAAGAAAACTATACCTATGTATAGCAAATATGGTATTCTTAACGGGAAATAATTCTGGGATAGCGTATCCATATCGCAATCTTTTCGTAATATATGGGTCACTGATATAATAAGTCATTTTGCTTATCGCTTAATATACATCGCATCGAGGTGTTATGGCCAGACTGGATACGTATTTTTTTTTTATTGATACATCTCGGTTATATGCGTCGCATCCTTTTATATCGTGTCAGAGCGCAGTCTGCCCGTACCAGGGTCCGGATTTAGGAGATATTTTGAAAGAATCGCGTCGCGGGGTGCTGGAGGTCAACGCTATTGCGTTATTTTGCAATTCTTCATTTCTCTCCCGACGAATTATCATCAATGGTCGATTAAATCGTCGCATATGTCAGGGTTGTAGCGGAAGCTGCGTTACATAAATTTCCATATCGCTACAATAACGTAAATCGACGAACAGGGTGACCCAAAAATTTCGTAACCCAATTTTTCTTCTTATTCTGTACGAAGGGTTGCCCAACGTAGGTCGTCAAGAGACAACGTCAATATTTGGAGCACCAGAAGAGGGTCTATTGAGGAGATGCAATGTTGTCAATTCCATAAAAATTTTGTTTGTGAAATTTTGACCCTTCTAATTTTTATTTAAAAAAAATTACCGCGTAAATGTTTCAGTAATACGGTAAATTACCGTAAATATTCCGGTAATTACGGTAAATGTTTCAGTAATTATGGTAAATTATCGTAAATGGTCCAGTAATTACGGTAAATTACCGTAAATGTTCCAGTAATTATGGTAAATTACCGTAAGTGTTTCAGTAATTGCGATAAATTATATTAAACGTTTCGGTAATTACGGTGAATATCATAGTAAATATTTTGATAATTACAATGAATTTTTATCAATATGTAATTTACAATAATCATCGAAATATTTACGATAATTTACAGTAATTAATCGTAATTATTAAAATGTTTACGGTAATTTACCGTAATTATCAAAATATCAACTCAATTTTTTTAAAAATGACGTCAACAACGTCATGAATGGAATTTTATTATTCATAGGACATTTTTTTTTTCGAAGCAATTTTCAAGTAGCATTATTTTCCAATCACCCTGTATTCACCAGAAAGGTAAATTCTTGGAGGTATATTTCGTAATCGCGCCCATACTCGCGGTTCACCGGTTTCTTTTGCCTTCGCCCAAACCTCGCGCCAAAAAACCCTCTTATGAATTATTATTCGCCACTTATCTTTTGAATTATTACCGATTATACATTGTAAAACAAATTCTCGATGTTGTCCGAGGTGTCCACCACGCAAACGCGGTAAATTTCAGTACAGAAAAATATATAAAAAAATACCCGCGTGAAAACCGCGCTCCGCTTCGTGATTTATATCCTTCTTCGTCACACTTCGCAACCGAGCGCAACAACCTGATATTCGGGGTGGCAATAAAATACCCCTCAGGTGTAATCTGATACCTGGACATGGGCTTGCTGTACTCTTCGCTCCTTTGTCCATCCGTCTCCATCTAGTTCGCTGCTTTTTTTTATGTCTTTCGCGCTGCTCGTAACGTTTCGGATAATTTTCATAAATCAAAGCTATATATGATATGGAAATTAGCGCGCTGCGTCCTGCGTTGCTCACGCGCGGATACACGCGTCATTCCTCTTTATTTTTATGATTGATGAAACCAGATTTTGGGAGCTATGAATGTAGGTACAAGTGCATTCTTCGGGTATAGTTTAGGTTGAATTTTCTTTCTCAAAGATCGTAAAAGTGACCAGTGGAATGCGTAATGCTTTTGAATTGTGGCGAGTGGTCAGATTTCGTCTTTTGTTCAGGTCTACAGGTTGGTATATTTACATTTTTATTGCGTTTTTAGCAGCCCATGACTTTTTTTGGTAGAACTTGATAATTCTGCATCAGAAATGTTGGGCAGGACTAATTCCAAGTTAATTAATATTACATATCCAATGGAGGAAGAGTTGAATGGAGAGAGACAAGAGTAAAACCTGACCCAAGTATTGAAAAAAACTGCATTTAAATATTAGAAAAAAAAATAGAATGAGGAAATTTGCAAAAATGACAGCATATTATTTTTTACGGACATTTTTACATTTAGAGTCGAAAAATTGGAAAAATTTCATTTTGAATCATGAAGTTTGAGAAAATCTTCATTTTGGTTCCAAAATCAGAGTTGGGTCGACGTTCACAAAACGAACGAAAAGTTCGTTCACGTTCGTGAACGAAGACCTAAAATGAACTGAACGAAACGAACGAACGAGTATTTTAACAATGAACGAACGTGAACGAGTGAACGACCAAAAAAAAGACCGAAAATGAACGAACGAACGACCCAAACGTTCGTTGTTTCGTTCATTTTTTTAAAATAAGAACGCTAAAAACGTCTTAAAATGAAAGCCAATAAAAATGATGATGAATATTTCGCGGTATCATTACATCAGTGATTGTACTGAGTGATTGTGATGGTGAATTTGAATTGAATTTTCGATTTTCGAAGCTGACACGAGGTAAATTTATCTGAAAAAAGAAATTGGAAATGAGGGCCTGAGAAACATTTGGCTATGTTAATTCTTCTGATATCTGATTGGAGGTGATCATTAAAAGTGAAATTCTTATTTTTAAACTCTTATTTCTTATTTTCAAAGTTTGTAAATAGACCCTTACCTTATGAACTTAGACACGTTTCTGGTCATTTTACAAACAATAATACATAAAAAAATATAGTGAGAAGTGAACGAAAAAGTCGTTCACACTCGTTCACGTTCACGAACGAAAGGTCCAATTGAACGAATGGAAACGAACGAACGAATTTTTCAGCAATGAACTGAACGAGAAACGAACGAATGAACGAGATTGCCGCAACGAACTGAACGCGAACGCGTTCACGAACGACCCAACTCTGTCCAAAATAGAAGAAATTACATGTAAGTAAAGCCAAAAAACTAAAGAAAATTACATTTGAATTTTGTTTGAAATGTCGTTTTTTCTGCTTTTTTGAATTAAAATGTATGTAATTTTCATCATTTTTTAAACTATACAATGCAATTTTTTCTATATTTGATCCAAAATGACGATTTTCTCAACCTTCATGATTCTGAAGTTATCAAATTTGGAATTTAGATTGAAAAAATGGAAAAAGTCTACTTAAAGCATAAAAAAAGAGAAGAAAAAGAAAATTTCAAAGTCAAATGGTTGAGAAAAATTACACTTACAATCAAAAAAATTGAATCAAACTTCATTAGAAAGTGAGAAAATTCACTTTGAAAAATAAAATTTAGAAAAATTGTACTTCGAGTCCATTAAGAAAATTTTTAATCAAAAGAGTGAAATGGAAAAGCATTCGAAGTTGGCAAAATTAAAAAAAAAAAATACATTGAAAATTGAAGAAAATCTTACGGTTTTCATATTTTCATATCAGAATCTCAAATTTTTTTTAGAAAAATTAAATTCCACGTCGAAAAACTCGGAATAGTTGTATTTCAAAGGGGAAAAATAAGAAAAATTGAAAGTTAAGATTTACAAAACAAATTGTGATATTCTAAAATTAATTTATTCTCAAGTAAAATTCCAAATTTTTTTCTAAGTACATATATGGTTGTTATTAGGACAAAAAAAAAATTGAAAAAACTGACTACATGAAGTGAAAACAGTGAAATAAAATTACTTCCAACTCGAAAATTGAGAAATTCTGTGCTTTAGGTTGAAAAAAAAACCTAAAATGAGTGAGTAACAAAGGCTTGCCTTTTTTCAAAAGTTTTCTGCTCTCTTGACTTGAATCAGTCAAAATCTGAAAATTGCCTGATTGAATGAGACTGATTTATGTCACTAATTATCGGTGAAATTTCACAGTCCATCAGTGAAAAATTACTGATTGAAAAATGAAATTCGCCGATTGAATCAGTAAATTTTCCACTGATTTCTACTCGCAATCAGCGTGAAAACCCTTATCAAAATCATCCATTAAATTTCAGACAGATCATTTCTGTTTTCACCTGTGTACCTAATGGACTTTCAATTCAAATTTAAAAAAAAGAAAAAATTGGAGAAATTCTCTTCTAAATCAAAAAATTGCATTTCTAGTCACAACCTTGAAAAAAGCTCCATTTTAGGTATAAAACAATGCACAGAATTGGAATTAAAATTGAAAAAATCGAAAAAAACTTTCATTTCTGTTACAAAAAATTACATTTAGACTCATAATATCAAATTTGTTTTCTTCCAAATTCAATATCCATTCAAGCCCAAAATACAGACGACCCACTGAAATCTGAAAAAATTTCATTTTCAACCAAACCTTGGCCAATTTCTCATCAAATAAACATCTACAAAGTTTCACTGGCTCGAGCCATCACCAACACAGGCGCGAAACCCAATCCAACAACATATAATTTTCGAGCCTCGCAGTTCGGTTAAAAGTTAAAATTAAGACGTTCATAGCGATTCGAAAAGTTCCGCCCTTCCGCCCATTTTGTATCGCGTCATTAATTCGTTATCGTTGCCGCTTCTCGAACTGCTCTTAATTAACCGAAATTAATTATCCGCGAATAGTACCTCAACATTCATAAACAGCGTATTATAGATAGCAGCCTAGGTATACGAGTTACAGGTTGCATCATTAAGTTGTCTTTAAAATACCTCATACGTTCTGTATGTACAACCACGCGATACCTCGATCATCTTTTCTTACTACGAATAGACGAGTCGGCACTTCAAGAGCTTTTCTTTACCTCGTACCTACGCTTGATACGTTCCAAATAAGATAAATTATTTATCCTCGCCTGGTCGCGTTACGCAGCAGTTTAATATGCTTCAAATTCTCACCTCTCTTCGCTCCTCTGTCACTTTTCCTCCTCGGACATAGATTCTCTGCTGTTCGACTCGCCAGCACCCCTGAATCTCGGTATAAGGATCGCGATAAGCCGACAACTCATGCTGCGTTTTAGCCATCGCACGTCATTCATCACACGCTAAAATGCCTGCTCGTCGTAATTCCATCGTACTGGCGGGTCAACAGATATTTTTAAGAACCCCTAGGTGGACACGGACAATTATTTCGTCTTTTTTTTCCTCCTCCCTGCCTCCGCCGGTGTCGCGGTTCCCAGATTTATATACATTATTATTATTATACGTATAGTATAAACCTAAACGACACACATTGCGGTGTTCTATCCGATGTAATAACTTTTAATGCCCCCCTTCGTATCGGTTAGAAGAAAAAAACACTTCATATTATACTAATAAATACGTGATTATATTTGCATAACCATTTTTTTTACTCTGTACCGCGTCTCTCGCGCGCGCGCGGATTGTTTATGACGAATATTTACATATAAACGACAAATATTAAGAGTTGAATTATTGAATTCGAACATTCTTTGTAAGCCAGTAACAAAGCCGAGTTTAAAGGAGTATCGTAAATCGTCATAAATACGTACCCAGGCTGCCGTCCGGGGCAACCGTACTATTGCCATAAGTCAACATCGTAAATTTTTTCACCTTTTTTGCCCGAGCAACTCTATTACTTTATTGAGCTTTATTACGCGTGTTACGTCATTCTTTGCTAAGCAGCGACACCAAAATTTATTTCCAAGCTTTCTCGAGTAATTTGCAAACGTCAACTCTTCATACCCCCTCCGTAATCGGATCGATGTAGGTTTATGCGATAATACGCGTATCTATTTGTAGGCAACTTTATCGTATGTTGCTTCGAAATGAAAAATTATACGAGAAGGAAACATGAAAGATTTGTCAAACTTTGGCAAAGTCGATCGAGTTCGAATTTAACGTAAGAATGTACGAATATTGACGTAACACTTACCTCGGCAACAAATCAATCGCGTTATTCGGTCATTGAGCCATTTCGATCGTGATCTTTCTTTCGTATATGACTGATTGATTGAACTGGCCATTTTTCAAATTTTTCCAATCCAATTTTGATGGCTCCTGCAATGAGAAAAAAATACGTACAACATTAAATGATATCGATGCGATTACTTCATTGTTTAATTCGGTCAGAAGAAGTCATATGAACATGGAAATATAAGTTATGTGTATCATTTATTGATTTCAAATTTCATATCGTCAAAAAAACTCTCTATAAATTAAAGTAAGTAGATGAAAACTGTTGAATAAGGACCAATGGAGAAGGGGTGGAGGTAGAGAGTAAATCTAAAATTAAAATCAACGAAACAACCGTTTCAAATCCATTCGACCACTTTTCTGTAAAATCATCAGAACCAACGCGGAATGGATTTCGATCGACGAGAATTGAGGAGTAATTGTAGAGCTTTTTTCTGAACTGGACTAACTTCAAAGTTCGTACACGAGAAAAAGGACTTTCAACTATTTTATTTTTTTTTTTTCAACTGCTAGTAGCTAAAAAATATCTATACATCAGCAGCTCTTTTTCTTACGTACAATTTTTAGACTAGGGCCATTTTTGAAAAAAAAAAAACAAAAACTCTTCAATTGACCTTTAAGAAAAATTCTATGAAAAGGTCTGACAGGCAAAAATTGTGAAATTAACCATTACTCATGATTTTTTGTCTTTTGATTTAAAACAATGACTTCCACTCATATCAAATATTTTCAAAACAATTTTCTAATATTTCTCAAAAATGATTTTCCGGGAGATTTCTTTGATTTTGAATCGTCATTTTGAAGGAAGCTGATTTTTTATGATTTTTTGGGGACATTGAGGCACATTCCTCAATACACAACATGGTTTTTAAAAAATAGCTGTGAGTTTTTTTCAAGAAAACATCGTTTAAAAAAACATTCAAATTCTTTTTTGATGAATAACAGGTAACTAATGAATCTTTGCATAGGAATTTATCTCCTATGGAATTCAAAAATTTGTTTGATGGCAGCATCATATCCAGAAGCCTATAAAAGAACCACAAAGCCCAATTATTAATGAAATTTAGATACTTATTTCCAAAATTTCCAGTTAAAAAATATTGAATTTTTTAGGAAAAGTTTTTGGAGCACAAGAGGGTGAAAATCGGCCATCAAGCCAGTTTTCTGTTGTTTTTCAGTATATTTTCAAATAAATTGTACTCATTTTTAGGTTAGAGCGAGAGGGAAAAGGGGTAAAATCAAAATTAAGTCGCTATTCGAATTCTACGACCACAAATTAGTGACAATCGATACGTCACACGTATTTCAATTCATTAAAATACCTTTCTCCAAAATTGGGGGACTAGGGGAGCACTGAAGGGTCAAATCCAAAAAATAAGCAAATATCCGAACTTAGCGCCCTTAAATACCTAACAAACGACAGGTCACACGTTATTTTTCATTTTTTCAAATTTTTACCCCCCCCCCCTCTTAGGGGGTTCAGAGTGGTCGGATGAAAAAACCTAGTAAATACATATTTGAAATCAACGCCTCCAAATTAGTAGAAATCAATGTGCTACTTTACTTCTTCAATTTTTTTGAATTTTCGTCCAAATTTTGGATCCCTGTACCCCCTCCCTCAGGGGGTCTGTAAATCCCATTTTGAAAATTTGTTGGTTGAAAAATTGGTAAAAAGGGCTATCTACTGTAATTTACTCAGATTTTTATATGGTGGCTTTCATCTTTTTTTTTCTCATCATGAAAGTTGAGCTTTCATCGCCAAAGTTCAACTTTGAGATTTTCAAAATATGATTATCATTTTGAATTTCCGGTGAATTTCCTTTCAGACTCTGCAAACAGTTTTTCCCCAAGTACAGCCTATCTTGAGAAAGAAGCCTTCAAAGTTGGGCAATTCAGCTAAAAATCGTATAATTGCAAAAAAAATTCGAGGCCCGTCTCCCCGCCCCTTTTAGGGTTAGGGAAAAAAAATCGTGGTTTTTTGAATAAAGGACCAAGAGGAACTCGTAAAAAAAATGAGCCAAATCGGAAGACTGACTATATTTTTGTCCTATTTTAGTATGGAATAGCAATAGCCCCTTAAGGTACGTTCGATCCTTGGAAAAATAAGTCCAGAAAATGACTTCTGATTGATACGGAGGGCTAAAATTTTGAGAATCCAACTTTTGAAGAAAAACGCGTGGAAAAAAATGCACCTGAGCTAAATTTTCTCGTTCCAACTTCTTATTGAACATGAATCATCATAAAATTGCTATTCACAGCTCATTCGAGCGGATCTGAAATTGAGACTAGCCCACGCAGTAATTTTTTATCGTTCAAGCACCTCGCAACAGTCGCTGATTGGTTGACGAAGAAAACCACCGTACATTGGTACTTACGTCGCGACGAGCATTTAGCAATAAAAAGACCCGTTTACGTAAGCAACCCAGTTTTTTTTTACCGATCGTCGTTCGTGTGATTTATGTGTACTATACTCGTACTCGTAGCAGGAAACCGTTCTATATCGATACGCACGCAGACTCACGCCGATAGAATATTAATACCTTGGAGAGCACCATAAGATGATGAGCAATTCTGCCAATGCGATGAGTATGGATCGATCAGGGTGACTATGTCAGCGATAAGTGGATGACTCTTGCTGCTTTGGTCGAGTTGGCATTCTTCAAGCTCGAATCTCGAAAAGTTACCTTTTTCAGGTGCTCAAATCTCGTATAAGGAGCGACCAGAGTGGCGCAAAAGGCGAAGGTACTAATCAAACTTGACGTAGCACGTTACCAGCCTATAGCCACAGCAGGCGCCTATGAGTCAAGAGATGCGGTATTGTTTATGTGAAGAGTATAAATACATGCCTGCCTACCTTCGTAACGTCTCTATTCGTTAATGTTACATAATAACGTCGAAAGGGGGTTGTGGCGCGCCGATAAAAATAAACAAAAAACCCAAAGCAGCGACCTTTTTTTTTTTAGGGTAACTGCGGATACGGAAATTCGACTATGACTAGTTGAAAAATTGGCGCGACTGGGGTGTTCGATCTCGATCAGGGTCTCTAAACAGAGGGAATTCTTCTATTGAAAGTGACAGTTGTTGAAAATAACACAATGACACGCACATAACCTGGCTCAGATAGGTATTCCGCAGCTATACCACGACTAAAGGCTGACCACCAGTTTTATACTCATGTCGATCGTACGTACGAATAGTTTTGGACCCCGCGCGGTGCGAACCTTTTCGCCTTACGCGTTGATTTTTTTGTTAAACTAATACCATACCAGGGTTTTATATACGTAAACGTTTTAGCTGGATATTAAATTCGATGAAGTGTGCAGTCGGTCGACGACGTCGTTTACCTGACGCCGCCGATGAATTTTGGTTATAATATTACACGGATGTTTGTGTGATCTGAGAAGCCAGCGAGATAACAAGAGGATTAGCAGGATTTTCGGTGGCGAGAACACGCGTAAATCTGAATCCGTAATCCGATGTGGTCTATTTTAATTTTTCGCAAAGCCGTTTAAACCTATTTCAGCCGGTTTGCCCGCAGTGTTCGTAGGTTTTGTGCAGAGCCCTTGTTAACACAGTTTTCTTGCCGTTTAAGTCTATAAAGTAGCCCGATTACAATGCGATCTATTTTGTGGGCGGATGGCAGCAGCTTGGGGTTAATGAGCTGTGCGTGTGAATGCTATTGAAATGTCATCGATGGTTAGAAGATTTCGGTAGGTAAATATTTTAGACGGTGTGATGCGGAGGTTAACTCGGGGTGCGTTTTTAATCGAAATTGTAAAGATGTGGTGACAGATCGGCAGAGAGAAGTGGAACGAGGTTTTTGAGAGGGTGCAGTTTGACGAATTGGTAAGACGTGGTGTAGGTATACTGGATTGAGAAAAAGAAAATCCGCGCTATTTTCATGTTTTTCATATGATTTTCATGCCCGGTAGACACCATGTTGACCATGTTCTAGTAATAATTTTGATAATTACGGTAAATTACCGTAAATTATGGTAAATATTTTGATAATTTTGGAAAATTACCGTAAATATTTCATAATTATGGTAAAATATTCACCGTAATTTACAGAAATTTACCGTAATTGCAGAAAAATTTACGATAATTTACCGTAATTACCGAAACATTTACGATAATTTACCGTGATTATACGGTAATTTACCGCAATTACCGAAACATCTATGGTAATTTACCGTAATTATCGAAATATTTACGGTAATGTACCGTTATTACCGAAACATTTACGGTGATTTATCGTAATCATCGAAACATTTACGGTAATTTACCGTAATTACTGACTCATTTACGGTAATTTACAGTAATTACTGACTCATTTACGGTAATTTACAGTAATTACTGAAATATTTACGATAATTTGCCGTAATTACTGAAATATTTACAGTAATTTACCGTAATTATCAAAATATTTACTGTAATTTACCGTAATTATCAAAATATTAACGGTAATTTACCGTAATTATTAAAATATTCTTGTGTTTACAGTGAATCATTGAAAATATTCTAATTTTGACATTATTCACTGGATTATTTTCATTTTGATTTTAATTTAGATCTTTCTTCTTGAATCTGAGCCATATTTTTTGGCTTATTTCTATTAGTAGTTTAATTCGAATTTGAAGTACTGGTTAAGCTCTGCCAGAGCCAAGCGAGGGCAGAAATTTTTTTAAATGAAGTTGAAAAATAATTTCAAAGTATTTCGTGGAAAATGATCAAAATGCGTGCTATTTTCATGTTTTCATGTCACTCTACCGACTTCAAGATATTTTCATGTTTTGCATGATTTTCATGCTCGGCAGACGGCAGACGCCGTGTAAAATGAAAGATTTTTAATCTAGGGGAAGGGATAGTGGGTGTCATAATTGAGCTAGTGGATCAATAAAATTAAATAACGTTGAAGATTTCTTTTTTTTAGAAAGTCGGTGCAGAAAAAAAAAACTACATAAATTTTGTCCGAATTCGTTAAATTTGTCACAAAAAAGAGTAACTTTTGGATTAGGGCTTGGAATAATTGAACGAGGAGAGGAGCTAAACACGTGTTTTAATTTTCTTTTCAATCGTTCGATGATATTGATAATCAGATACTATTATTGATTAATCAAATCGAAACATAATTGACGATCGCGGCGCCGATTCCAGTTGATTTTGGGGCATGAAATGAAATATTACATCAAATTTTGAAGTATTCTACAATTCTCAACAAGAAGCAGCACATGTTCTTAATTGATGTACTCAGGTATGCGACTGAAAATTAATAAAATTACGTGTTTAGAAGAGTCATGGAGAAATATTCGTGATGTAACTCACCGGATAGGATTTTTTTCCGAATATTTTTGATTTTTCATAAATTTGAATTTTTTATTCATTATTGAAAATTTTCTTTGAAAATGGGAAAAAAAGTGTTTTCGATAGTTTTTTTTTTTCAAAATATCTTCTTCTTTGAGGACAATGGCGGCCCTAAATTGGATTTTAAATTTTAAAAAAACATTTTCTAAAATTCATAATAAGGGGGTACTGCACACTTTTCCAAGATAGCGTAGTGGATTCTGGAAGAAATGAGGGGGAGGGGAGAAATCAAAGCCAGAATATTTTATTTCAACATCTAAAGCACGAATCAATCATAAGACTGGCTTTTCAAAGCCCAGTCAAACATTGACAAACATAACACCTAAAAAAATTCCGAACTTGAATCTAGTTTTGCATAAAGCTCGATTCGCTTTTCTTATTCGTTCGCCGACCTCGGGCGCAGCATCGTCGAAACACAATGGCGACGCAATCCATCACGTCATCGCGGCGCGTTGACACCGATATATGCGTACGTATTCCGTTCGCGGGCAAATACAACTTATTGGTATAATACCGGAGACCCCTCTAGTTCGCTATCAAATACCGTAATACAACTGACGAGCTGTCGGCTGTCGGAGCTGACTTTGAGCCATTTTAATGCTGCTGCGCGCTGCGGTCTCGGCAAAGATGTGGTTTTCGCTAAATATGGGCATAACAATTGTCGCGCGTATCGCGGAGAAATTCTCTCATAGATGGCCGCCGGCTCGTATTATTATCTAGAGAAAGTCCAATAAATCGAAAGCAAATAAGTATTTTCATTTTCTAATAATTTCTGTTACAGCAACAGCATCAGGACAGACATCAGATGCTCTTCGCCGCATACGATCCGTCCAGAGACCTGAGCCCGAATTTGCCAACCACCTCGTGCCAAGACTCCATCACCAGCCTGTCCGCCGGTAGCGGTGCACCATCGCGGAGTAGCAGCAATAGCGGTTGCAGTACGCCCAATAATACCACCAGAATTGGCATGTGTTGCACGTTCAAAGAAGAATACGAACCGAACGAGTATCCCAAGATTCCCTCGGCCGGCGGTTGCCAAGACTGCGGCCAACACAATTACCCCAAAGAATTCAACAACCATAGGCCAATTTGCAAAACCGAAAACGACAGTTCTGATTATTACGATTATAAGAAACCGACGTCGAACGAATACTCCAACCAAATAGAGAGCAAATCCGAGAATCCTATTGGGTCTCCGGAAGACGATATTTTGAAAATGTGCGCCGGCTGCGGACGCCAAATATCCGATAGATTTTATTTATACGCTGTAGATAGGCAATGGCACGCGTCGTGCTTACAGTGTTCGCAGTGTGCCAGAACCTTAGATCATGAAGTTACGTGTTTTGCCAGAGATGGAAATATTTATTGTAGGAAAGATTATCAAAGGTAAGAAAATTTTATAATATCCAACTCGTATAATTATAATAAATAGTTGGTATTCAATGCATGAAGTGGTAGAAAAATTTAAGGAAGATTCCCTCACTCATGAGCCTCAATTGAATTTTTCAAAGTAGAATCAACAAACATCATCATTTGTGGTATTCTAAAGAGCTCAATTCCAACCCTAAGAAGTCTATTGAGGGAAGTAAAAAGAGTTGAAAGGGTAAAAAATAAACTGTTTATACATTTAAAAAGTCCAAACATTCTTACAATCACAAAAAATATTCAACAACCATTTAAAAGAGCTGAAATTGCCACGAGAAATCACATGAAAAGTACCAAAAAAATCTAATAAAATGCAGAAAAAATAATCAGTTCATCAAAACCGATTGAATTAAGGAAAAAATCCACAAAAATTATCGAAAGAATCAAAAATGTAAAAAATCACAAAAAAAAATTCAAAAGTGCAATACAAACTCAACGAGATGAATATTGATGAAACCCTCATAAAATTGCATGAAATTTTGAAAAAGTTGGTAATAGAAGAGCTTCTCATCACTACTTTCAAATTTCAATTTTGAGCTGAAAAAAAAGGACAATTCGGGTTGAAAGATTTTTAAGGTGATGATTTTTTTGAGAAAAATTTGGCTGTTGGTTGAGAAAATTTTTTTAAAAATTGTATTCAGAAATTTATGATTTTTGCATTTTTAAATAAACCAACTATTCTGTACGTCTCAGATTTTGAATGCGATTTTTAAATTTTGCAAGGTCAAAAATTAAAACAAATTCATCAAATTTTCAATTCTTCCTCCACAAATTTTTAATCAGCTCAAAAATTCAACAATTTTATATTTTTTTTGAAAAAAATCAATTTTATGATTACACGTGAATAAATCCTCAAGTGTTTCTACGAATTTTCTCAATTCAATAATGTACACAATTTGGATAGTTCGATGCTAATTCAACAATTTTCACAAAATTCTGATCAAGTTTGGAAAATTTTACCAATTTTTTGATAAGTTCTTCAATTTTTAGACAAATTGAGCGAATTGGTCGAACTTTTGTGTATTTTTCAAAAATCATTACCTGAAATATTCAAAGTAAATGCAACATTTTTTCAAATTTTTGAACATTTTTAACTAATTTTCGAGAAATCTTGACAAATTTGTAGCTCGTTGAGGTTTCAAACTGACTTTTTCAGTTCATAAAAACTTTCAAGTAAATTTCTTTACGTAATAAATGAATTAATATTGACAGACAGAGAACCCAAAGCGAAAATTTCTCAAAGAAAGTCAGAATTTTCGCAAAAATTTTCGATTTGAACAAAATTTTGTCGACTTAAAATGCAATCCTCCCAAAATTTGAGCCAGCCCAAGGTACGTATCCAAGGAAAGGGTCACGGGAGCCTCCAGCCCCTTCTTTAAACTCAAAAAAAAACTTTTTTCATCAAAAAAATGGGGGGAAAATTCAGTTTTCTGCTCTTCAATCAGAATTTTCTCAAAAAAGAGTCATTTTATTTTAAAAATTAATGATTTTTCACTTTCAGTCTAAAATCACTGATTCCTCAATCAATTCCCGATTTGTCAAAAAAATCAATGATTTTTGACTGAAAAATCAGTGATAATGACTAATTTGAAATTTGACCCTTTCTTTCATTTTTTTCTCAAATTCTCAGTCCCTCCCTCAACTCAATTAATTTCCTGGATCAAAAAAACAGAAAAAACAGACTGATTTTTAACCCAAATTTCTTCAAATTATCAAAATATTCAACTCATTCGAAATCGAATTCGTGAATTTCAATTAAACGAGACACTGGGCCAGGATTTTCATATCCTCACAACGAATCCACTACCACCATCCACCAGGGCCGTATTTACGCACAAGCTACATAGGCACCAGCCTCGGGCGGCAAATTTTAGGGGGCGGCAGATTTTGAGGAGCAGGTTTTTTTTTTAATTTTCCTTAATTGTGATTTGAAAAAAAAAATGAAAAAATTTACTGTACCCACTGAAAAAGAATCTTTTTTGAACAAAACTTTTATTTACATAGGGCATAGTATTAAAATATGAAAAAAAATGTCTTTTTTTAAACATTAAATTTCTAATTTTTCAAAGCTTCGCCCTCGCTTCGCTCGGGCATGACTGAATCGAAATTCTATGATCTACTTGAAATATTGGAACGAAAGTAAATTCTCCTCTATTCTCCTCTTTAGGAACCTTCTGATATTCGAAGCCTCTATGCCCACTCTGTACCTAATCCGAAAAAATAATTGAGAAAATTGATTTTCAATTCGTTTTTCGTTAATTTTTCTTTCAATGTAATTACCCAAATAAAGCAGGAAGTTACACATTTTTGGGGGGAGGGGCGGCAAATTTTATTCTGCCTCTGGGCGTCGTGAGGTTAAATCCGGCCCTGCCATCCACCAATCTCCACCTCCACACCCAACATTGACAAAAATTCACTCACACTTACAAAATGTTCTTTTTCCTACATGAAAACCACTCCGCTGCGTATCATAAACTGTAACTAGAAACCGCTTCGCACTGGCAATGGGTACACATACCCGAGCCCAAGCTGTCCAATTTTTGGCAGATTTACGACGACGACCAACGTGTGGGAAAGAGGTGTGCGCGTAAATTATGACGCCTATGGCTCATTGCGGCCGCGGCCACCGCCACCATCATAACGGATACGGTCAGAAAAATCTACCTGGTAGCTCGTTGTTCTTCATACATCTCCAGCAGTCAGCCTAGGCATCTGCCAGTATTTATTTAACAGGTCAGCGGAAAACTGCTCGGACCATGTTAACTAAATTAGTTTTGTAAACAGAGACAATGAGCGAATAAATATTTCAAGTAAAATTACCATCACTTCGGAACATCCATATCCGCGCCCGTTACAATGGTCAAGTCCATCTTTCTTTATCTCCTCTCTTCGCCTCCCACCGAGCTGTTCTTTATCGCGTACCATCTTCCAAATACACCATTGCATTTGGTACGGGCGCACCATCGGCAAAAATTAAGATACAACTCTGAACGCCACTACCAATCATACCGATGCGATGAGAGAAACGATACCGAGAAACCATTGAAGTTTTTTTCGTTTTGGTTTCACTTCGCCATTTTATGGTTTCCTCTTTTTCGTCTCCGATGGTTGAATACTCGCACAACTGTACAATGCGTAATTTCGGTATAAAATGTGCGATTTTTTCGACTGCTAACTCGCCAGTCAACGGACAGCGGATTTCGAAGACCGTAAAAAGTGATGGATTACTTTTGCTATAATGGTTTTCAAGCACATAAGAAATGCGAGCAGATTCGCGAACTCAGGGAAAAAGGCGAAAGCGCAACGAATGCCAAAGTACTGTTGATGGAAACACGCTGGTAAATAATTAAAATTCGTTTTTTTTTTTCCTCGAAACAAATAGGAACGTTGAACTAAGAATTAGAATACAAAGGCATATTATCGAAAATTCAACATTTCCGCAGACGGAAGGTTTCTAAATTTGCACAGTCCAAATAATCATCATTTTTAAAAAATTTAAATTCAACTACAACCATTTTGACTGAAGATGCAATTTTGTCAAGCCAGGAGATGCCTCCTGTTCTCACTCATTCAAATTTTCAAAATCCTTTACAATATTCGAAATCCAAACGAGGTATTTTTTTGGAGGGATTGGGTAGATTGGGTAGAGGTGAGAGGGTGTCTAACAAAATATCAAACCCCAAAAGAAGAACTTTAGAAGGACCTAGGAAGGACTTTCAGCATGACCTTTTCAAAATTAATATTGTTACCCCCCCCCCCCCCCCCCAAAAAAAAAAAAATCAAACTTATTTTAGGAGGATAAGTTTTTTCTGTTTCAAAATATTTCATTGTTTAAGATGGAAGAGAAGAGTTTTTATCATAATTTTAAAAAAAAAGTAAATTCACTGAGCTTAAGTGAAATTTTTTGGAGAAAAGAGAATTCAAAAGCTGAACTTTTTTCAGGCACTCGTATCATCTTTCATCGTCTCACAAAGCCACTAGCGACATTTCAAATATTAGTGATTTATTTTAGCTTTTGGCGGATGAGTCTCAAAATTTGAAATGGGAAGGACTTTTTACTCAATATAAGGATTTCAAAGGACCGGAAGGACCCCTTCAGCCAATATAAGGACCGCAAGGACTAGTTAGACAGTTAGACACCCTGGGAAATGTTCACGATTTTGTCAACTTTAAAACTGAAATTTGCCAACGATGAAATGAATTTGAAGCAAAATTTCAGTTTTCTAAAATCAGTGATATTGATGTGAAGTGTAGAGTGATGCATCAAAGATCAAAAAGTATTGAAAAATCTCAGAATTTTCGACTGAATTTTTGAAAAATTCTTAAATTCAATTCATTCAGGCACGATTACAGCACCATCATCAAGTGAAAAATCCGTCATCAAATTCATTACTCAAATCAAGAAGTCTGGTCAAAAAATAGTTTTCTCTTACGTCATTCTATATCTAATATGAAGTAAAAAAATCAAAAAAATAACAAAATCTATACTCCACTTTTGTTCTATGTACTTCAACAGCTAAAATTCTAGATTCGACAGCTCGGTTAGAAAAACATTTGTTCCTCTTTTTTAATTTGCAGATACCCACACATTTGATCGAAAAATTTGCTTTTCAATCGGAGACTTCAGACTTGGGCAATGATACTGAAAGATTTCTTTACCTTATGATATATCCCTGACAAAAAATTCCAGCTGGGCAAACAAATTCATGAATTTAAATTTTTCATTCGTTGAAATTTCGCTGTAATTATATAAAATTGAAATTCAAGTATGAAAAATCCGCCAGAAATCAGGAAATCAACTTAAACAACTGAAAATATTGATAGAATTATTCATTTTTTTTTGAAATTTGAGAATTCAGGTTTGGCTCATTTCCTTCTTGGAAAATGTAAAAAAAAAAGAAAAAAAAATGGAAAACGAGGTGAAACTCTTTTCTCATTGAGAATTTTCAATCATTCACCCTTTCAACGTTTTCGAATTCACCTATCCTTACAGATTCGACGAAATACCCAATGAACTTATTCGATTCGATCCGTGTATTTTGTTCAAAACGAGTGCTCGATAATCGTACTCGTATTTACTCAACACCGGAGGACGATATCGTTTCATGAAACGATATCAGCAAAACCGTTACAGTGGTTTCCAGATTCAAAATAACTTAATATCAACCTTTGATCGATACATTACTGTACGTTATCAATCTGAGCATACACTTCGTATCTCGATTTATGGAGCTCACAATAACGGCAAATATTTTCAAAAAATGATTATCTAAAAATAAAAACGCACGGATACGGTCGAATGTGTTTGTATAGGTAGACAGACATTGTATTATGTGTATTTTTCCGATGTCACCAAGGTCGATTATTCCAAGTACTTCCTCACGCCGATGTTACGGTTCGTTAGTCAATATAAAATCTCGATGGACGAGGCAGGAATTTTATAATTTACGTGGTAAGGGTTGTTGGATAACTGGCAGATTGGCAGAATGTACAAAAAAGTCGACCAAGATGCGAGTTACAAGGGTAAAACTCGAGGAAAAGATTGCTGCTAGTTGAGGAAGCTGAAGCAGCAAACGAACCTCGAATGGTAAATACTCGTGTTTTGCTTTTTATGTCTCATTGAATATATTGATCTAAATGCTCAGGTGTTTCGAATGACGTGTTTTCATCATAAATGGTAATTTAAGGTATACTTTGGTAAGGCCAACTCAACGTATATGTGAGGTCATCATCGTACATCAAAGAAAGTAATGGAATTTTCGGATATGTTTTCTCGAGAGTTCTGCCGTATTCTGGCTCAATTTGCAAATTTTTTCATTTCGGAGAACCGGTTCGCATAAAAAACGGTATAGGGGCAACAGATGTGTTTTTCGACTGAAATGTTTGTGTCATAATGACACATCAATGTAGCTAGGTTTTTTTTGAATATATTCGGGCGACGGAACGCGGATACGAAGCAGGGCAGGGAGGTAGCTCGTACAATAATATAATTGTTTTGACGTTTTGACATGGAAGTTTCGCTTGGCTGGTGCCAAAAACGGCGGCACGGCGGCCAAAACTATGGAGAGCCATCGTAGCGAGCGAGGTCGTCAACGACGACGCAAAAGAAGAGCCCAACCACGTGGGAAAATTTTTCTATACGCGGTTCTTTCTCGTAGCTTATTTTTCGAAACGTATCGCACATGTCCGCGTAGAGAACTACGATGGCTGCACCGGCGTAGAAATTCATCGTGTTGGCGAATCGCTGTCTATTGTTTCGGGATCCGGCCAGCGCAGGCAGCAGGCGTGACGAAGGTTTACTCGGCGAAAACTGGCCGATGCTGGCGGAAAAATGTACTCGAGATTTGACAATACTCTCCAAGTACCTGCGATGAGGCCAGAGGTGAATACCGTAGAACAGATTCGTGCAATTATACCACACGTACCTGGCTGGTACATCGAATAGAAGGAATACGTGTCGAATACATACGTTTACGTACCTATACGTATTTTACGCCATCGCCATCATCGATACGCGAACTTGTACGTACAAACATCCAGGCTCACGCAGCCACACCGCCTCAGACACCTAAGGTTTTTTTTGTTTGCACACAAGATAAACCAGAGTGGAAACCTACGATCGAAATGAGAGAGAAGCGAGGGCACGACGAAAGAGGGCTCTGCGGTGCTAAAAAAAAAGAGAAAAAAAATTGAACAGACCGAAGAAGCGAGGTGCACCAGGCGAAATTCTTGAACGTACACACCAATAAGTAGCAGACGTGCAGTGGTTCGGAGTATGATCGGAACATGGCTGGGTGTTGTGTGCCGTAGAGCAATCGACATGTAAAGTTATGTTACGGTTGGTCACGATTTTTCATTGTGGCCACCAACAAAGTGCTTGGCGTCCACGTTGCAAACGTATACGATATTGCTCCGGCAAAGGTTGTACTTATATGTTGAGGTTGCCCTCCTCTCCTCTTCATCTATGGGTTATAGGATGTTCTTCCAAGGCCTCGAAGAGAGAATATAGTCGGATGCGCGCGTAAATTCTAAATAAAAACACGATCATTTCGTACGTGCGAAAGAACCAAAGGTGTGTAATTTTTTCTCTTTCCCAGTCTAGGTCTGGGTCTGTTGTTCTCGTGTGTATTACCATAGCTGAGGAAGCAATCGCGAGAAAACATGCTAACCGCTTTTTCCATTAGGTAGAAAAAAATTCAGCGATATCCAATGCGAGTCCAGAGGTGCACTATGTTTGAAAAATCCGGTTGCCAAGGTGGAGACGATTGCGATGTGCTCTCGCGAGCTCGACCAGATGTTGTATCGGGATACGCGATCTGTACGAGAAGAACAACATTGCAGTTGATCTGCCATTGGCACGCAATGCCCGCACCGTGGAGTCGTAGACGTACCACACCGTGCAGAACAAATAGATCTGCGTACCTCCCAAACAGCGCACTAATTCACGAGACGATCGAAAATACTGATTTTATGGCCGAAACGTGGTGTAGTCTGGTAGGTGACGAGGATGCTGAAGGCAGATCAAATGGATTTCCAAAATTCAACGTAAAGATTTGTATTCGATCGTTGATTCAAGGTGGCGGTAGGGGGAGGGGTTAAAAAGTGGAGATCCAGTTTTATTTGAATCTGAAATTACTGAGTTGGGGTGTTCGTGTTCGGTTCCTTGATTTGTACAGAATCATCTGAAGAATTCACCAGTATCGATAAAATTAAGGACAAGTCGTTTGCTGGTCATGAAAATCATGAAAAAATAATGAATTATTCACATTTGACGAAGTAAATTTTGCTCACTTGTAGTTCAAAAAAGTATAGAAATTGTGATTTTGAAGTAAATTCATTTTTCAGTTTTACAATATCGACTTTAACCGGATCTTAATGAATATGCAAAATTGGAGGAAATTTTCTCTGAATACGAAAAATAAAAAAAAAAACTATTTCAGACAAATACGTTCAACTTCCTCTCCCCCCAATAAATCAATTTTGGTTCGTTCCAGGGAGTCAAAGGCGTGGCAAGTGAGACACATTCACCTCACAGACACAATGCTAGTTGAAAAAATTGGCAAATTCGTTTCAAATAAGAAATGTTGAGAAATTCGTTTCAACTGAAAAAATAGCGAATTCGTCTCAACGAAGAAAAATTGACAAATTCGACCAGAAAATAAAAATTTGAGGGGCTTTTTTTAAAAATCGTAATCCAACTCTGAGATTACCTCTCAAATTTCATTTTTTCAAAAATTTTAGCCTCGCTGTCCTCAGTTTTACTGTATTTCAAGAGATAAATTAATTTTTCTTTTATTCACATTAAAAACATTGAATTTTTCAACTTGAATTAAAATTTTTCTCGGAATTTTCCACTCTTGCTTCGATTTTTAAACTTTTTTTTTTCAACTACCGAAATTTTAGCTGTTGAAGTTTAGAAGTTTATAAAATGAGCAAAAAAATCTACAAAACTAAAATTTCCCAAAAATCGAAAAATCAACTTCATTAATTGAAAATTGACAAATTTGAAAAATCTTCAATCGCATCACCTATTAGAAGAATCTACAGCTCGGACTCCCGCGAAAAAATCATAATTTTCACAATTTTTTACACTCGAGTCTAGTAATTTTTTCAACTGAAGGCCAACTATCCTTTCAGCCTCAACTTCAGTTCGATTCAGCCCTCAACAGAGCATGAATCTGAAAATACGTTTTTTGGTGCTGAAATCGAAGGGGAAGATAGTCCTTTTCAGTTGAAAAAATTAGATTTGAGAGAGAAATTTATGAAAATAATAATTTTTTTCATAGGAGTTCTTATCTCCTGATTCTACATGAATTTTGACAAAAAATGGAACCACAGAAATAAAAATCTTCAAAAAAATCTGCTCTAAAAAAACAAAATAATTTTTATCCAAAAATTCTAAATTCTGAAAAATATTAAAAAATTCAAATAAATCATTCAATGAGTAGGTATTTTTTGGATTTAAATTTTTTTCCATTTCATTCCACATTCAATTCCATTTCTTTAGACCGTCGGGTCACTATACTCATAATAAATCGAATGTGACTTTTTTCTGCGATTTTTGAACCATTCTGTACTAAATATTGAAAAAATTTATTCTTTCGATCAATTAAATCATTTTTCCTGCTATCCACGTATTCCCAACCAAACACATTCCCACATTTTTCAATTTTTCACTCTATTTCTGTACTTCGATTTATCAACGCGTTTACGGTTCAAAATCACGAATTTTTCAAAGATCACTCAGATTTTATCACAACACTGATAACTAGTTTGCATCTCTCATCGTCGGATTAATCTCTCTGTGTGACCTTTACCGATACAGTAAACTTCCAAAGGTATCTCCTCCCTTCACTTTACCCAAAAAAGAGCCTTTTTTTACGATAATCCGTACAAACTACGCGTCAGTACGGTTATTTCCCTCATATCTACCGATTTACGAGTACACAAGACCATAATATAGATACGAGAGAGCGCATCATTAACCGCAAATGACTCCGGCTTGTGATAAAAATCGTCCAAAGGTAGTTTCTCGCGGCTTTCGGTAATTTTTCCATCGCCAGTGTAATTAAATGCCTACTCAAGACTCGAATTCGTTATCGGCCATCGGTATAGTGGCCAGTTTCGGGTACTTTACGGATTATTTTAAATAGATTATCGTATTATTAAGTGTATTCTATCATTTCAAAGACGCATGTTCGCTTAACCGAATACTCGACTCAATAGGAAAAAAAACACAAGTTGATAACAAAGCCCCGGCGTGTGAGATGAAAACACCGCAGTTCGCGTTCATTTTTCACATTTATCTCGTCCACTTGTTGCCCGCGGTTTCCACAATGTTAGACACCTTTGATATCTTAAGCAAGTTAGTGTACTTTGATAAGACACCGTGCTATCGAACGTATCACCTACCGCAGGAATTTTTATCACGTTATTTTCGAGTCCGGGTTATCGATAAAGTCAGCAGCGATTCTCTCTTTCGTCGAGTGATCGAAGAAACACAAAAAACGCGTCTCTTTACGTAGCTGTGTTCTATCATCGGCCATCTGCTCTGGGCTCAATACACCGAAACCGATACGACTAAAAATACAGAAAAAACTGGTCCTTTTTACAAGACGTACCATCAGAAATATGGAAAAACCTTCGGAATATTATGGCGCGTGCCATCATACGTATAGCTTCTGTCTCTATCGAAGCGATGCCGATGTACCGGTGTAATAATGAGACACCTATAGCGACACGTTCTCTTAAAGAGGTTCGACTCGACGACGTTTTAATCTTTACTAATTATGAGGGATAGACGCAGATGGTTCGAAACACCTTGATCGTTTTTTTACCTAGTTTTAAGAATAACTTGCCACCTTCGTTGTTGCATGCTGATCGCGACAGTGGGAGAAAGTACAGTGTGGTTTTAAGGATCGAGTAGAATTTTAGGGGTTTTGAAGTGAGATTCTTTCAGGCCTGAGTTTTGAATCAATACGTTTAAGCCCAGTGGGTCAAATTAAATATTGATCCGAAAAAAACGATTTTGGTGACCTAATTTCACCAAAGTGACAAAAATTTCTCATTTCTGCATATTATACTTCTTCATCCTAATTTTTTCAGAAATGGGTCGTAAGAAAGTGGTTCTAAAACATGGACGGTATCCCCAAAACTCGTAGTAATTTTGTAAAGTCTAGAAAAATTTTTCAAATCCTGAGCAATACTTGTAAAAAATTGAAAAACGTCTCAAATATTTGGGAATTTTTAAAAAATGAAAGTCTTTCAAAACTAGGGCAAGAACAATCGAATCAAAAATTTCGTAATTACAAAAAAATTGTTAATTTTAAAAAATTTAGAAATCTGAAATTTTCTAAAAAAATATTATGATTTTTCAAACAGGAAAAAAACCAATACCAAAATTTAGATAAGGTTTCCCAAAAGTTAACAATTTTCGAAAAAATTAATTCTTTTTCAAAATTAAAGTTGTTTCAACATTGTAAACTGGAACCGTTTTTTTTTTTTTTTTTGATTACCTGAACAATTCTCTACATATTAAGCGATTTCTCTTTAACTTGTCAAACAAGTTCTCAAAAATCGATCAATTATTTAAGCCTTGGTCACTTTTGCAAAAATTGCTCAATTTTCCAGAAACTTTCCAATTTTTGAAAAATGATAAATTTACAAGAATTTGGCAATTTTTTAAAACTTGAAAAACATGGTAAAAATTATGCAATTTTTTAAAACAGGAATAAATTTTCAAAATTTTTTTAAAAAAGGGATCATATTTTTCCAACTTAATCCTCCTGTGTCACACTTGGTAAAATTCACCAATTGTACTCCTGCGATTTTTGAACCCTATGCAGGATAATGGCTTCAAATTTCAAACATTCAAGGACCATTTCGCTAGTTTATACTTCTCGATTTTTTTTTTAATAAGCTGAACATTATTTTGAAAATTTTCAGGTTAGTGGAAAATTTGTTTTAATGATTCATCTTGTGAAAAAAACAATTCATGACAAACAATGTGATACATTGTACCAACCTTCAAAAATGAAAAATCGAGTCATTTTATAGAAATTGCCACGCTGAATAGCCCTTCAATTTTTGAATAAATAGGTAAAAAGTGTACATCACATCTTTTATACCTCCTGCTTCAATTTTTTTACTAGGTCTTCAAATTGTGATGGGACTGAGAAAAGTTGCACATTTTTTAAATTCTTCAAAATAGGGTTTCTAACAAAATCTTAAAACCCGAAAGGACCTTAGCAGGACTTTCAACATGACCTGTTCAAAATAAATATATTACCTCCCCCTGTCCCTCCAAAAAAATCAAACTCATTTCAGGAGGAAAAATTTTTTCCACTTCAAAACATTTCATTGTTTAAGATGGAAAAGAAGAGTTTTTACCATAATTTCGAAAAAAAAAAAACATGTAAATTCATTAAGCACGCAAACAAAACGAGGGCGAAATTTTTTGGAAAAAGGGGCATCCAAAATCTGAAATTTCTCCATCTGGTAAAATTCTTGTTTTTTTCTTGTTTCGTATTAACTCCCCTCCTCCTCCCCCCCAAAAAAACACAATATCTATAGATTAGTACCTGAATTCCTTCCAAAAAATCAAAACATTTTTAAAAATTGCAATCGAGATCGTTACGAGTGTAAATGTGAAAGACAATTTTTTCATTTGAAAATATTAACTGTTTTGGCTGAAAAAGAACAAGTTTCATATTTCATCATTTGAAAATAAAATTGTGTAAATTTACTGATCCCGAATGAAGCGAGAACGGAATTTTTTAGAAAATGGCATTCAAAGGCTGGAATTTTTTCAAACATCCATATCATCTTCATCATCTTACAAATCTTCTTCAATTTTTCAAATTTTTATTTTTGAAGAACAGATGAAAAAGATAAAATGCTACCTATACGAGAAAGTATTGAAAAATAAATGTGAAAGATTTTTTCCGGAAAAAATCGAATAACACTTGCCTACTTCTCATATATTTTTGTCAATCAATCGGTCAAAAAATTCAAAAATAATTAGTCATTAGCTAAGTTCACATTTTTTGAAAATTTTAGCGTGTGATGTCATACGAAATTTCATAGAATTTTCACAATGAATTTTACCAATTTTCTAGACATTTTCTTATTGATTTTTCTATATGTGACCGGTTCCTCTTATTTTTCCGTCTGTTGTTTTCGGTAAATTCTGACTTCAGCTCAAGATTTTTGCCTTGAAGTTCTCAAAAGTTTACTTTTTTTGAGAAACATCTTGAAAAAAATTCCTATTTTTTGTACTTTTTTAAAAAAAATTTCGATGAAATTCAAACAAGGTTGAAAAGAGAGCTAGGTTCACTTCTGCGTCGATATCCATAATAAAGTATTTATTGGCATATTATCATTTATCCAAGCTAGGAGCTCCCGTTGCATGATCTTTTACCTACATATATTCGTATTTCGCACCATAAATGATACTCGTACGTGAACTACACGCTGCACCTCAGATACCTGTTCTACGCACGTATTCTACCATAAGAGATCTATAGGTACGTATTGTACGCATACGTGCATAAAAATATCGGTCTTTCACGTTGCGGCGCTGGATTTTCAATCACGATCACGCCGGCATCGGCACCACCTTCTTAGTCTATTCGATACCCAGCCGCCGTACCGAAGAGGCGTACAAGGAGTGAAAAGTCAAACAAGGCGTTTTCTCAAAACCAAAGGGAAAAATATATAATAATCGGCTGGTCGGTCGTGACCGCACGTCTCCGACATGCGTATAGGGATACGATCAAAATATTACGTGTACGTGGTAACATATTACGTGCACCTACGTACACACTCATCAGCACAGGTGATAATTAAGGTGTCGAAATTTTACACATTATACGCATCATCAGCCATACACCAGGGAGAATTTTTTTTCCTTCGCTATTCTCGAAGATCTTTTTCGGCGATCCGGCCTAGGCCTCGATCTCGCACCGAGAATGATTAGACAATTTTCACTACCGTGTAATTTTTACCTGTCAAAAATGGGGCGTTTTCGATCGCGTTTAACCTGCCTATTATTATCGGCGAACCGAACGCGTACGGTAATCATATACTCGGTATGTGTTTAAACAATCATCCGTGCCTGCGGTTCCCATGCACCTCTGTGTATGACTTTCTAGGCGACGACCAATATCGAGAAAAAATCTGTACTCTCGACAACGATCGTTTTATCGCAACTGTATACGAAAAGTCTCCGGGAAGACTCCGCGAACAATACTCGGAACGCCCTCGGACTACTTCAGAATACCTCGCGATCGAGCAATAGAGCCAAAAAGGAGGAATCATTTGGAGAATACAGCTTTGTATGGTGGCTATTAAAAAAATATTATTAGAGTAAATGACGGTTAAGATTATACAGGTGATAATGCTGCATACGATACGAATGTTTGTTTTGAAGAACCTGCTGCTGCAGAGATGGTGCCATGTGATGTTCTTTTTTTGTGTGTGTTTTTGTACGTCATGTAGCCATCGTCTGGGTAATGGGAGAACAACTCGGAGAGAGGTTTTTTTCAACGAAAAAATGGCATTTGTCAACGTACGTGGATCTTGCAGTGTGCCCAATTGAACTATTTTTTTAGTTTCTTTGAAAAAATTGTAGGTGCAGATAACGAAATAAAATTTTTGAATGTTGAGAAAATTATTCACTATCCAAAGAGCTGAAATTTTGGAAACAGAAGATGAAAGTTTAGAATTGGATTGAATTTTTCAGCGTTGATCCGCTCGAGAATAGATTCACGTTGAAATTCTTAAAAATTCGGAGATTAATCTAATAAGGTTTGAAGTGACACACTTTTTTAGATCTGATAAAAAGTAATTCAGTGGGGACAAAAATGATGATAAAGGTGCTAAGGTTCTTAGGAAAGGTCAGGTGCAGTGAGAGAGGGGGTACAGAGGGGCGAGGGGTAAGTACATTAGTATTTTTTCAATAATTACAAAAATGCAAAAAAGTGAATTTTTCGCTCTTCAAGCAGCATTTTTGGAGAGAAATTTCGCCCTCGCTTTGCTCGAGCAGCATTTTAATAATTTAATTTTGAAAATTAATGAATTTTTCAATTTTTCAGTCAAAAATCACTTTTTGTCAATCAATTCCTAATTTGTCAAAAAATTAATCATTTTAACTGAAATATCGATGAAAAATCACTGAGATTTGAAATAACATGAAAAATAAGTTTGTTTTTTTTTTTAAAAAAAAAACACCTTATTTTGAAGCCAAAAAATTTTGCCCCTATTTTTAGAATTTTCATTAATGTCACTCCAGGTAATTGCTGAAGTTAATTCGAGTATAGAAAATGGCTTGAAAAATAATTTGAAAAAAGGATCGCATTCGCATAAAAATCTCTGTGCCGGGTCCTATTTCCTCTCGCTCGCCTCGGGAAGAGTGCAGGAAAAAAACCAGATAAGTCAAAAAATTGCATATCAGAAAATGGACACTTGGATGTAACATTTTTCAAAATTATGTCCAAGCCCCTTTTCTCATACACGATTTTTCGACTAACTTGGTTCTTTCCTTGTACCCTTCAAAATGGACTATTTTTTAAGCTTTTCTCGAGTGCTGGAAGACTGCAAAATTTCCGAGGGCTCCGAAACGTCTAAAAACCATTTCCAATCGATTCGGGGAATCAAAAATAGAATATTTACCAAATTTCAGCTTTTTCCGTTTATTGATCTTAGTATGGTGATCAAATGTAATGATTTTGAAATCTTGAAAACTCGCCAAAATTTGAGATGTGAATTTCAGCACCTGAAATTTTCGATGTGGAGTTCATTTTTATAATGTATTTTCAATTTATCATTATTTTTTACGTCCGAATTTCTCTTTGAGCTGAGATACTTAAAACTTTCGCGAGAAACGATATTTTTTGAAGTACTCATCAGCTATCGTAATTTTCACCATATTTTCAATTTTTTTTTTTTTTTTTTTGAAAATTTCCTAAAAATTCTTCAAGAATTTAAAAAAAAATGACTTTTCAAAAATAATTAACGAAGTTCAGTCTGAGGGCTTCCATTCCACTCCTTAAATTTGATGAAATTTTTCTACCAAAAAATCCAAGAAAACTAAAATATTGGCAAAATTAAATTTTTATCGATTTTTTAATCACTGCATTTTTCTACGTATAGCAAATCAGCTATTTTTCACCAAATAATTCACATTTTTGAGAATATGTGCATACTGTTAAGTCGAAACAAACTTTTGAATAAAATCGTTCAAAGAACTGTTCAATGTATTGAACTTTGAACGGCGAAATCTCATGTTCACTAGATGACATGGTTCCACGTACCGTACGAAATATTAAATCAAGAAATACATCGGAAATTCTAACGAAAATGATTCACTAAGGTTAGGTAGTAGATAACTCAATGTGAAAAACAAGTTGAATCGATGATTTCAAGAAATTTGAAAAAAATTGCTCCATTTTTTTATTCTAAGAAAAAAATAGCAAAACAGCCAACTCTCGGAAAACATTCTTCAAAGTTTTGAAAATTTCTTGCATAAATAATTACGTACCTAACTATCTATCACATGTCCAACGTAAAAATTCGAATATTAAAATTTAAACAACAGAAAGCCAAAAACACTTCAGTTCATTTTTTTTTTTTACAGATTCTTATTCTAAAATAACGTTCGAAATACACGTAAAAAAAAGAAAAAAAGGAAGTAAAATCATGGGTGAAAAACCAGCCCTCATGTAAAAAATTATCAGTTCGAGCTCACCTTACGTCTATTAATAATTCTACTTTTAATATTTTTCAATAAAACGACCGAAAATGTACCTATAATCGAAAAAAAGACTATATTTTCGAGAATAATGGTCTTTCATATGTGATTTTTACACCAGCTCGGAGAGAAAAATCATCGAGATTTTGATACGGCGGATAATCGTATCAATATTACTTTTATTTCACGCTCATTCAAACGTATCCTTTTTTTACGAGTTTTCGTCCAAACATTCCTAGACCTACCAACCCAGGTATTTTGAATTTTACGACCACGTCTTTCGGTCTGGTCGTTTTTCGAACAGCTCGTTTAATCTTATACGATTTCGATCGCATTCGATCGGAGGATGTGAACGTTGGTACACTCCACGTGATTTTCTCATTATGTCGCCCAATATGAGATATAGTCTTGCGAAAAACACATGTTTGCAAAAAGTAACGACCGATCGTTTGTGAAATTACGACCCCGACACACACATGTGGATTTTTAGCAACACTTTGACACGAGACGAGGCCGAGGCGCCGATGACGGCGCGTTTGTCTGCAAAGGAAAAAAACGCTCCATGGCAAATATACATTCATTTGCGAAAAAATTCCCAATTTCTCGCTGTTTCGAGGTCGTTACCAAAGGGATGAGGCACGCAAACGTCGAACGGTTCTATTGACGAGACCGATCTTGGCCCTTGGGTGTCGATTACCCAACGCTGTCAGGCGGTCTTTTTCAAACGCTTTTTTGTACACAACAAATGTACGTAAGTAAATCTGGATGTACGCATTAACCTAGAAATTTCGGCTTTCGGTTCGTCTCGCAAATCGAAAATCTGGGATCGGATGATAACGCCGGCGATATTGGCGCCTGCTAATTTTGATAAATTCGACTCCCGCTTATCTAAGGTTACAAGGTTTACACGTAAAATACGATACGAGATGGGTGAAAAAGGCGAAAACGCAGAATAAATCGTACTCTAATCGTACGGACTATTAACGTATGCAATAACTCGTCTTTTCCAAAGATCATCGTCGATATTAAAATTAAAAAAAAATTAATCGCTCAGTAAGTATACATTTTGTTGATAAGGTTTTATATCGCGAGTGCTTATTACTTCCCAGAAATGTGTGATTCAAAGGCCAATATTGGCATTTGATATCGAAACGGTTGCTATGGGTTTTCCTCCCCATGAATAATAAGTCTAAAAAAAATCAATTTTTCAGGTCTTCAAAGGCACTGATTCCATTCATCTGTAAATTCTGCAATACACAATTTGAAATTTTTTCCAATGAAAAATGTTATTTTTAAAAATTTTATTTGGAGCAATCTAAAGACAGTTTCGACAGGAAGCATTTTGATATTTCTCTCCCTTCAATATCTGCATTTTTTCAGTCAGTCATTTTTTTAACTGTTTCATGGTGAAATTAAATGATTAATGTAAAAATTCCATTTGATGTAAATTTCAATGATAAATTTTTGCAATTTCGATATTTTTAGACCGTAAAGTAACTCTTACTAATTTTTTATTTAGAGCTTGGACAGATTCCATTTTTTTTTTTTTTTTTTTTTTTACAATTTTTAAGCCTTACGTGACACTGAGGAATTATCTATTGTTGGAAATGTAAATTATGCAACAATTAAAAATTTTTTATTACTTTTGTTGGATTTCCATTTGGAAATTTTTATGAATTTTGCAACATTTGAAAACTGTATAAATTCCAGTAACAAATCATTTTTGACATTTATGGCGATTTTTCTTACAAACGTCACAAAGTTTTACAATTTTTACAAATTTTATGGCGAAAATGGAATAAATTTCCAATTTTTTAAATTCTCACATGACATGGTCAAACTTGAAGTCCACTAGATTTCAAAAATTGAAATTTCAACTAATTTCTGGATTTTCCTGGTCATTTTCAGAAAAAAATTTTGATTCGAATTTACCAAAAAAAAGTAGCCATAAATTTTTAAATCTTAGCATTAGCAGGCATCATAGCGAAATATTGAAAAAAAAAGTCAATGACTTTTTTGAGGGGGAGGGGGGATTTTTTCTACAGTTTTCTGGGAGAGCACTTTTGCTGTAGTTTTTTCCAACATTTCTAGATGAATCGACTAAAACGACGTAAATAATCCAAACAATTCAACACGGACACTGATAACAAGAAAAATTTGTTTGTATGATTTTTTTTGAAGAATTTGGAAAAATAGCAATTTTTACTTGAAAATTTGAATTATAGCCTAAAAAACAAAGAAAAGTCAAGAAAAATCTTTTTTTTTTCAAAAAATGGAGAAATTAAGTATTTTTAAAGTCTTTTTAGAAATTCTTTCAACTATATTTTTACTCCTAAAAATTATTTTTTCTATCGCAATAGATTCAGAGGACAAAACCAACTCAGAACTTCTCTCTTAACTTGAATCAGTCAAAATCTGAGGATTGGCTTAAGGCTTATTGAAAAAGAAACAAAATCATGTCACTGATTGGCAGTGAAATTTCACAGATTCCACATGATAATCAGTGAAATTTGACTGCCAATCAGTAAAAAAAATCACTGATTCAATTAGTAAATTTTCATTTTTGAATCCGTAATTTTTCCTCAACTAAAACGAATCAGTGAAAATTTTAATTCACTGGTTGAATCAGTAATTAATTTCTGATTCAATTGATAAATTGAAATTTTTATCGATTTATTTCAGTAGTTGAACAAAAATTACTGATTCAAAAATGAAAATTCGCCGATCGAATCAGTAAATTTTTCACTGATTTCAATACTGACATAATTCTGTCCATTTCATCAGTCCATTTTGACTGATTCAGATTAAAAGAGTTCATTCATGTATTTAAAAATAGTCTTAACTTAAGTGGAATTTTGAAAAAAATTAACCTTTTTTCTATTTCTGAAACAAGTAAAAATGTTGAGATTAAGTCAATACTTTACTTACCTAATTCGAATAAGTTGAACGTTGACTCAAAAGCTGGTGGTGCAGAGAAACAGTTTTAGGACAAATAGTGAGATCCAAAGTAAAATTTTAAAAGTAGAAAGGGGCGTTGAGAAAAATTTCCCCACATTTTGAACATTATTAGATCACAAAGGGAACCAAAATCTACGACCCCTGTCTTTCATATTCGTTCAAGTCAAAAATTGAAAATTTAAGATCATCATAAATAAAACGATCCATTTTATACTTAATAAAAAAATTCCTTGATTTTTTCATGATTTGTTTTCAGATTTATGAGGTCATCATGACTTTTTTGGCTTTTTTCATTCAGTTCATTTTTTGTTTTTTGCTCATTTTTATAGCACTGATGAATTTGTTTCTCAATAACTTGAATAGTTTTACAAAACATGAAAATTATAAAATTTTCTAGCACAGGTGAACAAGGGAGAGACACCTCATCAAAAATCCAGCAAAAATTCTAAAAATTCCTTAAATTTTGAGTCTGGTGTCTGGTGAATATCTTTATGGAAATTTGAGGAAATCTGATCTTTCAAACACACTGTCTTCTTCTTCCATACATCACCCAAAAACATCCCAATTTCCAATATTTTCAAATTTCTCACCACTCAACAAACTGAATACCATTTAAAGTAATCCAACCTATTTGATTCTCTCATTTTCACATACAAGAAATACCACCGCACTAAAAATAATTACCTCATATGATAAAACCCGTTACTCGCATTTAGCTGCCAATGCACATGTAAACATATGCTGCCTCACACCGGGTATAAAAATAATGACCATTTTAGCATACGTAAACGCCAAAACTATACTTGGCGGCGGCCAGGCACCGCATATAGGAAAAAAAAAAGGCAAGAGGAGAAAATAATAACCACACATGAAAGAATCCGGTATGCATTGTGACAGACTCATTAATCGCCATGATTCATTACCCATATCCTACATTAATTCCTCTAAACGCTAAACGAGTCTAAATACGGCGATTTTGTATGCAAATTGTACCTCGCGATATTCACTTGCGCTGCATTTACCTATGTACCCATTTGCTATGTTTGAATCGTGAAAAAATAATAACAATAAAAGCTCTCGCCGGTCGTCGTAAAATGTATGAAAATAATATACATATTAATTTCGCTCGAGCTTCTTCTACGCTTATATAAAAATTCTTACATATTCCTCGGAATATCGCGTATGTGTACACAATAGAGTACCTAATACGACTTTTTACCATAATACGTGTAATTTCTTCAACGCGCAGGGAGACTCATCACCGGAGCCGATGATTAATTACCACTGCTTAGAACAATGTTACCCGCCAATGGTTCGTAAATGAATATTTTACATTTTATAATGCGAATTAATTATGAATTATTATGGTAAAGAATGAAAAAAAATTCTCCCCGGTTCGTATTTTTTACAACAGGATACCGCGCCGTCGTATCGTGTAAAAAAAAAACCTCTTAAACTTGTTTTTTTCTTTTTCGTTCGTACACTTTTTTTTGCTCATACACGAAATAATTGTCATATGTTTTAACGATTCGCTGCCTTTCATTGAATTATTCATGCGATCCGTTATAGTTTCCAAGTTCACTCGAATTTATTCTTATGCTTGTACGTCCAAGTGACAATTATTTCCTTCTTATGGCTGAAAAATCCCCTCGACTCTTTTCGTCCCGCCGCCACGATTTAATTACAGGAAAAGAAACATTTTCCTATTTTTTTTTTTTCAGCGCCGAGTATAAATCTCAACGTATCCAACTCGCGCAACTTTCATGAAATCTGTTCGTTTAGGTAATTGTTCCATAACCTCGCCGATTACTCGGTTAATTACAATGGTAAAATGGAATTTCACACGTGACAATATCATCACATCGGTGGAATACATAGAATAACCGGTCCTTGGATATTTTATCAATTCACTGGTACCCGATTATACTGTCGAACCGGAACCCCAAGCTGTAGATCGAAGAGGACACGCGAACCTTAAATGCCTTCGTGTTTATCAACAAACCTGCGTATACCTCCCCTGCTACTAAATTACCACCCTCAAACAGGAAGAAATTATCTCGAGTATGAGGTTTCATATGAAAAAAAAATCATTTATCATTTTTATTCATCTCTGGAATCTATCTTTTTCCATCTCTCTTCATTCGCACGCGGTGTATTTTTATATATCGCGTACGAAGGTATATTCCACGACACAGCAGCAGACCCAGGTAACCTACAATTATCGTGACGGTCGCTTGCTGAAAATTCAATAGACCTTTTCACGGTCGTAATTTCCAGGTTTTGGTGTTTTGATATTTTTAATTATTTTAGAGATTGAATCTGTGAGGAGTGGGCAGCAGGGTTTTTTCAATTGACGTGGAAGTGAGTTAACCACCAGGAGAGAAATTTACCAACTTTTGTCATCAGGGGTAAATCAAAATGGGAATAACTGGGGCAAGATGTTTGAAGAAATTTCAAATAAAAATGAAAAACTTTTTCAATTTTGTTCTTGATTTACGAAGAAAAATTTCTACAATTCTCGATGTCAAAAAATTCTAGTATTTTTTCTGTTTTGTATACCACTCCCCCCCCCCCAAAAATAGATGCATAACTTTTTTTACAATTGAAAAATTCAAAGTTCAATTAATAATGCTGTTTTTTCGTATGCTGCAATTCTGACTGTTCATCAGTGATTTGTCACTGATTCAGAATGAGAAAGTAGATACTTGCTGGATTAATTGGTGCTTGTAAGAAAGAAGGGAGCAAAAATAGTATTTTTAAAAAAAAAAATCGTAGAGAAAACAAATATTTATCAAATTTTGCAACTCAAACTATAGGAGATCATCACGTTTCAGCTCTATCTATGATCAAAGTTAATTAGATATTGATGAAATTTAGTGAAAAGAGAACTACGGCATTATCTGTTTGAAAAAAAAAATGAAAAAATTCGAAAAAGCTCGATTTTTAAAACCAGTTTAGTGGTTCTCAGTCAATGTCTAGTCTAGTTTGCCTAAAAATGGCAAAAAATGAAATTTTTCTGTTGAATTACCTGAAAAAAAGAAAGAATTAGATTTTTAGTTGCTTAATGGATTCTTCCGATTCTCACTTCTGGTAAAAGTCAAAAATAGGTATCAACAACAAAAAAAGATGAAAATTCTTTTCAAATGAATGTTGAACACAATACCGTTAAAAATCTAAAAAAAATCACAGCTTTTTTTGTTGTTGAAATTTCAAAAAATTAGTTCACTGACAATGTTTGGCTTACAAAACTCTACAAATTTCATTTTGAAATTTTTTTTAAATCTCGATTTTTGAGGTATTTTTGACAACCGGTTGCAAATTATCGAACCGGTTTCGAAAAAAAATTATCACATCATAGTCAATTTCTACAGATTCTGGAGAAGTTTGATATGGACATGATGCTCTCTTTTTCAAAAAAAAAAAAATCGAAAATATGTATTTTGAAAATTCCAATTTTGATCGCAACTTGGTCTCCTGCAAAGGTTCTCTTTTTCCTGCTTCAAAATATTCAACTGTCTAGATGCCTAGAATGGAAGGGAAGGTTAATAATTTAAGAATGATTGACGCTAATATTGCTAATTTATGAGCCCAAGGGAAGCGAGGGCGAAAATTTGTACAAAAAAAAAGTTCAAAAGCTGAAATTCAATTTTTTTTTGCTTTGTACAAAACAAAAAAAAAACAAGTAATTTAGGAAAAATTCACGGCTTTGATAAATTTTGAGTCAATTTTTTAACTTTTTCGCGAATGAAGAATAAAAATATTCGAATAGGTATATTTTGAAAAATTGACACAAAATTGGAAAATTAATTACCAGCTATGGATATGAGGTTTTTAAACATTTTTTATTCCTAGACCTCTCATTTTCCTTCAAATCGAAGACAGGCAACTTGAGTGGTTCCCTTATCAAACAATTTTTACGCCGAACGTCGTACAAGAATTTCTCTCCTGTACTCAAACCACTACGTCATATTCCATTTCCGTCTCATACCTCAACCAAGTATTCAAAAATTGCCTAACCTACAAAATCACCTACTCTGCTTCCTACAATGAAACCCCGTAAAGTGAATACCAGCTACCAGCGAACATAATTAATAAAATCATTCCAACCCACTCAACCGCAAATATAATTTAACACAGGGCTCACAGGTGATCTCGAACACGAATACACGCCACCTCTTTGTTTACATACTCCCTACTCTGCTCTCTTCACCCTCCAGCCAACAGTTTTCATTCATGTACGCGAAAAATTCACTCCAACGTTGCACCGAAGATTACGAAAACGAAGTGAAAAAAAACAAACGCATTTAAAAATTAATTATACGCTTCTTACATGCAATAATGATACGTTTATTTGTATGATTTATGGCTTCATTTTTGAAAATTATAAAAATTAATGATATTACCTTGTACTTAACGCTTCTAAGCGCGTTTACTACAGGTAGCCTTTTTCCCTAGATAACAATCCGGAACACGCCTCCTAATGTCTGAAAAAATTTTGCTACCGATTTTGTATCTTAAATATCTCAGGTACCTGCACCCAGACCAACACATACGAGCGGTATTCTGGGCTTATTTGAAATTATAAAAGATTACCATCGCTTAGATGCTTAATGAATAAAATATTAATAACGCTATAGTCGGCTTGCTTCGGCTATAAACACATGTCTCGAGTCTCTCGAAACCTGGCAAATGAGCTTATATCGTTGAGTAAATAAAATATGACTGTACGTGATGTGATGGTTTCAACCAGTGCGGACGTTTCATTACTTTGACGATATATTACGGGCATAAGTCTTCCTATAATAATCGTATTATTTCCGCACATAATGCAAATAATGTAAATAAACGTTAAGACTCCTCGAGGTTTAAATTGATCACCTCGAGATGGAAAAAATTTCCTCTAAATGCCCGAGTAAATCTAAAATATATTTCTGGTCCAGCTTCTGGCTCCTTTTCTCATAGGTAGGCTTTGTGTACATAGTAAATTCGTGGGTGTGCTTTACAACGTTCGGTTAAAGATCGTAAATTTATTTATGGTTTTATTAACAACAGATCGCTTCGGTTCACCTGCTACATTGTAGAATGAGCTACGTCGCGTCGATTGCCCATCGCAGGAGTACCATCATAATAAACGTTCGCACACCATAGGGAAGATTTTATTAGGGTCAGCTTCAAACAAACGAACGGCATTTCGAGTATTTCTCGAGTGTCCGGAATGAGATAGGGAAAAAGGTAAAATCTTGGGTAACCAGGTAAATTCGTCGGACCAAACATTGCATTGGAAAACTATAAAATTGGCCAAATTCGTAACATATTTCTTTTCAATCCAGCTTCGTTCTTTTCTGACCATCAGAGAAGATGGACAGAAATGGACAACTGACTCCATGCCCCATAATTTAATTTGACGATAGATTCATTTTTTTATAACTGTTTTCGCAACTTTCTGAGTCTGAATAGGACTCGAATTAAATTATCCATATTTCGGTCGATAAAATAAATTTCACGAAAAAACCAGTGATTTTTAGTCAAAAATGATTAATCAGCGGTTTTTTTTAGTCAAAAATTCAATCAGTGATTTTTCAGCCAAAAATTAATCAGCATGTGTGGGTTTTCAGTCAACAAAATTGATCAGTAATTTTTCGGCAAAATAATGAAATGGTGATTTCTCAGTCTATAAATTGATCACTAGTTTTCCAGACGAAAATAAATCACCAAGTAATAAGTCAAAAAATTGATACATTTTTTCAGTCGAAGAATTTATAAGTGATTCTCAAACAAAAATCGCTCAACAATTTTCAAATCGAAAAATAAATTAGGAACTGTTCAGTAAGAAATAGAATAATGATTTTGGAGCCAAGAATCGATCAGTGATTTTTCAGTGAAAAATTAGGTAATCATCGTTTTTCAGTCAAAAATCGATTATTTTAAATGATTTCAAGTCAAAAATCAATCAAGAGATTTTTCAATTCAAAAATTGATCAATAAGTCAGCAAAACAATGAATTAGTGATTTTTCAGTCAAAAAATTGATCACTGGTTTCCTGTCAAAAACTAATCAGCTGGTTAATGATTTCCAGTCGAAAACCACTGCGCGGGTTTCCACACAAAAAATTTATTAATGATTTCATGCCAAGAATCAATCAGAAATTTTTCAGCTGAAAATTGATCAATGATTTGCCAGTAAAATAATGGATTAGTGATTTTCCAGCCAAAAAACTGATCACTGGTTTCCAGTCAAAAATTAATCAGCAGGTTTCTAATTGAACAATTTGATCAATGATCTTTAATCAAAAACCATTCTGAGGATTTCCATTCAAAAATTTGATTAATGATTTCAAGTCAAGAATCTATCAGAGATTTTTCAGTTTGAAATGAGTTGGTAATTTTTTCAGTCCAAAAATTGATCACCAGATTTCCAGTCAAAAAACTGATCAATGGTTTGTCAGTTAAACAGTGGATTAGTGATTTTTCAGTCAAAAAATTAATCATCGTTTTCCAGTCAAAAAATCGATCAATAATTTTCAAGTCAAAAAATGAATCAACAGATTATTAATTTTTGAGTCAAAAATCGATCAGTGATTTTTCAGTAAAAAATTAATCACGAAGTTTTTAATCAAAAAATCAATCATTGATTTCAAGTCAAAGATCAGAAATGTTTTAGTCAGAACATTAATCAATGATTCGTCAGTAAAATAAGAGGTCAGTGATTTTTCAGCCAAAAGATTAATCAGAGATTCTCAACATTTTTCAAGTCGAAACATAGATTAGCAATTTTTCAGTGAAAAATTGACATCAATGACTTTTCAGCCAAAAATCGATCGGTGATTTTTCAGTCAAAAATTAATCAACGATTTATGCTCAAAAATCAGTTGATGTTTTCAGTTTGAAGTATCAATGATTCTAGTAAAAAAACAATCAGCAGTTTCTTATTCAAAGAATTGATCAATGCTTTCAGTTAAAAAGTAGATTAAATTAATCAGAGATTTTCAGATGAAAACCACTGATTTCCAAGTCACTTTCTGTAAAAAAAAATTGGTAATTTGTGACAAAAAAATTGAGAAAATGCACTAATTAAATCCATTAAAATATGAGATAAGTAAAATTCGACCTATGGTCAATTAATAAATTCATTTTAAAAGGAGACCCTTCAACCGCACTTATTTATCAAAACAGGATTGGAAAAATTTGAGCAAAACTCAAAAAAAATCGAAGTGGAGTTCCCGAAAAAAAAAAATTAACACAAATATGTATAAAACCCTGCAGATCCTCAAATCGGAAAATTCTCCTTCATTCGCTCATCAAAAATCGTTTTCCAACCAGAACGCAATCTCACGCACACGTTTCAATACACAACACCATACCGAGCACATCGCAAACCTCTCCATCGATGGACATACCACACATACTGGCATTCAGCTTTTAAGCCATTTATAACCGACGACTAATTGCTGGTACACTGATGACGACGACGCGACGGTATCGTACCTGAAGCCGTACCACTGATCCAAGATCGCGGCGCCCTTCAGGGCATACGACGGCGGTATAGATTTCACCGCTGTTAGGTATACTCTTTGGAATCGTATTTGTGGCATTCTGCGAATCTGCTTGCGCTTTTGACCAGCGTCCATCGGCAGGTTACTTTTTATGGGGTTCTTAGCGGTTTACCGGGCAACCGTCTATGTGGGAAACTGAATCTAGCGGCGGCGACTCGTGTGTGTGCGTTTCTTCAAAACGTGAGAAATCTCCGATCGCTCAAAGACACATACTACGTACCGAGAGTAATCAAAGTATCCAGCCGCGAAAGGAGCCGTTTGCAAAAAAAAAATCCATCCTAGAGCGACATTATTACGCGCACTTTTCACCTCCCCCCATTTTTTTTCCTCCAGCTCGTCTACACGACATCTGTAACCATACAACGCTACTGGATGGATTACTTTTTAACCTTCCGCCGCACAGCACAGTTCCACTTCCCTTCGACCCTGCTCCGGTCTCTCGGCGCGATCTTGTATTTATACGTGCGTTATGTAAACCGCCTCTTGACCAACCCAAACAGCTGTTTAACTATGGATATTATCACAACAATAAACACGGCCTATATTTATACGATACGTGCTACAATACCATTCTGTCTATGGTTCTGATGTACCTATTTCGAGGTCTTGGTGTTTTGTCACCCCTTGCTATGCTGGGCAAATATGCAGTACGACTACATGTATCGTAGTATATCGTTTCTCAATACCGTAGTCGGCGCAAACCGATCTGTTGTTGATTTGTATACAGTCTTCTCGGTAGGTGATTTACAATCATACCCCTTTTTTTTTTACATGTTTTTCGATATTACTCTCGATACGAATGGGGTGAAATTCGGTATTATCTGCACTGCACTGTACCGAACGAATTAGACAGCTTCTTAGTGACGTGAGAATGTATCGAAAATAAGTCGTTTCAGCGAAGAAAAATGTCGAAAAATCAAGTAAGGAGGGAAGAAGGCAAGATACTCCAATTGGAACTGATTGGTAAAACTGTCTTGAAAAAATGATTTTAAAAATGAAAAATAGGTAAGTAAGTACCTAATACTTAAATGTTCAAAAAAATCCTCAATATGAATTAATTCTAAAATTAAAAAACGTGAAAAAATCTGTAAAAATAATCTCAATATTTTAAAAAAATAGTCAAGATATCAGTTAGATTCTAGAAATTCAACGAATTTTTTTTTACAATACCACAAATATTTGCTACCAAAAGTTTGAAAAGTCTCGTTATCTTAGCAAGTTGCTTCGAAATTTCCAAAATATTAGAAAAAAAATCATGAAAAAATTCGTGAAAATAAGCAGAAAAGTCTTTGAAAATTTACAAAAATCACTAAGAACAATAGATCATCAAAATTAATGGTTCAAAATATGGCAATTAACACCAAAACTTCCCAAAAAATTGAAAAATATCATCCATAGCAATTATTTAAAAATATAAAAAAAAAGAAGTTGAATTTCAAGTTCATCATCACAGAACCACCACAACCACATCCAAAATTTCAGACAATAAAGTTCATTTTTCGAATTTTTAAAAATTTAAAAATTACTTTATTGCCTACCTAAACACGAAAATTTAATCTAATCAACAAAGAACACTGAAATTTGATATAATCATCAGTTTTCGACCCCTCAAATTAATTGGAAGCGGTTCAAAACGTACTGAAACCTTCCAATTTTGGTTAATTTTATAATACTCCAAAAAATTCCCAATTTTCTAGCACAAGAGAAAAGCTGGTAACAGTGTTCCCCATATGAACTATTTCTATGAGCTTTCCTCTAGCGCTAGAAAATATTAAAATTTTCTGTAAACGTCTCGAAATTACTTTCAATCGATTCGGGAGATCAGAAGGGAGGTTCGTACCAATAATTTTGGATTAGAAGGTTCTTTCATGATGTATGTACGATTTATTTTTGTTTCGGCTGAAAATTCAACTCTGAGTTGGGAACCCGCCTATTAGCAGGAAATTTTGTAAAAATATGCTGAATCATGAGCAGTTACAGCACCATAAAAGTTACCGAAAATGACGCGAAAGAACAGAATAGAAACATCAAAAAATTGAAACTAAAACTCAAAAACATTTTCTAAAATGCGAGGAAAAATTTCTCGAAAATCACTTCAAAAAAACTGAAACTTCGTTCAGAGGGCATAAATTAGCTAAAAATACTGTAAAAATGCTAAAATTACGATAAAAATTAAATTATTTAATTAAGAAAAAATTTATCCAAAGAGTTTTGTAAAATTTGATTAAACGATTTGAAAACTCAAATATTAACATCGTATTGAAATCATAACTAAAGCTCAAAAACATTTTCTAAAATGCAAGGAAAAATTTCTCGAAAATCACTTCAAAAAAGCTGAAACTTTGTTCAGAGGGCATAAATTAGCTAAAAATACTGTAAAAATGCTAAAATTACGATAAAATCATTAAAATATCGTTAAAATGAATTAAAATTTACGATTACAATTATAATGGGTGAAAATTTTTTAAAAATTATGATTAAAATTTTAAACAATTTTTAGCATATTTTCAAACAATTTTTGCAAGTGTTCAGAAAATCAATCTCATTTTCAATACTTCAAAATTTCAGCCCAAGTGTTACAATGTTTTAAATTTTCATAAAACTTCAGTAGTTCATCGGCCACTTTTTAATCGTATAAATTTTTTTATAGGTATAACATTCAAACAAATTCAATTGTTTAAAATTTATACAAAAAACTGGGTTTACCTAGTTAATAAAAATGATATTTTCAAAGGATGTTTGTAGGGGTTTACCAAAATTTTAGAAAATGCATCTTATGTATCCGGTTCAGCATCTACGTAATTTAAAAATATCCATTTCAACAATTTTTGTTCATTTAGGATCAAATAGGAAGCAAAAAATTTACACAATACGACAAATACCTACGTAAATTTCTGCATACGATGCATTCTCACACCCATTACATCACCTTTCCTAATTTTGAACCGATTAAAAACACTGCTCTTGGCAAACCTCAAATTCAAACGTACTAAAATAGCTTCGCGACGAGTTTCTCTAAATCAGCCGGTTAAAAATTTGGGTACTTCCTACATCTATCAAAATTTGAAATGTTGTTACTCGTTTATTTCAAAATTCTGACATAACACGAATGAAATCGAATCGCAAATTTCTGTGATAAGCAGCACATAAAATCTCGTGGAATTTAAAATTCTACGAGGTAAATTCATCGTTATGGTTAACTTTGAATGATTACGTAACACCCTATATACCTGACTAGATTCATAATACGAACTTTAACGAACCCATCTTACCCATACACGCTACACATGCACACGCTACCAATGACATTTCCGTCATAAATTTGACATGCAGTTCAACTGGCTATTGGGCAAGAATTATAAAAGGAGTTTTCCACCGAAACGACAAAAAAACCACATTTTTGACATAATTTTTTTTCAATATCTCTTAATTTACGATTATTATGGATTAAAAATTTCATACTTCTTTGATCTTTGCTATGCATTAATCGATTAGCAACATACTTTGGCCGAGTCCGACCTTTACGCTAGTTCGGTCCGGTTTCTAGGCCATTTTCATATAGGACCTTTATCCATCGAGCAAAAAATTCACACCATGAGATAATTTTATTACATTGCCCACGTTGACCGATTCGATTCAGCTGGACTCGTGTAGTATCTCAATAACATAACTGATAACAGACGATAAAGATGAGTCTGTGAAAATCACGTCTGACTTGATCGAACCTTGATAACATTTTATTATCTAAGCGTCGCGTTCCGTCGGGGCCGAATTGTTGCCCGTCGAGTCTCCGCTTGACGTGAGACTCGAGAGTGATGACGGGTTGTGTAACACGTATATTTTTTAACGTTTGGGAATCTTCTCTCGGCGTATAACGCCGTTAATCCTGGTCAAGAAAAAACCGTAATCCATAAAAAAAAGTTGAAAAAAATTATAGCTGATGTTTTTTTCTTTCACTGCGCCTCTATCTTGCTCACTCTTCGTAATCGTATACTCCTCGAGTCGTAGATATGCCGAGTAAAAACACCCATCCGCCACTATCGACTCATCGAGGCGATTTTCAGCTCTAATAAAAACTCCATTAAGAGCTCTACGACCGAGGACGATGTTCAATTTTATAGCCATATGTGCGACTGCGTATACTCCGAAGAGAGATACGATAATATACATACTATATCTTCACATACAACGTTTATTATGTATATTTCAATGAATTATATGGCTCCTTTTTCTCATACCCCCCTTATCCCGAACTTTCTATCAGGAGCTCTTGCACAAGACGACCTCCAGCACACCGAATGTACCCATTGCTGTTATAAGGCACCTGCTTCAACTTGGACACATTTTAATCGAAATTTTCTATTTTTATGTTCGCAGATTATTCAGCCAAAACCGATGTTCGCGATGCAAAGCAACGATCTCATCGCAAGAGCTAGTGATGCGAGCTCGCGAATACGTTTTCCATGTACCTTGCTTTTTTTGTGTCGTTTGTATGACTGTCTTAACGAAAGGAGACCATTTTGGGATGAGAGACGGCGAAGTATACTGCCGTTCGCATTACGAACTCTTACCACCTCACCCGGCCGATCACAATTCGCCGGTACCGCCGCCCGAAGATTACTCGGCTGCCAATCGCGCAGGTGCCTTTATACCACCGGCCATCACTCCGTCCTCGTTGCAAACCTTACCATCGCCTGATTTCCAGTCACCAAACCATCGTATTATAGCGCCGCCGCAGCCGTCGCAACCGCAGCATAGTTTACCTTTAAGCAACGATTCCGAAAATGAAAAAGTCACTAATACCTTTTACAATGGTGTTTCGGCGCCTAGACCGAAAGGTCGGCCGAGAAAGCGTAAGCCAAAGGATATCGACGGATTAGGATCCGGTTTAGGTGAGTGCTAATAAAATACGTATTTTTTCATAAAATGGCGTTAAATTTTATCATTTTTTCAACATATCGTGAGATCAGACGTGAAAGAATGAAAAAAGAGAAAATTAAAGCAGAAAGGTCGGGGAGGGGGGGAGTCAATTTTTACAATTTCTCTTCTTGGGCAAAATTGTCAATACTCAGAGTAGGATACTCAAAATTCAAACTCTGAATTAGGTTATGTCAAATATTAAGCTGAAACTGGCATTAATTTTTGTCTTGAATCAAGATTTCTTGGTCCATGACAATCAATACCAATTTGAAAATAATAGGATTTTTTTCGAGAAAAAAAACGACTAAGGAAGTGTAACCATTATAAAGCCAAGTTCTGGATAATTTTTTAAAATTGGAAATTTTAAAAAACTAAATAATTCATTTTCTCGGGTTTTTTAACACCTCGATCCTGAATAGATTGCGAAATTGGTCATTTTCAAAAATTGAATAATTCGATTTTCAATACTTTTGTTGCCCAAAACCTCCTAATCTAGAAGTCAAAATTTCAAAATTTTCAACTTCAACTACAAAAAAAGCAAATTTTACCCAATCATGATTGAAAAATTCAGAGAGAAAAGTGAAAAATTAAAAAAAAAAAAAAAAACAAGACTACTTAATACAAGGTATCTGTTTAACTTGGAAAACATTAAAAAATTATACCATTCCCACGCTTTTCATTTTCATGGCGTACATTTGATTCATCTATCGTCGGACATAGGCGGAGATGGAATGTAACTTGGGGAGAGAGGAGGGCTTGAGCCCCATGTAAAAAGAGAAACAGAAAAAATTTTGATTTTGCACCATCAAAAAAATTTTCTACTCTTACCAAAACATTATTTTTACTTGAACTTTTATAAATATGAAGAATCGGCGGAAAGAATGGAGGTTAACATCATAGGTACCATCATTTTGAAAATAATTTGCGAAAATAGATAGAGTTCGAACAAAGCGAGGCGAAAATTTTTGAAAAGAAAATGATTCAGAAGATGAGATTTGAAAATCTGATGATTTTTGGCAATAAAATAATTCGTTTTTCATCAGTATATTGTTTGAAAAAATTCATTATTTCGGTATAGAAATTTCGTGATTTTTAGTACTATGGTTCGAAAACAAGAAATTCTTTACAAATATTGATGGGCAGTTCATCTCTTGAAAATTGAGTATTTGCGAATTGTTTCAAGTAAAACAAATACACAGAAAACGATTTGATGGCATGCAAGGGCTAATTCATCACTGGGGAGATTGAGTCCCCCCCATGCCTTCCTAAATCTCCGCCTATGTCGTCGATATTTTACTTTTTTTTTAAACAACTTTGGTATAAATATGCACCAAAATGCAAAAGTGGAAATACGAAAATATTCGTTTTCACGAGAGAAATTCATTCGTTGAAACAGAATTTTTTACTAAAATGAAATTCAATCAACACGTCGTACCAAAAATTTGAAAATTCCCAACAACCGATCACATTTTGAATGGATTTTTCAACCCAACCTTAAATTATTTCTACTTTTTTAAATCGATACTCAACTTTTTCCAAAGAAAAGGTCATCAGATCACGACTTCTGCAAATTTTCAGTCTCACATCTAATTTTATCCAACAAAAAATTCATTTTTTTTTTCTACCAGTGCAGGGAGTGGACGGGTACCCCTTCGTTTGTTCCAGCCCTACTCATAATTCAAACCCAAACGCAGACGCTATTTCAATTATACAAATTCAATAAAACCCAGGCGAATCTTACCCCCAGCCTCCCACACATTCGATGATGTATTATCCAATTTATTCTCGGGCCGAAACTCCAACCAAACCAAAACGCACAAGCCAACGATAAATCCTGATCTTGGCCGGTTAACGGAAACACTACATAGGTTTGTAGGTGTTGATGTAGCTGCTCGCGTGTATATGGTGATTTACAAAAGTAAAATTTGTGGTTTTAAGATAATTACACTTGTACATGCGGATCGCCGCCGCACGCTAGAGAGGGAGTGTAAATATATAAGGAATCGATTTGATATATTTTACGATCGCTGTGTGGAACACGACCAAGCACGGGTTAAACTCGTTACCATATCATCCGTGAGAACTTCTTTCTATTGCTAAATCAACCGAAAAACCTAGCTTGTTTATTTTCTTGACCCGAGCTTGACATTTGGTATCTACAGGTTTACAAATTCGATCAACTGTGACCACTATTTGAGAATTTTGTTTCCATAACGCTTCGACGCGGCGCCGTCGTGCGTTGGCTCATATGATGAAAGACTCTTTTCGCCCTTATGTTTGTCAATCTAACGATATTCACGTTCGGCTCGATACAGAAGAAAATCTCCGACGAGCATTACGATGCAGAATCAATTTATCGGAACGTTTCGGATTACCTTGCGGGCTTCGCCTTCGCCGTGAATTCGTCGGTAATTGATTGCCCCCGCTCAATGGGCGCCCATCATATTCACAAGACACCTCCGTCGTCTTTCGGTTTCCTTTCCTTCCACGGCGTGTACCCGAATACGTATCCTACGTATTTGTTTTCTTCTTTATTCATCTGCTACAGTCTGTTTTTCTTTGATCATCTTAAACCACCGAAAGAGTTACGCATCGGTTACTCTTGGGAGAATCGGTTGTTGGTTTTTTTTTTCACTCGTATTCCATTTCTGATGCTGTGCTGGTTGGTTGGTGCATTATCCGCAGACGGAAGTATCGGTGGTATCCGACTAATGGTCCGTATAAAGTGTCACGATTATACGCACTGACTCTGTATACATCGATAGGTCACAGATCAAAGCATCGTTTACACAAACACCATCAAGATCGTGCGCTATATGGAAAAAATTGCACAGGTATTTTCAAATACTCAAACAACGAAATGTCCTCGATCTCGCTGTCTGGTAAAAATGGACAAAAATATTCAAGTTGTGATGGTCTGGAATTCATTGACGACGAAAACAAATTTAAAAATCTCTCAATTGTTTTCTAATACATGTTTTATGGCGAGTAATCATGTTTTTTTCCTTTTCTTTTGTTCCAAAAAAATATGTGGATACGTTTGAATTGTGAAATCGTGAAAAATCATTCAATTTTTTCAACATTTTATTGACCTTTGATGGTTATAGGCGACCTCAGTGAATTAAAATTCTATCATTGGAATTTCATGGTGCGTCTATTGGATTAAGAAAATGAAAATTCATGCGATTTTCATGTTTTTCATGATTTTCATGTCCGGTAAAAGCCATGTTGTTGTAAAAATTTTGATAATTACCGTAAATTATCGTAAATATTCCAATAATTACGGTAAATTACTAAAAATTGTGGTAAATATTTTGATAATTACGGAAAATTACCGTAAATATTTCAGTAATTATGGTAAATCATAATAAATATTTCAGTAATTACGGTGAATTACCGCAAATATTTAAACAATTACGGTAAATTACCGTTAATATTTCGATAATTACGGTAAATTACCGTAAATGTTTCAGTAATTACGGTAAATAATGGTAAATATTTTAATAATTCCGATAAATTACCGCTAATATTTTGGTAATTACGGTAAATTACCGTCAATATTTCGATAATTACGGTAAATTACCGTTGATATATAGATAATCACGGTAAAATACCGTAAATGTTTTGGTAATTACGGTAAATAATGGTAAATATTTCAATAATTACGGTAAATTATCGTAAATATTCTAATTTTGACATTATTCGCAGATCATTTTCATTTTGATTGAAATTTTAATCTTTCTCATTTGAATCTGAGCCATAGTTTTTTTGGCTTATTTCTATTGGCCGTTTGATTCGAATTTTGGTCTTTTTTATTAGAATCCGAATGAATTTTCATACCCTGCCCGAGAGAAGCGAAGGTAGAAATTTTTTAATAAAAAAATGAAGTTGAAAACTGATTTACAAACAATATTCTTCAATTTAAAAATTGAGAGGAAAAATGCTTTTTGCGGAAGATGGTAAAAATGTATGCTATTTTCATGTTTTCCACGATTTTCATGCTCGGCGGACACCATTAATTTGGAATTTTGGTGAGGTAGATCTACAGGCAGTGCCATCAATATTCAATAAACAAAATTCCAACAATTATTTACTTTAAATGAACGAATTCGATACATTTTTTTCTTTCAATCAACAAATTTGATTACTTTCCTTTTTTTACCTCAAAATAAAATCAAAAATCACTGAAATTTCAAAAAAAATCCTCAAATCACAAAATTCATTTCATAAAATCGTCAAATTGTTCCGCTTTAAAAATTCCTAAATCTGGCAACATTGGCCCTTGCCACCAAAACCGCATTACAATAATTGGGTTTTCGAGAATATTTATTCCCATTATCGATATTATTTGTACGATATGAAAATGAAAACAACCGCCGCGCCGAAAACGACTCGTCCATAGCGCGACTTTTTATCTGGCGAGCGAAAAAAAAACACAAAGTATTAATATTTTTCATCGCCGCGTTATCTTTGAAAATTTCTTTTTATCGGCTAATTCCGATGCCGGCGCGGCGCCGAATCATAAACCAATTGCGTTAAATATACGACTTGGCAATTATTTTAATTAGGGTTAATTAACGACGAATTTCTCTATATTCTATACGTATAAATGTAATATAAACTCGTATCGCGATATGTTTTTAATTGCTTTCTATATATGATACGAAAATATAAGAGCGAGGGGCAAAGAAGGGAAAAGTTTAAGGTGAAGGATAAAATTCTTATATGATGCCACCGCCAGTGCCAGCGCCATTGTCACAATATACATATTAACTTAAGCGCCGCACCTCTTCACTTTTACTTTATAACACCTCTCTCCCTGCCCCTTTCCGTATTTTCCCATCAACACGTCTCAACAATGCTGAGCTTCAATGAAAAAGATGTTTATTTGTATATCGCGAATGTTTGTGTTAACTTTATTAGCGTCTTATTATTTTCTTTTTATCGATATCCGCGTTTGAATTTGGCTTTGCCCCTTCCTTCCTCCGAAGCCAACCTCGCCAATCAATCTTTTCAAATACCTATACAATAATATAATTGTTATGGACGTCGCCGACCTAAATTTTAATTGGATAATTATAAATACATTTTCGACATTGATTCGCATGCTATTCATGCGTACCTATATACCTAATTTGTCTCGCTACTGACCAAACATTTAAGCGTCGGATTTTTTTCCGCGAACGATTCAAGGTAACTATATTTCGAGTATTTTTGAAAGTATAATGTCCAAATCAGTGAGCCGAATCGCCAAATTTGTTCTTATACGACGTTCGGAGAGAAATTTCGACACAAGTTATTCGATTCAATTTCACTATATTTTTTCAGCGGTTTTTCCACAAATGATTTATCAATCTCTGCGACTATTTTTTATGAGAATTTTTTTTACGATTACCTCGACAGTTGTCATTTTAGCTTGGGTAAAATATGGTTCATGAACCAATTAAAAAATTTCAGGCATTGAAATGGAATATTGGACAGAAATACGCATTTAAAGACTTTTAAATAATTATAAAGCTATGAAAAAAATATTCTAACAAAACACATACCGATGCAATGGTATCCAAAAATATAATTCCCAGCTTGGCTGATCACTCGGATGACCGTGGAATGAACGGGTGAAAGTGGGCACTGCTTTGCACATCACATCCAATCATGGAGCACGGAAGAACGACACACAAACGCGAGTACAACACACAATATCACGACAAAATTTCAAAAAATTATATCCCGAGCACTTCAATTCACCATACTATTTCGAAAAATGAAAAAAAAAACGAGAGCCCAACACAATATATCACGCGAATAAATTTTTTTAAAAATTGAATAAACCCGAGCACAGCACAATATTTCAAAAAAATGACGAATACACGCGAGCACAACACATCCATGATATCCAAAATTGATTTTTTCCAGCTTGGTTGATGACTGAGTTGACCCTGGAAGGCACAGGTCCAAGTAAGCACTGCTTTGTACATCATATCCCATCATGGAGCACAGAAGAACGACACACAAACGCGAACACATCACACAAAATATCGAAAAAATTACAAAAAAACGAGAGCTCAACACAACATATCACGCGAATAATTTTTTTTCTCAATTAATAACCTCGAGCACATTTTAAAATTTTTTTAAGAAATTGAATAAACCCGAGCACATCACATTAGACAGCATAATATTTTTAAAAATGACGAATAAACGCGAGCACAACACATCCATGATATCCAAAATTGATTTTTTCCAGCTTGATTGATGACTGAGTTGACTCTGGAAGGCACAGGTCCAAGTAAGCACTGCTTTGCACATCATATCCCATCATGGAGCACAGAAGAACGACACACAAACGCGAACACATCACACAAAATATCGAAAAAATTTCAAAAAAACGAGAGCTCAACACAACATATCACGCGAATAATTTTTTTTCTCAATTAATAACCTCCTCGAGCACATTTTAAAATTTTTTTAAGAAATTGAATTACCCCGAGCACATCACATTAGACAGCACAATATTTCAAAAAACGACGAACACACGCGAGCACAGCACATCCATGATATCCAAAATTGATCTTTTCCACCTTGATTGATGACTGAGTTGACCCTGGAAGGCACAGGTCCAAGTAAGCACTGCTTTGCACATCATATCCCATCATGGAGCACAGAAGAACGACACAATAGGTATCACGAAAAAATTTCAAAAAATGACGACTCCGAGCACTTCAGCTGTACTCTTACCACAAAAATTTTCCATAAGTTGTGAATCCGGCTGTCTAGATGGTATCGAAGAATTGGATTGACCATAAGCCACCTGAAACAGAGTAAAAACGTCAAATCATTATTGAAACAGTCATATAAGAACACTCATAGTTTCACATGGATGAAGAATCAGCAAACTGTAACACCATTTTGCTTCGTCTGGGGCAACACTTCTTTAAAATCAATTTTCTTCATTCAAAAAAACGCATATTTATATGCACTACTTCTTCTGTAATATGTATGGAAAATTTATTTTCTTGTTTTTTGGTTTACAAAAAGAATTCTATAGAAATTATAAAGTAGATTTTCGAAAAAATGAAATGGCTTTAATAGGTGAATTGAAGTTTTTGCTAATTTTTCATGTTCTTTCAAATCAGTGACTTTTCACTGATCTTTCACTCAAAATTATTGATTTTTTGACAAATTAGAAAACTGATTGAAAATCAATGATATTTAACTCACAAGATCTGTGAAAAATCATCAATTTTCAAAATAAATTGATTAGAATACTGCTTGAGCGAAACAAGCGGCAAAAAATTTTCAAATGATTACTTTTCAAGAAGATCAGAAAATAAACTTTTTCACATGAAAAGTTTTGAAAAAAGGCATTTAGAATTTAAAATTTCATTTTTAGGTAAAAAAAATTGTACTTTTTTGCGGTTTGTTTTGACTTCTAAAAAAAAAAAACGATATCTATTGACTCATTTCTTGATCTTCCAACAAAAATCGGAACATTTTTGAAAATTCCCATCGAGATTATTACCAAGTCCTTTGATAAATATTAAGAAGGGCAAGACGGAACAATGTTTTTCATTTGAAAATAATGATTGTTAAGGTTGAAAAGGAAGAAATTTTATACTTACCATCATTTTGAAAATAAAATTTTTGAAAAAAAAATGCATTCAAAAGCTAAACATTTCTTCATTATTTGATCAATATTTCAGTATTAAAAAGAAAGCAAAATCTTCAAATCTCTTATTTTTCAAGGAAAAACGGGATTTTTTTGGAATTTAAAAAAAAATACTGACTTTGAATAAATTAGTCAACAATAATTATTTTCAATTTCACAAGCCAGATAGCCCAATTTCTTATTTTTCATAACAAATTTTTCATTTCCCTCCCTCAAAAAAACTATTTTATGCTTCACATCGCATGAAGAACTGGATAGATAAAAACGATTAAATTTCACACCCTTCTCCAGTTTCAAATTTTCTCAAAAAAATCCGTCTCCCATCACAAAACAGCTCATGCAACAACTAAAAATAATCATCCATCTCACACAAAAATTTCAAATTCATTTCATCATCCCGAAAAGCCACCATCGCGTTTCAAATGACAACTCTGCATGCACCATACATTTACGGCGAACCGGTTATGCAATTCAATCGGCACGCTAGTCGCCATTTTACCATTCCCTCTATTTTTTCCCATACATCACACGATGCACGGTACACCTCACCCTTGCCTAATATTTAAACACCGATCCGCGATACATGTGTCTGAATTGCTGAATATTTTCAAGGTTCGCAGACAGCTTCGTATGAAATATATTTCCTCGTCACTGTGTATGTGATCGCGATGTGATACTCGACGCTGTCGAAAAATCCGTCCAAAATTCAAGGCCCAATATGCCACGTACCTTCTGCGTACAATATCCTACCATACGCCGAAATATAAATAATTGTATGACAACGCTTTTTTTTTCTCACATACTCGAAGCTAAGTAAGCTTCGCTGGTAAACCGGCGCTTCGAGGCGACGCTAGGCGACGTGCAAAGATGATTATAATGGTACGTAGAGACATTAGCAATACGGTGCGTTTCGCTAAACCGGTTCTCTTTACCATAGCGACAAGTTATTGTTATCTTCTCCAAAAAAAGACACATCACGCGGTTACGTTTACGTCGGCGAATTTTTCATTGCCTGCTTCATTACCAATGAATGAAGTGGTTTTTACGACCGTAGGTATATACGACGGCGTCGTATCTTGCGTCGCTATGCTTTTATGATCAACTCCAGCATCAGCAAACAAGTCAATCATCTTTGAAATACTTTGCACTATGCACGTATGCGTATTACAGATACGTGCTCGGAGTAAAATTTCATATTATAGGTCAACGTGAGTACGTCTAATCGCTACTCTAGGCAGTCTCTCCTCGTTCTCGCTCGCAGCCAAGTAATCATTCTGCAATGGGCATATTTATATGCTGCACGTATCCATACAATTCTCTATGACACAAGTAGTTCGTTATGCAGCTTTTGGAAAAAAGCGGCGAGCAACCAGCCGAGTTCAGTTTTCGTGTAAATCTTATTTGATAAAGAGCTTACGTCAACGACTGGAATAATACAGAGAGAGATTTATTCGCGAGCCCCCTTTGCACACCCTGTTCCCCTCCTCTTCTATGGGTAATACGTCTGTATATCTTATCGGCACGCCATATCGAGACGATATATTTACGATCGATATTACACGAGCACGACACGAAGTCGATCGTAAATTACCTTCAATCGCGCGACTTGCTCGTGAAAAAATTACGATATGATATTTTTCGGGTATACGGAGCGTATAAGTAGAGGGCACGTATTTACGTCACCAGCAGCATCGAGCAGATCGAGACATATAAACGACCCCGGGCGGCCATATTTCGTTTTTCCCCCTTGCTCTTCTCTGGGATCGAAAATTCGTAAGGTTAAAGGACTCACGTGTATACGAAAGTCGACGATTTCACAGGTCTGGCCTGCATTTTTTGAAACTTTTTTCTGCTTAATTGACTCTGATAGAGAGGTTTGATGTACTACTTTGTACTCAGTTCGAATTTCATCTAAATCTAAACTCAGATTTACTTTTAAAATTTTCTACATAGATTTATTCTAAGGTTTTTTTTCTACTTCAAACTTTTTCTCAACATTTTTCTATATAAAAATTTATTCAACTAATAATATTTTTATCTCAAAATAAATTTTCATCAAGTACTTTCCAAGTTCTATAATTTCTAAAACGCAGGTTATGAACGATTTTTTCATCTGCTTGAGTTTTGGAGTACTTTGCTAGTTTTTACCACCCCCTCCCTCCATCCAGCCAAATTCAATTTTTTGCCCACATAAATTTTTCTGAGGCCTTATTTTTTGGCAGTGGCGTCGGAAGCTTTTTTTTGGGTGCTTGCAAAATCGAGTACAAAGATTTGAAAAACCAAAAGGATTTTTTTTTGGGAGGGGGGGGGCAAAAGAGAGCCATTTGCGCAGTTTTGACTTGAATAGTTCATATAATTGTGATTGTGATTTTGTTCATGCTTGAGCGAAATGAAAGCGAAACTTGGGGAAAATTGAATTTTTAATCCTCAAAAAAGGCATTTTTTCATTGTTTGGATACTTTGAAAATTGTTCTCTGATGTGTTTCGGGGGGGGAGAGGGGGGAGAGGGATCTAATAATCCTTTGATGAACCCCTGTCAAAATTTTGGAGATACAATGCACCACTTTTACCCCACTTTTCGACGCCATTGTTTTTTGGACACATCTCTGAATGTAAAATTTCTTCATTGTGTAGAATACTTACAATTCATTTTTATTTGGAAGCTTATTAGCTAACACAACCAACTTTCACGAAATTTTCCAGCTTCATTCTGAAAATTTCCCAACTTTTCAAACGGTTTCCCATTTTAAATTCAGTGAAAATTGATTTTGACTAAGAAAAATCTTTTTCCAATATAGAACTTTTTATAATCTTCTACAAGATTTTAATTTTTCAAAAATCATTTCCTAAGAAAATTTATTAATGCACTGAATCATTTTTTTATTCAATGCATGACAAGATTTGAGAATAAAATTTGAACTTTGGTCTGAATTTTAAAAAAATTTGAAAAAAATTGAGTATGCAGAGAAACGTTAAAAAACAGCTTGTGCTGAAAAAGTTTTTAAGAAACAAACATTTCAGGGACGAAACTTGGTTGAAAATTTTGAAAGTGAAAATTGAAAAAAATTACTCACCAATATTATTAAGACAGAGAGAAATTTGCTGACTCTTATTTATCAGAAAATGAAAAATTTTCGATCATCAGTCATATTTAAAACAAAAAACAAAATTTTTGGCTTTTTGAGCTACTTTTTTGACTTCTAATAAAAACTGATCCAATTAATCACCACCACTTTTTCAAAAAAAAAAATAACAATTTTCCAAAATTCGATTCGAAATCGCCACCAAGTCCTTCGATGACAAAAGGGAAAGACAAATTTTTCTGTTTCAAAATATCAAATTATCTGACATGACACTATGTTGAAGAGTTTTATAAATTTATAGAGGCAAAGACGAAAAGTTTTGAGCAAAACATATCCAGAAGCTGAAATTCCCTCATTAAAATTCGAGCTTTTTCACTCTACTTATCTACTTCCAAAAAGAACGACGTTCCTTAATAAGCTCCTCTCCTTTCAAAAAAATCAAAAAACAAAAATTCCATTAAATTTCGAGAAAAAATTCACAATAAATTCAAATTGTGAAAAATTCCCTGCATTCTGACATTTTCCCACCATTTTTCTCACAATAAGCACGAAAATTACAATCAAAATGACCCATTAATTCATAAATCATTTTCTAAATTGCTCTGTTTTCAATTCTCGTTACAGATATAAATTCCGATTCCTATTTGGATATGGCGTTCGGCGGCAGCGGAAGCCATAGCTTAGGCGGACCAAATGGATCTCATCACCAAAGAACCAAACGTATGCGAACGTCGTTCAAACACCACCAGCTTAGAACTATGAAAACCTATTTCACCGTTAATCACAATCCCGATGCTAAAGATTTAAAACAATTATCGCAGAAGACTGGTCTAGCTAAGAGAGTATTACAGGTAAATTTTCGCATTAATATATTTCATCTCCCGAGTAGGTACGTTAGTATTTTACCAAGGAGACTCCTCTCGGCTCGATCCGCTAGAATGGATTATAGTCTATGGCGTTGAATACAGCAACGGCGCTGATTTATATAAATCGTTATCTAAATAAGCTCTCTGCCAAGGGAAGCGTTATCGTTATTGGCGATTTGACTCACGTCGCGTCGTAAATATCGCCGAACAACGTTGGTTTACGCGAGATCATCTCGGTTCGACTACGATTTATTTTATATTTTCGATTCGATGCATCGTACTGTTTTCTTTTCGGGCTTATAAATTTACCAATCTGGGATCGCGAACGAAACCAAGCGCCATCATTATCACTCGATCTTCATCATTTCGACGCCACTCGTAACCTCCAAACAACAAAACACCAAACACAATAGATTTTGTACTTACACGATTAATTATTATGACTGTGGACGACGATGCTAAAACCATACCACGGCTGACCATTAAAATATGTAAATCTTTATACGCTGCTATGCGAATTTTGCCGATGGTTCTCTCAATATACGCACCGCGACTAGCAATGCTCCCGAATTAGCACGACGAATGTGTATGGAAATCGTGAGAACTGTTTTGCATACATTATGCATATGCGTACACTATGTAATTTTTCAAAACGTTAATTTTTTGCTTGCTTATGTGCGAACCGAACGGTCAAGTTAATGAAGCAGAAACGCGTAAGCGAGTCGAACGTGAAAAAAAATTGTACACAAGTGTTTCTGTCGAGAGCAGTGGTGTGAATTTTTACGGTGTAGGATTTCGTTCGTATGTATGAGAAATGCCATTTAGTTTAATGCATTTTAAAATGGAAATTTGTAAAATTTTAGTGTTTGAATTTTTTTGCCATGGTATTCAAATTTAAAGATGAAGATTCGTAACAAATTTTATCAAAACGTGAGCGAAAAAATATCGATTTTTTTCACGAGGCATGATGGAAAAATTCATCAAAATTCAAGTAATTGAAAAGTCTCTGGATTATAACAAAATTAGAGCCAAAAATTTAACAATATACTTTTGAAAGATACACAGTGTCTTTTGGATTTTTTATGATTTTCATGCCCAGTAGACACCAAGAAGTAGTAAAAAGTTTGATAATTACGGTAAATTACCGTAACTGTTTAAGCAATTACGGTAAATTACCGTGAATGTTTCCGTAATTACGGCAAATTACAGTAAACTTTTCCGGTATTACGGGAAATCACAGTAAACATTTCAGTAATTACGGTAAATTACCGTAAATTTTCAGTAATTACGGTAAATTACCGTAAATTTTCAGTAATTACGGTAAATTATCGTAAATTTTCAGTAATTATAGTAAATATTTCAATAATTACAGTAAATTACCGATAACCTTTCAGTTATTACGGTAAATTACCGTAAACATTTCAGTAATTAAGGTAAATTACCGTAAACATGGCCGTAATTACGGTAAATTACCGTAAATATTTTAATAAGTACCTAGTTATCTACGATAAATTACTGTTAATGTTTTTATAATTACGGTGAATTATTGTAAATATTCAAATTTTGACACTGCCAGATCATTTTCATTTTTGATTGAAATTTTGATCTTTCTTATTTGAATCTGAGCTATCGTTTTTTTAGCTTATTTCTATTGGCAGGTTAATTCGAATTTTAGTCTTTTTCATTCGAATTAAAACATTTATCCACGTTTTACTTTCATTCTAGATGAATGTGTTGCGCTGTCTTCAAGTTTTTTTTTCTAAATCAAGCTTGATCTTCTCAAATAATTTTTTGACTTTTTGACCAGTGAAATCTCAACTTTTTTGAACTCTCTGCGAACATTCCTCAATTTTATGAAAATAACTCGCAATTTTTCAACATTTTAAAATATAATTTTAAATATTTTCCACCGAATTTCAACAAATTTACAATATTTTGATCAATTTTTAATAATATTTTTTCAACTTCATTCCAAATTCACACATTTACATACATTGAAGGATTTGCATCTTCTTGAATTAATTTTTTCACAAATACTAATCTTTTCGGGGTTATTTCCATTTTTGTCAAATTTTTGAGCATTTGATTTCAATTAATTTAAAAAATTCAGCATATGTTATTTCATCGACTTTTCCATTATTTCGAATAATTTTCACGCCAGTTTGATAAGTTGTAATTGTTTTTTCAATATTTCAAGCAATCATATTTTCATATTTTACACGGTCCACGTTACAACACCGTCAATTAATCACGTCTAAATCACCTGCGCAAGTCACACTGGCGAATATTTCATCGCCATACGAACCTTTTTGATATACGAATCTCACAAACAAAAAAAAAAAACTAGAGGAGAAAAAAACGGGTTAATCGAAACACTGAATCACATGGAAGCAGTCATATCCGCCGCTTGTGAGCACGTCTGCATTAATATGTTAATTCGTTCGCCTACAATGATTTTAATATTTACCGTGGTACAAGAACGAGCATACATATACTCTACGTACACAATCCTTAGCTCTAGGTAGAATTTCGATGATAAGAAAACAATTACATATGCCCTAATCTCTACATCTTTCCGGGGTTGTAAGCGTTGAAATATAACACCGCTTAGCGACCAGTATGCAAGCAAAGTTATGAAAAATTACAGTCATAAATATTAACTAATCGGCGGTAGCTTGGTGGCTGCGTTTTGCTGGCGTGTCCTTTCAAATAAGCAGGGTAATGAAAAGCTAGGTGTAATTTTCCAGTAGCTGGTAGTTGTATTGCCGAGAACGAACCGAAGAAGCCTCATTCGTATCATAGCAGCAATAATGTTAACAAGTTTCAGATACTTTGCAACATACACGGAGACTTTGTTCTGCATGGCGGAGTTTACATAAAGCTTTTCACATATATAATGTATTTTTAAAATAAGACGACCGCGGTTCTCTGTGCTGATACCGCGTATATAAACAGTTCTTTATCACGCGAGCTTGCCCAGTTATAAACCATCGGGTGGCATTTACTGTATAACAATCGTGCTATGGCGTAGCGATGAGAGAGCTCACACACATCAGTGTAAACATGCGATACAGCATCGCACAGGTATTATATGTACAAGTGCAGTACAGGTGTATATTTTACAGGTCTGGTAAATACGAATCAGTATCTTAATTCGCACCTTCAGCAAATTGCGTGTTCAATCGATAAAATTGCAGTTTATATAATAAAGAGTCAAAAGGAGTAAAACTTTTGAGCCTTCTGTAGTCATGAATAGTTTTCATCTCATTCGCCTAATGGAAGATATAGCAAAATTCCGAAGGAAAAACTGACCTTTTTTTTTTTTACCGAAAAGTGACCTTTTTTTCATCGAAAAGTGACTTTTGGGACCAAAAAGTGACTTTTGAGATCAAAAAAAGCTTTTCTGACCAGAAAGTAAGCTTTGTTGACATAACTGGATTTTTTTTGACAGCATGACTTTTTTTGACCAAAAACTGACTTTTTTGACTAAAAATTGACTTTTTTGACCAAAAATTGACTATTTTTTAACCAAAAAAGACTTTTACGACCAATAAATGGTCACAAATTCAATTTTTTCAGAGAACAATTTTTCAATAGTTTTTTTATGGAATTTTTCTGTTGTTTTCTGCAAGCATTTCAAAGATAAATCAATTGAAATGGCCTAAATAATTTCATTCATTTAATTTACTTATAGGAAAACGTCAATCTTGACAAATTTTTGGAACAAAGTTTACATTATCTGCTCATTTTTTTCAAACAGTCGAATCTGCTCAGCTTTCTTAGTGAATTTTTTTTGGCTTCTTTAATTGATTTTGCTGTTGATAAAAGCTTTTCAGCGATTGAGATACCAGTCAAATCGTTTATTTCGACTGCTTCTTTGAATTTTCTATGATCCATCGAAAATATTTCATCGCACATTTTTCGTTTTTCAGCTATTTTCCCCTCGGCTATGGCTAAAGACTTTTTTTAATGCATCATAAATGCCAAAAAAAATGACTTTTGAGGGAAAAAGTAACTAAAGTGACTTTTCAGACGTGAAAAGTGACCAAATGTGACCAAAGCCGAAGAAATTGACAAAACCCCGTGAAAAGTTACCCGCTCTATAATTCCTGTTAACGTAAAATTGAATCAGTTTTGTACTTCGTGAATTTCTCTAGCAATCTGGTAAATTTTTGAGATTTTATGGTCCTTATTCCTCCGATGTTAGATTTCCAATTTAAAATTGAACAAATCTGACCATCTGACCCTTTACCACAAAAAGAAAGTTCAAAATTTTCAAAAAAATGCTCAAAAAATTTGAAAAAAATCAAGGGGTTTTCTAATCTTTTTGAAGCGATCTAAAAACATGAATTTGTCATTCTACATTTGATGAAAAATAAAGAGAAAATTGAAAGAAAACACACATTAGGCCTCTCCCCAAACTTGAACAGGTCTAAAATTGTTGTCAAAATAACTCTTTTCGGATAGGATCGGTCAAAATCGGTTTCCAAAGGCAAATCACCCCACATAACCGGTTGCACTGTCAATTCAATCAAAGTACACAGACTATTAAAACACCACGACAATACGTTAGACTTTTCTCAAGTAAGGGCATCGGCATCGTCTCCGCTTCACGGTGGGAGTACTCGAAACGGTTAATTTGTTATTAACAAACGCGATAATTATACAATCGGTAACGCTTTTTAAATTTCTATATCAATTTTCTATTGTTCGCGTTCGCCTTCATGTGTAAATTCTCCGAATAACGTTTCGCAGTCGCGTGAAAACACCTCTTCGAGAAGCCTATACGTTCAGCGCGAAAATTATACCGACGTTATTATTTCGTACTTTGCATACGTCGAGGTGCACTTATTCGAAATCCGTGACGCTGTATCGCGTTCCAGCCATCGCCAAACCCGCCTATATCCGTTGCCCGAGCACACGCAGGCGACATGAACTCGCGCATCATGGCGCACTGGCACTTGTTGGCTCGACAATTGGTTATCTTCGCGCTCGGATGGTTTATCCAGTTCGCACATCTTTCAGCCAACCGCACCGAGCCTATTGCAATTGTTTACTTGGGCGATGAGTCTTGTTCACGAAGGTATCGGATTGCGAAGAATGAACGATGAGCTTTTCTTTTGAGGTTAAGCCGTGGAATTGTGTCGTCTTGGGTGCTCGTATAGAAGATTACACCATGGATGAGCGTTTATGTGAGTTTCTATGAGCTACGGTATGAGATTATGGGGCTATGGGTGCGTAATTTGCGATAGAACTTCATGTCTCGATGGTACAATTTGCGAACTCGATTCGTGCTGGGACATTATGTCCCAATTTGCCATAGGACATTATGTCTCAATTTACTTTAGAACTCTCTTCCCTTCCTTATAAAATGATAATTATGTACTCGAGTCATAAAAACAGTCTTAAGATTGGTAAAAAGACATTCAAAAGGTGCGAGAGTTGAGTTTCTAAGTACGTTTCTGTATTTTGATAAAAAGTTGCAAATCGAAAAAATGAATATTCCTTGTTCCCATTCCCACCGAATTCAAGTAGCTCACTCAAGCAGTTTGAAATGGTGGCAAAAAATTTAAGCCATCAAGAATAAAATTGGATGGGATTTTTGAAAAATATAGGTATTTATTATATATTTTGATTTTTTTTTTTAAATCACCTACGCCGCGCCATAAGTAATTTTTATGCAGCAAACAAAAACATTTTTGATTCAATTTGAGGCGTGTTTGAACTGATCTGATTTATCGACCATCAAAATTTTTTGACTTCTGAAACTTCGATTTTAGTGCAATAAACTGAAAGTTGTATCGAATTGAACTGATTCAGAAAATTGTAGTAAATATTTTCATAATTACGGAAAATTACAGTAAATGTTTCAGTAATAACGGTAAATTACCGTAAAGGTTTCGGTAATTACGTCAAATTACAGTAAATATTTCGGTAATAACGGTAAATTACCGTAAAGGTTTCGCGAATTACGACAAATAACCGTAAATGTTTCAGTAATAACGGTAAATTACCGCAGATATTTCGGTAATTACGGTAAATTACCGCGAATATTTCGGTAATTACGGTGAATTACCGTAAATATTTCAGTAATTATGGTAAATTATCGAAAATTTTTCAATAATTACGAAAAATTATCGTAAATATTCTAATTTTGACATTATTTACCAGATCATTTTCGTTTTGATTTAAAGACCTTTCTCATTTGAATTTGAGCCATCGTTTTTGGTTCATTTCTATTCGCAGTTTGGTTCGATTTTTTTTTTCATTTATTCGAATCTGAATGAATGTTTCAGCCCTGCTTTCGCTTCTCTCGGCTAAAAATTTTTCAATCAAAAAATGAATAAGTTGAAAGCAATAATTCTTTAATTCAAAAATTGAGAGGAAAATGTTAAAAATTCGTGCTTTTATGCATGCTTTTTGTGGAAAGTGACCAAAATCTATGATATTTTATGTTTTCATGCCACTATACCGACATTCAGGCTATTTTCATGTTTTTCATCATTTCCATGCCAACTAGACACCATATCCAATTTTTTTTGGGAGGTACTCAACTCAAACAACATAATTAAGAATCGTGTTCTTTTTGCAATAAAACTGCTCAAAGGTCTGTAAAGTCTATCTACTGAAACATTTTCGAGAAAAATTTCAACGAGCCAATAGAAAAAATTTTATAAGCATCATCAACATTGCAGATCAACATTGAAAAAAACTTCACAAGACCGAGAGCAGGGGCAAGGGTCAAAATTTTGTGAAAAATTCTAGTCTTAAGTATACCAATTACGTAAGGTAATTAGGAGCCAAATTCCTCCCTAGATCAGCTATATCCCTTTGAAGAAAATAATAAAGGTGCTTGATTTGTTGGAAATGAAAAATTAGTGGCAAAAGCCTCTTTTTTTGAGATTTCTCGGCTCATTTTTTTTTGTATCAAAGAGTCTGAAACCAGTATACCTAGCAAGCCTTTGGAAAAATCATTCCTGCAGTCTTTTGGTGACCAATCGACTGCATGTGTGTCTACACACTTGCTCGGTTAATAGGTACCATCGGTCACCAATGACTTCTGTATGGGTTTACATGTTTACACGCGGACCATCGGCGATATTTTATAATACCGCGAGAAGATTCTGTCTGCATTTGTGTGTACTAAGTTTATCTCTTTCTCGCACACGCGCATTATTATTATATAAAAAATACACACACAAGGCATTAAATATATATAAAGCAGCGAAAACCAGTTTGTAATCAAAATGGCAGGTGCTTTGCCACCTAAAGTACAACCTTAAAAGTATTCTTTTGTAAAACGAAAGAAAACAATCCGATCGAGTTTTTTATTCTTTTGTTTTATTTTTCATCGTGTTGTTAGGTGTATTTTTTTCCTTCTTTTTTTTTGTGTCATTCCACGGTAGTTCTGGATAGTCGATTGAAAACTGGTTTTAACCGAATGACGCGTTTTAAATTTTATTGTTCACCAATAGACGCCATTTTTGTAAAATTCTCTCAGAGCTGCGATACACATTTGATATCCGAGAAAAGCAGCTTCCAAAAGGGTCCAATTGGAAAATTTGAAATATAATATAATTTGAATCCAGCTATAGGTTGTTAAGGTTGTAATTTTTCTAAATCCGCGATGATCTTATCTCGGAAAATAATAACCGATCGAAGGCTCGTTCAGTCTGCAAATTGTGAACTGTACTCGGTAAACATAGATTTAGCTGCTGTCCAGACACACCACGGTTAGTGTAAGTTCAATTTAAACATTTGTTCTTGGACGGTGTGGTGGATTTCGATAAATCTACAACATCGTTGTTATCATATAAACTATATCGGGTGGAAATCTGTTGAAAAAAAAGGTAGAAATGCTCGCTCGGCCCTCCCATACAACTTTTCTACCGGTACCCATTTCTTTCTTTTTTTTCGCTGCTGCAGCAGCTACGATTTTATAATCTGATATTTAAAATCGATATAATGGTGGCTGCTCGGCGCAATGTTGAAAATTTATCGATGACAAGGTTCTACGTATAGTCTGGAAGCGAACCAGAAGAACCATATGCATACTATAGAAGTCAAAATGTAGTCTATGTCACCACTGTTTGTCTTTCTCTTTCATTCGTGTTTATGTTTTTGAGATTTTTTTACTTAAAAAAACATCTTCTGTATCGTCATTAGTATTCGTCGATTTGAATCTTAACTCGATTGTAATAAGGTGGTTTTAACATAAAATGCCCAGGATATTTATGTTATTGATATTCCATACTACCAGACTGCTTCGGAAGAGAGGTAACTCTGGGTTACCAAATATGTATGGCACTGTACCCTCCCGAGTTGCTACCATTGTTGGAATTTTATTGGTATCTGGGTAGTGGTCGTGGATTTTAATGCTCCATGGCGAACCAGCATAACTTGTAGTTGGAGAATGGTGGATCGTGAAAGGTTAAGGAGTGGAGTTGAAAAAAAAATGCAAAGATTTACTGGGGTGGAAAACGGATTATTTCAGGGGTATGAAGTCTTTTAAAACAAGCTCTGGTGATGATATTACATACTTAAGTACACCAGATGGTGCTACTGGGCTCAAAAAATTGGAAAAAAGTACGACTTTTGTTGAGCAAATTCAAAAGTGCTAAATTTCCTGGTCTCATTTTGGGAAATTTTGCTGGAGTGTGAAGTGATGAATTTTCAATTTTTGAAGAACTTCTTTTGCAAATTTTTTCGCAAAATTACATAATTATAAAAATAAATTATATTTTACTGGACCAAGCTGAAAGGAGAGATCTCCGTAGAATTGATTTGAGGTACGTGGTTTTTTTTGGGGGGGGGGGGGGGGTACTGAATTGTAAACAAAATTTTGAATTCTGAGACTGAAATATCCGAACTTTTAGTATTGGCTGTCGCTATTTTCTTGCCCAAAAGACGTGATTCAAACATGAAAATGAAAAATTTTCAGAAGAAAAGTGCCTATAACATGAAAAACCAAGTCCATATTTGTGTTTAGCAGGTCAAAACGCTCGATAAGCATCTTTTTCTTGATTAATCTACCAAAATTCAAAATTCAATTTTTCTTCATAAAAATCAAGAGAAAAAAATTGAAACCTCAAAGTAAAACTATTGCGAAGTGTGTTTATCGAGGTATTTTGACCTGTTGAATACGAATATGGAACTGAAATTTGTCATTCAGTTCTTTTTTCTGCATAAAATGCTCAGAAATTGAAAAATCTACTAACATGACAAAATTTCTGTACGTTTTTTCGAGATTTTCCAGCTCTTAGTTCAAAGAAATGGCCAAAACTAAACACTGCAAAATTCTACAAAAGAAAGCACATAATTTTTCAATGGTCATAAATTTTAGGAAGATTTTTTTACCACTTGAAGTGTTCAGGAGCCCAAAAACATCACTCGAGACCAAATCCCCTTATCCGGCCATACCCTTTCTTATCTTTTATGGAAATTTACCTGATTGACGAATCAGCTTAACTGATATCGCAAAGAGGCACCTATAAAAAGATCTCATCTTTTTATGGTCAATTTCCTTTCATTACATTGTACTCGACTTACTCATCAATACAATTCTCTCGTCTCGTAAGCCACTTTCCCCAAAACACGCCGCCACATTTGCTTCTTTTTTAATATCGTTCGAAAACTGTAATTAACTCGAGACACGAGTAATTTCGCCATCATCGCGAAAATTTTTTTATTGAAATTCGACGTCTTGTATTGGCGCGTGCCGAGATTGATTTCACACGTACGACGCCATAAACGTCCGATCGGCGACGTCTTCGTCTCATCTTCATTTTTCTCTCGATTTTTTTACGTTTGCACGCTTTTGAACGCATTGCGCGTGAAACTTGGAGCCGGAGGAATGGTAATTCCACTTTTTTTTTTTCTCCGCGCGGCCCTCTTTGTCTGTCGGTGTGTCACTTAGACGCGCACGCACGCGAGTGTGATTGCGTTTGCTTTACGTTACGAAGACGTGTAATTAACACGTTGCGCTCGCTCGTCCCTCCGCCAAGCCAGCTCTCTCGAACCAATTTAAATATCTCAATAACATTATATTCTCGTGTACGCGTTTACGTTACAATGTCGAGAAGATCGTGTACACATAAAAAATAACACGCCGAGAAGCAGTCAGCAATTCGAGTACCTAAGCACACGAGCCATGCAAACGCCGCAAATTCCACGCTACACCATCGAGCTGGCCGCCCGTGCACCGGTTGCAATAATAAAAGCCATTTTCCAAATTCTTTAGCCTCTGAAGTGTCTCGTAAAATGGACGATGCTTTGTAATAATAAAATGTAATTGTTTTCATTAATTTATGCATCTTGGCAGAAGGCAGATTCTGTGGCAATAAGAAATTCTATTCAAGTGTGAACATTAACTTTGGAAAAATAGATTTGAAATTTAATAAATTTCATCAAATCACTGATTATTATTGGTTTGATGAACGTGTTCATTCATTTTTATTCAATCGCCCATTTTGGTGGGTGTTGAGGGGGGGGGGGGAAGAGGGGTCGTCGTTCAAAACGTCAAATATATTTGAAAATTTTAAGGAAAATACGTACGGAAATTGAGGAGAATTTCAAGGAATCTGTTCGAATGTTTGATGTTTCACATGATGTGCTAGGTATTTAAAAAAAAAGAATGTTCAACACTTTACAAAAAGTTGAAAAGATTTTCAAATTAAAATTGAAATTTCTTGAAATTTTGGGGAGGGGGTGAAAAATTTTCAGATTTAGAACATTGAAATTTTTTGGATAGAAAAAGGTAACACCTACAATGATCTGAAATTCTTTGCTCTCAAATTTCAAAATAACTGACTGGTGAAAAAAAATGAAGAATAATTTGTATAATTTTTCTACTGAAAATTTTTCTGGTAGGTATAGATACCTAATTTTTATGAAACATTGGAGCCTTATTCCTCAGAGAAACCAAACCTAAACTTGAAACTTCTGCTTTTTAGAAATATGTACGTATGTACTTCCATTCCATGAACAATGGAACTGAATAGGTAATTAAATTATTTAGATATTTTTATCTCATTTCTTTGGAAATAATAGAACAAAATGATGATTTGATAAGACTTGAAATTTTGTGAAATTAGTTTCAGTGTGCGTGTGTAGTTGAGCTAAAATTGTGATATTGCGAATTCTTGTCATTTTTTCGCAGATGTGTTTAAGATTTTCTTTTCGTTTTTCTTCACACAATTCATCATTAGATATAAATCACCATATTACCGGTAATTACGGTAAATTACGGCAATTTACTGGTACTTACATAAATTATGGTATTGGCGGTAAATTACCGGCATTAACGGTAAATTACGTGTATTTACGGTAAGAATTGGTATTTACAGTAAATTACTGGTATTTACGGTAAATTACGGTATTTACGGTAAATTACTGGTATTTACAGTAAATTACTGGTATTTACAGTAAATTACTGGTATTTACAGTAAATTACTGGTATTTACGGTAAATTACGGTATTTACGGTAAATTACGGTATTTACAGTAAATTACTGGTATTTACGGTAAATTACGGTATTTACGGTAAATTACTGGTATTTACGGTAAATTACATGGATCTACGGTAAAAATTGGTATTTACAGTAAATCACTGGTATTTACGGTAAATCACTGGTATTTACAGTAAATTACTGGTATTTACGGTAAATTACATGGATCTACGGTAAAAATTGGTATTTACAGTAAATCACTGGTATTTACGGTAAATCACTGGTATTTACAGTAAATTATGATATTGACGGTAAATTACCGGTAACTATGGTAAATCACAGGTAATTACCGCAATTGATTGGTATTTACAGTAAACTATAGTATTGACGGTAAATTACGTGGATTTACGGTAAAAATTGGTATTTACATTAAATTACTGGTATTTACGGTAAATTACTAGAATTTTCGGTAAATTTAGACATTTTGAAATATTAGTCGACTGTAAGGATGTACATTATACATATTTTTGCCACCTTTCGCGATAGATTCTGACCATATTTTAGGCAAACAGCGCAGCGGTTAAAACTGTTCTGTGAATCATGTAAACCATTTTATAACTTAACGATATCTTTGGGGAATTTTTTATGGTTTTTTAACGACCACTCCTCTCCTCCCACCGTTTCATCAGACCAATAAAAATATTTAAAATTTTTGTACGGCGCCCAAATCCAAATCGAATCAATTATTTTTCGTTGATCAAATATATACAAACATGCCATCTTCAATATTCTTCAATAATTTCCCCTCCGAGTTGTAAAGAATAGAAAAAAAAACCTATTAAAGCGTAACAACGATCAGGCAGACACGCAAATTAATTTATAGCTTATTGATGGTAAAATTAAACGCCCATTCAATCAAAAAGGAAGCCGCTTATACGCGGATCAAATTCAATATCATACTTTTTTTTTCCTATTTATGTATTTAATACGGTATGGGTAATACATTGTACATATACCTGCATATGCACCTACACCTAACCTAACCCCGCCATACAACCAGCACACGCACACAGACATGCTTTATAGTCTACCTGTCCGTACATTTGGATAATTCCAAACCGTGTTAAAATATTATAGGCGCGAGCTGCGTTGGCATAGCCTATAATTTGTCTATGGTGTTAACGGGAAGGCGGACTCGGATAGTTAAAGGCCTGCGTACACATCGGCGGCTGTGTAATTCGGAAATTATTTTATTTTTCTGCAGGCCTGTATATTTTTTTACATTCGTCGATGACTCGGAATTAATTCATGAATATTCAAAGCGTCAATATTTACTATTTTAAACGTTGATGAATTTCGTTATTAATTTAACCGTTTATTTATTTTCAAGTTCGGTTTAGAAAAAGAAAAGGGAGATAGGACGATGGTGCGATTCTTGTGTTTTTTTTCTTCAAATTACCATATAGATTGGCGTGCGTTGTTGTGGTTATTGTTGAGATGCCGAAACAACGAAGTACTTACAAATAGAGACCGAACCTCGGTGCCTGCGAGCTAGATACGCGAGAAAATTGAGATATGATTTAGTGCGCTGGGCTGCCTGCCGCTGGATTGGGACTGTATTGTTTTTTACTCTGGCTGGCGTAAGAGGCGCTTCGAATGGTCGAACGATGACAGTATGAAATAGTACGATGCTCGTTTAGAGAAAACTTTTCGTTTTGGTTTTAGGCAATTTTTAAGAGTATTTCGATTTGGTTCACGGAGGGGAGGCTGCGAGGAGGTAACTTTGATAGATGGCAGCCGTCTCGAAGTCTCATTCCGGCAACTACCCATGTTCTTGTGGACTCGAAAATGGGTAATTTATTCGTGTTGGCCAACTCGTAATACTTATTAAGCGAATCGCATTGTCTGCGCGGTGATAGCTCGTGTAATGTTTTAATTAATAAGACGCTCGGTGTCGGGTATGGGTTGTTGTATCATTTACTCGGACTAAACGTTACGTAAATGAAATAAAATCGCGGTTAAATTACCGGTACGCGGTCGAAATCGGGTCCGATGGCCGGAGCCGGGGCGACCATCGGACGCGAATCCTAGATTCGGGTATTTAAAAAGAGGAAGTAGTCTGGATTCAGTCTGGAATCGGTGTACGAGCGAAAATTCGCCATTCCGCGACCACGATCGCGAGAATGCAGCTAATGTGTATTAATAAAAACAAGCGAACCGCGGGCCGCGGAATGGGCCGGGCGCATTACAGATGAGATCAGATGCACCCGGTTAACAAATTTTATAATTAATGTATCGCGTGTTAAAACTCGAATAGTGGTAATTATTCTCTAGTATTTTAATTAATCGCGTTAAACGTCTAATTGCGTGAGCAGCGCGGGAGTGGAGCGCCAGAGTGAAGCAGGAAGGGGTAAAATGGAATATTTTGGCAATGTTAATATTCGTAGGTATTTTTTTTTTCGTACGGTCGTCGTCTTCGGAGTCGTGTTTTTTACGATGTAAATAGTATACGAAAGTACATATTCTTTGAAATGGATGTGCAGAGAAGGGGGTTGCGAGGAAAAGTTAGATAGCGATCGAAGTATTTTCTTGTAAAATGTCAACGAATAACGTATGCGAGGAAGTTGAGCTGGGCGGCGAGGTACCAAGTAGATAAAATCCATTCCGGAAATGAGAATAACTTGGACGTGGACCGATGTTAATTGAAATATTCGCCGAGTAATTACCACCATTCAGGGCGCTGTGGTCGACAATGAACAACGGGTACGAGAAATGGTAATTTTAAAGGGTTGCAGGATATTCGGGGTGAAGTGTGACAGGGCTGGGTAAGTTATTTGTCCAACGAGAGGAAATGCTTGCTGGGTTACTTGTATTATGCGATCGAATGATTTATATCGATGTCTTAGGGATAGATAAGTTGTTAATTACATCGATTCTTATCAAATTCAATCTGTTGGGTGATTAAAATTATTATTAAGGACCGTGAAATGGTTCAAAATGTAAAATTATTTGAATATTTTCAAGAAATAATGAATTGTTGTATTGAAGTTTTTTTAATGGCCCAAAAGTGATTTATTGAAATGAGCAAGCAATTGGTCGAAGTAACTTGAAAATGGATAAAAATAGTTAAAAATGACTCAGAGTATCGCAAAAAAAAATAAAATATTTTGAAAATTGAAGAAAGTTATTCAACATTACTATTTTTTGAAATGCCTTGGAATTGTTTGAAAGGACTGGATGTGTCACAAAGAAAAAAAATGAAAAATGAATTGAAAATTGTTTAAAATAATGTAAAAATAAATAAAATTTAATATGTATATATCGGATGAAATGTTGTAAAAAAATGGCGAAACATTTTGAAAATTGTATTAAAAGAAACAAAAGTTATTCAAAATGATTGAAAAAAATTGATAAAATTATTTAAAAACTAGTTCAAAATATCATCACAGATTCTTAAATTTGGTAGTACTGAAAAATATTAAAACTGTTGGCAAAATTGTTCAATATTTTACCAGTGTTTTGAAAAAAATCATCAACTTTTAACAATTTATTGATCATTTTAAACCTGTTTTTTTTTTTTAGAAATTGATTTTTTTTCATTTCGAAATAATTTTAATTCTGAGGTAGATTTGATTTTGAATGATTTTCAAGTTAGTTAGGTCAACTGGACTAAGTTAATTTTTTACCATTTTTTTTTTTTTTTTTTTTTTTTAAGTAATTCGGATTTGATTTAGCACAAAATTAATGCATTTGTTGGGCATACTGTCTGACAGAAATAAACTTGTGAAAAAGTTATAATCTGAACAATAATTTTGATCAATTTTATTCTATCCGAGCGAAACAAAGACGAAAATTTTTTTAGTAAAAATGCAAAGTTGAAACATGATTTATAGGCAATTTTTTGATTTACCTAAAAATTCAGGATAAAAATGTTAAAAATTCATGCTTTTCGTCAAGAATGATCAAAAATTCATACTATTTTTATATTTAAAATTTTTTCAACCCACTATAATGAATAGATACAAGAATCATAAAATCTTGTGTATATTTTTGTCTAATTTTATTGATTTTGTAATGAGTAAAAAAAGTTTACATATTCCTAGGTATATTTTGAAAAATTTTAAATAGTTTGATGACGATTTTTTGAAAATTTTCACAATTTTTGGGTAATTTTAACCCTGTCTGAGGAGGATTCGTGTGACATCTCACGTTATTTTTACGTAATTCTGAACTTTTTAATAATTTCGAAAAATTTTACGTTTTTCTGAATGATTTTTGTACCTAACATGTTTTGTGAATTTCATCAGATTCAGCAATAATTTGATTTTTTTTGAGAAGAATCTAAAAATTACTAAAAATTCCATTAAATTTTCGTTCATACTTCCCAAACTTCACTTCTAATTTCGCTCTTTTTATCCAATTCTAATTTTTAATAATTTTGATACCTCCAGTTTTACGTTTTCATTGCAACTCCGCATCATTTAAATGTATTTGTAGCATTACCAAAAGATCATACGAATTCTTGAACATTCAAATCATTACGATCTCGGTATTTTTTTCTTCTCGTACATTTAAATTGTCTCTTTTAATTATGTTCTACTCGTATTTCTTTTTAAAACATCACCAAACTATTTTAACGTCACTTAAACTATCTTCGTTTCGGGAGAAACTTATCACAACATACGTAAAAAAAAAAGAAACATACTACCAACACGATGTACGAAGTACGAACCACAGACCTAAAAACCACTCGCACCATACGCTAGATTTTCGCTCTTTTCTCTTTTTTTTCCCTCGCTATAACGAAAGAAAAAACTATGGGTACCCATCGAAGAAAAAATTCAACCGCTGTTTGTTTTAGGGTAACGAAATAAAGGAATACCTGAACTGTGTAAGAATTTAATGTTGCATGACGCTTGTGAAAATTTATTGCTCGAGAAAAAAAGTACAGCATGAGGAATCAGCGAAGGATCGTGGACGAGGAGGACGGTAAATTATGATACTCGCAGAGGTTTTTCGGTGCATAAGCAGAGCATTGGGATCTAACTCGCAGCCTTTATCTTTTCAAATGAAGCAGAGTATACGTTGGATAATTAGGGCGGTTGGAATGTTGCCGATTACCTCTCAACTGGCGACTTTTATCAGCAATTTGCCCAAGACGACAGATTTAGTTCGTTGTCTTTCGATCTGTACTGCTCTGTCTATTTCTCGCGGGTGTGTAACGAAAAAATATATACATTTTACACGAGGAAATACGCTAACAATTGTCAAAAGCGTTAGATTAATAGTTTTTTTTCTTTCTCTTTTCTTCGCTCGGAGGAAACGTGTGCAATGTGTATAGGTACGAAGAGGAAAGAGGCGTATGCAACGTGGGTGGTTTCCCCTTTTGTCTTAAAAATCTTACAGCTACCGTTGGTGCTGTCTTTGTCTATCTTATTCTACATCTAGATGCTACTAATTATCATTTTTCAAACCTCTATCGACGTTTCGTATGCATTATATATTATATTTTTCGGTAACACGCCTTTACCAGGCGATGACACTTTTATAAGCTCGTCGAGAAATTATAATCGCGTCGATAGATTTGGACAGCAAAGCGCCCATCAACCGGCGTACTTCTGCTTTTTGCTTCGCCTTTACGTTTCAAATTCGCCATAAATCACGTACATTTGTCCAAATACATCTTTCGATATTTCATATCCTAGGCAGGTAAAAATAATAATTAGACGAGATCTCGACTCGGTTAATTTGTCGTCTGTTTCTGAACGATCGCAGAAGGAAATACTGGCGAACTTTTAACCGCGCCTGTGGCAGTAGCTTTTCCAAACTCCGAAGTAATAAATCTGCTAATGTTGCCGCCGCCATCAAACGAACTCTGGTTATGTACGATGTCATTTATTTAGAGGTGGTCTCTTCTGTGTAAAGCACCAGTTCGGTGCGACGCTATGATATATGATTATCGTGATTTTTTATCCGCTCGTCTCATAGCTGCCTTTTTATTCTCCACTTTGCCACAGCACCTATACTTCTGTGCATATTAGACAAAAATCAATCCGAAGGAGGGGTCGAGACGTTATGCGGTTGGAAGATGGCCAATTCTCGAACAAGATGAATTACTAAATTCGCGGTATTCGGAATTTTTTCTCTTCGTTCTCGGTTTTTAGCTTTCCTCTGATCTCATCTTAAGGCGATTCGCATCGTAACCTGCATTACGTGTACGAAAATTTTGCCTCGGGTGATGCGAAATTTCTGCAAAGAGCGGCGTCAGTTGTCAGTAGAGCTGATCAGGAAATCCTTGAAAAATCGCATCGCTCGTTTGATCCGCCATGCAGGATAAATGCCAAAATACTTTGTACGTTTATAAATACGCGAAACGTGAAAAATTGCATTTATACGATGTAACCTTCTATTTATCTTTACCCTTCTCCGATTCTGTAGCATTTCCTTGTGTGTTTGCAGCTGTGGCAAAATTTTTGGTCGAATTAAATCACCTTTGTAGATGAAGTATGTTTTTGAGATTTTATCTGGATGCCCATGAAAACTAAAAAGTCGTATCTGATGATCGAACTAATCAACAAATTAGATTTGCGTGATTACAGAATAATTTATATGATCTGTACATCGATCGAGTGAATAATTCTCTAATTTAATCGAATGATTAGGAGAACTGACGAAGGACACTTGCGGAAAAGAGTCTCAGCTGACATTATAATGAGGAAAGGGGTAAAATTCAAAAACATTTTGGGATGGTTGAATTTTTTCAAATTTTCTGACGCGAAAAATGCATTTTTTCTGATCTTAACTTTGAACGAACAATTTTGCTCATTTTCATATTTTTTTTTGACTGGATCGTAATTATTCAACCGAAACTGAAACTTTGCTATAATTGTGAAAGGTATGGAGAAGGAGAAAGGGGACGTCATTTTTCATGAATTTTCAGTAAAGTTGATGAAAAGACTAAATTTTACCAAATTTGGCTGATTCAGATCTAGGAATTGGTATTTTTTCAGTATTTTGAACAATAATTTCAATTGTGCTCAACAGAATGGTTTTGGCTGAGTCTGATAGAGATTGAATCAAAAGTGAAATTATTGAGGGGATAAAAATCGAAATTTTTCAACCCGGACAATATTTTTCGAAATTTTTTCGCCTAAAATACAATTTTTTCAATTTAAAATGCAAATTTTTTAGACAGATCTGATGGATGGTAATTTTGTGTTATGTGAGAGGGTAAAATTTTCAAAATGATTTCAGTTTCGAGTTTTTTTTTTAAAAAAAACGATGACAATTTTTTTTCGATTACATCCAATTATCTGTATGTACTTGGTTGATAATTTCTCGCATGTTTTCTTTCCAGTTCAGGGCGTTAAAAAACGTAGTGACAGAGGGGCAAGAAGCAAACATTAAAAAAAAAAAAAAAAAAACAGGACACTCAGCATGCTTTAAAAATGATTATCTTTAGACATCTCTTCCTCAAAACATCATATTTTTTCTTCAATTTGATGAAAAAAATATCAAAAATTTGTGAAAGAAATTGAAAAATCAACCAAGGCTGCTGAAATTTTAATTAAGGAGATTTTAGAACTTATCTTTCTAAAAATCACACTTCAATTTAAATCTGTGGTGTCCACCTAGACAGTACCTGCTTGAATCAATTTGACCAAAAAAATCACAAGTCGAGAAATGGCAAAATAAATTTTAAAAAAAATCTTTAGAATTAATGCACCAAGAAAGTGAGTTTTTTAGTGAAATGAAAGGGAAGCAATAGAATATCAATTTTTGGCAAAAAATCTGACAATTTGGCTAATTTGAATAAATTTGGCAGATCATTTGGCTGAGGAAGGATTCTTCAGGTTCCCTCACATAACTTTCCATCAAAAATAAGTAGACTGACTTCAATTGAGAAGTTTGAAATCAAAACATATGTGTTTGTTTTATTTTGATACTAAGCTCCTCAATTACGACCATACCTAAAAGTTGAAAAACTTAAAAATTTTCTAAAAAATTGATTATCCATCGTTCGTTCAATTTCCAAGTTATAACGGAATCCTGAAACTTCAATATTCCACTTTAGTAAACATATTTCACCCTTCCAAATCCTCTAATTCGATCATAATTTCACACCAAGCCTATCTCACACTGCAACTCACATCACCTCTTCCGCTCCTCACAACCTTCTCAAACCAGCTCACAACAACCAAACCCTGCCCTTCTGCTTTAATCTACTCTCATACGCGTATCGAGTTCGAAATATAAGAAAGAAAAAATAATCCTGTTATTCTGTTCAACTCGGCAGCGCATCCCAGCATACCGGTTGATCGAAATTTCCTCTTGTTTCCGCGACTCGGGTTCTGTAATATCGACAATGAGAAGAATACTTAATTACCACGAGGCTATGTTTTTTTTTCCTTTCTTTATTTCATTCATTTTTTTTATTTTTTTTTGAAATTTCCGCTCTCGACCGGCAAATTATCTTCCTATATGTCAGTAACGATTAACGCGTAAATAAAACGCGGCGCATTCGTGCGCGCTTTTCTACCATACAATATCTTCATTATAATGTAAACTTATATTTTTACTGCTTTGCTTTTCGCTTTTTTCTTATCTATGACATGTACATAACAAAAAGTACAACTTAATATGCATACATGGCTGTATAATTCAGAGCGCAGACCATGTTACGCGTTATTCTTTCTATTGTACCTGTCACTTTGAAAAACCGTATCTCGATAGCTGCTGCCTACAACATTCGCGTATATAGGTGTATACAGCTCCACCGCCGCCTTCTTGTTCTAATTCTTCGCTGTTGCGAAAATTTACTCGATTAATTAGAATTACTCGGATAAGGCCATACCACATACTATAATTTCTTAGAAATGGTTTTCAATTCGGCGTAAAATCGATTCGTGCTCTCTCAGTCTGAATTAGAGAAAAGTTCGGTACTGATAAACGGTCAGAATTGCGGCACAGGAAAACCCAGCAAAATTCACTTATTTTTAACGAATTTTTACTGATTTTTCAAAAAATTTCACTCTAATTTTTCACAGATTTTTCTAAAAAAAATTCACTGATTTTTCAAAAATTTTCACCAATTCATCAAAAATGTCACTACGATTTTTTGAAAATAATCACCAATTTTTTCAAACATTTTCACTGATTTTTTTCAAAAAAATGTCACTAATTTTTCAAAGTTTTTCACTGGGTTTTCAAAAAATTTTCAATTGATTCATCAAAAATGTCACAACGATTTTTTGAAAATTTTCACTGATTTTTCCAAACAATTGTCATTGATTTTTCAAAGATTTTCACTGATTTATCAAAAATGTCACTTCAGTTTTTTGAAAATTCCCACTAATTTTTTCAGACCATCACTAATTTTTCAATTTTTTTTTATAATTCTCACTGATTTTTTCAAAAAAAAAAATCACTGCGATTTTTTGAAGATTTTCACCGATTTTTCCAAACAATTTTCATTAATTTTTCAATGATTTTCACTTATTTATCAAAAATGTCACTACGATTTTTTTGAAAATTTTCACTGATTTTTTCAGATTTTCACTAATTTTTCAATTTTCACAGATTTTTTCCAAAAATTTTCACCAATTTTTCCAAAAATTTTCACCGATCTTTCAAAAAATTTCATCCCAATTTTTCTAAGATTTCCACAATATTTCAACCAAATTTCACTATACGATTTTTTAAAAGATTTTCACTGATTTTTCAGCTGAAGTTTCAGTAATTTTCATCACTGATTACTTTTTAGTGAAAATTTTATCACTGATTTTCGATAATTCTCAGTGATTTATAAATGGGTGAGTGAACACAAATTCTTGTTTGTTTTTTTTTTGGCTCCGGACGGAATTTTCTGCAACTTTTCGTTATGAGATGAGGTGCTGGTACTAGGCAATTATACTTCGGCGCGCAATTCCATCCAATCGTATCGCAGTAATTACCCTTTTCTGTGGTAAATTACTGCCTAGCGCGGTATAGTGGCTCGAAAAAAGCCAAAAGAGAAAAATATCACCTCGAACGTTATACGCATCGGTATAACTTATACGATCCATTAACGAAATCCGTGTATACACGCCTTAAAGCTTCAACTTATTAATTAAATAGGTACAAAGTGGCGGTTCGTTTAGTACGGAATTATATTACAAAGAAATACGCCAACGCGGACGCGTGTCTTGCTCCCGTCTGCTCACCTTTGTCTACGTGCAGCGGATCTGTGCCGATTCTTGACGTCGTGGCGTCCTCTAATTAGAGACGTCGGTACGTCTAATGTGATATATCGCCTACGACATATACAATATCTCTTTTTTTTTTTCTTTACTTATGTAGATTTGTGTATACGTAGAACGTAATGTTCTCTTTGCGTTTGCTCCCCTCTCTGGCTCCCCGGAGCAGCACGATGTACGGCGTCGTACAATAACGCATCGTCGAACTACCGTATACCTACACTTTTATGCTTACGAGCATTTCAAATGAGTGTTTAACCGTTTACGTTACGGGTAATTGCGAACAGAAATAGCAAGCAGGCTTTTCGTTTTATTTGACTTGCCGCCAAATAAACATAGTCGTGGTTTAACCTATTATATAAGGTGCCCTGAAAGTTGAATTTTGGGGGATTTTCGAATTATTTCGAATGGAAAGAGATGCTAGAGGAGAAACTCAAAATTGAAATAATTTTGAGGAACAGGGGTTTTTCAGGTTTCTTTCTCAATGACCAGGTATCTATTGGAAATGGAAAATCAAAATTCTTGCTTTTTTTCAAATTTTTCTCGTCATCTGATTCAATTTTATTTTTCTTGCCCGAAATTTTCTCAAAAATGACTCTTTGGTTTTTACTCCTCGATTAAAAAATTCAAGGAAGAGAAAACCATTGAAAATTTAAGTTTTTTACAGTAAAATTACTTGAATTCTCACTTTATTTTGCTACTAAAATATAGCTCCAGCTAATTAGTCATTTTTCTTATTTTTCTATAGCCAGTATGAATCTCGAAAGAAAATTATATACGTTCAATGAATTCAGATCATTTAAAAATTCACTTCGAAAATTGAAGCAGTCACATGACGTCTACTAGATCTAGAAAATAATTTTTTTTGGGAGGGGGGGATTTTCTAGCCATTTTTACGCCGGTTTTCTTGCTTTGAATTTTTCCAAAAAAATCCTTCTACATCAGGATGTCTGCAGGTTTCTAAGCAGGAACTTGACTTGAAAACCAAAAGTTGGTAAATATTTTTAGAGCTAGGAAATTTCATTCAATTTTCAATTTTTTTTTTTTCATTTATTCAGATATTTTACCCTATTATTCGAATGTTTAGTAAACATCTCAAAACATGAATAAAATTTGTATAAAATTCTATAAAAAAATTTTCAGAACACATTACATTTCACTTGAATTTTCAGAATTTATCAAAATCGGATATCAAATATTCTCAAAATATTGTCCAATTCACAATTTGTCAAATTATTCAATTTTTTTTTGAAATCAATTCCCTAATTTTACCTGAAAATTCAGTTATTATTCTTGAAATTTTGCATAATTCACTTAAATTTTACAGAATTTACCGGAATAAAGTGTACAGTTTCCTAAGAATTTACCAATTCTCAAAATGTTTGCACAACCATGTCAGAATTCATCATTCACCGAAAAGAAAAGTACCTAATGAACGTTCGTTCCAAGATTCGAATGATTTTCAAACCCACGTTTAGTTTCCGCAAATAAAAATAAACCAATCAATAGTAGTTGTTTCAGAAAAAATTGGGTATCCAACTGATTTTGAAGCAATACAGCATTCAATCTGATAGAATTTCCGCCGGAATTAATTTCATTTTAATGTTTGAGAAAAATTAATTTTCGTTCGTTGAAGAGAGAATCTTTCATGTTTCAAAGTTGTTTATCACAATCAAATTATTCAACAGAGGCAAAAAAGAATTGATTAGATGGGAGAAGGGGGCAAAAATCAAAAAATTCTGACTGAAATTGATTTTTTAACGATTTTCTTCACAATTTTCGACGTTATGCAAAAATTTTCTGAAGAAAAGTCAAGCTAATTTTTCTAACCGAAATGAAACAGTGTTTTAATCAGTAGGAAGAACATCTCCTCTTCTCCTCCATTACCCTTCAGTCTCGCTTTGTATTTTTACAAAAAAAAATCCATTAAAAATTGGCGATTTTCAAAGAGAAAATGATATCCTAACGAAATAACTTCTTTATAGTAACGGAATTGTTTCAAAAATCAACCTTTTAAAAATAGAACTACAACGAAAATTGATGACGAATTTTTGTATTGACCCACTGACACCCCTCCCCCTTCACTCTAAATAAAATATAAAATATAAATTGGCGTAGAAAACAAAAAAGTCTCATCTTCGCAATACTTTCTCACACACACCTTACATTATTTATCTAAAAATTAACATACCAAAAACATAATACCAAATGGAGTCTCCTTGTACAATTTACTAACGAACCGTAAAACATTTGTATCATTTTTTACTAAATAATCGTGAATGATCGATCTTAACCGTTCGCCTTCTGTTTTACAGGTATGGTTTCAAAATGCTCGAGCCAAATGGAGGCGAATGCTCAATAAACAACAAGAGAATAACGGTACCAGTATAAAGAACATGGACGACAAAAGTTGTTCGGATAATAGTAGTTCAGCTTTAGAATCCGTATACCATCACGGCCCAATGGGTATGACCAATCACAGTCCTCAACATTATCTAAGTCCTGCATCTTTAGACTGTAATTCATCTTAATCTTATGTGTACTTTTTTCTAAAAAAAAAAACACAAATAGAATATAAGCCAAACAACCACATAAAAAAAAACATTTCAAAAGAGTGAGAGATGCAACAAATATTCCTCGTGTTCTCTAAGTCAACGTGTTTAGTTTTTTTCTCTTTTTCTTTGTTTTTCTCTCACTCCGTCCCCTATAATTATTTCAATACATATACACGATATTGTATATCGACAATCACTTGCGACAATATTTTTTAATATAGTTTTATATAAATCGACAATAATATCGTCCCATCATCGATTCCATTTCGAAAACATTCCATTTGCTAAAATTTAAAAAGTTTTCAAAAACTATTAAGATTACCCTTCGATTTGAAATTTTTTTAGTGTAATTTACGCGTTTGCGTTCATGTGTATGTGCCTCGTATTGTAATATATGTAAAAAAAAAATTGAATAATACGCTTGTATTTATAAAATGCAAGAGTCTCGTTTTCCTTTTTATTATTTTTTCTTCAATTTTTCTTTTATTTTGTCATTCAAAACGTCGTGAAAATTTTGTACATAGTAAGATGTGTTATTTTATTATTTAAATTTTTTTTTCTTTGTATAAATTTGATCTCGGGAATTATACTTCTATAAATATTGACATTTTAATGTTCATAGTGTGCAATAAATTACTGTTTATTGAATTCGTCCCGGTGTAATATTTTCTTAGCGATGACAAAGGATAAGGAGTTCAAACAATTCAAACTGGAGTAAGGTATTATTTCATAGAGATAAATCGGTTGTTGGGTTTGCGGAGGGAAATAGACCAGGTAATCGCTTTCGCAGCGTGTAGTTGTGTAAACTGAAGGTACACATAGTCATTCGCATATTCACCTTTCGTCATGGGCGTCTTTGGAGAGGCGTGGTAACCGGCATTAGGTAACACCTCTTTGATGTTTATAAATTTAATATTTTCATACGCCAACTTCTTCCTTCCACTTTGATATGGACATGGACTTGTTGTAAAAACCACACTATAAACTGACACCAGAAAAAATTTAATTTTCTCGATAAATTGGCTCATTCGCCAATCAAATGCATCGATAATTGACCAAGATATAGATGAAGATGAGTAGGGAAAAACGAGTCACGAATGGGTGCGAGAATTTGTCCACAATTCATAATTAATAAAAACACAGCTCGAATGTTCACCTACCCCTGGCCCTTTTCCTCCATTGGATGAAAAAAAATCACACCTATAAAAGTTGATTTACGAAATTCAACCTTTTCAAAATCGTTTTTCCAAACGACTCGACCTCGAAATAGCATATCGTATTACAATTTATAATAAAAATAAACCAACGCAGCTTATGACGCCATTGCTATTATAAATTTACGATTTTTTTCGTTTTTATTGAAATAAAATTAAATTGTGTATTTTTTTTCGCCAAAATGAACACGCCCCCGAGACAAATTTGATTATTCGTCGATTCGTTTGCACGATATGGACGTCAAAATAACGTATCAATTTGGTATCTCTCTTCGAGCCTTAGCAAATCGATTCGAGTTGACTCGATCTTGTCATTCTGGGAATCTGCTCAACACGAGTCGACCTTGGCATCGGGCTAAAAGTTACAAAATATCGAAACACGATCACTTCGTAACGTGGTTTTGCGCTTACGTGGACAATTGCTGGGTAAAAAATACCTATCACCTTTCGTATACCCATATGATGCATAAGCATGTACGAGTAAAGTACCCATACCCACACCAAATACCAATACAAGCCCGACGACGTTAAACCAGTTAGCTGAGTGAATGGACAAATGAAAGAAGATGACCAAGGATAAGAAAAGTACGTACCGTACTGCGAGACCTTCGTCGTCGTGTGGTGTTTTGTGCCAAACGACAATTCAACTTGCACGTCTCTAACCTTGACTTTAATAAAAAGTGAAAATTGCTCTTTAGTTGTGCAGCGTATTCGAAAGTACCTATATCGATTCAGGTATGTACGAGGTAGGTCCCCTTATAAGTACTTGCGTATGTTACGTATTTTATTGTAAATCTGGCTCAATCGATGTCATATGTGATGATAACCCTAAAGGTATTTCATTTCTATATTGAAGCGAAGAAATCAAAATTGGAATACCAAGATCAACTGATTAGATCGAAAAAAAATAAACCAGGAGATTTTTCTAGGTAAGGACATCATCAAAATGAAAAAATTGAAATGGAAAAAGGGGACAAACTTGAAACAAAAATTTCTTCAAAATGAAAATATTCATTTCTTACTCCAATACAAAAATTCTCAACGAAGTTCCAAAGTATGTACAAGAAGCTGAAAATTGTAGGAAAAATCATACGTTCATTTGAAAAAAGCTGAGTAATTTGATTTTTTGACAAATGAGTATCTGAAAATTTTGATCAATAGGTACTCAAACAAATGAACAAGTCAAAACGTTGCCAAATTCCCAAAATGAAAAAAACTGAGTAAGAGAAAAAAGAATAAGTCAAGATCTCATTAAAAAGAAAATGGGAAAAGGAAGGAGGAAGGGTTCGACAAAACATTCTGAGCTGAAAAAATTCCAATTTTTTCTCAAGAGTTAAAATAGAAAAAAATCAAGTCAAACAGAAAAAATGGAGAAAAGAAGAGAAGGGGTTGACAAAATTTTAGGAATTGAAAAATTTTCCAATTCTTTTCTGGAAGAAAAATCCTTGTCAAAACGAAAAAAATGAATTAAGCGAGGATGGCAATTTCAACAAGAATTTTGAAATTTATTCACGAAAGAGAATTTGGTCTCCACATTCAATAATAAATTTGACGAAGATTTCATTATTCAAACAAATATTGAGCAGGGACAGAGTAAAACTCAAAAATTGAAAAAACCCGAACAGAAGGAAGAAGAGGAATCACAAAGATTCAACAGAGGCCTTTGAAATTTAAAAAAATAGTATTTCTACCATTTTCTCAAGATTTCGAGAAGCTTTCAATACAAAGATTGATGAATGAACATAATACAGAATTACAGATCTTGATACCGAAATGAAAAATTGGGAAAGGAAAGAATGAACTGAAAGAAAAAGGAATAAAAAAATTCAACAAAATTGGAACCGAGTATAAAAATGAATCAATAAAAAAATGGTCTAACTTTCAATTTGAAAAAAGGAAACTTGGTTATTTAGCAGATGGTAAAGATTCGGAAAAATAACAATATCAAAAATCAAAAAAATGAATTGAGCAAAGCCATTGATGAAGTAATAACACGAAAAAATTGGACAAAAAGGCGAAGAGAGAACAGTAATTAAATAAAATTCTTCAATTCGAATTTTTTCATTTTTTTTCTTCAGGTTATGAGAAAATTTCAAAACTCAGAATGAATCATGAAAAGATCTTGTCACATGACAGATTAGAAAAATGAAAACGAAGGAGAGAAATCAACAAACTTCATAAAAAACTAAAAAATTGCCTTCTTTTTCTCCAAATTTTGATATCATTTTGAAGTTCAAAGGTGAATGAACAAAGACCTCACGAAAATTGAAAAATTAGGAAAGTGGACTTGAAGGGACAAAAAACTGAAAATATATTCATCACATGGAAAATTGTCCAATTTTTTTCTCCAGATTTTGAGAAGATTTTGATACGCAAATATAAAGAAATAAGCATCAAATTCATTGTCAAAATGAAAGAATTAAAAAAGGTTAGAAGCAGGGGGAGGGCCGAGGGGATTAACAAATTTCTTGAAATAAAGTTTTTCATTATGTTTTCAATTAAAAAAAATTATAGGAAACTTTAAGACAAAAATTATGGAAATTCCTTCACGAAGTGTCTAACAAAATCTCAAAACCCAAAATAAAAGACTTTAGAAGGGCTTCAAGCATGACCTTTTCAAAATAGATACTAATGAATATTTTACCACCCCCCCCCCCTCCTCCAAAAAATCTAACTCATTTCAGGACAAATTTTTTTTGCTTACAAATATTCCATTGTTTAAGATAGAAAATATGAGTTTTTATCATTTCGAAAAAAACACGTAAAATCACCATCAACTCGAAAAAAATGAAAAACTAATGTTTTTAAAAAATAAATTTTCAGAAAATTTTGGTATTTTCTTTGGAACTTTTTCTGTTTACATTTTTTCAAATAATATCGATGCCGAAAAAAAAATCGATCTTGAAAAAAATTAAAAACTTTTTTCTTCAAAAATTAAACAAAAAATTCTTAAATATAAGACGTCTTTCTTAAAATCAATTCTTTCATTTGTCAAAATCCACACGTTTCCAACCAAAAACAACACAAAATCTACAAATTACATAGGTCATAATTTTTGCGAACCCGTCCTCCTCTTCTATCTTTACCACTCGTCACATTTCTAAACTCGTATATCATCGAGCCTACTATTTGTATACAAATTCACCCCTTTTATTACCCCACAACACATGGTATCCGATCCTCGTGCCCAAACAAATAATACTTACGCAAATTACTCTCTTACGGAAATATGAATATCAAACAGCTTTGCACACAGCCTCCTCCTTATATCTTTTTTATTCACGCGCCGTCGAGATGATTTTTTTGTTAAATTCATCGATACCATTCCCTACGTACGTTTACCGAATGCCTTTAAAATTTACGACCGTGTTTAAGCATATTTGGCGGGGTCATTTCAGGGCTACCCTTTACATCCAGCCTTCAATAGGAACAAAACCATCAACCGTACAAATCTACTTATTCAAATGTAGGTATATCGGTTCTACTTGTTTTTTCACCGGTGGCAATAGTTTCGGCATATTTGACGTCTTAATTTTATAACTTCAATCTATTTTTTTTTCTTTTTTTCATCAACAAACTACGAGTATAGGTATTTCCGACGATATTTAACGTAAGTACGTACATTGACAGAAGTAGGTACGATATTTGCACGGTTTACTCGTGAAATTATTATCAGCACTGCCAATCGTTATTATCCTCAGAGCTATCATAAAAACCAGTTAATTTTCATTTCTTACCTTTTGATATCGTCCGATGCTACCAGGTATTACAGGAACATATAGGTAATACACGCGCAGAAAACATGCTCGTATCAGCTGGCTGCAATTTTTCGCAATATTTTTTTCCCAATGATAAAATCACGCGAGCAGGAAATACAGCCATTTCGGTAGAATAAAGTCTGGTGACCTCTCATATTCTGAAACAAACGAAAAACCTCGAATTAGTATTTGGGAAATATTACAAATGTAACAAAAAATTATATTTTTCAAGGGTAATGGCATACGAAAAGATTTAGAAAAGAGAAACGGAGTATTCATGTTTCAGAAATAATTTTTCTAATTTCAGATCAGGATACTTGCTTCTCGAGTCTGGCAGTCTTCACCAAACTTAATTTTTGTTTCAAAAAATTTGCATTTTTGGTTGAAATTGTAAACGAATTATCATTTCTGGTTATATGTAAATTTACAGCTTACATTTTTCCCTAGTGATATCGAAGTACAATTTGGAAATACTTTTGCCTTAAGAATGAAGAAGGGTTGCAGAGGAGGTAAAGTTTGAAAAAATTTGAAATTTTCAATTTTTTGAGTGATAGGAACGAAACGTTGAAATTCAAGTTTTTGAGAGTGTAAAATTTTCATTAAAATTTGAATTTTACGACCTCGAAAATGCAGGTACAAATTAAAATTAATTACACATGAAGAAAAAGCAAAATTTTGATTTTCTCCCCTCTTCCCCCAACCTATCCAGAATTTTTTTCAGATTCGAATTCGATGACCTCTATTAACGTAATCTGGGACTTTTCCCCTCTAGAATCGGGTTATACTAAATTGCGACTTTTTTTTGGAAGGGTAGAGGGTGTCAGGATCCATTTGGCCCAGTGCAGAGCAAGGGTGAAATTTTTCAATAAAAATTATAATGAAATAAAAAACCACTTTATTAATCTTTCTTCTATTTTTAAAAAATTTCAAGGAGTATTCCAAAATTTCCTGACTTTTCCAATTTTTTCAGAATTTTCAGACGGTTGACAATTTGATAGAGGTCTCAACCAAGCATTGCTGATCAAAAACAGTGGCGTGACGAAGTTTTATACTTTTCAAGGGGGAGTTGTACCGAAAATTTTCCCAACTTGATTTTCTGAAAAATTCCTTTCACATTTTGTAGCTTCGTTTTACAAATTTCCCAACTTTTTCAAATTTTTTCTAATTTTAAATTCAGTAAACATTGGTTTTGACAGAGAAAAATCTTTCCAATTTACAACTGATGAAAAATTCTACAAAATTTGAATTTTTTAAAAATCAGTTTCCAAGAAAATTTTCAATGCATGCAAATTATTTTTTATTTACTGCAAGACACAAAAATTTGAAAGTAAAATTGAGTTGAAAAGTCTGAATTTAAACAACTTTTGAAAAAAATTGAGCGGAGAAATTTTGGAAAAACAGTTTGTGTTGTAAGTTCTGAAGAAACAAATGAGCTAAATAAATATTTTAGGAACGATTTGTTCGAAAATCTTGGGGTGAAATGAAAAAAAAATTACTTACCAATATTTTAAAAAAAAGGAGAAAGCAGACTCATATGAAAAATTTTTGACCAGTCGTACTGAAAACAAAAAAAAATAGGGTCTTTTTGATGTACTTTTTTTTAACTTCTAAAAAAAATTGATTCTCTAATGACCGCCGCTATTTAAAAAAAAATCCTTTTTTTTTTTAAATCCAACCTCAAACTTGGAAAAATTCTGGACAAGTTGGGGAAAGTTGGGAATCCCGATTCATCCTACTTTTCTCAACTTTGGGATGGTCTTTGAGTATCACAACCCCCTCCCCTTCCATAGATATGCAGTTTGGCACAGGCAAAACCATAAAAACTCAAGCAGCTTCCAAATTCGGTACACGAAAGAGAAAACATCAAAGAAACTCGCATTCAAACATCCCTCGGTGCAGGGTGCCATCGTCCAAACCGCACACCACGGTCCCACCTTTTTCTGGTTTATCGCACCTTACGTTTTGGCTTCTCCGTCGATCCTATGGCTACTCAATCCCGGTACGGTAAGTCTCGAAGGGCAGCTTCCTGCCTACCGCTTGTAACATTTGTTTACACGGCGGCTCGAACCTCGTTAATTAACATTTTTCGCTTCTTGCACCGATGGCGGCTCATTAGTGGAAATTTTCAAGTTGCCGTTCGGGGTGCGAAAAAATTCGTGTTTTTCGATGTACCTACGGATACACGAAAGTGAACTCCACCTCTTTCCGTCCTTGTTTATGGTAAAAATCGTCGATCCGCACGCTCTTAATGAACTCTTCGAGTTTCGGGGATGATCCCAGACTGCAGCATCCTCGTCTTCAACTATAAAAAACCTTTTTAATAAACTGTATGTTCGGTTGACCGCAAAACACGTGCACATTGTTAATACTTCCTGCGCCTCGGTCGTGTTCACCTTTACGTAGTATTTCGCCGAGCCGATGTTTACATGTTTATTTGAACAGATTTCACAACAGTGCGGCAGCGAAACAAGGATACATCGGTCGGCTTCTTCGTCCATTTGTCTGAGGCGATAACAAATCAAATTCTTTACGTCACCCTTCATCGATCCTTGTCTTGGTGCATGTTCATTAACGTCTCTTTCTTCACTCGAGCCCGAACTTGAGAGCGATAATTGACGTATCTCCAGCCTCGAAATCTGTATCAATCGCCAGACGAAAATTTGACTATTTGGCCCGGTTCAATTCGCACCAGCACAGAATTCTTCACACGGTTCGCGTCTTGGCCATCTCCAGGGCGCTTCGGCGGTCACCGCTACGTGCCAAGTCCGCAGGTGGTAACAAGGTACCCCGCAGCGTTGTATTTGTTAACTTCACACACACTCGTGCTCCTCAAAAAGGTCTAGGAGTTTTCTTACCATTTTTTTACTTCTCAACGGTACTCGGCTTATTATATTTATGACGAGCGGTCTCTTAAACACCACTATACGATCGATATTGCACCCAACAAGGTGGGTGTTCGGAGATTACGAGACGTGCGTTACCTGTGCACTCGTTGCCGCGCTAATCTATCCGTTCTTTCAACAACTCCACTCTCAGCATTCGAACCAGTACGTTTGTGATTTATATCGTTTAATCACGCCGCTGCTGCGTCGTCGTAATCGTCGATGATGATGCTGGTGCCGCCGGTTCGCTGCCGCCGCGCTCACCTTTATTGCACTCGAATATGTACGATTGTCGAAGAATTAATCGACTGAAAACCGCTGCACCGAGAGGGAAAATACGAGAATAATACACACGTGTACAGAGACCGGCCGCATACACGTACATAATTGTACATACGTATTATGTTCCGTGAAGGTAGGTACCTTCCGCGATTATCTCTCATCGGATGAGATTTTCGTCGTAATCAACGTGTAAATCCGTTCGGTGAGGCTGAACTCCGAAACTTACTCGTTAATTTTGGTGTTCTCCTTGGAATCTGCGGAGTTGGAAAATTCTTATCAGCTATCAATCTTCAGAGCTTGGTAGCAGGAGAACGAGATTTCAGAACGTTGACTCTTTTGAGTGGATCTTCGTCAAATGGATATTCTGCTCAAAGAAATGAACTGCACCTGGAAAAATTCCATGGAAATGAATAATCCGGAAACTTGAAATCAAACGTTGAGTTTGCAAAAAATTGCAACAGATTTACAAAAATTTCACAAGTATGAAATATCACTCGGATATTTTTAAAGCGTAACATACTTTGGCAAATTAAAATTATATTCAGAAATGCTAAATGGATAAAAAAAATACCAAAAATTTCAGAAAATTTCATAAAAGTTGATCAAAATCTGAGCTGTAGAAATAGCAAATAGCTGAAAATGCCAGATTAGAGAAACTGAAATTCGTTTTTTGATTGATTTAGCAAAAAAAATAAAATATCTACGTAATAATTGTTCTTTTTTCCAGATTTTCTTCAATTTTCAAACCATATGAGCTGTTACCTACAGAATGACATTTTTTCTCTCTGGTTTTTTTCTAGTGGGGTGGGGGGGGGGATAATTAATTCACTATTTTTGGTAACTGTTTGCTTATATTTTGAGAATTGTCAAGTTTTTTTCAAAAATTCATTATATCCAGTAGGTATGCTCCAAAAAAATTGCTGTCAGAATTTTTTTATTGCAGATTTGATGTGAGATTACCTAGAATTTTAAGAAGTTAGTTCCAGAGCTGCCACTGTGCAACTTAATCCAAAGCATTCCGAAAAGGACCCCAAATACCAAAAATTTGAGAATGATTTATATTTGATTTTGATCAAAAATTTTGTGGAGAATCTGAAAAAACCAATTGGTCTGCTGCATCATGCTCTCAAAAGCTCCTAAAAGATTTGCTTACAGCCCTGAAAATTTGAAATTAGGGAGGGGGTGAATCCAAATAATAATTATTTTTGGAAGATTTGGCCAACCAGATATGTGACCGTTCACGAAAAAAGGGGACTGGAGTTGCAAAAAAACGTGACGTTCTTGTAAAAAATGTTGGGTCAAGAACTCGTGTTGAATCCCAAGTATTGAAGGGGGGGGGGGTGTCAATTTTTCAATCGTAAAGAAAAAAAATCAACTGCAAAAAATATAAAAAAACCGTTTCACAACATTTTTGCTATTTTTTTGCGATTAAACTTGAAGAGGGTTTTGGACGAAATGTTGATTTAAGGGCACATTTTGTATCGTAGGAGCCTCGAAAGGGGTTTAATTCATTTTTTAAGGGTTTGGGGTGCCCAATTTGATAAAAATTACTTACGGGTTAAAATGATTTCTATAAGGTCCCTTTTTTCGAGGACGGTCATATACAATTCTGTTCCGATTTTTAGATACCAATTTCTTGTCAACATTTTATCGAAAATACAAAAAATTGGTATTTCCGATCGATCCCTTCAATTCCAACAAAAAAATGAAAGACAATTTCAATTCATTGGAAACGGAAAGGTTTCCGAGAAAGGTAACAAACCAAACAACAGATACATACAAAAACGAATAGTTTTTTTTGCATTTTTATTTCGAAAAGAGTTAGTACTTCAAAAATCGTTTCTAATTTTCACGAATAAATTTTTCTTTCAAAATTTCACCCATTATAACGCCGACAAAGGATTTGAAAAAAAAACAGATTCTCGCTAATTTATGGATTTTTTTAGGCCATTTTTATGACATTCTTCATTTATCTGACCAGTAGAAACCATGGAATCGAAGCAGTGTGGAGGAAGGAGGCTCACCGGATGGCTTTTTCGGTACCGAAAACACCTTTTAAAAAATCTATCGAAAATTTTGGTGCTGGAGCCAGAAAGAGGAGGGTCTCCTCTAGATGCCTGGTACGGTCAAGAATCCGGATCAGAGCCGGAGGATGGAGGGTCCCTTCTAGAAAAATTTTTTGGAGCTAGAAGCACTTCTGAAAAAATTTCGGAGCTAGAGCCGAAGTCGGAGGCATTCTTTAAAAATCCCTAAAGCCGGAGTCGGAGGCAAAGGGGCCGGAAGAAACAGACCCCCTTCCTCCAAATCTTTGGCAGAAACCATGAATTTACCTAACACAATGTTTTATAATTGAACTCCAGACATAAAATATTTGAGAATAAAAATAGTGAAATTTGAATTATAGCTTCAGAATTTATACAAAATGAATAATGACCTAAAAAATATAATTTCAATGGTGTCGGAGAGTTTCGCAGAAAAAAAAATCAAAAAAATGGCAACACCGTTAACACGTCAAAAACTGGAAAATTTTACAACAATTTCCGCTAAAATTATCATTAAAATTTCCACGCAAGCAATAAATCCGGAAAAATACCGAAACTTCAAAGAAAAACGACAAATCTTGCGAACAGCTCTAAAATAAAATTTCTACGTTATACTGAGATTGCTCCAGTTACAAGAACACATCCACCTACTCTCAAGTACCCACCTCTCCACATAAATGAAGACACTTCGTTAAAAAAAATTCCATCAACTGCGCAAAACGATAACAATCGAATCTTAAACCCTAGAACGATGGCGGGGTAGAGAATTTGCGACAATAAAAAGGCGTTTGTTCTGTCTCTCTGGCGACGAAGAAAACCCTCTTCGAAGTTTTTCAAAACACGTAAAAAAAAATCAGCACAAGGGAGCACCCACCTCCATATTTTTAGTTTGCTTCTAAAAAGACGACTCGCTTTCGGCTTTGTGAAAAATAAACCTTGTACGAGTATTACTTGGAAACCCTTTCTTTTACGCGCACACCGAGAACTTTGAAACTGCTGGAAAAACTCAATCGTCGGCATCCCCACCACATGAAAAATTCGCAGAGACGAAAAAGTACGACTGTTTTTATTCAGCCTCGCTTTGCTCTCGCAAGGTACAAAATGTCTCGAGAGTTTCGCAACAGCGGCAGGATTTACATTTTAGCTTTTCTGTTGTGCGATTCGTCTGTCCCTTTTATATGGCTTGAGACTAAAACGTAAGAGTGTAGTGAGAGAGGCTTAACTGGCGAAAGGAACATAGAGCTCCCCTTTAACACATGGTTTGACAAATAATGTTCGTAATCTCAGGGGTTTGCTTAAAAGTAATGGAAGCGTAGAGTCGTCATGGTAACGGTTTTTCTTTTCCCAATTAAGTTAGGTACGATATCTCCTCTTTCGCTCTGTCTTTCCACAAAGTCGCGTCCGCGTCCTTCTCTTATGTCTAAGTAATGGTATTTTACGATGTGACGTGATGCTTCTGCTTGTTATATGTACGAATACTACATACCGAGATGATTCTGGAAACTAAGTATATTCTCCGATTTCTTCTGTCGTATAAGTTATGTAAGATGCAACGCAAGCAATCGTATATCCGAAAAGCAACGCGTATTAGATGACACGAACGCCACCATTGCCATAGTTCATTTGTGGGGGTCTTTTTTTACACGATTGATAAATACGTCTTTGAAACGGATCGCGGTAAATTAAAACGTACGTAACACGAACCAAGATATTTCCCAAAGTGGAGAAATTTAAGGCTCATTCTACGGGTTTCGACTTTAGATTTTACAATTTCGTTCGAAAATCAAGTTTCCTTCGTTGTTTGAATAAAGGAATCTTCGCTATTTTGATCTTAATTCTTTCAAGAGTTGAGGGATGGTTTTTGTAATTTTCAAACAATTGAGAATTGAAAGGAGATTCAAAACCAATGATTAAAATTTCAAGAACTCCAAACTGAACTTTTGGGATGAAAGCTGAATTTTTGAGATGAGCATAAAAGTTCAAGCTATCATTTCAAAATCCGAAAAAAATTATATCGAAAATAAATTTTGTAGGGATTTTTCAACATGGAATCTTAACATTCCTAGGAGGCACGACCGCGACCGGCACGAGGCCCTCAATTTCGACCTAAATTCAAAATTATGGAAAAGTGAAGGAATTTTATTAATTTGAAAACACTGAGTTTAAATATTGAGCTAATTTTCCAACTCGACCCCTCAGGACCCCCTTCCTATCAAAATGGCTATGGTCTTGGAAAATTGAAAATTATGTGGGACCTATCGTCTGTTTCGTTATCAAAAGTCGCTGAATCCGAATATTCATTCATTTACTAGATACGACCCTTCAATGTCTCCTTAGCCCACGAATTCGATGGTGCTGAGCTCGATTACTAGCCTAATTTCTTGATCTGTCTCCCCATGCTTCACACCGACATTCAAAATTACGAAAAAATTAATTTTCTTTCGTTGGTTTATTGAAATGCATTCAAGCAATTAGTACACTAGGCAGAATAGGTGTCTCACGAAAAAATTGAAGATCTATAAAAACAGAATTTCCCGATAAGATGGTAAAATTCGACTCTTGAACTGATGGGACAAAAATTGCCCAAAAAAATTGGTATCAGGGGTAGGGGTGGAAAACCATCTAAAAAAAATTCAAGCCCCTACTCCTAACCCCACTAGAGTTATGGGGCCATAAATGCGCAAAATTTAATAATTTCTATCTCTGGAGGAGGAGGTCCAAAAATTTTGAAATTTTTCACAAATTATAAATACCCACTACGCAGGAGTGTGTGTAAAAATTTTTTCAAAAAAAATTCCGAATTTTCTAGTTGGAGTTTTCCGAGGTTTAAAAATTTCAAAAAATTGACATAAAATATGGAAAAAATTTTGTCGCTCCCCCTCCCTCCTTTTTTTTACAATTATTTAAAATTTTCAAACTTCGGAAAACCCCGAAATTTTTTTCAAACAAATTCTCACGCATACTCCTACATTTTGCAACAAAATTTCATGACAGTGCTGCCAATCGCACGTTGAGTACCTGTACCAACACAATTTTCAGAAAATTCGATCAGTTCCTTGAAAATTCAGCCGAAAAAATTTTATGGTCGAAAAAATGGATATATCATCACAGCATCACCTTAACCCCCAATAAATCATCAAAAACCGCCAAAAAATCATTAAAAACCATAGAAATTTAAAAAATTGCTGATAAACCATCAAAACTTATCAAAAAAAGCCAAAACATATGCATGCAATTTTTTTTTTTAAACAAAAAGGTCACCCTAAAACTGGATTTAGAAGATCTCAAGCTCTGAATAACCATCAGAAAATGCTCTGATTGATTCTTCTTCGCATTCCAACTTAACATAGTGTAGGTTGGTTCGTGCTTTGAATTTTTCGGTAATTTGAGGGCACGTGTGAGGCATGTAGAAGTCAGATCGAGAAAGTAAGTCGATAATCGAGCTCAGCACCTTTAAATTAACAGACATCAATCGAAAAGCCACAAGTTGTTTCAATTTTTTTCTTTGCTTTTCTCCATTTTGGAGAGGGCTAGGGGTACTGAAGGAGCGTGCCCAAAAAATAAATGAATATTCAGACTCAGCGACTTTGAAAACGGAACAAACAATACGTCGCACATAATTTTCGATTTTTTTCCTAGTGTTCAGCCATGTTGGGGGGGAGGGAGGGGGTCCAGAGAGGTGGAGTCAGAAAAGAAACCCAAAATTCAAATTCAACTTTCCTCAAATTAGTGAGAACCGATAAGTAAGTTAAGCTTCCATTATTTTGAATTTTGACAGAAACTGAAGTTCCTTGTCCCCCCCCCCCCCCGGAATAATGAAGCCCTATCCTGAAAATTAGGTAGATGAAAAACGTATACAAAATTTTCTTCAGTGTAATTTTCAAATTTTTAAATGACATAGCTTTGAACTTTTGAGCTCATCACGAAAAACCCGGCTTTAGCTTCAAAAAGGTCAACTCTGAAGTCTTATAATTTTGAATATCCTATCAATTCTCCAAAAAACTGAGCAAAGAAATTCTACTCAAACTTGACCGATTTCGAGATGAGCCTGTTTCGCCAAAAAAAACTCATCAGTACGAGAAATACGAGAACCATTTTCAACTTCCTTGCAGAATTAGAATCAAAATTATGTCGATTTCTCAATTCGACCATCGAGGGTACCCCGTGAAAAATTTCGAAGCAAATTGAAAGATTTGATCCAGGGGAAAAACTAGCAAAATTGGAAAACTAAAGGTCAAGAAATAGATGATTTCTCGGGGAATGAACCTCAAGACATGCCCTCCCCTCATAAATAACCCGCAAAGAACATAAAAAGGTCAATTTCTCGAATACCTTGCAAAATGTTGGCGAATCAATTGCCGACGTGTTCGTCGGTTCTCTCGGTTGGTCGCATTAATGCTCCGCCACAAGGAATACGCTTTTACGACGTAATCTGCGCTGCTAATCTCGCCATCTTTTATGCATACAGAAGTATACCTACGGGACGACGTTCTCCAAGACACCAATGTGGACGCTGAGCCTGTGCAAAACAAAAGAAACAAGTCTCTTGTTATTATTATCAAATAGATATGTATTATATACGGTAGCCGTAGCAGCAGTAAACTAAAACACAGCACCGGATCGAACGACCGGCACAGCTAAGCCACTCCGCAATAAGTTGACAACACCAACCAGCGCACAGCCGCAGCTCTGTACATAATATGTAGGTACTTAAAGTTGCAATACACGACGACGACAGCGGCCGCCGATGCGGTAATTCTTTTTCTACGTATACCGCAGCCTACAATGTGAACATTTGCATAAACCATGATTTGTGGCTGTGGCGGCGATCCTCGTCCAATAATATACGTACAGACGTTGTTACGTATACAGAGACACATACTACGTACAACGTATACCTTATACCTATATACAGGGTGACCGAAAAGTAGTTCCCAAAAATAAATGCTTCTCAAAAATTCCCTAATCAATTTATCCGAAAAATTTCAATTCTGGCAGAATCCTTGGTTCATTACTATTCGATTATAGGCCACTTCATAGATTCTCAACTAATTTAAATTTTTTGTGAAGCATGATTCGATTTTAGTTTATAATGCTACAGCTAAACATAGTCAAGCAAAATTTAAAAATTGCGCGGAATAAAATCTTCGAATATCTGGGGGTAGGTTTCAAGATAGCCAAAAGCTTGATTTCAACCCTGTCAATTTCAAAACAATGCGTTCAACCTTGAAATAAGGAGGATTAGATTTCAGCGCTTCACAAATTGGTACCAGATGATTTATCCCTGAATTACTGAATTATTTTTCTGTTTTACGAGAAAATTGTGGATTATTGAGGTTCTTCGAGCAATAACTTATGCAGAGATTAGAAGACAGTCTATTTTAGTAGAATATGAGAAAAAAAAGATTACCTCGCCAATAAATTTTTTTTACTGAAATTTTAAATTTTTTTCGGGATGTACTTCTCGGTCACCCGGTACAAGGTACATAAACTATACATAAACGGTATTAGAAGAACAATAAGCCATACGTAATATCAGATCTGGACATGACAACTTTCTCTGCTATGTTGGCTTTGTTGCTGGTCTCTGTGTAAGCTGCAGCTAGGTTCTTTTTTTCTTCGTCGACTCCGGTCGTATGTTTTTCTTTCTTTTGGTCGTCGCTTATCGTGAGCTTAGATTTGCTGCTAAGGTGTATTGGATTCGCTGGCGATCTCGGTAACAAGACGAAGGCGTGGCTGCGCCCAAGAACCATCCGAATTCGAAATACAATTACGTGGTCGCTGAGCTGGTACGTTTCAGGAGCATCTAGAACAATAAATCCGGAATAAGATGACGGAAAATCACAGCTGGACCGTAACGATTTGAAAAACTATGAGATTAGATCGAAAAAATGGTACATTTTTTGGAAATTGAAAAAATTCTATACGTCTGATTGTAGATCGAATCAACAATTTTATTTTCCAGTGGGTAAATGTTCATAAGAAAGAAAATTCTTAGTTGGAATAAAAATAAGCCGAAAGTTCATTCAACTTGAATCAGTTTTCTAAAATTTCAGATGCTTAAGTTCATTTTGACGAATTTTTGAAAATTCAAAACCATAAAACATGAAAATTTCGAGCTTTTTATTCAACAGAGAACTGAGCTAGGGACTTCAGATTGAATTATTCTCAAAAAAATCCAGATTTTTGCCTTTTTCAAAAAGTTCATCCTGCTGGAGATTTCCCCTCTCCCTCCCAAAGAATTAAAAAAGTGCGATTTGAACTTCTACACTTACATCAGATAACACTTTTTGCCCTCTATAAGGAAGTCAAAAGCTTACAGATTGCCAATTCCAAGATTTTTTGTTTTTATATGTATCAAATTCAGATCGGTCACCTCAAAATGAAATCAGGTTAATTCTCTGAAAATTTACATTTTTCAGTTATGGATATTTTTTTCAAATACCAATCAATTTTTAAATTTTTTTTTTTAAAAATGTCTTAGATTAGGACCTTCTCTACATTTCCCCATGGTTGAAAATGGGCCTCACCTCCCTCAGGTGAGCTTTTGCTCAACTCAAAGCTGAAAAATTCCAAGGCCGTGGCCTGTTATGACTTACGTTTTGAAATTTCAATGTCTCAAAAATGATACAAGAAGTGTTTTTTTGGGGGGAAAGGATTTATTAAAAGTTGATCAGAATAGTCGAGTCCATAGATAAACGCAAAGAGAGATGCTCAAAAGTGCCTTCCTTTGCCCCTAGGGGGGTTCAAAGTCGTGTTATAAAATAATGCTCCTAGGCCGTGGCGTTTTTTCATTTCCGTCTCACGGCTCACTAATTTTTTATTTCATTTCACTGAATGGTAAGACTGCTTTACATTGTTGACCAGAATACTGGACAACATTCAAAATGTCGAATGGTATTTATTTATCCAGGAAAAAAATTGAAAATTAGTGAAAATTGCTGATTCACGATTTTTGCTGTCCTAGGCCGTGGCTTATTATATCTCAGTCATTTGATGCCCCAGGAATCTCGGAAAAAAAGGAATTAAAAAATTTGTACATACTTACAATATTCACATATTCAAAATTCGCTGAAATCAATTGTTAAAGCCTCCCAAGTCAATTATTGACAATTTTTCTTAGGCCGTGGTCGGTTGGTTTTTTTCCTAGGCCGTGGCAAAGTCAGTTTTTTCATGGCCACGGCCTAAGAACTCGTCGATTTTTCATTTAAATTTGTGGCTGAAAATATTTTACTTCAAACCTATCTTAAATAGTAGTTCTTTTCTATTGCAGCTTTATCTTGAGTTGTAGGTTACAGTTCTGAGGTTTTGGTTCATTTTTTTTGCCCCACCACCTGAGAATGTCTTCAGCTGTGGCTCGTTTTTATAAACCACGACCTAAGAACTTCTTAGGTCGTGGACACTCAAATTTCGAACAACTCCCCTGACCCCCCCAGGGGGACATGACTTCAGCCAAATACCATAAATGATATCAGGGACATATATACTCACAATTTTTATCAAAAAATTCCTTCCAAAAAACTTTTTTTTTCAAAAAAAAACTGCCTTCGAAAAATGTAAATTTTCAGAGAATTACCCATCAACGAATTATTTTGGTCGAACATTGTAAAATTTGGTCAATTTTTTCGATAAAATTTCTTACAGAAGTGTTTCCAAGTAAGTATTAAGTACTTTTACATCCACTCAATTTTCATAATTTTTTGACAGAACTATCACAAAACATTTCAAAAAAATTAATTCAACTCAAGTATTTCAATAAACATAAAAAATTTCTGGCCTATTTTTTTAGTCACACTAAATGAACAACTTGAATAATCATGAAAATTTTGTTAATCGAAACGAAATTAAAAGCAATCTCATGAAAAGTTTTTATCAAAAATTATTCTACAGGACTGAACAAATTTTGAACGGGATTTTGAAATGGTCTAAACAGCAATTCAAGTTTCATAAAAATTTAAAAAATCTTCAAAATGTGACAAATTTTTCAAGCTCATTTCAGAGATCAAAAAGTTGAGTCCAATTTCGCGGTCAATGGTTCAGGTTCAGGAAGAGGAACAATTCAAATCACACTTTTTTAAGAAAATAACCGAAGTTCTCATTCTCAGCTAGTGGTATCAAGTACATACCTGAAAATAGCAAAATCTGGATTTTCCGAGTACGTCCCAGTTTGAGTTACTCAAATCGATTAGAAGTGGTTTTAAGCCAATCAGGTTCTTCTAGAAAATTTGAAAAAATTTCAATTTTTTTTAAATTAAAATTTTTTTTTAAATACCTACTGCTATTTGACTACCTATGTGACTCGATCGAGACAAATTCGGAAGTTGGCTAAAAACGACCAAATAACATCTTAGTTGAATAATCTGTTTACCAGGCTTGTGCAAAAAGGGGGAAAGGGGATTCCAGTTATTAAAACCAACTTAAGAGATTATTTAGCGAATGGGTAGATTAAAAAACACTATTTTTCGAGAGAATTGAAGGCAGAAAAGCTATAAAACATTGATTTTTGCAACCAAAAAATATACTTTTTGGTTTATACAGTCACTGAATAATATCTGAATTCAGTTGATGATTTCGAATTTTCCTAGAGTTGGAATTCAAAAAGAAAATCGAAAATACATACCTACTTCCTAAATTTTTGGCTATTTTCAAAGAATTGAAGGATCTTGCGCGATCAAAATATCATAAATTTCGTTTTTTTTTTTTTTCATTTCCAGAATGCATAGCCTCCTTCTTTGTGCAGTTTTTCAATTCAAAAATCAAAATTTGAATTTTTGACCCCCTCCCATTGTAAGACCTCTTTTTTCTCTTCAAATTTTTTCCCAGGGCCCGGATTTTCTCCGCATGATCTTACTGTTTTCGTATAGAAGCCAAAGTTCATTTCGATTTTTCCATATTATTTTTTTAAATAATCAAATCTACCCAATCTTAAAATTTTCTAAAAGCTACAAAAAGTTTTGAAACCGGTTCCAACCTATTTGCTATCGATACCGATGTATTAAATTTTAGTTTTCAAATTTATTACCCAAATTTTTTCTTATTTCTGCACTTTCTTAGGATCGTAAAGTAGGTAATACTAGAACTTCAAAAATTTTCCGAAATTCAGAAAATGAACTTTATTATCATCTCAACTTTTGAACAAGTTTTTTACAGATTCTTGTTTTGACCATGAATACTATCTTAGGGGAACCTCCTTTAGGAAACGATTGTTGAAAACTACAGAACAACTAGAAAATGTGTTGAATCAATTAAAAACTGCCACAACCAATATTTACCCGAATCAACGAATTTGGAAAAACTGCAGATACACAACTGGAAAATTCAATCAAACTGGAAATTTTCAAAATATGAACTCTGGACCACTGGCCGGCAACTGAAAAAAGTTGAAAATTAATTGTAATATTTTATTCATAGCAAGGTTTTTTTCAATTTATAATAAATTACACCATTTATTTAGAAATCTCTGTACAAACACATTCGATAATATATTTTTCATTTCGTACAGTTCATACCTGCCTTTCCCTCCTCCTCCCTTCACGACCTAGGTATTTAAAAAGAATGCACACGATTCTAGCTATTTGAATACCAAAAGTGAAACGATCCATTGTGAATTGTCAGCTTCTCGAATAAACGGCACCTTGGTCAAAACCCTCTCGATACTAAGCTTAATGGCAAATAAATTCTCGAATTAAAATCGAGTATGTTGTTTTATTACAGGAGGATTATTGCTTTCGCACGTGTCCTCGGCCGGTAAAGTTTATATAGTTAATTCGGCGTATTTAATTTTTATGGATGCGGTTAGGGTTTTTGTTACATTAAGCATACAGTTTAATCGCTATGCTGCTTTTAATCTCGCTATTTTGTTTGAAAAAATGGACTCTAATTGATTCGCTCGTACAGTATATGTTTTCCAAAACCCGAACGATTCGGTTTTAAAATCCGTACCGTAACGATACCAGCGTGTTGAAATGTTCAAAGTTCTAGAATCTTGAATCTGCCATATTTGACCATCGGAGCTTCTCGTAGAAGAATTTTATCACAATATAAAAAACAGTAGAAGGGAGTTTGAAAACTCAGGTCACGTAGTTTACTCAGTGAAAGCGCATCCAATTACACTACGATTGTAATTTTCGATTGGCGCGAATTTTCTCACATCTTTGTAGCCATCAATCAAGCAGCCAGAGCGAACGCAGCAATTATATAAAAACAAGTCGTACAGCGGAGTGCGGCCAACGCCTCTGGAAAGTGTACGTACGACTTCCTATACGTACGTACGTCTACGTACATCGACTTAGGTTCATTGATTGCGATTCTAGCTGCGAAGAGTGCACAGGAAAATCACAATTAATATTTCCTCAAGATTAGTATTTTTATTCGACTTCATATCCGGCAGCACCGTAGGCACACGTATTCAGCGTTGATAGAGAGATCGAAACCGAAAAAGAAGAAAAAAGGCAAATCGTATGTAACATCCTCTCGTAATAAATAGCACCCGATTCAGTTGTGCTTAAACGATTTAACGAAAATCCGGTAAAACCGGTAAGTACATCGCTAATTACCAGACCGCCGAGTGAGTACACGGTAGTTGTACCAATACTGATGGCAGACTGTTCGCCAATATCTGACGTCCAAGTTCATTACGGTGCGCTTTTTTTTTACGATTACAAAACATCGCCGGCTTCGGTACCGCTGCGCGCCGCGTCTTCGCCGTATCAACAGATCCATTTAATAATTCTCGTGTACACGTATGATCACCTGTACGATATGCGTTTGAGTTTTTCAATCGCTACTAAGATCGTATCGATAAATCACCGCGTCTTTCTGCGATATAAAAACAAAAAATATCCAGTTGACAACGCCGCCGCCATATCGAGTAACGAAATATCATAATTATCTCGTCGTCGGGTTCGACGAAGGTTCAACGTGTTCGCAAATACACTACGCACGCCTTATCCTTATGCGTACTCGACATCTCGATCGGTATCCGTTGAAAATATCCATTAATCATTTACTAGTTTACCTCATGGTCCAGAGACAATACAACCACTCGCATTTCTCGATTTTTCATAGTAAATTTTTCACTTGAAACTGGTCTCGACTCGTTCATCTATCATCGAACGTTCATTCAGCCAAAAGAATACCGCTGGGCGCGATTTCCCATTCACATGTACACATATGCCGCTGCTGGTCGACCGAAGAATAAAATTATAAAAATATACTCGCTATTAAAATGTTAATAGTCGAGCTGAATCGAGCTAACTACTAAATGAAAATGTTACCCGAGATTAAAACGTTTACCAACCATTTCAATACATATAATCAATGTCAACACCGCGGATAATTTAAAGCGCCGTATTGTAATTCTAGAGGCCGCTCCTGCGATCATATTACCTAAACGAGAACAATTTTATCTAATACGATCTCAAGTCACACTCACCAACACCATTTCAACCATATTAACGTCAAATGGTCGGCTACGTAATCGGACATCACCAACGAGCTTCTTGAAAATCTTCCTACGAATACGGTATCGATCAATTTGGGCTCACCGGAAATTTAGCCTCGTTCTTGGATTGTCATGATACATTTCTACGATTTACTTGAAACACATATTGCTGTTTAGTTAATTATAGATTCGTAATACAACATACATTTTCTCAATATGATGAGAATGAAAGAAAACTCACAAAAGAAGAGCTTCGCCGGAAACCATTCAGCAGATATTCCAAGGAAGTAACTTCGATGCCGAGTTCAATTTCATATCGATGCACTGGACACCAGACTCGGAGATCGAAAATTTACGTTGAAATTAACCAAAACGAACGAACAAAATTAATAATAGGAACTTTTAATAATACTTTACCAACTATTTTAGTGTTTTTATTAATTATCTAATTAACTAAAGCATGAACTTTTTCACGTTTTTTTTATGAAAAAAAACTTACCAAAATCAGTGTCGCCACATACCCCAAGTTAAATTCTCAATCCAAAATTCCAAATTTGAAAATTTTAACGGTTTTTGATTATTTAATTTACACCTTTATTTAAACATATTGTACAAAAATTAATTATTTTAAAACAATTTATATCTCAATTATGTAAATTTTTTCAAAAATTAATCACATTTAATTAAAAAACGTAAAATAAACATTTTTTGCACGTGGTAGGTTCAAGGCCAAATTTAAGTAGGTTCATAGACCTTCAAAATATGACCCAGTTTCGGACATTAATTAAATCGTTTTTTTTCACGATAAATGAAAATAAAAAATCATAAAATAAATATTATATAATATTATCGCAAATTTTACGAAATAAAATTTTTATGAAATAATTTATTGTTGCATTAATCTGATAAAAATCAAAAAATTGGATGATTCCAAAGAATTGATGAGTAGTCAACAGGTGTACGTTTTGCATTTAGGTAACGAAAAAAAATTACAAATTTGAATCCGCGCACGGTCAACTTTTTTTTTTATTTTTTACCTTTATTATTTTTTTTCTAGTTTTTTTACGAAGTATTTTGTGATTATCAGTGTCGCGATCGCGTATTGTAAATTAATTAAATTAATTATGTTCCTATTAATTATTCGTCGTACTCATACTCGCAAATATTTACCTTTCCGGTCATCAGTTATTGCTAATTGAGTTACTTGGAAACTAATCAAAATCAACATTATCTTTCAAGACAATCGAATTATCCTGCATCTGGATTCTAATTCCGAAGTAAATGTTTTATATTTGAATATTTAACCGATTAATACGAACTATAATAATCATATACAACATTTATCGCAGGTAGTTGATCCCGGCTCACCAGACATCTATTAAGAATGAACGATGATACCTGGAAACTTTTATCAAACCAAAGCCATAGTCTACAGAGGTGACTTATTTTAGCAAATTACTTCGTCCTGTTGGTATCTGTATGCTAATGATATGCTTAGCATTAAAGAGTCGTATTACAAAAACTGAAAACCATATCCCAGCTCGACGCCGGTCAATAATTCATAAAAATCTGTACAAATGGTACAAATTACCATATACCCGTTACCGAAAAAAAAGCTCGATGTGTTTTTTTTATCAATAAATACGCGTATTTTTCACTTCATATACCGCTGGGATTAACTCTGGCGGCGTAGTAATCATTATACCGGCGTAAAGCAGTCAACAGTCTATAATAGACTTGTAGACTACATGAAATAAAACGAATGAAATAGAACCTTCGCCGTAGCTAGCGGAAAGACGCGTGTCCAACACGAGTCGTCATTATACGCGGATGCTTGTAGGAAGCAGTTTATTGTTCGGCAGTTCGTTTTAGAAACTCGGTATTTTTTTATTTTCGCTTTCTGTGCCGAACAAATAAAAAGATTATTGTTATTCGAGCGAGGATTACTGAAAATGCGCGCGTGACCGCAAGTTTTTAGTAGTCAAATTACGATTTAGAAAAACTATTCGTAATTGGCAGTACGTCTGAAAGAGCGGATTTTTTGCTGTGTTGAGTTTCATTTGTGTTATTATGTGAAGGGGAATGGGCTTTGATACCTGAGACTTTGCAGAAGAAATGTTTGGTTCGGTTTACTTTGGATAATCTGCTCAGATACTTTGATTACGGTGACTTGCGAAGAATCGTATTAGGAATATTTAGCGCCTATTATTCGTAATTAAAAATGAAAAATATAGTACGATATTATAATTTAATTATTAATATTTTTCCAATTTTTTTGTTCATTTTAGGTAAGTGATATCGAATAAGTGAACGTCAACGCTCAGTGATCGATTGATTCTCGGAAATTCGGCTCACGATACACAGCTATCTCTACTCACAAGCTCCTAGAATTATTATCAGTACCGAACGAAGAAACACCACTGATTGCAGTATCAATTGATACATCAATTATGCTACCGTACCTCTTTTTATCACCATTCGACACAATAGCTGCTATCACAGCGACATAATTTCCACTCTAAAAAGTATCTGTTACGCGTATCGACGAACCTGGTAGTTTGCTCACTTTTGGTCCACTGCGTCGCAGAAAGCAAGGGTTGATATTAATCAGTTACACTATTACCTCCTACTAATTTAATAAATAAGTTGTAATAGGCATTTTACATGGTACACTCGTGGGATTACATTGATCCTTGTTAGAAGTGAAAACTTCATAAACGAACCGCATATATAATGCGATGACAATGGATCGAAAGTGAAAAGCGTTCGTTATCAGCAAAACAGCTGAAGTTAAGAAAGCGGAAGGGTTGTCATTTATTGTCAAGAATATAATTGGCGGAACACCTGTATACTTTTGAAAAGGGGTTGTTGGGTCGCGTCTCCTTTATTTTTGCTACGCCTGTTTTGTTTTGTTGGATACTTTGGTTGGATCTCGAAAGAGAGACATGTGTACCTGTGTTTTTCAATTGAATAATTTCGAGTTTGCGTTCGAGTTTTTTTGAAGACTTTATTACGACTGGATGTCGAAGAAACATACATTTTAGTAAGAATATTTTCAATTTCTTGATTTTTTTTTTTTAAATTGATCATTTCACTACGTAATTTTATCGATATAATGTACTAATTTAGCTGTTTTTCTCCCAGATACGTTCGTGTTTCCGGTTTACACGCCTTTGGTTGCGTTATCGCCGACTTTTCGATCAACAATCATGACAGTGTTGGGTACCCGAGTGATGTCTCTCTGTGTTATCGTTCTTTTGTTACGGTGCGCCAACTCATTGATAATGATCAAGCATTAAACGAACCCCTTGACGGATCCGCGAATACAGATTCACTGCAGAGTTAATCCTGCACTTCGTATTCAGGTGTACATGAACTATCCTCACGTATAAAAAAGTACTCTCCTAGATACCAGCATGTATTCAGATATTCGTAAATGACACCGCTAGTCGAAGGATTTTTTCAGCTCGTACCCCCGCAACGAAAAGGGTTTCGAAGTTTACAGCTTCGTGAAGCGGAAACTACCTTATGTGATGTCCGTTATGACACGAAGTATTCAATACTTTTACCATTGCGGTGCCCATTTGGCTTTGGCGGACTTTATAGAAGCGTAAAATGTCTGACGTGTACTTCCTACTGTCTCTGTTGCGGTCAAAGGCATTAAAGACATCTGCACCTGACTTATGGTTAAATCCCCCGGAGGCTCGGAGCCGGTACGCGGTAATGAATTTCGGTGGAAAAAATAATAATAAAGGTGTCACGCTAACTAATGAACGGTAATAAATTTTCAAAAAATTGCATACGTTATTTCGCCTTTGGAATTACACGATTATTATTGGTATAATAAATCAACATCTCGAATGTACGATGAACCAGCGTGTTTTTCCAAGATCGAACCCTTATTTGTTTAAAGTATTAGAAAGGCCGGATTGAAATTAGCTCGTAATCCGTTTTGGCGTTTTGGAATCGAACGGGGTGTCGAAACGTTTACAATTTGTTTAACGTTTAAAAATCCTCCCCTCATCTTTATCTTTCGTTCGCGTATAAAAATCTTTTCTAATGTAATCGTAAAACGCTTCGTATACGAATACATTGAAGCTGAGCTGATTTTTTATTGGTGTCGTAAATTAATTTTCAAGTAGATACATTAAATAAAGTAATAAAATCGCCAAATAAACCGAAAATGAGGGTTTTTATGTCACTCGGAGGTTTTATTCGTTACCAGGAAAACGCAACGAGTAACCTTGAATTTTTTTTCTCCAAAATCCAGATTCGCTCTGTGGTCGCGGCATCGGCGTCGGCAGCACGCAAAACCATTAGCGGGCTGTCGTCTTTTGATTGGTGTAATAAAAACGAGCATAGGTGCTCGAAATTAAACAGGTGGTGAACGAGTTACACTTACCGATTACAAACCCCTTTGTATTTTTACAACCCTTGGAACACTCCTGCGTTGTTTTTTACGGTCTGTTGTGAAAATATGTTGGAATTGTGAGGTTGAAATACCTTTGGTGTCGAAGAATTGCCGTTTAGAAGGAGATGAATTTATTTCATAATTTGGTCAATTGATTTTATAGAAATTATTTATGAATCCAGTTCAAACTTTTCCAGTCTCTTCGTCTTCCTGTCCATAGCTCAGTGGCAGAGTTACCGATTTTGTAATTTTTTTTGAAAGTACTCAAAAAGGATGAGCATATTAGGGAGAAAAAGTCAATTTATCGAGGTGAAATTTTTTTTTTGAATGCATCTGGATGATGAGTAGGAAGAAAATGAAGTCTTAATTGATATTTCAAGTAAACACACAAAAATCATCCTATTTGTCTGTAAAAAATGTGATTAAGGAAAAATTATGCAATTATTCATGTTTCATGATCTGAAATTAATTATAAAACATGAATTACTGCAAATTGTTCAACTTCTTGGTCGAAATTCACCGTTTCGACCTATTATTTATATCGCTTAAACGTTCATTGGTCATCAAATTTCTTGAATAATTGTTGATAAATCTGAGAGACCCCAAAATAGTAATTTTTCTTCAATATTTAAGAATCAGAAGAGATATAGAAAAAATTGCAAAACTGCAAAATTTCGAGCTAAAAAATTTCTAACAACATAATTATACAGTATTTATACCTAAAATCACCATAAATTCAAAAAATTCTTATGAAAAATTAAATTTGAAAAGTGTTACAATGGGGGAGAAATTTTCCTCCGAGCTATTACATGCTAAAATAAGACAAGAATGAAGTCGAGTCTTCGGATTCCACTCAATTTTTTTTACGAGTTTCCCTTGGGTGGTCTATTCACAAAACCACGATCATTTTTTTTCAACCCTCGTGGGGGAGAGGGAGTGGAAGCCTCGAAATTTTTATGCAATTACTATTTATTGAAAAGCTTAAAATTGAACTTTGGTGTCGAAAGGTCTGATGAGAACAAAAGATTAAAACTACGATTCAAAAATCTAAAAAAAATTACAGTAAGTAGCCCTTTTTACTTACCCTCTTTTCAGCCGATCTCCACACCCCTGGGGGGAGGGGAGGGTATAGAATCCACAATGTTGACTAAAATTTGAAAAAATTGAAAAAGTGATGTAGCACATCGATTTCCACTAATTCGAAGGCGCTGATTTCGAATATGTACTTGGCTTTTTCATCTTACCTCTCTGAACCCTTTATTAGCCCCCTTGAGAGGGTCAAAATTCGAAAAAATGAAAAATAACGTGTGACCTGTCGTTTGTTAGGTTTTTGAGGGCTCTGAGTTCGAATATGTGGTTATTTTTTGGATTTGACCCTTCAGTGCTCCCCCCAACACCTCCCAATTTTTGGGAAAAGTAAGTTGAAAAATTAATATAGCTTGTGACATATCGATTGTTACTAATTTGAGGGCGTAGAATTCAAATCTCAACTTACTTTTTGATTTTACCCAGTTCTCGTGCTGTAATATTGTTCATATTTTTCGTTAAGAGTCGGTTAAATTTTTTCTACATTTTTTTTTCAAATTTTCAATTTTTCAACTTGGAAATGTATCCGATCTTTTCAAACTATGAATTTTGAAAAAAAAAATGCTATTTTGTATTTTTCAAAATTTCTTCTGATTCATTTAGCCCAGGAGAAATGTACTTTGAAAAAAGAAATATATGTTAGTCAAAATTTTATTGCTGAAAAAGTTTCTATATGATGTCCAGAGTATGTGGTAAAAACCCACCACCCCCACCCCCATTGCTTTTTGAGGGGGGTGGACCCCTTAGCGTCATTTGATTTGTAATTTTTTCTATCCTCGTGCCTTTCATCGTTTCATTAGTCCAAGTCGAAGAATTCCAGCTCTTGCTCGCAATATGTATGTAAATGTATGTACATCGCAGGTGTATAATCTCCCTGATATCTATCCTATTTCGTAATTTCTTCAAAAAGTGAAAAAAATTACGCTTTCGGATGCGGATTTTACAAAAAATTAATTACGTTCGGTTCGACACGAATGGAATTTTAAATCTCCTACTGTGCGGCTAAAATCGTTCGCATATTTCGATCGTATTTTTCAATTCGTTTGGTAATTTTTCAACCGTCAGTATGTAAACGTGTAGTTACGTCTGCGAAGAATCGTATCTTGGTAGTCTGTATACCCCAGCTCGACACAGCTCAGTATTAAGAACAAATTTTCATATTAAAATCCCAGCTTTTTAGATCAGATTTGAAAATTAATGTAGGTTGCGTATTTCTACATTTAACATTAAAAGAAACCGCGTTAAAATATTCATAAGCGTTGAAAAACAATATCATATTCGTAATGGATTTTGGATGTTTTTTTTCAGCATGACTGCAGGTAATCCGGTGTTGAACTTCCTCCACCTCAAAGATATGGTTTAAATTCAACGTGACCTTTCAAATCATATTAAACGTAATCCCGGGTAATGAAGAATGGCGCTAATGCGTCAACTCCCGCTGAGTATTAAAATACCATCTCTTTCTTTATTCGGTTTTTTTCTCCTTTTTATCTGAAAACTTCTTGTAACAAACACCTCACACAGAAAGACTCGAGAGTATACAAAGTCGTTATTAATTTATTCGTGATTTTGTTTAATTCGGTTATCTAAACATCGGGGTTCTAACGTTCGTGCAAGAATCGCCCTGTGTTGTGTCTGCCGAAAGGTGTGTCAAAGCTTGGAACGAGTTGAATTTGTTTTTGTAGCGTGGAATGATCATTGATATCGTACGAAGGATTTATTCAAAATATGGTCGAGTTATTTGCGAAACGAATTTTTAATCATTTTAAGATCCTCGCTAAAAATTGAATTCAATTTACGAACGATTTTCCTCATGAATGATTGTAGAGTCGTTCGAAATACATACTTACTTGTTAAAAATATCTAAATAATTATCACATGATCAGAAAATTAATTTAGTCGTTTGTGAATGATTTGAAAAATATATCCAGATGAATATTTTTCCTCAAATCGTTCAGGAAATGGTTTAGTCTTATTTGAACGATTGCGGCCTTGCTCACGAAATAATTTAGACGTTCAAAAAAAATGTTTCTGAAATGGCACACTTGTACCTTAAAATAATAGAAATCATTTTTGTGGTTAAAAATGTATATTTCCTGTTTAAATGGCACGTCGTTCACGAACGATTTGTTCGAAACATGATTCATTAGTTCGCGAAAGATTGAAAATGATTACTTTAGAAATTGATTCAGACAGTCAAGAACAATTTGTCAAGTTGTTCTCAAATAGGTAATTGGAGAATTGAAAATTTTGTTTGTTAAATAGTGATTTTCGGAGGATTCACATTCAAAATCGATTCAGTCGTTCGCGAACGACTTGTTCAAAAAATGAATTCGTTCGATACTGATTTTGAGAAGGCAAAATTGATTTGTGAATCTTTTCAAATTAAGAGTAAGTTCAGATGTTTTTGAATATTTAGTTCAAGAAATGATTCAGACGTTTGCGAACGATTTGTTTGGAAAATGATTCGGACGTTCAGGAACGACTCTCAGAGACTAATTTTGTTCAGAAGTAATTTGACAAGTTTGTTTAGGAACAACTGATTCCTGGATAATTTTGTATCAAAGATAAGTCAGTTTTTCATGTGATTCGTTCGCGAACGATTTGATTAATTCATTCGTTCGTGAACGATTCGAATGAATTTTTCATTCGTTCGTGAATGATTTGAATGAATGAATGATTGATTCGTTCGTGAATGATTCGAATAATTGATTCGTTCGTTCGTGAATGATTTGATTGATTCATCTTGTGAAAAATGAGCAATTTTTAAAAATGGGTCGAATTATCTGTTCGAAAAATGACTTACAGAGTAGTTTCACAGTCTGTTAGGAAAATTATGATTTTTGATTAATGAAAAAATAACTGCGAAAATGACTCGTTCGCGAACGATTTGATCAAATCGTTCTTTAAAACTAAACATTTTTTGATGATTTTTCGAATTTTAAAATAATTCAACCGTAATACAAATTTTTATTCATTTTTAATACATTCTGCCTCCCTAAAATATCGTTTAATGCGAATTACAACCACCCTCAAATCTCTCCCACACCCTCGCCGATCCTCTCCTTCTCATTCTAAAGAAACCACGCCGCGAACTCTCTCATTACAAGAGCAAGTGCACGGTCAGTACACACGTTCGAATACACAATCACCATCCGAGTAAAAGCCATGAGAACGACGGCGAAAAGCAAAACTACGCCAATTTTCCCTGCCCCTTGTTAACCTCCCGTAGGCCTTAGGCTAGCATTGTTCCCGATGCTATGTCGTGTACAATAACACGCCGGAAAATACGGTATACAACATACCCGCAAATAATTTCCGCATATGTTTCCTGCTGCTGGAAACGTATCCTTGTAAAAGTCACGTGTAATGATAAGGGTGCTTGGAAACCGAGGGTAGATTTCACAGTTGACTCCATTACATATGTCAATATAATTATATCATCCCTCGTCGGTCGGAAATTTTACGCGATTCGTTACGTACTCGTATAATATACTCGGGTGTCTAAAGTACGACGCTTGTACCGTGTATTTTTCAAATCGACCTCCCCCTTGTCGTATCGCGCAGTTTGGGTATTTCGAACAGAAATGGTGTTTTGGAATTTCGGCCTTTTGTGTGGGTGTATTATATTTGTGTCATCAAAATGGCGTTAGAATTTGGTGGCTCGCGAATTCCTTTATGAAAATTGTTCGTTGTCGAGAGGTTTTAAAATTTGGTCGAATTGGTATTTTTGATCTTGACGTGAATCGTCTCAGATGGAATGGAAGTGGGAAATCTTCAGGTGCGATGGAAAATTTTTTTTTTCATTTTTTTTGTAGGTAAATGCTCGAAAAGTCGATCGGAAAATTCATTTAGATTTTTTTTGAAAACTGAAATTTTATGAATTTTTTTCATGGGGGGGGAGGGGGTTATTTTTAAAGACATAATCAATCATAACCTGAAAATTCTGAACATTTTTTTATTTACAATTGCAATTTTTTCAATACTTCAATTTTCAAGAAATCGTTTTAATTTTAATGTTCTCGACTAAATTTACCCAAAATTTGCATCTGGCAAGAAAATAGAAAATTGTGTGAACGACTGAATCGTTCCTTTTTGACTCATTCGAGTCTTCAATTATGTACCATACAATTCGACATTTTTTCAACGCCATGTTATTTTCAACATTGTTTCAACTCTAACAAAATTTGCTCCTCTCTCTTCAAATTTTTTCCAGCTCTAGTAATATCTTTCAGTCTGAATATTTTTCAACTCAACTAAAATGTTCTTTTTAGTCCTGAAATTTTTTTTCTCTGGGTCTAAATTTTTTTCAACTCAGTTTTTTTCTCAAAATACAAAGTTTTCTGCTTTGAAAAATTTTCTCGATATACTTATTTTTCAACACTGAATTTTTTTCTCGATTTTTCTGAACTCTTACGATTTTTTTCAAAACTAAATTTGAAAATTTCTTCTTCAAATTTTTTCAACTCCCAAGATTTTTTTACGATGTTTTTCATTCACTAAAATTTTTTCAGCTCTATAAAATTTTTATGTTTACTTATTGAATTTTTTTTCTGAATTTGACTCTAAAATTCTATCTTTTGATCTTGAATTTTTTTCTTGGTTTTCCTAAACATTTTTTTTGATTTGAATGTTTTGTTTGCTTTTCGAATTGAAAAATATTATAGAATTGCGAAATATTTTGAGAAAAATTTCATTGGTGTTGAAAAATATTTATACTTACATAGAATGTTGAAAGATAGGAAATGAAAAAATTATCGGGGGAAAAAAAGAGTTGAAAATAATGTAAAATCGAAAAAAAAACGAGTTTAATGGCGATTGAAGACTCACTCGAGTTGAACAGGACAGATTTAGTCGTTCGCTGGGCAATGGAAAATCCAGGCCCAAGGGGGAGGACAGTTGAAGATTAAAAAGAGGTCGCCAAAAGTTGAAAATTTTGATTTTTGAGATGAAACCTTCGCAAAAGAGACTGTGCATTCTAGAAAATGAAGAAAAATTGAATCTTTCGCGAAGTTAAAAATTGTCAGAAACTCTGGCAATAGGTATTTTCCATTTTTTTTTTTTTTTGAATTCTTAGGAAAAAAATTCAAAATAATCAATTGAATTTCAGACACTTTTCAGTGACTGTATAGACCAAAAAGCATTTTTTTTTTGTTGCAAAAATCAATGTTTTATAGCTTTTTTATTCTCTCTCTTGTCACACTAGACTTCATATAAATTGAAAAATCTTATAAAAGGACAATTCTCTCGAAAAATTTTGTTTTTCGGTCTACAGCTTCGCTAAATAGTCTCTAAACTTGACTTTAATACTTTTGAATTTTCTGGAAATATTGCATTTTTGATGATTTTTAAAGAACTGTTAGTTGTTTTCGTTCTGAAGGGCCTTCACAGGCCTCCTCAAAATCTCAGACCCGCGGGGAACCCCCTTTCCCTCTCTCTGCACAGGCCTGGTTGTTCGGGCCATTTTTTATTTTCGTGCCCAATTGATGCATATTCCAGTCAATTTGATCGTGAGTCATTTAAATTCTGTTGTTCCTTGATCATCATATGAGCCATTGAGTCCATTCCATTTCTTCCATAAACTTTTGAAATATGTAGCTTGGGAAACATTTTTTCAAAAATCACGAAAAATTTTTAAAAAACTTCAAAATTCATATCTTTTTCTAAAAATAAACCTACCGTTAAAATTTTCCCCCTTAGGTTATCTTGGTTGAATAAAATGCACCAACACAAGGGTATTTTTGCTGTCCAAGTCTAACGTTCAAAAGCTCGTATATTTTTATCGAAGATCAAACGAAGAATCCTTGACAAAGGACTTTTTACCCTGAAAAGTACCCAGAATGTAGGATAATTTAAATTCACGTACGATGCATAAATTCAGCACGGTTGCTCGATCAAAGCGATAGCTTAGAAGAGATTTTCTTTCATAGAAGGGAAAATCTCCACGTAAAATACGTAACAATACATAGACACTGGACAGGTACGAGTTTATAATGTAAAAATATATCGAAGTCGTAATGAATGAAGCTGCCAGCGTATAGGTAAATCATGCATAAAAGTTGGATTGTCGAATTAGGCCGGCATCAATGAGCAATTAATTTTCATATCGTTAAACTGGTTTGCTTAAATACGTGTAAAAAGGCGGCCGAAACTCATACAAAGTGCCATAATCGAAATATCTCGGTGTAAAAAAAATTAATAGGTAATTTTTCGCCAAATGGTACCTCACACCGTTAAAATTCGAGCACGTGATACAAGGTGAACTAGTCTTAATGGCTTAATCGTGTTAATCTCCGGTCTATAGGTGACACTGTTGGAAAATTTTCAATTTCCAGGATTATTTTCGGGATGTGTGTTGGAGGCGAGGGGGGGAGAAGCTCTGAAAATACCGTATAAAATTCTTCGGTGGTATTTTAGCCTGAAGAATCGTTTCTGGCATTGCCCCTTTTCTCCTACTTGTTTTGGTGGAATGAATGGGTAATTTTTTTATGTTGTGTCATAGATCGAGCAGTTTAGTCAAAGAAGTGAACCTTCCATCGAGTTGAAAGAATGGTACAGGTATCTAAAATTGATAGAATTTTTTTTATCGGTAGGAGTGAGATAGATCAAGAAGTAAAAGTCACAACGAACAAAATTATTAAGGCTTCATCTAAAAAAAAGTGCGATATGAATCAAAGAGTATTATTTTCATTATGACAATTACGATAAAAGAACTCGTGTCGAACATTTTTTCAATTGGTCATTCATTACGATAAAACAGGTGACTATTGGGTGACCACTATTATTATTATTATTCATGAACCATGTCCTCCTGTCTCCGTTTACACCTTACCATACAAATACACCAACATTCCGTCAATTATTCCCATAATCAATTATCAAGCTGCGAAGCACCCCACCGTGCCGGATGCCGCCAATGTAAAGTATAAAATTAATCGATATTTAACACGACTCTTATAAAATAATATCCGCAACTCGTCCTAGACTATTAGGTATTATGACGTGAAATTTCCTAAATTGTACCTCCTGCCTTGATCATTTATTTGCAAACTGTACGCGATGTACATTTGTCCAAATTTTTATTTCTTCATACATCAGCGAAAAACCGCGATGAAGGACGTTCTTTTCGTACATGTATGTACTTCGACGTAGTAATCTAGCTAATAAATCTCGGTACACTTGTAGGATTTTTTCCCGCTATTTATTAGTAGGTTTGATGGGCGTGGTTCGGAAAAACAATTTTTGTAAATGTCATTTCGTAATTTTTTTTCGCACGAAACAATGGGATCCGTGAAATTTAAAATTCAATGTAACGATTATGTAACTTTTTTTTTCACGTCAAGGAAAAATTATTATTGTTGCTACTGGTTTAGAATTTCATATCGTAAGGCACCTTGATATGCTTTGACGCACGTGAAAAAATTCTCGGAAGCTTAATTTTCACCGGGATTCCCAGAAATAAGCGTGAAGTTTTCCAAAGAGTTGTCTAAATTTTTCTGAATGTGAGGCTGTAATAAGATGAAGATTTTCATTTTGACGGAATTTCAAAATAGTGGGTATCATTTTGGTTCTAGGTAATTCAGATTCAGACATTCATTCAGAAATCAATGTTCAGTTTGTGAGTTGAACTGTTCTGTAGATCTTCCTTTCCATTATCTTTAGTAAATTTTTAATGCAAAAATATGGAGTGAATATTTTAGAATAGATTTATTTAAAATTGATTTTTTTAACGTTAGATGCATCCTTCTTGAGGACACTCCCTTCATTTGAAAAGAAATTGCACTCTCTTAACAAATTTGAAGATTGACTAATTGAAGAAGACGGAGTCATGTCCCTGTCAGTGAAAAATTACTATTAAAAAAGTAGGATTTAAAATATTGTTAAAATTGAAAATCTTTTTCAGTGTTTCGGAAGTTATAAAAATTATTCTAATTAATATGGACAAAAATAAAATGGACTATTTTAATGGAATTTTAAAGAATTTCAACTATTTTTCAACAACTTTTCTATTTTTTAATCATTTTATTATCTTTACTGCTTTATAGAAATCAGTTATACTGACATAATATTTTTTTTCAACAGTTTCAATAATGGCAAAATTTCGAACGATTTTTTTTGCATTTTATATTTATGCTTCATGCAATATAAACTTTTACCACATTTGAAAATTCTGCTTTGTTTTTTGTTTTTTTGAAATCTCTATTTTTGAAAAGTTTCACAGAATTTTTCATACTGTCTCAATAATCCCAATATTCTTTTCAAGCTGATTTTCGAATTTTTGAGACGGCGGTAAAATTGGGATGAATTTTCATCCCAATACTCATGCCAAGTTTTTTTTTTTAATTTTTAGACCTGGTATGAATATAGGATGAATTTTTATCTCAATATTTGCCCCAGATTTTTTTTCAAAATTCTGAGTCTGGGATGAAATTGAGATAAATTTTCACACCAATGTTCGTACCAATATTCATCACAAACTGATTTTCGAATTTTTAGACCTGGGATGAAATCTGGATGAATTTTCATTCCTATATTCATTCCAGTTTTTTCGAATTTTTATGTCTGGAATGAAATTGGGATGAACTTCATCTCAATATTCATCTCAAGCTTTTTTCAAATCTTTTGCCTTCGGATAAACTTGGGTTGAATTGTCATCTAGCTTATTTCGATTTATAAAGTTTGGAATGAATTTTTATCTCAATATTCATCTCAAGTTTTTTTGCGGATTTTTAAGCCTGTGATGAATTGAAAATAAATTCTCTTCCCAATATTAATCCTGCATTCATCTCAATCTTTTTGTTTTTCATTTTTTAAACTTTCAATTGTTTTAGCCTGGAATGGACTAAAGATGAATTTTTTATCAACAGTTCACCAACAAGAATATGTTATACTTAGTTAGTAGGGATGAGGTTAAACGGGGAGGGGAGGGGAGGGGAGGGGTAATTTTTAAATTGGAAACAAAAATTTTTTAAAGCTCACACCATTTTATAAAAATTTTCAGACTATTATTATTTTTTCAATTTTATTTCAAGTCTTTTAGAATAATCATCATGAAATTAGAAAATGATTGCCAGTCGTCATTTTTCAAAATCTCTATCGAAATATTTGATAGAAAATTTTAATATTTAGGTACTTACCTAATTAAAAATAAATTTTTATCAGTTTTCTTTTTATATGTAAAATTATTTGCTCAGCTTGTTTGAAAACAGAAACATTTTTGAAACATGTCTTATCTGGATAATTTTTTAGGTCTTACTGAAAATTTCAAATTTGGTAGATTTCGCAGATGCGAGTCAAAAAATCAAACTCATTAAAAATTTTGTATCGAAATAAATTCGTCTTTAAGATGATACTTTAAACCATGATACCTAGATATTCTTCGATTTTGTAACACAATCGAGTTCTTTATTTACTCGCACCCCGATTCGTATCCGAGTAAGTTCATCGTTTAATGTAATATTTAAAACGCATAGGTAATGCAGTTATAATAGAGAGAGAGAAACTGCATTAGCACTTCACACTCACAAATACACGATATAATGAAGCGCGTAACAAGCCTCCCAAAAGAAAAAGAAAAAAATGAAAATGAAAAACGCGTACTCATGGCAGTACAATAAATCAATATAAGCTGTGTGCAATCTTTCAGTACTCGTCCGTTCATGACTTTATTATTATTTTTGTTATTGTTATTATATATTGTCGTTGGTGCGCGAGTACATTACTTTTCTCTCTGGGCTGACCTATGATTAATGAATTCATATATGGTATATAGAGATGTGAAACGGTCTCGCGATCAATTTTCACCGGGGCTCGGGCAACTGGGCACGATTTGTGTTGGCAATACGATGCCGGTAGTTGAAAAGAGCATAGAGAAAAAAAGATTACGGATTATAAGGCGCAGGCGGGCATATAGGTATTTTTTCGAAGAATTCTAATGTACTTACTTAATATACGTATGTACATAGTATATCGTACCTACGCAGAGATTTACGGAAACAATGAACTATAAAATTGTTAAACGATGAAGTTACAGTTCATAAAATTCGGTCATAATAACTCGTCGTATAAAAAATTTCCCAGGTATAATTAAAAAATAACGAAAAAAGTGTACCTATGTGCCTATACTTGATACCGAGCAGATTTTGAAACAAAGTAGCTAACGAACTGGTTTTCATTGCGAGGAGCGAATTGAGTAAATGCAATTTTTAAAATAGCTCTTGAATAATTTTGACGCATATGGGATTTTTGGGATGTTCATTGTTTATGATCATGATCCAAACCCAATTTATTTCAAGCTCAATTTTTCCAACACTCTTTATGCTTTCAATTTCTTAAATTTAATTTTTTTGTTCAAAATGTTGTCCAATTTAAAAAATTTTCTGAACTTGAATTTTCTCAAAAATGGTTCAAATTTACAATTTTAAACTGCTCCAATATTTTTAAAAAGTTCCGAGTTGAAAAATAAATAATCCAAAATTGAAAATAAAATGAGGAAAATTTTGAAATTAACCTTACTAGAAAAAATTTTTTTAGGGCCACCCCATATTAAAACGGAATAAAAATGAAATCGAGTTTTCCAATTTCGCTAAAAAATTTTACGAGTTCTCCTTGGTGGTCTATTCACAAAACCACGATTATTTTTTTCCAACCCTTAGGGGTGAGGGGGGGGGGGGGTAGAAGCCTCGAAATTCTTGTATAATTATTACAATTTTTAGCAAAATTGCCCAACTTTGTAGGCTCATATCTTGAGATAGGCTATACTTGAGGAAAAAAGGTTTGCGGAATCTAAAAGAGAATTGATAGGAGATTCAAAATCGATAATCACACTTTGAAAAGCTTAAAGCTGAACTTTGGTAGTGAAAGCTCAACTTTAATGATGATCACAATAGATGAAAGCTACCATTTGAAAATCTGAAAGAATTGCAGTAAGTAGCACTTCTTACCTGTTTTCAACCATCAAATTTTCAAGGAGATTTCCAGACCCCTGGAGGGTACAGGGGTCCACAATTTTGACCAAAATTCAAAAAAATCGAAAAAGTGAAGTGGCATATCGATTTCTACTAATTTGAAGGCGCTGATTTCGAATATGTACTTTGTTTTTTTATCCTACCCCTCTGAACCTCCTATTAGCCCCCTTGAGAGGGTCAAAATTCGAAAAAATGAAAAATATCGTGTGACCTGTCGTTTGTTAGGTATTTAGGGGCACTGAGTTCGAATATTTATTTATTTTTTGGATTTGGCCCTTCAGTGCTCCCCCACCTCCCTTTTTGGGAAAATTAAATTGAAAAATTAAAATGGCTTGTGACATATCGATTGTTACTAATTTGAGGGCGTAGAATTCGAATATCGACTTACTTTTTGATTTTACCTCCTTTCTCGTGCTCTAATCGATTCCTCCTCGAATTATTCGTACATATCTTTCGCTCAGAGCAAAATAAGGAAAATGCTAAAATCAAAAAGTAAGCCAATATTTGAATTCTACGCTCTCAAATTAGTGACAATCTATATGTCACATGCCATTTTAATTTTCAACATATTTTTCCTCAAAATGGGGGCCAGGCCCAGGAGGCACCGAGGGGTAAAATTCAGAAATTGAGCAAATATTCGAAATCAGTGTCTTAAAATTCCTAATAAACGACAGGTCACACGTTATTTTTATTTTTTCGACTTTTGACCCTTACAAGAGAGCTAATGGAAAAACTCATAAAAAAATTGAGTGGAATCGAAACACCCGACTTCATTTTTGTCTCCTTTTAGTACCATATGGAAAAGCCCCCTACTCTAAAATGTTTTCAATGATTTTAAAATTTTTGTTCAATTTTTTTCATTGAAAATTGATTAAAAGTAAGTAACAAAATAATGAAATCAGAAAGAATTAAAAAAATTGAAAGTTGAAAAATAATTGATAAATTATGAATTTTTAATAAAAATCCGATGGGAAATTTTTTCAATTGGATATCTACGGATTTAAAAAAAAATTAAGAGCTGAAATTTAGAACTGGAAACATTTGAATTTGAAACTGGACAGTGGACATGAATCATCGAAATCCCACCTTCGTCAAATTTATTTAGGAACTAGTAATTTTCAAAATGTAACCGAAATAAAAGGGAAAAAATGATCTAGTTCGATACAGCGGCTGCGGTGGGTTCCCTGTTGTGACATTGTGATGGTGTATCTTTTATATTTTTTTTTCGTCTTGAGAAACACGACCTTCTCAGTTGACATAATTAATTTTCGTGTTTTGAAATTATATTTCTAATAAAACATGTGTCCGAAATATGGAAACTTAACACCTGGAGAAACCGGATTACCGACGTATAATTCAACGTTGACAGAAATAAATCTCTAGTCTGGGTGTACGTTTGAACTACTACGTGTAGTTCTAGTGGCCGCCGACCCGCTGGAGATACACAAAAGTATACAATTTTTTTACCATCTCGGCTCAGGCAGGCAAGTACGAGATGTGAAGATGGAAAAATTAGGGTACTATTATCAATTAAACGAGGCTACGTGCTCGAGTGCGAAATTTCAGTGACCTTAAAAGCCAAGTACCCCGAGCGAATGTGTTTCCAAGTGGCAATCGATCCTGCTGCGGATTCAGCCGCCAGAATTTCGCAATTATGAAAAAAAAATCAGGTTATGTAAAATTTCATCCCTTGTGTCACAACTCGCGGGTATTCAAATCAATAAACCGACTTAACCGAAATACTGCTCTATCTCGTCGATCTGATAATTGAGAGATTCTCTATGGTTCTCTTTGCTCTTTTCATAGCCTCCCTTTCTCTGCCGAATTCGAGGCGAATATGTATGTTAAACATGAAATAAAAATCCCCTACGAGAGATAGACCGGTTTGACCTGGCCGGGCGCCAGTCACAACCCTACCGAGTGAGTGTCGTAAATCATTATTCAACACCCGGAACCGACCACCGCGTCAACCAAATTACCAAAAATATAGTCTAAAATTACCTCGCGGTTTCCGGCTTTTTGAAACTTTAGAGGTAAATTTTATCTTTGGTTCAATTGATACGTACGGAGTGTACACAAATTACCGGAGTGTACGATGTTAGAGTATTTTGCGGCGGCTATGTGTTGAGAAGCTGCCACAGTGATGAAGAAGAAAACGCATTACTCTCTCGAAAATTAAATACTGACAGGTTAACGCGTAGATGAGCGTGATTATACAAATCATCAACGTTTCTATTAAGTTGTATCAGTTATGCCTCTTCTGTACTCGGCACTGACATGATTCCCGTAATGAAAACCACTTGTTTTCAATAGCCGGTCGAAATATTTGTCCGAAAGGGGTACTCAGAATTCGAGATGAAAGTTTGAAGATTGAAAGAAACGTAGATTTAGGTGAGATGGTGTGGAGGTGATTGACGTTTCGTCGGAGTGAGTTGTAATTACCTATCTGTGGAAAAGAGAGCGTGAGATGATGTGTAGATGAGCGAAATAGGGCTGGAAAATTGAAATTGAGTGTGTTTTTTTCAATTTGTGAAATTCAGTTTTAATATCAGTTTTATTTATTTCAATGTTTTATTAGATTTAGAAAATTTAAGGATAGAAGCTAAGAGTAGTTTCTCTCTTCGATAATGGCAAAATATGAATTTTCAACCTGTAAAAAAAAACAGATCTGAATTGAAAAATTTGAGAAAGTAAAATGGTCTTTTTTCGAAAATTGGGAAAAAATTTGTTTTCGTGTCGAAAAAATGAAGAAAAATTCTATTTCAAGTAGGAAAAAGCTCTATAGGGACCAGATTTTGTAAAAATTCAAAAAACTGAAATCTAAATTGAACTGACAAAAATGAAATAATTTTTCAATTTCCTTCAGTTTTCTTTTGGTGTTTTCAAGTTTCAGATTCAGTATCTTCTTTTTTTTTCAGTGTCTGATTAGACGATCGGAAAATTTAATTCAGAAAGCAGCTTTCGCTGGCACCATTACTGATTACCTACATTTTTCAAGCAGAAAAAAAATAGGATCAAGTTGAAAAATTTTAAAAGTAGAATTTTATAATTTTTCAAGGTATCTATTTTAAAAACAGCAAAAAAAAAAAGAAACTCCAGAAATTGGTGAGAAGAATTTTAATAACATTGTATTGTAAAAGGCAAGACATTTAAACATTTTTATTTTAATCGAAGAATAAAAATTGAGGATTTTTTGGACAAATTTAATGTCAGGAAAATGGTATGAAAATGTCAATAATTTTATTTTTTCTAGATGCAGTACACAGTACACACTTTGTTTTTTTTTAAAGTAAATAAAAAATGGGAAAATTTGAATTTGAAAGGTAAATTTTTCAATTAAAAAAAAACAAAAGTAAGGTACAAGAAAACTGAAATGAAAATAAAAATAAAAATTGAAATAATTTTTTCAGGTCAAGTTTTCACTTTTATTCATTTCAACGTCAGTTGCTTTTTTCAGATTTCAGTTTCAGTTTTCTTGCCCTGCGATCGAAGCCCAGTTGAAGTTGAAGATTTTTATAAGTTGTGAACAGTGATGGAAAACTGAAATGATATTAGTTTCAGTACCAGTTTTAGATTCAGTTCTCAAAATTTTTCAATTTCGGTTTTCTCAGTTCCAATTTTTAGAAAAGTTTGAATTTTGCGAAGCCAAATTTAAAAAAAAAAATACAAGAAGTTCTCCTTTTTAATAAAAATTTCCAGTGTTTTGTAAAAAATTTTGGTTTTGACTTCAAAAAAAAAACCATAAAAACACTGAAACAAATGTTAGTTCCAGTTTCAGTTCTAATTTTTCAGTTTCAGGTTTTCATTACTGGTTGTGAATTACCTAACTGGGTAACAACACCCAAAAACTTGTATTTTAAATTGAAAAAAGTGACGGATTTAATGAATTAAATTCAGTCAAAAAATACTTAATGCTGGGTGTCCAAAAAATTTTAGCCTCGAGAATTTTTGGTTTCGACTAATTTTATCAATTCATTAATTAGCATTCATCTTTATGCTTTTATTTGACGTGTTGTCAGCTTACGATTTTCAACCCAAAAATCCCAAAGGAACTAGAATTTTCTGGGCACCTGGTACGAATTAATTCTTCAAAATTTAAAAACTTGAGCTGATGTTTGAAAAAGTATAACAGAATTTTTTAATTTTTTTATTTAGGTTTTTTTATACTGGGCGTGTATAATTGCCAAGATTTTTACGCCCAGTGTCGGAAAGGGTTAAATTTGGTGTTGGAGCTTGAGATTTTTGATTAGTTGTAAAATTTTTTCGATTTCTATTTTTGAGTCTGGAATGGTTCTGGTATTTTCAAGGATATTGAGGTTTTGGTTGAAATGGAGTTTAATTTAAAATTATGAAAATTTTTTGTTTAGAATTTCCAAGATTATAAGTATTCCAAAATTTATAAAAATTGATGCAAAAAATTTGACACGCCTGAAACTTGCATTGTTAGAAATGGTAGATATTTTAAAAAAATTGTAAATTTCTCATTATTTGATCAAATTTTTGAAAATTTCCAGATGAGCATCGCCAAATCTTGAGAAATATTCTGATTGTAATTACTTACCTAATTCGTTTTTGGAAGGTAGTGGTTTTGAATTTTCAAACGTTTTGGTCTCGGTTTTTTGTGAGTACAAAATAGGTATGAAAATATTAAAATAAAATAAAAATCAAGGAAATGAGGACCCTGTTATCACCAATTCGATATTGAGAAAATATGAACCCTTTTTTACGAAAACCAGTAAGGAAACAAAACTGATTTTTTTTCGTATTTTTAAATTCGCATTTTAAAATTCAACTTCACTCATAAAAGTTCAAGACGGCAAAAACCAAAACCGAACTAAATTTTGATTTGATTGTTTTTGGTTTGAGTTTTTCAAACATTTCGGTTTTGATTGACTGACTATGTGAGCACCATCTGGATGTTTGATGAACGTATTTTATAATTTTAAAGAATCTGCGAGGTTTATCTTGAATTATAAATGACTCATCTGCTAACAAATGAAAACTTTCATGATCACATCATTTAAGACATGAGTCAAGGTTGACATCGGATCAGAGATTTAATCATTTGAAAAAAAAATGAAATTTTTCTTTTATTCTCGCGATGGAAAATTCACATAAAATGCACGTGTAGATTTATGCTGGATGAAAAAAGTCCACAAAAAAAAATGAAAGATAACTTACCCACACGAATAGAATAAATATCTAAACACACGAGCTTACAGATTAACCCAAAGTCGTTTCAAAAACAATTCCTAAATGATGAATGATAGTATCATTTGAAATCTATTATATTTCATTCATAAAAAAGCCCTACAACGTTCTTCATCATACGCGTATATTTGTAATATGGTATAAATGTATTATATAGCTATGTAAGTATAGCATAATCGTGTGTACCTAAGACAAAATTTACAGCACGGTGAGACCTTGAGGTAATATAAAATACCAAACACTCACGGCTCTGGCGTATTCTCCAACTCGGTGAAATTAGTTTTTCAAATATACTTATTCAAATATTGAACCTCGGTCGAAAATTAAAAAAGTAAATCAAAAAATTTATAATAGCAGAGAGTAGCTAAAGCGTTACCGCTATAGGGGAAATCGCATAATCGAGTGCGTCTTAAAATGGATTTTTAAGATATATGACCTCTATGCCAGCGGTTTCGTTTATTCTTCGCGCGCTATATGGTACGCCAGGCAGATGAACTAGCTCGAAATCTTATTAGTTTTACAGCAGGCTGCGCGCAATACATATTTATATTTCACAGACAATTTTTATATTTAGTATATGCAACAACTCATCGTATCGTGTCGTCCGGCAATGGTTCTGAAGATGATACATGGCACGTGGGGTGATTTCTCATATCCAATGGTGGTATCGTTCTCGATCTTTTTCCGATCGTAAGTTTCAGCAAAAGGTATAAGAGTATGAGAAAAATTTTATAGCGAAAGTTGACCAAATCTGGGTTGTTGACTTAATTCTGATGAAGAGTTTATTGAATTTTACTGGATTCGTATGCCCACTGGCGAGAGAAAATTTCAGTAAAAATGAAAAATAGCAATTAATTTTTTTTTAATAAAATAGGATGATTGTCACTTTCGGAAAAATTAGAGAATTTTAGAATTTATTGAACTTCAAAATTCTGAATTTTTTTCAAAGGAAGGCGGAGCCTGAAGAAGTTGCTCTCGTCTTCTAGACTGAAATATTGAAAAAATTAAAAAATTTTACTAGGTACTTGGACTTCTTTTTTTTGCGACTCAAATGGATGACAAATACAGAAAATTTGTTCTCAAAATAATCCTATCCACCTCCCCTCCTTTCCCTTATTCCCTTAGACCTTAAAATTTGAATATTTTGTTACAGAAAAAAATTTGAATACTTCTTCCATATTTCAGGGGTTCAGTGCTGTATTGGCATCTCTTTTTTTGTCAAATCTTGTATACCACGATTTTTTTCCTAAAAAATTAGTATCTATTGTTTTTCGATGTTTTATCAGAACGTCAGCAGGTATTAGAAAATTTGTTGCTATCGTACGTTATCGTCTTTGTTGTAGTTTCTATGTTTATTTTGATTGTTTAGTTTTTTAGATAAGTTCAATCAACCACATGTATACCTCCTTCCTTTTTATTAGGTCAAGTTTACGTTTCAAGATCAGCTAATTATTCGAAGTTTCAATGTTCAAGGCTGATTTACATTCTTTCAGAAAAAGAAGTTATCGATTTTTTTTTTTTTTCAAGAGAGCACAAAACTACTAGAAATGTCGTCAAAATTTCTTCAAACATTTTTAAACTGTTAGAAAACATGATTGAAAATGATTTGAGACTGCAAAAAATGTTAGATTTGTTCAAAATTGAAAAACAAAATTTTTTCTAAGTATTGTAAACGGATGTTAAATTCCTAAAATTGTAAGTTTAAAAACTTTTTTAGATTTTTTAATAAATCTTTAAATTTTTTACCAAATTTTTGTAGGCGATTGCTTTAAAAACTTGCAATTGAAACGATGCGATGCTTAAATTTTTCACATTGTATTGAAGATTTTTCAAAATTTCAAATCAAAAATCATTTTTTTAAAAATTCTGTTATAATCCTTATATTTTGGAAATATTTAATTTTCATTTAATTTTGTCCACTTTATTAGAGTTGTTTTTGAGTGAGTGGCTGAATCAGTTTTCAAATGAAAATCATCAAAAATCACTGAAAACTGTCTAGTCAGAATTTCAGCATAGTAATAAATCGGTGGGAAAAAAACACCGAAAGTAAGCCGTGAAAACATTGCTGGAAAATTCACTAAAAGTCAGTAAAGCTTGAACATTTGATCGATGCAGTCGACTACGGTTGTTGCGCCGAATTTTGTACGTCATGCATTTCTTGAATCCGATTTATTTGAATTTGGTACCGTGAGAAAAATCTTGAAACCGAAATTTGCTAAAAAAAAAATTCAGCGAAATTCTTCAAGAGATCAGCAAAAATCCGCTAAAAAAATCAAAGAATTTCATTGATTTTTACTGTGCCGCAATCCTGACTTTTTTTCAGTGACTTCACTGATTCGAAATGAGAAAGTAATTTTTTGGATTTTTTTTTTCATTTAGTGGTGATTATTTAGAATATTTTTATTGCCTCTGCTTCAACTTTTTCTTGACAGTTTGGCTCAAACATTGAATTTTGGCAATAGACTAAATCAACTCCCTTCCTCCCCAATCTTCGATGAACCCACTGGTTAGATCAAATGGCTGAGATGGAAGTTATGCAGGAAATGAGTTGACCCCTCTCTTTGGGATTTGGAAATTTAAAAAAAAAAATGAAGCAATACTCTGATAAAGTTTTGAATAAAAAATTTTGTCGATTCCATTGAGGAACAAGAGTTGAAAAGAAAGATTATCCTCTGACTTAGAAATGGAAAATATTCTTTTCATGAAAAAATCTCAATTTTTGAGTTCAATTTCTCTACAAATTTTCGTTGAATTGAAGCAAGGAAATCAATTACTTACACCCTCTTTCCACTAAATAGGCAATGCTTTCAAAAATTGTTCAATTTTTTTTTTATGTTTCTCCAAAATTCTATTTTTAGTTTCCCTGATATTTACTCTAAATTATCTCTAGAAACGATTCTTATTAAATTTGGCAATTTCAAATTCCATCTTCGACTCAAATTCAGCACAAAAAAATTCTCGAAAATATAGAAATCATGTTAAACAATTCATTCGAAAACTTTGGCTATTCTACGTCGTACGGTCGTGTCTCACCCTCGAGCCACATCATGTTTTTCTCTTGTAAAAATTGCTCATTCGTGTACAACGTTTAAATTTGTCACGCTGTGTCCTTATGTACGATTAGACAAATGTCCTGCGAGCAAGATACACACGGTACACTACCGCTTTTATTTATGTATTGAGATACGCGTAATGTGTAGGATTTAGTTGAAAAAAATGTTGAAAAAAGTAACGTGTGGTTTATTTCGGTGTACGTATAGTTTGTTTTTATATACGAATATATTTTTCTGTCCTTTTTCTCAGGGTGCCACAGCAAGTATAGGTGATACGAGTAAGATTAATCATGTGCGAGAGAGTGTAGGTTTTTATTTTTATCGGTTTGCTCGATCATCATCAGCGGGATACATAGAGAGCACGAACCAAACGAAAGAGTCGGGTTGCGAACGTACCCAGGATAGGGTACTGGGTGAAGTGGAGAATTCGAAAAGAGATTTTTACTTTCCATGTATCGATATATTTGAAAAATGTTCTACATCGGTTTTCAGAGCTGATGATCGCGACCAAGGCGTAAATTTTGATCAATTTCTTGTATTGGGTGGTCCACGCTGGGGCAGAGGGTACGAGACGTAGTTTTTGTTACGAGTACCGTGGCTGAGCGACTTACACGTACGAGAGAATGAGTCGAGTCGACGATACAGCATCTCGGTTAAAATATGAGCAACGTTGCACTTGATAATTTGTCAAAGCTGTATAAATCTCACGCTCTTGCACGAGCTCTTATCTGTGCGCGGTTCTCTTCGGAACGTGTCACCTGTATGCGATTATATTACCGATACTGTACGCGCGGAGATGGAGCTTGGACGCAGCACCCAAAAACCGTTATCGGCCGATGTTATCGCCAAAATACACGTTTGTTTTTTCGCGGCGTTGTTTCTTTTTTTATAATAACGAACGAGATGGAACGGAGTGGAGGAAAAAAGGGCGAGATTGAGAAAGTATCCTTTGCTCACGTTCGGCTTTATTTCAACATACGTGCTTAAAAGTCTTTTTTATAATGAGCCCGGACGATACTTACGTAGATTTGGGTAAATAGAGCTTTTTTTTTTCGACGATGTGAAAATTTCCCATGCTCGGATCTCTGTACGGTAATAAAAGACTGGATAATGCGAGAAAAAAATAAGTAGCTTTTTTTTCTTTTCAAAATGTGTTTCTAACAAATGAGGTATTCCAACTCGAAGTCTTATGTTAAACCGAAATAAGAGTAAATCGAAAGTACATACGCATATCATAAAAAAATCCCATGTTCAAAATTTTAGAAGCTGAAGTTCATTTCTCAAATTTTGGATTACCTCATCATCCTGCAAAATTTAGTCAACAAAAGGAGGCGGATTTTGGAATAATCCTATATTTTCGACTTTCCGAATCGATTAGTTTGGAGCCTCCTGAAAATTTTAAAATTTTCAAGCATCAGAGAAAAGCTCATAAAAATTATCCATATGAACTTGAGCACTGTATGTTCAATAAATTATCGGAAAAATTTCATAGCTTGAAAATTTAAAAGGCTACCGCTTGTGTAAAAATTGCATTGAATTCATTGAAATCTCGTCTATTTATTTACGAAGTTTCGTTGATGCAAATTTGATAAAATGGTGATCATTTTTTGAAAAAAAAAAAAAACTAAAACTGCACGGTTGAGAGGGGCAACCTGGACCATGTAGAGGATATTTCAAGAATTCAACTGACCACTGGACAAAAAAATGATGAATGAACAATGGAAAAAGGACCAAAACATGATCATGTCAAAGGAACCAATTCGTTAATTCAAAAAAATGTTAAAATCTACGAATTGGTTCCTTTGACATGATCATGTTTTGGTTCTTTTTCCATTCCTCATTCATCATTTTTTTGTCCAGTGGTCAGTTGAACCCTTGAAATATCCTTTACATGGCCCAGGTTGCCCCTCTCAGCCGTGTATTTTCATTTTCTAATTTTAAAATCATTCTGATGAGGATTTTTAGGAAGTGTATAATCGTGAATTACTCTTAAAAAAAGATGATTTAATCGATTACAAAATAAAACACTATTTTTCAAAATTTATAAGTTTTAGTGAAATACTGTAAAATTTTCTAGAGACTCCAAAACGCCTCGAAATCAGTAACTTGAAAAATGACTTTCTGCCATATAATTTAGGTCGCTGATTTAGAATTTGGGCTTAGTTTTCGATTTGGACCTCCTTAGATGTCTTTGTAGACATGAAGAAAAATAGGGGTTCAAAATTTTGAATTTTGATACCAAGGCGAAATTTTAATTTTCAGTAAGGATGACTTTTAAAATATCATTATATTACATAATTTGGATTGCTGGTTTTATATTTGGTGTTAATTTTTGCGATTATTCGATTTGAGCCCCTTAGATGCCCCTAGTGACATGAGAGGGCATATGGGCTTAAAATTTCAAATTTCTTTCCTCCTTCCCATTTATAGAAAGTCCTCTCTTGAAATAATTTTTTTTCTGTTACATCGCCTTTTCTATTTATGAAAACTCATTATTTTAATCATTTAATTTTTTTTATTGACTTTTATTATTTTTATTGTTTTTTTTTTTACTTACCTATTCTTCTTTTTATTAACGTAAATTATGAAAAAAAAAAATCAGGATCAAATTTTTGGAAAGTTTGGTATATATATATTTTTTATTGACCTAGACCATGAATGGATTTCATAATCTAGCTTTACTATGTGAGATATTTCTATGAATTCTTCAACTTGGAAAAATTTTTTTGAAAACCATTTGTACAATTGGATACTTAAAAAAAATCTCCAGAGTTAGGATGGAGTATGAGCACATTAAATTTTCCCCGTTCAGTCATCAATTTTGATTTTTTTGAACAACTGAACTGAACTGAAGGAATTGGAATTGAAACCTGAAATACTTTGATTCCTCGATACATTGATACCTGATGCCTGTTAAATGGAAATTGAAGCAGTTCAAACTTCAAATCACCTTGAACAAATCAGAATAAAACAGAAAAATCCATCTTCTTTTGAACAAAACACCATAACAATTCATTAATTTTAAAAATCTTCTAATTCTGGAATGTGGAACAGAACAAATCGACATTCTGTTCCACTCCAACAGCCCTGTAAAAATAGAAAACATAGTTATTTGTAAAAAAATTACCAAAAAATCTGTAAAATTTCTGAAATTCGGTGAAAAATCAATGAAATTCTTCGAAAATTCAGCGAAAATCCGAAGAATTTTGATTTTTTCTGTGCTGCAATTCTGACATTTTTTCAGTTAATTTTCCGGCATATTTTTAAATATTTCCTAGAAAAATTTTCCGCCAAAAATATTGATTTTACCTCAAAGTTGTAAATTTTGAAAAATTGTATTTCAATTGATCAGATACCTAGGTTATCACTATTCAAGTTCAGATGGACTATTTTTAATGACTTTTTTCCAGTGCTGGAAAATTCCAAAATTTTCTGGATACTTTGAAACGTCCTGAAACCGCTTCCAATCGATTCGGGAAGGCAAAAATAAGCATAATGCCAAATTTTAGCTTTTTTCGTTGATGAGATTAAATTTTTATATTTTGCAAAGTGATGACTGATGAGGTAATTTGAAATTTCCAAAATCCAAGAAATCAACTCCTAAGTATCCCTCAAATTTTGACCCGAGAGTTCTTTGAAGATGAACCTTGAATTTATTTTATTTTACTCCGAATTGGGATGGATACCTCCTTGAAATCAGCTCTAGTGCTGTAGGTATATCTATTGCAAGTATACAATGTTACAGCTGGTAATCTAACTGTACGCGAAACTAATTCGCAAACGGTAAAGTTGCAACGCAACAACCACGTGCCCCACATTTGCCGATAGCATTATAAGAATAACATTTACCACGTGCTACGGTCGGGTCGCTAGCGCCACCAAGACGCCACCTTTGAGATATCGGATACGACCGCATCCTGTTCCATACACTTAGTACTTGATGTACGTATACGTACAAGGTCGGGTCTTTTTAAGTAAATTAACGGATAGATATATGCGAATTGGGTGTCGCAATTCGGTCAAAGGATCGGTTTACATGTATGAGGGTTATGTAGACGACCGCGTATACAAAGGCTACCGTTACACCGTGTCCCGAGCCGGAGATCTATTAATGAATGTCAGCTTATGTTAGATGTGTCCGTGTCGTCGCTCTAGTCATTTATTATTGGTTTACAGGCCACCTAGTCGCTGATGGGTTATTATTTATTTGATTGAACGCCTGTGTATTATAGTGACGTGCTCAAGGTTCAACTTGGTGTTTTCTCCGTGATCCTTTGCCGAAGCTGACGTCGAATTGACGTTTTAATGTTGTAAAGTGAACGCGCTGCATGTTGGAAAATCATCGAAATTGAAAAAGGTACCTATAACGATGTGGGTTTCCAATTTTATAAGGTCTTTTGAGTGTAAATTTTTCTGCCAAGAATATGGTTTGCCTAAGTTTAGAATTGTAGGAGTAGAAAGGTGTTGTATTTGCACAGCCTTTTTTCAAAAAATTGATGCTTTAGCAATGAAAGATCAGAGAAAGTGAAATATTTTTGTTAAATTCATTTTGAAACTCGCAAGAATTTCAATTTTGAATTAGGTGTTGTGAAGGTTGCTTGGAAAAGATCAGGCAACATCTAATCCGACATTGCAAAATTAAAAAAAATTTCGACCGTGTCATGGCATTTGAATCAGTTGAAATGTTGAATGAAAAATTGAAAATTGGCTACGAATAACGAAAATTCTGAAATACGTGCCATTTATTTCTTCAACCAACATAAAAAATTTTCTCATAAAATTACCTACTTAATTTTATCTTTTTGATGTTCAAAAGTTGTATTCACGTTGCTTCATACATAGTTGTACTTTTGTATTTAGATCTAATTGAGGTTGAATTTTCCAAGCAGTTGAATCTGTCTCCGCACCCTGCCTCATTTCCCAACGATAATCTAAGACATCTATATGCGTTTACGAATCACCATCATCATTCAAATCTCGCATAAGTCTTACGACTACGTACTGCCCGTTTACCACCTACCAGAAACACTAGCCCAGCGCAACAACGAGGAGAATTTTAATAGAGATTTTTTTTTGGAAAACAGCATCGTCTCACTGTCATATGTGTACTCGTCAGAGATAGTTTTTGATAAGAAGCTGGGTGCGATTTCACAACTAGATAAACTACTCGTTTGGGACAATTTTCATAATGACCCGAACGTTTTGAATCCCAAGTACTGTCACGAATACCTTACCAGAGGTCGACACCGCACCGGTTCGTATACCGAAGCTGGGTAATAATTGCGTAATTGCTGGCGCGTTATCTCGCTACAAAATATACGTAGTAGGTAAATTTTCCGTATGTTTGTATAGGTCTCTTTAAAGGCACATATCTCACGTATGAACGAAAACCAACGTGTAATTACAGCTTGGAAAGAAAAAAAGCAAAAATTTTATCAATGTTTTCAAAATATAATTTAACGCTGTTTTCGCCTGAGCGACTGACGTAAAACGTCGAATACAATGCCCATTTTACTATTTAAGTTTATTTTAATTGTTTACCGTGTCACACAATTGAATCAACTTGCGTAAACGGAAGTACCATATCTGTGTTTGGGATTGAGCGAGTGAGAAGGAGATGGAAAAAAGAGCAGAAAAAATTGTTCTGCATTGGTATGACACGTAATAGCTTATAAATAATTTTGATGAAAATTGGATTTCAACGTTCCAAGTCCAAATTTATTCCAGGTTCAATTTTTTTTTAATTCTGGAATCATCTCAAAATATATCAAATTTTAAGATTTTTCAATTTCAAAAGTGTAAAGTTGAAAATTTTTTCCAAAAATCAAAAAATTGAAAAATCTGAAGTAGAAAAAATTTAGCATGAAAAAATTTTGGGAAGTACTAGGTATTAAAAATTTTTCGTGCTACCAGGCATGAAAATAGCACGCATTTTGATAATTTTCCTCAAAAATCATGGATTTTTCAACATTTTTCTCTCAATTATTTCAAGTTGAATTATTTTCAATTCATTTTTTTATTTAAAAAAATTTGCCCTCGCTTCTTTCAGATAGAACTTGAGAATTAATTCGGATTCAATAAATAAGGCCAAAATTCGAATCAAACGGCGAATAGAAATGAGCCCAAAAAAATATGGCTCAGATTTAAATAAGAAAGATCAAAATTCAAATCAAAATAAAAATGATATGAAAAATAATTTCAAAATTTGAAACATTACGATGAGTAATTTCCAATAATAATTATTGGAATATTTACAGTAATACACCGTAATTCTTAGAATATTACCAGTAATTTGCCGTAAGAATTTTCACAGTAATTTATCGTAATTCTTGAAATTCTTACGGTAAATTACCGTAATTACTGAAGCATTTACGGTGATTTACCATAATTATTGAAACATTTACGGTAAATTACCGTGATTACTGAAACATTTACGGTCATTTATCGTTATTCTTGAAATATTTACAGTAAATTACCGTAATTACTGAAACATTTACGAAGATTTATCGTAATTTCCGATACATTTCCGGTAATTTATCGTGATTCTTGAAATATTTACAGTTGATTACCGTAATTACTGAAACATTTACGGTAAATTACCGTAATTACCGAAACATTTGCGGAGATTTATCGTAATTACTGAAACATTTACGGTAAATTACCGTAATTACCGAAACATTTACGGTGATTTGCCGTAATTATTGAGACATTTACGGTAATTCACCGTAATTACTGAAACATTTACGGTAATTTATGGTAATTATTGGAATATTTATGACAACTTACAGTAATTACAGTGATATTCACGTAACGATAATTTACCGTCATTATCAAAATTTTTACCATAACATGATGTCCACCAGGCGTGAAAATCATGAAAAACATGAAAATAGCATGAATTTTCATTTTCCCAATCCAGGAGACATCAGTTTTTTCCAACTGTAAAAATTAAAAAAATCTAATTTGGAAAAATGTTTGAAAAAATTTGTATCAAAAAATTTTTCCCAATGACAAAATAATATGTACTCTAAAATTATATGAAATCTTGAAAAAATTTTAGAATGAAAGAATTTCCAAAAAAAATTTGAGTTGAAAAAGTTTGAATTTGAAAAAAATGTATGGCTAGATCGTAGAAATCCCAGTTATGTAAAAATTATTTAGAAACTATTTGGTCCGTACTATGTAAAAAACGGTGATTCGTGCAATACCGAAGAGTCACTTTACCCATACGTCGTGTTCACTTGGCCATAATTCATCGAACGCCTACTAAAATGCGGCGGTAAATTTTATTTCGAATAATTGGCTCTCCTTCTCTCTGGCGAAAAAAAGGTCTCCTAGATGAGTGATCTTTATCAATGAACCACGCATGTAGCCTGTCAAATTATGCAGATTTTATAGTCCAACTTTTTCGAAAAAGAAGAGAGAAAAACCAGTCTCCGAAGTAAATAAAAATTTTTGGTAATGGGGTTTCATAAACGCGCGTTGGTCTATTACGCGCGCGAATCTTGGCGTAGATATGGAATTACTTTTTAAACGGAGGATTATTTCGGTGGAAATGTCTTTTTATACCGCGTTCCATCATTCGAAGTGTTAATAAGGTTAGTAATAGATATGCCAATTAGTTTGAAAATCACGGCGTAGTCGCCGCGGGCTCTGGAGTTTCATTCGATTGAGAATTTAGAAGCGGCCACGCACTGCGAATACGGTTTTCGAGTGATTTATTTCAGGGGCTTATAAAAATTCAATTTGTTCTCGCAGCGACGTGCGACGTGTTGATCGGAAAAATCTTAGAAATCTTGATTCGCTGATTAAGGCGTCGATATGTTAAATGCTGAGATTGGTATGAGTTTGGTTTCGCGTTATTTCAGTTAATTACGAGTATCTCGGAGCTGATTGGAGGCAAATGGAGATTCAAATGTTGTGAAGTTCGTGATTTCAACTTTGGAATGGATTAGCTGGGAGGAATTTTCGTGGATAATATGGATATAATATCCGATGTAGAGAAGAGATTGGAAAAGGGAGGGTGTGATGATGACTTCTTAAAGAAATAGATAATTATAATTTTAAAATAATCTTTGTAATATTACCAATTTAATATTCAATTTTGAGGCTCGTTTTTCAGAAACAAAATTTCAAAAATCGAGAGAAAAATACAGTGGATTACTTGGAGGGGGAGGGGAATCGCAATTTTGAGTTGAGTAAAATAAAATAATGATAATTGGATCAAAAATTATGCAACATTTGAGCCTTTGATTTTTTTAAAAAAAAATTCGGAAAATTTTTGATCCGAGGTCATCTCAAAAATTGAAAAAATTCGCATCTTGGATAGAAAAAAAGGAAAAAATTCCACCCGAGTTGGAAACTTTTCATTTTTAACCTCTTCGATGACGCTATTTTGGTATACTTTTCTAGCATTTGAAACCAGATTCACCCAAAAATGCTTGAGAAACATTTAAAAAATGAGTTTATGAAAAATAATATGATACCAGTCTGTCTTTTTTTTCAGTTTGTCAACGTCTTTGTTTTAATTTTCGGAAGTAAAATCATCTCATTATCATCATTTCATTTCTCCTTAGAAGGAAAACTTGGAAAATTCCATTTTTTGTTATCTCTCTCGAAAAAAAATCTTACCTAATAATAATTAAAACACGAATACAAAAAAACAAGTCTGTAGTTACCTATGACTGATAAGTACACTTCCCTGAAAAAAAAAACAACCCCGATAGGAAAAACACGCCGAGAATTTCAAAGCTGAAAAATTACTCCTCTACCCCAAAAGACGTTGATTTTTCACCTTTTTTTCACGTAAAATGGCTTCGTTAGTCGAAAAAAAAATACCAACACCTGTCAAAAGGCTCGTTTTCGTTTGAAAATGATGAAAAACTGTAAAGGGTGTAAAGTCGTGTGAAATCGAACGATATCGAGACGGGGAGAAGCGAGAAAAAAACAAGGGTGAAATATCGAATGTATCGAGTTCGAGTTACGTTATTGGAAGACCTACGTTGGAGATCGGTGACGCGTGAAAAAAAAACCTTCGTCTTCGTATACCCACACACGCGTAATATTTCTAGCATTTCGGTCCATTGCTGACAGAAAAAAGAACTATCACGAGGGGGTGTCAGATGAGAGGCATGGAAAGGGTTCATCTCGTAGGCGAACAAAATGTCACTATCGCCAGAACTATGGTCTTCCTATTTCACTCAAATTTTTTTTACGAGTTCTCCTTGCGGCCTTTTAACAAAACCACGATCATTTTGTTTGAACCTCAATGGGAGGGGGCGAGCCTCAAAATTTTTATACAATTACGATTTTTAGCAAAATAGCCCATATTTGAAGGCTCATATCTAGAGATAGGTTGTACATGGGAAAAACTTTTTACGGAGTCTGAAAAAGAATTTATAGGGGATTCAAAATCGATAATCACATTATGAAAAGCTCAAAACTTGACTTCGGTGATAAAAGCTCAACTTTCTTAATGATCGAAATAGACAAAAGCTACCATTTAAAAATTTGAAAAAATTGGGGTAAGTAGCCCTTTTCACTCTCTTTTCAACCAATAAATTTTCAATAAGGGATCTATAGACCGGGGGGGAGGGGGTACAAAAAGGTCCACAATTTTGACCAATATTCAAAAAAATCGATAAATTGAAGTAGCACATCGATTTCTACAAATTTGAAGACGCTGATTTCGAATATGTACTTTGTTTTTTCATCTTACCCCTCTGAACCCCCTATTAGCCCTCTTGAGAGGGTTAGAATTCGAAAAAATGAAAAATAGCATGTGACCTGTCGTTTGTTAGGTATTTGAGGGCACTGAGTTCGAATATTTGGTTATTTTTTGGATTTGACCCTTCAGTGCTCCCCCAGCCCCAAAATTTTTGGGAAAGTATGTTATAAAATTGAAATGGCGTGTGACATATCGATTGTTACTAATTTGAGGGCGTAGAATTCAAATATAGACTTACTTTTTGATTTTACCCTCTTCCTCTTGCTCTAATCGACTCTCCCCCGAATTAATCGTACATATATTTTGGTTATAGCAGAGGGAAAATGGTAAAATCAAAAAGTAAACCTATATTTGAATTCTACACCCTCAAATTAGTAAAAATCGAGGTGCCACACGCCATTTTAATTTTTTAAAATATTTCCTCCAAAAATTGAAGGCTAAGGGGACACTGAAGGGTCAAATCCAAAAAATAACCAAATATTCGAAATCAGTACCCCAAATACCTAACAAACGACAGATAGCAAAATATTTTTCATTTTTTTCAAATTCCAACCCTCTCAAGGGGGTCAATAAGGGATTCAGAAGAGTTGGATGAAAAAATCAAGTATACATATTCGAACTCAGCGTCTTAAAAATTTGTGGAAATTTATGTGCTACTTCATTTTTTCGACTATTTTAAATTTTGGTCGAAATTGTGGACCTTTGTACCCCCCCTTTCCCCCTCCAGGAGCCTGGAGATCCCATTTTGAAAATTTCATGGTTGAAAGAAGAGTGAAAAGGACTACTTACCCCAATTTTTTCAAATTTTTAAATGGTAGCGTTCATCTATTGTGATCATCAAGACAGTTGAGCTTTCACCACCGAAGTCCGGTTTTGAGCTTCCCGAAGTGTGATTATCGATTTTGAATCTCCGATGAATTCTCTTTCAGACCGCGCCAAAAGTTTTCCCCCAAATACAACCCATCTCGAGTTATGAGCCTTCAAAATTGATAAATTTTTCTAAAAATCGTATAATTGCATACAAAATTTGAGGCTCGTCTCTCTACCTCCTCAAGGGTAAAAAAATGATTATGGTTTTATGAAGAGACCACCAAAGGAAACTTATACTCGTATCAAAAATTGAGCGAAATCGGAAGAACCCACTTCATTAATTTTGTCCCGCTTTAGTACGGAATTGCCCCATAGAGAACGTATACTTGTTGAAAATTCGCCGGACGAAGAAATAAAAGAAGGCGAAAGAGACCAGCGAGGCGGAGAAGAGCCGACCATCGAAGGATGGAAAAACTAGTAGCGACGTCGTCGATGACGACATATCGTATATCGCAGATTCTTCAAACGTAAAGCGCAACTAACCGACGTTTACTATTCATTTTGTAACGGGTGAAGATGGCACTGCCGGCCATCTTCCTATTGTTTAAAAAACAGCATAGAATGATACTGAAATGAAAAAGAAGAAGCAAAAAAAAATGTATAGAGAAACCAGTCCACCTCGTTGTCTTTCACCGATGTCAGTTCCTGTTCACATGTCTTCTATACTGAATGATCTATTTCCTGATCGAGAACCTACAAAGAACTGGTTCTTTTTGTATGGATTGTTGCGGCGCGACGCGGCCGCCGCCTCAACATGAATGCGTGTGCGAGCTGCGAGCCCGAGCACACAATCGAACTCCATGTTGGCGATTTTTCTGCAATGCTTGGTCGTCGTATAAACAACGTTGTTTTTCTATCCGAACTTATTATAATACAATGAAGGTATCGAGTCGATACGAGCAGTTTTAAACCGCGAATATGAATTTCATTTCCATATATCAATTTAGTATTAGCCTACCATCGGCACGAGGTATGGAGCTGGACGAAGGGAGCAGGATCTCGGCTACTTTGCTCGTGCACCAAACGGGCAGAAGTACTTAGCCTGCGATTTTTCTCTTTTGCCAAACAAAATACTGGTACATGGGTTCGCCGCGAATCGCGTATTCGTTAAAGGTATTTAAATCGCGTTGTTATTTGTTTATATGCGTCGAGAGCAAGATCAGATTAGTTGCAACCGCGTCCGTTGGTACTTAGGGCTTAACCGGTTCGTCTACGACTCGCAGACCGGTACGTTGCTGTATTGTTCCCGTACTGATACTCTTATTGGCCCATATTGGAGCGAATAGTTGTGCGCCTTCTCCTATAGTCAGCATTCGAGCCCATCTTCGCCGCCTTATTTGCCAAAGGTGTTGCTGAATACGATCAAGACCCCAGAACACTGTCCCGTAGACACCGTACCGCGGAGACTAATTAGGAACCACTGTTTTGAAATATTACTCGTCGAGAGCTCTTAATTAGACGTCGCTTGTGTGTACGTTGAGAGAAAAAAAAGAGAAAAAAATTAACTGATTTATCGTTCCAATGACTCAGCCGGGCGCTTAAAACGCCTCGCTAAACGTCTTGTCCTAGGTCAGTGATGTTTGTACGCAAATAAACGCTCGTTAATGCACCGGCAAAATGGTACTTCTAGTTTACCCGGCTTCGCGCATTGCTTATCGAACTGCATACCGAAGCAGATAACTCGAAATCCGTGAAAATCTCAAACAATCTAACCCGTTGAGAAAAATTGCCGCATTGCGTAACGCTCAAGGAGCAGAAGCGGTTTATCTTTCGTATCTCACCGGCAGCATCAATGTTGCCAGTATCGATGGCTCGATGCACGTACCGATCATGGTATGTATTGGCCAATTAGTATCGTATTATCTTAAATGTGGCGGAAACGCTGATCGGTGCTTTGAAAGTTGGAAAAATATTTCTGGCTTGTTCTACGACCGAAGATGAAGAATGCGAAAAATTTATAAGGCTGGATTTATGATCGTGGCGAATTCAATAAGGGATGCCAGACGGTGCGTTATGTGCAGTAAGGAATGCAGCAAAAGGTTGGGTTTTTTGTACCAGTGCGGATGGACCGTTGTCCAGAGGTTTTCTGTGGTGTGGTTACGTGATTTGTATTTGGTTTGAGGGTGATTCATGGTCGAATTAGTGGAATTGTGTGCAGATTTAGATTGATTTTCGATGCACGGATTTGGAATTTTTTTTTCGAGTATTAAATGGAGTTTTGGCTTCTGGGTATTTTGTGATATCGTCATAGTGTGTTGATTCATGATTGAGGATGATTGATTTTATTATGCGAGAGATTTCAGACGACAATAAATTGAATTGGAGATTTTTCCTGGAATGAGAAATTATTGTCGAATGATGAGCATCAGCGTTGTCAGATCAAAGAATTTCTAATTTTGTTAAGGTGTATCAGATTTTGATAAAATTGGCTGAAGATTTTTCCAACAAAGAGCTAAGGTCTGACTTGTCAGAAAATAATTTTTTACGGGCTTCCAAAACATCGTTAGGAACTTCCATTGCCATTTCAGTCCCTAAAATTGATTTATACAAATTTAGGGAGGGGGTTTGAATTTCGAGAATCAGTTCAATTTTTCTCCAAAAATTAGCGTAATCTCACGAACTCGAAAAATTCATCCCAGCCTCAAAAACTTATAGTCTAAGCGGTTAACCGGAGTATACTTCACTTTTTGAACACGGGTTGAAATGTGATTTTTATTTTAGTATGACCCATAACAATATTTTTGAGAAGGGGAGGCATCAAAAATTTCCCTTAGGGAGGGCGTGAGGGGGAGTTTTAGGGGAGGTTTCACCCCTATTTTTCCACATTGAGGGATCGGGGTAAATTTGGTGTCGTTTTCGTATAATTCGACCCTCCTGAACTCGAATCTGCAATTAGTTTTTCGATCAAAGACGTACAACTCGCGCAATCGTACTATTTGTGTCGCGAAAAATGGCTAATTTTGAGGAAAAAGAGGTAAAATTACGTTTTTTTACATTTTGAGACAAGTAATGTTGACGAATTGGAGTTTGAAACCTGTTTTCTATATAATTCGAACCTTCCGAGTCCGAATTTGTTATTGGTTTCTGGATAAGAAGTGAAATACTTTCTTATTTGCCTATTTTTGGTAGCGAAAAACAGCCGATTTTGGTGAAAATTGACTCCAAATCGCAATTTTTCATTTTTCCAACCCAATACCTCGAACCAATTCTTGTATAGCATAATTTTTAGATATAATTTGAACATCCTGAACACGAATTTTTGATTAGTTTCCCGATTGGAAGTAGAGAATTTCCTCAATCGTGAAATTAACGTAGCGTAAAATCCCCAAAATTGGCATGAAATTGTAAAAAACGAAGGGAAAAAATTAAAAATTATGCGATTTCATTCGAAATTGAGTAAATGGTCAATAATGAGTTGCGAATGTTCAAAAAAAAAAATCAGCTACTAGTGACTTCAAAATGTTGCGTAAATATTGAATTTCTTTTAAAATCCCTAATTTGAGACGTCATGGGTAAGCCTAATGGTGGTAAAAATTATATTGGAGCATTCTCTGCACCCAAAGAGATGAAATTGGATGAAAAAAAGATTTCATGTCGCAATTGGTAAAGTGTAAGCGGTTTTGGAAAATTAAAAATCAAATTTCATGCCAATTTTGGCAAAATCAGGGATTTTACGCTACGTTAATTTCACGATTGAGGAAATTCTCTACTTCCAATCGGGAAACTAATCAAAAATTCGTATTCAGGAGGTTCAAATTATGTCTAAAAATTATGCCCTACAAGGATTGGTTTGAGGTATTGGGTTGGAAAAATGGAAAATTGCGATTTGGAGTCAATTTTCACCAAAATCGGCTGTTTTTCGCTACCAAAAATAGGCAAATAAGAAAGTATTTCACTTCTTATCCGGAAACCAATAACAAATTCGGACTCGGAAGGTTCGAATTATATAGAAAACAGGTTTCAAACTCCAATTCGTCAACATTACTTGTCTCAAAATGTAAAAAAACGTAATTTTACCTCTTTTTCCTCAAAATTAGCCATTTTTCGCGACACAAATAGTACGATTGCGCGAGTTGTACGTCTTTGATCGAAAAACTAACTGCAGATTCGAGTTCAGGAGGGTCGAATTATACGAAAACGACACCAAATTTACCCCGATCCCTCAATGTGGAAAAATAGGGGTGAAACCTCCCCTAAAACTCCCCCTCACGCCCTCCCTAAGGGAAATTTTTGATGCCTCCCCTTCTCAAAAATATTGTTATAGGTCATACTAAAATAAAAAACACATTTCAACCCGTGTTCAAAAAGTGAAGTATACTCCGGTTAACCGCTTAGACTATTAGAAAAGTCGCGGGATTATTTTGTGAGATTAGATTTCGTCTCTGAAATCATCCCAACCTCAAAAACTCGAAAGTGTCGATGGAAAGTGGGATGATTTGTGAGATAAATTTGCAGAAAATTGAGTGAAAATTCTTGTCCCTTGCGGATCCAGTCGACTACTTCATCTCCCGAAGGCCTAAACTGGGAGTCGTTTTTGGCATGGCATGGAATTCATCTCCTAGTGCCAAAGGCCAGTTATTTGAATTCTTGTAATTTTTTTCGGTGTTTTAGGTGATTTTTCGAAATCCAAACCCTCGAAATTCTTCCTCACGTCATAACTTTCAGGGATAAAGTTTTGGCTTTGGAAATTTCTTATGATGCTCTAGAAGCATATGCGAAAAGAATTTTTTGGCATGCCAGGCCTTTGAATGGGTTTCTTATCAGGACGAATAGAAGGCATCCAACAACTTGTTAATTCTGTTCATTTTTATGAAATTTCGAATCCTGTTTCCAGTCAAAAAATCTTTATTGTTTTCCTGATTTCCAGCGAAACTGATTTCTTAGATAAGTAAAAAATATGAAAAATTTATCGTAAGGGGGGAAGATTTTTTGAAAAAACTTTCTTGAAGAATTTCGAACTTTGTCCACTAAAATCAAATGTTGATAAAATTTACTGAAAAGATAGTGCCCCTCGTTGTAAAATTTCTATGAAAAAGTTTGGCCCCCACCCCTTCTTTGCAGAGTAATGGCCATTTTTTTCTTAATTTTCTTGTTTGGAAGGGAGTTTTGTAATGAAATGTAAAATTTGGAAAAGTTTTGTGTTTCTCGCTCTGAAAAAATTTAAATAATTGTTCTATGGAATCGTTGATACTCTCTCTTTCTCTGAATCAGTGAAAAGTCACTGATGAACGGTCAGAATTGCAGCTCAGGAAAAATCAGCGAAGTTCACTGATTTTCCAGTGAATTTTTACTGATTGTCCAGTGATTTTTTCACTGATTTCCTCCTATATGCTGCAATTCTGGCAGTTTCTCAGTCATTTTCGATTATTTTCACTGAGTGATAAATGAGAGAATAGTCATTATTGAACCTGTATCGAACCCCTTTCTTCGTTTTTCGTCCTTCCAAAGTGCAAATAAAACATTTCAGGAGCAGCAATTATGGCGATGCTTATCGATTGGGAGTTTTTGAGGTTGCTGATTATAATTTTCGGAGCTTACTCTGTGACACTGCAAAGTAAAATGAGCACAAAGGAAGGCGCAGGAGTTGAATTTTCTAATTTTTTGATTCGAGAATTGGCATAGTTATATTTTTATACAATTTTTTAAAACGTCGATTTTTCTATTAAAAGGTGGTAAAAATAAAATTCAAGATTTATGGGTCGATGTTCATTCCCCCCTTCCTACCCACAACGCCCAAAGTTTCAAAATTTTTCGTAGAATAATAAACTTATGGAAACACCACTGTCTTCCGCCCCCCCCCCCCAACTTGAAAAGAAAATTTGAAAAGTTTTAATCTGATTTTCTTTTTTACTCAAAATTTATGGAAACATCATTTTCCTTCTTCTCTTTCTCCCCTCCCCTCCTCACAGTGAAAAACTGAAAATTCAAGTATTTTTATTTAAATATTTTATTAATTTTATTTCATTTCTCCTAATTTCTAAAAATCGGACAAGACTTCAGTTCGTCTAGATGTAATGTTGTGCAAAACACCTCCTTGAAAAGTTCTCCGAAATAGGCAAAACTTGTAGCTAAATTTCATCGTATAAATTTCACCAAAATTTTTTCAAATTTTCAAGTCTGAAAAAATTTAATGTGCCAAACCAGATGCAAAAAACGTGACGCAAAGAGTCGGTATCACTCAGCTCAAAAATTAAAAACTTATTAGAAATGGAAATTTTGAAAAATCAGCATTACCTATTTGAAATTTGAAGTTGGAGGGGACATTTTGGGACGATTTCATAACAATTTTCCGCCAAAGCCTATCAAACTTTGAAAAAAAAATGAAAAACTCCGAATCTTGTTGAAAAACTTTGATCTTCAAGAATATAGAGGATAGCTAAATATCCATTACCCATGTCTACAATAATTTCAGAAATCCAGCTTCCGTACTCTTTTCTCTGCAAATCCATTTTCAAAACGAAAATTTTGCAGCTTTGGCGAAATTTTTTGAGGCTGTGCTCATCTTGGCATTTCACCCTATCCGAACAATTCACTTCCAATTCTGGCATAAATTCAATGAGAAAATAAAAATCTAATTTTCCTTGGTAGAATGATTCAATTTGACCAGAAAATAAAAGAAATGAAAGTTTTTTTTAAAAAAATGTCAAATTTTTTCATTAAACTTTTCGTTTTCTTAATTGAAAAACTTACTTCCTGGTTTCTTTTTTTCATCAAATTGAAAACTCAAGTTTCTTCTCATTTATTTCTCCTAGTTATCATTTTTCATAAAAAAAACTTATCAACCATAAAATATGAATTTACGACACCTCAAACGAACTTTTCAACTCTAAAGAAATGAAATTCCCGCCACCAGCCAGCCTAATACACATTCGCAAATCGTTCAAAATACGTTTCTCTGGCAGGCGTCATAAGTACCCCTTAAAAATCTGCGAGCCTCCTTACAAAAGCAGCCGTCTCGCGCCCGCTAATACATCAAAATCGATACCCAAGTCGTAAGTACGTACGGTAAATGCGCATCTCGCAGTCATTCTCGATAGGCGTGGTTTTCTCCTACGTTTTCAAATTCCCCTACTGAAATAGATGGCGAACAGCTTGGGGAAAAGCCAACCTGCACGCAGCATCCCTTTCGAGGAAAGTTCACGCCGCCGATCCCTCGAGGATGGCCTCCCCTTTCGACCAACGGTGCGAAAATTCGAGTGCGTTAATTTTTTTCTATTTGCTAAATTCGAATAAACGCGGGTAAACGGTTACATAGAATTTTTAATTTTTTTTTCTACCCGAGCGAGTGTCAACCCGACTGCGAGTGGTTTTTTTCCTCTCGATGTTAACGTACTATTACTCGGTATTAACGTGTTCGTTATGTTGGCAACACTGTAGAAAAAAACTTTTATAACCAGTTCGCATTTTGTTGTGACATATTCTAGAAAAAAGAGACCGACCAAAAAAAAACACGAGGTAATGTGTATTTTTTTTATTCGCTTATTTTTTTTTTTGCATAAAATGTACTTGTGTGCGATATTGTGCTGGCGTGAATTTTTGCAACTTTGTGTGTAATTACGTGGCCTTGATTTGGCGAGTTTTTTTTCTCCTTTTTTCTTCGGGTTTATTTTGTTTTACGACGACGACGACGATCGCGAGGCTATTTGTCAACGTACATCGAGTCGTGTACTACCATCAATCCTAATCAATTTTCGACCAATAAAAAAATCACCGAGTTGTAATAAATCCGAGGTGCTGAAAAATTAGCCCGAGTATAAGCCTGGTGCTGGTTTACAAGTCTCCGTCCAATGTATCGCCATTTATATATTTCGACGTATCGATTTTACTACCTTAAAATTTCCATCGCATCCGAGATATCGAATTTTTACGTTTTTATCTTCTATAAGCGTCTCAGTCAACTTCATCAGCGAGATGATTTTTTAAAGGTGTCATAAAGCCTGCGTGACGATTTGCTCTCGAACCAAGATGTAGATTTTTTTTTACTATTTTGAATGCTGTTGGAAATGAAAATTTCCATACAAATTAATACAACCGCATCGGTATTAGATTGGGTGAACGGTACAGAGTTTAGATGTTTATCAGGCAGTTAATTTTTATTTGAAGGAATTTTCGATCGATCTTCGATCTCTCCTCCGCTTTATGAGATATCTGCGATATCCGTGCAAAGGGCAAAGAGAACAAATTCGAATATATAAAAATGTTCGGTAATTACTGCGCGTTTTGAAGTCGGTGTGTACGAGTTAATTTGCATATTATGTTACTCGTAGGATGCTGCAACGAGCTAAAGATATTGTATATACCTGAGATTTGAGATGACGATGTTGGAGAGGGAAAAAAAATCCTACAAGTATCGTCCATTTGTGATACGATGATGTCTGATGTCCCTATAGTCGCAAATTATCCCAAAATACATCAGAAATACCTTATTTGACTAATTGATGTTGTATGCTGTTTGAATGATTTGACGATTTTTATGATCGAAACCAGGCATTCCTCTTTCGAAGTTGATCCAAGTTGTAAATAATACTGTCCCCTAGAGGCTTCGGATACCATGTTGTGTACCATATTCGTGTATTTGAGGAATGAAATGTCGTGATTATGTCGTTTTTATCGCGTTTTCAAATTCGCCCGATGCTTGTTAAATGATTTCTTTGAATGCAGTACGACAACTTGTGGGTGATATGGAGATGGGATGTAATTCGGCACCTACCTTAATTTATGTGTAATGGAATGCTGTGTTGGATGGCGAATCGAAATCAATGATGTAATGAAATTAATGTAAATACAACTTTTTCTAAATTTTTTTATCGGGTTGGAATATTCGGTATGGAGTATAATGATTTGAGGTGTTGAATGTCACGTGTGAAAAGGTGATTTGATCAAATCTTTACCAGATGTACAAATATTGTGATTTTTTTTTACTGAAGAGAAATTAACTTGATTTGAGTCAATGTTGTTGTCGATTTTTACCAATTATCGGAGGAATAAAGCAGCGATGAAAAATTTTATAGTTGATAAGCACGGTCTATTGTGAGAGATTACGAAATAGAATCTAAATCTGGAGAAGTGTTGCCAGCGAAATTTCAATCCTTTTCAAAAACGAATGAAGTGTGATTTTAGACAGAAATATTCGAAGTTGAATTTTTAGCCAAAACAGAAATGAATCGAAAGCACATCATAATGAAACCCTGTATCCAAAATTTTAGGTGTTGAAATTTCATTTTTCGAATTTTGACAAATTTTTAATTACCTTGCTCGTCGCCCTACAAAATATAATGTGACCTAATGAATGAAAAAAGCTTAAATTTGATAATTATATTCGTTTTTTCGACCTCCTGAATCGACTGAAAATGCATCTTAGAATTTTGAAGCCTCCGGGAAATTTTGTAACTTTCCAGTACTATTAGAGAAAAGTTCATAAAAATGGTTTATATGAACTGCAGCTCCTTCATTTGCGAATTACCCATGTTGAGGTGAACTGTTTGACCTATTGAAGCCCAATTTTCCGAAATTCAGATGATCCGCGGTTATGGGTGCTGAAGTTCATCAGGACCATTTTTATAGGTTTTTTTGTTTCAGTGCTAGAAAATTACAAATTTTTTTGGAGATTCCAAAATGTCTCGAAACTATCTTCAATCGATTTGGCAGATCGAAAATAAGATAACCGAATATTGGCTTTTTTGATTGAATCAAATTTTCATATTCTGCAAGGCGATGAGATTATAGAATAAAATTCCAAAAATGGACGAAAATTCAAAAAATGTATTTCAAAACCTGAAATTTTGAATATGAGATTCTTTTATAATGTACGTTTGATTTAATTTTTGTTTCGATTTAAAACTTTACTTTGAGTTGGATTAGGTGCTTTCCTGATTTGAAGAATAATATCTCTTTTTTCCCAATTCCCCCCCCCCATTGGCCAATTCCAACATTCTTTCTTTTTACCAAATATTACCAAAAAAACGCACATTTTTAATTGATTTTGTGGAAGATATTTGTGCATATGCCCGAGTGAAGCAAACAGCAAAGACAAAATTTTTCGAATTGAGCTTATAAAATTTATTAAAAAGTAAAATTGCGCTACTAAATTAAATTTTTTGACCAATTTTTCCTAGTAAAAATTTCGGTTAAGAAATAAAAAGTAGAAAAAAAATTATTTGATGAAATTTGTGTACCTATTTTTTAATTTGTTGAGAGCAAAACGAAAACGAAAATTTGGGAAAAAATCACGGTTGATTTAAAAAATGGAAAAATTCTTATTATATGAGGGGGGAGGGGGGTGAAATGGATCACCTGTGTTGGAAATTTGTGTACTTTGTCCAAGCTTTGTCGAATAAAAATTGAATTAAATTGATAATCATGTGAATTGATTCGAATAAGAGAGTGAAAATTTTTAGAAAAATGGAAAATTTATTAGAACTGCTTGAAAAAGTTTCAGAAATTATGGAGAAATGTGTATTAGGAAGGGGTGAGGGGTAAATGTATTGTTTTGAGGACGATTTATCGTTGAAGGTGGACATTTCTTCCCCCCAAAAAATTCATTTGAATAATATTTTCTTCAAAGAAAACAGCTTCATTATACATATCTGATTTTTATCAAAGTTTTACAGCAATTTTTAAACTTTAGAAAAATAAAAATAACCTCTCTTCTCATTTTTCATTTTCAAAGTACTGATCATTCTATCCAGGACAATCAGTACTTGAAATCGAAAAAATCGGATTTTGAAGTTGTTTGAAGGAGAAAGGAAGAGCTGCGAAATTCTGGTTAGATATCATTTTTCCTTCTCAAGATGTAAAATTTTTCAAATTTCTGAAAAAAGGTCAAACTTTACCGATTTTGAAAATTTTAGACAAGAACGAATTTTTTCAAATTAGAATGCGATTTTATTCACCATTTGACGAAACTATCTGACCCTTTTGCCCTCTTCTTTTTTTCTGATAATTTGTGATTTTTTAAAGATTCTCTCTGAAAAATGCCCCGTTTTGTAACCAACGGATTTTATTATTGCTCTAAGTATATCTGAAATTTTATTCTATTATCGAAACCACCATAATCAAATTTTTCGATAATTTTTGTCAGCCAACATTAAATCTTGATTGTACGCAACTTCCTGCATCTCTCTTTTTTCCATTAGGTTTGGCTTTTCGTTATCAATCTTACATACTTACTATACTTAGTTTGATTGGAGTTTTCCAAAATTAGGAATACCAAATTTTCTTCATCTTGCCAGCAGATCAAGCTGAACATATTAAATTTTACGAAGAAACTACTCGTAAATTAGTGTTTTTCTTGGAAATGACGAGGATCCAATCGAATGGAGAAGAGGATGGGAAAAGTAACTTGCCTCTCATTAATCAGGCACAAAATTGCATTTTTAGTCGAGGAAGTTCTCAGTAAGAAATTCATGAAAATGACGTTTTTTTAAAAGTAAATGGTGAGAAAAATTGTACTTCAAATCGAAAAAATTGAAAAAATCTCATCTCAGTCGAAAATTTCCCATGTTTGTTTCTTCAAAACTGCCTTCTCTGTTTCATTCAAAGGCGAGGACTACAAAAACGAAAATTTTAGAATCAAAATATTTGCCCCTGCAAAAGTTGGAGTAGGCAAAACTATATGCATTTGATTTTATAGTATTCACCGAAAGAGAAATTTTGGAGGAGGGAAGGAAAGGAGAGTTGAAATTATCATTCTTGGTCTTCTAAATAATTTTGCTAAGAATTTCTTAATGCGTTGGAATGTTCAGCTCTAAATAAAACGATTTAATTTTTAAATTATTCGATTTCCATCTGTGTTGTGATCTAATTACTCATCTGTTTCATATTTCTTTCATCATTTTGGCGATAATTTTTCACATTTTTCGAGATGTCCCAACGAGTGACGTAATTCGTGAGATAAAATAAGAAAAAAATGTAAGTAGAGAAAGAGGTGGAGCAAATCGTACCGAAATACTTACCAATAGATTCACGTCAGAGTGAAATTCTCTCTCGAAAATCTAGCCAATCGCGCTGATTTTTGGATGATTTCGTGCATCGGTCGACGGCCCGGAAAATATTTTGGCTCTACAGGATCCCCATATACTCGGTATCTCACGATCCATTAACTCGTACGCCACACATGACTTGTAAACAGTCTGGCTTTATAGAAATAAATATACGCGTATGACGCGAATACGTCTCGTAAATCAAATAAAGTTGTTTCGGGTTTTTGAGTCTCGTCGTCGTCCCTCGTCTGCCTCTGCGTTTAATTTACTTAAAAACATAGCGAGGGAGCAATTAAGGAAAAGGTTTTGGATTCGCGTTGCAGGCGTTCGGTAATATATGATGGAAAAAGCGAGATAAATCGCGTCGAATTAGAGCCGATGACAAAGAAATTAGCCAAGTAATGACTACATCGAGACTCACAAGACGAATCAAATTTCGTGTAAAATTTATTCGCTTTTCGATGGCCACAAATTTACACGCTTTAGGAGCTCGTAAGATGTATTAGTATTACGACGTTGATAAATATTGCAGTGCGATATGTTGAAAGAGCATCGAGATCGAGCCGAGAGTCCGGCCACTGGCGATGTTTCGATGGTCGGTGGTAAAACGTCGACGGCAGTTTGCGCAGCTTGTTTTCAATGCATCGAAGATCGATTTTATTTGCTGGCGGTGGACAGACAATGGCATTTGGCTTGTTTACAATGTCATCATTGTAAGCTACCGCTGCATACCCAATTAACGTGTTATTCCAGACATGGAAATATTTATTGTAAAGAAGATTATTACAGGTGATCATCTTTTTTTAACGTAATTGTAAAATATTGCACCCAGAATGATTATCGGCAGTGAACTTAGAATTAAAATGAATGTTGTTATTTCAAATTGTATGATTTTCATGGCAATATCTGATGGTTTTTTTCTGGGGTTTGAAGTTGAACTTCTAATATATTTTTTTGGAGTTTTCTTCGTCGTGATTTTACTTGAGGTGTTTTTTTGATTCGCGGTTGTATGATTTAATTTTGGCAATGACTTATTTTCTTCAAATTGATTCGAAGAATTACCGGAAGGAAAGTATCTGCAAGTGATGTAAAGATTTTTGCCTTCAGAATCTGCGCAGACTCCACATCCAAGTTTACGAGTATTTTTCCACGCCACCTGCGTGTAATGGCCTTTGTATATAACGAGGGACAGTCAATCCTCCTTCGTAGATAAATGGTAAATTTTTATACAGTACCTGTTTCTACGCTGAAATCGCCTCCTTTGTATTTGATTATTTCGTTGTACCAAATTTGGGCAGAGGGTGTATGTGAGTCGTTCTTGATGGTGAACCATTTGGCTAAATTTTCTCCTTCTCCTTTACGATCTTTGCTGTGTTCCATTGCACCCTTTTTAGCTTGATGATAGGACCAGTCTGTTGCATCTTTGATTAACTACAATAGAAAGGAAAATGGGACAGGGTTACTATTACTAATGAAATGGAGTACTCAACTCTGTGTATTTGGATTTACTTTTGGGTCTAATTCTAACGAAGGTACACCATGTTTGCTTCTGAATTCGTTTTGTTCTTGGACAAATCTGTTGTTAAGTTTTTTGGCTCTTTCGCCTTCGATGCAGGTGGGTTCTGATTGACTGGAATTTGAAATTCATGTTTTTTTTTTATTGAGTAAAAAAAAGTACAAAAATTTGAAATGAATTTTCGAGAAAAACGAGTATTTTTAATTTTTTTTCTTAGCAGAATTCATTTTTTTTTATACAAGTAAAGAAAAAGAAAACAAATTTCTCAATTTTCAGGTGTTCTAGAATCTACAGTTAATTTTTGACTTTTTCTAAGATTCCTTCAGAAAATCTGAAAGGGGATGGAGAATGGAAGGGAAAGGAGAGGGGAAGGAAATTATCAAAATTTTAGACCGATGAAGTACGAAAAAAAGTTTGAATTTTCATTCTCGTAGTTTAGTAGCTTTGAAATTTTTATCATTAGAATTACGACCACCCCAAAAATGTTCCAAAATAATTCATAGTTAGCTTCTTTTTTTTCTTGGGTTCAGACTTCTAGGTCTATCAGCCCATGAAACAAAATATGAGCTTTCATCATCTCTCAGAGCTAAAAATGTGATTGGATTCTTGAAATTCGGTTTTGTTTCTATTCAGTATTTTGAAGGCTTATTACCTATTCTACAATCGAAAAAGGTAGGTAAGTTTTTACAAAACTCGAACGTGAAGTAAAAATCTTGAGCAAATTTTTTGATTCCCTTCCCCTTTCCCTCTTTCAATTTGCGCCACGTCGATGAGAAACTAACCCTCAAAAAATGTGTGTATCTGATGGAGAAGATATTGAATTTAAATAATCCACTTGTCATTTTGGCTCCTGAAGGTGACAAAGACCAATTTTCAATTTTGTTGAACACCTTTTGCTTGAGAAAAATTCGTGTAATAAATGGTAAAAATTCAATTAAATAGCCTAAAATATCGCAAAAATTTTCAAAATTGTTGCTTTTTTATTGTATATTTTTGTAAAGTTACCGTAAAAATTATCAAATTGGTGAAAAAATTGTTCAAAGATTTTGTTGGTTTTTTTGATTATCCTTAAAAATTGTTGAAAACATCAAAAAAAACGGGGGAAATATGGAAAAAATTTTTGAAAATGAACATTTCTTCTATTTTGGGGCTCAGAGAACTCAAATGCTTCCTAAGCTCAAATCGAATTTTTTTAGAATAAAAATATGAAAAAATTCAATTTTTCGCTTTTCAAGTATGATTTTTTTTTAAAAAAAATTCGCAATTTTTCAATTTTCCTTTGCTATAGGTACATAATCTGTTCATGAATAATAATTATCAATCTATTGGTTGGAAATATCCTGAGTACTCCAGCGTCATGTTACTAAAAAAAACAACAGATTACTCAATTTTTTATTGAAAATTTCCCTCTATTTTTTCTCGAATTCTCAACCTCTCCCTTGAAAAAATTTCATGGCAGCATTTACCAAAATTTTACCATTCTGCAACGACTTTTGCGCCTCTTTGATCAAGTTTATTTACCCCTGTAATGCAAATTTGATAAATTTTTGATACACCTGTCCAACTGTTAAGGTGCTTTAGTGATGTTTCAAAACTTTCAAATTATTTTGGACTATTTTTTTTTCTAATTTCACTTCTTTTTACGAAAATTTGAATCCTTTTCACAATAATTCAAAGAGTTTGAAACTCTTATTACAATTTTTTAAGATTTCAGTCATGTTTGATGCGGTATTTCAGCATACAATGTAAAATATATCACAATTTCACAGTAATATTTGTCTAAATTCAAGAAAAATTATTAAATTTTTGAGCTCGGGAGGTAATCGTCATATCTCATAGAAGGAGGTATAAAAGTGGGTTCGGACACCTCCTTTTCTCAAAATTGGACTATCGATCCGATTTTGGTGTGATTTTCATATAATTGAACTCCGCTGCGTTTAAAAATGTCATTAATTTCGAAATCCGAGGGAGAAAAGTCCCTCAAATTTGAAATCTCCCAACTCATATTTTCATATTTTTGGCCAAAAATGTCTAAAAATCACGTTTTCTCAACCTTGCACCATTTTCCGACCTTCCAGCCAAATTTTTATTGCAATATTCGAACTCTACGAATAAATTAACGTACATACATATCGATCTTTTAAAATCCCCCCTCCCAGTTTAAGTGAACAGAAGGGGTCTGAAATTACTAAAATTGGGCCAATTTTTCGCGTTTTCGGATAAACTTTGCACGATATCTGAGTAGCATAGGCCCAACACAATAAATACAAATCCAGAGGCACCTCAAATACCAACTCTGGATGGGTGAGGGGATTATTTTTCACTGGCATTTCGTTCAATTTTGACTACCTACTTTGAGAAAATTCACACTAGTCGAAAAAAAATACTCACCTAGGGAAAAATAACGAAACATTCACAAACACAAATGACCAATAGAAACTTAAACGTAATCTCATGTTAACGAAATTATTCAGTAATCTCCATTAATGCGACACTTGCATGATAATTTTTAAAAAGGAAAATCAAATTCCAACTCATGTTAATCTTTGTTTTGAAATAACAGTACTAATTTGATTTCATCTTTTCTCTAAAATCAATGCAAATAAGATTGCTACATACGATCGTCGTATTTGGTTACATTGGAAAATTTTGACATAACTTTGCAGAAAGCACGTGAATTTATTTTGAAGTTGGTAAAATGTTTTGATTTCGTAATTCGTATGTATTTTTTTTTTCAAATCGTCCCTGATCCATTGCTATTCTCATTCAGGCTTGAAATTATTATGATTTTGAAATAGGTACAATGTAAACATGAGAAGCTATTTTAGTTTCATTAATTCATCAACAAGGACGTTTCGAATTGATGATAATGACTAAAAAAAAAGATGAAGATATACAAAAGTATTATACAGGAGTCGTTTTATATTAGAAAGAGAAACAGGGTATTCTTGGTCGGAGGATGGCGATGGGTTAGATTGGGAGGTCGAAGAAGGGCGGTAGTCTTTAAGTATTAAACGTGACACCGTCGCTGATGGTAGGTATGAAATTTCACCCTTCAGTTTGTACGTAATTCGTTCATTGTTACCATACACGATGGTATAAAAGGTAAGTAAACTCGAACGCCGCCGATAATCAGACTTGAGTAAACAAACCAAGTACCCTTTCGAGTGTCAGCTTATACTTGATTGTAAACAAGATTCGTGTTAATGAAACGTGTACTAACGCTCGGATAACATTATATTCAAAAATAACTTGTTTTCTTTTCCTTTTTTTTTATTTCGTTTGCAAGAAGGAAAAATACCCACCTATCGTAGTTTCTAGATTTGTTTACAATACGTCCCGCATTTTCTATATCGAAGGTGCAAAAGCTTTTAACCTATTTTAACATGGCAGATTATTCGGTATCAAGAGATGTGCCCGGTGCCAGAATGGGATCTCGTCGAGGGAGCTCGTGATGCGAGCTCGAGATGACGTCTACCACGTGCATTGCTTCACCTGCGCGTCCTGCGGTGTACGTCTGGCCAAAGGTGACCACTTCGGTGTTCGAGATGGTCTCATATACTGCAGACCACATTACGAAACGTTACGCCATCGAGATTATTTCGGCCCCGTTGAGCTGGAGCCTTTGAGCCCCGGAGCATTCTGGAATAACGGATATGGAAACGAGAGCATCAAGGGTAGGCCGAGAAAACGAAAAGTCGAGTATATGCCCGAAGACGTGGCTACAGATTTGACCATGATGAAGATACCGAACGTCGTTACAGGTATATTGGAATTTTTTCCTCGTATCTGTTTCGGTTGGTACTTTGTTCTGAGCTACAATGCTGACTAATGTCTGTTTTACGACCATACTGTCGAATGGTAATCGTAAAATTACCCGGTAATAAAACACGCGTGCAGTCAAATTAAAGGAATTAATTTCTTATGCTGATGATCTCTCTTTGCTTAATACTTTTGCGTAGAGTTGTCTGTCTTTTTGTCTCGTTAAAGCAGCCATTGGATTTCTACGATTGTAAATCTTATCTTTTGATTACAACTAATTCGCGGGTATTAAAATTTTAATTTGGTCGCCGAGTCTAGCTGCGGTTAATGTGAGGATCGGGTTGATGAATGGAATCGAGTTTGAGAGGAATCCAGGTATTTTGAATATCTGGTAAATGAAGGAAGGTGAATGATAAAAACCGACCTCTCCCCTCGAATTCGTACATATTTTTCGGTTAGAGCTGGGGGAAAGGGGTCAAATCAAAAAGTAAGCCAATATTCGAATTCTATGTTCTCAAATTATGAATTTTGCCAAAAAAAAAATTGTAAAAAGTCAAAAATCTGAGAAGATTTCAAACAATTTGCAAAAATCATGTTTCAGTCAAGTTTGGGTTGAATTTTAGAAAAAAATTACAAAAAATCGTGATTTTGATATTTTAATTCATTATCTAGTCGGTTTTGAAATATGGCTTGATTTTTGATAAACTGTCGTGAGTTTTGGAAAACTTCAGTTCTAAGAAAAATAATCAAAATTTTAGATAAAATTATTAAAACTCTAAAAATCGTTTACTTTTTTTTGAAGAAATCGACCATATTTCGGGAAATTTTCTATTTTATTGGAAAAAATAATCTGAGTTTTCAGAAAATCGTCCTAAATTTTGATAAATTTTCAGTCAATAGTAAAAATTCTTAGTTTTTTCGAAAATACTCGATCGTTCACTATTCAAGTTCTAAAAATTGTTTACCTAATTTAAGGTTTAAGTTTTTGAAAGTTTTCAAGTTTTTGGAAACTCTTCATGATCTCGAAGAAGCGTTCAATTCAGAAATTCAAATGAAGTTTTAAAAATTGTCCATTTGAAAAAACCAACGCAGGTCAACGTGTAGAAAATTCTGTCAAAAATTTAATGAATTTTTCGTGCTGATTACGAGAAAAATGGTAACAAAATTCCAGCACGTCTGAAATTTTCACAATTTTTTGAATTTTTTGTTGGCTTTTTTCTCAATTTTTAATCAAGTTTCCATATTTGGAGTTAGTTATTGAGAAAAAGAAAGAGTTTACAGAATGAATAAAATAGAGTTTAAATTGTAGAATGAAATTTTTTCTGTGAGTGCAATTAGTTTTTTTTTTCAAAATATTTCAGTTCCCAACTTCAGAGCAACTTCCATCCTCTATTGTAAATGTTTCAAAACTTAGCTCCCTTTAAGAAAAAAATTGAACTCAAAATGATGAGAAATTTCATGCTTACAATTCACGTTCCATACATTTTTTTGTAGGTTGCTTCATAAAATCAATAACTTCAAAGTGTGAGGAAAATCTCAAAAAAATTAAAAAAATTGAAACAAACAAAAAATAATTCAAAGATCTAAAAAATCGGGAAGTAAGTTATGGAAAAAGCTGAATCATATTTGAATTCATTGGGAATTTCATTAATTTTTTTATGGCTTCGGACTACGAGGAATTAAAAAAGTTGAAATGATTACCTAAAAAAAATCTGGGAAAAATGTCTTCCAGTAAAATCAATTTTTGAAAAAAAATTCCATAAAATTTTTCAAGTTTTTGAAACTTACGTTCGGATAAGGATATGGTATGAATTGCTGAAAATCATTAAAGTTTTGGAAGGACTTTCAGTATTTTACAAACTTGACCAAGTTTTAAAAAATTGCTCACGCTAGAGAATCTCCAATTTTTAGTAAAAAATATTGCTATTTTAAGAGATTAGTATGTATCGTTCATCCAAGTTTTGGATAAAAAGGGATGTCATGCAATCGCCTAAAACAAAATTATTCGGGAAATACGAAAAATTCTAATAAGAAGGAAGCACTTCGCCTGAAAAAAATTGGCACAACTGTTCAAATTGTTTGGGTCTTTCAATCTCCAATGGAATTTTCTCGATTTTACCCTCTTTCTTCTGTTCGATTCAGCTCAAAATTTTAATATTAAATAAAAATTCAAAAACTTTACAAAAATCAAAAAATTAATTTCAGCTGTCAAAAATTAGTTAGATTTGAATTTTTTTCACATGCTTTTTTACTGTATCAATTTTTTATCCAATTCGAAGAATCCATATTTGAGGCATTGCATTCTATTGTTAGCTCTATTTCTAAATACCTTTAAAAACTTACCTTTTCAACTCGAATTTACATAAATTATATAAAAAAAACACTCCAAAACATCAAGCCCGTTTCTCAAAACGATTCCTAAACCATACCCCATTCCACTCTTTTAAATCGCCACCTGACCCTTAAAACAAACAAATCTCCGAAAAAAAAAACATGTCACCATAAAAAAAAGATTACTCGACGTAAAACTAAAGATCACCTCCGTTTTGAAAATAATTTACGATTTTTCGGTACCTAAATTCTTCGAAATATATGGTCAATTAGTAAGTAAAATTTTCATGTTATTGACAACGATTTAAAAAATAATACGCATATATTTCAACGTGGCCATCGATGTACAGAAGTGAGACATAAATTAAAAACGTGCTTAATCCGAAGCGTATCATGGGTGGCCCACGAACACGCTACAAGAAAGCGCGCATACTGGAATACCCAATTAACGCGATAACAGGTAGAGATCTATTCCGTGGCTGGAGAATATTTTAGTATATGAGAAAATTGTGTTAGAAATCCGGTGTACGTTACGAGAACGTAACATGTAAATGGCGAAGACAGATATGGATTTTTTGGAAGACTGTTTCGCTAAAAGGGATCGAAATCTGGTGGACGGGTTCGAAACGAGGTCTCTGGCTGATGTGCGATTCCCATGGAAGCGTTTATGATAAGAATTCGATAATTTGCATCGTGTACTTGAGTAAGGTGGTTATCGTTTGGAACACCTACACAACGATGTTACGATATTGCTGAGCTGTGCTGGTTGCCACGAATCTTCAAGTTTAGGTGAATATTGTCAATTTTTTGGCGGATTTCTATGATTTGGAGAAAATTGAGCTATTGTGTAGAGTGAATTTTTTTTGCAAAAAGTAGGCAGAAAATTTAAAAAATCCATCTGTGAATTTGAGAAAAAAATTTGCCTGTTGAGAGAATGAGATTTTTAGTGATTTATCAGAGAGACTAAAATTGAAGTAGGGTCTTCCAGTTTCGCTCAAATTATTTTCACGGGTTCTCCTTGATGATCTATTCAAAAATCCACGATCATTTTTCTCTTCTAACCCTATAAATGGGCTGGGGTGGGCTTCGTAATTTTTAGGCAATTACGATTTTTCGCCAAATTACCTAACTTTGAGGGTTCATATCTCATAGTTGAAGGAAAACTGTTGGCAGAGTTCGAAAGAGAATTGACAGGAGATTTAAAAACGATAATCACATTTTGAAAAGCTCAAAGTTGAACTTAGGTGGTGAAAGCTCAACTTTTACGATGAGAACAAAAGATGAAAGCTACCATTTAAAAATCTGAAAAATTGCAATAAGTAGCTATTCTCACCCTGATTTCAACCATCAAATTTTCAAGACTAGATTTCCAGATCCCCGGGGGTACAGGGGTCCACAATTTTGACCAAAGTTCAAAAAAATCGAAAAAAATGTAGCACATCGATTTCTTCTTATTTCGAAAATGTGTTTGGTTTTCTGATCCGACCCCTCTGAACCCCTCCCCCCATACCTAACAAACAACAGGTTGCACGTTATTTTTCATTTTTTCGAATTTTGGCTCCGAAGGACCTAATAGGATGATTCAGAGGAGTTGTATGAAAAAACCAAGTACATATTCGAAATCAGCGCCTTCGAATTTAAGAAATCGATGTGCTTCTTCACTTTTTCGATTTTTTTAAAATTTTGGTCAGAATTGTGGACCTTTGTACCCCTCTCCCCCATCGGCCTTGGGATTCCATTTTGAAAATCTGTTGGTTAAAAATTAGACAAAAATGACCAATTATTGAAATTTTTCAGAATTTTAAATGGTAGCTTTTATCTTTTATTCTCATCATGAAAGTTGAGCTTTCACCACCAAAGTTCAACTTTGAGCTTTTTAAAATGTGATTATTAATTTTGAAACTCCTATCAATTCTCTTCCAGACCTCGTTAAAAGTTTTTCCCAAGTACAACTTATCTCAAAATTTGAGCCTTTGAAATGGTGCAATTTTGCTGAAAATCGTGATTGCATAAAAATTTTGAAGCCCGCCCTCCTCGTTCCCTTGAGGATTGAAAAAAAGATTGTGGTTTTGTGAATAGATCAGCAAGGCGAACTCGAAAAAAATTGAGCGAAATCGGAAGATCCTAACCCATTTTTGGTCCGTTTTAGTATGGAATAGCTTAGGTTTTTGAGGAGAGAATTTCAACCTAATTTTTCCATCAAACTATCGACATATTTCTCAAATAATTTGTTAGGAAATTCGGCCCTGCCGAGCATTAGGCAACCCGACAAGTTCCATCCACCTTCCATACACATACGCGCATATTCCCAAGGCAGAATTTATCTTAGTTTTTACGATGATTGTCAAATAGATTTAAAATCTGATTATTTCGGATATAGGGACTAAAAAGTGGTCACTACAAATAGACACGGTGGAAACTGGTTATACTATCGTACCTCTATACGTATAGGAGTAATGTAAGTAATTTTTTCACCGTTCCTATAGCTTCGTTTAACAGCTGATGATTATCTTATTAAGTTCTTTGAAGAAGTATTCAGTTCGCCTAGCCTCGACCGCAAACACCATTTACCAAAATAAATTTCAGTCTATTAAGGAAACATAAACGACGGAAACCACCGGCGTGTATTTCGCTCCCATATACTATACCTATACCTTCTCTTACTCGAACATATTCCTATAAAGATTTTTACTTTTTTTCAATGGGAAACCTAAGTATGTCTTTTTAATGAGAGTGAATGTTTTTTCTTTCAATTTATGTATTTTGTCTCTTAACAACCTTGTTAATAATATTGTTACATGGTAAATACAAACTTATTGAACCGGTTGATGGTATGAGTTTTGAGGTTGATGGAAAATAATATGTTTTATTTTAAAATACAAACAGGTCGATGTAAATGGATTTTTTCTCCTTTTTTTTTTATTGTGTCATGTGGGTATATTGTATGATTGACTTATGGTATATGGAAGATTTGTATCTTGTAGAGCTTGCCTACATATAGAGTCACGATCGCGCAATTGTTACTGCTCGGTTGTAGAAGTGGGAGTTGCGGTTATTTTTTATTGAGCGGAGTAAGATAGAGGTTTTTATGATGTTGGAGATGGATGATGGATAATTTGAGGGGAGAATCTTTTTTTGTGGGGAAAAATGTGATTCGTTCGTAAGTAATTGTAAAAGAAAATCTTGATATCTGGTTTTATCAGTGTGGCTTTTTTACGTGGGCTTCTGAAGAGGAGGTCGTTGTGGTTAGATTGAATATGTATAGAGATTCTAAAATATCTTCAATGTGACAAAAATCCAATTTTTATACTTAATTTTAGTTCATATAAATGGATTTGAAGTGAAAATGTAATAGGTCAGCATCCCCTGTAATTTATATTTTGTTTTTTCAATTTTTTAATAATTTGGCTGAATTACTTTTTTCATAGGGTTTCATGGGTTGAAAATGGTGGCACTTCCTCAAGAAAACTTATTATGAATATTTTTTGAACAGTCTTCAATGTCTTCATATTATCAAAATCTGTTGAAATTATCTTTAGGAAAATGATTTTTTTCAAGGTAGAGGTACATAAAAAATGATGAATTCAAGTTCATATCATTTCAAATAAAAATGAGTAATTTCAACAATATTAATTTTTTTTGGACAGAGGTGCGTGGGGTGTTTGTGAATTTCAAATGAAAACATGGTTATAGAAATTTGGAAATTTATGGTAATTTTTATCAATTTATTCTTCTTCGTAAGTGTAAACTAGTCACAAAATAGAAATCAGTATTTCTGAAGGAAAAATTCAATGTTATAGATGCCTGAAATTATTCTGAAATATCAATTTTGAAATTTTTCAAACACGAATCTATGAACGATGAGAAAACACCTCCCCTCCCCCCCCCCCCGTAGTTTGTAAAATGTTGAAAAAATATGTAATTTTTACCTTCTTCTATTATGAATCAGTGAAAAGTCATTGATGAAATGTCAGAATAACAGAACAGGTAAAATCATCAAAATCCTTTAATTTTCACTGAATTTTTACTGATTTTTCGAAAAATTACAGAGATTTTTCTGCTTTTTCACTATCCAGTGAATTTTTATTAATTTTCCAGAAATTTTTTCGCAGATTTATTATTATGCTGATGCTGCTATTCTTGGCTGTATTTTAGGGAATTCTTTCCAAAAAGACGTCTTTTTCGTTTTATTATTGTACAAATCACCTTTTTTCTTCTTTTTATTGCGCTAATCTCGTTTTTAAAAAATTTTTCAACATACTTTCATTCTCATACTTTCATTCTGAAGCAGTGAAAAATCACTAATGAACAGTCAGAATTATAGCACAGAAAAAATCAGCAAAATACCTCGTTTTCAGCGAATTTTTACTGATTTTTCAAATAAATTCATAAAATTTACTGACTTTTCAGTGAATTTTCACTGACTTTCCAGTAATTTTTCTCACTGATTTGTTTTTAGTGAAATTTTTTTTACTGATTTTCTCCTGTGCTGTAATTCTGGCAGTTTCTCAGTGATTTTCGATAATTTTCACTGATATACACATAAGAGTATTTTACTCCCTCCTTCCTTTGAGAATATTCCCAAAAATCGTATAACAAGTTTCACGTTCCCCCCAATTACTTACTCTCTCATTTATAAATCAGTGAAAATGATCGAAAAATCACCAAGAGAAAGTCAGAATTGCAGTACAAAAAAATCAGATTTTCAGTGAAAACAAATCAGTAAAAAATGGTTGGTGAAAATAAATCAGCGAAAAAAATCATTGAAAAATCAGTGAAAATTCACTGAAAATCCAGAAAAATTTATGAATTTAGCTGAAGAATCAGTGAAAATTCATTGAAAATCCGTGAATTTTGCAGGGTTTTCTCGTGCTGCAATTTCATTCCAACTGCTCATTTTTCATTGATTCAGAATAAATGAGCACTATTAATTGAAATCATCATTATAGAATTTTTCAATTATTGTTAAATTTTTGTGTTCTGATTCTTGAAAAATTCTCAACAGTTTTTAAAATCAAGGGAGAGGAGTCTCATGGAGTCCACCAGGTCATAAAAATCTTGAAGAAAGATGAGAAATCCCACTGACCTCGGAGAAAATGTTTTCTGACAATCAAAAATGGTGAACATTACTTTCTCTAAAAATTGAAATATTAGAAAAAAATGATGAAATGTTTGCATCTTTTGAGTGCTTTTTCCTAATAACCTTACTTAGGGTCTGTTTTCTTTGTGAAAAAAATACGTTTTTAAAATTGATCAAAAAGCTCAATATTTTTGTATTTTTTTCGAGTCAAATTATTGCTTTTTTTTTTAGTGAATTTGATCCTTTCATTTCAAATTTGGTTTACTGTCTGGTTTGGAAATAAGTAAAAATAAGTAATATTAGGTATTTCTTTGTCTGGAAATTTTTCTACCAATGATTTTCTGGGTAGGAGGAGAAGGGTTCTTGTAAAATAATATTTCACCTCTTCGCTTTGTTTTCGACAACTGCAGTCAGATAATATTTCTCTGGCCCTGTTCCATTTTTAGCTGTTGGAAAAATATAATTGGCATTTTGTATCTACCATTACTTTTTCTTTTCAAAACGGTGTCAAACTCGAATTTTAAAATTGAGCTTTTCAAGAACGAGAACTTTTTTCCTCAAAATAGAAAAAAACTTAACCTACCTGTCTTGAAAGACCTTGAAAAAGCTTCGCAAAAATGGGCCAATCAAACGAAAAACTAGAATGGAAAATTCGTTTAAAAGCTCGTCAATTTGAAACGTCGTCATCGTGATGAAAGCTACGCATGTATTGACACAAAAGACACGATGACGAGCTTACGATTGGTAAAGGTGCTTCGGTGTAGTATAGGTAGACCGAATATTATAATACGCGAGGCTAACCTAATGTGTGGCATATCGATATAGAACGGAGGAGCCGTACAGGGAGAAAGAATACCACAGGGAAACGAAACGTTAACAAAAGTACTTTATAAATATGCAACGAAAACACTTCATTCGTAACATTGTATGAATGCTCGAGACGTGAGAATCGTCATCTGCTATTTTTATTCTATAAATTCGAAAAAGGAAAAAAAAAAGGAACTTCAAATAGCAAAAGCCCGCAGCAACGAAAGCTTTGTGAAGAGAACTTTTTGAATAAGTAATGAACACGAATATTAAGAATTCTTACCTTTTTTTCTCTCTCGTATATATATTTTTTCCATAGCCCTTGACACTCTTGTATATCTCGAGTGTCCACTTGAAAATGGAAAATATACGATGTTATTTGCGTAAAGCGAAGCGCTTTGAATGGTAAATAACTTTTAGAAACTCGCGAAGAGTTTGTGTACATGTCAATTTTTATTTTCGCTCGTACCAGGCGCGGGTTTTCCTAAGTACTCGTATCGGCGTGTCGCCGGATCGCGCTGCCTCGTTTCGAGTCGATGACATAAAACAAGGTTCCAGAAGTCACCCAGATCAGCACCCAAATTATCTTATCATTGGCGCATGGATTTAAATTTAAATTTAAAATTATTACCTGTACTGGGTTGGAAATTTATGCTCGGAAAATGTTGCCATCTCGCTTCTGTTTCGTTCTTACTTTTTTTTTTATCAAGATGGAATGTTAATAAGATACTGTTACAACGGAAAGGATCGCTTATTGATTGTTGCACCGAAGACCCAAGCAAAGCGTGGAGATTTGGTGGCTTTGTTTTGTCTCTCTTTTCTTTTTTTTTGTCGGCTCGCATCGGTTTTTAATTTCGTTCAACACTTGGATTTTTTTGAAATGATTATTGTAATGGCAGAAGGCGAAGGTGGGTACGGGTCGAGATTTCTATCGCAGTTCATTCTCGGTCTATGTCTTTTCTATACGCACCCAAAGGATGGCGGCGTGAAAAAGTTATGGCTTTAAGAAAATCATTATATAGCGCATAAAATAGATTTATCTGAGAGTAATTAAGCGATTTCCGTATAAATTTAGGTAAATAATCGAATAAAAAAATATTTTACGCATAACATAGTCGAAAAAATCTGTCCTTGACGTTTTAATGACCGATATAAAATGAAAAAAGTACTCGCTCGATTAATTGTCGTTTAATTCGTTTTTCCCTTTCTGTTTACCTGAGTTTCAAGAGAGGATGGTGAAGAATTGAAAATAGGCGAGGGGGTACGAAATATTTAAGTAAAACGATAACGTAGTACGTCATAATCGTAGTATAGGTACATGGAAGATAAACGTTGACTGGGTTTATCGTAAAAAAACGGGCCAAAAAGTTCAACCGACGGGTATATTATAATTAATTCGACGACTATCGTGTTTTTAAATCTTATACTAAAGTTAATCGATATACATAACATGATATTATTGGGAGAGAATTTTTTCACGTATTGATACATTCGCGGCTTGACATCGGCTATCGATTATCTGCTAATCTGTTTAGACTTTAATAACATCTAGAACAACTTCATTTTCAAACATTAACACGAATTTTAGTCGCATTCTTTGCTATATTTTATGTATTCGATCGCGTCTCGATTAATTTTACGATCTCGCCTGCGTACACGTTTCAGATTATGCATAGGCTTCCTTTGGATGTTGGAAATTCGGTATTATGGAGGAGTGAGGTTGGATTAAAGAGCGAGGTATGGGTTCGAATCTCTGAGAAATTTTGTGATTGGGAGATTCGAGTAAATTTCCTATGCATGGAATGAATATTTTGTAGATTTTATGTATAAGTATGAAGTTTACTGACCAGTATTCTATAGAATGGTGTGAGGAGAGGAGAATGGGAAGTACATGAAAATTAGACCTTTTATGGTCGTAAATTTAACTTGGATTTGTTGTTATTGGAGAGAAGAGGGGACGATGGTTGGAGACATTTTTCCTGTCATTAGAATTGATTTCAACCAAAAAATAGATTTCATTAGAAAATTTATTCTGTATAATTTTTAGTTCAAGTAATAAGAGTTATTCGGTGAACGGTTGCTTTGAAATGATTTGATCAATTCTGATTAATTCATGTAGAATAATTATCATGAATGATTCATTTTTGATGATCGTTTCGAGTTCACCAATCGTTTGCAAACGATTCATTTTATATGCCCGATTCGTTCGTAAACTATTCAATTCTAATGATTGAATGATTCATTATTCGTTGTCAAGTCGTTCGCGAACGATTTATCTTCGATGATCAATTCGTTCGTGATCTATTCAATTCTAAATGATCAAATGATTCATTCTTTGTTGTCAAGTCGTTCGCAAACGATTCATTTTCGATGACCAATTCGTTCGTGAACTATTCAATTCTAAATGATCAAATGATTCATTCTTCGTTGTTAAATCGTTCGCGAACGACTCATTTTATATGACCGATTCGTTTGTAAACTATTCAGTTCTAACGATCGAATGATTCATTCTTCGTTGTCAAGTCGTTCGCGAACGACTCATTTTATATGACCGATTCGTTTGTAAACTATTCAGTTCTAACGATCGAATGATTCATTCTTCGTTGTCAAGTCGTTCGCGAACGATTCATTTTTGATGACCAATTCGTTCGTGAACTATGCAATTCTAAATGATCAAGTGATTCATTCTTCGTTGTCAAGTCGTTCGCAAACGATTCATTTTCGATGACCAATTCGTTCGTGAACTATTCAATTCTAAATGATCAAATGATTCATTCTTCGTTGTTAAATCGTTCGCGAACGACTCATTTTATATGACCGATTCGTTTGTAAACTATTCAGTTCTAACGATCGAATGATTCATTCTTCGTTGTCAAGTCGTTCGCGGACGACTCATTTTATATGACCGATTCGTTTGTAAACTATTCAGTTCTAACGATCGAATGATTCATTCTTCGTTGTCAAGTCGTTCGCGAACGACTCATTTTATATGACCGATTCGTTTGTAAACTATTCAGTTCTAACGATCGAATGATTCATTCTTCGTTGTCAAGTCGTTCGCGAACGATTCATTTTTGATGACCAATTCGTTCGTGAACTATGCAATTCTAAATGATCAAGTGATTCATTCTTCGTTGTCAAGTCGTTCACGAACGATTCATTTTTGATGACCAATTCGTTCGTGAACGATTCGTTGAAGAATTTCAAATTGTTCGCTGCTCGCCAATAATTCATTTTTGATGATGAATTTATTCGCTGAGATTAATTTTTTGTTTTTAGATTCGGTCGTGAACGATCATTTCATGGCAACTGAATCATTCTCGAACGATTATGTTTTGAGTTAAAATCTTGTCGTTCATGAGTAATTTTTTATACTGGATTCGTTCGCGAACTATTCTTGATAATTGAGTCCAGGGTTTGGGAGTCAATCATTTATTGGCTCTGATTGCGATTGGGACTCTGACCAAACTTTGGACCTCGACCCTTTATCAAGTTTCAGTTGCAATTTTTTTTTACTTAAAATTACCTGTTCAATGTAAATCTTTGTTCCTTCGAAAAAATTGTTGAAATTGCAAAATCTGAGATGATCCCAGATTTATGAGTCGTTATTTTACACCCCTAATTCCTACCCCGGGATGTGGGACCGAAGTCATTGCGGGGTCAGGAAATGGATGACTCCCAAAACCTGGTTCAGCCATTCAGGAACTGAGGAGCCGTTCACGAATTATTCATTTTTCATGATCAACTCGTTCATAAATGATTTTTTTCAGAAGTACGCATCGTTTCACTGCTCAATGCTCATTTTTAATTTCAGATTCGGTCATTAATGATTCATTTTTTATATTAAATTCGTTCGCGAACGATTAATTCTTGATTTATGACGATTGAGTCGTTCATGAATGATTTATTCTCATCGTTCTTGAACGATATAATCAATTTGTTCGTGAACGATTTGATTGATTTGTTCGAGAACAATTTGATTGATTCGTTAGTGAACGATCTGATCGATTCGTTCGCGAACGATTAATTCTTGATTTATGACGATTAAGTCGTTCACAGTTCAAGTCGTTTATGAATGATTTATCCTCATCGTTCGTGAACGATTTGATTGGTTCGTTGGTGAACAATTTGATCAATTCGTTCGCGAACGATTAATTTTTGATTCATGACAATTGAGTCGTTCACGGTTCAAGTCGTTCATGAATGATTTATTCTCATCGTTCGTGAACGATATGATCAAATCGTTAGTGAACGATTTGATCGATTCGTTGGTGAACGATTTGATAGAGTCGTTTGTGAAAGATTTGTTGAAGTTTTTCGGTTTGAAATTTAATCTGTTTTGAATTTGATACTAAATTCGTTTGCGAACGATTCATTTTCAATACTTGATTTATTTTTTACAAATTTTATGTCCATGATTCCATGAATCGCTCTTGAACAATTTTTTCTCAATTACCTATTGATTTATTAGCGAATGATTTATTGATGAAACACTCGAATAAACGATTTTTGAAATTGTAATGTTTCAAATTGAATAATTCTGTTTGTTCACTTTGAGGGAAGAGAATTAGATTGTCAGCATTCCATGTCCTTTCCTGCTTACTTTTCGAATTGATTCTTTCCTTATACCCGCGGGCTCGCTGAGAAATCGAATCATAATTCAATTTTACCATACTTTCCAGGTTCACCCTCCGACCACACCCTCGGAGTCAACAACAACTCATCACTATGCGTCGAAATGTTACATTCCAGAGACCTTTCCTCCTCTATGGAATCTCTAGCTTACGACTCGAGCAGCACTACCTCCCCCACAAGTATCCACCCCGGCGCCCACACCGGCGGTCCACCTCAACGTACCAAACGAATGCGAACTTCTTTTAAACACCATCAACTGCGAACCATGAAATCATACTTCAACGTCAATCAAAACCCAGACGCTAAAGATCTGAAACAACTTGCCCAAAAAACAGGCCTTTCCAAAAGAGTGCTTCAGGTAAACTTTGCTTGATCCTCCCTTGGTTTTTTTTTGAGCCAAATTAAAATTTCATTGGTTTTCGACCAGGTCTGGTTTCAAAACGCCAGAGCAAAATGGAGACGGAATATGATGCGTCAAGAATCATCTCAAGCTACCAACGGTATAAATTTGCTGCCTCCTGGAGGCTCGGTCAACGGTATCAGAAGCGAGGACCCGAGCAGTGGGTTAATTTCCAGAGAATCGAGTACTCTGGACGTGGATGAATTTTCTCGTCAACGGCAGCAGCCAACAAATTCTAGTCAATCGTTACATTTCGAAGAATTATATTGAGCAGAGTTACCCCATCCCCATTTTAAACGTGTGAAATGGCGACATAATGCATTTATATGTAGTTATAGAGATGTTATATGGTTATAAGAAAAAAAAAAAGGTGGAAGTATCATGGAAATCTCGCCTTGTTTGTATATAAAAAAAAGCGCAATCGCATCGTAACCGGATCCTCCGTGATCGGTGCTTCTACCTCGTTTTTAATTGGTGCTTCCTTTGATATGAGAAAATTTTTTTTTGAATAAACGTAATATTCCGTGAAATTATATGTATTTTTTTAATAAGCATATTGTACTCGGATTCGTTCGGTTCGGATTCGATCGAGAATCGGCGGCTCGATGTGCGCGAGTAAAGAACCGGTTACGCGAAATGTCATTAATTACGGTCGAAGCTCGAAAAATCCGTATCATTATCGGCGCGGCGCTGCTAAGGAGCATCGACTCAGGCCGCCACCCCTCATTCTACCCGGTGACTGCGAATTAATCGAAATGTTTGGTTCGAGATTGCTGCCGTCGAGCTCGGTCTAGTTATTAAATCCATCGAGTCAGGTGACTCGACAAATTTTTTACAAATTATTACCGACGCGTATTGACATAAAGATGTTACCACTGACCAATAATTTTCGCCTTAATAATGGTGCTACCGACTCCACGCCTTGGAACTGGTTCTGCCTTGTGTATAGTATTATGATAAACACGTTGGTTTTGATGAACTATTAATTATCGCCGCGCCGACCGCAGCGCAGCGCGCCGGTATCTAATTTGTCGACGATTTTTAATTACCGACAAAAAATTAATTAATTCGCCATCGGTACAGAACCAGTTCCCCGGCCGTAGTGTGATGTCTTTACCATACTGTTTATTACCGGCGATGAGTTTGGAGTTGTGGTTTACTGTATGTGATGTGTGAATTGTGTTGGGAATTGGTGTACCTCTGTCTATAGGCGGCTAACCTACTCGTGCAAATTGTTTGCCAGAAATGGAGCACATGAATGGTCTCATTATATGGTCTAGAAAGTTTTACGTATTCTCGAATTATTGGTTGAAAAAAAAGGGAGTGTTTGAAACTGATCTGAAATCTTCATAGAAATTCTTGGGGTGAACTGTTATCGAAAATTTTTGATTCGTGTTTCCTTTCCAATTTACGAATTTTGAGGTCTTGAAATTCGTAAAATTTACTTCCCTCAATCAGAGAAATCTACCTAAATATGTCTGTACCTCTGTACCCATCTAATTTTGTCCCCCACCCTTCAAAAAATTGTTTCTGTTCATCCCTGATGGTCACCGAAAAATTGTCGATTCTTGAAAAAGGACAAAAAAATGAATTAGAGAGAACAAAAACTATTCGAATTTTTGATATCTGCACATACTTGAAAAAAAATCTACAACTAGGTAATCTAAATAACTCATCCCAACACCAAATCTGCTCCATTCCTCCCCCCTCCCTTTCTTACACTGAACCATTATGGGCGTAAAAATCTTGGTAATTATTCATGTCCGGTATAATAGAACCTTTGAAAAAATTCAGATTTTTGTGAAGATGTTTCATTTCTGAAGATAGGGGAGATCTCGCTAAAGTTCTTTCAAAATTTCTGTTAAATTTTTTCAAGATCATGTTTGAAATATAGTGGGAAATGCGAATTTGATGGTAAATTTGAGGGAAAAAATGTTGAATTTGCCAAAAAAAATTTACGTAATTCGTAAAATTTGACCGAAAATGAAATCAAAAATTTAAAAATATTTCAATTACTTATCCGTTTGCAATCTCCAGAATTTGACACAAAAAAAATCAATATTGAAACTCCTTAAAAAATTAAAATTTGGTGAAAAATGATAGTAAAAAAGTCATAAAAATGTTGAAAGATTGTTGGTATTGAATGATTGTCAAAATCATTAAAAAATTGTAAAATTCGTTTCCTATCTGTTCGAAATTTCATTTGAAAAAATTTATAACAAAAATTATTAAAAATAATTAGTATCTGATTACTGAAACTTTATTTTATTAAATGGTTAAAAGCACTCTATTTGTTTAAAATTGAAAATTTTTCAAAATATAAGTTATTGATATTTTTCTTACTTTGCATTTTTGAAAGAAATATTCAAATTTATGTTTTAGTTTTTCCAAATTTCTTTCTGATTCTCAACTTTGAAAAAATTCAAACTTGATAAAATTGAAAAAATTTAGAACGGTAACTTTCAAGCTTGAAAATAATTTGGATTTGTCATTATTCATCAAAAAATTTTGTGAATGGATGTAAAAATCAACTCATTACTCCTAAAAACTGTGAAGTCGTAGAATTTTCTCTGAATATAGTCGAGCATACCTGTGAGTGTTTTTCATATACCTACGTTCCTAATTTTTATGGAAGTTTTTATGATATCGCAGTTTTCGATGATCGTGTGCTTAAATTTTTTTGACAGGTCATGGAAATTTGTAAAATTTTATGGATCATAAGGATTTCCGAATTTGTTGATTATCACAAAAATTATTCAAAACAGTAAAACATCAGAAAATTATAAAATTGAAGTTCAATTATTAAAAATGATGAAATAAAACATTTACATGAAAAATGGGTACAGATAACTAATACTATTTTTCAAAAAAATGTATTCGTCAATCTTTTGAACTTTGATTCAAAAATGGCAGAAAATTGAGATACTTGTATCTTGAAATCATTAAAAACATTGCTAGAATTTTTTGATTGAAATTTTTTTTGAAAATTGTAAAAATTATTGAAACTGGTTCGGAAGTTATTGAAGCTGTTTTGAAATTTATTGAAACTAATCTTGAAATCATTTACAAAAAATTATGAAAATTATTTTGAAAATTTTTTTGTTATTTTGAATGAAAGAAATCGAAAAAAAAATTGATTTCAGCCTGAAATTTTCAATTCTCCTGCTTCAAGTTGACTTTGACTTGTCATTTTGGAAAATTTTATTTATTTTATTCAATTCGCAACGATTCTCAAAAATATGCATAATATTTGTCTTCAACACTCTTATAACCACTGCAACGTATTTTCTTTCTTTAGAATTTTTTCAATATATTTTAACGATTATTGTGATATTATCGATTCCTCAACCTCTGACCTTGATCAGAGGACTGCAAAGCCGTACCCACCGCATGCTCAACCTAAAAACCCATCTAGGAACTTGAGTAATGTGCCGCAAACGGATGTTCGAAAACACTTACTAAAATCCAGCCGCTTGATCGAATCTGAAACATATAAATTGAATAAATTACAATCACGAATCGTTGCTAGATTCGGAACAGGTTGAAATAATAAAAATTCGAGCAAACATTTTTCTCGTGCCCGAAATCTCGACATGCGGTTGCAAAAAAAAAAAAACTAAAAAAAAATCACGAGAGAGAAGAAAAATAACAGCAGTTTTCATGGAACCGTTATCAGACAACGTCCGCGTCCTTCTCATGCATATAATAAACAGACGGTAAATCGGCGATGCCTGATGCGGGTGTTTTGCATATTGAGTGAGCTTTTTTTCGGGTAAGGTATTTCGCGTGCGCGACGCCGGCCAAAGGTACGATGCACCGGTCGAATTCAAACGAGAGGGGCGCGATGAGACGGGGGCGTCCCATCCGGAGCCTCGAGACGTGTGATATAAATGTTTTTATGACTGGTTAACGGCGTAAAAGTGATAATTCGCATTGAATTGTAAATTTCGGACAGGTGTCCGAGTTACGTAAATCTTACGAACGCCTGTTTAGTGTCGTATTTAGGAACCAAAGCTATTAATTTTTTCGCTTTTTACAATGTTTTGCGGCGGTCGAGCGTCACCGCGGCTCGATTGCAATACTAAATATGATAGTTGAGGTAAAATCATAATTTACTTGTACGAGTTCGGCCAGCCTTGAATTTTAATATCTGCGTTGAATTAGTCGCCGGTGTTTGAAAAGGAAGTATTACATTTTTGGCTTTCTTGATTATGTAAGAATTTTTATTTCACCGCGGGTTGTCGAAGTATACCTAGAATTAATCAAAACAACGTGTGCACCACTTACAATACACGAATTATGAGCCTTAAAACTGGGCACCATTTTCACCATCATCAGTTGTTTACAAGGCGAAAAATTTTAATCTTGTAGGAGTGAATTCGCCCTTTTTGATAGATCAAGATTAAACATCGCAACTTTTCTCTTTTTGAGCTTATCAATGAAAAAGTTTTATCGTATCGATACCGAAAAGCTTTTTTTTGTGGTACTGTTTTTCTGTGATGTGAACATTCTTGTCAAAAGACACCAGATGATATTAATTGGTAACCGGTAGACTCTTTGGTGTACCTTTTTTTTATTTTTTATCGAGAATCATTTTTTAATTGGATTAAGTAGGCCGAAGATAAAATCTTGAATGAAAATATCCTTCGAACCCTTTCTCGTTCTTATCGAACTTTGCCAGGACGAAGGCAAAGAGCTTAATTAAACGTTGAATATTTCAAAAGAGGTTCGATGAAAGTGAGCCTTTTTTCAATGTTCGATGCTTGTTTCCGCATCTGAATGTTCATTTCAGATTAGATGAAATTTATTACATTGTTCGGTGCTGTTAACCGGCCATAGGTAGTATGGAATCGGGAGTAGAGACTAGTACCAACGTATAGTCCAGCGCGCGGGGAGTTTCAAACACCCGGTCTCACACCCCTTAAATGTTCATCGTATGCAACCATTTATACATGAAAATTTGACGTGTAGTATTTTTTTTAAAAATGAATAAAATCGTAAATTTAAGTATCTAGGATGGTAGAAAAAAAGATTTGCAAAAAAAATTATGGTATACACTTTTTGCCTATCTTCGTTTTTGAAGGGGCTACAGTAATTTTAAATTTTCGTAAAATTCAATTTTTTTTACGTTTGACCAAAATTATCAATCTAAGTACCTGAAATGATAGAAAAAAAATTGCAAAAAAATTTGCGGTATACACTTTTTGCCTATCATCATTTTTGAAGGGGCTGCGGAGATTTTAATTTTCGTCAAAAATTGATTTTTTCGTCAATAATTTCATTGAAATTTTGATCTCCGCAGCCCCTTCAAAAATGATGGTAGGCAAAAAGTGTATACCGCAAATTTTTTTGCAATTTTTTTTCTATCATTTCAGGTACTTAGATTGATAATTTTGGTCAAACGTAAAAAAAATTGAATTTTACGAAAATTTAAAATTACTGTAGCCCCTTCAAAAACGAAGATAGGCAAAAAGTGTATACCACAATTTTTTTTGCAAATCTTTTTTTCTACCATCCTAGATACTTAAATTTACGATTTTATTCATTTTTTAAAAAAATACTACACGTCAAATTTTCATGTATAAATGGTTGCATACGATGAACATTTAAGGGGTGTGAGACCGGGTGTTTGAAACTCCCCGCGCGCTGGACTATACGTTGGTACTAGTCTCTACTCCCGATTCCATACTACCTATGGCCGGTTAATAACAAACATGTCGTGTGAATAAATCCCTCATTTGTTTATGTATATTCGAATTTATGGATTGCCACTTGGGATGGACGCGGTTTGTTATTTATTTTCGTGAATAGATGGGTAACCTGAGGTTTCTAAAATGGGATTTAGAAAGTGTTTTTTTGTGGTTCTGATCAAATGAAGAAAATTATGATATGAGAATGTTAGAAAGGAAGGTTTAAAAGAGAAAAATATTGGAAATTCATGCTCCACAAGACTCGAAAGAAAGGAAAAAATTGGGATGATTTGTGAAAATGATTTTTATCCAAAAAATCAGCCCAGCCAAAACACGAATAGGTAAAGGAATGGGTGATTTTTGAAATTGATTTTTATCTCAAAATTGATCTTACCTGTAAAAGCTCAGAAATCATTCCTGCCTCTACAGCTCGAAAAAACCGTACGATGATTCGTGAAAATATAGTTCAGCCCCAACAGTCATTCCAGCTTGAAAACTCAAAAAAGTTGTAGTGTAATTTTTGTGATGAAAATTCATCTCAAAAATGATCTCAGTCTCAAAAGCTCAAATAATGATAGAGATGATTTTCATCCTATAATTTATCCCACATCACCCTGCTTGAATGCTCGAAAAAATGAGACGATTTTTGGAATGAAATTTCATCCCAACATGATTTTTATACCACTCAAGATCTCTGAAACATCGTGAGATGATTTGTGATAAGAGATGAATTCTCAATTCTCATCAAGGCAATTATTTCAGTTTTAAAATACCGAAAAATTTGTAAGACGACTTATGTGATTACAATTCATCTCGAAATCATGCCAGCACCAAGAGCACGATTTATGATTTTTGAAAATTATTTTCATTTGAAAATCATACCAGCCCCAAAACAAAAACTCGATTAATTGGTAAATGACTTTTGAGAATTATTTGAAATATTTATGGTAATTTACCGTATTCAACAAAATATTTACGGTAATTTACCGTAATTACCAAAATATTTACGGCAATATACCATAATTATTGAACTATTTATCATTATTTACCGTAATTACAGAAATATTTACGGCAATTTACCGTAATTACTGAAATATTTACGACAATTTACCGTAATTACCGAAATACTTACGGCAATTTACCGTAATTACCGAAATACTTACGGCAATTTACCGAAATTACCGAAATATTTACGGCAATTTACCGAAATTCCTGAAATATTTACGGCAATATACCGTAATTATTGAACAATTTATCATTGTTTACCGTAATAACTGAGTCATTTACTGTAATTTGCAGTAGTGATTGAATCATTTACTATAATTTACTATAATTACTGCAATAATCATGGTCATTTTCTGTAATCATCAAAATATTTACCATAATTTGCAGTAATTTACCGTAATTATCAAAATATTTAAAGTCATTTACCGTAATTACTAAAATATTCACGGTAATACACGGTGATTATTAAAATATTTACCATTTTTTGCCGTAATTACTGAAACATTTACAGTAATTTACCATAATTACTGAAATATTTTACGGTAATTTACCGTAGGTAATTACTAAAATATTTATGATAACTTATCGTAATTATTGACACATTTACGGTAATATACCGTAATTATTGAAATATTTACCATTTTTTACCGTAATTACTGAAACGTTTACTGTAATTTACCGTAATTACTGAAACGTTTACTGTAATTTACCGTAATTACTGAAATATTTACGGTAATTTACCGTAATTATCAAAATTTTTACCATCACATTGTGTCTACCGGACATGAAAATCATGAAAAACATGAAAGTGTATAACATGAATTTTCATTTTCTCAATCCAGTAACTAGACATCACGTACATGTAAGCTTGAATCTACTTTTTTTTTTTCAAAATTACCGTCACTAAGAAGGTTGAACCTCCATACCCCCTTCCACCATAATGCCTCTTGCCAAACATCGATACTTTTCTGCCATATGTTCGATAAAGAACGATGAAGATATCGAAACCTGAAACATAAAACCACGAAAATATTCAAATTACATTCGTATACGAATAAATAAAGACACGCGGAGAGAATGACATTAAGTATGTATACGAACCAGGGTTCCAGAATACTTACCACGTATATTCGCAACCCGCAAAAAAAAAAACAGCAGAAAAAACGTGATCTTTTATAATTTGGTGAAACGCGTGTGCCCACTGCGTTGGCAAAACCCTTTGATGAATATAAAAATCAACTCGTAAGTAATTTACACGAGTGTAAACCAAACTCGACCTTACAATGGTTTACGGTGGGTTTTCTATTCGTATATACGCAACAAAGCCTCGAAGAAAATCATTTACACGAATGCGTATTGTTAAATGGGAAGGGATCGGCTCGTCAAACCCCATAATTTATCCATACGGAACGCGACGCACGGTAAAAACAAACTTTCCCACATGGACAATCGAAATCGCAGCGCGGCGACCATTTAAATAACATATTTTTCGCCGCGGTGCCCCGTCCGGATCCGGCACCGGTGCGGCGTATATCATACAGAAACGGTTTCTTAATATAACGAATGGTGTGTTTATGACGTAATAAAGCTCCCCGCAGAGTTAACTGTGTCACTACGACGGTATCCCGCTGGCTAAAAAACGTACCCTGTGTATCAGTAGGTTGATTCGGAAAACCTGCTAATGATCTAGGCTCGACTGTCGATCACTTGTCTTGGTCTCGGGTGCGAAATAAACAGTAATAACTTTATAACGTTTTGCTCGCTATTGAAGGGCGACCACCGCACCCAGAGAGGCGCAAGGCGTACGCGGTAGCGTGATACAATCGTCGGGTTACTCTGAAAAGTAAAAACAGCTTCGAGGTTTGGTTTCCCCTCCAAAGAAAGGTATAGGTTTTGGTGATACCTTGAGAGTAATAAATTGTAGTATTTCGAATGTTCGACGACAGCGACAAACGTGAATTTAGAAAAAAAACTAAAATAATCGTTTAATTGGGACACATTCTTATATAGCTGGGTTTCTCGATTATATCGCGTACGAGTTCATCATCTGATACAATCTTCCCATTTTCTGAATTCGACTGATGCCAAAAATTTACCCAGTCAAATTTTTGAAATTCAAAACGCGCCTATAATTAATTTGCGTCTGAAATTTGAACTCGATCAAACCTCGATATCGTCCAAATTAATCGTCGTGTCAAAATTTTTATAATTAGGGGCGTTTTTTTGTCCTTTTTATTCGGTCTTCTTTCGAGTACGAAGTCGGTCGTCGGTGTGTTTTCGTTTATACGTAATCGTGTATAACCGGTAATGATGTTAGAGTCGATTTCAAGGGTGGAGTCGCCCCCATTCAGATTGTCAACAGGGTTAAATCCACGCTCGTCAAATATTTCATAGACGATGACGAATTAAATTTCATTTCGGTCTCGGTTACACGAATACCGAGTTAGTATTATTTTTCGAGGGTGTGAAACCCAGTTTGATTGTCGAAGGGTAATCGTTTGTGTAGTTTATCGGTTGATATTTTGTAATTGCGAGTCAATCTTGACTTTGGAGGAACTGTTTGGAATTTTGATAGAATTATGATGTATCTGCTCTGACGATGACTCCAGACCAGGAGGAATATTATTGAATGAAGTTGTCCTGTTTTCTGTTAGAAGGTGTTCTCAGCATTGAAATCCTAGATGAGATTTTTTTTGAATTGTTCTTCCTTTTTGTCGATATGTCTGCACCAAGTAACCAAATCTTTCACCGACTGGAATTTTTTTTAAAATCTCAGTTGATGGAAGATTCAATAAATTGGTCGAGTTATTCGAGATTTTGCAATTTCTGAGAATTTAGAATCATCGAAGACAATTTTTCTTGTGTGTAGTCTACAAAAAAATACAAAAATTGTGAAAATATGCTACGACCCCTTCTCCACCTGTATTTCAACTGTCCCTTCTCGAAATTTTATAAAAATAATAATTGGTACCTAAATAGAATAAAATAATATTTACCCACAAAAAATTTAAATTTAAATTCATCTACATATAAATTTTGCTGTATCAATTTCCATCTGATCTTAGTGGATTTTGGATAAAATTGTTCACCTCACCTATGAGCCAATTTTGGTTCGTTTCGGGGAATGTTTCTTTCTGTTTCGATTTTGAAGGGTGCAAACTTAAATATAAAATTCAAATGGATCATGATTGATAATGAAAAATTAAGTTTCTGAACGGAAGAGTGGCAGCTCCTGGCTTGGAAAAATTGCACCTAAATTTTTCGAAAATGACGACCTTTTTGAGAACATTTTTCATTTTGAATTGAAAAAAAAATCGTATGTAGGTATGTACTTGTACTTTGAATCAAAACCCATCAGAAAAATCGACTTGAAATGTCAATTTTCAGTCGTCCCTCCCTCCCTCCCTCCTCCTCCCCATTCCCTTCATAAGTCAAATACAGTTATTCCATTAGAATATCAATTTTGTTGTTTTTGAAGTAAAGGGATGAAAAAAATTGAAGCACTTACTCAAAATTTTGAATATTTCAGCAATTTAAATGGCTCTTAAATGATACCTGAAAAATTGGGTTTTGAAAATTTTGATTATTTTTCAGCGGTTTGATTGGTCTTGATATTTATAGTCAGATTGAGGGAAGAGGGGCAGAGGAACAAAAACTTGATCTTCATTAATGACAAAACTAAATTTTCAAGAAAAATAATTCGATTCAATTCGGCAACTTTTTTGAAAAAGACCAACTTTTTTTTGGAAAATTTTTGTTTCAAGTCGAAAAAATTTGAGGAAAATCATACTTTGAATCGAAACAAGTCATCTTTGGAAATTTTCAGTTTTTGGCTCTCGTTGTTCCTTCATTAAGACAATTTCATTTTATCCATGAGATTACGATTTTTGTGTAGTACAAAAATGGAAAAAGCTGGAAAATTTGAGTGTGAAATTTTGAAGGAAATCGATCGATGATAAAAAATGAAGTTCCAAGTATTTTTCTCATCTTTTTTCAGAGTTTTAATTGAGTATTTACATCCAGACCAAACGAAGTGGTTTGAAGTGAGCAACTCGTGTTTTCTTCATTGATGCCAAAATTGCATTTGAAGTAAAAAAATTAGGTTCAATTTGAACATTTTCAAAAAATAACCGTTTCTTTTTGTAATCAGTTTAAAAAATGGGAAAAGTGCTTCGGGTCAAGAAAATCTAGTAAAATTTTATCTCGGTCAAAAATTTTTGATTTTTTGGTCCCATAGAGAATATTATAATTTGAAGGGAAAGAACAAAAAATTAATTGGAAGAATGTTGACAATTTTCTCGCTCTTGAAAAATTGTTTTTTGTATAAATAAAATGAAAAAATGGAAACTTTAAAATGCACAAATATTGAAAACTATCGAAACGAAATTCCACGCTAAAGAAGTTGGAAATCACAATCGAACACTGAAGTAAAATTTGAGAAATTCGATTCACAAAACATGATTGCAGCACTCCAATCTTTATACTAATTTAAATTCTTCGTTCAGACGTTCGGCGAATTCGATTGCATTAGTAAACAAATAACTCGATTGTTTTGAACTTGCTAAATTCTGTTATGATTTAAAAAAATAATAAATATTTATTTACTTATCAAATTTCACGAAATGTTTCAAGTTTAGAATAATTATATAAACACATAAAACTGCAAAATAGCGAATTTCATCGCTCTGTAAATGCAATTTTTTAAAAATTCATTTGCAGTTGGTAAATTTTTGAAATCAATAAAAGTGATGAGATTGCTCCTCATGTGGTATTCGCTGTACGATCGTATATCAATCAATTAATTAATATGTTAATTTATGGCGATAAAAGTAAAACTAGAACAAGTCTACGTATTAAAAAATCCGGTTTGTTCTGTCCCCATACAAAGTATGTACAAGTGGTTACCAAATCTAATGTGACATTTCCGAGATGCGAATTGCAACCAGTGCTGTAGGTATTTCTATTTCCACATTCGCTCGACAGCAACAGGGCAATACGAAACCGTTTCGGGAACATTTCACTGTCGAAGAATACGAATTAAACTTGTCTTAGCTTCTGTGAAAAGAATTTGTAAAAAGTGGAAGTGTTGTGATTTTGTCTTGAAAATCCATAAAGAAGGTAAATTTGCTGTCATTATTTTGATCCAATGATTTGAAAAAAAAAACTGTAATTTTATTTCAGTAGGTAAAATAATAATCTCGGAGAATTTTTTTCAACTTTTGAATGAAAATCGTAATTTTTGTGATTTTTATAGTTGTCAACTTGAAATAGTAGATGTTGATTCGAAAAAACTGCAGAGAAATAAATGTTGTGTAAAGTTCTTATTTGAAAAAAAAAAAAAAAAATAGAACCTCATAATTTTAAGCTATCCGTCCGATTCAAATGTCACGAAAAGTAACAATTTTTTCTCGAACGTAAAAAGAATATGAATATTTATGTGATGGGAGGGGGAGGATGTGGTAGAGTTAATAGATCTAATTCATTTGTCAGATTTCATGAATTGAATTGTGACCTTGTTCGAAATTTTGCAATTGAAATTTTTTGTATGAATGAAGCTATAAAATTTTTGAAGGGAGGACAAAAAGAAAAGAAATTGGTCTCATAGAAAAATAAGAACTTCATTCATTCTAAACATTGATGTTAATTGAGATGCCTACGTTTGCGCCTGTAAACCTTTCTTGAAAACAAGGGGATTCTGTTGATGTTTCACTAACTTATTTTAAAAGTGATAATTTTTTGTTGAATTTATTATTTTGCACTTTTCTGGCCCAAGAGTATCAGGGATTGATAGAGCAGACAGTGAGAGAACAATTTTCTCCTACCTTCATTTGTTGTAAAATGACGTTTTCAGCCAAAAAAATGTCAAAAAACATCAATTTTGAAAATTTTGATTTTAATTCGAAATTTTAAATTTCAAAGGTTCTCAAAATGATGAAAAAAAACTATTAAAATGTTGTTTTTTTAAGAAAAAAATTAATGGTCTCTGTTCCCATTGGAATACGACTTGGATATTTGGAAAGAAAATGCAATAAAACCTCCATAATCAAAGTTTCTGCTACCAAAGTTTAATTTTCGAAGAATTCTTGAAAATATTTCGAATCATTTTTTTAGCCAAAATGTGAAAATTTTGAGAAAAATAGAAACTTTTTTTCACAAATGTTGATGAAATTAATCTTTTTGACAAATATCGACGTCTCAAACTCAAAGTGAATGTTTCCAGTCGTCATAAGAGCCTAAATTTCATCATCAGACCTGTCATAAATTTAAACCACTTACCTGTAGGTTGAGTGTAGGTCTTAATTTTCGATTTATAAAAAGAAATATTAAGTACTTTAATCCAGAAAAGAGTGGGGCGAAATGTGAAAAATATGGGTGGAATTTTTTTGTATCGAGACCAACAGTTTTGGCTAAATTAGGATCAAGGACCATATTTCTGCATCTTGCCTTGAAAGGAGGGAGTCTTTTCCTTTCGAATCGAAAAAATGGTACTTTGAGTTGACAAAATCAAAAAGCGTTTCATTTCAATTGGAAAATTCTGATTTTTCGCTCCCACTTTCGGTTTATGCTTGAAATTTAATGATGTTCCCTTTCCCTCTCCCTCCCATTCTCTCCGGAACTATTCTTTCTACAAGAATAATTCGAACACATACTTCAATCGATCGCTTCCATCATTTTTAAACTATACACTACCGTCACCTTGAACCACTTCACCATTCCCAACCTGCGAAAATAGGCCAAAAAATTTCACCATCAGAACAGCGGAAAAAAACAGCGGAAAAATCCACTTCGAAATTATAATTGTTTACGAGCTGCCTGAAGGATTTAGTCAATTTTTCATTTTTATGTTATTGAAATAGAATCTCATTTGTCTGGGCACTTTTCCCTTTGCGTTTGCTCGGTTTAGGGCACGTCATTCTCGGATATACTTTGTTGAGCGAAAATTAAGACGGCGAACGAGTCGAAGGGATTTTCCGTACGCTTTTGAGTTTTTTTTCCTGCTAGTCGCGCTTTGTTTGTCATTATACGAGGGGCTAACAAGATGTAAATGTTCGTATAACAAGAGAAACTCGCAGACACGTGTTGTCAAGATAAAATACGCTATCTTCGCGAAACTTGCGCTCGCAAAAATCGCAATAATATCGTTTATTTTTATTCATTACGTAAAGAAAGTTCTTGTTGTAAAAAAAAAATAAGAGAAAAAATAGTACAATAAAGATTTGTTTTCCTTTAACAACTACGTTATAAGAATAACTTAACATTGTATAATAATAATTATGTATCACTAACAGAATACCACTTAATAGAACGAATTTTAGGTGGTTTAGTTATAATTTGGGTCTTGAGGGAAAATTCAGAAAAAAAAAAACACCAAAGAAATCATTTTCAAATTCAACAGAAAAAATAACAGAGCTTATGAGTGAATTAAGTTGCCTATTTCGTCCCTAGAAGGCGTCAGATTATCAACCATGACGATGTGTACAGAAAATGTAGCAATTTTTAATTTATATTTCTAAATATTTTCCATGGAAAAAATTTAGAACTATAAATTTAAAATCTTTGAGGTACACTTCAAAGTAAAATTCATTATTTTCACCTCTGAGCATATAGAATTGCTCTTTTTTCCTTCCCATGGTGTCTACTGGACGGAGAAGATGAAAATTCATGCTTTTTTCATGATTTTCATGTCCGGTAGACACCATGTTATATGTAGTAATAATTACGATGTATTATCTGAAATATTTCAGTAATTACGGTGAATTACCATAAATATTTCGGTAATTACGGTAAATTACCATAAATATTTCTGTAATTACGGTAAATTACCATAAATATTTCTGTAATTACGGTAAATTACCGTAAATAGTTCGGTAATTACAGTTAATTATCGTAAATATTTCGGTAATTGCGGTCAATAATTATGATAAATTACCGTAATTATTTCGGTAATTACGGTAAGTTATCGTAATTTTGACGTCATTTGTTAGATCATTTTCATTTTGATTTAAATTTTGATCTTTTTTCTTTGAATCTGAGCTATCGTTTTTTGGCTAATTTATATTGTCTGTTTGATTCGAATTTTTATTTTTTTTATTCGAATCCGAATTAATGTTTAGGCTTTGCGCGAAAGAAGCGAGGGTATAAATTTTTTGTAAAACAATGAAGTTAAAGAATGATTAAAAAGCAATTCTTCGATTTAAAAATTTGAGAGGATAATGTTGAAAATTCATGCTTTTTGTGGAAAATTATCAAAATGTATGCTACATTTCATGTTTTCAAGATTTTCATGCCCGGTCTCCACAGTCCCAAATAATTTCTAAACCACCACGAATGTGCGATGTTTGATAAAATTTACAATTTGGTAACTAGAACATATAAAATTAACTCGACCTAGTGCATAAATATAAATAACGTATAAAGCATAAATGGTAGATACATTATTACGGCGCACACTATGGAATTCGTGATACAACTCGAGAGCCCCGACAAATCAGGTGTTCCATTCGCGTAATTAAAAAAAAGAAGATCAAAAACAAAGCCACAGATACGTTGGATATGTAAAATTCGATCCCGAGTTACCTATACGAAAGCTTTTCCAAACATAATACAGTAAAAAGATTCCATAATATGTGGCCTACTACTCGCATATCACATAAAATAGCATAATGTAGTCAAATTATAGTACATCTTTGGTTCGTAATTTGTATAAAATGGCTATTAAAATTATTATTCTCGTCTCCTAAATACAAACTCCAGTCTTAAGAAAGCCCCCAGCTTTCGTACTATTTTGAAAAAAAAAAAATTGAAAAAAAAAATACAAACACGGGGTACATATTAAAAGACTTTCGAAAAGTAAATTTAAAAACATCGCAAATTACATAATCATATACTTATTTATTAAAAATTGAAAAAAATCGACATATATACCGTAAAAAATAGAAAAAAAAAGAAAAACACAAAAAAATAACGACGAAGGAAGAAACCCGCGCGTAAAATATTAATCCGTAATCACAAACATATTTGACATAAATTTAAAAATTACTCGGCTTGGAGCCTCTTATACGTCACAGAAATAAAGAATATCTTGTAGGTAAATTTATTAAAGATTAGAAAAAAAAAATTAAAAGGTTAACCGACTTTAGATGTAATATTGCCGACGAAATCTGCTAAGCAATAGAGCGCATCGCTTATACTAATTAACGAATCACAACGAAACACGATTTAAATACATTACAAAGAATGTGAAAATTAAATCACAGGTTTTACGATAGCCCCCGAATATTAAATCCAACGCAGCCTTACAAGGGTGTCGCTTAAATGCATAAAAACTTTTTAAATTAGGTATTACAATTACGAAAAAATTTGTACATGTAAAAGGTCAAAGCTTTTGGAATATTTAAGCTTATACTCGTAAGAATGTGAAATACGAGAATGTATTTCCGTTGGGGAATTTTTAACTCGTATGTTGCAGTTTGGTTTGAAGCCAATTTTTTCAGTTTTGAACGAAATGAGCGCACAACTTACACAGGAGTTGGAAAAAAGGGTATCTAATATTTTTGTAAGTAATTTTATTCAACGGGGCATAATTTTTTTAAAAAAAGTAATCATTTACTTTTGAGAAAAACTTTACTTGAAATCGTAATTTTTCAATGACCCCCGATGGTCCAATTTCTGGATTTGAGTTTTTAATTTTCACTCAATTTTATTTTCCATGCATTAGGTCAGGTCTGAAAATGAAAAATGGCACGAGTGATAGAATTTTTCCTGTTTGACTCGTACAAGTCTTTAGTTACCATGCAACTCGATTTTTTCCAAAAACATTTCATTTTCAAAATTTTTCCAACTCCAATAAACATTTTTCTCTTTTTTCAGAACTTTTCCCGAGACATTTTTCAATTTTGAAAAATTTTAAATTCTAATAAAAAATTTTTCGATTCAGAAATTTTCTTCCAAAATTTTTTTTAGGCCTGGAATTTTTTCAACGTTGGTATTTTTACTCAAACTGCATATTTTTCAACTCCAACATTTTCTCTTACTTAATGTATTTTTCAACACTAAAATTTTTTTTCGATTTTTTTTTCATTTCCTGATATTTTTTCTCAAAATTCTAATTTTTCACCTCCAATGGTTTTTTTCTTGAATCAGAATTTTTTAGCTCAAAAATTTTTGTTCAGCTTGAAATTTTTTTTTACTCTTCAGTTATAAAATTAAATTGACCCAAAACTTTGAATTCTCTTTTTATTTTTTTCATCTTGTTTTTTTCTCAATGTTTTTTCAAATATTTTTATTTGAAAAATTTTGGTTAAAAAATTTTTCAAGAAAAAATTTTACATCCGAAAAAAAAACAAAATTCCAAAGTTTGAGAAAATTGAGAAAAATTTTAGCTATGAGAAATATTTCTATCAATTGAAGTTGTACCTACCTAATTAATTTGTGAAAACTTGGAGAAAAAAACATCAAAAGCTAAAAACCATTAAATGCAATTTTTCAACGCAGTAGAAGAATATTTTTGAAAAAAATTTAAGAAAAATAATGAACTTGAAAAAAATCAGTTACATGGCAATTGAAGATTCGCGTGAGCCAAACAGGAAAAATTCAGTTCTTCGATGCATATTCCTTGTAAATCTAGTCTTAGATATTTTACTTTCGCTTTCCTCGATAATTTTTTTTCTAGCTTTCTCAAAAGTACATGTGCTCTGATGGCGTCATAAAAAGCAATGGCGATCGATTAAGAATACTTACTTTTTTACAAGACGACTTGGACCTGTGTTATAGTTGGACCCATAAGTTCTTTACCCTCTATCCGTGTTTATATTTTTGATAAAATGCGACTCCCCATATAATCCCAACATCCCTGGATATATACAAAACTTGCCCATAACTATATTTTTAAGTATATCTTTGCTTTTTCAGTCTTATCTACTTCACATGTGCCTATTCTTAAAATCTATTTTGATATTCTAAAAAAATTACTATGGAAAATCGGTTTCATTCATTTGATCATTAAATCAAGATTGCAATTCGGAATTAACATTTGGAATTCGTCAAAATGACATTAAAACATTTACAACAAAACAAATGAATTTATTCAATGTATAAATGACTATTTTATCAAATGTGATTTGAATAAATTTAATTTGGTCTTATACAATGTAAAATCAACGCAGGGCCTATTTTAAGGAAAATTTGGAACTACGCATGTAAGCACATTTTACCACTTCTCCCCTTCGGAACGAAACGGACTTCGACTTTTTTGGGGGTGGGAGGGTGAATAGCACAAATTTGATGGCCAAGCTACAATTTTAGTTAATTTTTCCTATTTTAGTATTTTCTATTATTTGTTCCTAGTGGTTTTGGAAGCTTTTTTGGACGAGAATATAAAATGAGTAGGTACCAAGACTTGAAATTCCAGAAGGATTTTCGGGGGAGGTGGCATAAATTAGTATTTTTTCCTGCTGTTGCTCCAAATGATTTATATAATTTTAAGTTTGTTTATGCCCGAGCGAAGCGAGGGCGAAGATTTGGAAAAATCAAGTTTTTAATGTCTAAAAAATCTTTTTTCCTCATATTTTATTTTAATGCTTAGAAAATTCCCATCTGATGGGATTTTTTTTTTTGGGGGGGGGGGGGGTACGATTTACTTCTCGTACCCCATTTTCCGACGCCACTGTTTGTTCTCAATGAAGCGAAAACAGAAAATTTTAAAACAAATTATGATCAAATTTCAAAAATACATATTGTGTTTCGAGGCGAATATGAAATAAATTGAATTTAACTCGAGCGAAGCGAGGGCGAAAACTTTTGAACCCCTCAAATTTAAGGTGCAATGAAATATTGTTTTGGAGTAATACTTGAAGTTGAATACAAATTCGGCCACTTTTATTATAAAACAATTAAAAAGGAACAAATACAAAAAGGCCGAGCGTTAGCGAGGCCAAATCTGTTGAAAAATTGATTTTCGAAAAAAAGTTTTAAGGGGAAAAAATAACATAAAATTGGCAATTATGTTCAGGATACGAAAAAAGTCACTTCTGTAGGATTGAGAGATTTTTATGTTAAAAATTTCAAAAAAATTGGAAACTGCGCATTTTTAATTTTGGAACTGCGTGTCGAGCTTTTGGAACTTCGCAAAATGTGCGGAACTGCGCCTTAAAATAGGCCTTGAATCAACGAGATATTTTTTTGACCTACACTTTACTTTAATTCGAGTATAAAAATTGACCAAACATGCCCCATCAGTTAGGACACGCTGAAAATTAATGAGTATTGCGATCATATTGAGCATCAACTCGACTTTGGAAAAAAATTACCCATAGTGGATAATCCATTTGCTACAAGCTCCAATTTTGATATAACTTTCAATCATATTCACTTATAATCAGAATGGTAATATCAATTTACCCCTTAATAATTATGAAATTGCGTCACGAAATAAAATTCGAATGTATTGTTCGTCATTGATTTCTAATCACGTCTTTTATCATCGACTGATCTAGCCCTCCCACCTTCGCTATAATACAAGATTGTTCGTAAACTCCTCGATCAGTTTGCGGAAAATGTTCACCATAAAATACCGAATCGAGGGAACGATCTTGTTCAACAATGAATGAAAAAATGTTCAGTGTGAGGGGAAATCTACCTTGAGTGACGTAATACGAACATATGTCTCCCTACATAAAGGGATAAAATAATGAAGGAAAAAATTATATCTATTATCACATTTCGAGGTTTCTTAAAAATATGTTTAAAAAAAAATTCATGTCAAAATTATTTCGAAACCGTAGTTGTTTTTTGTATCGACGTCTTCTCGGCATGTCGTATGCATGAGTATATACATTTCATCAGGAACACAAACCCCAGTAAAAAGAAACAACTCCCCAAGATGAGGAACTGTAACAAAATATTGTGTTGTTATGCTCGGTTCGAAATATTGGTAAGTTCAGATTTACTAATAAATAGAAAAATTACTGCAGTAGGTGAATTTACCTAATTATTTGTCATTTTTGACTCTCGAGGAGTAGAGAGAGATGCGACATTTTTAAAAATTTTTAGATTCATTTGTTTTCCAATTCCAAATCAAAATGGGCACCAGATTTAAAAAATAATGAGATTTTGTTTTTCTGTTTTCTTTCCAATAAATTATTTACTTTTTTGAAGGATGGCGGAGGATTTCTGAATCGAAAGAAATCCAATCAAAATGTTTTTGAAATTAATCTCCGACCACTAGAAAATGGGAGAATGGGCGAATCCAAACCAGTTTGAAAAACGGCCTATTTTTCAAAATTATCGCCCTGGCTTCATTGATCAGTTGTAACCAAATCACGTGGACAATTTTTTTTAAAACTTTCAAAATCAGAAATTTTTATGAACTTTTTTTCGTTGGCAAAAAATTCATTTTTGGCAAATGTTTTTGCACCTTTGGGAGTAATTCAATTTAAGTTTCGAACCACCATACGTTTTGAGAGTTATTTTCCATGATTTGGAAGAAGCAGAGGTTCCAATTAATTTCTTGTTATTTGATTTCTGGAATTAGCCAACCTGGAAATTTTTTCGTTCCAATTCCTGTCATTCTACTTTTTTTCAAATTTTATCAAATATTAAAATTTTTCCAGCTGCGATATTTAATTTTCTCAAAACTTTTTTAATTTTCTTCCAATTTTATACGTATCTTTGTTCATTTTAAAATTTCTGTTCATCATCTACTTTTTGATTGAGCCGAAAGAAATTTTAAAAACACGAAGTTGAAAAAAAAATAGTTTTTAATTTACATATTGAAAAATACAAGTAATTTCAAATTAAAAGAAATTGAAAAAAATGAAGTTTAATTTTTTTTAAAAAACACGGTTTTAAATGTGAAATTTTTTTTAGATGGTAATTTATTGGTATCAGAAATTTTTTAAACTAAAATTTTTTCATTTTTTTCAATTTCTCTTTCAATTCGAAAATCGCTTCCAATAATTTCGAAATTTTACGATTTTATATTTTTCCAATCGAATATTGACCAAGAGAACAGAAAAATTTTTGAAAAGTTGACAAAAGAATTAAAAAAATTTTAAAAAACCAAGTTTGGAAAATTTTTAATGAATTTAAATTGAAAAAAAAAAATGTTATCGAGAGAAAAATTCTAAAATTGATTACATTAGTCATTTTAAGAGCAAAAGTGATTATTTGAGTGGAGGATCAGAATCATTTATTGTTTGAGCATTACTGTTCTTTCCTCTTTCAAGCCATGAAAAATAACAACTCCGTTTTCATTTTCCTGGAGACGGAGTTCACTACACGACATAATTTTTTTTATCAGAATTTACTTTTCTTACCTGTTCTCGACTTTTTAGTTCAAAGCCACCTTTGGCATTGCACGTAGCTGTCAGGAATGACTGAATTACTAATGAAATAAACGTATTGATACCAAAAACTAATGCGAAACAATCGCTTGGAATGTTTGTCGCTATTTCAGAGCTAGGAGAAGAAAAAATTTTAAATTAATAACAGTTTTTGTCTCAAAACCGGGTTAAATTTGATAGATATTCAACTTACTACGCAATTGACACTGCAAAATAATAAACACCGGCAAACAAGACGTGACTGCTGTATGCCTGGAAAAGAGATGTTGTCTGACTAGCCCATACGCACATCAAACCCTGCACTACTGGACTCAGAAACATGAGGATTTCGCTACCGATGTCACCTTTTATTACCACGTATCCGGAAGCTAAGGCTGTCAGGGCACCTGCAAATTAACAATAGTTTTAAGTTTAGTTCTAGCTTTTCAATATTGAATGAGAGTAACGAAAAAAATCTAATTTTCCGATGCTTCTTTTTAATTTTGACAAGAAGATTTGAAAATTGTAACAGAATAAAAAAAAGTTAAATTTTTTGTTTTTATACCTCGTTATCAAAATTCTGCATCGAGATGTCAGATATAGTTATTGATTGATTTAAATGCAGTTTTATGAATTATAACTCACCAAATATTGTGTAAACGCCTTCGACAACACCAGTGTATGGCAACATATCTTGTTCAGGGTGAAATTTGTCTATGTCCATCCAAAGTGTTTGCGAATATGTACCTTCGTGATGAAATCCTGCTTGGAATAGAGCGTACCAAATGGACCACTTTAAAGTATACGAATTCGTATATACGTGTTTGAATTCACCCCACAGTCTTTTTGCAACCAAATTACACGGGACCCTGGAAACTTTTTTTAATGTTGGTGAGAAACCTGCAAAAAATGATAAATAAATCAATTATGCGAATGTTACAAGGGTTTAGAAAAATTCAAAAATTGTAAGATATGATTTTATTGAGACCTTGGGAAATTTATTGTTGGGTTATGATGTAAAATCTCAAAGAAAATGTCAAAATTGAACATCTCGGTTAAAAAGTTCAATTTTTCTGGACCGACGTTCATACACGCCTTGAAAAAAGTAATGAAATGGCTCGTTTGACATGCAAGAGTGGATAGTTGCATTATTATTTGTTGAAGGCTCAACTTTTTCAGAAAAGAGCGGACATGAGGTTGTCCGCGATTTTTTTCAGTTCAGGTCAACAGAGTCCCTTTATTTTTAATAATTATCAATTATCAAGTCTCAATTTTCATGTCTTTTTTTTTATTATTTTTTTTTTGTTATAAATTCGAATTTATTTTGAAAATCACTAATGTCTAAAGAATTGAATCGAAAAAGTCTCAAATTTTTTTTAAATCACCAAAATTGAATTTCAATTACGCTCATCATAAGCGCACACAAGGAGGGGAGCTCAGAGAGCTCAAGCTCCCTCCTCCTTAAGCTTGGAAATACGATGTTTTTATTACAAAAATATGAAAAAGTATTTTATTTTGAAAATGAATAATTTTTTTCAGCGATCTTTCAGTTTATTTCTCAAACAATTTACAATTTGTCAGAAAAAAATTTTGTTTGACTGAAAGATCAGTGAAAAATGACTAATTTGAAATTTCACCCCTTTCCCTATTTTTTTTTCGAATTCTCAGCCCTCCCTCAATAATTTTTTTGGTACGATTATGATCACATAGTTTAATGAAAATAAAACAAATCTCAGTATAAAGCTGAAAAAAAATTGGTGACTATTTTTACCCTATTTTTGGCATTTTTTGGATTAAAAATGTCTTTTTTCAAAGATTATAAAATTTTGATGTTCTTTTATGGTCATTTGATTACAGGTGAAATTGAATGCATTACTTAATCTACGATGTTGAATTCTGCTTGAATTTTTTAATAGATATCTGATGCTCAATTATCTTCTTCAAACTTCTAAAAATTTATACTAATTTCACATCAAAGTAAAATTTTGAGCCGAAAAAAAATTAATTGAAATTATATCTTGAAAGAATCCCATATCCAAAATTTCAGTTAGTGAAGTTCATTTTTCGAATTTTGGCAAATTTTTAAAATTTCAAAAACACATCGCCTCTTTGTTCTGCAAAGTATCAAAATTTGATCTTATCAACGAAAACAGCTGAAATTTAATATATACCTCATTTTTGACCTCCAAAATCGATTAAAAGCAGTTTCGAGACGTTTCAGAGCCTCCAGAAAATTGTGGAATTTTCCAGCACTGGAGAAAAGCCTATAAAAATGACTAATTTGAACTACGGTATCTATAAATCGTAGATTACTCATATGTATTTGTGACCCATTTGATCGATTAAAGCTCAATATTTCAAAATTCGTAACTTTGAGACAAAATCTATTTTTGTCGGAAAATTTTTCTTGAAAAAATATGGATTTCAATTCAAATTATGCTTTGATCAATCAAATAGGTCACCGATTAAAATTCTTATAGACCAGTGTTATCACTTTTGCTTCTAATCGATTTGGGAGGTCGAAAATTGGATACTTTTACATCAAATTTCAGTTTTGTTTTTTTTTTTTTTTCATTGAATAGATCAAATTTTCATATTTTGCGGAGCGATGAAGTAATTTTGAAATTTCAGAAATTCTCCAAATTCGAGAAATGGACTCCACCACCTAAATTTATGAATAAGTACCTATAGAGTTCTTCAATGCTGTAATTTTGATTATTTTTGTTTCGGCTCAAAAAATTTACCTCGAGTTTAAATATACCTGTCTTGTGAGTAAAAAAAAACGCAAACTAACCATTTTCCACATTATTCACATCACTGTTGCTGACCACCACGGGTTTACCTTCAGCTTTATCTAAAATCGTATTATCATATCTATAAAAATAAAGACTAGTTTTGACCGGCGGTAATAGGAATGCCCAAATGAACGTCACGACTGCGCCTGGAATTACACACGAAAAAAATCAAAATTAGAACAACGATCTTTCTCAGCTTTAAAATTATGCTACAATACAGATAAATTCTTAATCTTTCCTCATTTTCTTATCGTATTATACGAAATCACACCGAATTAAACAGTGAAAATCTCAAAGTACGGTGTAATCGTAATGCTTTACAAATGGCTGAGATGGATTTGAAAAATTTTAATTACTTGCCGGTGAACTTGATATCTGACGCGTATCGGTATTATCGTGTTACCCCTGATTCATTAGTATCACTTTGGAATTAATTATTTCCGAATTAAGCCGCACTAATTCTCGAAGAAAAGTGTTATTTGAAACGCGTGGCAAGTAGCGCACCCATTTGAATATTGATTTCGTCCCGAAATTGTTTTAGAGATTAGATAATCGAGCATGTGTATAAAATTACAAGGCCTAGAAATGGTTTCTATCGTCCATCATAATTCAATTTTACACAAGGATGGTAAGTTGTGCACTGATTTTGCAATTTTTCATCAATTTTCACCCTGAAAATTTTTATTTTGGATGTTGGAGTTTGGTTTGCCGAAAATTAAAAAGTATTTTAGGTAATTAAATATACTCGACGTGCTAATTGAAGGTTGAATTTAAAATTTCAAAAATGTTTACGTCGTTGTTCGATCGCTACGTCGATGTTTTGTAATATTTTTATCTACCAGCTTCAAACAATTTTTTTTTTTTGTAATTTAAGATGATAATTTGTTGTTAATTTGAAAAAAAAATCACTAAATCAGGCGTTGAAAAAATATGATAAAATTTTAAAATTTGATTATAATTTTGTATTTAATACGATTCCTTCTTTCAAATTTTTGACCCATATTTAGCAATAGCCACTTATTATAATTTAAAGAATAATTTTCTCGATTAATGTTCCCATAAGTGGTCCAGCTCATTTTTAATCGGTATAATTTCTTTTCTAGACCGACGCGACGTTTATTCTATTGTGAAGAGATTTATTTGTTCGTCGGTTGAATAATACAAATAAATGTTTGATCGCATCTACGTCATATTTTGACCTAATTGGGGTAACCTTTGGGTCTATTTTATGTTTATTATGGTAAAATATGAATACCTACGACTTGTGGATGAAATTTATCACGACTTATTTCTCTATTGACTTTGGGAAATTGCAAAGATTGGGACACATGGTAATATTCTAAAGTAATCTGATGATCAATAAATTGAAAGGAACTAACCGAAGAGTTGAACATAGCATAAATGTTCCATTTTTGCTATTTTTTTCACGTATAAAATTTGTCCAAAAATACACCCGAAGCATCGTCCCAATAATGACGAAGTCCTCAGGTAACTGGTAACTGCTTGGTAATGTTCTTTCCCAACTTTGGTATAAATATAAGTGTAATAGGCCACTTCGGTCGACATCATTGTACCAAAACATATTTCCATCACCTGTAGGAAAAAAAATCATTAAGTAATAAAATAATTAAGCAATCATTCGAGGCGATTTTTATTTCATTTTTTCAATTTCTGGACAAAAATATTTTTTCAGCCCCACTTTTTCAACTTTGAATTTTTAAATGTTTCATTCTTTGACTAGCTCTCGAATATTTTTGTCGCCAGTGAAATTACGATGATCTAAGTTCAAATTTATTCTAATTTCTGGCCACAAATTTTTTCAATTTACGTAATTCTATTTTTTTCAAAATTGTATCCAATAACGGTCAAATTTTTCTAAACTTCTTTGATTTTCTCAAAATATTTCCAATTTTTATGATTATTTTTTCATATTTCATTTCTTACTTAGTTGGAAGAAATTTTGAAAAACTAGAAGTTGATTTTTAAACAATCAAAGTTGAAAAAAATGAGGAAAATTTCAAATGAAAAATTTCAAAAAATATCAAGTTGGAGGGGTTTTGATCCACTAAACACAAATTTTACCTTATTTTCTGAATTTAGTCATTTTTTCTGTACAAAACACTAAAAATTTGAAACTACTTAAAAAATTGAAGTTGGAAAAGTTTTGAGGAAATTTTTTTTGAAAGGATTGGAGCTTGAATGAATTTTAAGGTTACTTACTGTTGAATAAGATTTTAAAGCGAACATTTTTCCAACTTTTTCTTAAAATTTTTCAAGACTTTATTTTTTTTAAAATCTTTTTCAACTTGAAAATTATTTTTCATTTATTTTAGTTGAATTATTTCTATTGAAAATTAAAAAAAATTCAACTTTGATCTTATGAAAAAATTTCAACTTTATTTTTTTTTGAAATTTCTTTCCAGCTCAAAATCAGTGTAATTTGAAGAGATTTTGAAATACTAATATACTTAGTGAAATTATGAAATTGAAAAAAATCGAAATTGAGAAAATGTTGATTTATTTTATTGAAAAATTTTACCAATGGAAAAATTCTAAAATTGGATACAGCTTTGAAAAAAAATTATCCTCGATTTTTGGATGTGAAAAAGAAAATTCTGAAGGATTAGGTATCGTTCACCGTTCGAAAATTATTGCTCACTCTCCTTCCAAGTCATGGAAAATAACAATTCCCTCGCGATAATCAGAAGGCGTAGATAAGAATTAATCAAAAAAGTTATTTTTATTTGAGAAAATAATTCCAATTCCGCCCAAAAAGGTAAAACCCACGCTTTTTTGGGGTCAAGAATATCGTACTAAAACATGAACCCACGTAAGCTCACCGCGGCCTCCCCTTCCGCTATGAGAAACTTCTGCTAAAAAAAGATAACGACTGAAGATGTACTCGACCACTTGTAAAAAAAATTAACGAAGCGAAAAAATTAAATTATTCGATTACAATGTCGAACATGAAATTATACTCGCTTCATTTCTATTCGAATTAAAACTTTAAATACTTATTTCACTTAATTAGTCCTATTAAGCTAATATAATGGGTTGATTTTTTTTCTTTTTGTATCAACATCAACGTCACACCGGTTTCGATTGTCGACTTTGAAATCTTTTTTAAAAGGCGCTGTTAAGTTTCATTTCCAGGATGGTTTTTTTTTTACTTCTTTGAAGACAAGGACCGCCTGTGACGGACGAATGCGTGCGGATAAATAACAGCCGCTGAGATTATGCGTATGGCACGTACAGCACGCACTTTATCTGCGTATTGTGTGAGCATCGCGTACTCGTAGTTTCTCTATCGTCGCCGTATCGTTTGTCTGGTTATCATGCGAAATAGAGATTTTATGGAAACCATATGGCCGGCATTGTGACACAATGTAATCATTTTCGCTTTTCGGTATCGCCTCGAGATAGAAGACGAAGAGGGTGGGGAAGGAGTTTCGAAAATATTGCTCGTAATTAGGTTATCGTCAAACATACCAATTGGTCTCGTGATTAACACCTGTGATGCGTTTATAGAATGGGTAATTAATTTCGATAGCTGATTATCTATCAGCTGCTCTCTAGAGGTCCGAGGAAATTTGCAACGAGGTTTTAAAAAATTGTGAAATGTTGAATTAATAATGTTGTAATAAATTACGTGGTGGGTTTTGGGTAGGGAAATTTTATGGTGAGGAGAGATGGGGGTGATATTCAAGATATGAGCTGGTGGAAAAAAGTTGGACACTGAAAAATTGCATGGTTTGAGTCAAAGGTTACTTAGAGGAGAGGCAAACCCCAAAAAATGGCGTTAATGAAGGAAGTGTGAATTTTGGTATGATGAATTATGGGACCAAAACAAAGTTTTTGAGACCGGTAGTCATCCGAGTTCCTCTCCTTTTCGAGAGGGTGTGACTTCCAATTTTGAAAAATTTTCTAAAAATCGAGTTTTCGCTGGATATGAAAGGTGTTGATGTGAGGGGGGCCTCAAAATGTGGATTTCGTGGGAGTGGATACTCGAAATCGAAATTTTCTGAAAATATACTACGAACGGTGTACAAATCATGGCTGTAACCCATTTCTCGATTCCCACCCATCCTGCTCACACGAAAAACTTTCAAAATTGTCGTTCACACGATCCAAAGGGTAATTTTTGTTGTAAATATCTAACAAAAGACATAATTCCAATAAAAGCTCGATTTTTAGGATTTTTTCGGAATTGGAAGTCCTCTCCCTCAAAGAATACAGAAGACCGGATGGCTTCCGATCCATAAAACTTTGTTTTGGCCCCATAATTCATCATATCAAAATTCACGCTTCTTCCATTAATTACCATTTTCTGTCAAAATATAGCTGTTTGCCACTCCACTAAATATTTTGATATTGAAGTCATGAAAAAATCATGAAATTAATCCAAAAGTCATGAACAAATAAAAGTGTTGACTTGAAAAATGCGAAAAAATAGGAATTTTCACCTGAATGCAATAGAACTGTCATAATTTTGATTTAAAAGGTTATAAGTGATCGTCATACTGACTCGAATGTCATGTAAAATTTCAATTTTGAATCATAAAAAAAATAGTCATAGATTTTCGATTACATTAAGAAACGAGTTTTTTTGACTAGAATGACCATGAAAACCATAATTATGATTCCAAAAACGCGGAAAAGTTCGAATGTTGACTCGAAATTTATGGAAAGGGTTAACACTACCTATGGCTCGAAAAGTGAAAACCTTTGACACAAACGGTGAGATTGAAGTCTTAATTTTGGATCAAATAATTAAGTCATCGTTTTTTTTGCCAGCGTTTGAAATTAAACATTATTTTTTGATCTAATTTGAAAGTTTAAAAAATATCTAAAACGCCAACAAGGTCATGATTTTGGTTCAAAAGATCACAGCGATCATTATTTTGACTTGGATTCATAAAAACTGTGTTATTGATTCAAAAATCTTGAAAAAAGTGCAATGTTGACTCGAATGATATAAAAAAGTGTGGACATTGAATCAACTCGAGAAAAAAGTGAACAATTAGGTAAGAAAGTACAACTGAAACGGTGTTTACAAACGAGAACCCTTAGAAATTGGTAGAAATTTTTCTTGAATGGAAAAAACACCAAAAAGTTGAAAGGATTTTGATAATTTTGTTGCGAAAAACAAAAATTTTCAACATTTTGCTCTTCCTTAAATTTTTCTATCGAAGGGTAAAAAAAGTTTTTTTTTGAGAGAGAATTTGAAGCAAGAAAAATAGTAAGTATGGAAATGGGGTTTAAAAATCCAGAGTATAGTAAAAATTTTTATTTTTGAGATCCAATAGAAACCTTGCTAAAAAATTTCGACTCAAAAAATCAATAAACGACATGATTTTAATTTAAATAAATGTCATGAAAAACATTTTGATTTTTGGAATGATTTTCGATAAAATTATCATTTTGATTCAAATATTAAGAGAACAATATTGTAAATTAGGTATGTACTTAGAAGTCATTCAAAAGTCATAGGTAATGAAAGTCAAAAATTTTATTAGGAAAATCATGAAAACACCACAACGTTGAAATATTGAAATTTCCAAAATTTTGATTAAAAAAAAATCGAAGTCTTTTATGATTTTTGATTCAACGACATCTTTTTGAGATCAAAAAAAATGAAATTTACTTATTCAACAAGTCAAAAGTCATTATGACAAAATATTGATTCAAAAGTTATAGAAAATCGGAATTTCTTTTCGAAAAGCCATAATTTTGGTTCAAAAGATTACCTATCGTAACTTAACTGAGATATCTTGAAAAGTCAGTAATTTGATGTCAGATGGTAAAGCAGTCATAATTTTTTGTCGAATCGAGAAAAAAATTCATAATTTCAACTCGAATGCTTCAAAAATCAATTTATTGCTTTGAAAATCATGAAAAATTTAAAAAGTTGACTCGAAAAAAAGTCAATAAGAGGCCATCATTTTGGTTCAAAAGTCAAAAATGATCATGATTCTGACATAAAGGCCACGAAAAATTCTTGATTTTGGATCTTGTCATGAAACATTCGTAATTTTTCAAAATTTCCATTTCCAACTTGATATTTTGATTTTTTGATGAGGAAAATTTAAAACTTTTAATCACTCGCACACTTGAAGAAAAATTTTGCTCGTCCTGAAAACCAACTTCGTCCAGATTTACAAGATCATCGAACGACGCAATGAATACGGTAGCAGATCTCGCTCCAAGTTCAATCACTGTAAACTAGACAATTGAAAACGAACCACCTTTTGAATTTTAATTCGCCACAGCACTCGGTACACTTCAAATGGTATCCATACAGAATAATGATTAATGATCGACTAAACAGGGCCTACATGCACTCTTCGCTATACCCTACAAAATATAAACAATCTCAAAGTTAAACGAACTTACACAGTCGCACGATTATTTAACGGATACACGATGTCAACTTTATAATATAACCTATGCCCTAAAATAAAGTGACAAAAAAAAACCTACCTAACCCACACGAATTATGCTGCCATTCTACGCATTTTATTATTTTTTTTACGCGCAGTACCTATAATATGTATTTTTCCTTTTTTTCCCTTCTTTTTTGCAATTCATCGCATCCAACGAGATGCGAATTAAAATTACAGCCGCGTGATTGGAATATCTTAATGTGTGAAATTACCCGCGATGCCACTACGCTGCGTCGACTTTCGTAATCGACGTTCGACAACTTCATATGTAATATTTAGAATTCGTATGCGTGTTTTATTATGTATCGTGTGGATGTACCTTCATCGCCTCCATGCTAAAGAACCAGATCAGCATCACCATCATACCGATATAGCCAACAGCGTTTACAAATATCACAGGTCGATACCGCAGCCAGTCTGTCAGTAGAAAAATGAATATCAGTTCCACTAAGGATGTGTATGTCGCTACGGGGTATATTTCTTGATAAACCTGTAACATAAAAAGTAAAAATTATTACTACATTGCTGAATATTGAATTCCGCAATAATATATTGAAAAATCTATAGAATTAATATGACAAGTTGATTAAAAAGTTTACTGGTTTTTGTTACCTGTGAATCCACAATAGATACCTTTGTAAGAAATTCTCATCAAAATGTAACTGTTTTTGGATTAATGTAGCTGGAGGCTTTGAGCCAGACTAGGAAATGCTCAAGATGGTCGTTTAGTTCAAATTAATCTTCCTGCGCTAATTTTTAGTCCAGTAAAATCAGTTCATTTGAGAGACGAATTTGAAATAAATTGAGGGAGGATTTTTCAGCCAAGGTTCCTAATCGATGCACGTAAAAATTAGGTACCAAAATTCAAGGTATAGGATTCAGCCAAAAAGTGACTTCTGATTCCAACCTGACCCTCGAAGTCAATTTGGATATTTGACCCTGGATTCAAACTCAGATCTTGACTTTTGACATCCTTTTGACTCCGCAGTTGAATTCAGATCTTGATTCCTGACTCCAGCTTAACTCCTGCGTTATTCTTCTGACCCCAACTTCGGATTTTGCGGTTTCAAAATAATAAAAAAATGTCTATGAACTGGAGGAGGCAGGGAAGGGCAGGGGAGCCATAATTAATGGATAACTAATTCATCTAGTTTGAAGACAGAATGAAGTAAATTTTCCCCTGGATCCGAATTTGTGATCTGAATACCATTTTTTACATTTTTCTAGTTTCTTATCACTTTTTTTGAAAAATTGATTCTGTATTTCTTAAAGAGCGAAAACATAAACGGTGATAAGAGAGTATGAAGTGGGGAGGGGGGAATCAAGCCCTCCCAAGCATTCCAAAATCTTTTTTTTTAGCAGCTTTTTGTGACAATTTTTCAAATTATCAACAAGTTAAATAGCAGAAAAATCAGGAAATTAAAATATATACCTATAAATTATTTTTGTTCAAAAATACGATAAAAGAACGAAATTTCGTTGGAAAACTTGGATAAGGATGAAATTTTCATTCCAAAATAATATTTTAAATAGGTACTAAAAAATAAAGAAATTTCAATTTTCGGATTTTTTTTTTCAAAAATTTTAACCTTCGCTTCGCTCAGACTTCATTAATTTACCTACCTGATTATATGTATTTCAAAATTATGGTATGATCTCTCATTACTAATAAATATTTATTGTTTGTTTCTAGGTGATGAATTCTGGAAAATTTTGAGATCGAGAATGGTCCAAGTTCAAGATGAGACGACTCAGCCATTTTTTCCTGATCAGGTAAGACGTAAAACTGATTTCAATCCTAATTGTCAAATTTTCAGTCTTCAAAATTTTTTGAAGATTTTATTGCATAATACGATGATACTTCAACTAGGAAATTCTTCTCGCCGTCATTATCATTTCCTCTACAGATATGCAGCTTACAATTTACTACGTTACAAGTCGACATATCTCATTCGCGAAATGCACTCGAGGGCAGAGTGCTCGATGGCTCGAGTGCATACTACGTACTATAACATTACATCAGTAGTGTGAAATTGTCGTCGGTACGTTTAACCTTGCAAATTGTAATACGTTTGAGAATTTTTGATAAGACGTGACATTATCAGATAAAACTATAACCAACTGCGAGTAAGTTTACACACGATATTGATATCAACGCTAGTATTCGTACTGATAAACAGTATTACCTTAGGGTGACGATGTTGACAAGTCAACTTCAAAATTATGATTTCGTTTTATGACTCAGGGCACAGCCAAAATGTTGGGGTAGGGAGGATGACGAATTGAAAAGAAAATTACAAAAGGTATTATATCTTTTTTCAACAGATTTGAAAAAAAATCTAAGTACATTTTAATGAGAACGAATTTGATATATGTATCAAAATTTGAAGTTTTAATTTTTTTTACCCCCCCCCCCCCTCCTCCTATCATCTTTAATAATTCTATCCTCAATTTACTTCTATTCGAAATTTGAAATTTATCAACCTACCTCAACGTTTTTCGAAGTATTCTCATCTTGGCGAATGAAAGATTTAAAATGTATGATTTTGAAAATCGCGAGCACATTTTGCTGAAAATGATAGCTTATCTTTTCGAACGAGGAAATTACATACGTGCATCAAGGAAATACGTATTATATTTTGATATACACAACTCCCTCTCTTTTTCTTGCCCCCTCTTCTGGAATATGGCGTATCGCGAAATATTGAACTGTACATATCAGAATTTGAATACTTAAACTTCAGATTGGCATGACCTTTGTATGATATCAACGATAAAGATTATGACCGAAGTTTACCCGTTATTACCGATAATATTTTTTAATTAATTCTGTATCGAGAGCCCTCCAAAAGAAGAAGTAGGTGGTTGCGTTTTCAAATGGTGGGAGCAGATTCGTATTTTTCCCCTACTCTGTACATCATGCTCTTTTTTTGGTGTTGTAAAGAGTAAGTTTTGATAAAATTGTTGAGAAAAATTTCATGGCAGTGTTGTCAACTGTGTTATAATTTACTTATTTTTTTGTTAAATTTTAGTTGGCACGCTGCTTCAAAAAATCCCCCCCCCCCCCCAAGAAAAAAAATCAAAAATTATTTGAAATTTTTTCAGCAGTGTTGCCAATTGGAATTATAAAAAAAATCAATATTGAAAAATTCTGTAAAATTTTTTTTTGAAATATTTGATGAAAATCTATTATTGACCTTTATTAATTTCTTAAATCGATTTGGAGAGGATCTATTAAAGGATCTCCTATCTAAAAATGTCAAAAACTGTTTTTTTTTTTAAATATAAAAGTGGCATCGTTTTGAAAACAACTAAATTTTTTTCTTGGAGGCCAGAGGCTCATTTTTTTTGAGGTTTTTCACTCGAAGTCAATTATTCACTTCACCAATTTTTGTAAAAAATTCAATGTCAATTTCTTTTCTTAATCCATTGATCATACTTATATTAAAACAGCATTATACAGTACATTTCAGGTAATAAGTTCCTATCTCATTTCTTTTTGAAAATAATCACCTGATTTATAGGAAGACCTCCTTAATTATAGCTACAAGAATTATGATTATTTTTAAGCTTATCTCAAACTTATAACAATTACTTTGAAAATGTACAATGTGTGATAGTTGATTTCAAAAAAGGTTAAAAAATTCCAAGATACCTACATTTTTTATGTGTTCAAGCATCTGTAAGTTTCTGCCACAAGTGGCATTCTAATATAGTGTTTTTAAATCCGCATGAAACCCATTACACGCGATTTGCTATTAATTCCTCGAATAACTTCGTGCCCAGCCATGCAGCAAAACAGCAAAAGTAAACGCTCAATAAGATGCTAAGAATTTACCATGCCCATATTTTCGTATCTTTAGTCAGGCTTGAAAGTTCTTTGAGACCTTGTGAAAACAAAGTATGATCGATAGACATAATCTGTAAATGTTCCATTTGATCAAATTGCAATGGAATTAGATTAGGTTTCAATTTTTTTTGAAAATTTTTGCATAAAATATGGATTTGAAAAGACTCAAAAGTTATCAGATGCCATCATTTGAGCCCAACAATTCATTTTAACAAAAAAAAAAAAAACACTCAAGAAAAATTGGTATAACAAATTTTGACTCAAATTTTATTACAAAATATTCAATTAAAATATTTAAAAATTTTGTAATTTGTTCTGTTTTCTGGTGGAACGCGTCTCTTGAGCTCATTTCGCCATGATATTCTTCCACATTTTTTTTTTTTTTTTGTACTAAAAATATTTGTACTTCAAGCTGAAATTGATTTTCTTCAAGATTGGTCCTAATTTTTACCCCCTCCCTCCTCCTCCTCCTCCTCCTCCTCCTCCTCCTAGTGTATGTAATATGAATATTTTGAAAGTGAACGAATACCTGTAATTGAAATTAATTTTCAATATTACCTACAAATTGTCACAAGGAAGAAACATCCCTCATGTGATTTTTTCAACGAGGAATGAGGTGAAAGGAGTTGTACAGAATTTTGAGTGAAAATTGCACTTTGATTGTGTGATTTTTCAGTCGAAATACTCTCTAAATCTGAATCAGTCAAAAATGCCAGAATTGACTGATGGACCAGTCTAGATTATGTTCACTGATTATCAGCCAAATTCCACTGATTCCCAGTTAATCAGTGACATTTTACTGCCAATCGGTGAAAAATTACCGATTCAATAGATGCATTTTCATTGTTGAATCAGTAAAAATTACTGATCGAATCAGTGAACTTTGATTGTTGAATCCGTGAAAATTTAATTTAACTAATTCAATCAGTAATTAATTACTTATTTTTAATCAGTGAATTTTCATTTTTTACTGATTTCTACTGTGACATGATTCCGGCTTTTTAATCAGTCAATTTTGACTGATTCAGATTTTGAGAGCGTGAATCTAGAAAACTTGGAAAAATTGATCTGGAAAAATTTGGAAAAGTCGGAGGAGAACATTTCTGAAAATAGTAAACTGGACAAAGATCAATTTTGTTCAATGCATGGTTAGTGGTTGTGTGTGATTTGCTGATCATCTGTGAATGGAAATCATAAGTTGTACTTATTTTGGGGTAAACGACTCCTTCTTCCTCGAGATGGAAAACTGAAAATTGTAATTTTGGGATGGAAAGAAGGAGGAAAGATATGTTCGATTTACATAATATCGTATATCCTTGTAAATTGTTTCCAATTTTTTATACTAAAATCATGAAATTATTCTCAATTTTTTCGATTTTAAAATTCCAAATTTTTCAAATTTCAAATCAGGTCATCAGTTTTGTAAATTTTTCTGTTCTCAGATCTAAAAAAGAAATTTTAGCAGTATTGGGGACAAGCTGTCCCCTTTGCTTCCGGTTTGGTCTGAGGCTTGCCTCCTTTTCTCTTCAATTGAAGAAAACACGATTACAAGGAGAAAATTCAGATAAAAACTGAATAATCTTCGGATTTGATCTTCGAAAACGAAATATTGAGCAGAATTACTTTTAAAACTTTTTTGAAGGCAAATCGTACCAATACGATTGACATGCACTTTTAAGGTACTTCCTGATGGAAAATTGAAGATTTGACCGGAATTGAGCGAGTCTGGTTTGTTTATTCTTTCCTGGAAAAATTTATCCAATTCTTGTCACGTTCGCTTTGATGCTAATTGGATTTTCCAATGTAAAAAATTGACCCATTCACGTATTATAATAATCAAATAAATGGTGAAAAGTATCTGCAAAGGACTCACTTGCTCTGTGGTGAAGTTACGGGGCTCTTTGACCAGATACTGGGTGATGTACGAGTCCATAGGCTGGCAATCTTTTAGGAATCCGTAAACGGCAACCCATATCGATAACTTCAACCATGTTTCCATCCTCCGAAATTAACTGCAACCAAGAAATCACACGTACACCGGTAACGATATTGAAAACGCTCGTCGCGACGCGCAGGCACACTAAATTCATGCAAAATTGGTACAATATCGCGGCGATTGTGGTACGCGCGTACAAAGCGCATAATAAGCACGGCGCCGGGTCTACGTACGTACAAAATATGTAAGTATTTGCAACGTGGACCGAGCGAGCTGAGCGTCGGTGCAGCGTCGTTCTCGACCACCTTATAACAAACGGCACCGTACGGTTTTCATTTCGATTCTCGACGACTCGACACGCACACACGTTCGTCCATTTATCATCGACGACTGCTGTACATGCCCAAGCCGCAAGCCGCCGCCGACACCTCGTGCTGTAAATTGTAATCGTCGAGAGCAGAGCACACGACGATGTAATCGCGAATCACGCATCGTGCGCCCTTTCGAGAGCCAGCGGCGCGCCGCAGTCTCGCCGATGGAAGCCGGCTCGAGAAAATTTCCGAAGACGCGAAAGCCGGCTGTCGGAGCCGGATAGAAGTTGAAAAAGAAATCTTTGCGATGAAATTGGGTGATTTTTACATTTCTTGTGAGAGAGATTTCCGTACTGGATGTGAAATTTTGGGCCGAAATGAAAAAATATCGATAATGCGTCGTAAAAGAACACAATTTCCAAAATTTCAGATTCTAAAGTCAATTACTTACCTACTTAGTACTTACTTGAATTTTTCTGAATTTTTGAACACCTATTTAAAGTGCCCTATCGATTTGCAGAATAATATGAAAATTTGACCTAAAATCAACTTAAAAAGTTTGAGATTTGGTATAAACTCAATTTTTGACATTTCAAATGGATTGGAAACAATTTTGGGACTTTTAGAGCCTCCAAAACACTCTAGAATTTTACAGGGCCCAAAAAAAAACTCATTTAAAATATAAATGTCTGTTCCAACCCTTTTTTTGAGAAGAAAATTTTTTGAAAAAGATTGAAAAATACGTTCATTTTAAAATCGTTTCCAATTAACCATGACTAGAAAAAATATTTCACAAAATCACTAGAAAATTTTTTTGAAGTAGAATTTCAATGTCTGTTTAATTTTGTATTTTTCGAACTGAGATCCAAAAATCGTGAAAATCGTACTTACAGAAATGTTACTTTCAGCAGATTTCAAAAATTTTTGGCGTTTCATATAAAAAGAAATGGCCAAATGAAGAAACTCGTGTTGAATTCGTGTTTTTTGGGCCAAAATACCCCCGATAAACACTCTTTTTGTGATCGTTTTACTAAAAGTCTCAAAATTCAATTTTTCACTGATTTTTCATAGCAAAAAAGATGAATTTCGAGACTTCAAGTGAACGATCGCAAAAAGTGTTTCTTGGCGGGTTATTTCGACCTGCTGAACACAAAAATGAAATTGGTATTTCCATTTTTTAGTATGGAAAGTTTTGCGGTATAGTTTTATTTTTTCTGATTTTTCAATACATTGTATTGTACTTGATCTTCGAGCTGAAATTTTTTCATTCAAATTTCCAATCTCGTTGAACGGCTGACAGTAAAGTTAATGATATTTTCTTTCCAAATCGATAAACTTTTTTCAATTTTTTTGTCCTTTTTTGTCATAAAATAACCTATTTTTTACTGTTTTTTTTTGTTAGAAATTTAAAGTTTTTCCTCCCCCCCCCCCCACCCACGGGTAGAAAATCCATTGATCGCAATAAGGCAAATGCAAAATCTCTTGAAACTTTTTTAATCTCGATCTTCTATGTATATTGATGTTTTTGAAAAAATTTCAATTTGAAATCTGGTCGCACAAAATTGTAACACTCTTTGACACTATTTAAACAACTAAACATAAAGAATCTCAGCAGATGAAAAACTTATCTCATTTACTCTTCTTGGACGAATTCTAGCTGCTCAAAGGGTACTCAACTACTTATGAATTTCTCAGAAATATGATTCTGAAATTATGAAATCGAAAAAACGTCGATTTTTGATTAATTTTGGGTCGTAGAATACAAAATATGGCATTATCTGTCGTAATTACCTTGCTCTAGAGACTTGATTCAAACATGAAAATGACGAATTTTCTGGGAAGAAATTGCTGAATGAAAAAAACAATCCCATATTTGTATTCAGCAGATCAAAATACCCCGATAAATATACTCTTTTGGCAGTTTTATTTCAAGTTTCAAAATTCACTTTTTTTTAAAAAAAATCAGTGAAAAAAATTACCCTACCCTAATTTTTAAATTTTGTGTAAAACTATCGCAACAAGGGTGTTATCGGGGTATTTTGACCTGCTGAATACGAATATGGGATTGGTTTTCTCATTTGGCCATTTCTCTCTGCATAAAAGCTCAAAATTTGAAATAGGATATCGTAGGTCAAGATAGGCGAATTTGCCCCCGAGCTAAAATTCAAAACTAACTTATGGAATTTGGTTTTTAGAGCCAGAAAACCACGTGATAAAATTTTTGACCCCTCTCTTTCCTAGTCCTAGTTGAGGAGCAAAACGTTTCTTTTTCTAGCCTTTGATTAAAAAATTTTTATTTCTGTATGTTTTCAACCAAAATTTTTTCAAATTTTCGCGAGTTGTACACTATACTGAGGGATATAAGTGGGTGGTTGGAAAAAAATTTTCAATGACTTTTTTCTAGCCAAAAATTGCGTATGAAAACTTCAATTCGAGTTTGCTACATGATTGATAAGAGGCAATTTTGAAAAAAAAATAAGTATCTAGTCCCTGTGTGCAACGTGATATTTTTTAAAGAATTTTGTAGGTAGTTGAACGCCTTGAAAAATGCGAATAAACCCATTTTATCAAAGGAAAAAAGTGAAGAAGTGGACCGAAATTGATGAAAAAATTTTCATGAATATACTTCTATGAGATGTAAATTTTTGTCAAAGAACAGAAAATTTTATTAATTTTCATTGAAATTAAAGTGCAATAAAAATGACCATTAATTTGAAAAAAGGTGGCAAGGCTCCAAAATTTTTGAAATTTTTTTTCCAGACAAGGTGCGCCACTTGAAATGTTTAGAGGCCCAAAATCATCCGGGGCAAAAATCACCTTTTACCCAGCCCTGGTCTTTCCATATTTCACCGGGATAATTTTGAACGTTGAAAAATCTGCCAAAATTCAAAAAATGAACTTTCATCCTTGAAATTTTGGATATTCTGTTCTTTTGCGATGCACTTTCGATTAATTTTTGCTTCAGCTCAAAATTTTGCAGCCAGTTGGGATACCTCCTTTCTTCCTTGTCGACACAACGGTAAAAATTCAAACCGCAAAAAAAATTATCTTTGCTGAATAGTCTCGCGGCGCGGCGTGCACATCAAATTACGTATAGAACAGAAAGAGCAAAAAAGTTGGAAATAGACTAGACACAGTATACACATCATAAGTACTTAAACAGATTAACAAGTTTACTTTTTATCAATTGTTCTTTATCATTTTTAATTATTCCATTTATGTATCTATATATACGCGGACATGTCGACGCGAATGCTTAGTGCTCGAGAAAAATTACCAGCGGAGAGACGCGCTCACGTGCACTTCTCGAGTCAAGACACACGACTCTCGGTCGTCCGGTGTCGTGTTCCAGAAAAGTATCGCCACCGTGGCTGAGTGCGCGTGATCCAGGTATTGAGATCTGCTCCGCTCCTCGAGCAATACAGAATATAAAAATACGTCTCGTACATAATAAATCAACTTGGAAGCCTCCTCTTATCCGCCTTACGCCGCCCTCGTGCAAACTATATATAATATGCACGGTAACCGTACGTACGTTATAACATACATATATCCTCGTGATTAAGTCAAATGGTACTTGAACGTATTTCAATGGCATTATTCAATCAAAGTACGTCCGAACGGAAAAGTTTAAACGGTAATAACTGCATCACCATTATCAAGCTTCATTAAAACGTACCGAAAAACTGCTACTACCATAAAACAAATAAAACGACGGAAGTCGTATTTAATATCTATATTATAATACAGCATCTCTCATCTGCCTCGTATGGTATATTTTTGTAGCAGTGCTCGCGATACACGCACAAGTACCCCGATACACAAACACCATTCTGCGAGTACATCGGCCCGCGTCCGCGATCTCGCCGATATCAGACAATTTTTCCGAGAAAAAATTGTTAGAATAATGCACGAGACCGGATATCAAGTTCGGTCGAGAGTGAAATTACCAAACGTATCAACGGTGGTAGGCGAATTCGACGAAATTCACGGTTAATTCGCTAATTTTTCGAGAAATTTATTTTTAGCCCGAGAACGTAGGTTATATTTGCGAAACAATGAAATCCTTAGAGAATGGTTTTGAGAAATTCGATGATATGTGGGCGTTTCTGCGGAGGGAAACGGAGCAAAAATGTGGGGGTGTGAGATTTGGCGAAGAAAATTTTCAAGGTTGTGGAAAAATTACCGGAATGAGGAGTTTTATTCGAGAAATTTTAGATGTGAAATTCAGTGGGATGCTGCATCGAGAGACTGTTTGGGTGACGTGAAATTTCGTCGGAAATTGTAAAATTTTAATTTGGAGCTGTTTAAAATGAGTTTGGTGATTGATGTTTCGCTCAGATAATTTCTAGTATAAAATTTGAAAGATATTTGCATAAAACTTGAAATTTCTACTGATTATTATGTACAAGTTTGATGAAACTTTGTTTGAAATAGGATTCAAACTGCTGGAGTTCTATGAAATTCAAGTTGAAATTCAAAAATGATTATGAAATATTTAGTAAAAATGCTTGATATCAAAAACATTGAGGATTTGTTAAGGAAACTTGAAAATTGCTGAAATCTTTCTGAAAATGATGAAAATCATCAAATTAAGGAAATCAGTTTATTAAATATTCATAGAAATCATCAACTTTTTGACAGAAATAGGTAAAATCGCAAAATATCTCGATTTTTTTCTCAATTTGAAAATTTTTTATTGATTTTTTCCACTGGAAGAAGAAATGGCGTGAAAACCAGATTTACCCTTTAAACATTTTTTTAAGCTCCTTGACCACGTAAAAGGTATGGAAAATTTGAAAAGTCTCTGATTAAGACGTGAAATCGTTGAAAAATTCGTCTATACAAAAATCATCAAAATCATGAAAAATTTTAGGTGTTTAATGAAAATATCCCGAAACTTTTTAAAAATTCAAAAGAAATCTGAAAAAGCAAAAAAAATTGAAATTTTATGGAAATTATAAAAAAAATTTCTATCTAGCAATTAATCAATTTTTTTTTGAAAATACATGTGTCTTTCAAGTCATGCAAAAGCTGAGAAATCATGTGGTTGATAAAAAGATCTGAAAAAGAAGGAAAATGACTGTCAGACTTGCAAGATAGGAAAAACCAACGAATTTTCACTGATTTTTCAAAAATTTTCACTGATTTCTCAGCTAAGTTCATAACTTTTACTGATGTTTCAACTAAATTGATAAATTTCACTGATTTTTGCTAATTTTTCAGCTGAATTCCAAAATTTTTCTAATTTTTCAACTAAATGCATAAATTTTACTGATTTTCTAGTGAATTTTCACTGACTTTCCAGTGATTTTTCTCATTGGTTTGTTTTCAGTGGAACTTTTTCACTAATTTTCTCCTGTAGTGCACCTCTGACTGTTTCTCAGTGATTTTCGATAATTTTCCCTGATTTCTGAATCAGTGAAAAATCACTGATGAACAATCAGAATTGCAGTACAGGAAAAATCGGCGAAATTCACCGATTTTTTTAAAGATTTTCACTGATTTTTCTACTGAAATCATGCACTAATTTTTCAACTACATAAATTCATAAATTTTACTGATTTTTTTAGTAAAACTTTCACTGATTTTTTCGTGAATTTTTACTGATTCTCCTGTGATTTTTCTAACTGGTTTGTTTTCAGTGGAAGTTTTTTCACCAATTCCCTCCTGTAGTGCAATTCTGATTGTTTCTCAGTGATTTTTGATTATTTTCACTGATTTCCGAATCAGTGAAACTGATGAACAACCAGAATTGTAGCACAGGAAAAATCGGCGAAATTCACCGATTTTTCCAAGATTTTCACTGATTTTTCAGCTAAATTCATTTTACTGACTTTTCTGTGAATTTTCATTGATTTCCAGTGATTTTTTTACTTACAAAAGTGTAAAGTGTATTTTTTGCTCTTTGAATACTTAGTAAGTATTTTTCAAAAAAATTTCGTTTCACTGGTTTTTTCATCAAAAATCACTGTTCTCTCGATCAGTTCTCAATTTTTTCAAAGAAAAAATCAGTAATTTTGACTGAAATATCTGAGTATAAAATGATTGATTTGAAATTTGACCCCCTCATTTTTCTCGAATTCTCAGCCCTTCCTTCAATTAAATTCTGGCTGCGTCTGTAAAATGATGGGTCGAGTTTGGTATTTTTTCAATGTTTTTACGAAAAACCTAATGACAATTGAATGATTTCGACGTGATTTAAATATCACGATTTGGTTCTGTGACACTCGTAACCATACTTTAAGGTATCGTAAGCACATTTTGCTGGTACTTTCGAACCACTCGAACTCTACCCAAAGGTAAATACCTGATCAGCAGTGAAAAATCACCTCATAGATAATTTTTCGCCTATCAGTGGTAAAAAATTCTCATTCACCTTCATCGATTCCCGACATCGCTCCAAATTCGCGCGAGAATGAGAATTATCAATGAAAATATCGCGATTAGGTACTCACCCGGAGATGAAAACAACCGAGGGGGTGGGGTGGGATATCGTTCGAACTTAATAATCCGCCAGAACTTTACCGGGCGAATTAATAGATTAGCGAAACAGAATAAGTTGCTATGATATTAGACCACGGTTACCATTTGGATTCGGATGACGGATAAATACGACTACGAGGCGGCCGCGACCAACGGTTATAAATCATCGTTAGCCTCGGTTCGGTTATCTATCACTCTCTCTCTCGCTCATTTAGCCGTCTCTCTGAAAAGTAATTAAAACTTCTTCCGGCTATTTGTGCTAATGAAAAATCGAACCTACAGCAACCCGGCTCGTATACCGTGTTTAATTTCAAAGACGTTCTCGATCATGTATCATTAACAACGATGAATAATTAAATAAGTAGTATGATTTCATATTTTCTCTTGGCGAAAAAAATCGATACCGGCGCGAGTTGGTTTTGTTAACATTGAAAAAAAAATCAATCCAGTTTGGTCGACGATGATTTCTCCGCATCAACTTGGGCGCCTCCCGACTGGTGCGGTTTTTTTTTTCGAACCGTATACTTACAAATGAAAAGTTTCATGATCTGCGCTCTCGCGAAAAAAAAAAGAGTTGAGCGGCTGTACGAGAGTAGGAATGTTTTAAAAATATACACATCGTAAAATACGTACGAGTGAGCCGAGGACGATGATATCATTTTGATGGATCGAAGTCATTATCCTCTCATTGAAACGTATTACTCGGTGACACTTTATCATGTTCTAATCAAGTGTAACACACTGTTTAAAGCCAGTAAATTTAGGGTAAACTGTTATTAAATTAATAATTTAGTTAATATCGCCCATGCGTTTTTCGTTATTTATTACCACGACTTGTTATGTGTATATATTACCCTCGCGCTGGCAATTACCATCGCTAATATGTTTTTTATTGTCGTAAAACGTTACAGGTATAGCGTGATATAAAAAAAGCAACACGAAATAAACAACGCGACGGTATATGTCAAAATCCCAATTTATAGTTATCTCGTCGTTTCAACATTCCCTTTTGCTCTGATGGTCGCTTTTTTTTCATTTTTAACATTCTTCCTCCTTCAATCCCCTCCCGAAGAAATTATTGTATGGAGTGTTTATGGGAGCTCGATGGGTGATAAAATTTGTCCCTGAGGATGGGAGTATTTTGGTAAATGAATTGTGATTGAGGATGAAACTTATGGTATACTTGACAGGTCACAAATGATGCTTTTTGAGTTCGAATCAGTGAATAGTCACTGAAAAAAAGTCAGAATTGCAGCAAAACGAAAATCAGCAAAATTTGTCTATTTCTAGTGGATTTTCACTGATTTTTCAAAAAAGCTTATTGATTTTCCAGCAATTTTTCCATTGATGTACGATTGTAACTAATTTCCAGTGATTTTCGATCATTTTCATTTATTTTGTAGACAAGAGAGTACTGATCGATTTGGGAAATTTATCATATGACAATGATCGGATAACGTTTGTCGTAAGAAAATTTCCTGATAACAGTTTTCAAATATCAGCTGATCACTATTTTCATTACGATTGCTTGTCTCTCGTTTATAAATCAGTAAAAATTAATAAAACGATCAAAAAGTACTAGAAATTTCCACAGATGCTGTACAGTAATAAATCAGTGGAAATTTTATTGAGAACAAACATTGAAAAGTTGACTGGAAAAAAAAATGAAAATCTACTGGAAAATCAGTAAAAAATTCACTAAAAGAGCAATTTTTGAAAAATCAGTGAATATTTACTAGAAAATCTGTAACAAGTAGTGAAAAATCAGTGGAAAATCACTGAAAAGTCGGTAAAAAGTCACTGAAAAATCAGCAAAAATCACTTAACAATCAGTGAAAACTGGTTTATTAATCAGTGGAAAATGACTCGAAAATTGGTGAAAAATCACTTGAAAATCATTGGAAAATCAGTGTAACTTTACTGGAAAATCTGTGGAAAATTATTGGAAAATCAGTAAACATTCACTGAAATATCGGCAAGAAATCACTTGAAAATCAGTGAAAAATCATCTGAAAATCAGTGAAAAATTATTTGTTAATCAGTGCAAAATACTGGAAAATCAGTGAAAATTTACTTGAAAGTCAGTGAAAATTCACTTAAAATCAGTGAAAAAATTACTAAAAAGTCAGTGAAAATTCACTTTAATCGATAATCAGAGAAATTCACTGAAAATCAGCAAAAAATCACTAGAAAATCAGTGAAAAATTACTGCAAAATATTGGAAAATCAGTGAAAATTCACTGAAAATCATTGAAAAATTATTTGTTAATCAGTGCAAAATACTGGAAAATCAATGAAAATTTACTTGAAAATCAGTGAAAATTCACTTTAATCGATAATCAGTGAAAATTCACTTTAATCGATAATCAGTGAAATTCACGGAAAATCATCAAAAAATCACTAGAAAATATGTGAAAAATTACTGCAAAATACTGGAAAATCAGTGAAAATTCACTGAAAAATCGGCAAAAAAATCACTTGAAAATCAGTGAAAATTTACTTGAAAATCATTGAAAATTCACTTGAAAAATCAGTGAAAATTTAATGGAAAATCTGCGGAGAATTATTAGAAAATCTGTTTAAATTCACTGAAAACCAGCAAAAAATCACTAGAAAATCAGTGAAAATTCACTGGAAAATCTGTGGAAAATTATTGGAAAAACAGCAATAATTCATTGGGAAGTTGAAAAAATTTGCAAAAGAATCAGTGAAAAGTTACCGAAAAATTGACGATTAACACTGGAAAGTTGAATAAAAAATTTACTGGAAATTCTGTGTCAATTCTTCGGAAACACAGTAAAAATTTCCTGGAAAATAAGCAAGAATTCGGTGAAATGTTGGCAGAATTGGCTGGAAAATCAGAAAAAATTTTCTGACAAATTAATGAAAAGTCAGCAGAAATTTGGTGATAATCGCTGGAAAATCGATGAAAGTTCTCTGAAAAATTTAAGGAAAACTCACTGGAAAATCTGTGAAATTAAATTTTCTGAAAATTATAGATTTTTTGAAAATTGAAGAATTTTGTAAGACTTTGGAAATTTTTTAGAATTTGCACTACTTTCTAAAAATAGAACGATTTTCTCCATCATCTTGATGATTTCCCAAAACTGAAGCAGTTCCCAATTTCGGTCAATTTTTCAAAATTAAAATAATTTGCTAGTAATTTTGTGATTATAAAAATCGATTCAATTTTTTCTTTAATTGTTCACGAATTGAAATGATCAAGAATTGAGAATTAATTTAAAACTTGAAAAATTGCATTGAAAATTAAAACGCTTTTTAAAACTTGTACTATTTGCTTCGAAATGTCTGACTTGAGAATTTTTTTGTGACTATTTATTTCACTCTTCGTCTTGTTTTAGGTTATTAAAGTAGCTTTTCTTCTGAACTTTTCGTTAATTACAATTACAGAAAAATAATTCAATGGCAATCGTTACAAAATAATTGTTTCATGACTTTTGACATTTGAATCTTGGTAAACAAAATCGTACGTGATCCATAAAAAGTGACCATTGAACTACGAAAAGTTTATCAAATTGAAATCGACCGACTTCATTGAATTGTGGCACGTAAACAAAAATTCATAAATCAGTAAGAAGGACCTTATAATTTGTGACCAAAAATTAACGACATTTGATTTATGGAACTTCTTCTGTCATCTAATTTAATGTTCAAATTTTTCCACCGCAAAGTTAATTTGGACTAATTAAGGGAAAATTATAAGGAGGGGAGGGATCCCAAAATTGGAAATCGTTCATTGGTTTCAGGTACTCCTAGTTGAAAAATAATATCCATTCGATAATTAAATTTTCAGAGAGTTGATAAATTCATAACCGCTCTTTTTTTTGTCTTTCAATTCCTCAACTACACTTAAGTGAAGTGACTCTGTTCCTAAAAAAATCCAGAAATGAACTCGAACTGGGCCCATTCCGAGGAATCTCATCAGCGAGGAAATACTCAATCACAATACTGAACCCACAACGGACAATCCGAGCCATCCGACCAGCAATTTCCCAAACTAAACAGATGGCCCTTCGCGGTCGCAATTTTTAATCAATTACACGCCACAGAATACAATATAACAGGAGACGAGAGCAAAATTTACACGACATTTCGAATCATTCAACGTTCATTATAAGATCCGCCGCCAGCACCCCGCCCTTCCCTCTTCGTCCACATCGCCGAAAAAAATTCTAAGAAAATTATTCGCCGACCAAATCGCTCGTCCTTCGAAGCTCATCTACGATATACGATGAGAGAGAAAACCTAGACAATTTTAAACCTTCTCCATATGGATACTAACATAAAAGGAAGCAAGAAAATCAGCGCAATGTATACACAAATTAATTAAACCCAAGTGGAAAATTTTCGATTAGAGGAAGAATTATACATACGAAAAATACAATGTAATATAAGATACACATACACACGCGCAAACTACAGACGTCATCGACGAGCGGATGACCTTTTTGTTGAAATTTCGAAACTCGACGATAAGTTTTTTTTTTTTTTAAAAAAAATTCGTTCGGAAAAATAAGAAAAAACCCGAATTCGCAGATCTGATGCGAATTAGTTTTCTCGCAAGTATGCGAAAAGTTGTACTAAGAAAGGACGGTTGTGTGTATAGCAGAAATATAAACGATCAGCGAAGAGAGAAAACAAATGGCACGAAAAATATGCTAATCAAATTAATTAAAAAAGATAGCAAAGCCAATTAAAATTCTACACAAGAATCGTTACCGAACTTAGCTAATATAAAAACAGTAAATAAGCGAGCTGCGCAGTAAACAAACCTTCGCGCAGCGACATACTCAGTCTCGTATTATTGCACTTGGTCGAAACATTATTTATCTATACGAAATATTATGCATGTGTACATTTTGTATACATAGGAGACATATTGATGAACGTATTAGTACACCGATGGCGAGTCGATGGAAAAAAAATAATAAAGATAAAAACGCTCGATTAATTCGAGTACCGCACAAGCCAACTCGCCGGTCTCTATGCGGACTTTTTATACATTTCCACGCAACGCCATGCTGTCTGGCTGGCTCAAAAGGGGTATAAATTGGTATACCGTCGGAGCCATTAATTGCACGGATTGTTCCACGAAAAAGGCCAACCAACTCGGTCTTAATTGATTCTGCTTTGTGCGAGCTCGCGACTCTTTCGAGGTATTTGTGAAGAATTCCTTACTAAGCCAAAATGACTCATTGCCATTTCAAGCATTTCGAACAAGAAACTCGCGAGTTAAATTTGGCTGAAATTAATTTCACGCTGGTAGTTTCTCTCGGCGGAGTCTCGGCCAAGAATAATATGCTGTAGAAAGGTCACGACAGCAGATCATATCGACCAAGACTTGGCTAACATTTTTACTCTTGTTCATCGCGTTTGTTTTTCGTGATTCCGAATGTTCGATATTTTGAGGGTTAGGTATTTATAGAAATTGTGTTTTCGATGCAAAGATACGAAATTTGAAGTAATTTTTGAAAAATTCAAAAATGCTATTTTTTGGAAAATAATTGAATAAGTGATGAAATTGATGCTTTGAAAGTTACTTTTTTTGATAAAAAAATTTGAATAAAACATTTTTATTAATTGTACGAAGACATTCGCGTGGAAAAATTGAATTCAGCAAGGCTGATTTATAGTCTGTTAATGATACTGATTTATTTTATCTGTAGATACCTACTTTCGAAAACATGAATAGTGATTCTTCATATTTGAGGTTGGAAAGGAAGGAAGAGGACTTTTAATCTTTTCATGATCCAAAAAAATCTCTCGATGGATGATATTTTTGTACAAAGCGATACTGTGTTTTTTTTTCTTCATATCTAGATTTTTGAATCCCCTTTCCCCTCGCCCCCATTTAGCTTGTTTAGGTGGGTAATAACTCAGGTCAGCATTTTTTCAATTTTTTTCTGCTTAATTAACCCTGATAGATGATTGTGATTGATTTTTTACAGTGTCGAGTTCGAATGTGATATTAGTTTTTCTCCTTCTCATCGGGAATTTTCATGATTTGAATTTTTTATTGAAATGTTTTATACATTTTTTGATGACTTTTGACTTTTCAAATCGATTTTTTGAGCAAAAAAAGAGTCGCACGAAAAAAAAAAGAATGGAAGCGAAGTTCTCAAGACATTTCAGCAGAAAGTTCAAAATTAAACTTGCATATTTCATTGAAAATATTTCAAAAACTAAGCCTCCTAAAGAGAAAAAATTATTCAAACCTTTCAGAAAGAAAATTCCATGTTCTGTTTAAAATTTTTATTGGATACTTGATTTTCGCTGAAAATTTTTTTGCACCTGAAATAGTTTTTATAAGCACAGGAAGGGCCCAAGAAAAAATATAAATTGTAGAACCTAAAATATTTCTTTTTTGTAGAATCCAATTAATTTTTTTCTGGGAATATTACCTTTGGAGATATGTATTTTCAATAAAAGATGAAAGTGAACTTTGAACTTTCGGCTGAAATATCTTGAAAACTAAGTCTTGTGGTTTGAAAAAGGTTCAATAAATTTTTAACAAAAAATGAAAATTGTAAAAAATTCAGAAGTGGGGGAATTTTTTTACTATTTTTCTCTTATGATCGGCGCAAGAAATACTATAAAAGTCACCCATTAAAAATTTAACAGAAACACTCAAAATACTTTTTTTTTTTTGATAACGGCAACCAAGAAGTCAAAAAAAATTGCTTAAAAATTATTGGAAAAAATACGATGAAAAGGGGATAAAATAAAATGTTCTCTTTCTACACTGCATTTTCATCTTTTCCTAAGAAAATTTCTGGTCATGCCGAAGATGTACGATAAATTGAACTCATACATGATTAATGTGTCTTGTAGCATTTTGCATATGCAAAAGAAAAAGGTCAAAGATCGTATAGTCCCCGGATCTCGCGCTAAAAATCGTCATAAAAAGTATATAGAACTCAAGTAGGTATGCAGCGGAATCCAATAAATTACGGAACCGCATATGAAAGGGATAGATACTTTGAGTATTGCGTATTTTTCAACGAGCTAAATGAGGTGTGAATTTTTCAATCTGATTTAATGATATTTAAAAGCCGATAAAAATATGACGATATGAAAAAAATCTTCGAACGAAAGGAGCAGAGGTAATTCGAAGCAGCTGTGAATGATAAGATAGGGCGAAGATAGAATTTCGCGCCAATTTTTCTCTGATTGTATTTTCTGAACATGGAATACTTATGCAGATGGCAACAATGCAGAATTCAAACCAATTTTCCAAAATACAGAAAAATTTAAAGGAAATGACGAAGACAAAAATATTTTTCAACGTTCAGTTATAATAATAAGAGAATTTTAAAAAAAAATACTTACAAAATTGAATATTCGTCGTATGTACCTACATAATTTATATTAAGTATTATTTAATCTTGTTGTTATTTTGTCTGTTGCAGGTATGTAAGATGATCTTGAAAATTTTTTCGCTTAAGATTAACTGAGAATGAACAGAAAATCTAAAGGTAAGGGAAAAATACATTTTGAGAGAAAGGCTTTTCTCTGTACTTGGTTGGCAAATCCGAGTAGGTAACGAACTGGAATTAGCCCATGCGGGAAGGTGTGAGAAAAATTTTTAAATTATAAAAACTCTTTCTTTAAAAAAATGGACTGATGGAGGGACAAAGCACTAATGAGAAAATAATTTTGTTCAGAATTTCAGAAGGAAGAATAGGAAAATTTTGAAATAATAAAATTAGTCTTGGAGGAAGGTATGAGAAAAATTTTGAAATTATGCCGAAACGCTGGAATTGTAGAATTTTGTATTTTCCAAAAATTGCCATTCAAGAAATCGTTGAGATATTGGATTATCCGTTAATTTAGTAAATAATTGAAATATTGTGTATTCAGTTCGAAGTTTTAGCAGATTTTTAAATGTTATCCATCTCTTGGAATGAAAGTTCCCTCACATATACATTTTCAAATTCAATTGTAAAGTGGTCTAAAATAGGCAAAGGTACTAAAATGGTACCTGGATAGAAAAATTCATTACCAAAATTTTACATTGGAGAGGGGTACGAGAGGAGTTTCACGTTTCTGTATTTTCCAAAAAATGGTCATTTTGAATTGTCGTTTAAGTTTAAAAAAGTTGTCAAAATTACAGACTACGATTTTTTGACAAATTGGAAATTTGAAATAGGTACCTATACCTATTAGATTTTTAATAAACAGTAAGTGCCCGTTTCACTGATTCAAAAGGGAAAATTTTCATCAAAATCTACTGATTTAAATTAAAGAGTTGAACTTACGAGGTACTCTAAATTTAAATCAGTTAAAATTGACTGATTAAAAAGCCCAAAGTTTGCAACTGTAGAAATCAGTAAAAATTTTACTGATTTAATCAGTGAATTTTCATTTTTGAATCAGTAATTTTTTTTAAACTACTGAAATGAATCAGTAAAAATTTTAATTTACCGATTGAATCAGTAATTAATCACTGATTGAATTAGTAAATTGAAATTTTTACTGATTCATTTCAGTAGTTGAGAAAAGAAAAAGATTACTGATTCAGAAATGAAAATTCGCTCATTACTCTCTAAACTTGAATCAGTCAAAATTCACTGATTAATAACACAAAAGTGTGCAATTGAAGAAATCAGTGAAAATTTTACCGATTTAATCAGTGAATTTTCATTTTTGGATTGGTAAAAATTTTAATTTACTGATCGAATCAGTAAACATTTTAATTTACTGATTCAATCAGTAATTTATCACTGATTGAATTAATAAATTTTAATTTTAATTTTTTATTGATTCATTCATTTCAGTAGTTTAAAAAAAGATTACTGATTCAAAAATGAAAATTCACTATTTGAATCAGTAATTTTTCACTGATTGACAGTCAAATTTCACATGATTAATAGTTGCACACTTTTCGCTGTTTAATCAGTGAATTTTCAGTTTTTTGGCTGATTCAGATTTAGAGAGTAAATCAGTAAAATTTTCACTGATTGGCAGTCAAATTTCACTGATTAACAGTGGCACACTTTTTGCTGTTTAATCAGTCAATTTTCAGTTTTTTGATTGATTCAGATTTAGAGAGAAATCTCTTAATTTGAATCAGTCAAAAATGCATAAATTGACTGATGAAATAGAGAAAATCAAGTCACTGATGATCAGTCAAATTCCACTGATTCCCCAGTTAATCAGCGTCATTTTACTGCCAATCAGTGAAAAATTACGGATTCAAATAGTGAATTTTGATTATTGAATCAGTAAAAATTGGTTGACTGATTGAAATCAGTAAAAATTTACTGATTCAAATCAGTGATTTGTCATTATGGAATCAGTAAAAAAAATTCACTGGTTGAATAAGTAATTAATTAACGATTGAATCAGTGAAATTTTTTTCTTACTGATTCAGTAGTGAAAATTCACTGATTAAATCGTGATTTTTACTGATTCCTACAATGACTTGATTTTGTCGATTTTAATCAGTCATTTTTAACTGATTCAAATTAAGAGAGTATTCAAAAAATAGAATGATTAAAATATTGCCTAAGCGATTTTTTTTTCGAAAAATCATGTTTGAAAGACTCAAAAATTACTTTTTTTTGATATTTTGCTGCAAAAAATCTCCTTATTAAGCTCGAATAGGAAGGAGGGAGCCCGAGCCCTTCGTTTCGCAACATGTATTACTTTTTTTGAACATTTTCAGAGTAGGCTAATTTTTGGGGATGGCTGTAATCCAATAGTTTCCCCTTGAGTACGCCCTCGAAGAAGGTCATATTTCAATACGTCATTACAAAATTTTGTTAAGTGACCATACATAAAGTTCACCTTTTCAATTTAACACCAAAACAGAAATGAAATTTTAAAATCGAGATACCCGCATACGTCATTTGTATCAAGTTACCATGTATACCTACATAAAAATTGCATGCAGTATCGCTGAGAAAAAAATTATTAAAATCATTTCGGAGATAATAAAAATTGCGTCTTTTTTGGCTGTTAATATGAAAATAAAAATTACGCTAGAGCAGGCGTTGTAAAAACTACACATATGTAATAAAGATTACACTTGTAATAACTTTAACCTTTTGAAATTTTTCAAGAACGTTTTTAATAAAATTAAACGAGGGATAGGTGCATAATGTGGAAGTAAAAAAAAAAACGTATATTATGTTTCGACTACTGGGCTTTTTTAAATTTTTATCCACGTTGAAACCGATTAATCAGTATCGGTATTTTATAATTGGTTCTCGGTTAGTTCCGCCTATGATGATACCTACGCGTGTTTACCAGCATATTGGAAAAGTGCGCTGATAACAATATCGATGGAATACATCGCACACATGTCTGCAATATCGCCGTTGGACAGACGTTTTATCAACAGTTTGAAAACAACCGTTTGGTACGGACTCGCGTCCATTTTTTTATAAATGGCCGAACGAGTCGCGAAGGAGGAAAATAGTGGAACGCTTTTCCGCGTATTCTATCCGATTATACGAGCACATTCTAATAATCTTGGCCGTATAAATAAAGTGATTCGATTTAATGGCTAATTAATCACACGTATGTACGGCGGCGCTGCGGCGGCTCTCGACGTGTAACCGGTTCTGCGCGTATACAAACAGCAGGCGCTGGTGCTTTTAATATAATAACACGTTATTATAATGTAAAAATAAATAATAAATCGGCTCGGCGGCGGTAATTTATACGTAAGGACACGCGTAGGAAGCTAAGCACCTTGCGCCTTCTACCCTTATTAATTGTGATAGCTGTGCCATGGTAATTGAATGGATGGCGTAGCACATGGTCGAGTTTAATGCCCTGTCCTAGATTTTTGGCTGAGATGCGGATTGGGGGTACTTTCGTTAGATATTTTTACAAACAAGTTCGAGGTCGCCGGCAAATATCCATACGCGAGTAAATACCTCCGTAGGGATCTTATTAATAAACCTACACCTATTTCCAGTGCGTGTGCTAATTAACCTGCTCCCGAACCTTTGAAACACCTCTGAGCGTTATTTACGTATGTTTTTTTCGTAACTGACGCCGATTAATTATTAAATACGCTTATGTAGGTACCTAAAAAATAATTACCACTTGTGGAACCTGAATATTATGAGGCATTTTTAACGCTATGGTTGGTTAGATGGATCGAAAAAAATACCCTTAGAGTAGTTCGAATTGCTGGCAGACCTCAGAGTAGGATCATTTCTGAAAAACATGTTTTTTAAAGACAATTTTGGATTGTGATACCTGCTGCGAGCCTCGATCACCTCACTTTCCTCTACTTGTTCATAGGAAATGATATGATTTCAGTTTCTGTGTGTCTCCTTGAATCATTCATTTCACAATGGGATTTTTTTTACTTTTTTTAAGGGGTTGTATTATTCTAGATTATTAACTTGAAGATTTTTTCATTTTTTCCAATTCAAATTGTTTGCTCAAAGATCTCAATAATTGAACCAAAATATTATTTGGTCACTTTTGATGATATTTTGTGATATTTTAAATAAAGTTTCTCATCACTGCTGCCAACTAGAAAAAAATTTTTTGCCATAAAAAATTTCAAAAGAAATTTTAATGAATTATGCTTCAGAGCAAAAATTTTTGGGCTACTCCATGTTGAAATGGGCAAAAAATGAAGTGGGATCATTTCGCTCAATTTTTTTACGAGTTTCCATTGGTGGTCTATTCACAAAACCATGATTATTTTTTCCAACATTCAAGGAGGCGGGGGGGAGGGCCTCGAAATGTTTATGAAATTATGATTTTGAGCAAAATTGTCCAACTTCGAAACCTCTCATACCTCGAGATATGGTGTTTTTGGAAAGAAACTTTTTTGCGAAGTCTGAAATGAAATTGATAGAAGATTCAAAATCGATGATCGCACATTTTGAAAAGCTCAAAGTTGAACTTTGGTGGTAAAAGCTCAACCTTTCATAATGAGAACAAACAATGAAAGCTATCATTCAAAAATCTAAAAAAATTACAGTAAATAACTCTTTTCACCTTACAAGGGTGCACAATTTTGATCAAAATTCAAAAAAAAAAATCGAAAAAGTGAAGTAGTACATCGATTTCTATATTAATTCGAATACGTGCTTGGTTTTTTCACTCGGCCATTCTAAAGCCACCTAATAACCCCCTTCAATAGGGGTCAAAATTCAAAAAAATGATAAATGACGTGTGACCTGTCCTTTGTTAGGTATTTGAGAGCACTGAGTTCGAATATTTGCTTATTTTTTGGATTTGACCCCTCAATATCCCTTAGCCATCCATTTTGAAGAAGGAGCAATAAAAAATTTAAATGGTGAGTGGCATATCGATTGCCACTAATTTGGGTGCGTAGAATTCGAATATCGACTTATTTTTTGATTTGACACATTTTTCACTGCTCTACCGAAAGATATGTACGATTAATTCAGGAGGGGGTCGGTTCGAGTGTGAAGAAGGGGGTTAAATCAAAGAGTAAGTTGATATTCGAATTCTGACCTTTTTTTTATTGATATTTTGAGTACCTATATGATTTTTTTTAGTGCTGGAAGAATGATCGATTTTTGTGTATGGGTGTGGGAGGGGGGGGGGGTCCCAGTTGAAAAAATTGGCGAAAAATTAAGTGAATTTTCAAAAAAAAAAACTGTTAGATACCACGATTCCAGTCTTTTTCTGTCATTTTTCAAAATTGTTCAGGCATTTTCCATGAAAAAAATTTGGTTTTAAAAAATTTCTAACAGAATGCTAAAAGTCTACTGTCGAAAATTATAATTTTTCAATTTATTCTTATAAATTAACATTGAAAAATCAGCCGATAGAGTTTCAAATTTTTTTCAGTTGAAAACTTTTTACCAAACGATCAGATTTTTAAAAATAATTTTCAAAATTACTAACCAGACAGGCCCCAACTCAACGTAATATTTCGAACCGAAAGAAAAATTGAAATCACATCACAAAAAGACCCCTATATTCAAAATTTCAAGTGCTCAAATTCATTTATCAAATTTTTGAGAATTTCTAAAATTTCAAGATTACCTAATTTTCCTTCAAGATATGAAAAATTGATGTAATCAATGAAAAAAACTCAAATTTGGTATGTATCCTATTTTCGACCTACCGATTCGATTGAAAGCGGTTTTGAGAAGTTTTAAAGCCTCCAAAAAATTTTGGAATTTTCCATTACCAGAAAAAAAACGATAAAAATGGTCTATTTGAACTTTCGCTCCTATAATTGCATATTGTTCATATTGATGATCTATCTCAGCGATTAAAAACCCAGTTTTTCAAAATTCGTAAGGTCGAGTTGAAATCAGTATTTTTTACAGGAAAAATTTCTTCAAAAAATAAGGATTTTGACTAAAATTTACCAATTTTGAAGAATTGTGCTTCAATCGTTCGAATGAGTCACCAATAATAGGTGATCTGCGATTGCAAGTGCTAAAGTTCATATAGCTCATTTTTATGGGCTTTTCTCCAGACCTGGAAAAGTGCAAAATTTTTTGTTGGCTTAAAAATGTCTTAAAACCTCTTCCAATCGATTCAGATAGCCAAAAATAGGACATATATCAAATTTTGGCTTTTTTCGTTGATTAGATGAAATTTTCATACTTTCCAAGGCAATGAAATGATTTTTAAATTTCAAAAATTTGCCAAAATTCAAGAATTGAACTTCAACACTGGAAATTGTGGGTATGGACTTTTTTTATGTTGTACTTGCATGTACTTTCGATCTCTTTTTGTTTTTGTTTAAAATTCTATTTTGCATGAAAAAAATTTTATAAAGTCGTAACAAAAATTAGTTTTATTGATCGATAAACATTTTGCAACTTTTCAAATGTCTGACAAAATATCAATATGTTGGGGCCAATTTCATGAATTTACTGCCACGTTGAAACAATTCAAAATTGTCAAAAATTTTAGCCTATTTTTTTAGCCTATGAAGTTACAAATTGAATTACCTACATGAAAAATGCGTCACTCAAAATTCAGTTAGCAGCAACGTCATGAATTTTTTTTGAAAAATTTTTTCTGGCTCGATTTCGAGATCTTTAAGCGAGAAATCTGAATTTGCTAAAGTGAAAATCAAGAAATCTTCAAATTCATAATCTGAAAATTTCCCAACTCCATGGAGGACAAAAAAATGAATCCGATTTTAAGAAAAATGCCTAACAGAGATGTAGAAATTCAAATCGCATATTTTTCTGAGGTAAGTCGAGGTTGTCAGTAAGTGACATCATCCAAAAGAGGCAAAAACATCAGTTAATTCAAAAATAACCTCTCTTTGAAGTCCCCTGGCTCCAAACATTATTGATCGGGAAGGGGGGGGGGTGGTTCAAAATTTTTTTCTAGGAAGCCTCTCACTGAAGGTAACCACCTCGTCAATTTTCGTCAAAATCCCAAGAAACGTTTCCATTTTCGATCCATGTCATCGGAGCCATTTTTCGCCACCGTGAAAAAATGTTCAAATAAAATTCAATCCGCCGGTCAATAAAGCTCGACGGATAGAGTCGGCATTCCGAACGTGATGTATGGTTGGAATATAACGCGACGACGCTCTGCTATGTTCATAGATGCTAATTTGGGTCACTAACACTAACCCATAATGCACGTCATAAATCGCCATCATTTCTCGCATTTCACAAAACGACATTTACAAAAATCAAAATATCAAAAGAATAATACGCGAATGTACAAAGCATAAATCTATACATAGGTTCGCGAACGAAAAGCTCTTTGTGTAGAAATTTCGAGTCGGCTTCGACTTGGCCGCGTATCTTTCTCGCACACAATACAGAATTACAATAAATCTACGACTAAATACGACTCGGTAATTGAAAAATTACGAAGAAAACACTCACCAATATTCCATCGTGTATTTATTACTAGTTTTAAACATATATCACATAGTCGTCGGTTAATTTTTTGTTTGAAGGTGAATGTTAACACAAGCTTTATTGATTTTGTAGCCGGGCGATTTTACAGTTATAACTGCAGTGCTTGTGGAAATTTCACCGTACAGGACGACGCGGCGACGATACTTGGTCCGAAATTCGCGATTTATATACACCGTGATAGTATCGAATTTAACCCGTTCTCAGAGTCGTTATTCGAATCGAAATTAAAAAATATTTCGAATATAAAAGTAGAAAAATAAGAGCCAACTTTGAACGAGGACATTATTTGGAAAAAATACGCGAAAGAAAGAGAACGCCAGTGTGCGTAGATAAGATATAACAAACAGCGACCACACGGTGACACAGTGTTACCATTCGAATCAACGTTGAACTTTTATATCGGGCTTGGATACGCCGGCGACAGAGCTTTACGACGCGAAGCTCGAACTTTTCTCGTATATTGTTCAAAATCTATGAAAGTTGATCAAATTTAAACTTGGGAATTGGGTTTTCTCATCTGGTTAGGTGAATCTAAGCCTCGAAGATGATAATTTTTGAAGGATTCGAATTTGAATCCAACAGATGAATTTTTTTTCATAAAATATCCAAATCGATAGCAAATTGAAACTTTGGCGAGGTTACACTGAATTCGCGACGTGAACTACTAGAAGCACGTTTGGCCTTGACTACTACTTGTCCCCACTTCTCTCATTATTCTCGTTTTATTGGTTAATTTTTCAAGATAAAAATAAGCTAGCGGTGGTTTTTATTGTAGCCGCGTTTCGAAGCATTTTTTTCGAAAAAAAAATTTCACTGACACCCCTTCCCTTTCATCGCTTGGCTTCATATTCGAGAAAAAATTATACCGGCGTTAATAAAAGATGAAATGAGCGAGGAGCGAAAATTCTCGTGAGCTTGGAGCACGATTACGACTCGATTCGCGACTTGTTTACCGAAGTTGTAGCGTATTTCTTCGAGTTGCCGGCCGCTTTCGCGAGTCTGATTGCCATTACTCGGTGCCGCGTGTTTTCGCTTAGTCATGTCGCCGGGCCAAAAATAAATTAATTAAAAGCCGGCTTCGAGTCGAGTTTTGACAAAACAATGTTGTTTGTGAGAAAGGTGGCGAATGGGTGAAGTAAGGTTGAGATGAGATAGTGGAGCCGACCCCGGACACTTCATCCGTAGAAAAACTTTTTTTTTTAGAAAATTTTAGAGGAGATTGTGAGGTTGAGAAAGTAAAAATTGGGAATTTTTGTTGAAAAAATCATAGCAGAGAGTCAAAGAGATTCTTGAAAAGTAAAAATGTCTTAGTTTGGTAAAAAATCGATTTTTAGGCTTGAAGTGAAACGATCGCAAAGAGGGTAATTTTCGGGGTTCTTTGACCCTCTAAACACGAATCCGACTTTTGTTTTTTCATTTGGTCATTATCTCCGAAAAAAATGCAAAAAATATTGAGGTGAATCTATGTACGTCAAAAAAAAACACGTTCTTAGGATATTTTCATAAAATGATTGAAGTTGAACTTCACTATCAAGGGCGTTTTTACAGTTGAGAATTTCGATAAGACAAAATTTAATGAAGTAGTGCATCAAAATAGGTGAAAAAATTATTCTAAATACACTTTTGCGAGATCTAACATAGTGCCTAAGAACAGAAAATTTCCTTTACTTTTGTTGAAATTGAAAATTCTAGAAAATAATCTAACAAAATAATCATAATTCCACGAGAGGAGTTGAAAAGGTAAAAAAATTTCAAATTTTTTTGCATCAAAAGATACCGATGGGGAGAGGGGGAGGTTAGATTGATTATTGGTACGAGACCAAATTCACCTGAAATCTGATGAAAATTGAAAAAAAAAATCATTAAAATTGGAGGTAAATCATCAAAACTGCATCATAATTTTAAAAAATTCTTCAAAATTGGAAAATTTTGACTTTTAAGACGAACTAAGTTGCTTCAACAAAAAATCAATTTTTTTGAAAAGAAAAATTCAGTCAAGGAGCTTTCAAAAATGATTCAATATTTTTCAAAAACTCACAAAAGTTTCAAAAAATAGCTACAGTTTTTCAAATTATAAGTAATTGAACATTGGATAGAAAGGAACGATTTTAAACATTTTTGGAATAATTTATCCTTATGCTGCAATTTAATCAACAAAATCGGATCAATAGGGGCTGGATGTGGGGGTGGAGGTCAGTTAAGTTAGTTTCTGATTTTGATCATTTTTTTCAATACTTTCAAAATTTTTACACTGCAGGCTATTTTTCATCTATTTTGAACAATTTTTCCATCAAACTATTGTTATTATCAGCATCAGCAATCATTTGATAAATTTTTATTCAAGGAGAAGGCTCATTTTTTGATTTCACTGAATCAAATCGTATTAATGAACAACTCCAAACAATTTTAAGATCTAATCAGCTATGGTAAATATTTTTGTACTTTGATTTGAAATTCTTCCGGCAACTAATGAGTTACAAATGAGGTTAATTTCATCGACACGAGTTGGAAACCGAAAGTGGCAGAGAGAGGTTCAAAAAACCGAACATTTTCGATTATCTATAAGTCGTGTCAATACAACAACACGGCCTCTTTGATACTGTCCGATAAATTTATCCCCGTCGGGTATCAAAAGTACACCCAAACATATAAAAATAACCTAAAAATAGACCACTCAAAGACGAATCCAAGCTGAATCATCAAGTATTGGTCTGCACTCCCTTCCAAAACGAACCGCATTCAGATCAAAGGTTCAACTGGTATCGACAAAGTATACAAATACCTATTCATTGGAACAAAATATATAAATACATAATAATAAATTCATACCGTGAAAAATTATAAGATAAGCTGTGTGCATTTGGAAAAAAATAAGATAAAAAATTGTAAACAAATCGAAAATAATTGTTTTACGCAATACCAGAGTTCAAATAGGTCTTGACTTTTACATATAAATCATGAGGAGGCTTTTTAATGGGGGAAACCCTATCATTTTCTAGATAAAAAAAAAGAAGAAAGTTTTGTTGTTGAAAGATAAAGAAAGTAATGTTTTACATTAAGGGAGTTTTTGAAATACCGATTTGTAAAAAGGTGGTGAATTTGAAATGAAAAATAATGAATCTTCTTTTATTTTTTTTTAGAAATTTCTCGAGATATTTTATGGTAAAATAGCTAGAAAAAAAATGGATTTTTGAATAATTCTTAGAGTAGGAGAGTAATTTTTATAATCAATAGTGAGGTAATAATGGTCTTTGAAATTGGATTTGGAGTTTGTCAATTTTTTTCTAGCCAGTCTTTCTTGCCCAAAAATCAGTCATTTTTACACATCGGCGGAGATATCAGGGGGAGGGGGAGGGGGCTAAACCTCTCCCAATGTTGGATTAGCCCCCTAAATCATTTTCTGTGTATTTCTTTTGCTTTGAAAAAATTCGCAAATACTCAATTTTCAAGGCATAAATTATCAATATTTGTGATGAACGTCCTTTTTTCAAGCTAATTACTGAAAAAAACTTCAAAAATTATAAAATTTCTACACCAAAATGATGAAATTTTTTCAAACAACAAATTGCGTATTGAAAAACGACTTCATTTAAAAAAATACACCAGTTTTTTAAATATTTGCCCTCGCTTCGCTCGGGTACTGCAGATTAAAATAGGTATATCTATTTTTCAAAAAAGGGCCGAGGATTTCACCTCCATTTCAATCAATAGGCACTAAAATATTAATACAGATTCATTTTTTGAATCTTTTTCCAAACATTTTTTCCCTTGCTTCGCTGGGGTTCGATCTATTTCCAAAAATCCTTTCTCAAAATGATGATACGATATGAACCCCTTTTCCTTTCATCGATTCTTCATATTTCTAAAAGTTCTAATAAAAATTCAGGCCATTTTTTAAGCAATTTTTACTGGGTGGGAAACTTTTGAAAGGGAGAGGATCACTGGCGTAGCCAAAATCGGGGGGGGGGGGGTCAGAACCAGTGGTTTCGGAAGCTTTTTTTGGGGTGGGTGCAAAATGAGGACAAAAACGAAAAAACAAAAGTTTTTGAGGCGGGCGGGGAGGGGAGTGCAAAGAGCCTTTTTTTGCACTTTAGCCTTTAATAGTTTATAAAATTGTAATTTGATTTATGCCCGAGCGAAGCGAGGGCAAAGATTTGAGAAAATTGGATTTTTTAATGTCCAAATAAAGACATTTTTCTCGTAATTATAAATTTTAAAAGGAAACAATGTGAAAATACCGAACGCAGTAAGATAAAATTTTTTGAAAAATTTGGTTTTTATAAATCGAAAATGAAAACTGACCTAATAAAATTGAAAAGAGAAATAATTTTGAGAAAAAATACGAATAAAATCACTTCGCAAGATTTTGATTATTGTAAAACTAAAATCATGGAAGGAAAAAATGCAGTAAGGCCGAGCGTAGCGAGGCCAAAGTTTTTTAAAAAATATCATTTCAGAATTTGTATTTTCCTTCGTTTTGAGCATTTGTGGCTGCTTGGGAAATATTGAGAAATTCGTTTCCACTGGGTGGGAAATTTCTTTCACTGGGTGGGAAAATTCCCAAGACTTATATACTTAAAAAATGGCCTGTAAAAATGTAATGGTAAAAAAATTTTTGAGGATCGAAAATCAACATTTTTTTGTTTTGTGTTTATTTTTCTACCCGGGGCTCAAGCTCTCCCCCTCCCTCCCCCTCCTTGCCTATGTTTTTACAATTTCTCTCCAGCAGTTTTTTTTTTAAATTTTTATTGATTTTGAGAATGAATTTCTTTCTCTCGAAATTAGCATGACCCTTCCTAAAATTCTTCAAAAGTTAGGAAAAATTGTTTTCATGTTGAGTGAGCAAATGAGGATGGTGAAATCAACCTACGTAAATTGAAAGGACCACTTTTGATGATTCCAAACCGCATTTCAATCGTTGAAAGATTATTGGACTGGTGAGGAGTTACAAGGGCCATATTCATGTCACTAACGATGAAATGTTGCCTGTTTATAATTCCGCAGGCGTCATTTTTATGTTTGAAATTGTGAACGTTGTCTTCAGCAATCAACATCAGTTTTCAATTCTGACATCCTCAGCTCTTCTAAAAGTACTGCACTTTTTCGATGTAATTTCATTGAGAAAAAGCTCGACACTAATTTGAATATTTTTATAATGCTTGAAATTCGTAAATTTTCTGTTTATTCGATTCGAATGAAGTTTTTTCGTGGTATCATTCGTATCTGTTTAGGCATTTTTGTATCTATCTCCAAGTCTAAAGTTTAGTTGAACCTTTATCAAATTGAACTGTTCTTTAATCAATTATTAATTAAATATCTGTGAAAGTATTATTTATAATGCTCAATTTTCTGTCGATTTTTGAGAATATTTCTCTCAAAAAAGCTTTAATGAAATTACGGTTTGAAAAAAAATTGACGGCGAGTAGAAAATTTTAAACTCTTTTTTTTCTGGTCAAAATGAACAATATAAGAAAATTTAAAGCTAAAAAAAAATTACTCCTGATTTTATCATTATGATTTTTTTTCTTTCATTTTTCGTGTAGGTATTTGACTACTCTACCAAAAAATATGATTCTAACCTACGTTCCAAAAATTTCAATTTATTTAGCTGAAATTTAAAAACAAAAGTGCGAATAAAATCCTTAAAAAATAAATCCTCGTCGATACGAAAAAAATTAGAAAAAAAATTATTATCAACTCGAATGAAAAAAAAAAAAACAACGTGAAATTAGAGTCCCACGTGGTACGAAAATATTTCAAAAAAACAATCGTTTCGACCAAACTTGACGCTAAAAAACACGTTTAAAACACAAATTCCGAGTATTTCCTATTATCGTACCTTAATGAAAATAAAATATCACTCACCAAGTCGTACATATATTACAAAATGTCAACCCACGAAACACGCGAATCACACAGCCAACAAAATATGCAGTCACAAAGTAAAATGCAACAGCCTCACATCAACCGTGGTGACGCGTTTGGAACAATTTCTCGACGCAGAGAGGCTTTTTGAGATCATGTGGAAGAGTAAAAAGAAAAATTGAAATAAATGTATTTTTCGAAAGTACCACACATACATGCTACATAAACGCGTTATTTAGCACTGGTGGAGCGCGGTGGTTCAACTGATAACATTAGAAAAACTGTGAGGTTACGTGGAAATGTCAGAATGATAACGAGGAGACCGTAAATAGAAGGAAAATATCTTTACCGAATGTACTTATGGTGATGCGATTCGTGAACTTTTAAAAAAATTCGACTGTTTTGTTTCGAATTAGGGCAGCAAGAGGGGGTTGATTTGTTTAGGAAGTTGTGCACTATGTGAGAATCGATTAGGTAATTTAGTTTGACGAGGAAAATTTTAAAAAGTCATTTTGGTGAAAAAAAAAATCAATGGAAGTTTTACGTGGTATCAGAAAATTATCCTTGTAAGTTTCCAGTCTCGAGGGGAAAAAAATATGGTCATTATTTTGATCGTTGTTTTTACACTGTTTTTTTCAAATTGATGTTTTTAAATTGAGATAAGTTTTAAACGTAGAGTACTTTATGGTACTGTTGTTGAACAATTTGCTCGGTTTCAAGGGTCTATTAAGAATTTACTTTTAAGATGTTCTCAAGGTTTATAGAAGCCATTAGAGGATTTGAACTGGCTGTTTGCTTCGAACTGCTTGGATACAGCAGTTTGGTTGCGAATCAGTGAACCTCTATTATATGGATCAACGTTCACAATCACATTTATTGGTGTGTGATGTACTAAAATATCACTGTTCCCATCTTCTATATACATATTTTCCGACGATTATGTTTGTTTTTACCAAGCACCTAGAGCTTTATTAGTGGGGATATTTTTTTTTCAACTATGGGTTGACTTTTCTGCATGGAAAGTTTAATTGCTGTTTGGAGTTTGGCGATTTGCTTCTCCGATTACGTCGACCTAGATATAATGTGTGGTATGCTTTTAGCTATAAATTGTTTTTTATTTGGTCTACTAAAAGCTTAAATTCACAAGCCTTGTCTGCGAACCACATGTTGAGAAATGATTTTAAAAGCATGCTGAGATGTGTCACGATACGAGGATAAAAATCGGTCCGGTATGGTATTTAAATACTCCTCTCGAGTGTGTCCGGATGGAGCGAGGGGGAGGTTGCGAGACTTGACAGTAAACAGTTCAATAATTTTAAATTCACTCGTCTCTCTGTACTTGCGTTATTGTCTGGAATGTAAAGATCTGTGAAGTGTGTGATTTCGAAATGTAAACATCGTGGTGTTTATAAACTCTAGACCAGACCTAATAACGTCAATACGTGTGGAGTAATTTTATACTTCTGGTAGTTCTGGTAGATGTTCTGACAAAATTGGTGGAGTATTTCGATTTTTTTTTCAAATTTAATGAAAATTATTGTACTGGAGTATTTATTTGGGGGGGGGGGGAGACGAATTTTCAAGTTGAGAATTTTAAAGATTTCATTTTGAATCTGATAAAAATTATAACCAGCATTTTTGGGGGGAGGGAGTGGTATAATTTTCTAATTTTTGGATTGAATGGAGGCAAGGATTTCAGAAAGCATGCATGAAATTTCGCATGTCCATTTTTTAAATGAGTTGAAATATGAAAAAAACGGGGCCTGTATGATGAAAAATCGAATAACAACATGGATTTTAAAATAATTTTCCAAAAAAAAAAATAGCTTACAAAAACGGATACAATTTATCAAAAATAAAAAAAAATAAAAAGATGATAAATTATATTAAAAAATGATAAATTTGGCCCCAAAAAAAAACTAATTTATCCAGAAAAATAATAATGGGCCCCCATTTACAAAACTGGTGAAATTTATTCTAAAAAAAATAATATTTATCAAAAAAAAATGATCACGAAATTTGACATAATTTATTACATAGAAATAAAGTATAAGTAGTTGAGGTAGTTGAGTACGTATCAATTTTGCAATAAATATCATCTTTTTGAAATAAATTTTACCAATATTTTGTTAATGAGAATCCATTACTATTTTTTTTTTTTTTTTTTGATAAAATTTATCATTTTATTTTTTTATTTCCACAGTTGCCTCAAATAGTTCATTTGTAATTTCGTTCATGTCCGAGTGATGCCAGACAAAGCGTTGAGAAAATTGAATTTTTAGTAGGTACCTACCCCAAGAATAGATTTCTTCAGGAAAATTCTTGACTTTTGGACACCCCCCCCCTCTAAATACGCTCCACTTGAACCTGTTTTTAATGATCAGTATCAGTTCTCAATCAGAAAATTCGACAGCTCATTTCTGAAAAAATTAACGAAGGAGAAAAATGGTAATGAATTTGTTCTGTTATTCTAAAACATATTTTTTTGTTGGGTAAAAAATCGTAATTATTTTGATGATAAAAGACGTCTAAAAAAACGCACTGAAGTCTCAGAAATTGATACATTGTATACATTATTTTAAGTAAGGTCGTGCTTGTTTACAAACAACTTTTCCATTTTTAATTGATTTGTTTTCTCCACACATGTTACGGACTCGTAATGAGGACTCTCCAATGTATAGCTTATCAAATGCTAGCATTACCATGGCAAGTAATCAAGACTCCAAAAAATTGATTGCCACCTAATTCAAAGTTTAAATTTGTAATATTTTTAAAAAATTTAACTTTTGAAAAAATGAAATTCATCTGGGAAAAAATTGCGCTAGATTTATTGAAAACATTATTCTTTTACTTTTTGAAGTTGAAAGGAATCGATAAATTTTGATAGCAGAAGAATTTGATGGAATGAATTTTTATGGAAATTGAAACGATGCGATGCAGGTCTAAGTAAAATCATGATAAATTCGATGAAATTTTTGAAAAATTGTTCGAATTTTAGCTGAAGTTTGTAGAAATTTATCTTTGTCAGTTTTAGCTAGGAACGAAAAATTCTATCATTAGCAGTATTGGATTTCGATCTAGATTTGTATTTGTCATTTATTTTACTTTTCCATCATTTTTAGGTGTGCCCAACTGTCCATTTATTCTTTTAAGCGTCAATACTTGAGAAAAAATATCAAATTAATTAAGAAATTTTTTGAATTTTCCTACATAGAGAGGTTGAAATATATTTAAAAAATTTTGAAGGTAGAAATCTTGATTAAAAATTGAAAAATAGCTTGATTTTTGGTAGAATTTTCTAAAATATTTTTTTGGTATTGTTACGAGTATGTTGAATTTTTTCGAAAAAAATAGGTACATCATTTTTCAATTCGACTCATTTTATTGAATATCTATACAATCATATTTTTTCATTTGTTTCTCATATCATTACAGTCAGTAATTAACTTTGCAAAATGAGTGGAATTCCTTTGTATTTGAAATTCTCCATTGATGGCTCGAATTCAATTTTCTCCAACGAACGCTAAAATCGCTGGAAATTTTAAAAATTATCCAAAATCACCCCCACATTGACGCACTTCAATAAATCAGGAGCATATTCGTATCGGTTCTCGATCATCACTTCTGCTCCAGGCCGAATATTTGACGTCATATTGCTGCAAGTTTTTTTACAATAAATACACGTTTCTTTTTTTAAAAAAAATATAGGTAAGTTTTACGAATATCACTGGTAGAAATACATGTATAATTAACAATTCGATATTGCAATCTTATTTAAATTATGGGTCATCGGTTATCAAAAATTAATCGTCTACATTTCGAGATTACAAACGTTGGAAATCAAATTGAAATTTACGTATAAACAAATCAAATAACGGCGCGGTAAATTGAGAAAAAAAAACGTGACTCTGTGCGAAGTGCCCTGAAAGAGGGACTTTATTGAAAATTATAATGGGTCAGGTGAGATAAAAATTTCACGACTGGAATTTAATTTCGGTAGTGAAATATGTACGTGGGTATTTGAGATAACGTTTAATTAAGAGGTAACACATGAGACCTAAATGTATTTTTTTTGGGGAAATGATAGTGACTTTTTTAACATAATGCACTCACGACCTACTTTCTATACATACTTATGTTGTGTATAAATTATGATGGTATTTTGAATAATTTTTTTCTTCCAGTTTTAAAGAAATTAGAAAAGTTTTTGAGGAAGCATTAAGGTTTGAAATTACTCACAGTCGTGGTGTTTCGAAACCAGATTTTGAGATTTTATTTCATATTATTTTGTTTGAAAATTTTCGATTTAATTTATCAAACGATCAAATCAAAATTTTCATTTAATAAAGTTCATATTGAACATGCTTTTTTCTACCAGAAAAAAAAATACCGATTATGATTTGTAGATAGATATGCTACAATGTGTTCAATAAATTCCATCAATACTGTTTTTTTATTCAATTTCTGGCATTTAATTTACTTAATTACTCATTTTAATGCTGGTAATAAGCACATTGGTGTTAAATGAAGCATGCGGAAAATAATCCTACGTGATGTACGTATTGTACCTACCTACATCATTATTCTAATTTCTATTTTTTTTGTTGAAATTAATTCCCGATGTATTTATCTATACCCACTATTTATCGGTCATTTAAAAGCCTAATTATCTTTTGAATTTAAAATTAAGTAAATGCTCGTGTATGCGGTAATATCATAACTTCATATTCAGTTTACGTACTTACGTGTAGTCAATTTTTATTATTGCTTTAGAATAATTAAAATAATTCTCGTTTTCATGTGTGAATATTTCAAAATAACGTGGATGGTGCTTATTATCAAAATATAATGCAAAGACCATGTTTTTATCGCAGGAAAAGAATGACATCAGTAAAGAGAGGAGGGGAAGGGGGGCTATTCCATGCTAAAACACGACAAACATGAAATCGGGTCTTCTAATTTTGCTCAATTTTTTTTACGAGTTTCCTTTGGTGATCTATTCGCAAAACCACGATCATTTGTTTTCCTAACCCTAAACGGGGCGGGGAGGTGGGCCTCCATGTTTTTATGTAATAACGATTTTTAGCGAAATTTCCCAACTTATTAGAAGGCTCATATATCGAGATAGGTTGTACTTAAAGGAAACTGTTTGCGGGGTCTGAAAGAAAATTATTTGGGTAATTTTTAAAAGCTCAAAGTTGAACTTTGGTGGTGAAAGGTCAACTTTCAAGATGAGAACAATGACATTATTTTATAGTGATTTTGCAAAATAATATCAGTCGAATTTCAAGTTTCAGATGATGAACAACCAATTGCATAATGGAGGGAAGGGTACAAAAATTTTCGTAGCATCAATTTTATGTAGAATTATATGCTGTTTAAAATTTTATGGAATTAATTTTTCCAAAAAAAAAAAAAAAACACGACAGAGGCGAGAAAAATTGGTTTCTGCAAGTTGAATAGGACACCTTCCTGAGCAAGTTGGCATAGAATTTTTTCCCTTTATCAAATTTGAATTCGGTTTTTAAATGAGCCAATCTGACTCGACTGCTACTGATTTTGATGATTTTTTGAAATGTTGATGAGTTTTGTGATTTTTGTAATTTTTTTTCTGATTTTGATGAGTTTTTAAAATTAGCACTGATTTGGATAACCAAAGAAGGGACTTGATCGTTTTGTGAAATTGTTTTTCATTCCATTTCCACTTTTTTAAAAAATTCACTTTTCACTCATTTTGTTTTTAATGTTTTTAAAACTTTTTTTCGGAGGGAGATTTAGTGGATTTGCTTGAATTTCCTTAGTTGCCATAAATTAGTGAAAGAAAAAAAATAGAAAAATTTAAAATTATTTCTCTTCTCTTATTCATATAAAATACGATCAAATCTTAAAATAATTAATATTAATTAATTGATTAACATTTCTCGTTTAGATTATTTTTTTAATTTTTCGTCAAATAAATCATAGAAACTTTTCAAAATGATATACAATTTGCGAAAAAAAAACACCCTGGGCCTGGGCTACTTACAAAAAAAAAAAAAAAAAAATGAAAATTATCGGAATAACTGTTTTTATTTAGTAAAGTGTTGTCAGCAGGTCAGCCCTAGGTTTCCTTACAATTCACGAACTAGAGTGATGGTTACTAAGGAATTGTCTTTTTTTTTTCAAAATTCAAAAAATTATCTCAGAAAGCCCGAATTTTTGTTTTTTATTTTTATACGACTGGTCGAAAATTTTTCATTTTCTTAAGAAAAGTATGAGTTAGCTTTCTCCTTTTTTTAATGATATTAGTTTGGTAAATTTTTTCATTTTCACTCCCCAGGTTTTCGACCTCTTTTTGGTTCAGTTCTTATCACAAACACTGTTTAACGTTTTTCTACTCAATTTTCTTCAAAATTTCCCGAAATTCAAACTTTCTAACTCAATTTACTTTCAAAAATGATTTTGATGCATTGAAAATTTTCTTGAAAAATAATATTTAATTCTGTAAAAATTTTAAAAATTGTAATCGGAGAGCTTTTTTAGTCAAAACCAATCTCTAATGAATTTGAAATTGGAAAAATTTTTGAAAAAATGTGAAATTTGTAAAAAGGAGCTAGAAAATTTTATGAATTAGTTGAGCTTTTGGGACAACCAAAAAAATAATTGGGAATTTTACAGGAAATTAAGTTGAAAAAATTTGTTTTCTACCCATTAATACTGATTTATACTTTTTGTAATAAAGTTTTGCAACATTTCTGACTCTTTTTCGGATTTTTTTCAAGTCTTTTCTTCTAGTTGATTTTATCTGATTTTCTCATAAAGTTGTTTGAATTCTTTTGCAATGATATTTTAGTATGTATCGTTGAAAATTTATGAAATGGCAATGACACCATTTTTAATTAAATTAGATCAAAACTGATTTAAATTTAAAACTTTATTTTTTAACATTTAAAGCATTTTAATATTTTTCTATCTTATTCAATAACAGAGCTCTTCTCGAATTTTTCGAACGTCTCCAAAATAATTAGGAAATGCAAATACTATGAGTCGTGATTCCTTTGAGAATCAAATGGAAAAAAAATGAAAAAAAGTGATTAAATTTTGAAAGTTTTTATTTATAATGCGTTTCAAAAGAAAAAAGTATTTCTTTGAAATCAATTCAAGCTTGAAAAAAATAAAATTACGATTAAATTAAAGAGGAAAAACAATCACGATATGGAAATTGGAGTAAAAACCGTATTTGTCCGAATGCCAAATTAGGTATGTAAAACATCAATTGCATATGTTCGGAGATTAAAAATACAAAATCGATAAAATAAATTCATATAAATAAAAAAATTGTACCAATTAAAAAATAACTGCATCCGATTCCATTTCTTTTTTATTTGGCATTTTTCGTCTTAATTAGGTATTTGAGATTTCATGAGTGAATGATGAACAGTTGTCGTGGCATATTTAAATGCAATATTACATTTATAATATATAAATAAAAAATAAAAGTAAAGTATTAAATTAAAAAAAAAAAGAAAAGAGTTGAGAATTGTTTTTATGGCGCTTTTACAAACTGACTAGTTGAGTTACACATAAGATTCGCCTAAAGTTACTAAAGTAATTGGAGAAGAGTCTGTATTATTTACATTATATTTTAATTCTTCGTTAGGAGCTTTGGGACATTGTCCTACGATCTTCGTGTTATTGCTTTTTTCTACGGTGAGAATTATCTGTTTATCGGTTTCTTTGCAAAGTACTGGGTTACCTGTAAAAATGAATAACGATTTTAGGGAAAAAAATTTCGTATTTGATTTAAATTTTCAAGTATTTGCTGAAATACGTACCTTCGAGAAAAACGTACAAGGTAGCGTTGACTCCGGGCTCATAAATGCATCTATTATCGCCGACAAAATCTGGTTTCACTGTCTCAATCAAATTATTTTGCAAATGCAGGAAGCAAACGATGGAGAAAATTTTATTCAACTCAGTTATCCTATTATGAGCCGCGTAAAAGTATCCCAACGATGGTAAACGAGCCTGCAAAAGAGATATGACGTTAGGTATGGTCGTGGAAATACCTATAGGCGGAGTTGATGGCTATCGAGGCCAATGGACGGTTTAATTGTAAAAAAAGAATGGCCGAAGATGGAAAAATACATTGGCCAGGGTATATAATTACTTTGGATGTATCTTCCAAGGTATGTAAGAGGTTATGCGTTACGTCCAGAATCCTCAGCTTGGTTAAATTGTTCAGGAAGAAGGCCGGAATAGTTTGTAATAAGTTGTAACTGATGTTCAAACGTTGTAAATTTTCGATTTCTCCAATCGATCCTTCCAGTGTTCGTAATTCGTTAAACTCCAGTCTCAATTCTTCTATTGAAATGTTCAACGGAGATGAATCTGTCTGCAAGTGGTAATAAAGATAGATAGGTAATTTTCTTGGGCGAAGAATAGGAAGGGGTGAATTTAAAAAATACTTACTTCGAGTTTTCCGACGAATTTCTCAATTTTATTGTGACACAGTTCGACGATCTGTAATTTCTGTAGACCTCGAATTTCCTCCAGAGAAAACTCGGTTAATTTATTATTGGTCAAATTTAAATACTGTAAGGATACCAGGGATACGAGAGATCTGTTTAAATTGCGTATTTCGTTATTGGATAAATTCAGCTTGGTCATTCCAACGCAGTTTTCGAATTCTTGTCCGGAGAGCTGAAAAAATATTAGATTTGAATTAAAGACGGAAAATATGATTTGAAAATGGGAGAAAAGATTTGATTGAGGAGGAGGGGCAGAAATGCATTTTTTACCTGTCTGATTTGCGAAAGGTGGGCCCTAAATTCAGCATGCTAAAATTGCATGCCATTGATGATGATTTAAGTGCAATGAAAATTTTGCTAAAATGCTAATTCTTGGTCTTTTTTTTGTAAGTGCATGAAAAGAAGGATGGATGGTGAAAAAATGTTCTGATAAATTTTGTCCGAAATTTTGTAAAATAGTTTATTTTTAGAAAGAGACCTACGAAATTTTTTGAGCCCTTCAACCCTCAGAGGAACGAAACGAAATTAGGGAACCTCAAAACTTCAAAAGTTAAGACCGTTTTCGAACGCTGGCTGTCATTTGCTGAAGTCCTTGATTACCCTTGATAAAATTCAGTTTCAGTTTCTAAACCTTCCTAAATCATATGATTTTACCTTCTACCTACTACGATTGGGCAGAAAAGTTGCTCATTGCAAATTTGATAGATTTTTCATTTATACTAAATTCAAACTGCTTTTTTGAACACCTCAAAATCGAGACTAATTTAATAAGCCCCTCACCTCCCTCCCTCTGTACCAGTTTTGTTTCAAAGCAAAGGCTTTTAAATCATGAATATGTTTTCCACAATGCTGAAGCAATTTCAGTAAATTGAAAAATGAAAACCATCAATATTTCGGTAATTTTTTGACATGTTTTCCAGTAATTCTGGCATTTTTAAATGCAAAACGAAAAAATATGCTCCACTTTTTTGTTCTAATTTTTGAAATTTCTAAGCTAATAATTTCAATTGTTGATATTTTTGTAATTTTTTCAACAAAAATTTATTGATTGGTCTAAATTTTTCATTTTTTTTTTTCAAATCTCACCAAATGTTGGTGAATGGTTTTGCGAATTTGATTCCTAAGTAAATTATAATCTTGATAATTTGGAGTCTTGGAATGAACTATCAAGACTATTAAATTCATGTTGAAATTTTATGGCACTGCTTTCAGCTGAATTTCCATCCACTTGATTTTCATAAAATTCCAGTTATTTGTCAAGGAGCTTGAAAAGTATCCAAAAATTTTTGGATTTTTTTTGTTGCGGTGTTGACGACTGAAATTTTTTATGTAAATTATTGTCACGGTGGGAAATGCCCAGGCTGCTTGGTGGTAACACTGAGCTAGCCGGAATGGTTCGAGGTGATGTGCGAGATCGCCTCTCGCACATCACCTGCAGTTTGTTCTTGTTGTTCTCCGGATAATGTGTTAATTTAAATACAGTGTAACGTGCAAATGAACTAGCTTTTATTTCACAGCCTTCGTCCACTCCCTAATGTAGATTAGGTGCCTCTTCTCTCCTTGAGTTAGGCCGGGGTCCGCGATCCCCTCAACCGCGAGTAAAACTTTAGCTGGTGTGAAAAGTGGTGTGTTTCTCAAGACCAAGATATTTATATCTTCAACACAATCAAGGTTAAAACCTCCCTTTCATTATAAAAATTGAAATAAAATTAGCAGTTCGAAAAAGTCATCAAAAATTATTCCATTAAACCAAAATAATACTTTTGAATCCGATTTTTGCGGTGTTTGAGGAAATCATTTGAATTTGGAAAAAATCGAATTTCAAATTCTCGATCATCTGCGATTTTTCAACCCCCTCCCCTCCCCCCGTAGTGAACAAAAGTGCTTTCAATTTCAAATTCAGTGATTCTGGGAGGTGTAGAAACTCAAATATTTTTTAGGGCAAAAGGTTGACCCTGGTTTCCAGTAGGAGAGCAAAACAACTTATCGAAAATGACGCCATTTCTCCTAGTCAAGGGCACACCCAAGTCAAGAAGCTCGAGCTCCTTGTGGGTGCGATTATGCTCCTAGTTCCCATCCTTTTTTGAAGTGGGGAAAGAAATTCAATTTTTTAAGTGATCTTTCCCTCTCAAAATAAACCACTCAGCCAATTTCCAAAATTCACGATGATTTTTTATTTCGATCCATTTTACGAACATGAAAATGAACTACGCCAATAAATTTCTAAAAATTTGCATCCTAATGTCGAAATTTTTAGCATTTTGTCAAAAAATCAAAAAATAGATGTGAGTTTTGCAGATTTTTAGGAATCGTGCCAATTTTGCACTTTTTAAAACCAATTTTGGCAGAATTTGAGGTAAAATTCTTTGCATTAAAGTACTGTTTGTTGCTGATGAGTTTTTAGTAACCTATCAACTCGAGAAAATTGTTTTTTCATTTAAATTGTTTTTGAAAAAAGTAAAAGTAAAATGTTTCTTGGAATTTCGAAATTAGGTAAAATCCCAATAGCAATGGAAAATCGCATTGAAAATTATTCTAAATGCCTGATTTTTGCCTAAATTCAATTTTCCAGGCGTTAAAATGGTTAGAAATAATTGCCCCAATGGTTTTAAACTTTTTCAACGCCACGAGCACTTGAACTAATCAGCGGTTAATTAAACTGCCAAAAATACAAGACGAGTGCAATCAGAAGCTTGTTATAAAGTATTTGTCAACGATAACAGAGGATATTAACCTTTTTTTTTTCAGTGAACGAGGCGGACACGGCGGGGGTATAATTGATATGAAATACATTCTAGTTTTAATGAATCGTGTGTGTAATTTTGTATGTAAGTACATTAGTTATTAATTCGCACTTATCGATTGTGTATGCGCGCATTATGTGTACGATTTGTGCATATACGTATACCGAATGTATTCTCGTATTCGTACATATACGATGGTGATGGTATTATCAATACTTCATACGTTATGTATTATCAAGGTGATATATTACGCAACGCGGAGAGGTAACGTCGTCGTATCTTTTCCTCTTTTCTGTTGTATGTGGCCGTATTTTATCACATTTAAGACTTTTGAACAAACTTACTTTGTACAGTTCAATGTATTGTCAAGGTTTTCTCAAAGATTAGTTTCGTATGAATTGTTTACCTCATCCTCGATCCAAGGAAAGAGGAAAATTCTGCTATGCCAGGCAGATAAACCCACGAAAATTTTTAAATATTGGCAAAGCTTTCCAAGTTAAGATTGTGTGATGAAAATGATAACGAACGAGACTGGGGGAGGTAAGTAGGTAAACAGCAGAATCTCAAGTTGCACGCAATTTTTTTTAGTGTACCTTCTGAATGATTTTGATGCAAATGGAATTTTTAGACGAATCAAGTCCAAATTTTTCCAAATTATTTTAGTTGAATTTTTTTCAAAGCTGTGATCAATTTTTAAATCATTTTTCCATCAGTAAAATTTTTCTGAATTCAAATTTTCTCAAAATTTTGCTTATTTTGATTTTTTAAAATTTTTTCTTTCCTTATTTTAAGTAGTTTTTTAAATTTCTTCTAGTTATTTATTGAGTTGGAAAAATTATTGAAAAACAAGAATGATTCAAAAAAAATAAAATTTGATGAATTTTCTGTTAAAAAAGCTTAATGGTTGAAAAAAATTGAAGAAAAATTTTAAAATTAATGCAGTTGAAAAAATTTCAATTGAATCAAAATTGGAACAATTTTTAACATCAACATTTTCTATTGTAAAATTTTTTTGAATTCAATTTTTCTTAAAATATTTTCATTTTTTTTCTCTTCATATTTAAAAACTATTTTCCACTCCAATTTTTCCAACTATTTCAAACTTCTTCTCAAATTTTTTTCAAATGGATTCTTAAAAAATTTCAGCTTCGTGTTTCTTAAAACTTCTCAGAAATTAAAAAAAAAAATCAAAATAGGACAAATTTTGAAAAAAATTTAGAATCAAAGAAAATGAAAAAATCCAAGAATTGAAAAAATTTATACTCGAATCGTCAAATTCCCATTTACTTACACGAAGATTATTCAAAAGCTAGGTCGATCGAGCTATGCAAAATGTTTAACACCAACCTTGTTTATTTGATTATTCGCCATGTCGAGTTCAGACATTCGGTTTAATTTTCTAAATACATTATTTAAATTGGATATTCTATTCATGGCTCCGTTGAATATATTCAAACGTGTGAGGTTCTTGAATGAATCTGGTAAGCTGGTGAGTTTATTGGAGGATACGTCCAACCAGGCCAGCATCGTGTTCACTTTGTAATCTGGCACTTGTTCGGCTAACGAAACGATGTTGTTGTTTTTCGCAATTATCAACTTCAAGTTGAAATTATTCCTGTAAAAATTCATCGAGAATAGGATGAAAATACGAGCTATAGTAAACAAAAGGTATTACGTATGGCGAAATTTTTGACAGCGTATCAGCCAACAATTGAATGTTTCAACGGTTGCATTACATTGGCCATTATTTAGATATTGCAGCTTATCATATTGGAATATTATTGTGCATAGTTTACGTAAAACTATCTCATCGTCGAGTCATAAAAAAGAAAACCATTCCTATGTACTTTGATCGACAGAATGTTTTCACTTTTTATAATATAGTTTGGAGTAGGTTGCGGTAGGTGAATGAAGAATGATGTCTGCTGCTTCACCGTTTGGTTTTTCAACAATGCAACAGAAATGCATATTAAGAGAGGGGGAAAATTTTAAGTTTTGACGAAAATTTGTGAGATTTTTTTTTTTTAATATGAGACGTCCCAATTTCTGTCATTTTAAAATTTAAGTGGTTCCTCTTCCTGAAGATTTTGGTTGATGTAGAATTTTCTCTCCTTTTTTGTCCTTTACAAGAGGGTTAAAAAAGTGTAAATCGTAAATTTGAAAATTTTTTCATTTTTACTGTTAATTTAAATTGATCATTTAAACCCATCAAAATCAAGCCAACGATTTTTTTGTCACTTAGAATAATTTTTGATCGAATTTTTCAAAAAAAAAAAGTATGGCAGTGTTGTTTATTGAATTTGAAATTGTGCAATGACCATAAAATCACTGATGGTAACCCTGCTATAAAAGAATTGAAAAAAATTAGTTTGAATTTATTTCCGATGACAAAAAAATGTAGTCGAAGTGGTAGCTATTTGAAGAGTGAAGGAAGGAATTTCGTCTGTTTTCAATTTTTTTCCTGATTTTTTCTAATTCAGAATTCAAAAAATAACAGTTTTCTCATGGAAACAGACTGTTTCAGAAAAAATTGAGTAGGTATTTAAAAATTTTTCCAAATTGAACTCAATTTCAACTATCGAACTGTAATTTTGGCATTTCAAGGAGGAAGCCACATTTCTGAAAATAAATCTTCAAATTATAACGTTTCCTCCCCCCCCCCCCAAAAAAAAAAAAAAAAATTGGAAATTTTCATTCAAATCTTTACCAACCTTAAAGTATGATTTAAAGTTGTAATATTGTTATCTTCCAGCATTATGCTCTGCAGAGTATCGGGAAACGTTCCATTCTCAATAACTGATAAATTACTTTCACGTATGACCAAATTCTTAAGTTTTCTCAAGCTCTGGAAACCAATTGCAGGAATGAAAAGTTAATGGGAATGCGATTACTAGTGCAATATGGAGGTATTTATAATACCTTACTTTGAAATCAGACGGAGATACTGTTTTAATCGATGTTCTACCGATGTTGAGGAACTGAATATTTGGCAGGTGGTCGAATATAGATCCTGGAAATTGATTGATTTTACTGTTCTCCAGCACTAGATGGGTCACTGTGTTGGTGCCATCGAAAGTGGAGTTCGGTAATTCCCTGAAAAAAATGAAAAAATAGGTAATTTTATTTCTGTGTGAACGAAGAATATCTATTTTCGAATTGAATATTTTATTAAATTATAAAATTTTATCTAAGTACATAATTTTTTGATTTCGAATGCAATTTTGCCATCAATGAAAGGAGATCTTGCTCTAAATACATTACCTCGAAACGCTAAAAAAATTGAGAAAAATGTTTAAAACTTCAATTTTTATCAACGATTATAATTTTCTTCAAAATTTAATTTATTCAAATTTTCTAAAATTTCTTCCCTTTTCTTTTTACAAAAAGATACATAGCATCATCATGGGCAAACTGTGATCACCATATTGAAAGGGTCACGAGGGCAAAAAATTAAAAATTCCCAAACTAGATAGATATTTTTACTCAAAGTATGATTTTCCTCCAACTTGATACAAAAAATTTCTAAAAAATGCCAACACTTCCAAAATATTTCCGACTCAAATTTAATTCATTTTTCGGGGGTGGTAAGTCACTCCCTCTGCCCCTTTCCACCCCTCTCTCAATTAACCTGGCTGCAAATATTTCATCAAAACCATCATCATTTTTTCGTCCCCTTGCTTCATAAAAAAATAATTCACCTTGAGGGAGTAAAGAAAGGAAAATTCTAGAATTTTGATCCGAAAAGTGGATTTTTTAAAGTGGGATTTGATTCTGAAATATCTAGGTACTAATTTTTCCCAATTTTTTCAACTCAAAACGAAAATTTTCCATTAAAAGACCTTCAAACTCAAAACATTCTAATTCAACTCCAACTATTTTCACTAATAGCGTAACTTTGCCGAGCCAGGAGTTACCTCTCCTCCCTCCCAGTGTTTGGAAATTTTATTTTCTATTTCCAATCGTGTTCCATTCAAATTTCATAGTCAGAATTTCGAAATTCTCTTCATTTTTGCACTTTTCAAAATCCATAAAGAGGAAAAAATTTACCAAAATTAGCTTGTGAGTGAGTGGGAAGGGATGAGGAACGGAAAAATAAAAATTCTACTTGAAATTTACTTTTTTCTGTTTTTTTTTTTTTTATTTATTTATTTGAAGCAGATTTTCTTCAATTAAATTGTTTACCTGGTTTGCATATTCATTAAAATCAGATTGAACTGATGGATTAGTTCATTTCAAAAAATTAGTTTGAAAATATCTATATTTTTTCTAATTATTAAATTCATGAATAATTTTTTCTTTTCTTTTTGCCAATTATCAACCGAAATGAAAATTATTTTACTTTGAATTTCCGTCACACGAGAGCATATTATTTTTAGGTGGGAAATTCCTTCATTATTATATGATTTTTTTATGAGTCTCCTACGGTCTTACGATATCAATTAAGATTTTAACAATGTTTTTACGAATTTAACGTTGGTACATGAATCTTTTTCAATTTTTCGTTCAATTTTAGACATTCGAACAGATTACATCGATTCCGTGATGTCTGACTCGAGTAATTTTCACGAGATTAAATTCTTTCTTCATATTCTTAAACCAAACACGCTACGAGATTGGTTGGAGTTTGATCACAGCGCGATGCCTAGACACGGACTAAGTACCTATACTAAGTATTGATGGCCTTTAGAAAATTTACATTATAAGAGCGTATAATTTTCGGCTTTACTGATTATCTCTATCTGAAGACAAAGTTCACGTGACACCTGGCTCACGAGATAAAACGCACATTACACGAAAACATTCGACATTCGTGCGAGTAAAAGTACCTACTGAAAAAAAGAGACGTGCTCGCACTTACGTCATTACATTATGCCGTAAGAAAATCCACCCGATGGAGGATCTAATATCGCTGAACTTGTTTTTTTTCATGTCTTCCAAATTCGAGTACTCGATGACCAAATGGATTTCGGAATGATTATCGAATTTATTTTGCAATACGGTGATAATCTGCGAGAAGGAGTTCATCTTTTGGCACGCCACATTTATCCAAGGCCTTTGCGAGTCTTGTGTGGTCGCGTGGTAATCGCACGTGCATGGAGATATGTCTTTTCGCACAGCACATGGTATCTTAATCGAGTCGCTAGTGTTGGCTCCCAGATCATCGATGCTGTCGCTGATTACCTCGTACGTGAAAAAGCATAGCAATACATACCAACTTCGAAACGATAATAACATATTGAATTAGGAAATTTAATTTTAACCGATTAAAATGTCATGAAAACTAAAAAAAAAATGAATACTGTTGTGAACAAAAATTAGAAACTCGAGCTTAGCTTATAACGTGTCAAAATTTTAAGCCATAAAATTTTTGATAACATTAAAACAGAAGTTGGTATGTTGCTTCCCGGTCGATCATTTCTTGGCTGTAGAACGAATATCTGAAACAGAAATCGATAGCAACGATTAAAACTCGGTGAAAAATTAGCATTTTCGAACAATTTTTTTTTTCAATTTTTCAATTTTTTTTTTCAAATTAGGAAGTAGGAGGTTGAGGGGTGTAAGATTTCAAAACTATGTACAAATTCAAACTTAGCTCCCTTAAATAAATTACGAACCACCTGAAAAATCAGTGAAATTTCGCTAAAAAGTCAGTAAAATATCTGAAATTATCTGAAAAATTAGTGAAATTCTCTGATAAGTCAGTGAAAACTTTTAAAGTTCTGCGAAAATCCGCTGATGAAAATCAAAAAAATTTTGATTTTTTTCAAAGCTGCAATTCCAGATTTTTTTTTACTGATTTATAATGAAAGAGTAGCCAGAGCAAGGTTGACTCTAGTGCAATTATTTTTCCAACTTCACTATCTGGCCCCCTCAATAATTTTTTCAGTTCGTCTGCATAACATATACTGAGTCCTTTTTTTTTTTTTGGAAATCGAGCGAGTACTCTCATTTATAAATCAGCGAAAATTATCGAAAATCATTGAGTAACAGTCAGAATTGCAGCACAGGAGAAAATCGTTGAAAAAATTTTCACTGAAAACAAATCAGTGAGAAAAATGACTGGAAAATCGGTGAAAATTCACTGAAAAGTAAATAAAATTCATTAATTTTGCTGAAACATCAGTGAAAATCTTTGAAAATTAGTGAATTTTGCTGATTTTTCTTGTGTTGCTATTCTGACTGTTCATCGGTGACTTTTCACTGATTCAGAATGAGAAAGTAAGGATTATTGAATGAGGTTTTCACACGATCAAATGATAAACGAAAATTGAAAACTTGGAAACATAATTTCTAAAAGAAGTTTGAAAAAATCTACTTGAAGAAGTTTTTACATAAGATCAGTTGGAAATTCTCTCTCGTCTCTAAAATTAAGGACTCAAAGTGAAAGAAAAAATTGATCAATTTTTTCAAACGACTTTTCTTTTCGAAATTGATCCAATCATAGATGAAAACATACTTGAATCTACATATATTTCGTTGAAAATATCAATATCAGTACCTATTTATTATATTCAAGTGCAACAATTTTTCTATCATTCATTTTGTATTTCATGAAAAAACAGATTTGTCCTTATCTGGGCTTCATTTAAAATTTTTTTTTGAGAGTTTGAGTGCATTCTTATCACCTATGCAAAAAATGAATTTCATTTGAATACGAAATGAGCATAATACCCCCTTTCTTCACCACCACAGAAATTGTCCCAAACGAAACCATTTTTTTTTTCACTTCCTAGTTTTATTTGTAAGCCAAATTGAGCAACATAGAAAAATTATTTTCAAATAAAAAATCAATCAATGCATAGATTTGAAAATTTTCTTAGTCTGTTTTGGATTGCCTAGATGAGAAATAGCGGTAAACTCAGTATCGAAAGCTGGAATTTCCACCGAAATTTCGATCTGTCATCGGTATTTCCACCGAAATTTCGTACATGTGACGTATGTATTTCTACAATTATGTAATACGCCAATCCGCATGAAAATATGTTAATGTAATTTCTCAGGCTCTTTTTTAAACACGCTTTTTTTATGAACCCAGGGTCAAATTAGATCAAACTGCGTCATCTTCAAACCGCCATGTGTTTTCTAAATAGCATGCTCTGCACTTGCAAACCCATCTACGCGCATATTAGAACTATTAAAAGGCGCCAGTCGAGTCGAAAATAATAAACGAATAACTTACTACTATGCAGATCAACACGTATCCCTTTTTACGTCACGAAAAACAATTTGGTATAATGAATTTTACCGAAAGAAATTTGAATTTACTAGGCAAGTCGAATCGAGCAAACATCGGATTCAACAAAAAAAAGATCTGAAATGGAATTCTTTTTATAGAAGAACCATTAATGCACATTTCATCGAAGGAAACGTGTGAAGTAAAGAGTAAAGATTTTTTTGAAACGTTCCGAAATGACGTATTAATTACATAAAAAAGATTATGTATAAGCTTTAAATTATCAGCATCCAATTACGGCTTTTACCTAGTGATATTAAATCATTGATCATTTCGTATTCTTGTGTTTGTATAGTTTATGAAAAATTATGTATTTTCAAAGACAGAAACGAGAAGGGACGTAGAGTTAATATTAGCTACGAATTGATAAGTGACTTCATATCGTCGTAAACTTGTAATGTGGTATCATTCCATACACGCCTGATGCCCATTATTTGATTTACAATAATTACAGATGTAAACGTACGTATTTATTTTTCACTCGAAATTTAAATCTGGGATGTGAGAAATAAGCTCGTGTTTATTTTTGAAATTTTTGGACGAAAAAGGATATGTACAAATTTTTTCGTTTCTTTGATGATCAAAAACATAGGCCTCCATTTTATTCAATTTTTTTTTCTTCGTCATCAACGCTGATGGATGATTCTGATCTATTTTTTGAGCTGATTTCAAAATTTCAAATGTGTTGATTATTCGAATTTTTTTGTTGAGAATTTAATTTTTTTGATCCATATTTTTTTCGACACCTAAAGACAATTTTTCTCTTTTGAAAAAAAGGGCCTTATAAAAAAAATAATACTTGAAATGTAGAATATAAAATTTTCTTTCTGTAGAGTGAAATTATGTATGTAGGTAAGTACATAGTTCTTTCCTCCGAAGCTCAGTTTTCGAGATATTTTTATTTCAAGTTCAAAGATTGAATTTTATATTTTATTGAAAATATTTCGAAAATTAAGCCTCTTGGTAAAAAACCAATTGGACTTTACAGAAAGAGAATTTCACACCCTAATTCATATTCTTTTCAACTTTTTTTTAAAAAATTTGATTTCCCTCAAAAGCTGGCAATTCAAAAATTTTTTTCTACTTGAACAATTCTGATTGATGATTCTGACCTACTTTTTAGTGTTAATTTCAAATATGATTTCAATTTTTTTCCATCTTGTCAGGATTTCTTCCTTTTTGAATTTTTTGTTGAAATTTTTTACCTCTTCGAATCGATTTTATGAGCATAGAAAGGTCCTTTGAAAGAAATGCATGGAAGATGAATTGAAGAGTGTGATATTTCTCGCGAATAGAGTTCAATTTCACAAGTTAGCAAATTCTAATGCCAAAATTCTGATTCTAGACATTTAATCTCGCTCAATCCTGGCTTTCAAAGTTTGCTTTGAGACGGTGGAAGGGGGAGGGTCAAAAAATCTGATTTTTTGAGAGCAATAAGCACGAGCATTAAAAAAAAGAATGAATTTTTTAAAATCCAATATTATAGAAAATTTTACGGCGAATTGAATGCCGCAAACTGCAGACCTCTATTTTTTCTTTTTTGAAAAAATGTTACAGCTCATTCTTTCCAAAATGTGGAAATTCCTAATTGCGGTAATGTCCCGTATTTATAACGTAATTACGGTAATTTTACCGTATTTACAACGCAATTACGATGATTTTACCGTATTTACAACGTAATTACGGCAATTTCACCGTATTTATAACGTAATTACGGTAATTGTCCCGTATTTACAAAGTAACTACAATAATTATCCCGTATTTACAACTTAATTTCGGTAATTGTCCCGTATTTACAACGTAATTACGGGATCTGTGGTTTGCGCCATTCGATTCGCTGTGAAATTTTCTATAAAATTATGCGAGAAAAAATTGAATTTTTTTCTCATGTTCATGCTTATTGCTCTTGCTCTGGAAAAATCGTATGTATTTTTCGACACCCCTTCCTCTCAAAAAGCAAACTTTGGTCAAAAAATTATTTTTCCCTTCATTAGTCATATGAAAGCAACTTTTTGGCAATCGGAACCCAGACACAAAAATCCTGTCGACTTGTGTTTTTGTTGATTTTTTTTTTTTAACCGAAGCTTTTTTTTAAAAAAAATCATCATCCCTTCTCCAAATTTCCAACTCGGGCCTAATTTTTCCTTGGAAAAAGAGAGAAATTGTCTGCTGTTCGGTGCAGCATTATATTTTTTCAACTTTTTAATGCGATACCAGTGTTTTTAAAATCTATTTTAACTTTTGACTGAAATAACTCAAAAGCTTAGTTTTACCATCGTACTTCACAGAAAGGAAATTTCACTTTCTACATTTTTTTATTTTTTTAAAAGCACAATTCCTTTGCGCAAAAAATTGACTTCAAATGTTAAAAATTATCAAAAAATGTAAAAAAAATTCAAATTGAAAAATTTTAACGTTCGATAATTTTTTCACTTTCTTCTCTTGATCAGTGCAAAAATACCTTTTAGTACTATTAAAATTATCCATTTAATTTTCAGACAGCATTTTTTGTGTTATGTGCGTTATGTATTTTAGTAAAAAAAAAAAAAGTTTAAATCGAAAAGTATTTTACCAGTTGTGCACCGTGCGGCTCCACGCCTCCTGGTAAAAGATTTATAAATGGGGTCGAGGGGGAGGATAGTCGTTAATTAAAACGCACATCTATAGAAGTTCTCAATTGTACTAAATTAGGCAAACGAGTGACCAATAAATTAATTTATGAAAAGTTTGAAAAAATTACTAGCTGTGTTTTGGCGCTTGGCATAATTATAATACGAAAACCATACATCCACGAATTTCATATCTTTGTATTCCAATTGATTCCAATTTATTAATGAACTTTCTCCGGGTATCTGTGGATTTTTTTCGGTCAAATGGTTCGGCAGATCAACGTCGAGTTCGACGATGTCGATTGATTGAAAATTTATTATTGTTTTAATCGATATGTTCACATTGCCACCCCCTCTTTCTATCGCTAACAACGTGTAAATTGTTAATAAAACTGGCACCGTTGAGACAAGTGTAAGATGATACTCATTCTAAAGATCGATTATGCGTGATGACCTTTGATTAGTGGATTTAACACCGAAACGGCCACAAACACGAGATACCTTGTTACATTCCAGTGACGTAAGCTACACATATAGGTATACAAAATTTCCTACGTACGTAATTGAAATTATCGCTTACATTGTAATTGAACGAATGTGTGTGCGAAGTGGAGCCAGTCGTGTAGCAGAGACAAAGTTACACGAGCCTTTTTTTTCCTTTTCGTCAGAGGGTAGGCAGGTGGAAATGACACCTTGGCTGAATAAGGGATATGTAGGTAGGTTTATAAAACAGATGATTACGTACATGTGTGTGTATCAAATTGCAAAACAATTTCGTATTCTGAGCTTCGGAACGGTGTAGGCAGTTCAGTCTTTAACTAACGTTAATTGAGGTTAAATAATTGTTCACGTGCCCACTGGGTAATTTCGTTATTCTCTTCAAACGTTAGCGCGCGAATGATTACAAAAAGATTCTTCTCGAGGTAGTCCCGATGAGCGGAATTTCGAGATATTGTTTTATAAAGGTATTCTTTCGAGTTGGAAGAAATCAGCGAAGTTGAATGAGAAAGAGTAATTTAAAATCGATGAAATTATTCTGGTCTTCAAAAAAATGGGATTTTTGAATTCGAAGACAGAAGAAAATGAAAGTAGTGATCATTTCATTGAAAGTATAATCTGGGTCGATTTCAGAGAAAGATTTTGAATTAGATATTAGGGTGGAGTGAAAAAAAAAAACCATATCTTGGATTTCGACCAAATTTGGTGGGGTGGTTTACTTTGAGTGGGAGACCTCCCAAAAAAAATTTGAGCCCCCAAGGAGCAAGTGGAGGGAAGCAGGGGGTGCTCAAAGTGCACCTCCTTTTGAAAAAAACGCCGTTTTTTGTGCTTTTTTAGTAAAAAAAAATTGCGTGAGAGGCTGTCGTAGCACTTAAAAGTTGCCGAAAAATATAATGTATTTTTTTTTCAATCACCAAAAGTATAGGTATTTTGAAATTTTTTTGAAAAATTTTGTATGTCAGTGCAGCCAGTTACCAAATGTGACATACGACACTGTGGAATTTACGTCGATCAAGAATTAAATTTTTTATCAAGTGAATTCCATAATGTCGCACGTCACAATTTGGTGCGGAGAAAAGCTAAATTTTGAAAAAAAAAACTTATGACGTGATTCAGTCGGGAAAAATATTACTTTTTGTCCATTAATTTTTCATTTCGAAAGCTATTCAGTTCTAATCTAAAGAATTTTTTAATTCAACAAATGCAAAAAATCACAAATTTGGCTACAAAATTTTGTCACCTTGAAAATAATTTATTGGAAACGACTCCTAAATTTGAAAATTATTCTCATGAAATCTTTATTCAACTTTGAAAGACTCGAAAAAAAAAATTGGGTAAACAAATCGTGTCCTTGAACAAAAATAACAAAAGTCCTTGATTTTAATTCGTGTCATAATAGAAAAAAATTATGATTATTTTTAAAAAAAATTGATTTCAATTCAGAATTTGATAAAATTATTTGATTGGTCGTTTTGAAAAATGAATTCATAGAAAATAGCCCATAAACCTGAATAGAAGACCTGAAAAATGGTCATATTGACCGAAAAATCGTGCCTTCAAAGAAAATTTCAGTCAATTTCAGTCATTGATAAAAAACGATTTTCATTCTGATAGGTAACTATTGAAAAATACATTCATTTCAACGAAAAATTCAATTTCAAAAATTACGTAAAAAATTCTTAATTTTCGATACTCGAATCACAAAAAAGACCCTTTTTTGATTTTTAATCTTATTTTATGCATGAAAAGGTACTGTTCTCGCTAAAAAAAAATCACCAATTTCTGTGCAAAAAGATGGTAACTTATGATTTTGAATCTCGAATGAATTATTCATCAAAATCTCCATTTTTTCACGAATTTTTTGAGGGAGAGGAGAAGAAAGGGGATGTGGAGCATGAATTTTGACTTTTGCAAAATGCTTTTCATTGATGTCGAAAGAAAATTTCATGTCACGTACAGAATTGATTTAATCTCAGTTATAAAATATTTGCTTTCTAAAATTATTGTTCGTTTACATTGTGAAAAAGACAATACCGAAAGCTGATTTCAATACGATTTGGTACATAAACATTTAATCAATAGATTTCATTTCAGGTCCATGGTTCTCATCATGACCTTAATTAAATAGATATTTGGAGAACGAATTATTATTTATTTTTAAGATTATAATTTTGAATCTCGTATACGGAATTTAGATAATATATCAAAAAAGGTGATGAAATTTGATAATTAATCCTATTTTCTTTTATTTGTTGCAGGTAAGCTGAAAAATTGAAATGTTCACAGTATTAATCGGTAAATTCGAGCCACCTACTAAATAGATCCAAAGGTCACGAAGTAAGCGATTTGATTGTTTTACTTTTGATTATTTAGACAAGGATTTCGAAAGCATGGGTGGAGTAAAAGTTACATTATTCGAGTAATTTTGACTATAACTTTTCTAATCTGTTGAATCAAACAAGTTGTTAAGAAGGTCATGATTTTTTAAAGCCCGTAAAGTCCGAAATCATGAAAAAATTTGATTATACCTACCTATTTTTCTCAGTTCGTCCGAGTCGAAGTTATCCAATCGACGAATTCTAAGTAGTGAATTTTGATGATACTCCAGTTGGAAGTATTTTCCATTCCCTCGCGAGTCTATTGCCTCCTCTTTTCTGTTCACTGGTCACAAACTTACAATGGTTTGAAAATTCGATAGAAATGATTCGCCATTTGTAACCCAAAGGGTTGAGATAATTTAAAAACACCTATCAGCGTTCTTCTGTCAATTGTACTCGTACATTTTCTATTGTTAATTAATCGCTATTTACGCGCGTGTGTTTCATTCGGTGATTAAATTTTTGTTGTTATTACGACGAGTATTTGTCTTGACGTCGGATATCTAATTGTGGTATTTGCTTCGTTCACTTTTACCTCAAACGTTTCATCGTTTACGTATACGTCATGTCATCATAATTTGCGCATAAATGGACGATATAAAATTCGTAGTCAGGCACACGAATTCGCGGTCATGGTCAAGTCGTATCCTTTGAAGGATTTTTTCGCGATTATGACAGTTGAAAGAGTCATCGAGGTGATCTTATGGGTATGAAAAACCTTCTCATGAGTGAGGTAAACTGTTTGCCTGTTACAATGAAGGTGGAATGAGAAAAAGCTGGAAGGAAAAATTCCAATCAATTGGTATTATTTCATTTAGCGGACTCTAAAGTCTGATTGGAAGAATCGAGTTGAGACAGAGAGAACGTTGTGCGGAAAATAGTGAAGAGGCTCAGCTACTCGTATATTTGGACGGAATGTTGCTTTTAATGAAAGAAGCTTGAATTTTGAGGCCTCTATTAATCAATTGTAAATAAAATATCATACCTTGATATTTATTGTTCGATATTGATCCGTAGATTCCATTTTCACCATTAAAATCACCACTCCATTTCCCCCTTCTATAAGTTTTGAAATTAGGATTTCAAGAAAATCGACACCCATATTCTGAAGTTTGTGAAAATATGCTACGTAAGGTATAGAAATCATTTTTTCTTCCCAATTTTCGATTCTCACCTTTTTCAGCCCACTTTGAACGCTTACTTAATACTTGAAAAATACTCAAAATCGACGAAAACACGAACGAAATAGCGAACCAAAATGGTATTTTGAAAGAAATATTTTTTCAAGGCAAAACACAGAGATTTTTTATTGTGAAAAATTTCTGCTGCTCAAAATCTCCAAACTCTAAAAAATGTTAATAAAAAAAATCACTGAAAGAAAATTGTGAAAAAAATTGCCGAAAATCATTGAAAATTCACTGAAAAGTCAGTAAAATATCTGTAATCTTCTGAAAAAGCAGTAGAATTCTTTCAACTTCACTAAAAGAAGGAAATTCAGCTCAATTCTCATTTTCAGGGAATTTTCATTGATTTTTTTCCCAAGAATTTCACGGATTTTCTAAAAAAATTCAGATATTTTACTTCCTTTTTGGGGCATTTTCATATCAAGGGTCACACTAGTGACCTCTCCTCACACCCTACTTAGTCAGAACTGTAATTTTCTTTTAGGTATTTGTATCATTTCGAATCTGTGAAAAGTCATTGAAAAAATTCAGAATTTCAGCACAAAGAAAATCAGCTAAATTTTCATTTTCAGAGAATTTTCATTGATTTTTCAAAAAAAATTCACAGATTTTCTAAATAATTTCAGATATTTCATTGACTTTTCAGAAAACTTCCACTGATTTCCAGCAATTATTTTCACTTTTATTCTGAATCAGTGAAAAGCCACTGATGATCCGTCAGAATTACACAACAGAAAAAATAGCGAATTTTCACTGATTTTTCAGATTTTCGTTAATTTTTCAGCCAAATTCACATATTTTACTGATTTTCCAGTGATTTCTTTCACTGATTTGTTTTCAGTGAAAAATTTTTCACTGATTTTCTTTTTTGCTACAATTCTGACTGTTCCTCGGTGGTTTTTGATGATTTTCACTGATTTATAAATGAGAGATGAGTTGGACTGCAATTCTAACTTTTTCCAATTACTTTTCACAGATTCGAAATGATCCAAATACCTAATGGAAAATTACCGTTGTGACTTGGTAGGGTGAGAAGGAGGTCAATTGTGTGACCTTTGATATGAAAATGTCCTAAAAAGTCATGAATTTTTTTTAGAAAATCCGTGAAATTATTTGAAAAATTAATGAAAATCCTCTGAAAATGGAAATAGAGTTGATTTTCCTTGTGCTGCAATTCTGACTTTCATCAAGTATTTTTCATAGATTCGATATGATCCAAACTCGGAAAAATTCTTCAATACCCTATTTTAGATTTTCTCGAAATGGAAAACATTTTCTTCGTGGCAATTACATTTTCCTCTCTCCATAAACGTTGAATTTTCAAAAATCATTCAGAAAATAATTGCTTTTTGACTTGAACACTCATCACACCAAAATTCAAAATGCAGTTTCTTTTGGATTCGCCTGTACACTAAAACTCGTGAACGAGTACGAAAGATGTTGGGGAAACGAGATGCAATAATGCGTTCGGTTCTTATCTAGCGCTGGCAGCACAGCAGCCGGTGATCGTAATGGCTAAACCCGATGCTATTTTTATAATGTTCCAATATTTTAATAGAGTAATTACGGCTGATAAGCGATACTATAATTGTCAGTAATAAATGGTTTAATTAAAATTTCACCACATTCTGAGCACCAGGTCGTACACCTTTACGTAACGAAAGTTCATAGTATGATCGGTGGTCGCGGACGATCGAGTCGATTATTTCGAACTTGCCTCGATCGAGGGGTATCCGGCAATTTTCATGTTTTACGTCGATACTTTGGTACGTTGCCACAACTCGGGGCGATTTCGAAGGTACGAAGATGTTTGTTTATCGAGTTTTACGCACCTAAACGACGCCAGAGCATAAAACAGATCTCGGTTCGTGGGTCGAAATTGGCCTGATGCTACGTCTGGCTGCTCTTCGTTAATGCATTCTGGTTTTTTGGGACCCTGCTCTCTTCACCTTGTTCGCGGTGCATCTCTGCGTACACGTGACTGAGTAAAATTGACGCGACGTCGCTCGATGCAACCGAAAAAAAATAACCCGATGGATCAAAATACTCGTACTATAGTCGTTTGTAGATTCGGTATTAATTGTCCTTAAACGTCTCTCAGGTTGTCATCGTTGAAAATAATTAAAGTAGACCTTGGATATTAATTATGTATACGTATGTACGATTCCCCATGCCACAATATCTATACATATGACGCTCAGTAGCGACGTTATTTCTTTGAGAATTTTTTTTTTCTCAATTTCTCGCGTCTTCGACATTGTTCGAGAACGTGTAACGCCAACTCGCCTCATCGAGAGGTGGAAAATTCGCCCGAGTCGACCAGTCATCGTTCGCCAATGAACCAGTCGTTAACATTCGAGCGACGACAGCGACGATAATTGAATGTCGTTCGAATTTCAAGCATTCCCAAGTTCAATATTATCGAGAATTTTAATGGATGGATTGAATTGACTGACTGGGGTACTTTATGAAGTGTCAGGGGATTTTGAAGAAAAGGGCAGTGGTAGCCTTTGATCTGAGTACTCCACCGGCAAAATTTTAGCTGCCAGGTTTAGCTATGTAATTTGATCATGAAAGGGACCCTTGGTCAAAGATCTCATTTTTAGTGATTTTTCAAATTATATAATTGAAAAAATTGAAATGAAATTATCATTTTTATACATTATACGAGTGGAAAATGAAGACTGTTGCCTATTTTCATATTATAGGAGTTTTGATAAAAAAAATTTTGACGAATTCTGATATTTTTTTCATTTGAATTGGAAAAAAGACTAAAAATTAGATCTTTGATCAAGAGTAGAATTGACCACATTTTATAAAAATTAACAATTTTTGTATAAAAAATAGGCAAACTTTGTAAAGTATGGACCAATTTTTAGAAATAAACCCATTTGCAAAAATGAATCAATTTTATAAAAATTTGGATACTAATTTTGTAAAAATGTAAGTACTAATTTCGAAAAAAAGGGACCACTTTGTAAAACTGAACCACTATGTAGGGTCACTTTGTAAAGAAAAAAAAAAAAGGATTTTTTTGTAAAAAAACAAACCAATTTGTAAAAAAAAAAAGGACTAATTTTTGTGAAAATAGACAAATTTTGTCTGTTTAAAATAGGTACATGGCAAAAATGAAAATTTTCATTTTTCATTTTGTAAGCTACTTTTGAAATTTTAAAATCAAGGGCTATCAACAGAGGCGAAACTTTGGGGGTGTGTTGGGTGGGTGGAACACCCCCCCAATGTCAGTCGGCAAATCTTGGAAAAAGTCGGCAAATTTTGGAAAAAATCGGAAAATTTTGAATAAACTTGAAAAATTTTGAAAACAGTCGGAAATTTTAGAAAAAGTCGGCAAATTTTTCAGACAATGAACCATTACAAAACGAACTATTTCCTTTCTGGAAATCATCAATTTTTCAAATCTTAGCCCTCGCTTCGCTCGGGCATATAAAATTTAAAATACATTCATTATATTATAAGAAATATGGGTTGAAAATATCACCTCCCCTTAAATACTAAAACATCAATTAAAATGAAGAAATTTTAGTTTGAAATGCCTTTTTTTTTTCAAAAAATTTTCGCCCTCGCTTCGCTCGGGCTCAGTAAATTTATGATTTTATTTTTTAAAAAATTAATTCTTCTCGTAAATGAAAATTGAAAAACTTGGTGGCCATCTGAAATGAAATTTTAGAAAATTTTCAATTTTTTGGAAGGAGGTAATTTCAGAAATATTGTTTTTTTTTTTTGAAAATCAAAAAAATAGCACAAAAAATAAGAATTTATTTTCAATGCGTGTAGTTGGTAAAGTTTTCTTTTTTAAAAAAGAAATAATGATCGCCAAATTTGATTTGACATGTTCATTCGAAGTTTTTGTACATGTTCGTAGAACTTTTGAGTCGGCAAATTCTGAAAATTCATAGGTTTCGAGTCGGCAAGTTCGTGGATTTCACCCCCCTAAACCAAAAGTGAAGTTTCGCCCCTGGCTATCAATGAGACCACTTTTCATCAAAATCTTTGGAGGCTACTTCATAACGTTTCCCAATGTGCGGTTCAGAGTAAATATGCAGGATAGGCATTATAAATTTCCACGTTTCGTCCTTCCTACTGATTGAGGAAATACCATCAAAAGTTGGTATTTTGTTTTATCTCCCAAATACACTAAATTCAAACTCATAATTTAGGTCAAACAATTACGCAGGTACAAGCTGAAAATTAATCTAGATTATTTTTTCACAAATAGTGGAAAAAATCGCCATCACTTATCATTCGGCCGGATAAAAAAAGTTCAAAGTTAAGCGTGATAATGAAAAGAGAAAAAAAATACAGCAACGAAACAAATCACCACTGTACCAAAAATTCGCTTCATACATTTGATTCGCGTAAGAAGAAAATTTTGCGAAAATGAACACGCTATTGCTTGCGATGTGAAAATCAAAACAACAAATAACAAGTGTTCTTTCATCTTAATTGATAAAAAGAAATGAAAAATACCATAAATATTCATGTCAAGAATGAGACTTCCTTGAAGGCATAATTTTTTAATTAAAGTTTCATCATGTTTTCGTTCATCTGGTTCACGTGCGATTTTAATGTAGGTATTATTTTGCGACGAGAAGATTATCTTGAGGTTATACTCGTAAGAAGGCCCCAGTGAGGGATTTATACAGCAGTGTGACTAAATGAGATGGTCTCCTTAGACGAAGATGTAGCTAAATAGGTATAACCGCACCTTCGTAATGAAAACACATTCGTGGTTTTATTAATCAGCCCTGATGATATTGAAAGACCAAGGAGAAATGATGTAGGAAATAAATAAGATGATGTTATCTGGCCGAACGTATTTCCTGTTTATTACGACTTGCCCCTGAATTTCATTACGACTAGAAGGGCAGTCAAAGGAATCGCCCAGAATTACTTTAGTTTTCTGTCGATTGATTTTACTTGAATTGACTAAAAACTGATTTTTTTTCTTTTGAGAATAAACTCAGATTTTATGGTGATCAAAAGTTCTTTTCCAACATACTGATGTAGATATCCTGATTTGACAATTTGAATCTACAATTTTCAATTTTCGCAGATTTCATGACAGAAAAGAGGAGGGTAGAGAAGGCATCTTACATTCAATTGAAGACTTTTTTCCTGCAGCTGACATTATGCCAATCATTCCAAATTTTACTCAGGCATTGACTTTATGATGGTTTGGTCGAAATTTGAGATTCAGAGTCGAAATAATTTAGAAAAATTGCATATTTCAATAATATTTTTAATTCGATTCGTCCCTGTCAAAGATTTTTATTTCAGAAAAATCTGAAAAAATTTCGCAAGTGAAAAATTATTTCACAGACTAAATTGGATGTCATAGTGGCCGAAGACAAAAGAAGAATTTGAATCCTCCCTTAACTGCTTTTTTGTCTGAAAAATCAGGGTCAAGTTTTGAGAAGAAGAATTCGTGAAAATTGTAATTTTTTTCTACTCTATAATTAAGAATAACTTGTAATTTGCAGAGACAGACCAAATAGGTGGGAAACATCTCCTGAATAATCACAAATTGAATTTCTAGACTGAGAATCTAGATTTGAGTAAAGATTTTTTAAAAATTAAGACTGGGGCAATTTTTCTTGTTTTGAGTTGCAAAAAATGGAGAAAATAGCACATCATGAATCGTAGAAATTGAAAAAATTCTATTTCAATGAAAAATTTTGATTTTTGGCACCTTTTATTTTGGATTTTTCTTGCTAATTTGAATTGAAAAAATCCAGAAAAATTTGAAGTACATATCTGTTCAAAAATCAACCGAAGTTCATTTTGAAATTCTCATTTCGGAAAGTAATTTTAAAAGAAATTCGCAAGTTGAGAATTTTCAGCGCTGATAAATTTATTCTCAGGTGCCTGAAGATTCCGTGAACCCACCTACCACTTTTCTGGAACAGAAAACACTTTTCTGGAATAGAAAAGTCAGAATTTTCAAAATGGACTATGGTTGCCTCTTCTACGTTTGAAAACCCCTTGACTTGAGTTCGAAAAATTAAATTCGAATCGACTAATAGGGAAAATAGTGGGTTTTTCCAGATTGTTGAAATTTTAAACTTGATGGATAAAAAATCCAAAAAATCATCTACCAAGTCAAAAAAATTAAAAATTTCACTAAAATTTTGAAACATTTCTGGTTTGATTACAAAAAAATTGAGAAAAATTTGAAACGAGGGGAGTATTAGAATATTTTTGAAAATTGTGCTAAAAAGTTTGGAAAAATTTTATTGGTATGAATTGCAAGACTTGTAATTATTCTGGAAAATTAAAAAAAACCTTGATCGGATTTTTAAAAATTTGAAGAATTTTATTCTGTTTAGTAGGAAGGGGGCTTGAAATTGAAAATTTCCAACATGTGGACGTACCTACGTGTGGTGTGTTTTTTCAGATATTTTCCTCCCTTCTTTTCTCGCCTTAAAATGATTTCAACTTCACGAGGAAATCAACAAATTAAAAATTTTCAAAAAAAAAAAAAAAATGAAAGAACTGAAAAAAATTGAAAGATGAGGGACCTCCTGTTAATGGTTATTCATCCTCGTTGTCGATTGTCTTCAGTTTGAAAACTCTTCATTGTATCAGTTCAGTTTGTATTTTTTCCCTTTTTCCCTCTTTTTCTCTTATTGCAGCCAACTAAGAAAGTTAGATTTCTACCTTCTCATATGAATCACGTTCAACATCAAGTGATTCTGTGTCGAATGCGTTATCATAAGTCCTTCAAATTTCGCAGTATCTACAATGTAAATTTTTATCAGTACAAATACTATAATTTTTGGCCTTTCGTGTCAATTTGGCCAGAATAAAGGTTCATCATGTTGTTTTGAATCAAACAAAGGTTATGATATTGTACATAAAAATATATAACAGTTACAATGTGATAATACTTAATTGACTGTAATCTCAAAATGTCACGTCCTTATGTCAAAATAGTATCCCAGACAGATCAAAAACAGCAAACTGGCTTCAAATTTTTGTTCAAAAATAGAATTGACATATTCGTTAAAAATCCTATAAAGTTCCAAGTTCATTTAATATGACGATGTGATCAATAAAAGCCTATTTGAAAAATCTTTCAGTTGAACCAACAAAGTGTTGCAGATTTCCTGTCATTGTGCAATATGAGTTTTAAGTCCTATTTGATTATTTATCTAGTAAATTCTTATTCTAGATCAGTTTTTCTGATGAAATATTGACTCGGATGTTAATCTCGTTATGAATGTTCGTGACTTTTGTCGAGAATTTTCACGGTGATGAGGAAAGGAGAATGTGTTTTTAATCATCGCCTTATTTTTTCGGAAAATTAAGTATCCTTGTTCCTTGAAAGATGATTTTTTTCGATGAATATTATATTTGTGCATTGAGTCAGAATTTTTATCAAAGTGTTTCTGTTAATTTAATCAATGCAGGAATGGTTCATTTTGAATTTTCTGCGAAGATTAGATTTAGTTTGAAATGTACCACGAAAAAGTAGAATAGAGAGAAAGAAAACAAAATTGAACTAGTATCTGAAATTATGGGTATTTTGTCCAAAAAATCAAGTCCACGAAAGATTAAATTAATGAATGACTAAATTTTATGTAAATTCGGAAATGCAAGTATTTCGATTAGTTATTTTTCTCAAATAATTTCATCTCGTCGTCGAATTTTGATCGACCACTTGGCTGATTATAATTATTTTGTAGGTATCAACAATTCGAAGAATCGAGTTTTTTGAGGGCCAATTTTGAAAATATAAATTATTATTGAACGAATGAAAATTGACAGAAATTTTAAGCCAAAAACACTCGATTAGAGAACAAAGAAGCCATACAAACAGTTAGGCACATGTTGACCATATTCTTTGGGGGAAAAATATTGGCCTTTGAGCACGTTCAATCTACGTACAATCCTAGATAGGTATCAAATTACGCTTTATCACCATCACAATCAAGGTCAAAAAAGCACAAAAAAAATTTGTAACTAAGATTACAATACCGATAGCAAACCTAGCCATACGTATGAGAAAAAAACACAACACTTGAGCTTACTTTGAAAAAACAACTGGTTCGGAGAAAACTCGACCATGCAGGTAGCCTATCTGCACCAGGAAAAAAAAATCTCACCACACAAAACCGGTCACATTTGCGTTAAAGGAAACGAAAAAAGTTATGTGCGAAACTTATGAAATCGAACAAATGGAAAACCAAAATCTCGCGATTCAACTCGGTGAACATCTAATAACGCAAAACGTTAAGAAAAGTTCACTGTGATGGCGTTGAAAAAAACTCCACCACACAGACTGCTACGTCTTCGACTGCGAGCTTTTTCCTCAATAATACACTAAATGCAGGCGAAAAACAAGGCGAGACGGGCATCGTACGTGAAGCCAGAGCCTATTTCGTTTACGTACGTAGAGAAACCGTATGGTCAGAACGTTCGTGAACGAGATTCGGTTTTTAACCGGTTCGTGAGTAACGTCGTAGTGATGGCTTTTAATCTTCTCTGAATGTAGGTACCTATTTTGATGGTGGATTAGAATGGTAGAATTTTTTCAAAATGAATTAAGAACAGAAATTTTTGAAAAATTGTTTCCATCTTGTAAATTTTGTACAAATATTAATGGAGTGTGAAAGGTGTGCTTAAATGTCAAAAATTGTGATTGTTTATTTTATGAATTATGAGATCCAACAAAAGAAAAGTTAAAATCGAGTTTGAGAGTATTTTGGATCTGAATAATGAAAGCTGAAATTTCTCCGTCGAAACGTGAAATTTCCTCAGATAGTCTATAAGAATTATGATGGGTGAGGTGAGGTAAGGGACGTAAATGTACCTGGGCTTGAAATTTGGGGGTGGAGGGCGAAATAGTTCTAGTTTCAACTGGAAAAAAAAGGCGAGGAAAGGCAGACTTACCTTAAACCTAGAAAATCATTTAGAAATGGAGTAGGAAAATTTTTGTGGGCTTTTCATCCATATCGATGGTATTTGTATAATTCCATCAATAGAAAAACGAAACACTATCCACATAAAACGTGCCTTTAGTAAATTACGATAAAAGAGAAAAAGAATCAATTCTGCCATCACGCAGGCATTAATAGTTTATCAGACTGACCTTTAACCTATCTTAAACATTGAGATTATAAAAAATCAACTGATATATGGTATTATTTCGACAAATCCCCACCAATACAAAATATAAGTATACGTCTTTCTGTTATTTTAATTATTTTTCCAACTGCAGAAATATGTGAAAATAATGAATATTTTATAAATTCAGGATAGATTTTTTTTAAATCACCGGTGGTGGGTGAAATTCGCGAATGTCGAAACTTTTGTTTTTGTGATTCCCAGATTTAATTTCTCACACTCGTGCCCTCTTAAAATTTCTGTTTTTTATGGAAAATTTTTTAAAATATAGAGAATTTTTTAGGGGTTGAAAAATCTTAAATTTTTGGAACTTGAGTAAACGACTTGAATTTTTATATGTATTAGATATTTTGTGGTTTTTTTTTTCATTTTTTAGAAAAAACTAATTTCAGATTGATTATGCTAATGATTTTTAGAAAAGAACCAAAGTTATAGCTTTCCACAAGCCAGAATTTTTCAACTGTTATTTGTACAATCAATGCTGATGTTGTTGATGAATTTTTCAATTCTGAGTTCTATTTCTCAGCCCCATAAGGTTTATTTATAATTAGGATTTTTTGTCGAAAATTTGTTTTATATTTTTTAATATAACTTTGTTACTCGGAGTCAATTTTCTGGGTATAGAAAAGGTCCTGCAAAAAAATTTATGAAACATGAATTATGTCGAAAATAGTTCAATTTCTTTTCTTTTTCTGGAAATCGTGGGAGGTACATATAAAAAGATTAAATTTAAACTTCGAAATGTCTCGAAAACTAATTTTTGCAGGAAAAAACTGATCGTATTTTTCAGATAGAAAAACTCACGTCTTACAATCATCTTTGCTCAAAAAATTGACTTCAAGTATTAATGGGTATTGAAAAGTAAGAAAAAAATCATCAAAAAAATTAAAATTGAGAAAAATATAACGAGCTGGAATTTTTTCACTATTTTTCTCTTGATCAGTACGAAAAATATTATGAAAATTACCCAATAAATTTTATAGGTACAGCATTTTCTATGTCGCCTGTGTTATTGTTTGGAAAAAAGAGGTTAAAATATGGAAAATTTTTCAATTCCAATATAATTTTACTTGAATTTTGAGGCTTGAATGTCATTTTTTCAATTTTTCAACTTGAAAAAATAATTTAAAAAATTTTTCGACTTGATTAAATTAATTTTTTGGACGAAGAATGCAATTTCACCTTTTTTGAGGTGGATATAAATAAGTCCCCCTCGCCCGTTCCTTTCTAGCTCTAGAATATTTCCCAAATTTAATGACCTTTTTTTTTGTAAATTCGAAGACTGGGTGCCAGGACGTCATCAATCAACTTCCAATTTCTTAAATAAATTGCATACTTAATTTGGAATTGACCCAATATCGATATTCCAAAGTAAAGGTGTTCAAATTTTTGTATCGAAATTTCCGTAGGACGGTTAATTGGTTATTTGTGAATTTTAAAAATGAAGAGGTGGAAAGACAGAGACCGAAATGCATTTTTCGAGGAATCCAGTATTCTTGATTGAGATTGATTTTCTATTGTCCAAAATCTAATTTTTTTAATTTTTTCGGATTAATACCAATTTATTTTTCAAATTGAACCTAATTTTTCCAATCATTATAATTGCAATTTCGCCACTATAGGGGAGGTCAAGCTGTCCACCCCTCCCCGCACCATTTGCAACACTGTTTCGAAAATGACTGCAGTATTTTGATTCCAAAATTGATCCGTATATCGATTTCGTGTTTGAAAATTTTCCTCGAGGATGATTTTGATATTTTTTATACTCAATTTAAATTTGAAATGCTCTTGAAATTTATGAAAATTTCATTCGAAAAAGGATGCGTTCTGGTTTGCCAATTCTCACGATCTTGGAATTATCTTTATAAAGCTTTGATGAACAATAATATTGAAAAATTCGTAATCAAAACTTTCAGTATACATTTCTGCATTTTTTATTCGCGAATTATATTTTCTATCTTATCTGCAATATTAACCAATACATAGTTGAATTGCGGTCGTTTACCTACCTCATTCCAGACGTAAACGAGTTCCTTTGATAACTTTTTTTTTTTCATTATTTCGATACGTAATCCATACTGTTCCCTTGTACTTATTATATTCTCAAGTTGAAAACACCATTTGGTAAAAACAAACTTTTTTGATAATTACTAAAAAAGAATCCGGCCAAACGTATCGCGGTTAAGTGTATATAATTGTGATGCACATAAAAGATTATAAAAATAATTGGTACCTAAATTAAATGATTACACATTAAAATATTAGTATTTTTGTTAATTTTCTGAATTCAGTGTTTCATAATAAGTGAATACATGAACGGAATGGTTATAACCTAATAAAATGTCTCCTTTGACCAGTTTAATGGATAAGAATGTGTTGAGAAATTTTTCTGGTGATTACGTTGCTATGCTTTTTTTTTTGAATATTCGAGATTTTTGTTGAAACAGTATCGTAATAATTAAACTCATCTTAAAAGTTGGTAAATTTTTAAATTTTCATTTTAGTTAGTTGGTCCCTTTGATTTTTATTTTCGGTATGATTGAGAATTGTTTTCAAATAAAAATATAACTGCCTATTTTCGTTGAAACTAGAGAATTAAAGATGAATGTCAGAATATTGAATTTTAGTCTAAAATCTCATACGAAGTATATTTTTAAAAAAATCAAAATACGTCTCATGTTTCATCATTTTAGTCTCCAATTAAGTATAGCTCATTTCCAAACGATGATAGAAGACTTGACTTTATCTTCTGAAAGTGATAATGAAATGTGGTACAATATTTAACGCGTAGATAATTAAATACCCATTTCAAGGCGTATCAGGTGTCTGTATACAATTTTCGAAACTATAGAATAGAATTTGAGCCATTTTCCCATACTCTTTCCGTTTAGCCTTTGACCCTGTTTCCGGGAATCAGTCTGTTATCTTGTATATGTAACTATTGAAGGTGTAAATAAGTGATTAAAATTTTCATTACGTGTTTGGGAGTAGTGAAAATGACATGGATGTTACGAAATGAGAACATCCAAAAATGAAATCAAAATGCAATATGATTTCTAAATTAAAACGTGATGAAATCTTGGTACGAAGTTACCTATGTGTCCGTGACGAATTTGGTTCATTATTATTTCTGATTAGGATTATGGATTTTTGTTCAAAATCAGGTTTTCAAACCATTTCATTTTTGGGGAATTAATTTGTTGTGGAAATTTGGTATTTTTTAAAACGCAATGAATTATTCCTCCTTCAAATTCCTTCAAATATTATTTTGTCCAGTTCAGCCATCAAAAATCGAGTTTGATGGTGTAGCATAAGTTGCCTATCTGTAAAGAAGAGTGATACAGGTACTTATGCTTGATTGGCATTTTTTTTTTCGAAATTTGAATATTGGGGAGGAAAGGGCATTCAAAAAATTATACCTAAACTTCAAAACGTTTTGGTAAAAAATTTCGCCCCCTCCCCCACCAACAACTCACCCATTCCCCTGTCTAGTCATCTTTATATCTTAACCCCGTAAACATGTCCGAAAAATAATTTCAGTTCATTAAAAAATTTTTGTTTAAAACGTTATTATGTTACAAGTATCCAAAAATATCACCCATTTTTTTCATTTTTACCTATCCCATTTTTTAAAGGGTGGCGGGGTGAGTACAAATGATTAAGGCCTTAATTACTTTTTAAAAGAATTCTGAAATTAAAATAATAATTTCTTTCAATTTTTTTCAAATTGGCTAAAAAATAAAAATCAAAGATGATATTTTTTCCAGATCCCCATTAAAAAAAAAAAAAGAAGTAAAGACTTTTTTGAGTAAGTACGTATGATTTTGGTGGAGAGCAAAATTTGAGTGAAGAACTGAAATTTTCCCCAGAGTTTGACGCAACTTCGTGACTTATTTTTTCTCCGGTACGAAAGTACATACGATAAAATGCATCTTATTTCCTGCGGATGCCTGAAAGTTCAATGATGAGTGAAAGTCAATGTCGTACATGCTTGAAGGAAAATTTATTACTTTCATCGATTGTAATTCGTAAAATTTTGATAATTCGGTTGCAAAGATAATGATCGAAAAGTTCGATTCTTAGAATTATTTTCGTAATTTTGAAACATATGTTCATCAATTGTAATGAATTTCATGGCCTGACTCATCTCGGGATTTCCAATCTTGTTTTTCATTTAATTTGATAGGTATCTACATCTGTAATTGATTGCTTTTTTGAAACATATGAATATGATAAAGAATATCATTCAGTTATCACATGCGAGGATCTTTTTAATATGCGATTTCCATTTATTAAGGAAACATCGGTCGTATTTGTGACGTAAATGAGCGCCAAGAAGGAATCACGTTTTCATAATCATGTGTGACGAGTTAAAAAAAACTTGACAGTATAATAATCAATGATTGGAATGATTGGATTAAGATCAGTAGCAGAAAATGTATGTTTTTGAAAGATTTTTGAAAATGCAAATTAGCCAAGATTTATTGCTGACTTGCTAAGAACCAATCAAAATTTAAGACCTATTTTTCTCTAAGCTTTTTATTAAATTTCGGCAGGGGCAAATTTTTATTTTGATGGACTGATTTTTCTTATTTTTTAAATTCGAAATGAAATTTAGAATAATTGAATATGGTAAAAAATTAATCTCATAATGTTTTTTTGGCGAACGGGAAGAGAGAACGGAAGAGCGGAGGGGGTAAAAACAACATTTCACGTTTTTAACAAACAAAGTATCATTTTTTTTTAAAAACTTATTTTGCAGCCGCCAAGTTTCTTTCTTTCTTTTACTGTTTTTTTTTCTTTCCAAAATCAAAAGCTAAAAGCTAAAAACAAGGAATTCATATCTCATGGAAAAAAACTGAAAGTTGACTGAAAGCTAGCGAGATGAATATTTAGTAATCTGAAATCTGAAACCAAAATTTTATGTATTTCTCAGAAGCTACGTCAAGTCACCAAGTGTGAGCGAAAAAGGAAATTGATTTTTTTGACTTCTGAGTTCTGATAGTGAGTTTTGATCCCTGGTGAAAAAATAAACAAGAAAACTGACCGAAAATTTTATTATTTTAACTAATCATGGTTCGCAGCTTCATACTGACACGAAAAAGTACAAAATAACGAAAAAATGCAAATTTTTACCAAATTTGTATTTAGCACTACCGTGCATTACTTACAAAAAAAAAAAAAATACGAAATGAAATTTTGTAAAAAAAACTTTCGAAAAGCACAAAATTTTAATGAGATTTTTATACTTTTCAAAAAAATTTTGGAGACTGTCAATTTTTTTCTCTACTAAAGAAATTAGCACGAAAATAAAATAAAATAAGTACGAATTACGAATAGTTGTTTTTTTGATTTCAGTGCGAACTGTGATCATTTTTTCAGTTTTTTCTCGGTTTGAAATTTAATCTGAATGTGACATCAGATTATATAAGTAATAATTATTATAGATTACCTATATGACGAAATTGATGGATGAGGACAAAGGACGAACACGAAAAGGGAAACGTTTGCTCAATGGAGAAAATCTGAAAATGTCTCTATTCTAATTAGTTTTTTTTTTAAATAATATTTTGAATTTTGAATATTTGAAAATGAGAAGTGGAAAAATGAAAATAATAAAATCAAAATCTAAAACTAAAATTTTGAAAAATAAAATTGAAAAATTGTAATTTTTCTTCTCTTATGCAAATTTGGTGTGAACGTACCTTTACTTTTTGCAATGTAAACAAAAATAATGAATTAAAGGGTTTGGCTACACTGACAACGTACATAAACAATGAAATCGCGAACGTTTTCACATTTAAAATCCCATTTTTTCGCAATAACTCGCTTCAATTATTTTAATTTTAATTTAGTTAAACGTAGAAATAATCAACACGTCTAATTAATATTGCGAAATGATTATTCAACCCGTTATTCTCCATTTTAAAACAAAATCATTCGTACAAATGAACGAATATCATCATCCTTCTCTATCCTCTGTTTATCACTGTTTGTAAACGTTGTGAACGGAGAAATACTTAAAAATTTTATAATCTTCGAAATTTTATCATACGTATGTACGTAGTTGAAAGGGTTTTGTGATCATTTTTATCCTAGTGACAAATTTTCGCGTTAAAATTTACCATTCTACAGTGTATTCAATTGTATTCATCACTGCCTCCATCATCGAGTAAACTTTCATCACCGAAGATCTCGTTTGACGGAAGATTCAAGTGAGAAGTTTTACAAAATGTAAAATACTCTTCGATAACAATTCACAAAACAATTTGGCTGATAATTTGGTGAAATAACAATTCAAAGATGTTATTCTCGGTCATCAAATCCGACACGGAGCCAGATACTTTGTCCAACTTGAGCTTGGAATGTATCTGCAAAAACCTAGATCAAGTATTCCCCACGAATCGTTTGGGTTACGAAATCGAAGATGATATGGTACTACCAAAAGAAATCTGCGAAGCTTTGGTCGAAACGTATCAACGAGTTGGGAAAACGATTGATAATCGGTTCTTGAATTTATTCAGTAACAAAAAGAAATCAGTTTTACACAAGGTGGTTATTTGGAACAGCGATGTAACGGATGAAGGATTCAAGAATGTATTGCAGTATAACCTGAAAGAGCTAGATTTGGCATATTGTAAAGATTTAAGCTACAAGTCGTTTCTACGATTGAACGAATATGGCAAGAATTTGAAAACGTTGTCTTTGGGCAGCGAGGTAAATATGTTGAAGAATCTGGCCGAAGAATATTACGAAAATGATCAGAAAATCAGGAATGGATTGTGCCCCGAGATGGGCCCAGACAAATGCTACTCTTTCAATATGCCCAATTTAACCAAATTAATTTTAAGAGATATAGTTCAAACGTTCCAGCCGACATTTTATCGCTTGTTGTTAGAATCTTTACCAAAATTGACGCATTTGGATTTCTCCAACTGCTCGGATCTTGGAGACTTATCCTATATCGTGAATTGCACCAATTTGACCTCATTAACGTTATTCAACTGTAAAAGATTACCAGATGCTATACCTTACATATGCCAGCTTACAAGATTAAGGTGAGATATCATCGGATTAGCTAAATATCTTTATTAAATGGATTCCCTTTTGCTAATACTGTTGTTTTTATACAGGCATCTGGACATATCGAAAATAGAAGATAAAGAAGGCACGTTCTGCGATCCTAATCATGTTCTGAAAGGAATTATCGAATCGTTACCAAATCTCATCTCTTTAGACATATCTGGTACCAATCTGGCTGGCGAAGGTTTGTATACGTTTAATTGAAACCTTACAATACGAAGGCCAATTTACACGAACATTTGTCACGGGCATTCATTCACCTAAAACACAATTTGTAATGAAGAGATTTCATATTCGTTCGACGCGTCCGTTTGGCAAAATAACAATTTTTTACTGGCAAATTTGTTTGTTTACAGTGACGAATCGTCGTGTACTTTTCTTTCTTCGAATTGCTTTTTTTTACAAGTGAATGTGACGAAATTAATAGATTTTATTTCATTAGGTTGTGTCGAAAGAGATTTGTTCGATAAAACTCGAACATATCATTCTGATATTCCCGGCTTGGCTGGCAGAGATGAAAATCATCTGGAATTTTTGGGATTGTATGGTACGAAGCATGGTGCCTGTAAACGGCACCATATTCCAGCTGTCAAGGTGAGTTTTGCTTCCAAGGGATGGATGTGCTTGAAAATTGATAATTCAAGAGGGGAGTCTTTTCAAAATTGTTGGGTTGAATACATACGGTGGGAAAAAAGTCAATTTTAAATAATGAAAAATTTTTTGGACCAGCAGATTTCAAGAAATTTTAGAAATTGGATTGAATTCACTTTAATTTTCAAGAAATTGGTAAATTAATATTTTAAAATGAAAAATGTATACTTACAGTTCATAAGTAAAAAATATATTACAAAATTTCAAATTTTGTGGAAATATTTTAGTTGAAATATTGCTGAGATACCTCTGAATAATGGGTAAAAAAATTCACTTTGGGGATCAGGTAGTTTCTGAGAAACTGGGTCATCAAGTAAAAATTGGGTTTTCCATGAAAACAATAGTAAGTACTTACCTACTCTTTTTTATTTTTCTATACTATTTTATTTAAATTCTAAAATTTTTTCACAAAATTCAAAATTTTGTAATAATATTATTTCTTATTTATGAACTGTACACATTTCTCAATTCAAAATATATTAATTTGCCAATTTCTTGGAAATTTAAGTAGGTAAGTAAATTCAGTTCAATTTCCAAAATTTCTTGAAATCTGTTAGCCCAAAAAATTTTTCATCATTTTTCCATTATTTTAAATTGACTTTTTTCCTACTGTATGTATTCAACCCAAAAATTTTCAAATCTCCCCAATACAATTTTTTTTGGTTTTGATTTGCAATAATTCGGTTTTGTTTTAGATTTCTGGCGACGCTGACGAATGCCAGATTACAACAGCTGCGACCATTTATATGAATCGTCCTCAGATGCTTCAACGTGTTTTGAACGATTTATTCCATTTTTTGAGGGCTGACGCTTGCGTAAATATGTCCAAAGTATTGCGCATCATTTTAGAAGCTCTTAATACTCATGCCCAAGAAAAACACATTCAGATTTCTGGAAGGTGAGTATAATTGATTACTCTGTGAGTGAGGTGGTGATGATGAAATTTCAAGTGATGGGTTTTTAGATTAAATAATCCTGAATTAATTTTATTATGGATGAAATTTCAAAAAAAATGCTCGATCAAATTTTTAAGGAAGAAGAAGAAAAAAATTTCGATTTGAATGAGAATCTTGTGAATTTTATTTCAAGCTATTTTTTGTACCTTCCATTTGAAGAAATTTTTAATTCTGCTCCCTTCTCCACCCCTTCCTCCTATTTCATTGTTTTCCATCTTAAAAAATGAATTAAGCATGATTTTGGTTTTTTGAGAAGTCTTATATTCAGAAAAAAAGTAATATTTTTTTCCTTTTTTCCAAAAATTCATATCTTCGACTGCAAAATTTAACTTTGAGGAGATTTTAGCTTTCTTTCAAAATTTGATAATAATAAATCGGGATAAAAATACAATTAAAATCTTATAATTTTTGTAAAAATAGATAAGATGAATTAATTAAAAACTACGATATTTGTCGCTCATAAATAATAATTCGAGAATCTCTTATAATTCTTCATTTGAATTCGAGGTAGGATTTGTATAAATTGTAAGGACTAAAGATGCTATTGTTGTATCGGAATTTCTCAGCATTTGATTAGCTTAACATGGACTATGGCTCTTTGTACCAATTTGATCCGACATTGAGCCTTCTGAAGGCTCAAGAGCTGGCATTACGTTGGCTCTGAATTGTTCTTCTGACAAAACATTACCTGGAGGGGCATATCTACAAGTGACGATAGTCAGGTTGGTGTTTGCGCAAACTCCACATCCCATTTTCTGCGTACTTTTCCATACAATCTGCGAGTAATGACCTACACAATGATCCAATCTGTATTAATTAGAGAGAAAATTAATCGAGTACCGATAGAAGGTGTTTTTTGTACCTGAATCAGAGCTGAAGGAACCAGTGTATTTTTCTTTGCCTTTGTACCAACTGTCGACTGGGTGTAATATTGACTCGTCCACGTGTCCTACGGAATACACTCCCATGATGTTTTCTCCTTCATCGTTTGTTGTACTGGATTCGATTCTATTTTGTTTGGCTAAATCGTTGGACCATTTCGTGGCACTTCTCATTAGCTGTGAGTTGAGATGTAGGGATTAGGAGGGGCGAATTGTTGAGTGTGAAGGGCTAAGGAGATATGATTACCTCGGCGTCGAGCTGGAGTGGAGGAACGCCGTGCATACTTCTGTATTTGTTGTGGTCATTGAGGAATCTTTGGTTTACTCTTTCGGCAATTTCGCCAAGGTAACAATTGGGTTCGATGGTTTGACTGTGAAGCGAAGATTTTTTTGAATGTTTGTCAATCCAGGATGAGTAAATTTTGAAATAAATTATGACTTCAGTGACATTTTTCAAAAAATTTTCATTGCATTGCTACCAACTGTATTTAAACTTATGTAATCCTTGGAAAATTGCAATTAATAGGACAGTTCAAAAAATTCGAAATGATTAATTTAAAATTTATTTCACTAACCAAAAAATCTCCATCTTCGGCATTATTCGAATGACTATTAAATGAATAAATTAAATTTAATAAAAATTGCGTGAGCAAAAATCTAATTAGTAGCACTATTATGAACCATTTTTGAAAAATTTTATCAAAAATATTATTCTACGTAATCAAAAAAATGGCTTGTTTTTTTTGGTGTTCGAGTAAGCGATTTGAATTAGGTAAAACTTGAAAAATTACTCAAATTTGTGGTCTGAAACTTTTTTAACTCCCTGGTAGAGGCCAAAAATTGATATCAAATTCCGAAACGACTCAACTTTGAGGATTTATTTGGAAGGTTCCAGACTCAGAATAAATTTTTTCGTCAATTTTCGTTAAAATTATAATTTTTTTTTCTCGGAAAAATCGAAAATGAGGAATTTTTGGTGACTTTTTTCTGGTAAAATAAAGTTTTTCAAGGTTTTTTTTTTTTTTGAAAAATATTGTTGGCGGATATTTTTACCACTCGAGTTTGTAATTTTTAATTTATAATGAAAAATATTCAAAAAATTATCGTGTAAATGACCCTATTCTTTAAAAAGTTCTCAATTATTTACGCCTGGAAAAATATCTCACCTGTATACGAAAATCAGCGCGTTCAAAAACACAAACAACGAATTCAAATGAACAGCCATGTCGATGAAATTCGACCCAAAAAAAGCAATCTAATACCAATTTTTTGATTCGAAAATCTAACTGATTCAGTACACGAACACAACCGAGAATTACTTCGATTCGACTCACCTTACTCTATTTATACCTTGAAATTAATGCAAATACAAAGGAAGGAATTTTAAAGAAAACATATCTATTAAATTTCGTCGATTGTTTTTATTTATTAATGCGTATGCATGTCTGATAATTCATTCTTGACTTCTATCATGCTTGAAATCAGATTGAAGAATTTACTGCACATAAAAATTTTTCAATGTTTATTTCATTAATTTTACGACCATAGGTGATTCAAACGAATTGTAATGATGGCCATTCCAAACCGGTGAGGTTTTTTTGAAAAATAATAAATACAGATTAATTGCATAATGAGAAAATATTGCATTTGTGATGAACTGAAAAATAGTCCATTTGTCCCTACTTTAATTTTTTTTTGGAATTTTTATTTTTTAAATAAAATTGAAAATTGGACCCAGATTGATAATCCATTGAAAAATGATTCATTTGTCTGATTTTCGAATTTTTTTGATCGTTTGGTTCTTGATTGAAATTTTAAATTTTTCCCAAATTGATTACTCAGTGACATATGCAAATGAAATGATTCGCAGTGAATTATCATCTCACCACTCACGACACGTGCTAATTTTAAACGAATTGGAAAATATAATATTTAAATTTTCATTTCAGCGCCGCCTTATTTTATATCGCCCGTAACAAGCATACCAATTTATTAACCCAAAATGTTAAAAACATGGTAATCAGCACCTTAATAAATGGAATGACTCTTCATATTAACGACGAAACGATGCTGAGAAACGGATGTCTAACACTGTGCCAATTCAGAATTCCTCAAGATATTGTAAGTGGGCTTTGAGTCTCGAGAGAAATAAAAGAAGGATTATTTCAATTTGATGGATCTCTTTTTTTTTTTTTTTTCAGTTATTCGTATACAACCAACTGGTGAAATTACTTTTAATCGTGGTTATGAATAGAGACGAAGGAAGCTTTGAACAAAGAATTGGAATTTATCTCATGAACTCGTTGGCTTGCCAAGTCAACGATGACCAGAAAGAAACCTTAGGTGATTTGGGAATTATCGAGGTAATTAAACAGTCTCGTTGTTATTTTAAGTCTCGAGTGAAATTTTTTAAATTGAAAATTGATCTTGTTTTGTTTAGAAAATGCTCTCCTTGATAAATGCCCGGATCCAACGTCGATTATGCGACGATGTTTTGGAGGTGGCTTGGTCTACGATGTGGAATGTAACCGACGAAACGCCGGTTAACTGTAAACGATTTTTGGATAACGATGGTATGACCTCGTTCACAGGATGTCTCGAAGTAAGGATGAAAGTTTGATATTTTAATTTAAAAAGATGCCTGATTGTGTAACTGATGGGAATTTTTTTGTTTGCAGCAATTTCGCCAAAAAACCGAATTAATGAGGAATATGATGGGGCTACTGGGAAACGTTGCCGAAGTAAGAGAACTCCGACCTCGACTTATGCCATATATCAAAACTTTTTACGATTTAGTTGATTCTTTGGCTGATGGTATTGAGGTAAGTGAAATTCTATCGTAAGAAAACTCAAAATTAAGACGATTATTTTGAATTTTTTTTACACAGGTGAGCTATAATGCTGCCGGAGTAATATCTCATATTGCTTCGGATGGCGAGAGCGAATGGACCGTGACGAATATCAGACGGATTGAAGTACTGGATAAAATGGTGTGCTCCATTGAAAAATGGGATCTGCAAAACGAACGAAATATAAATTATCATTCCTTCGAACCAATTCTCAAGTTGACCCGGGTCTGGCATACGCCTCAGTGTCAGCATTGGGCCATTTGGGCGTTAGCCAATTTAACTAAAGTTTATTGTGAGTATGCTCGGAAATTGAGTGTGGTTGGTTAAGTAGGGCGAATTCACAGATTTTGAGAGTTCTCATCCCAAAAAAGTCACCTATTCCGGAAAATAATCTGGAAACAATTTTGGACTCCTAGTTCAAGTATTTTAGAGAAGTAAAAGTGTGTGATCTCTTGAGAAAAAATCATCATTTTTGGTCAATTTTTCGCCTTAAATTAAGTGCCATTATAATTATACAACAAAAAATTTAGTTTTGGTAAAAGAATGAAATCATTATTGAGGGATTCGATTTCGAACCCACAAAACGTAATTCTTGGCTCAGACCATCCCAAAAGTTGGGTAAGTTGGGATTTCCAACTTTTTCCCAACTTATCCTAAATTTTTCCAAAAGTTGATAAAATTGGAAAAATTAGAAAATATAACAAAAAAATTCATATTTACACAAATTTTCGAAATGACGTTATTCCATGTCACATAATTGCATTTTTTGAAACGGAAAAACTTTGTCCTTTATTGAGAGATTTGATGGCAATCTCGAATAGAATTTTCAAAAATTATTCAATTTTTTTTAGAAGGCTTGGTGATCATTAAAGAATCAGTTTTTTAAAAGCTAAAAAAGTAACTCAAAAAAGCTCAAATTTTTGTTTTTCAATCTTGATACGACTGGTCGAAAATTTTTCATTTTTTAATGAATTTGAGACAGTAGATTTCTCCTTTTTTAAATAATATTGGTTAGTAATTTTTTTCTATTTTCACTGCGAGATTTTCGACCAAATTTCGTCCCCAAAGTGTTTTTTTTAGCTCAATTGTTCCTTCAAAACTTTTTCAACAAACTGTTTTTTGAACATTTTTCAACTAAATTTCATCATAGAATTTTTTTAGTTTTGCATTGAATAAAATTAATAAAAAACATTTTCACGCATTAAAAATTTTCTTGGAAAACGATTTTTCAAAAATTCACATTTTTATAAAATTTCTAAAAAGTTGTAAATCGTAAAGATTTTTCTTAGCCAAAACCAATCTTTACTCAATTTAAAATTTGAAATTTTTTGTAAAGTTGGGAAATTTTGTAATTTGCAGCTAGAAAGTTTTATGAAAATTGGGAGTACGTATGAAAAATTGAAGAAAAAAATACATTTTGGTTCCTCTTTTCAAGATAATTGAACTTGTGGTCCAAAATCTCATCGAAATGTTTTCTCATTATGGTAAAAATTTTTGGAGTAGAAATGGTCAAAATTAGTTTGGAGGACTGATTCACCCTAGTTGACCTGCTAGATTCAATTTTTCAAATTATAAAAAAATCCTATTAGTGGATAATTTTTGAATGAGTGAAAATGTTCTGTGATATTTTGAACATGTTTCAAATTACAACAGATTTCTTGCCTCAATTGGTGATGAAATCTTTTCATATTTTCTCCATTCAAAGATTATCTCTTTCTTGAGGGTATTCGTATGACTTGATATTGGATCTTTACTAATTTATCCATTTTCTTTCCATAGCGGAAAAATATTGTCCTATTTTGGAAGCTGAAGGAGGCTTAGAAGATGTACAAAGACTAATAGAAGATCCCAGACCTTACGGTAGAATCAAAGCATTAGCCCGAATTGTCCTGGATAATTACCAATCGTACCTGAACAGTCCTCAAAGAGGTCATAATCAAGCACATACTACTAGCCCAATTCACCAGGCATCTCCGGATCGTTAATTTTCCCTCCTCATACTCTTACCTTCTCTCTACATAATATTTTTCTCTCAGAAACATATTTCTTCTATAGAAGTAAAATAATGTATAGGTTTTTTCCTTTCATCGTTTTTCATCGCGGGTATATGTCTATTTAATAGTATTGGTTAAGTTGAATTCTCTCCATCATAGTACACCTATCGAAAGATAACTTATATCTTATAAGCCTTACCGTCTTATCGATTCATAGAGCTGTATCTGCTTATTATTTTTTTGGAAAGTTTCCTTTCACTTTTGTGGATTACTTATCGTCGTGCAATGAAGTTGGTGTCTGTGTGAGTTGTGCTCAATTCAACATTGTCATCGCGCAAGGATCTCGAAAATGGTGAAAAAATATTATCGAAGATTTTCACTTCCATTCGAACTTGAAAGAAACGAAGAGTGAAGTTACCGGATCAAGATGGTGGAAAATCGGATTTTCTGTAGAAGTTGCGCGCTTTGTAATTATGCCATTTTTCTCGGTGTTTTAATAAAGTTTTTCTGTTTTAATTTTAGCAGCGAATTATTTATTGTTGTATATTTTTTCTTCGTTTTAATTGTGTCGTAGTAGGTATTTACCTATTGTTTTAATTTCGATTTTTTTTCCTCTGCCGGATTATTTTCTGTAGGAAACATGTTGCTGTACGCTTTGAATGTATTTGCGTGAAGATGACATGTTCGATTGAATTATTTTACGATTTTTTTTTTCTAGTGTTAACATACTAACATAATGATGTTATTTTCTTTTTCGCTTAAATATACGAAAAGTTTGATTAATATCGAATGTTTGTTTTTTTCATGAAAATTTTGAATTGCATGGTGGTTGTGATTTTATTAATTTTTTTCGTAAAACCCTATAAACAAAATTTGGAACATTTCTCCTCTTCTGGCTCACAAAAATTAATTTTTTTCTGCAAAAATATTACTCGTACGTAAATTATACATAGTATATTTAAAAAAATACCGCCGTGTACTAAATTTGAAAACTTTCTACCAAGTAGAAACTGAGGAAATCAATTTTCGGTCATTTTCATTACGAATTCCTGTTATTTTGCTCCTGTTAGGTAAGGTGCGCTGCGTATTCTACCATCGCAGCTAAGTTTTTTCTTTCTAACCCAATTTTTTTTTTCTAATTTACGATTTTTCCCCATTTTCTCGCGTTTTACCGGATGGATCTTTTGTTCAATTTGATATAATATGTTCTACGTTATTTTGAAAATTAAATTAAATTATATTGTGACGCGCCATGAGAAACCGACCCTTAAGGTGAAAAATGAAATTTCGCGAAAAACGCCAAAATATCAACTTTTTAACCAATTTTTGCGTTTTTCTCAACATTTTATTTTTCACCTTAAGGGTCGGTTTCTCATGGCGCGTCACATATGTACAATTGTACATGTTTAAAAAAAAATCACCTTTATATGTACCATGATTATTATAAAATTAACATTCGTCAAACTATGAGGTTGCTGTTGTGAGATTCCGGGTTGGTTTGACGGAGGGTGAACCGTTAACCGGTGGCATTCCGCTCTCCCTTCACTAGATCACCCCCATGTCTTTGAGTTTGATACCAGAATATTTGCAATTGCAAATAATTTCTTATAGTGAGCAAAATGAGTATTGTTACTACCGAGCAGTTTGATGAGTATAATAACGATAGCTTTAGTTATGATGAGAGAGTGATTACTGCTGACCAGCTCGAGGAAGTGTGGAGGTTAAGTTGTCTTTTGTACTATTACAATCGAGTTCTGCGGCTGAAAACAGGTTAGTACTCCGTAATATAATTTATGATTCAAGGAGGAATCCTCCACGGACACACTGAAATGATTCTTCAGTTGATTTTGTTATGAAGGTCGAACCCGAGCTCCTGTAATGTATAGAATAATTATTCTCTTTTAATTTTTAGATATGGATGTGAATGTTAGACAAGTCGTCACCGCATTCAAAGGAAGAGCGGCGCAATTGCGGTCTCGCGAACATGCTGTGAAATATCTGTGTTACCAGTACGTCACATCTGTTTCATACGCAGCATTGTTAGACTACAATGCGGTTGACGGTTCGATGCGAGTACCAGCGATCAAAAGGCCTTCCGAACAAGGATTCAAGTTGGACAATATTTATGGCCTTCGAGTGACATCTAAAGATGGAGTTCCGCGCGATTTCTCGCTAATGTTTCAGTTTGATCCAATAGCCAATCATTACAATTTTATTATAACGGTATGCCAGCCTTTATTCAATATGTCTCCATTTTACTATTGTTTAATTATTAATTGTATTCTCTTTCAGTGTTTACAGAATAAAAAAAATCAAGTACACGTTTCTTTATCTAAGGATTATCGCACTGCAACGGACCTAAACGACTTAAGAACATTATGGGCTTATTTCGAAAGTGTTCTGTACTTTAAAATGTAGGTAAACATTTAACGACTAATTCTAAATTTATTATTTTCTGATGTTTTTTCTACTGATTTCAGATTTTGGCCGGTGTATAACGGAAATTCGCCATGTTTTTCTGAATCGAGTTTTTCTTCGGTAACGATTTGAAACAGCGAAACCCTTGTGAAATCTTACGCCTTAAATATAGCATCAAGATCATAAAGTTTGAGATCGAATTATGTTACGATTCTTTTTCTATTTTTTTTCCGCATAAATATACGAAAAGTTTGATTAATATTGAATGTTTGTGTTTTTTTTTTCATGAAAGTTTTGAATTTCATGGTGGTTGTGATTTTATTATTTTTTTTTCGTAAATGAGTTAATTGGTTTTTTTGTGTAACTGGAACAATTGGACAGATTATCCATTTACGAAATTTCTAATCATTCAAAAACACTTTTCCTTCAACTCCCTTTAGAACAGTTAGATGAATTAAAACAGTCTTTAAAAACGAAAACGACATTTTTATTACAAAATAACAGCAGAAAAACGTCAGACCTGGGGGAGAGGGGCACGACAAATTAAAAGACTACGAATGTTTAAGGTCGAGAATTGTGGGGTCTATTTTACGCGAAATTTCTTTCTGTTGTCGACTTCATTATTGACCAGAGTAGGATTATACTTGAAGGTTTTGGCCGGAGGCATTTTTCCAGCTCGAGTGAAACTAGCTTGATCCAAACGATCTCTATCTGCAATATCTCGGGCGATTCTCATGTTGGACATAGCTGAAAAAAAATTGAAAATAAGTATTCGACAGACGAGAAAAAAAGAGACATGTGTTACCTACATGTTTTGAAATCCTTGACTAATCCTTTTTTATTTCTATTGATTTCTTTTGGATCGTGCTTTTTTTTAATATCTATTTGAAAATATTCTCTAACCGCTGGTATTTTCAGGAACGCTACTTGTCCCAGCGATACGAAGTTGGTCGTCATCCAGTACACGCAAACGCCCTGAAATATGATCAAGAACGAGTTTATAGCAAGATGATGGAATAGTTCTACTGATGAAGCTCAACTCAAATTTACCGATGGGAACGACATCATGAATGGGAACGTAATAAGAGGTATGACTTTCATTCCTATGTTTACATATCGAGACATTTCCGAACCCATAGATATTCTGCCCATGTCAACGCCGACCTGTCGAATAAAAAGAACAGATACCATTCGTAGTAATGTAAAATAACCAAGAAAACGGGATAATAAAAATACGTACTTCGATAATTGCATACAAAGTAATCGAAGTTATCAATGGTAATAAATAATATTGATCTGGAAGTGTTAAGTCGACAAACCATAGGGTTCCTCCAGTTGTCATACTTTCAACAGGCACGTTTGACATTTTTTTCAACGCCCAGAAAAAAGATATAAAAATTGGAGCCTGTAGAAAAGTTGAACAATTCAGCATTAACGACCTGACGAATCTCAGATTTTTGTAATTTCTTTCAAGTGATCTTACTTGTACTAGCGGAAGTGCGAGTGACTTGAGAGGATTTACTTTGTTTTCGCTCATTACATTGCCCAATTTTGCTCCAGCTCTTAAAGCTACAAACATAGATTAGCCAATTTGAAAGAAAAAAATGGATTGTAGAAGAAGCTTTTAGTACCTTCGACTTGATTGCCACTCACTCTGGCAGCTTGCATTTCTTCTTGAGCTTCCATCATTAGAGGCATAATGTTATGCATTTTGGTAGCATTTCTTTGCGTACTTATGACCAACGGGAACAGAATTATTCTGATAAGTACGACAGCTAGAAAGGTGCGAAATTATGGATTACATTAATAGTACGACATCAGCGTTAAAGGAGGTCCAACTTACTCGTTGCAATAGCTCCCCACCATGGTAAATCGAAAGTTACGTGTAAAAATTCCAGCCATCTTTGTACCCAGCCGACTGGAGAGTATGCACTTCCTAATCCAATTGATTGGAGAGTTGGCTCGCCTAGTTTATTCTAAAATAGGCGTTGGATTGAATTAGTCATTGGACCAAACTGGCATTAAAAATTGCGAACGTACCAGAGGAACTACGGCTTCAGCGATTATATCGGGTAGCTGCGATGGAACAGTGGTTACTGTATCTACTCCAGGAGTTGGTATTGCCGGTAGACCATCACTGATGGCTGCGGCCGCCGAATCCGTTTTCGGTAAATTTAATATAGTATCTTTGGCTGCCGTTGCTTGTGAACTTTCCAATCGATAGAGAACGGATAGCACCAACGGATCGGCTGATACGTTTGTTCTGGCATAACGAGTCAGAGGAGTTTGTAAGACGTGAAATTTGCACGAGTATAACTGCGAAAGAAGGAATTTATCAGTGAGATTCAAAATGTAAGATTATTACCGGGTGTTACCTTGTGAAGTTTGATAGCGGTTAAGAATGTGTTTCTGGTTTGTAATATGCTCTTTGACAGGATCATCTCGGAGGAGAATTAGATGTACAATAAATGACAAAAAATTGACGGTAATCGATGATATCACATAGTACTCTGCTTGGTTATTTTTTAGGACGTAGGATATCTAATTTTTTCAAATTATTAAATTTTTTGATGATTGAAATCGTTATCGCTTTTTCAAAAACCGAAAGACGAACTTTCGGAAAAATTTCATTTTTGTTTGTTTGTTGGATTGAATAATAAAACATTTTCGGCAGTAATAGAAAATTTTTCATCTAAAATTGGATTTCGGTAATTACTTACAGTTTTGAAATTGAAATTACCATACTGATTTTTAATTTTTTTAAATTTTGCCAAATCGATCCGATAATAAATAAATAAATAAATTAATTTATTATAAAATTAAATTTGATGGAATTTCGAATATTATCGATTATCATCTCTTTGTTTCATTGATCATGATCATCAATTTCAATTCTCTATCTGTACAAAAATTATTCGAAGACTAACAAAATTCTGGAAAATTCAAAGGTGGAAGGAATAAAACAACGTAGAACAAAATGATTCAATTGATAAAACAAACGAGATATTTCTTATTTAATAATAAGAATAAATTACGAGAAAATTGAAAGAATGTTAAACATAAAAACACGAAAACAAAGAGAACTTATCGGAAGTAATACGATATCATTTCCGATAGCCAATTTCAGTCATTTTCCAAATTTAAACAGAGCTTCCGAAACATCGAGATCGGTTTCGAAATATTTAAGTCTACTGTTGAAAATTTCCATCGCCGGAGCAAACAATTCTGGCGCGGATCTTAGTTTACTAGTCATAAACTTCGCAAAAGGTGTTACGTAGTCTCTAATCTGTTGCTCGGTGAGTTCAGATGGAGGAATATATATATCGCCAGTAGTTGCATCAATTCCATCACGTAACTCTTTCCGCTCGTGGAAATCATTTTTCTGAGCATACTGTTCATAAAAAGGAACCTGCCGTTCTTCCAAAATAACATCATGGTCGTCTTCGGGAACATTTTCATCGTCGTCGTCGTCATATTCAATTTTCAAAGGCGAATGGTTTTCGTATATGATGTTCTCGATTGGGCAGCATTCAGCTTCGGAATACGAATAATACATAATTTTTTCGGAACTATCACAAGAATTATCACATTCGGCGTTCAGTGGTGGCTCGCTGGAATCAGGCAAAGGGTCGGTAATTTCGGGTTTGCATTCAACATCGCTGTCCGGTATAGTTTCCTTGTTGGCTAGAAATGAACTGTATAACCTACGCAGATGGTACCAAATTTTCGTTGATTAAATTACAGCAGTACAAAGAGAAAACAAGTATGCTTTTGCTTTTTCAATCAGCTTACCTATAACACCACTGATTATCAGGGCAAATCGAACGATCCATTTCTGAGAAAACTATCGAATTACCATATTCTCCCTGTAAATCTATCCTATGCAGGTTCAACGCCGATATAACATTGTGTCCTTTTTTAAACATCCGTAGGAATTTCATTTTAGTTTCTTGCGAAACTGGGCAGTTTTTCAAATAATCGGTATGTTGGATAAGGTGATTATGATTATTATTAACTTTGATTATGGTCGGATACTTCGGTAAATGTTTATCTCGTGACCTGGAAAAATGACAAAGCGATCAAATCGTATCCTTATATGAAACGAATCAACCATTTATTTGAAACTTCCTTACCTACATCGATTTGGAATTTTCTTAATAGTAATAGTCATAAAGGCTTGGCAATCTGTATGTTTCTTGTGACATTTTTTAGTTTTCTTAGCCACTTTTATATTAGAATTTTGGCATCGAAACTCTTTCCAATAAATGTTTTTCAGCCCAGCTGCGTTTCTACTCGGGCAGGTTTTATTTACTCTCCATACTACTCTGCTTTCTTTCGTCCATTTATCAAGAAATGTTTCGAGTTCTTCTACGTTTCTGACGGTTGTACGTAACAGGTAGCAGTTATCTTCATTTTGGCAAACGTGGATCTCGTTCATATCACTAGGGAATTGTAAATTTTCCTGTGAAGACCAAAAAAGCATAAATATATGGGTGATATATACGATGTATTCATCACTGGTCAAAAAGTTTACCTGTATAGTAGCGTCCATTGGACCAAAACATTCTGTTTTCTTCGCAGCCAGTATGCCCACAACGTGTTTTACTTCAAAGGGCATTTTGTATTCAATTACATTACACACTTGCGTAATTTTTTAATGAACAGTATTCGACTAAGTAATCGAAATTTCAAATTTTTCAAAATTAATTCGTTTTAGAAATTCTGTTTCCTCTTTCCCATGGATCTTTAATTGTGTAACAATACTGGATTGTGCAAAATGATATCAGAAAGTAAATAATGCTGGCTAAAAAATTTTAAAATTCAAAAAGCCAATAATTTTTTTTACTTTGTGGTGTCATCCAGAATTTCGTGTAACTCTATACTTATCAGCAATTTTTATTTATTATTTTTATTTTTCTCGTGCTTTTACTTTTACAACTTTTAATTTTTCATTTTAAAAGTTTAATTCAATCATTTTAAACTGTTATAACCATGGATGGTAAATTAGAAAATAAAAACCCTACTCTATACAATAAAAGTGTTGAACGATGCACTACAGCTGATGAACAAGATGACCAAGTTCGAGATTTGTTCGATGAACGTGAAATTTTTGGTAAGATCCCCTTTCTTGTAATTATTGTATAAAATGGGCGTTTAATCGTGTATAATCTGATTAAAAACACCATGAAAAATGTTTACAGATCTAATCAAAGACATTGTTGATCCCGAACACCCGCTAAGCTTGGAAGAACTACGTGTAGTAGAGGAGAATCTGATCAAAGTAAACATCTCATTTGATTTCTTCCTCTTATTTTGGATAAAATTTATAAATGGTAATATTATTCGTGCCACAGGTAGACAACGAAAAAAACGAAATCAACGTTAATTTCACGCCTACGATACCACACTGCAGCATGGCCTTGCTAATTGGCCTATCAATTCGGGTGCAGCTACTGAGATCGTTACCCAGTAGATTCAAAGTGAGCGTTAAAGTAACCCCTGGAACGCATGCTTCGGAGTTAGACATCAATAAACAACTCGCCGATAAAGAGCGTGTTGCGGCGGCTTTAGAAAATACCAGTCTTATTAAAGTAATCAATCAATGTATAGTACCCGAAGAGTGATTCAATTATTCTGCCAAAAAAGGTGTTCGTGTTGAATTGATGGAGTCTCGAGGAGGAAGCGAGAAAAAAAACCAACGTTTTCCCCTATTTCTCTTTTAGCGGGCGGGCAAGGTAGAGGAGGGTTTGTAAGTGGAAACGAACGCCGCGAGAAAAGAAATCGAAGAAAAATAGATTTAAAGTTTTATTGTTTTACGCTAGAACGAGTTCGAAACGAATAAGACGCATTTGAATCTACAAATGTTAACTGTTCGCCTGCCTTGTTTAGCGCAAAACGAAGTGTAATTTTATTGCATGTTTTTTTCATTTGCTTACCTTTGTACGAAAAACAGGAAAAAAAGAAACGATTTACCATTGAAATATATTTTCAATCGAAGTCGTCGTAAAATTTTTATACCGCTGTGATATCGTACTTATACCTGTGTAGTTTTAAGATTGTGTTTTATTTAAAATATAAATACGATTCGGTTATACGATGTTGTTTTTCCAGATCGTCCCGAGAAAGCAGTTTGCCTTTAGTCTTTTGCGAATAAACAAGAAGAAGAAGAGTTTTCGCGTAGCCGAATCTATTCTATGATACGTTCGAACCGCGTTACACGTTGATTAAAAATATCTCTCATTTGATATCTCTTCTGCGAACTTGTCAATCACTTGGGCTTTAACGGCGTGCGCGGTGATTTATCTGCCAAGTATAAAATAACCCTCGAAAGATTTATAATTAATGGTAAATAAGATTACAAAACGGGGGCCTAGATTTACTTAGGCGTTCGCGTTCGCCAGATATACGTAATGTATTTGTACGTCTGCGTATCCGCTGCGAAAATGGTATTCTATTTGTAAAAGCTAATGAAACGAAAGAAACAAGAGGAATTTAATTAGTCGTAAACCGCGTGTTCGGCGGTTTACTTTGATGTATACATATTCGCCGCGCCGTAGATGTATTCGGTTTCATTTAATTTCCTAAACGTGTGTATATGTCGTATATTAAGCTATTCATGTCAACAATTATTAAGACGATGGTTGTTTTAGAGAAATTCGAACTGCTTCGTATAAGGAAACGAGATTAAAGAAGTTTTATCAACTTTAAGACAAGGTCACCCGGGGAGCTTTTCAACTTCGCTGAGATTTGCTCATTTCTCTTCACCTCGCATCCTTTTCCCCTTCAGTCGATGAAACGGTACATTAATTCCGAGCAATACGGTAAAGGTACGGCTCGGAAGAAAAGGCCAATTTTCTATAAGAGTGTTTCGGTCGATGATTTTTCAAAAAAACAAAAAACTTGAAACGTTTTAAATATTCTGTTCCTAGGCCTGGCTCATTTTACCCAGAGATTAATTCGAAATTGAATAGTAATAATATTACGAATTCCATTTACATTCGCGAAATTAGCTACCGTCTACCTTTGCCTTGAGAACCAGGTAGTCGGAACCATTGTTTAAAATAAAATGACGACTTTGATGATAATTGAAATTATTCGTCGGTGAGTGCTTTTGCTTTCGAATAACCTAATGCGAGCGTTTTAAGCGTAGAATTTTACGCGTGGTTTTAGGTTTCATCGGCGTGAAAATTTATGCATTTCACGTGTTAACCAAGCTATATCTATAGCGAGTCGTGTTTCGTGCGAGAGTAAAATACCAATGTATATAATGGAGCGATGTTTTCGTATGAAAATGAACTATACTCCGAGGTACCTGCATTCACTAATTTTTTGGTATTTTTTTCTCTCTGTTACAGATCATAAATTATGCGGAAGATCGAGAAGTGTAGGTGGACGATGGAACGAAATACCGCCTACGGGTAAGTTTCGTGTCTTTTTTCTTTTTAAATTGCTGTTGCGTAACTTTGAGTTGTATGTATTAATGAATTAGGGTAGGTAAATGTTTCCAAGTTAGAGGCTTTTAAAATCATAAGTATCGATTGATTAGCCCACTTTTTTCTAAATTGAATTGATTCGTAAGTCTGACGTAACCATGGACTTTTTCCAATAGTCATTGATTGTCTAATTACAGGGAAGGTACAGAAAACGAGAAAAAAAATGACAATTTGTGGGCACAGAGTTCCTCCGCCAACTACAGAAAATTACTATTTTTCATTTCAAGTCAAAAAAATTAAATTGTGTTTGAAAATTTTGAAAAATAAACTTCTGTCAATTGTGCTGGAAAAAATCAAAAAGAATCATCTTATAGTTTCAGTGGCGGAGACAGGGTGGGCTGGACTCATCTTGAAAAAAAGCTCTGCCCGGCCAATCATGTCATATTTGAGCAATTTTTTATTTTTTTTCTTTAAAAAAAATCACGTTTTTTGTGCAGATGAGCCAAATTTTGATTCTCGTTGAATCTTTACTGATTTTTTACCACTCGTAATATAGGTCCGTGCTTTTTTTCTTAAAATTTAGAAATTTTAGGAGCTGTAAAACATGGAAGGGTTTTTGAAGAAGTGCTGTTCAGAGGAAAATGCATTTTTGATATATTATGAAAATTTTTCAATGCCTATTCCAATAGGCATTGTGTTTAAAAGAACTGAGGCCACTCCTGAATTATTTTTTTTTTGGAAAAATTTTATACTTCGGGATTTTTTTCTATCAGTAGTCTGGAAAATTACTTCAAGTAACACTTGAAAATAATTTCATTAAAAAATTTCAGAATTTCTTTCTGTTTGAAGTTTCCAAATTTTTTATCGGAAACCGAAGAAAAATATTACGTACCTACTTATAACGTTTCTTTATAAATATTTGAAGAAAAAAAAACTGCATTTATTTTCATGGGAAGCATTTAAACATTTCTTTCTGTCTAAAACTTGAAAAAAACCTCAGATTCAGAATTTTTTATGAAAATTTGGAAAATCTTTAAATTTTTCATCATTGAGAATTCGAGTGAAATCTTATAGAATCTTTCATCAAAAATATTTTTCATTTTTGACTTGAAATTATTGAAAATGATGTAAAATTTTTTAAAATTGAAGACTGAAAGCTAGAAAGTTCAACCTTTCCTTCACGGTAAAAAACACGAATCTCATGAGTACTTATATTCAAATATACCCGTTTTTAACCAGGTACTTTGGAGATGAGGCAATAGAGATGAAACTCCATGACCTTTTATTAAAATTCCAATGCATTTAGATGATTCTTTCCAAGTTTTTTTCTAACATGTTTATAAATACTTTTTCATATTTTCATCAACTTTTTCCCCCTAAAAAGTACTCCAAACAAATGTCAAATTTTTCAATTCAAAGTTTCAAACAACATTTCCTCCCCCCGCCCAATCTTAGTATATTTTCATGAAAAAAATCAATTTTTTTCAAGTAAGTACCTGTGATAAAATATTACACCTTAGGTACGTTTCAAATTATAAAAAAAATCTCCCAAGACTTTTATGCTCAACTGAGGAAATATCCATAAGTCAACATTAATTCATAAAACATTCTGTTTTTTTTGCTTGACTTTTGGCCTTATTTCTGAGTTTTCACAGGTGAAAAAATTTTTGCAGTAACCCTCCCTTCTCTCAAAAAACACATCCACGACAGATTTTCAAAATATTTTTATTGGACCTGAAAATTTCAGACTAACCCAGGTCTTGATGTTTTTTCATATTACAATTCCAAATTGAAAAATTTCTATAACGAATAGATCAGAAAAAAATGGGCGGAGTTTTCTCTCGATAATGACGAAATTTTATATTTTTGATCAAAACAATTGAGTTTAAGCATTTTGAGAAAAAAGTGCTATTTTTTTAATGAAATTTTTTTGTTCGAGTCGAAAAGAAAAATAAATCTTGGTCCAAAATTTTCAATTTTCGCCAACAGTGGTTACAAACAGAATTATTTGAAAGACGATTCGAATTTCGAATTCCGAATAAAATGAAAAATTTAAGATTTGAATCATAATTTTTAAATGGTGAATTTGTATCGCAATTTCCCAATTTTTTTTGAAATAATTTAGAGCTTTATACGGCTATTTCATGACGACAAAGTTCGAAAAAAGCTCTCATTGAGACGTATTATCAAGAGTTAAAAATTTAAAATTCACCACACAGCTAAAATTTTACTTTTTTCAATTCAAACTGTAATTTAAAAAAAAAAAAGAAAAGACCAACGAAAGGATTGAAACACAATCACAGAACATCCAAATTACCGAATCACGAATCATTTCTTCCCAAACACTTCACGTATATAAAAATTTCAATCCGAATCACGTCCATTACTGTTCAAAAGCTTCAAAATACAATTGCTCATAAGTCATAACTAGGCCTTCACTCAACCTTCCTTATATCATTTTCGACTTTCAGCAATTTCATTAAAAATGTCTCCAATGTAAGGCCCGATCCATTAACTCTTTGAAGTGTAAGAAACGAGTGATCTGGTAAAATAACGCCCAAGACGATACTTCGCCTTTCATGTGCTACGAGTGCAACCAACAACTTATTACATACATATGAATAAGTAAAAGCGTATCGCAAAGCTTGAGAAACACCTAAAGGCGAGATACTGGTTGAAAAATTTCATTATTTTGATAGCTTAAAAGAAAGGGAAAAAAATGAAAAATTACTCGAGAGAGCTGAAAATTATATACCTATGTTTCTTTTCTTTTTTTTATGTATAAAAATCATTTACTTTCTTTACTTTTTTTTGAAGGGGGGGGGGATTCAAACTCGAAAATACCCCTCGCGGCTGCGTCATTGTCGACACTCGTGTAGATTCGATGGTAAAAGAACAACTCGTTTGTTGAAAAATTTTCCGAAACATGTAACTTTCATAGAAATTCATTTGTCGAGATGATTTTCCCATCAAGTCTCCTCTTTTTCGGTTCTGCCTTCTCTAAATTGACCCTCGCCCAACTGGCGTACTCGCCGGTCGTAATATTTTATTGGAAAACGGAGTGAAATATCCGCAGTAGGTTTTGAAATTGAGTAAGGGTTATTCCATACTAAAACAGGACAAAAATGAAGTCAAGTCTTCCGATTTCGCTTCAAATTTTTTTACGAGCTCCCCTTGGCGGAATGTTTACAAAACCACGATCTTTTTTTTTCTAAACCTCAAGAGAGCGTGGCCTTAACATTATTATATGTGATTACGATTTTTAGCAAAATTTCCCTAACTTCGAAGGCTCATATCTCGAGATAGCTTGTACGTAGGAAAAAACTTTTTGCAGGGTCTTAAAGAGAATTGATAGCAAATTCAAAATCGACAATCGCATTTTGAAAAGCTCAAAATTGAACTTTGGTGGTGAAATCTCAACTTTTATGATGATAAAAATCTGAAAAAATTACAGCAAGTAGCCCTTTTTACTCTTTTTTCAACAAATAAATTTTCAAGATGGAATTTCCAGACCTCTGAGGGGTAGAGGGGTTCACAATTTTGATCAAATTTCAAAAAAATCGAAAAAGTAAAATAGCACATCAATTTCTACTGATTCAAAGACGCTGATTTCGAATATGTACTTCGTTTTTTCATACGACCCCTCAAAATCTCCCTATGACCCCCCTTGAGAGGGTCAAAATTCGAAAAAATGAAAAATGACGTGTGACCTGTCGTTTGTTTGGTATTTGAGGGCATTGAGTTCGAATATTTACTTATTTTTTGGATTTGACCCTTCAGTGCCTCCCTAGCCCCCAATTTTGGGGGAAAATTATGTTAAAAAATTAAAATGACGAGTGACATATCGATTGTCACTAATTTGAGGACGTAGAATTCGATTATCGACTTACTTTTTGGTTTTACCCCGTTCCCCCTGCTCTAACCGTCCCCTTCTCGAATTAATTGAGCCTATCCAACATCCTTTTCCCAATAACAGGAGGACTAGGGAGGCATTGAAAGGTCTAATTCAAAAAATAAGTAAATAATCGAACTCAGCGCCCTCAAATGTCTATCAAACGACAGGTCACACGTTATTTTTCATTTTTTCGAATTTTGACCCTCTCAAGGGGGCCATAAGGAGGTTTTGAGGGGGTCGTATGAAAAAACGAAGTACATATTCGAAATCAGCGCCTTCGAATCAGTAAAAATCGATGTGCTGTTTTACTTTTTCGATTTTTTTGAGGGTTGATAAAAATTATGAGCCCCTCTACCACTCAGGGGTCTAGAGATCCCATCTTGAAAATTTATTGGATGAAAAGAGAGTAAAAAGGGCTAATTTTTGTAATTTTTTCAGATTTTTAATGGTAGCTTTCATGTTTTGTTCTTATCGTGAAAGTTGAGATCTCACCACCAAAGTTCAACTTTGAGCTTTTCAAAATGCAATTGTCGATTTTCAATTTCCTATAAATTTTCTTTCAGACCCTGCAAACAGTTTTCCTCCAAGTACAACCTAGCTCAAGATATGAGCCTTCAAAGTTGCGCAATTTTGCTAAAAATCGTAATTATAATTAAGTATAAATATTTCGACTTCCTCCCCCTCCCTTGAGGGCGAGATGAAAAATAATCGTGCTTTTGTGAACACACCACTAAGAGAAACTCGTAAAAAAATTGAGTAAAATTGGAAGATCTGACTTCATTTTGGGTCCATTTCAGCACGAAATCGCCCTTATTGAAAAACTGAGTAGGTTTTGAAATTGAATAAAGAAAAAGAAAAAAAGTAAAACCAATAGAAAGAGATATCGCGTTTCTAAACAAGATACGTTTTCGTTTTCCCATCCAATGGAGCATTTGATTGGGTCTGGGGAAGGGTACAGAAAAAAAAAGGCCAACACGTTCGCAAAGATTGGTGTGTACTGATTAGTGCGGATGTAATCAGCGTAACTAAATGGACCTAAGAGCCTTGTATATATACGAACGTAATCGAGGCACAAGTAACACGAAACCGCACATCCGTTGTTTTCAATTAGTGAAAATGAAAGGTAAACTTTATATAGCATAACTTGTCGAAGTTTGCGAATTTTTTGCACCTCTCGTCACCACTCATCCTTTGGCTTTCACCCTTTGTATATATCTGGGCTCGTACCTTCGGTATGTTTCTCTTTTATGGGCAAACCGCGTGAATGAACGTGTAAATGTCATTTATTAGAGAATACGTGCGAAAGCGTCGCTGATGATTTTCTCACCGGAGCCTTCGTCGACTTGCATTCGAATTCGCTATCGAGCAAACCAAGCTGGAAGGAGAGAGAATTGCAAATTAATTGAAAACTTAATTCGACGAATCGTTGTCCCCCGCCTAGCCCTCTATATCGTAATTTCACTGACGAACCGTCTCGGCTACGATTCGTATTACGCGATTGTATGTATTTGGCATAATTTAAATTTTTAACTCCGGCCTAGACCCGGCGTTAACGTCAGAAAATTTATTCCGTATCACAAAGAAGTTTGCCGACGTAGTTGGTGCGGAATTTCGCGTCGAAATTTCAGCTTCAGCTTTTGTTTTTACAATTTTAAAACGGGCCGGAGCGCTTCGAGGGACGTTTTACTAAATTACATCGTGTTGTAGGTTTGTTGTTTTTTCAACGCGGCGTCGTTTTCGGATTAGTTACAGTGCCAAGAAAAGGTACTCGTCAATTTTATCCCGAGCTGTAACAAGTTTCATGCATTAAATTTTTTTCTACCTCTTTATCTTCTCACTTTATAAGTTTTTCCCCGAAGGTTATATACGTGGTTTGGCGAACCAATGGGAAAAGTCGCGGTGGAAAACATTCATTGGTTAGGGAGGATCTCGTATTTGGGTCGGATTTACTTCCTCTGTGGTGAGCGTTGCCTAACAAGGGAAGTATTCCAGTTTGAAGTGAAATTTTGAGCCGAAACGAAAATGAATTGAATGTAGTTATTTACAATATTTTGAGGAGTGAAGTTAATTTTTGGAACTTTGACAAATTTTTCAAATTTCAAAATACTTTATCCTGAAAAAATATTAAAATTTGATATAATCAAGGAAAAAATCTAAAATTTGGTATATACCCCATTTTTGACCTCCTTAGTTGATTGGAGACGGTTTCAGGACGTTTAAAAGCACCCAGATAACTTGAGAATTTTTCAGCTGCAGAGAAAATACCATAAAAAGGATCCGGATGAACTTGAGCAGCTATAAGTATATAATTTTAAGCCATTTTTCCAATTTGAAATATTTTCAAAAAATTTCAAATTTAGATTTTCCTGAACTTTTCTATGTAGGTATTTATACTTAATCGTGGATTACTCATTGGTGACATTTGTATTTGATCGATTAAAGCACAATTTAAATTTAAGGTTACAAATTTTAGAAAATAGTGCTTCAATCGATCAAATTGTTCAATTATATGGATAATCCGCAATTACAGCTTTTTTTTAGCACTTTTGTAAAAAGTCAAATTTTCGATTCATGACCTTTTTGCATTTTTGGCGGAGTTACGACCAAAAAGTTTTAAAATTTTCGGATATGGAGTTACGTCAACGTATTTTTTTTCTAATTTTAAGGATGCTATTTCAGCCAAAAAAAAACACAAAAATTTCTAAATTTTGGAGTTGCAGCCTTTTAGTCTCCTCAAACTGAAATATTATGAAAGATTAATGTTCATATATTTCAGTTAGGGGAGAGGAAAGGGGGAAAATCAAAAAGCAAGTCTGTACTCGAATTTTACGTCCTCAAATTAGTGACAATCGACATAGCTATTTTAATTTTTCAACGTAATTTTCCTCAAAATTGGAGAGCTAGGGAAGCACTGAAGGGTCAAATTCAAAAAGTAAGCAAATATTCGAATTCAGTGCCTTAAAATACTTAGAAAACGACTGGTCACACGTTATTTTTCATTTTTTTTGAATTTTGACCCTTTCAGTGGGTTAATACGGGGTTCAGAGGGGTCGGATGAAAAAACCAAGTACGTACCTGAAATCTGCGCTTTAGAATTGTAGAAATCGATGTGCGGTTTTACTTTTTCAATTTTACTGAATTTTGGTCAAACTTGCGGACCTCTGTACCCGTCAGGAGTCTATAGAGATCCCATCTTGAAAATGTTGGTTGAAAAGAGGGTAAAAAGACTGTTTACTGTAATTCTTTCAGATTTTAAATGGTCATCATGAAAGTTGAGCTTTTACCACTGAAGTTCGACTCTCAGCTTTTCAAAATATATTTATCAATTTTAAATCTTCATCAATTCTCTTTCAGATCCCGCACACAATTTTTCCCCCCAAAAATTTGTTTTTCAAATGCCTCTTATTGGAAGGTATTTTCAGAACATAAAAGTGAAAAAAATCAAAATTGAAAAGAAATGTTGAAAAATTACTGCATATTTTAAAATTGGAAATTAGGCACAGTTTCAAAAGAAAAATTACAATCCAAGTGACTGGAGAAATTTGAATCGAAAAAATTTGAGCCCAGAAATTAGAATTTTAGGACTTAGATCGTTCAAATTTAATTTATAGTAAAAATAATTAGAGGATACTTTGTTTTAGGATGGAATTTATTTTTATTTATTTATTTTTCTGGACACATTTTACAAAAAATTGATATTTGATCATTTTCACTGATTTAAAAATGAGAGAGCACTTTTTAGAAGTCGAAATTTTCAATTTTTAGTTGACGCTGATTTAGAGCCTTTCAAAAGGAGTAGAATCAAGGAGGACTATTCCCAGAGGCGGTTTTCTTTAAGAAGTTTGATTTCCCTAACTTTCCTTAGAAAATCGCCTCTGGGAATAGCCCTCCTCTTGATTCATCAGTGTCAAATGAAAATTAAAAATTTCGACTTCTAAAAAGTGCTCTCTCGTTTTTAAATCAGTGAAAATTATCAAAAATTACTGAAAAACAGTCAGAATTGCAGCGCAGCGCAGGAGAAAATCAGTGAAAATTCATTGAAAAGTCAGTAAAATTCATAAATTTATTTGGAAAAAATCAGTGAAATTTTTTGAAAAATCGGTGAAAATCTTTGAAAAATCAGTGAAACCTTTGGAAAATCAGTGAAAATTTTTGAAAAATAAGTGAAATTCACTTGAAAGTCAGTGAAATTTATAAATTTATTTGGAAAAATCAGTAGAAATCTTTGAAAAATTGGTGAAAATCTTCGAGAAATCAGTGAAAACCTTTGGAAAATCAGTGAACATTTTCGAAAAATAAGTGAAATTCACTTGAAAGTCAGTGAAATTTATAAATTTATTTGGAAAAATCAGTAGAAATCTTTGAAAAATTGGTGAAAATCTTCGAGAAATCAGGGAAATCAGTGAACATTTTTGAAAAGTAAGTGAAATTCACTTGAAAGTCAGTGAAATTCATAAATTTACTTGGAAAAAATCAGTGAAAAGCTTTGGAAAATCAGTGAAAATTTTTGAAAAATCAGCGAATTTCGCTGATTTGTCCTGCGATGCAATTCTGACTGTTCATCATTGACTTTTCACTGATTCAGAATGAGAGTGTGATTTCTATTTCCAGGCTCGCATAATCAAATCACAAGGTGAAAATCTGAAAATCAATTTACACAGTTTATCGACTGCCTGAATCTAAAAGTTGATTTTCAAGTCGATCAAACGCCTCCAGCCAAACCTGAATTTTCTCCAATGCATTAGAATTACTCCATAAGATGCTATATAATCTTCGAAAGGCCAGTAAAATACTCTTCCAATGAGCCAAATTTCATCTCGTTTTTCTACACAATTCCCCCGAAACTGAATCAATCCCCCCACCAAAACGACACCGTTTCACCGGGACAGAGCTTCGTGCAGGTACAATTCAACACCCCCAACCTCCCAAACGTCATCGCAGCTGCCGACTAAAAAACAATAAACGTCTTGGAACCGTTATCACGCATTTATTCGTTTGTAAAACACGAATACTCCGGGTCCCTACGTAGGAAACAATTCGAGAGTAAACTCGCGGCTGTGCCATTCCATTCCGGAGCAGCTCGGCTCTTTTAATCAACATGAATAATTCAGATAAAAAGTTATTTCTGCGAAAGTTTTTGGAAAAGGCGATACGACACGCGAGAGAAAGAGAGCCGAGTCGGTATCGGCGTCGACGACGATGACGGCAGCGGCAGCAACGCCAGCGCCATCATCATCAGCGCCGCCAGTACAATTACACCATGAAAAATTCATCGGTAAAAACTTTTAACCGCCAGAATTGCACGGTTTGGTGTATAGTACGAATTCAAACAGACGTAGACGTTCGCGAAGATGGCAGAGCCAACGAGAGCAGGAAAATCGTAATGCGCTGCCTCTATCGTGCGTATTATATCGATAAAATGGAATGCGCGCCAGCCGAGATCCCATACTCGTAGTAAGGTGTTGTTTGATTTTCAAGAGGATAGAGATTAGATTGCTAAAGCATTTGAAAAATTACACCACATTACACCGGATTAATGTGCGGCTCGAGTTTAATTAAGAATACTCGCTGCTCTTCCCTCTCCTTCGCCATTTTCATTCTCCAAGAGTTGGCCTTTTTTTCCCTCAACCAGCACTCGACTGCGAACAAAACTGTAACCGGAATTTTTCGCTCGTACTGTACTCGCTGCTCTTCGGTTAAACTTTGTAAACGTGCCAAATATGTAGATAAAAACTTCACAGGGTTTTTTTTTTCGACCAAGTTCAGCTAGTACGACATTTGATAAGTTATAACGTAATTCTACGTACGCGTATTCTTGGTCTTTTTTTTTTGTCATCCAGCTACCTCCCCGTTTTTCCTCATCCTCGCATATTATCGTTCTCGAGCTCTGTTCTTTAGACATACAGAGTCGAACCGACCGTCGTCACAAAAACGACCATAGCCACACGTCCGCGTTCCGCTTTCGTGAGAGAAAACTTTATATGAATATCTTTTTACGTAACGCATTCCTCCGAATCCGCAAAGGCTCGGGTTTTATATCAATTTTGCACAATTCTCGTCACTGTTCGTCGACTAGAGTACGCTCGTCGACGAAGATTAATGGCATCCAATGGTATATAAGGCTCATTGTACTAAAAGGGACTACACCTCGCCATCCGCCATCGTTGTACTCATTGCATTGTGTATAATTTCGCTATACGCGTATATCATTTGGTCACAGACGGGTCCCACCGCCAGCGCCGTAGCTGCCGGTTCTTCACCTGGATAAATTACCCCTTGGTGCCGAACCATCTCATCGGCAGGGTTTAAAATCACCTTGCTTATTGTATTTGGAGTGTCGTCCCTTGTTCGGTTCTTCAGTTTCATACTCATGGTGTCTGCTCGTCTGCTAGACACGAAAATCACGAAAAACATGAAAATAGCGAGCATTTTGATCATAATCCACAAAAAGCGTAAATTGTTAAACATTAATTCAGATTCGAATAAAAAAGACAAAAATTCGAATCAAATGGTCAATAGAAATAAGCCAAAAACGATGGCTCAGATTCAAATAAAAAAGATCAAAATTTAAATGAAAATGGAAATGATCAGACAAATATTGTCAAAATTATAATATTTACGATAATTTGCAATAATTATTGGAATATTTACAGTAATTTATTGTAATTATCAAGATTTTTACGATAATTTACCATATTTACTGAAATATTTATGGTAATTTACTGTAATTATTAAAACATTTACGGTAATTTATCGTAATTCTTGAAAGATTTACCATAATTTAACGTAATTACTGAAACATTTACGTAATTTACCGTAATTACTTGAACATTTACGTAATTTACCGTAATAACGGAAACATTTATGGTAATTTACCATAATTACTGAAACATTTATGGTAATTTACCGTAATTATTAGAACATTTACGGTAATTTATCGTAATCTTGAAAAATTTATCATAATTTACCGTAATTACTAAAATATTTACGTAATTTACCGTAATTACTTGAACATTTACGTAATATACTGTAATAACGGAAACATTTACGGTAACTTATCGTACTAACTGTAACATTTACCATAATTTACCGTAATTACTGAAATATTTACGTAATTTACCGTAATAACGGTAACATTTACGGTAACTTATCGTACTAACTGTAACATTTACGGTAATTTACCATAATTACTGAAACATTTATGGTAATTTACCGTAAGTATTGAGATATTTACAGTAATTAACGGTAATTACTGAAACATTTACGGTGAATTACCGTAATAACTGGAATATTCACGGTAATTTACAGTAATAATTGAATCCTTTGCGGTAATTTACCGTAATTACTGTAATATTCATCGTAATTTACCGTAATAATTGAAACCTTTAAGGTAATTTACCGCAATTACTGAAATATTTATCGTAATTTACCGTATGAAAATTGAAAACAGCATGAATTTTCATTTTCTCAATCCAGTAAGCACCATGGTTCGTCATATTGAAATTTTCGCTGCACGTTCAATTAATACGTTTGTAGTACATTTTCGCGATCACGTACTTGGACTTACTCGCCCAAGATACCTAAGTGTTAATTTACATGACTTGGAGGAGTAGTGAAATTAGTTGCAATTTCATTTCTCAGATCACAATATCACCAGTGAATTTTTTTAAATTTTATTTTTATAGCGTTGAATTTCTTATTTGTTTTTTCAACTTTTTTTCTCGTCAAGACGAATCGAATGGTATTTTTACAATTCAATTTTGACCATTTGGGTTGAAAATGAATTTTTATATTTTACATGGGGGAGAAATTCGCTCAGAAAAACGCCTGTAGCTTTGCCAAAAATTCATCAAAATTCAAAAACTAATATATTTTGGAATCGTCTCGTCGAATGTTTGTTTTTTACAATTCAATTTTGTCCATTTGAGTCAAAAATAGATTTTTGCTGGGGTGGGGGGAGGGTTGATAGATCTTTTACATGGGAAAGAAAATTGCAAATTCCGAAAAATCGAGAATTTTATTATAGACTTACTTTTTGATTTTATCCTCTTCCGTGCTAAAGTCGACTCCCTCCCGAATTAATCGTATGTATTTTTCAGTCAGTGCAGAGGGAAAATGGCAAAATCAAAAAGTAAGTCTGTATTCGAATTCTCTTGATTTTGAGATTTAATGGGAAAACTGAATCAAATGTCATTGATGAATAGTATCACCAATTTTTCTTCGAAAATTAATCCTTTTCAGGAACCCAGAGCTTCATATACAATGGTACCGATAAATTTAAACTTTCTGATGTGTTTTGTTTTTCATGTTTTTTTTTAAATTTAATTTCACTTCATTGGTTTTATTGATATTTTGATAATTTTAATTTTAGTTATGTTGAACACTTAGGTAATTAAGTACATATTTATTCGATATGTACATTTTGGAATTGTTGCAGATCACAGGATATTGTCTCTTTCATGGATTTAATTCAATGGGTTTCAAAAATGTAACTGGATAATTTAGATATATCTTTGCTGAAGGTGAGTGATTTTATGCATTTTCTTAAATAATACTTTCATCGATTACCTCAATATTTTTAGATGCATTATTCAATGATTCAAAATTTATCCTTTTCAAGTATTAATTTTTTTCACTTTCGATCTCGTTTTTTCATCCATTCGAAATTAATTCGAATGCTTCTAACCACACCTCGTCGTAAAATAGATCGAATAAGCCCTAATTACCTTAATTTACGTCATTATCTTCGATTCTTCGTCAAAATTAGAACGTTCATCATAGGTACACAATGAAATGGGACGACTTACGCCATAATTAATCGACCAAAATAATCAAAACCATCCATTTCGTCACCCATCGGTAAAAAAAATACGTACGCATCACTCAGCTCAGCAAACGTTGCAAACGCACTCTGAGTATTTCCATATTCCGCGGTTCTCGGTCTCAGGGGGTCAAGATTGTGACGCCGACAAAGGGAAGGTCTCTTTTGCAGGCAATTTATCGATTCCGCTCGGTTTGTATTGAAATGACGTCTCGCACGACGTTATCATTAGTACGATTATAAATTTAAGACGTTTGTTATTCGTGTTCGAAATCGAAATACGGAGCGTTGTTTAAAGCTAACGACGTCAGCGAAATGAAAGCTCGACTATGAAAAGACGAAGTGGAAATAAGAAAAAGGGGTTAAAAAAACGTTAAAACGCCCGCGTTATTAATTTCCATAATCGGAAAGACAGAGAAGAAACTCGCCCGGTAGATTTCGACATCGTGTCTTTTCTTAATGACGATCCTATTGTGAGATGGAAGAGTCCGAATGAGTTTTCAGAATCGTCGAATAAATGATTGTTTCTTGTTTGCATATTACGTCGTAAGCAGGCGAGCAGTCCGATTGTGTGCAAAAGCGGATGGTATCTGTTTAAATGTCTCGAAAAGTACTTGCGAGTGGGTTAATTTCGTAATCTTATAGAGACCTGTTTTGTGGGGAAAACTCAAAATTCATTCGAATATGGAAATGGCTTTAAATTTTACAAAATTTTATCGAAAATCTAAAAAAAGGTTGAAAATGTGTGATCAAGTTCGTGAGATATTATGTGAAAATCTTTTCAAAATATCATGAAAACTGATCAAAAACGATTTTAAAGCTTTAATATTTCACGAAATTGGCGAACTTGACAAGTGAGGAAATTTAGGAACTAGTTAACTTGAAAACTTGACAAATTGGATTTCAATTTTAAATTTTTTCCATGCTCCTTCCTCTCTGTGAAAATTTTTATTTTGTGTCTTTTTAAATCAATTTTATCAATAATTTTTTCTATGAAAATATTTTTTCGAACTACTTTTGTGATTTTATTTTTCAATTTGTACATATAGGTATAGTGTTTTGGATTTTTTCAAAAATTTTTAACCATTCTCGAAACTATGAATCATTTTTTAATAAATTTTTAGGTACCTAAATTTCGATTGATTTTGAATAAAATTTTAAACAACTTTGTTGCAATTGGAAAAATTTTTAAAACAGTTTTTTTGTATTTTCAGTATAATACCATAGGCGATTTGAATTTTTTTCCCAATTCTTCGAAAACTTTTTAAACAATCTCTGAATCAAATTTCACTTTTTCAGACCTTCAAAATCCTCGAAGAGAATGCCAGTTTTTTTCGAAAATTTTTCAACTTCTCTAAAAATTGTGAATGCTTCGATGAAAAACCTCGTATTTTGCGTACTCGCATAACAAATACTTCTAATGAAGATTACTGGGGTCAAATCCTGATTGTAATTTTCAAAAAAAAAAAATTAAAAAAATAGACATTACATTCTGACACATTCTACACAGTAAAATTGAAGCTGAAAAATATCACGTTAATAGAATTGCCTAACCGATTTGCCGTAAATATGCAATTTAGTGTATTTACGGCGAATCGGTTAGGCAATTTTATCAGTGAGCGAAAATAATCATGTTAATAAAATTGCCTAACCGATTCGCCGTAAATACACTAAATTGCATATTTACGGCAAATCGGTTAGGCAATTCTATTAACGTGATTTTTTTCAGCTTCAATTTTACTGTTTAGAATGTGTCAGAATGTAATGTTTATTTTTTATTTTTTTTTGGAAATTACAATCAGGATTTGATTTTCTTGTTTCAAATATTTGAAATAAAAGTGGATACAGATTTTTAGTTGTTGAAGCCATTTTTTCGGATTTTTTGGAAAAACGCAAAATCTCTATAAAAGAAAAAAAATACTAAACTTGCTGTTAAAGGGTTTTTGAAGCCCTTGAATACATTTCTATGAATTTTTTAACCACATCTCAATAGTTGATCCTCTGAAATGGGGTGAAAAGGAGAGACCAAAATTGAAAAATTTTGAATTCTATGGAATGAAGAATCGAAATTCTTTTTTTTTTTACTCTCTGAATCCATTTCTATAGGGTAATTTTTACTCCGAATTCGAATAAAATGTTGAGAGCTATTTTTGATAAACTTTCATTTTTGATTCCACTCCTACCCGATCCAATTTTACGTTCCTTGTAAAAAAAATTCTAGAAAATAAGTATTCAGAGAGGAGTCAGAGTAAGTACATGGAATTTGAAGGATTATTTTAATGATTTTTCAAATAATTTTGCAAAATTTTTTGAAGAGTAAAAATTGGGTGAAAACATTTTATAAGATTGGAAAACGATATTTTTTCGTTATTTTGAAAAAATGTCCGGAAAAGGCCATTTTATGAGATTTAGGAATGATCGTTCTTCATTATTTTTGAAGAAACGATTCGATACTTGGAACCTGGAACCTGGAACCAGGAACACGACTTTCACCCTAACGTTTATTCCGGAAATTCTTCCACATCTTTTCAAAATTGTTTTGCTGGAAATAATTTTAAAATTAATTACTATCCCAGAGTCATGTCAAAAAATCATCCCACAATTTTCGCAAGCTTTGTATGTAGAGTGAGATGAATTTAGAATGAATTTTAATTTCAATAATCATCAGAAAAATTATCTCGATATTATCCACGATTTCTCAGGCCATGTCCGCATGATAAAGTTTGAAATGAATTTTCATCTCAAAAATCATTCCGCAATTTTTTTACCGGATCTATTTCAGTGGTTTGATATTCGGCATGAATTTTCATTGGTAATAATTTTGCGAGTGGAACCACCTCTGGCTGCGAGAACAAAAATCGCTAAAAATTGATCATACGTTTTTGAAAAATTTTAATTTAATAAGAAGTATTTTCAAAATTATAATGTGAGTACTAAAAGGGAAATATCCCCTCCCAATTTTCATTTTTTTTTTTTTGGTAAATTTCGTCAAGTTTTCTCATTTAAAACGAGTTTGCCAATTTTTCTTGTTTGGGAAGAATTTGCTTATTTGTTTAGTATCCTAAGTTTGAACGTAATTACCGTAATTACCGTTAGTTTACGTGTAATTACCGTAATTACCTTTAGTCTGCATGTAATTACCGAATTCACCAAGAGTTTGCAAGTAATTTTTTACCAAAAATATTGGAAATGTAAAAAAGTACTGAGCTATTTTCACGTAAAATCAAGCTCAAATGAGATACCTATAAGAAGCTCGCTTTTTTAAAGAGTGGAACCTCCAAAAAAATTATCTAGGAGCCTGTGCGATGTTAACTATTGAGAGTTATTTAGGGAACCACTCTCGACAGTTTTCCTCAATAATAATTTTGCTAGCTAAAAATATTTCCATTTTGCACCTGCCATCAAACATCAATTTTTGAGATCCTCGAATCCACTTTCAAGGTCTCTTTTAACACAATCCCACAAAAAAAAAAAAATGAAAATTTACACTCAACAAATTATACCATAAAAGGTTTTCGAATACATCAAAACTGGAGAATATTTTCACTATAGAACCCATCTTTATAGAGCATAATTTCTTTAAAAATTGCTTCGTTACGACCACCAAACTCTATTAAAAATTATAGCAGCGTCGAAATAAAGCGAAGTAAAAGTCTCATTAATTATCTCATTCAAGATTGGGTGTAAAATTATCAAGTTATTGAAGGATATGAAACGATGATAGCTGGCAAAGTTATAGTTCGATATAAAGCACTCATCAGCAAATTGCAAAATAAACTTGAAAATGTTTGAAAACAAGTTCAGAATACAAAATACGCGATAACATTTTCGCTGTCGAATAACTCAACAGGTTGGCTCCAAACGAAACATCCCATCTCGTCCAGCTCTGGCTCTTACATGCAACCTCGTATCTTGCACTTCTGCTCTAATAGTCGTTCAAATATTGAAAACGGTAATTCCTGCTTCATTCGGGTGAAAAAAAAACCTAAACAAGGTTGCTTCTAAAATCGCACAACATAAGCCAGCGAATGGACTCGAATTAAAAGATATATTAAAATATATATCCGAGCTAAGTCAGGGCCCCTGATTATACAGCGAGTAAGAAAATTAAGCCTAGGAATAATTTTTTTCGCCGGGTTAATTACATTTTCGTAATTTGTACTCATTACAGCGTGACAGAGCTCGTAAATAAATAAGAACCGAATTAACAATACGATTCGAGGAGCCTCCGCATCCAGCCTGCCAACATACTATCTGTTGTTTAGAGCTCAGTGCCAGTAAAAATGGCGCTGGCGTCTTCGTATCAACGTCGTCGTAAAGTATATTTAATTTAATTAAATTCACGCCACCGTCGACCCTTCGCACCGCCCGACGATATACAAATGCTCGCGAATTTTTCGTTTTTTTCTCATCGTTTCGCACCCGAAACGAGTATACAAAATGGATTTCAACTTTGATGTGTATTTTGAGGCATAAAACGTGTAAATAACGCCTTGCTCAATGATTCGTAATAAATTTTTCTACGTCGAGTTTCCTCGTCCTCCTGTTTCTCCGTTTGCTCGGTCTGCGTGTTTTTTTTCCCCCGCCTCTGCTTCTATCTTTAAGAATTCCAAGGGTGGGTTTTGTTCGAAATAGTATTTACAGCCCGGGGTTTTTGATTCTGTATTATGTATCCGCATCTCTCCGGACCGAGAAGTATTATTTCCTTATTCTTTTTATTTGTCCATTCTTCGACGTATTTGTATTTTTTTCCGGTTCACGTGTTCGCAAGAGGCCCCGCTTCGGTAAATATTTAAGAAACGCGGAGAAAGACTAGGTGTATTTTTTTTTACGCTCTGCCACCAGCATCGAGGCGATGAAAATTTCAAATACGCGCTCCATTTAATTAATAATCGATTCGCCGAACTGCCGGAAAAAGGCCATTCCAGCATCGATGCTCGAGTTATTCGCGCTGAATGTGTGGTTTTTTCATCCTAGGCGAGCTTATTGTATAATTTATAAACACCTTACCTCCCTGAACCAACGTAGCTCGAGTTGGTAATTCTTGTTCTTTGAATTAACGAAATTGCCCTCGAGTAGCGAATGCATTAAATGAGAATTTTTCTCAGTCCAGGGCCCAGGGGGATTCAGAAAAAAAGGTAGCTTTCCACGTTCCATTGCACTAAGTTGGAATATTCAGGCTCCAAATTCGTATTTCACGATGATTCCCCCGTTTCCGGTGATGTTATCATTTTGTACGAGTACGTCATGTAGTTGATATACATATCCACCGGGTACTGGGATATTTCTGAGCTTATTTAGGTCATCGTCAGATACCCAAGATGACGATGACGACAACGATATCATATCCGTCGCTTATTTTCATCATCGTCGCGGTAGCTGTGATGGGTGGTTTTTTTTTCATTTTTCATTGTCGTCGTATTTCCCTGGTGCGAGAGTTCTGTGTGATCCGGACGCGAGCTAGGTTTTTTTTTCAATTATTTCCTACGGTATGGTACGTGTCGTGAATTCGTTTAAGAGAGATTTTCAATTTGAAAATTTCCATGCGATTTGTGAGCTTAATCTGGTCAAGGTATTTACAGATACGATTTTTGCAATTAGGGGGCATTTCTGGTTTGATTGTGGATCAGAATTTGATATTTAGAGTCGAGTTTATTATTTTTTGATTGAGGAAATCGAAATTTCAGGAGGATATGGAGATTTTTTGGGGGGAGGAGGGTCCAAATTTCATGCAATCCGGTTTAAATTAATTTTTTTTATGTGTTGTCAGTATAAAAATTGTTTTTTTTTTAAAAAAAAAAAAAAACTAGTTCAAATTCTCTAAATATTCGTTGAAGTCCATGCGACACAAATTCATAAAATATAGACAAAATGGACTAAAAAACCAGGAGAATCATGAATAGGGATAAAGGAATCGTCAAACTGAAATTTCAATTTCAAAAATTGGACTGAGTCAAAAAATATGCAAAAAATGATGATTTCAAAAAATTTCGAATTTTCAAATTAATGAAATGAATCCAAACTAAAAATTAGAAATGTAGAAAAAATTAATCCAAATCATAATTTTTAAATTCCTCGCTCCTAAAATTAAAATTGCAAAATCACAACTGAAACCTCCAGAACGATTATGTTTTTTTCCTCCTGAATATCTTCGAGGTTGAGAGAAAGTCGAAATTTTCAAAATATAGGTCGATTGATAACAAAATAAACGAGGATTCCGTCTAAAAATTCGCGAAAGGTTGAAAAAATGTCGGAACAAAACGCGTAAACATAATGAGAAATTCGTGTAAACTCGAATGTAAAAATTTGAAAATTAGACATCTCGTTGTTTTTAATCGTAAAATTTAAATCTGTTTAAGAAGGAAAGGTTTGACCTGACCTTGCTCGGGCTCATGAAAATAGTTGCTTAATACTTTTATTTCAAGAAAAGTAAGCTGAAGATGATTCTGCATGCTCGTTTAAAATGAAAATGAGTTGTTGAGAAATTATTTATTTGCAATATTTGTTCCTGAAAATCATCAATCATTTCATCCCCTTACCGATTCCTGTTAACATCTTTCAATCTTCACTAAATTTTAGGATAAATGGCCACATTTTTTTCCCCACTGAGAAGATTTTTTTTCCACTGAGAAGGGTTGACTTAGAGCAAAAGAATAGTACATAACAAATGCCAACATTAGAATATTTTCGATACCTACCTACATACCTACTTTATCGTAATTATTAAAATATTTATGATAATTTTCCATAATTACTGAAATATTTACAATAATTTACCATAATTATTGAAATATTTGCTATAATTTAACGCAATTACTTATTAAAATGTATTTGCGATAATATTCAGTAATTTAATAGAATATTTACGGTAATTTACCGTAATTACTGAAATATTCGCGGTAATTTACCGTAATTACTGAGATATTTACGGTAATTTACCGTAATTACTGAAATATTTACGGTTATTTACCGTAATCACTGAGATATTTACGGTTATTTACCGTAATTACTGAGATATTCTCGGTAATTTACCGTAATTACTGAAATATTTATAGTCATTTGCCGTAACTTCGGAACTATTTATGGTAATTTACCGTAATTACTGAAATATTTACTGTAATTTACCGTAATTGCTAAAATATTCGCATTAATTTACCGTAATTACTGAGATATTTACGGTAATTTACAGTATTTCCTGAAATATTCTCGGTAATTTACCGTAATTACTGAAATGTTTATGGTAATTTACCGTAATTATTGGAATATTAACTCTAATTTACCATAATTACTGAAATATTTACGGTAAGTTACCGTATTCATCAAATTTTTACTATAACATGGTGTTTACCGGCGCTAAAAAACATGAAAGTAGCATGAATTTTAATTTTCTCAATCCAGTAGATACCTTAGTAAATTGGTACTCCGCAATTTATTATTGGTGCTAAAGTTCATATGAACCTTTTTTATGATCTTTTTTCCGGTGCTTTTAGATTTATCTTTATTTTGGCTTTGAATTGGGACATTTACCTTTGATGCTGAAAAAGATTGATGAAAAATTAAAAATTCCAGAATTTGACGACTCGAACCATAAAATCTTTCAATCCCTGTTCCACTTTTGATGCATCATCACAAATTTCAAATCATCGAGTTGGCAGATTGAGAAAAAAAAGTGCTACCAATATCAAATTTTCATTACTACTTATTCCCCAAAATATTCATTCTGATAATGAAAAATTTTGATGATGATAATATCGAATAGTAAGAATACCGATGAGACGTTTTTTATTCCGCACACACTCAAAACCCCCCAAAAAAGTCGAAGATCCGTCAAACTAAAAAAATTGATTAAGCAAAGAGCCTAAACTTGGATAAAGACAGCAAAGCCTGCCAACGAAACTCATCCGTGTCAAAGTTGCCATTTACGATAACTGAAGGCAAAACTTTGCTCCAATAATGCAACACTTTTTAACTTCACACGTAGGTACGATAATTCACCTATTTATATGCTCGAAGGAGCAAGGTAAATCTTTCAAAGTACCCTCTTTATAATTTTTTATCGAAAGATTCCTTCGCAATAAGTTTCTACTTCCTGAAAACCGATGTATACTTTTCACAAAGTTCGTCTTCGGATATAGTTAAAGGAAATCTCAAAGTTGTTGGATCCCCATCGGTATACAAACGTATTTGATACGTCATCGAGACGAAAAGACCTTGAATATGAGAAAAGTGTCAGTAAAATAAGAGCAGAAGCGAAATACATCTCATCAAATACTCTGAACTGAAAAAGGGACCCGACTCGGTACGAGATTGACTTATTCATATCGTTCTTTGAACATCGGTTCCGAATATTGGCAAAAGGTGTTATCTTTAATATTCTCATGACACGGCGAATTTCTCCTACTCGATGAATATTTCAAAGTTATAAAATCTCGATGTGATATCCGAAGTATGAATAATTCACCGACTCCTCCGCTCTGGAATTTCGCAGATCCCCCCCCCCATCGAACTGACGGTGAGTCTGGCCGCAGAAACGTGTCTGCCATCGTGTTTCGTGCGGTTTTCCAAGCTTCCGTCGGCTTTATTACGACTCTCGAAGGTAAAAAGGTATCATGTGTACTTGATTCTCGATATTTTACCTGTTGAGCAAATGTATCCAGCTTGTACGATACAGAATGATACCTACGTACACGAAGGTGGGACGTTGCTGGGGCGTAATTACCATAATAAAATATTAACTACGTAATTACTCGCTTTCTTCCCTCCGCCGTATAAATATCGACTGTGCGTCGGTCCTTTGGACATGTTCGATAAATAAAAAAAACGCGATCCGGGTATAATGCGATGGAAAAACTGGGGTAAAAAGGACTAATTGTGCATCATTCATAACACAGCGACGTAATAATTACAAGCTTATTTTGCCGACCCTGAAATTATTTTCAACTTTTGAAATGCTTATTGTTGGTACCTTTGGAAGTATCGATAGTTTATAAGTTATTCACGAATATGATCGATTTCGAGTAACCATGACATGAAAGAAGTTTGAGAAAATATTTTACCCGATATTAGTCGAGTATAAGTATGGGCAACATATTCAGAATTTAGGTAGGTGCTGGTGAAGCACGAAGTGTCCATGTTTGTCTTATTGTTATGAACATTTTTAGGCGTTTGTTTTTTTTCTATATTTGAAAGTGCGTTGGACTGGTTAGAGTTTAGAGGGACGGTTTAAAGACGGAAATAAAAATGCAGAATGTGGATCGTACCGAAGTGATCGATTTGCAACCGAATCATTACAACAGCAGGACTAAGATTATTGGATGTGAGTATGATTGATTTTTATCTCGTAGCTGGACTAAGGATGATTTTTGGGAATGTTAAAAATACATAATCAGAAATGGGGTATCTGTTTATGGTATTTTAAGATTTTAAAGACTGAATTAAAAAAAATTCAAGCACTTGAAATTTTTTGGCAAAAACATTCATTGAAACTTTTTAAACAAATTGCAAAATTGAGAAATTTTCGTCTGAAGTAGAAAATTTTTTAGCACACTTTTCTTCAATACTCAATGTTGAAATTAGTATGCGGTTTATTTATGATATGAGTATAATAATTGTGGTTCAATAAGTGAACAATTTTTAAAGTTGACTTACCTACTTCGAGTTTAAGAGCCTGGAATCAAAGGTTGTCCAAGTTTGGATTTCGGAAAGTTGAATAAATTGGGAAAATGTAAAAATTTTACAAGACAAATTGAATATTTTTAAATGAAAAAAAAAGAAAAAAAGATTGAAATACGACGCGACAGTGTCGAGAATGGTATTAAATTTTTTCCATATATCATAAAATATAGTTCTCGAAGGAGAAGAGCTTATCAAAGAACGACGTTTTTTTTTTTTGGAAGTTAAAAAAGGAGTGAAAAAAGCACGAATTTTGATGACGAAATTTTACTTTTCGGATATTTACATTTCCTTCAAAAATTTTCGTTCTTGTTTCGCTCGGACTAGATAAATTTACACGAATTCTCAAAAATAAATGATGATTTTCCATACTTACCAAATAATTATTGAATATTTTGAAACGGAAAACGTTTTTTTCTTTTTTATCGGGTAACTTGATGGCGATCTCGAATAGAATTTTCAAAAATTATTCGATTTTTTTTGTATGTAGTGGTAGGTAGTCATTAAATAATTAGTTTTTTTCAAGTCAAAAAAGTAGCTCAAAAAATTCTGAATTTTTATTTTTTACCCCGAGATTTCCGCCTATTTAGTCCCTGAAGTTTCCTCTTTAACCCAATTTTTTCCTCAAAACCTTTTCAACTAAGACTTTTTTTCAGCGTTTTTTTTTTACATATTTCAACTTCTTCTCATTTTTAGCTCAAATTTTTTCAAAATTTTCTCAATTAAAATTCTATATGTACCGTAACTTTGCTTTAAATGAAACGAAAATTCTTCCAATTCTCAAATGTTTTACTCTTGCATTGATTAAAAAAATCATTTCTATTCGTTGAAAATTTTCTTGGAAAATGATTTTTAAAAAATCTAAATTTTGTAAAAAATTTTAAAAACTTGTAAGTAAATTTAAAAGTTTTTTTTTTCAGTGAAAACTAATCTTTACTAAATTTAAAATTGGAAAAATTTTTAAAAGTTGGTAAATTTGTAAAAAAATTAGGTACTTATTGGAAAAAATTTTCAATGCTCTTTAAAACTTATAAAAATCAATTTTAAGAATTTTTTTAATTAGGTAGGTACCAATGTTGAAATATTAGGTGATCTTGAGTTTAATAATTGTTTATTGAGTCGAAAATATATTGTTTTTAAAATTTTGATTTCTAAGAAAGAAAATCCAGTTTGAATTCCGAAGCATTGTAAAAAAAATTGTGTAATAAAAAGCTCGACGAAATTCATCATTTGAAAATGGCTCTTAAAAGCTTCTTGAACCCCCTAAATCCATTACTTTTGATTTCCATTCTGGATTTATTTCGACGCCAAGTTCGAAGTACACCGTTGATTTTTTCGGGGGGGGGGGGGGGGAAGTAATTACTGTTCCTAAGTAAAGGGCCAACCTCCAAAATCTGAATTCTCATGTAGCTAATGGTTGAGTCGAGAAATGAAATTCGAATACGAATCGAATTGCTTGGCAAAAAATCTTACCTCTGATCTCCACCATTTATCTGTTGAGTGTGGAGGAACGAAAAAATTTTAACATTTGTATTTTTTTAATAAATTTTTGAAATTTTCATGGGAAGTACTTTTCAGTCACCCTGTACCTAAGCCCAGCTATAATTTATGATTATGAATATACACGAGCTTTTTTCGAGTTGCCATATGGGGTTAATTTTCAGAACACCCTGTATTCATCAATAATTTTCATTTTCCAACCACTCTCAAAGATTTTAAAACCTGCAAATTGGTTTAATTCTTCAATTACAAATACAGATTGTAGGATATTGTAATTTTCCAACGTACAACCAATTGACGCCAACTCGTGAGCTAAATCGCTCAGAAAATTCCGATTAGGTAAATCTAAATTTCACTCGAACATCTTTACCAGCCAATTTATGGCAGTTCTGGCGAATTTTCGAAACCCTTGGTAAACTGCTATCACAACTTGATTAGCATTTCCCTTCAAGGGAAAAAAAACACTTCGCCAAACAGCTTACGTATGGGAACTTAGACAAATCGACGCTGGGAAATTCGCAGCACCGAACCGTTTATGCAACTTAATTAACATTCGGGATGACGATGACGCGATAACGTCGACAATGCGAACTGATTACCTAGTTTATTTGTCATATTCGACGAAGCTGCTTCCCAAGTGCGGATTTTTTCTTCGCCTGAGCGTCTTGGAATGTTTAATTTTTCGTTAATTTATCATTTTCTGGGTAAAATTTCCAACGATACGGTTGTTTATATTAAAGAACTGCTTCGTTAACGCTACTTGTGTTTTCATTATAAATCATAACGATTCCCTATTGTACGGTACCCCGTAACACCTCCAGCCCACCTTACGCGCCCTCAAGAGAGAGAGACCCATCTAACGGCGCGAAGGTTTTTAAATTGTTTTATCTGCGTATTGCTCGTCTTAGCCGAGGCAGGGCCCAAGTAAAACGGCGCGGAAAAGGCAGCAGAACGCTTGTAAATAGAAAACGAAAGTTAAAAGCCGCCGTTCCGCGTATAAAGTTGCTATATGAAAAAGTTTACCCAGTTCGGGCTCAATATCGCGCCTATATATTTTTACCTTCTAACAACAAAGGTGTATATTTATGTTTCGGCATCATTTTCTGCTTTTTTTTTCGAAAATGATAAATCATTCGTAAATTAAATTACCTACGTTCCGAAGTTTGTGTTTTTTTTAGACGCGTACGCGCGTTATCCTGTTGCCCATACCGATGTCCGGGCCCCCCTTCCCGGTCAACGTTTCCTATCGTCGTTAAATTGATTTATACTTTCGAGCCAATGATAATTATTGATAATACAGGAAACATACCTATGTGTACGGTTCGGGTGTAAAAAAAAAAGGCACAGGCGAACGGGCTCGATTAGCGACCAGGAGATTTTCCATCCCGTTATCGAAGTTTTAATTATTAACGCGCGTAAATTTCGTTCGTCGGTAGCACGAAATTCGTGGCATAGCGGAAAAAATTTCACGCTGTGTTTGCGTACGTGAAATGAAAAAACAAATAAGTTTTCGAGCGTAGAATTTTTCCTTCGATTTTTTACCCCCCTCCCGGGGCCGCTCCTTCGTTCGGGGGGAAAGACTCGTGCGTGTTTTACGTAGTCTCATCGTTACGCTTCGATTAATTTTGATTATAGCGTTGGCAGCGATGATTTGATGGTAAATTAAGCGTCGCTTATGGAGTTATGTTGCCTGCCCAATTACACTTTTCAAACGAAAAGAAAAAAAATTCGACGAATTTTCTTTTTCCTCGACGTTTTCGTCGTTGAATTATTAAATGCCAATTTCGGAGCGCGCTAATTTATTAATGCGTTATGTGATTTACGCGTAATTACCGTTATTTATACTTCTTGGAAAATTCTCATTTATTATTACGAGCGAATTTTTATTGGGGCGTAATTTATCAAAGTTTTCGTTCTGACTGAAGATTTGAAAAATATTTGTGTTGATTTACCGATGTGTAACTGTAATTTAACGGATGGTCAAGTTTTTCGAGTGGGTTAAATTTCGAGCACGGTGGTTTCTTGATAGGAATTGACTATTATTTGGTTTGAAATTTTCTTAAATGGGTAATTACCAGAAATTACCGTTACAAGAGTGAATTGTTGGTAATTGCTAAACGAAGAAAAATAATCACTATGTATTGTGATCTGATTTTTAAACACTTGGAAAAAAATTAACATTGATTTTCTTGGATTTACCCAAAGTTTACTGGAATTTAGGCTAATTACCGTTATTTACGTGTAATTACGGTAAATTACCAGGCGATAGAAAGTTATACGGTAATTTTCGATTTAAATTCGAATCGGTTTGAAAAAATATAATATCAGTTTTCTGGTATTTTTCAAAGTTTACCGTAAATTACGGTAAATTACCGGTATTTTGTTACTCGTAATAATGGTAATTTAAAAATTACCTTCTTTGTTTTCATAAAAACAAGAAATTACCGATAATCCCATTTTTTTAATACGCAGACAGTGTTGGTAAATTTCATCACTACCTAAATCTAAATCAGTATTATGTAAAGGTAAAATCACACTTTTTTGGATCATTAAAATAAATTTCACAGAAAAACGGTGATTTTTTCAACTTATTTTTCAGTCAAAAATTTTTCATTTTTTTCTGACAATTGAAAATTGATTGAAAATTTAGTGATTTTTGACTAAAATTTTGGTGAAAATCACTGATTTTCTGTGAACTTAGATTTCACAGATTTAAAAAAGCAGAATTTTACCAATTTTGAGGAATTTTGCTGTAGAGAGTTGGCAACCGAAAGTAATTTCAGATTTCTATGACTCATGTTCATTTATTTTGGAAAATTTTACTCCATTTTTAGACTTTCTGAAAATACATATTCGGTAATTACGGTAATTACCATTTCCCACGTGTAATAATGGTAATTTACCCACTATTACCGTTATTTTCGTGTAATATTGGTGTGAATTTTCTGAAATTTTCTAAAAATACTGAGTAATTACAGTAAATTACCTTTTTTACTGGTAATCATGGTAATTTATCTATAATTACCGTCATTTGTTAGGAATCGTGGTATTTTATCGAACAAGGAATGGTAATCATTTCTTTTTATCGATTTTTGGTAAAATTAAATTGCTTATTTCACCAGTAATTACCGTAAATTACTATCGAAATACGGTAATTACATTGTAATTACCCCAATTATTGGCATTCACAACTCAAATTAATATTGAATTTTTTTTTGATTTTGAAAATGCCTAATTTTGAAGTAAAAAATTGCTAATTTGTCGTATCTACATAATATGCAGAAAAATCATTCAAACTCTATAAATACTAAAAGTAATTTATTTCGTATTTCCGCGAAAAAATTCAATAAAAGTTAGATTCTTTCAAATTTTGAATGTCTTGTACCAAAAAAAAAGTGTTTAATATTCGATGCCATCAAAAGGTGTCTTCGTCACTTAAGATCGAATACTCATCATTTCTAAAAATTCTTTCAAAGAGTCAAAAACTGCGCGATTTTCTGAATTTTGTCTAATTTCATGAAAAAATACATAATAAACGCCATCGCCATGAATTATAGAACATGGATAATTCTAACTACTTAATTTGATAATTTTTGAGTTGGCCAAATTAGCAAGCCTGCCTTATTTTTGCATCAAAGCATCATTCATTATTAAATTCGATATTAAAATAAATACAATTGTGGAACTCTAATTGAAAGTTCTAATAAACTTCCATCACTTTCGTAATCAAAAACGAACCATAATCGAATAAATTAAAGCCACGAATAAATCTCGAGATTTCAATCATTATTCGATTACGTTAAAAATGACAGCATCGAACGTTTATATAATATTTTTTCAGTCGAATTAATAATTCATTATAATTTTTATTCGAGAATGCAAAATGGACTTTTTTTTTGTACAAATAATTATTCAGAATCGGGTACGCGAAGGCGCGGCGTCGCGAATGGTAATAATTTTCCTCTTGTCGTCATAAGGTCAAGGAACTTGTTGCTGTATGATAACCATTCCAAGTAGGTCGATTTATTCCACAGCGAAGGTAACGAGAAGCGCCGATGGATGGAGTAAATAAAGAGTCCAAAGGGGGGGTAAAAGGATAACAAAATCAAATCATCTTTCCGGCTTGTACGAGCACAATTCATCCACATGCACAATCGCGTAATAACCTTATTTTAATATGAATCTGTCTCTCTCTTCGATGACGACGAAGTAAATCTAGCTGCGTCGAAAAATGAACAAATATCCAATTTCCCATTCTCATTTACATAATACCAGTTTACCAGGTCGAGCTGCTGGCTCGGATAAGGAACGAGAGCTTCGCTGGGCTGGGTAAAGCGAAAGAAAGGATGAAAGAAAAAACTTGGAAAAGTATAGTACCCTTAACGATAGGCAATTTATTCGAGCACATTTGGCTAATAACCTGTTCGAGTTGTACCGTGTACTTATTGTGGAAACAGCTCTGATAATGCGAGCTGCGGTTCGGGCGGGGAAGCAGGGAGGATATTCGCATTAATTCAACTCCCATCAACGGGATGGTAATATCTGCAATGTATCGGGTCGAAACTCACAGGTAAAGGTATAGAAGTATACGTACGCTATAAAACAAAACTAGGGTCAAAATAAAACAAAAAAAAAACAAAATAGGAATAGAAGAAGAAAATATACCTACGATCGATTTTTATACCGTACTTTCGACCTATTCACCTTCCAAATCAACTTTGTTCTCGTTTATCAATGCAGCGAACGTACGAGGTGAATGATGAGAAGACATACGAGTTACAGGGAAAGGAAGCTGAAAAACAGGCGAAGGGAAGTACGTAGCTACGTACATTCGCGAAGAAAGATTTTTGACGAAAAGGCGAAAAATTTTGACAAAATTTCATACTCAGGAGGTGGCAATGGTGCGGGGGGTGAATCGAGCTTCGAACATAGAATCTCCATCATTTATGAATAGGAATAGCTGTCATGTACGCCGTCTCTGTGCGTGTGTACTGTGCAAGTACATTAAACAACACACATGTATCGTATACGTGGCGTTGTTAATGCATATGCTATTTAATGTGATCCTCTGGTTGCCACGAAAACTGTGGAAAAAAAGTCGAAAGCCAATAACGCGAGATTTTTTTTTTATTTATTCAACGTTGTTTTTTTTGCCATTGCGTGAACCAATTTTTATCCGCAATGATGAAAGCTTCTGGCGAATAAAACAAGTTATGAATATTTTATTAGGCAAATAATGTAAGCTTTTTTCGAAAAACGCGCTTTGGTCTCCTCTCGTCCCCTCGCGGGGCTCGATCCGGTGAACATTGTCGTCGAGACGAGCCTGAATGTATACGAGACTGGATTTCCGGCTTGTCGAGATGAACGCCATTAAAGAAATTTTGACGTTGGGTTGACAAACAGCTTCACATGCGTGGATTCGCACTCTGGATAAGTACCACGTTGCAGTTTGTTTACGTTTTCAATTTTAGGAAACCTTCTTGTTATCACTGCTGCCATTAGTCCGCTCAAATGAGAGGAAAAAATGTACCAAACGTGGAAAAAGGTTTGACCCAATTTTTTTTCACGTCTTCTGTTTTAAATGGTCCGCTAAATAGCATAAGGGAGCTTTTGCAAACTCGAGGGAAAGGTAAATGATTGCTGAAAACCGGGGTTTTGAGAATATTTTCTCAAATGAGCTTCTAAATTGTAAAATAGTTGAATAGTCGTGTTCTGCGTGTAATTTTCTGAATATTTACGATAATTCACCATAATTGCTGAAATATATGCGATAATTTATCGTAATTTCAAAATATTCATCATTTCTTTACTATAATTACTGAAACATTTATGGTAATTTACCGTAATTATCAAAATATTTACTATAATTTACCGTAATTATTGAAATATTTACAGTGATTTACAGTAATCATTAGAATATTCACGGTAATTTACCGTAAATATTGGAATATTTACGATAATTTACCGCAATTACTGAAAAATTTGCGGTAATTTACCGTAATTACTAAAAAAATTACTGTAAGTTACCGTGATTACTGAAAAATTTACTGTAATTTACCGTAATTACTGAAAACTTTATAGTAATTTACAGTAATCGTAACAATATTTACAGTAATTTACCGTAACTACTGAAAAAATTACGGTAATTTACCTCGATTACTGAAAAATTGGCTTTAATTTAACGCAATTACTGAAAAATCTACTGTAATTTACCGTAATTACTGAAAAATTTGTGGTAATTTACCGTAATTACTAAAAAATTACTGTAAGTTACCGTGATTACTGAAAAATTTACTGTAATTTACCGTAATTACTGAAAAATATATGGTAATTTACAGCAATCGTAAGAATATTTACGGTAATTTACCGTAATTACTGAAAAAATTACGGTAATTTTCCGTAACTACTGAAAAAATTACGGTAATTTACCTCAATTACTGAAAAATCTACTGTAATTTACCGTAATTACTGAAAAATCTACTGTAATTTACCGTTATCACTGAAAAATTTACGGTAATTTACCGTAATTACTTAAATATTTACGGTAATTACTGTAATTACCATGGATTTTAATTTTCTCAGTCCAGTAGACACCATGATAGAGCATGATTATTTAACCATCTTACAATTTTGAAGTCCAATTGAAAAGATATTCACGAAATCCTGGTTTTCAGCACGTATTCATCCCTCTACAGTAAGTTTGTGACGCTTTCTATGATGTAGTTGGTGATTTTAATCGGTATATTGTTTAGTAGACCATTATAAACGAAAAACACGAAAAAAAAAAATCACCCCAGAATTTTCCCCGCCAAATCCTAAAATGACTGGTTCATTTCGTATCTTTAAATCGAGGTGAAATAATAAAAATGTTTGCCAGTTATCGCGAAAAGTCCATCTTATAATAATACGGCCGTTGTTTCCGCAACCCTTTAATACTTCTACATTGATTATATCAAACCGAGTACCATTTAGTTGTTCCAAACCTACCCAAAAAGGTCGGATTATAAATGCCGCAAAAAGTTTACATACGCAACATCCTCGTTGCTCGTGGTACAGGGATGGGCAGCCGTTCTGACGATGTTTTAATTTTCCAGCGGTATTTTTATACAAATATCTATACGGAGTGAACTCAGCCCACGTATAAATAACGTCGAATTTACATTCAGCCGTACAGCCGCATCGAGCGATTTATCGTCTCGATTAGCTTCCCTTTTCGCCTCTGGTTTTCCAATTCGGCCAATGGTGCTTTTATTTAGCTCGAAATACGAATAGTATAAGTTACCGAAGTGCGAGCGTAGTAATTTATGAATACGTAAGGTTTTTTTTTTGTTATGAAATATCGAACAGGCCATCGAATTCGATAGATGATTTGCTACCTGTTTTAGGATGACTTGAAAATTGGGCCATTTATATGTATTTTAAAAAGATAATTACAGTAGATCGAAGTGAAGGTATACTCATATAGTACCTAATGGCTTTCTAATTAGAGGGGTGACAAGCTGGATTTGGTCCAAGTTTCGAGCATTAGTGATAGAAACTTTGTTGTTGGAGAAAGGAGTGAAAATAGAACTTTCGTAGTTTATTTTCAACATCAACGTCATTATTATGTTGAGTAATAACGATGATGGTCTTGTGAAAATGATTAAAATAAGTGGGAAAGCGATGTTTCGACCGTTTTATAGTGATGTAGAAAAGTACTAGAATCAATGTTGATGCAAAATTTTTAAATTCATGATTGGAGTAATAATTAAGCTGGGAACAATACTGATATGGTAGTGCCATAGTACTGAATTTTGAATTGAAAAATGTGACAATGCTGTAAGTAAGATTGAAGTGAAATTATTTAAAACGTTGTGGTAATGTTGAATTCGAGTTGCCAGAAATGTTGAAGCAACATTGCTGCAAGTTTGAGGCAATATTTTTACAGCTTTTGGAAAAATTATGTGCATTGTTGCCTCAACATTCGTACAATGTTGCATCAACATTCGTGCAATATTTTCCTCAACATTCCTGCAATGTTGTCTCAACATGTCTTTTGATATTTTTTTTTATTGTCGAAAAATTCTGAATTTAGATCCTGCAAACACTTGCTTGTTGGATTTGGGGTTGAAAAAACTCTGGAGAGCTTCAAAATCTCTTTTGAGTCATATTTGAATTTTTTTTGAATTGTAGTCCAATAGTACTCGAAGTGATCTGAAAAATTGAAGCTGATTTAAAACCTCTATCTCGGTTTGTGTCTTTGTGTATCTGACACTTTACAAAAATAAATGAATCATCCTGTTTTTGGTGAAAAAATCCTCTTCAATTTTTTTCGCATCCAAATAGGAACTTATAATTTGCTTTTTATTGTGAAAAGAAATGTTCAATCAAGTTCTAACCACTGAAGTGAGGCTTAAGTTATCTCTAAAATCGCAAATTTAAAAACAATACCTACATAGGTACTTGGTAATTTTTTACAGTAATTATTGAATGCGTGAGCCTAGATCCTAAAACCACCCTCATCAATTTTATTTTTATTTTTTTTTTGTTTCAGCAAGTGAGTGTTAACTTTTCAACATAAGAATAAGATTAGAAAACATGCAATAAGTAAGTCATTTTCTACAATATTTATACCATAAAAGACAATCTTTCAATCAAATAAATTCTTCTCAACTCCAGAGAGCAAATTTCACTTTTAGTTGCGTAAGGGGGGGGGGGTAATCGACAAATTTTTCGATTCAAAGTTTCCTCTTCCTCGAAGAACTTCAGTGGTGAAAGTTCAACTTTCATAATGATCACAATAGATGAAAGCTATACCATTTAAAAATCTTAAAAATTTCATTATGTAGTTCTTTTTACTCTCGTTCCAACCAAAAAATTTGCAAAATGGGGTTTCCAGACCCCTGGGCGTACAAGGGGTCTGCAAATCTGACCAAAATTCAAAAAAATCGAAAAAGTGAAGTAGCGCGTCCGTTTCTACTAATTCAAAAGGCGCTGGTTTCAAATATGTATTTGGTTTTTTCATGCGATCCCTCTTGACCCCCTATTAGCCCCCTTGAGGGGGGGGGTCAAAATTTAAAAAAATGAAAAATAACGTGTGACCTGTCGATTGTTTGGTATTTGAGAGCGATGAGTTTGAATATTTATTCATTTTTTGAACTTGACCCTTCAGTGCCTCCCTAGCCCCCCAATTTCAAAGAAAAGTATGTTTAAAAATTTAAAATGGCGTATGGCATAACCGATTGTCACTAATTCGAAGTCGTAGAATTCAAATATCGGCTAAGGTACTTTTTGATTTTACCCCTTTCCCTCTCTTCTTGCCGAAAGATTTGTACGGATAATTCGGGGGGGGGGGTGGGTCGGTTTGAAAATTTTGTAGTTTGTTATCTGAAAAAATTTTGAATAAAAATGTCATGATTTTCAAAGTTTTTTTTTACAAAATTTCTTGCTATTTTCATGTTTTTTCTTCTGCTCCAGGTACATAATGGTAAAAATTTGTGCTTTTTTCCTATTTTATGTTTTTTTGTGCATGTTTACATCTACATTTTCAGACTTTGTGAAGGAATTTCTCAAAAATTTAATAAATTGTTTTGTAAATCTGCAAATTTGCTTGAAAAATTAGAAAATTTTGGTCATCATTTTCTATATTATACTGATGAAATTATACCACTTTTTGTTATCTACTTTACATCGAATAATCAACTGAACTTCGGTTTTCAGAATTGAACAATCAAAAAAATATTCACCCCGTCAATTTTCGCCTCTGCCCAGCCCACCCGTCTCCTTCGCCCTATCTCAACCTCCCTTAGGAATAATTCGATAAGGTACAGCTCGACGAATTAGACTGTACAACTCGTTCGAGTTAATCCATTACACCAAGTCGAAAAAGCCTGCTCGATATCTTATTCAGTTCGCGGGATCCGGGCAGACTTTCAGAGACGCAGAGCGGAGTTTGAAATTTAATTTCCGTCGAATGGTTAAATTGTGGCTGGTTTTGCGGGTCAGACGCAGGGAGGTTTCTTCAAAAAGAAAAGGTTATGACGACGAGGGCAGCGCGGTTTTACCCGCAGTATTGTATAACTCGCTAGCTACCAGCTTTTGGCTGGCAATATAAGGTACAGCAACGTTTTATAAATGCGCGACGACTACGACTCCTCTCAGTCCTCTCGCATGTCTGTGTCGTATTTCAATTAACGCCTGTGGTCGGCCCAGTTCCTCGTATTCTTCTCACTGTGTATCCAAGGCACAGACATACAAGATCAATATCAATATAAACGTGATACAATAGACAGAGAGTGATGACGAACTATTACCGAGAATATCACGTAATAGTTTCCATGTGTAGGTAAATTCGTCCTAAAGACGAGACGAAGAATTTCCGGCAATAAGAATACTACAACGTGCCACCTACGTCTTCTTAGGTATACCGCAGCCTGTGTGTATGAGAAAGCACCCAGAAAAGAGATGCGTGTGAGGCGAGATTGACGCCGTACACGGATTAATTGTGAAAGCATAGAGTCCGGGGAGATGGAAAGGAGGAAAATTAGAAGCCGGAGGCATTGCGGGAGGTTTTTGTTTTCGTATTCGCTGTATAAACTATACCTATGTCGTGTGTACTTGGCAAAACACGTGCCAAATCTTTGATCAAATGTTGACAACGACGATGACGACGTTGTGCCTTCTGCGTTTCGCTGTCGACGACTCGAGTTAAACTCCAATACTGTGCAGGTTTTCCTACCCCTTGCTTATTCGCTGGCTCGAGTTCGACTCGTTTTATACCGAGAGAAAATAGGCAAGGCTACGATTTCTATACGCGACATGCTAGTGACGTGTACGTTGGTACGCTTCAAAAGAACCATCTTTTGTAAAGGTTTCGCCAGCGAGAGGCAGCATTTTTTTTCCAGCTTCTAAATAGAACACATAGAACGAGATAAATAACCTGGTAAAAAGAAACCCTCTGGATAGTTCTTTTTTCTTTACTCGCAGTTGGTTTTCTTTTCTCGTACGCTCTCGTCCTATTACATACGTGTTCCTCGTCCCCCTCCTGCATTCTGCCCCCCTCGGCCGCCGTGTCGTCGTCTATCTCGCATATTGAAATACTTACCTACTTATAAGTCTGGGAAGGCGAGGCGGTGTCGAGGATTTAACTTGGAGAGGTTGTACGTGCATGCGAAGGACGCTGGAAATTTAACCATCATTCGACCTGCGGTACTTACGATGATGGTTTATTACGTGTACTCGCACGTTTGGCATAGGGGGCCTGCATATTACGGCGAAAAAGGCGAATTCACACCGAATAACCGAGATAAAGGCGACGTTTTTGGGGCGGCCGGGCCGCATGCGCGTCTTGAAGCCGTGGTCGCGAGGAAAGATGAGAAAAGTGGAATTTGAATTTTCGTAGTCACCTGGTAGCATATTTCAACGTCACCTGCGGATCCGCGTGCCGGCTACTGTGTCTAGTGTACGTTGCGGGTGTAATCGGTCCATTCTTCTCGGGCGACTGGAGGAAAGGGAGATTTAAATTTACCATTGGAATTACCTCGGTACCTGCTGGATCCCCCGAAGTCTTCGCCGCCGCCGTCCAGGCCGGCGCCATATTTTCCGCATCGGATCGTCGACATGGATTTGAAAAGTGAGTCTATTTTTGTATCGTTGGCTTGCTAGAGGATGCGGAAAGCGGATGCCAAAAATAAGTGCAACAGGTATTCGAAAAAGAATGCAGGATAATAGGGTGTTGGGGTGAGATCTGTTTTGAATAATCTTTTATAGACTGGGATGGTTGAGGAGGGGGCCGAATGGAAGCTGGAGGAGTTGAAAGTGGCCATAGTCGAGTTTAGATTCAAATTAAACCTATCATGAGATTTTCCCTCTCAGCAAGTTCATGTTTACAGCGAATCGATTAAGTAGGTAATTTTATCAGCTCGATTAATTACACAAGTCGACATGAATTTTGTGTATGGGTTCCCAGTGCCAAATTTAGGGGGGAAATAACACAGGTTGACGTTTTAATACTTTTGAAATGTGGTTCGGAGATTAATGAGTGTTTTTCATTAATCACGAAATAAGTACTTAGTGAAAATTTTCCATCACCCGAGAATTTTTTACAATTTCAATTTTTCGTTTTGTATTTTTTTTCCAATTTTTTGATACCTTTTTTTACCTTTGAAGTCATTTTTTGGGGTAAAGAAGGCCTCCTGAAAAAGAAAATAAATCGTAAAGTGTCAAAGAGCCTTTCCTAATAAGGGTCAAAAACGGCCCTTGACCCAAAATTGGTCAAAATGGTCTCAAAAGGTTACTTATGGTCTAAAAACATTCCAAAAAATTTTTTGACCCCCTACCCCTCACCCCTTTCGGAATTATCGCACTTTTAATGTCGAAATTTCAACACGCGATATCTCTGGAAGGGGTGGGTAAAAATTTTTGAAATCCTATCTGTAGGGTCTTTTTAGTTTTTTCTTAGAAGGCCTAGATTTTGAGATATTTCAGTTTAAAGTTCAAAGCTCAACTTATTTTTTTTTTGAATTGAAAATATCTCAAAAACTAAGCTCTCTAAGAAACCCCCAGTTGGACATTACAGATGGGAACTTTAACGCTCTACAAATTATGTTCCATTCATTTTTTTCTATGAGGCTTCCTTTGCCTAGAAAATCGACTTTAAATTTCAAAAATTACGTGTAAAAATGTAAAACAAATTTTTAACCAAAAATTCATATTATAAAAAAATCCTGGCGTAGGAGAGTGAAACTGACATCATATTCAAGCTCAGCACTAAAAAGTAGGTCGAAATGACCGGTCAAAATATAGTATGAAAAAATTTTTTGATTTTCCAGCCTTTTGGCATTTCCATCGTTACAAATGGGAAATGTGGAAAACGCGATTCATTAAAAAAATCAATTTTCCATTTTCTGGAAAAATCAAGCTTCCAAACAAAAATATGAATTGTGGAGCGTAACATTTTCTATCTGTAAAGTAAAGTCTCATTAGTTTTTTCTCAGGAGGCTTAATTTTCGTGATATTTTCATTTTTTTTTTAAAAGTTAAACTAGGACCTTTGGATAAAAATATTTTTCCTCTCAGCAAGTTCATTTTACAGCAAACCGATTAATTAGACAATTTTATCAGCTCAACCTCCCTAGAAAAACTATTAAAACTTTACAGATGGAAAATTTTGACGAACTACAATTCATGTTCTATTCATTTTTTTCTCTGAGATGCTTCCTTTTCTTGGAAAATCGACTTTAAATGTTGAAAATTATCAAAAAATGTAAAGAAATGCAAAACAAAAAATTTTAATTGTAAAAAATCCTTCTTTGATGGAATTTTTTCACCATTTTTCTCGTGATCAGAGTGAAAAATACTATTGAAAACATTCAATAAACCTTAAACAGCAGTTTTTACGTCGACCTGTGTAATTTTTTTGACTCGAGTTTGCTTTTGGGAATGGGGGGAAGTCGAAAAATTGATTTTTCTAGGATAATAAACTCGAGAATTAGAAAAAATGGGAAATTTTTTGTTCAATGTTGTAGAAAATTTCATGGCGAATCAGATGACTTAACCTGCAGACCTCTATCTCTTTTAGAAAAAAAGTTACAGCTCATTCTTTCCAAAATTCGGTGAAAAATATCTCATTTTTTTGTGCTTGGCCTACAAAAAAATGAAATTTCTAAGAAAAATAGGGGTTTCAAAGCCATAATGACCATGACAAAAGTTGTAGAGATTTAAATTTTCTTCCAGATAGAATCAGTGAGATTTCTCTGGGATGATGGTTTTCGAGATATTTTTGAGTAAAGTTAAAATTTAGTGAAGGTAATTAAGACAAAAAAATAAAGTTTCGTTTTATTTCTCAATTTTTTCCATCAATGTTCAACTTCCCTCGAAAATATCTTTAAAAACTTTGCCTCCCAAGAAAATTTCACTATGGTTTTATCCGATAGGAAATTAAATTTTCTACAACTTTTGTCATGGTCGTTGTGGCTTTAAAACGCGTAGTTTTCTCAGAAATTTCACTTTTTCGTAGGCAAGACATGAACAAAAATAATTCACCGAATTTTGGAAAAAAATGAGCTGGAACTTTTTTCCTAAAAAATATAGAGATCTGCAGTTTGCGCTTGAAGATTGCGATTTTTCGACACCCCCCCCCCCCCCATCCATCAAAACAAACGTTGGGAGCCAAGATTGAACCAGGTGATGTATTTTGATAACTGGAATTAGAATTTTGGCATTAGAACCGAGACACAGAGCGAAAATTTTTTTGTCGATTTGTATTATTCACGGCGAATCGAATATGCAATTTTATTAACGCCGGGAATTCGCCCAAAAATGGAAAATTATTTTCGTATTTGTTGACGTCACATCACGTCAGTCCCAGGTCCCAAATTGAAAAAATTTCGCCGAGAGTAAATTTTTTTACGTGAAATAAGAACGTATTATTTTTTAATGTTATTTTTTCCAACCGTATGTTATTCTAAGCCTTACTTATTTACAACGAAGACTCCCAAAAATAAGTTTTAAAAGGTCTACTTAGCGTAAATTTTTAATAGTGTGCTCGTTTCTATAGCCGTTGGCAGCCTAAAAAACCTTACGAATTCGTTTGTGTGCGAAAAATTTAATCTTTTTCGCTCTCGTCCTTTCGTAGGTAGTTCGTTCTTTGCGTTGCTATATGCGTATAAAGGAATCGTGCTGGAGGTATAGTCACGCATGTGGAATTACTTTGTAAAATATGGGTACCCCGATGTAGCGAAATTTTTGCATTCGAGTGTGTAATAATCGACGGTGTATTTATTTTTGTGCCTATTTGGACGAGGTTTGGTGTCTAATCGAACGGTGTAAGATTTTGGGATAGGTTGGTTGCGAAGGATTCGTGAAATTGATGAAGGTTCGTGGGATAATGAGGAACCAGAAGTGTCAAATGGAGGGTATTGTGATCAAAGCGATGCCAAGAAAAGGTTCGAGAAGGGTGGAAAGTGAGTGGATCGGATGTCGATGAAAAAATTACCGAAGGATGAAAAATTACCTGGATGGGGGATTTTTAATTTTGAAATTTTATGGAAACTGGATAAAACGTTGAATATTTATATTGCCTGGTTTCGAGTTGGCCTTTATTTTTTTTTAAAAAAAATGAATTTTTTTGGTAATTTGGTTGAATATGAAAATTTTCAAATTTGAATTTTGAAAAAATTTCTTTCATCCTCATCCCACATTCTCACCTTTGCTTTATTGCCCTCAAATTAGATCATATTTCTAAATATATGTGGGAAAAAAATATTACTTACCTTTTATTTTTTCAAATTTTATCCTTGATATATTGACAGAAGTATAAAAAATTGAAAACAAAAATTGAAAATTTACATCGAGTTTTTTTTTTTTTTGGGGGGGGGGGGGGTAAATGCAAGAATGGGCCTAGAATTATATTTTCCATTTTTTTAAAATTTAGAGATGATGAAATAGTCATTGAGAAAAAAAATTATCAGATTCTGTCATGCGTTTCTTCGTAAAAAATTTCATTTTAATGCAAGTTTTTGGTTATTTCGTTATCGAATTTCAATCGAGGAAAGGATATTTTTCCATGATATCGTTTATTTAACCAAAGTTGGCTAAGGAAATGGTTTGTTGAGTCAAAGAAATTCGAATTATCAAAGAAGCATTTCCAATTTAGTTCTACTTCTTTTCTAATTAGAAAATAAATATTACCACAAATTTTCCTCTCTTGTCGTCTTTGGTTTACATTAACGACTGATTAGATCGAAAGAGCTGAATTATATTTTCCTCGCTTACTTACCGGTAAACTAATTGAAGACCATTTCCAATAGTTCAGAATCTTTTTAAAAAGCTTCTTTAAATCGAAATTAAATCTTTAATATTTAGATAATACTTAAATAATATTTCTATATTTCTTTAAATGAAGTTTTCTAGATCTTTGTTGCATAATGGTGTCAACCGTGCAAAATAAGTATGAAATGAGAAAATGAGCTTTAAAAACAATACCAGATTTGGATTTGAAAATTTAGAAAAACGTTTTGAGGAGTTTTTTTGTTGCATTGAAAAAATTGAACCTCAAAGAAAACCAACTTGACAGCAGTAAAATTTTAACGAAAATAATTCTACATTTAACCTTAGAAAATGTAAAAAAAAACTTTTTGGTCCAAAATTTGTTTAAATTTTTTTTTCTCGATTCTCTCAGGCAATATTTTTTGACATTGAAGAAAGGAAAGAACTAAAGAATTCAATTGCTTCTCATGAGGTCGAGTATGTTTCATTGAATCATCAATTATTTTTATTTGAGCCTCATTTTTTAAATATTTTCATGAGTCGCTTCTGTAATTCTTTACATGTTTTGCCCCCTCTTCGATAAAATTCTTGATATGTTTCTGAGCAAATTTTTTTATTTGAGAATTCAGAGATGAACCCACATTTCAGTAAATAAAACTCCAAATTGAGTAGAAAAATACACGTTTTAAATATTAACAAAAATTAAAGTTCGAATAATTCATCAATTTTATGATTTCTTAATTCTACATTAATTTTTTAAAGCCTGCAACTGCCGAAAGAAGATTTTTAATAAAGTTAATCACGTTAGCAGATGATGGAGAGATAAAAAATAAAGCACTCAGCAAGAATCATTCTTCCCATTTCAAACACAGATCTGGCCCATTTGAAATCGCAAAGTTGTCGACATCTTCTGTAGTTGAACGTTCCAATCTCCCTTCTCCCTGCAACTTGCTATTTTTTCAAAACTACAAGTCTGCGAATTTTGCTGCATCGTCGAATAAAAGTTGGCGAATTGCAGCTGAAATTCCCTGTCTTGTTTACGTTGTCGGAGTAAACGTACGTTAAATTTTATAAAAAGTCAATTCACATGGCATAAAGAAGATTTGAGATACTTTTCTGTGAAACATCAACCTGCTTAGACGTGAATTTACCTCTATATTTTTTTTCCGCCGGTGATACGATATTTAGACTCTTTACAAGCTAAGGAGAAAGTCTTTATTTACATGACAGTTTTAATACGTGATAAGTTTCAAGATTTTTAAACTTTTGCTCCTCTTCGATAAGTTTTATTAGAATTATAATACTTACTTGAGATTTTCTTTTGATTTTTCAATAACCAATTCAAAGAGTTCAATTTTTTAAACCTGCGAAAGAATTGGAATGAAATTATTTTTTCATTTTGGAGAACTTCAACGGAATCTGAAAAGCTTTGTTGAATAAAGGCTTTAGGGGGTGAAACCCGGTTCTGCATAAATTAGCTTATCGCAGTCTGTAGTGTATGAGCTATTTGCCTTATGGTGACCAAGTTTCGTATAACTTTATACGTCGTAGCTCGTTCAAGATCCATAAGCTATTTTCTTATCGCCTTTGTAGCATAAGTGCGTTGAAAATGAACAAGGAAGGTTCTCATTTGAAACGATGACTTTATTTGTATCAAAAATTATGATTTTTTAGAAATTTCTTTGTTTGAGGAAGCTTTTGAGTTACTTTTCGTGAATTTATTTATCAAAAAGCGCTCAAAATCGGAGCCGATGAGATAGGACCCTAGGACCCCCCACCCCACTCATCTCGTATAAGTGTCCCTTTTCAATATTTTTTCAAAACTAATTTTTATTTCAATTGATAGGTAAAATATTTATTCGCGAATATATTCTGTGAGTATTCTTGAATCATTTTTTGAAATAAGGTGAAATCGTTCATCAGTTTCGCATGTCGACCTCAATCCAATGAATATAATAAACAAGTGAAGAAATTCTCTAAATCAAAAAATTTAAAAAAAAATCCATTTCAGTCGGAAATTTCTCCTCACCCCCCCCCCCCCACCATAAGACAATTATTTTGGTTCGTCTCAAAGAGTTTTTTTATGTTTGGATTCTAAAGGGTGCAATAATATTGGAAGATTTTTGAAAATTTGGATATGAAATTAAAATCGAATATGATGGAAAATGAGATTTTTGATCTGAGGAAAGAGGCAACTCTTGGTCCAGCAAAATTGTATCTATTTGTAGCTGAATCTGTTTTTTTTTTGAAATTGGCGAAATTTCTGGGGGAAATTTTCGTTTTGAGTTGCTAAAAAAGTTGAAAAAATCATAATGCTTTCTAATCGAAAACCTTTAGAAAATTTTTATAGAATGACCCCCCACTCAAGAGGAAAAAACATATGCATGTTAAAATTCACTTCGGGAGAAATTTTTCAATTTTTCTCCTCCTTCCTCCCGCGAGCTAAATATAATTCTTTCATAATTTTTTATTTTGAAATACGAAGACGAAAAAAATAAATAGAGAATTCATTCGAAATTTTGAGTGCTTAATATTGTGATTCTAGTGGTTTTTAAACCTTGAAAAATGAAGCTTCCAATTATTTTCTGGGGATTTTGATTTTGTTTCAATAAAATACTTGGAGTCAGATTGAGTGGGAGGGGGGCAAAAGGGGTATTTCGCTTCCTATTAATGGCAAAACTTGATTTTCAGGCAGAAAAATTGGATTCGTGTTGGAAATTTTTCGGATTTGAAGACTTTTTTTGAAAATTTTTGTTCAAGTTGGAGAAAAATTGAGAAAAATCATACTTTGAGTCGAAATAAATGAAACATACAATTTTTAAAAATCCTGCTCAAGAGTATTTTAGAGTTAGATCGAATGGGAGGAGGCAAAATGGGCAACTTGACTCCTTAAATTGATGGCAAAATTGTATTTCAAGTCAAAAAATTAGGTCAAGTTGGAAATTTTTCAAAAATGATGCCTCAATTTTGAGATGAAAAAATTGAAAAAAAAATGTATGTTTTGGATTGAGAAAAATCAGGAAAAATTCCATTTTCATGGAGAATTTTTGATTTTATGGTACCAGATCAAATTGAGAGGAGGGCGAAACGGCGAATGGAGGAACTTGCCTCTTCTAATTGATGGCAAAATTGCATTTCAAGTCAAAAAAATTAGGTTCAAGCTTGAGATTTTTCGAAAATAATGCCCTCAATTTTCGAAATGAGGTGGAAAAACTGAAAAAAATTGGCTTCTTGTTTTAAAAAATCAGGAAAATTTCCATTTCGATCAGATTTTTTGATTTTTTGGTCCCATAGAATTTCACCTTTATATGGAAGAAAAGAAGTATTATGAGGGACTCAACTCGTAAAAAAATTGGTAGGCTTGAAGATTTATCGTTTTTGAAAATTTGAATTTTGTGTACTTGTATAAATACATTGGATACCTAATTGAAATTTGAAAAATTCTTTTTTCTCTCATGAATTACATTGTTACTCGAGTGTGAGCCTAAATATAGAAACTCTCTTTAGAGATGGAATATTGGTTTTTCAGTCGACACTGAATTTGGGCCTTGAAATAGAAATAGAATCGACGAAGAAACCTCAACTCAAAAATCAATTTTTGACCTCCAAGTGTATTTTCTATAACCAGGCTCACCTATAAATTTTCCCAAGTACAACATTCATAACACATGCTAAACAGTAAACTCCAACTATGGCCCAAATTCAAAATACCTATTCACATTTTATGATAAAAAATTCCATATAATTGTGATACCTCGTCATACGCTGATCCTTGAATATAGAACGAGGCTTAGACAGCTCACCTTATATATCCTTTTACGATACACGTCTGGTGAGAACCCATGCATCGGTAATTTTTTATACCCTACGGTTGGCTCAAGTCGATCACTTGGCCGACACGTTTTCCTTCTCGATTGTTCGGAAATTCCGTAAAAATAGTTGGAATAACCGAGGCCACCATATACCTTTATGGTAGCCTTTTTCCCCTCGCAAAAAGATGAAAAAAATGGTCGACGAAAATTTTGCCTGGCTGGTAATTTCAGCAGCTATGAAATTTCCGCTCTTAATGCCGCTTAAATATCGATTCAAGATGAAATTTTCGCACAACCTTTTTTTTTCTTCTCTTTTTTTTATAGCTCGTAACGAGTACCGTAAGATTCCACGTTTAAATCATGCCATAAAGGTAATTTTTCTTGCGGCGAACAACACTTCATTTTTCTCACGCTTGAAAATATATAGGATACGAGGTAACCGACGTATCCGGGATAGGAGACTTTTTTTAATTCCTCGTAAAAACGTTTTACCGGCGTCGAATCAACCCGCAATATGTGTTTTTATCAATTCAGCCGCGTAGAGTTTGGGTGCGTTTGAGAGGGGCAGAGGGGTGGAGAGGTTCGTAAAAATATCTCGAGCGGATTCGGGTCACAGGCGGTTTTTTTTCTGGCTGTTGCGGCGTTGTAGGTACATCGTGTTTACTTACACGTATTAAAAAAAAGTCATCTTTAATTTATTTATTATCGAAAAAATGATATATTATCGAGGTATCGTACACATTTAACAAATTGCTTTAACATTTCCTCCGGTTTCGTTTCCCTATAGGGCTATTCCGTACTAAAACGGACCAAAAATGAAGTCGGGTGTTCCGATTTCGTTTGATTTTTTTTTTTTTTACGAATTTCCCTTTGTGGTCTAATCACAAAAACACGATTATCTTTTTTCTAAACCGAAATCCGAATTTGGCATTCCTTTTTTTCAAAGGTCACGTACCCCCTCTCCTGGGGATAGAAATATAAATTTTTGAATAAAATCGTGTTTGGTATCGAAATCATGGTATTTTGACCTGCTGAATCCGAATTTGGCTTTTTTTTTCAAAGGCCACGCTCCGCCTCCTCCGGGGATAGAAATATAAATTTTTGAATAAAATCGTGTTTGGTATCGAAATCGTGGTATTTTAACCTGTTGGCATTTTTTTTTTCAAAGGTCATGCGACCTCTTCATTGGGAAATGAAATTCTAATTTCTCAATAAAATTGTGTAAGAGGATTGATTCAAGCGCCGGAAGAAGTCAGATAGAAAAATTAAAGTAATATTATTCGTACTCTAATGTCCTTTCTCCTTAAATGAATGAAAAAATATACCAGACGTTATTCATATTTTTTTGCACTTTTTTTTTCAAAATCGCCGGTCAAGGGGGCACTGAAGGGTCAATCATGAAAAATAAACGAATTTTCGAACTTACATACGTCAGTGCCTTCAAAAATCTAACGACGTCAGTGCCTTCAAAAATCTAACGAATGACAGGTCACACGTTATTCATCATTTCTTCCAATTTTGACCATATCAAGGGAAATCGATATTCCTTTTTAGATTTTTTTTTTTTTGAAAGTTGGTCCAAATTGTTGACCCCTATATGTATTCCCAGAGGTATAGAGATCACATCTTGAAAATTCATTGGTTGAAAGATACTGCTATTTTTTCAGATTTTTAAATGTTTGCTTTCAGTTTTCGTTTTATTTTTCATTAAAGTTGAACTATCACTAAAGTTCAACTTTGAGCTTTTCAAAATTTGATCATCAGTTTTGAATTTCCTGTCAATTTCTTCTGAAACCATACAAAAAAATTGTGACCGAATACAACTGCTCTCATAATATGATCCTTCAAAGTTGAAGAATTTGTCAAAAAATCACATTGCATGAAAATTTTGAGACCAACCTTCATCCCCATGAGGGTTAGAAAAGAAATCATGAAATTTGTAAAAAAAAAATCTGAGCAAAATCATAAGACCCTACTTCATTTTGGGTTCGAGTTGCACGAAAAAAATGGAAAAAACGCTCGGTAGCTGATGAAATTCTCTTTCAAAATTTGGCCGCAATCGAGAAACTTTTTTTGATTTTTGACGCGCTGAATTTCATTCTGCTCCACTTTGCGACTCCTCGGAACCCCCCTTTTGCCCCCTTTGATGGAGGTCAAAATTTGAAAAAAATGAAAAACAACTTGCTACCTGTCATTTGTAGGATATTTAAGGGCACTGAATTCTAAATTTTACTTTTTTTGGATTTGACCCTTCAGTGCCCTCCCTAGCTTCCCAATTTTGGGGAAAGTATGATAAAAAATTGGCATGGGTTGTGACATATCGATTGTCACTAATTTGAGGTCGTAGAATTCGAATATCGACTTAATTTTTGATTTCACTCCTTTCCCTCGGCTCTAACCGACCCCCTCCCGAATTGATCGTACCAATCTTTCGATTAGAGGAGAGGGAAAGGAATGAAATCAATAAGATAGTCGATATTCGAATTCTACGACCTTAGATTAGTGATAATCGATGTATCACATGCCATTTTAATTTTTTAACATACTTTTCCTCAAAAGCTTTGGCGGCTAGGGGGGCACTGAAGGGTCAAATCCAGAAAATAAATAAATATTCGAACTCAGTGCCCTCAAATACCAAGCAAACGACAAGTCGCACGTAGTTTTTCATTTTTTCAAATTTTGGCCTCTATCGAGGGGGCTGATACGGGGGTTCAGAGAAGCTGAATGAAAAAATCAAGTGCATATTCGAAATTAGCGCCTTCGAATTAGTATAAATCGATGTGTTACTTCACTTTTTCGATTTTTTTGAATTTTGGTCAAAATTATAGACCCCTGTACCCCCTGGGGCCTGAAGATCTCAATTCGAAAATTTATTGATTGGAAAAAGGGTAAAAAAGTCTATTTACTGTAAGTAATTTTTCAGATTTTTAAATGGTAGCTTTCATATTTTGTTCTCATCATGAAAGTTAAGCTTTCACCACCAAAGTTCAACTTTGAGCTTTTCAAAATTTGATTATCCATTTTGAATCTTCTATCAATTCTCTTTCATGCCCTGCAAACAGTTTTCCTCTTAGTACAACCTATCTCGAGATATGAGCCCTCAAATTTGGACAATGTTGCTAAAAATTGTAATTACTTACAAAAAAAAAATCGAAATTTTTTTTTGGTCTGTTTTAGTATAGAATACCCCAATAGCCAATGGCTCGGTGTACTTAGCTGTTCTACGTATTCTAAAGTATCACAATTATACCTACGTAAGCTTTAATTATATTTACAAATACACAATGAATATCCCCAACCGGTGAAAATTTCTTGGATGTACGAAGACCAAGCAGGAGCGAAGATTGGTTTATGAATTATGTAAAAGGCTCGAATTGTATTGCTCCCTTTTTTTCAGATTCCTTTTTTCGCCCTTTTCGCCAACCTGTGCTATTTTTTCTCTGCGTAGCCGTTCGGCCTTGTTTGTTTACCGAAGTCGAAACGTAATTATGCGGTTTCTTTGTATTTTCGCGAAATTTTTCTTAATTAATATTAATAAAAGCTCTTTTGTTTCGACGAACATCTTGTTTAACGGGTACCTACTATGGTTTTTCCCTTAACCTTCTTATGTACTCAGTCGACTGGGTGTTTTCGTTCGGTTTATTTTTTTTGGCCAGCGGGACCGCCCCTGCGGCCTCTAAAAATACCTTGTACTGCCTTGGATTGTTTTGGTTGGAATACGTATTCGTGCAAACCAACTGCCGTATGGTCAATATTTTCAAACGTCTCGAGAGTATTGTTGCGGGTATTTGTACTGTGCTGCTGTTTATTCGCGGTCATTTTAATATCATCTGTGCCAATATGTATTTATAATCGAGTGTCATTTAGAACTGTTGCGTGGATTGTCAAAGGATTTAAATTCTCGATGGGTATTGTAATGAGTTTTGTTCAATTATTATGTGGGTTTTTTACTGTTACGATGAGATTGGTTGGGTAAATTGAGTTTGGAATATGGAAATTTTAAAGTTGGAATGAGTTTCCGGTGAGATATGGGAATTGTGATTTTCAGGCGTGATCTGATGGAATAAAAAATTGTTATTGTAAATTTTGAATTGGGCTAAAAAATTACACAAGTCGATGAAAAAAATTTTGCTCGGTGTTTCAATTCTAATGCCGAAATTCCGATTCTAGGTATCAAAATACATCACCTCGCTCATTCTTGGCTTCCGAAGTTTTCTTTGTGGGATGGGGAGGGGGGAATCGAAAAATAAGATTTTCAGTTTTTCAATATCACACCGAGAATTTCTGTAATTCAAACAGTTTTGATTGAAAAGTTATACGATAAAAATCAATGGAATTGTAGATAAATTGTGAAACGTAAAATAATTAATTTCTTCCAGTTTGAATTTTTTGTTGAAATTTATATTACATTTAATTCGATTTTATAAATTGGTTTTTTGTAAGAAGCTTAGTCTTCGAGACAGATACTTTAAAAAAAATCAAAATTCAACTTAAAACTTTCGAGTTGAATAGGTATCTCGATATTTTAATTTACAGAAAAAAATTTTGTCTTTTTTCGTTGAACTTTTCCTTTGCTCAGAAAATTTAGTCCAATGTCTAAAATCATCAAAGATTGTGAAAAAAAAATCGATGAAAATTTCAAGTGATTTCCATGCGAAACCATAGAATACTCGGATTCCAAATAGATTCGTGTCGAAGAAAACGAAGATGTTGATAAAATTGCCTAACCGATCCGCCGTAAATACGCGAATGTTTCGTATTTACGGCGAATCAGGTAGGCAATTTTATTAACGCGAGTACTTGGCGGGTGTAAAAACAGGCCATGGTGGATTTAAAACTGAACGTTGGATCAACTATTAAGTAAATTGATCTCCTGTTGAACAAAATTACAAAATTTAAAAAATTTCCAGTGTGAGACCTTGAATTTTTCCCGCGAATTTTTAATTTGAAAAAAATGAAAGTGAAAATTGTCAAGTAAATCGATTGTTTGTTTTTCTAACTACTGAGAAAATTTGTTGTTTTTATGATGAACTGCTAAACAAAAATTTCATTAGGGGTCCATTTTGGAGCTTCCAGTTGAATTTTGTTTTTGTGTGTGTGTGTGTGTGTGTGTGTGTGTGTGTGTGTGTGTGTGTGTGTGTTCACAAATTTTTCTAGACATGGAAATTGAAGTAAATGTCTGAAAATTATGTTATTGTCCTTTGGCAAATAATTCAACTGAAATAATATGTATGTATTAGGCAGCTAAAAATCAGTTTTCTGCTTCTTTCAAAATTTTTTTAAAAAAACTAATTGTTTTCGCTATTACCAGGATTCCAGAAGAACGCCTCGAGTGTATTTTTTACCTGCCTTCTTTCAGTTCAACCATAGAACAGATGAAAATGATCAAAAGGGTATGACTGGGTGAGAGATGAATTTGACCTCCGCTTCAATTATCGATCCAACTCTTCCCCAGATAATGTTTCTTGGAACGGAGCAATTCTGAGCAAATTTTACCCCCTCCTCGCTTCTCTCATCTGGAACTATGATCATTTTATTGCATTATTTTCAAGGATTTTTAAATTCAACATAAATGAAGGAAATTTTCCCAAACGAGAGGTGGTGAGGGTAAAAAATTTTCCTCGATTTTTTCACACCAAGAAGGTAAGGAACACCAGCAGGGAGGGGGGAGAATGATAATCAAAACAGAGTCCAAATTCACTTTTTATCCGACTACCCTTTATTTAAATTTTATTGAAATCATTGAAAGTGCTCTCCTATTTTGAATCAGCAAAAAATCACTAAAACCAAGTCCCCGCATAAGAAAAATCATCAAAAATTTCCAATTTTCAGCGGATTTTCGATGATTATTCAAAACATTTCACAGATTTTTCAGGAAATTTCTCATGTTTTTCTGACTTTGAAGTGAATTTTTACTGATTTTCCAACAATTTTCGATCATTTCCACTGATTTATGAATGCGAGTTGATACTTATAGAGAAATTTTTAACAATTTTGAAAAATGAATAAGCACCATGTACAAAAAACAAGAAATTTGAGGGGTGAGGCTATACCAAACGAAGCCAAGGGCAGCCCACCCTTGTTTCTTTAATTTTGAGAAACTACATTTTGAGTAAGAAATATCAGATTAAAGTTGATGTTTTTTTTGGGAGGAGGGGAGAATAGCAAAATTAAAAGAAATGCCTCTATTAATAAAATGAGAATTTTTCTAATTTTGAATCTCTACGCAATAAAACCAATACTTGGGCGATTTTTTTTCAATTTTATATTTCTCCAACTTCAAAACTTTGGCCCCCCTACCTCGCTCTTAGCCGTAGTTATGAGGCAAAACGTTACTTTTTTCAGCCTTTCCATTAAAAATTTTCATTTCCGCGAGTTTTTAACCAATTTTTTTTAATTTTTGCGAGTTATTACACTATACTAAGAGGTAAAAATTTTGATAATTTTTTTAGCCAAAATCGCATTTAAAAACTTTAAATCGAGTTTTCTGCATAATATTTTGGAGAAGCAATTCTGAAAAAAAAAAAGTTATGTACTTAGTTCTTATGTACAACGTGATTATTTTTTTTACAGAATTTTTCAGGTAGGGAAAGACCTTGAAAAATACGAAAAACTGTGTTTCATTTTTTAAAAAGTTTCTAAGAAAATTTGTGATTCTATTTGCAGTTTATAAAAACAGGTACCACCTCTCACCCCCAATGAAAAAAATATTGCCATATTCGAATTCTACGTTTGAATTTTTCAGCACAGTTGTAATTCCAACACAGAAATACCCCTTATCAAGGTATATCGAGGAATAATAAACTACCCCCGCGTATTTTTATCCTCGCCCTCATCAGCTGAAATCCAGGCCACGCCGCGTTCCAACACCCTAATTTGTTTTAAAAAATGCAACATTCGACTCGACTACATATTTAATCAACCCTAATTCCAATCGCCATAAAAAACATCCAACTCGATCGCTTTCACTATTCCGACCCGATAAAAATTATTAATTGACGCCGAACAAAAAACGCCACTATGGAAAAAGAAATGCTGCAAAAATTTAAACACTTATTCGATTACGAAATTTAATTTTTCACCGGCTCGAAAATCGACGGTAGAAGTTTTTCGGTGATACTGGGACGAGTATCCGAGGAGACACGTGATCTAAGTATCCTAAATTGAATTTTTTCATTTTAGCATCGCGAGCTTTGCCAAGTAGGTACCTCGAGCCTGAGCCATCATCGCGTCGAAACTTTCTGGTAGACTTTTGAGGTTGCCTAAGCCCTCTACCAGGGGTAAATTGTGAAACGGTTTAAACGCTTCGTCGTCGACGAGTAAATTAAAAATTCAAATGAGCCTATTAAAGGGTGTATTTTATTTAGAATTTTTTGCAGGTTTGAGAGGCATATGCCTAGTTGTAAATTTAGTAACGAGCTGGTAAGATTATAGACGGTGAAAGGAGTATAAGCGAGACCCTCGGGTCTCTGGTATCAAGTTTCCAACTGATATTCTTGACAATATAGAGAATATCTAACGTATATATTTACCCAGCACGTATACGACAACACGAATAAGTAAATTGATCGCAGCCGAGGAGGATGCTGAGGGGGTTGTGTTGTTTTGATATCGGCAAAGAGTTATATAATTTGGGCTCGGGTTTGGGTGGCGGAGATAGGCAAACTGCGTAAGGCCTTGCAGCATGTAGCGTTTATTCTTTTCATCGTACCAGCGACGAATATAATTTATCACCGTGAGGTATAATCGTGTATCTGTTTCATCGGCAGATTCTAATCGATATCGTGTAATTACAATAACGTCGAGAGAAGCTCGATGATTGAGCCGGAGTCAGGACGCTCGAGGGGGAATCCTCGTTCGTCGATTGATGTATACGAGTAATTTCCATTTTCTGGTATGACACGATGACATGTGTATGATAATTTTGATTTCATGTCACGATTGTGCACAGCGATGGCTTCTGGTGCCCCCCTCGCTGTCTCTCTCTCCCTCCCATCTTCTCTTCTATCTCTGTCGCGCTCCAAGTGCCAACTCAATTACACCGTTTGTTGTGCAAATCGAGCCATTTTCCATATTACGCGCGATTAATTGTCGAACGACGTTTTTGTGTCGCGATTAATACAATCAACGGTAGAACGTTGCTTGGCAAATTGATTAGTCGACTGAATGACGTTTTATTAATTTTACCTTCCCTACGATTCGACGAAACACTTTGTGCCTGCGGACCATCGACGAATATTTCGAATATTTTCATTCTACAGACATCGCAGGAGTAAACCGCGAAAAACTTGGTGAATTTTGTGGTAATATCCCCTCCTCCCCCCTTTTTCGTTCCGGTCTTCGGAAACGTACCGCGTCAAGAATTAGTGAAAAAGGGAAACCGAATCTTAAACTTTTTCACACCGTACCTTTTATAAAGCTTTTAATGCGAAGAATTTAGTTTTAATGAATCGCGAAATTCTTAATTCGCCGAGTAAAGAAAATGCGAGCAGCAGACTGCACCTTTTAAACGCGTCTCATTAGTCACACACTAATGCGCGTTTTCATTTTCAACATCCCTTTGAACCATTAACGACCCTCGCATACTTAGCTTGATCGCTTTGACGTCCGTTCGCCGCGTAATAAAGCGCCTAGCCGCGTCGAGGCTTTCAAATTGATTTTTAAATTCGATAGGATGCACGGATGACGCTTTTATGTGGACCGAGGTACCGAAGGTTCGAGGTTCCGGGGACTTTATACGCAGGTTTTGCTCTTTTATGGAAGAAATAGGTGGGTTTTTTTGGATCAAAGAGGATGCGGAATATCTCGGGTGGTGAAAGGGGGCGAGGGAGTTTGGCGATAGAGAAATGAAATAAGGAGGATTTGAGATGGTTGGGGGTTTGCGTGGGAAAAAATAATCCGGAAGTAGCTACGGTTGGTGAAACAGGATGGGAGTTGAAAATTACCTTGAAGATGTTTAAAATATCAAAAAAGGTTGTCAAAAAGTAATTTTAAAAAGGTGAAAAAAAAGGGACCTAGTGCAAAAAAAATCGATGTCTCATTTTTCACGTTTTTCATCCAAATGACGCCAAATCTGGGCCAAACATAAAAGATTTTTTTACACAAGGTTTCTTCTTTACGGCAGGGTCACATAGTGACCTTCCAGGAAGAAACCGACCTTCGGTCCGAAAAAAAAATTTTTAAAAAAAAGTTTCCCAATCAATCCAAAACAAAAATGATAATCCTGGTTTTGGACTGATTGGAAAACTTTTTATTAAAATTTTTTTTTCGAACTGGAGGTCGGTTTTTTCCTGGAAGGTCACAATTTTGAATTTTTGAAAATTTAAACAAAAATCAAAAAAGGTGACCTGAAGAATGATTTTAAGTTAAGATGGAATAATTTTTTTCCAATTTTTTAATTTCCCGAAGGAAAGACGAAATTTTTGACATCATAGGCTGAGGCACATTCAGAAATTAATTAAGGGAGGAGCTGAAAATTTGAAAAAAATAGGGGTAGGAGATCATGTTTCAAATTAGTCATTTTTCACTGCTCTTTCGGTCAAAAATCATTATTTTTTTCCAACAACCTGAAATTTATTGAAGAAGTGGTGATTTTTGACTGAAAAATTAGTAAAAAATTATCAAATTTTGAAATTAAAATGACTAAAATACTGGCTGAGCGAAGCAAGGGCGAAAATTTTTCGAAAAATTCTGTTTGAACAGCAAAAAATGCACCTTTAAAATATTTTTTAATAAAAATGTTTTTTCTGAACCTACGCGCTCAGAAATTAATTAAGGAGAACAATTGAAGAAGGGGGGTCAAATTTCAAATTAGTCATTTTTGACTGATTTTTCAGTCCAAAATTACTGTCTGGCCCTCGTTTCCCTTCTTTTTATATTTTTTTTCGTATTTACAGAAAACTGGAAAAAATAAAGTCTAAAGAAAGTTTTAAAATAGCTAAAAAAAAATTCGATGTTTTAGACCAAAAAAAAGGGGGAAAAATCACAATTTTCTAGAATGTAAAAATTGAAATATTCTTCAAAAATATATCCATTATTTGGAATTTCTTCTCTTGAAGAAAAACTTACACTAGTTTTCAGCGTTTTCTAAAAAAATTTGAAAGATCAATTCCCCAACATTCCCTAAAAAAAATTGCATTAAAAAACTTTCGCATGACATCAGTTGAAAATTTTTCCCCTTTTCGGAAAATGAAGATTCCAATTTATTAGGTAAAGAATGAAAAATTGATATTTTTTAAAACGACGAGTTACCGTACTTGACTCATAAAAATTTGAAATCTTCGATCTCTTTTTGATAAAAATGGAACAACATTCATGATTCAAATCATAATTGTTGTCGTTTGTTTTTCTATCTTCCATATTTTTCGATATGGTCTCGGAAAATTAAGCTCAGGCAAAATTTTATGAGCTCTCGAAAGAAATCTGGGTCTGATGCACGTGCTCTAATTGCACCCCTTTCCCTCTGTCACTGTCTTTGTCTTCTCCCCACATCGTTGAGTATCTTTTTACAAGAGACAACCTGGAAAATGTACAATGACTTTTATAAAGAGATCCACAGAATTGAAATACTTGCGTGTTTTTTTTTTGGGGGGGGGGGGATAAGTACCTAGTAAAAAAAATCAAAATTTTTATTCCAAAAAAAAAAAAAAAATACAGAAAAACAGAAAACGTAAAAGCGCCAAAGAGGTGCTCCAAAAATGGTTCATTGATAGAAAGAAAAATCAAAAATTTCAAAATTTTTCAAAAATCCTGAAGGGGTATTAAATTGCATGTTTTTAGCCTCTGGAATTCATATTCTGATCCCTACTCCAAATTTGGACCGGACAAAAGGCTAGAAAATGCAAATAAAATCAATTTTTCTCTCTCCTTTCTCCTCAACGACTCACAATCAAGATAAAGGGTTAAAATGAACTCAGAAATCGATTCTATCAGTTGAAAAATCCACATCTCAATCCCTCTGTCAATAATTTAGAGAAATTCACAATTTCATCTGTTCCTCTGCCTCCAAAGGCTATATTCTGTTTGTTTTTGGGTAAAAGGGCACCGGAAATGAACTGCGGATATAAAAAACACCAATTTTTATACAATTGATACTGATACCGGAGCTGATCATTAAACCAAGTTCTTCGAGCCATTGCCGCAACATATTGGCAGCAATTCTGAAATCTTTCTCCAAAGTTGCCTTACCATCGCTACAACTTTTTTTCATCGCGATTTTCAAACGTTTTAATAACGTATTCCAACTTATTTCCCTATTTCTCTCGATACCATTGTATACTCGTTGAATTACAAATGCGGTACTTTAGCGATTTCATTTTTCACACGGAGCTTTTAATTTTTCGCGAGTATTTCAACAAGCTTTAACGCTCCAGAATCGATATTTTTACCAGTTTTTCGCATCAAGCTCTCGATTCATTTAGGAAATATCGTCGTACAGCAGCATCGACACCGAAAAAAGGATCCGGTAACTTTTCTCGGTTTATACTCCCTCTATACCCATATAGACGTACACGTAAAACACGTCTCGTCGTCGATATTTCTTTAGGTGTAACATTATTAAATCTAAATAAACGTCGACAAACGACATCGACACTCGATAAAAACACCCCTAATTCGTTGACGACGCGAACCCGTCAACTTGGCCGATGAAATCTTACACAGGTATACGGGCGTGACGGGCAGAGGGTTCGAAGCTCTCGGCGAAGGCCCACAGGGGAGGATTGGCAAGTTGGGCAAAACGTCCCCGTGTATTATTTCGCGAACGGTATAAAAACGAAAGTAATTTGTTCTTGTCACATAGAAAACTCGAACGGCGAAAAATTATATCGCGCGAGAGTAAAGTTGCGAAAATAAACAATTTCATACATACTATATACATATATATCGGTTAGGTGTATAGTTGAGGGAGCCGAGACGAGGCGAGGGGTTGTACCGCTATACAACTCTTTGGGAAAAATTTTCTATTTATTTTGAAAAACGAAATACACGCGAGATCTCATTTATACAATTATAAAAGCTAGCGTTTATACGTCTTTGTTTATTTTTCTCGTTAGTTGAACTTTCGCCGCGTCCAAATAAGGCTGGGGAGGTGTAACTACAAAGACGATGCCATACAGGAGACGTGGCGCGGTTTCAATTCGCACGTTGAATTTTTGGCCCTTTTCAAAATGCACGCGCGCCGTAGAAAAGTTTTTCTTCGCCGAGTAAGCGATATTACGCCGCCGAATAAATACTTAATGCGTTCGGGAGTTCATTATAGGCGCGATTCTCCCCTCGTCCGGGGCCGTTCGAATTTACAAATTATCTAAAAGAGCAGAAACTTATTAAATATTAAAATTTAATATCCGAATTTGGTAAAAGCCTGGTTCAATACAGCTGATTTTCCACGTTGGTCGATAGGCCTCCGATATCAGTACCGCAGAAACCTCGCCTCCGTCTGTGTAGGTAAATTGGCTCGATAGAAATCACAAATCGAACAATAAAGCGGCGAGAATATAATAAAAAATCGACGACGATTTTTTCGCCGGTGCTTTTTTCTTCATCCGAAGAGCTGTACGAGAAATGGAATTTCTTTTATTAAATAATCGACTTTTTCAAAGGGAATTTCCGTTTCGAATAAAGCGCCGACGATTGAAAATTTCGATGAAAATTATTTCGCCTAACGTCTGATTTAATTTAGGGATAAATTTTATCGAACTGGGACTCGTGCATGGCGTTTGTTTTGTTAAGAGTCGAGTTCCGAAGCTAAAATATACTTCTTTTCGAACCTCGAATACAAATATTTGTTATTTTGGCGGCGTTAGGAGAGCAAAACCCATTGTCACGGTAGAATCAAATTCGATAAAAATTCCAATCGGGTAGTCCTTCTGTTGGATTTTCTTTATTGCCTCGTTTCGTTCGCGATTTTATCCGCGATTGGCCAAATTGCACGAAAAATTCGCCATAAATACCGATTTTCCATCTCTCATTGGCAGAACTGCTTAAAAAACGACTTTGATTTGATTATTTTGAAAAAATTAGCCACGAAAGGAAACATCTCATCTAGAACAAAAATTATAATTTTTAAACTTAGCATGCAACAAAATATTTGTCGAGAAATACATAAAAGAAAATCACGATCACATGATGTAAAATTACATAATAATTAAGTTTTAGGAATACATTTTTCCGGTACGAAATTCGATTCGTACAATTCGCAGAGAATTATCAGATAAAATATACTTCAAAGAGAGAAATCCAAGTAGTCGAAAAAAACCTCGAGCATATTAATTGGACGTGACAATATCGTCGATACTTTTGAGAAAATTTGTATTCTCAACAGTAGCCTCACTAATGACCTCGTCGGCTTCGATTATGAACTCGGTTCCTTCTTCGTTAGGCTTTTCGCCTTCTTCGGTATTTTCTGCCAATACTTGAACTATTTCGGTGGTACCAGAGTACATACTTTGATACGGATTATCGTTCACAATTCTCGACCAAAATTTATACAAAGCGCTGTATCCGAGGAAACCGGTCCAAGGAATGTTATTTTGCTTACAGTAACAGAATTTTGTCAAAATTTCCTGCGGTATTTTAGATTCGATGTATTGAACGATATTGAAAGCAGGAACACAATCACATTTCATTACGTACGAACCGTGTTCGTTTTCGTTCACACAGTCCCAGTAGCTTACGTCGTTGTCGGAGCTTTCTAAATCGCTGAGTTCTTGTTTCATGTCGCTTTTGACGTATTTACATTTACTCTTGGATTTCACCATCGAGTACGGTTTGGGTGAATCGCTTGTCTGTAGAAATAAAATAAAGTGAGAAATGTATAAAGAGGTGATGAACGATTCGAAAAAGTGTTTTTACCGGAGGTGAAGAAGGAGCTTTCTTGGCAGGTTTTTGGTCAGCGTGACATTTATATAAATGTAAACGTAATTTGCTTAGTTTGGTAAACGTTTGGTTACACTCTTCGCAAGTGAATTGAGTCTGGTTGCTGGCACACGGATGTTTCCTTAATTTTATCTTGGTTGGAAAACTCAACGAGCAATTACCGCATTGATAATTTTTAGGCTGTAATATTTAAATTGATTGAAGTTTCGGCGAAAATGTTGAAATCAATACGACAACTTATAGCTTACTTCTTCTTCATCCTCTCCTTCGCCATTTTTCGTTTTTCTTTTCGTATATCTACGTTTTTTGACCTCGATGTAGAGGTAATCAGAGTCCTAAGGGGTATAACCACGTGTTAATTCAATTCTGGTAGAGAACCTCAGCGACGAGGTTCTACTAAAAATATAATTATTTACCATTCGACGTTTATCGCGTTTGGTAGAAGGTGAACGTTGTACTGGAATATGTTGGCGTCTGCTACTGATTCCATGAACAGTTTTAATATGTATTCGTAATAAATCTTGCCTGGCGAAACTTTCTTCGCAGTGAGAACAACTGTGTGGCTTCTCTCCGGTATGAATTAATTTATGCGTTTCGATGTAGCTCTCGTTTCGAAATTGTTTACCGCAAATGTCACATTGGTGAGGTTTTCTCTGCAATAAAGAAGAAAAATTAATTATCGTGTGATTAGCTGATATAATGCTGATGTCAAAACTTCGGATACCTTTTTATATTTTCCTTTCAGTTTATACGTTGTCTTCTTAGGTTTATTGGCTGGACTGATTTTGATATGCACCATTTTTAAACCATCATCGTTTTTATCGTCTTCTTCGATACATTGTATATCCTCGATAGATAACGATTCTGACTTATCATCGATAAAATTGGCTAGAAAAAATATGATCATATAAAGACATACGAGGTCATCTGATACGTAATACTATTGATTTTAAACTTACTGTCTTCGTGACAAATACAATAATACGTCAAGTCGCCCCATAAACCTAACGGTGGGTAAAATCGGTCATCATCCAGATCAATATCGTGGCTGGTATCAGCTTCGGAAAAATACTTCAAACCGATCGCTTTGGGGAAATATTTTCGCAATATAGATAAAGCCAAAGCTCCGTCATCGTTTAAAGGCACATCTTCGTGAGAATCATCCTCCTTCGCTGATACTTTGATAAATTTTTCCATCGTTACGAACTCATTTACCAGCTGGTCGATACTGTGGAGTGAAATTGTAGCTCGTATATGCAAAAAAATATAAAACCAGAAGCTTACGTTAAGCTTACTTTATCCGATTCCTTTCGAATTAAAACGATTAACGATTTAATAAAGCTTGAAAATGTAAAAATAATTGCGTAAAATTTCAAAAAAATATTACAGTTGGAAAACGTAAACACAATGTGTGTGATAAATGCGTACAAGGTTCGCGTACTACTAGGCGTGGCATTCCAAGAACGCGAAATGCTAGGTTGCGAAGCTGATGACGTCACGAATGCTCGATGCTGATTGGTTGACTATGCAATGCTGGCAAAAAATTCGTAATGTGCAAGTCAATAAAATTGTAATGTTTGGTTTTTTTTTCAAGTTTTTTTTTGATGGTGGTTTTCGTTTCATTTTTATAAAATGTTCGTATTTTAATTAAAATAATTAATTAAAGACCGATTGATTTGCTAAAGTAATGCTTAATAGTTTAAAACGAAAGTACACTTGTTTGTCGATAATGAAACCATATCGGTAATTTCATCTTTCGCGTTCTTTGCCTCGATTTTTTGATTGAAACATTCACTATGGGTTATAATGTTTATGGTTCGATATTTACTTATTTATACGAATATTTCGTTGAATTTATTCTCATTTTAGCGATGATTTTAACGCAATGATTACATTTTCAGCCGAAGATACCAGTCCAGCCGATGGTGGCCCCTGCGGCAAAGTGTTAACGATTCTGTCATGGGTTTTGGTCATAATGACCCTTCCATTTTCCCTATTCGTGTGTTTCAAAGTAAGTACTCGTTCAATTATGCTCCTTACATTCTGCCAACGAATATATTTTTATATGAATCATATTTTCGAAGGTTGTCCAAGAATACGAAAGAGCTGTTATATTTAGGCTGGGAAGATTGGTATCAGGGGGTGCAAAAGGACCAGGTAAATCATCCGTTTCGTACTGTTTGTATTAACTAATATGCTATTGATGCGTATCATCATCAGCACGAGTATAATTTAGCTAACTATAATTCTTGTGACGTACTGTGTTCTAAGGTATGTTATTCATATTACCGTGCATCGATTCGTATAAAATGGTCGATATTCGATCGAGATTATTCGACGTTCCTCCGCAAGAGGCAAGTTATTCTGAGCGATGCTCTAGATGAGTTTCTCTAACGCGTAGAATAGCGTTGTTTTTTCTTTTCTTTTTTTAAAAGCTGGTGTTTTTTTTTTTGAAACGCGTTGCGTTGACTTGAATTATATATTCTGAACGCTTATTACGCTAATTAAGCTTTTGGTTTGAGCCTGCTGCGCTCGTATGAATTAAAATGAACCTGGTATCTTTTTTCTACCCGGAAACGAATCGTGTTGAAAATTTAAAAGTTGAGAGTTCTTACTGGCATTTTAAATATCCCTGATTTAGATTCTGATGTACTGTTTTATGAAAGATGATTGATTTTGATTGTTTTGATGAAGTATGAAGATTACTAAATTGTGTAAAATAATTATGCTTTGTATGCAGGCATATTCTTCATTTTGCCCTGTATCGATAACTATGCTCGAGTTGATCTACGTACTAGGACGTATGATGTTCCTCCTCAAGAGGTAAAAATTATTTTATCGATTGTGGTGAAAATTGCACAATTGATGAAAATCAGAGCACTCGTCACTTGTGTTGTCTGGAAATTTATGTCACAGATGGAAGGTATGGTCAAATGGGAGAGAATTTGACCCCAAATATGTTTGGGCTCCTAGTAAACACCTCAGGTGGTGTATTTCGAATGGAAAAAAATATGAATCTTTTCATTTACCATTTTACTTTTTGAAGCCCAACGAATGAGCCAAGAGTTCAGTGCAAATTGGAGTTATTTTTCATCTCACTTCGACCGTTTCACTGGTGTGTCGTCGATGACACAAATTGTCACCTAGCACGTTTCTGTTTCCTTTCACGTATCTATTGTTGCAAACATACAAAATACAACCCATACCTGCACATCGCATATTGCTCGCTATTTATATAATCATATTTTATAGCTTTTGGCTGCGCATTTCAAAGTAGTTGGTAGACTTCGCATCGTGTACGTGTCTTCTGTAAGAGTTGAAATTTTCATGTGCGTGTATACGATATAAGCTTATGATGCTCGAGTAGTGTATTGACGAGTTTTATTTTTTAAGGCGAAAGTTTCAACTTTCTCATATTTGACGAGAGTAAAGTTTAATAAAATGCCAACATGTTAGCGTCGCGTTGTTGAAATATTGATGATGGTACCTTTTTTTATTGGACGAGTCGAATACAAGGCGGCGGCGAGTTGAAAAAAAAAGGTAGGAAAAATGGGCCGGCTTGTTGAAATTGTAAAAAATTAATAAACTCGAAAATGTCGCTGGTTCTTGACAATGAGTCGGAATGAATTTTTTTATTTTCCAATAAAGCCAAAAGTATCGGTGAAATGTTTGACTTGTTATTAAATTTTTTATTTTCTAAGCTCTTTTTACCCCCTCTCGCGTCCGCCGGATCGTTCTCTGTCGCTATACTCGACGCAAATAAATAAAATCCCGGGTATTTTTACACGATGCTTTTTTCCCATAGGATTAGATGTGCGTGTGTAAAAAGGATTGTTGCGATGCCGGACTGCGAAATATGTGTATTGTAATATGGTTGACGTCAACGAGCCGAAAGCTCCTTATTACCTAACGTTTACTAGTAGGTAATTCGTTGGAAATTGTTTGTCAACAATGGCAACTAAAGCGATGGAAAAAAATTCTATCCGGATAACTTGTTTGTATTCGTCACGTAGTACGGCGTACAGAAAAGGTTATGTTGACGTTGCCTATGTTTCATTTTTTTTTAAACCGCTCAAACGAACCAAGCTTGCTTACTGGATCGTTTACTAGGTACTACTCTCTTCTGTGCCGATTTCGAGATGTAGCTGAGTTGTGGTGGGATGAGGGATGAGATTTTGTAAATCTGTAGAATTTATGAGGTGTATTTGGCAAATGAGGAGAGTAAATTAGTAGGGAGATTTGATAGCTGTTTTCAAAAATCAGATTATGTTTGAGTTTTGGATGTAAATAAAGTCGATTGTTGGAGACTCTTGGTGATTTTTTGAAGAATGCTGTTTTTAAATTTTGGAGAGAGAAACTTTATTGATTTTTTGTGAAATTCGCTCGTTTTATGGAAAATATTTTAAAACACGAGGGACCTTAAACTGAAAAGCTGACAGATTAGGACAGTGCCGAATGCAGGGTATTAAAAAAACTATTTTTTTCGTCCTCGTCCTCCTCGTCCTTCTCCTCCTAAGAATGGCAGAAATCACCTATTTTTAATATTGGAAAAATTGAGTAGAAATCAAAAAGGAAATTTTTCAAAATTTATGATTTTTTTGGGAAAAATTTCGTATCAAGTTTAAAAAAATGAAATATTCTTGTTGGCAAACCGTGACTTTTTTTAAGAAAAAAAATCATTGAAATATGTATTTTTCTTTAAAGAAAAAAAACGTCTAAATAAGTGAAGTATTGAAACATTTTCAGCATTTTGTAGATTCTTGTTTTCACTGTGATTATTTAAGATTTCCAAATTTGAAAAAAATGTCAAATCTGATTAAATCAGTCCAGCGTGGTGCTGAGAATTGAAAAAAATTACACTTGGGTCAGAAGTTTTGAATTTTTATTATGAAAATTTTTTTGGTCAAAGATTCAATTGTAGGTGCTTGGTATCTCACAAAATTTTCAATTTTTTAAATTATGAGCTCAACTGTGATACTTGTGCCTCATTTACAGATTTGTAAAAAAAATGCTCGAGCACTCGTGAAATTCAACTTTCATTTTAAAATCTTCAGCGTAGGAAGGAGGGAAGGGAGGGGAAGTAATTTATTTCGCAGTTCTAACTTCCTATCATTTCTTTTCCTTTTCCTATCGCACTAAGAATTTTTGTCTGAAAATACCAAATCAATTGTGATGTTTTCTAAGACGCTAAATTCAAAAATATGGATTCCTTTTGTAATACGTAGAATTTTTGAATCTTTCCTCCGTCTTCATGAAAAAACTTCAAGTTAAAAATTAAAAACAGATGGAAAGAAGAGTAAAATTTGAATTAATTCAAACCAGCTGAAAAATTAGCGATGAACGAGATTTCCAGCCTAGGGGAAAATGCTGATTTTAAAGTTATTCAAAGTACTGTTTTAATTTCGAAGAATTTGGTATTCAAAAATGAAGAAATGTGAATGGGAGCTCAATCAAGCCACTGAAAAAGACGTATAGAATGCAGATTCCTTCAACAAAAAATCAATTTTATGAGGAAAATTTTTCAAAAATGATGAATTGTGAGTAATTTTTATTCTAATTTGGATAAGCTGGAAATATGGAATCATGGAGAAAGGAGGATCTACGGGCCTTTGATGAAACGCCATTTCAAAAAATTACCCCCCCCCCCAGTTCCCTCCAAAAAGAAGTACAATTTTTAAACATTCCGGCATTAAAAGGATATGATTGGAATGTTTAATCTCGTGGTATGTTCAGGATTTCGATTGAAAGTCGTTTGATCCCTTAATTTTTTTGAAAATTCGCAAATCGAGGTTTTTTTCAAGTAAAAAATAGAATTTTGAGACTTTGAGCAAAATGGTTGGTAAAATATTGTAAAAGGGAGTAATGGTGAATTTAAAAATAGGTCATGCAAGTAGGTAGAGGTACTGAAAAAGTAGTAAAAAAATTAAAAAGTCCACAGACGCGAATTTTTTCATTTCAAAAATTATTCATTTTTGATAAAAACGAGTGAGTTTTTGAATTTTTGTGAAATTGGTAGCACTGTTGTGTCAGACTGAAGATTTCTTCTAGTTTGCATTGTTTCTGTAATTTTGATCTTTTTTTTTGTACTTACTGGAAAATGGGTCAATTTTTGGGGGAGGGGGATGAAAAAAATTAGTACAAAAAACGGTGAAAAAAGTAGTAAATTTTCCAAAAAAAAAAAAATTAGATACAGTTGGTTGCTTTTTACATTTGATTCATTTCTTTTCATAAAATTTGGAATTTCAAAGTTTTAATACAAAAATCACTCATATGTATATGAAAATTTTAAGCCAAGAATGGGTTCAATGAAAACCCTAATATCAGCAAAATTTTTCAGTTTTTTAAAAGATTATAGTTTCGGATTATTTTTGTTGAAAATCAAAAAGATAGCACGAGTGAAAAATTTCAAAAAAATCATGAATTTTGTTTTTTGGTTCAATACGAACCCTGAAAAAAAAACATATCCCAAGACTCAACACCTCAAATTTCATTTTTTTCAGTGCTTTTAAAGGCTCATAGCACCCCCAACATTTTTTTAACACGACCCCTCAACCTATTTAATCTTAAATCTCAAAATTCTTCCTTCTTCGATCACACTGCAAAACTCTTAAAACATACAAAATTGAAAGCAGCTTTTAAAAAATACTCACGAGTTGAAATTTCTTTCACATCGTCATTCCAACCACGTAATCCAATCACCAACGCTACAATCGAATCGAAAATTGCACCATTCGATGATTTTTCTCATTGCGATGCGAATTGCATAATCTGCGATTCGAAGGAACCGTATAAATGATTACAGAACACGCTGTATGAGTATAAATTGCCATCTGGTAATTCTCATCTGACTTGTGTTTCGGATTGGGACTGGTGTCGAAGTTGATATATCTAGACAATTATCCGATCACTGCTCACTTTTGATTATTACAAAGAGTAAATTTAACTAACCATTGAATGGAAATAATATACGGATTCGATTCCAATAAAGTACGTGCCTCTATTGTGAGTGACGAAAGAGGTGGCACCGCTGTATGGGAGGCGTTCGTTATTGACTCTGAAGTACAGATTTTATAGTATTCGAGGTGGCCGGGGATGGCGATGGTATTAAGGTTGGAAATTGAATTTCAGCCGTTGTAATATGGTACGACGTGTAATTGCTAGATAATGTATAGCTTTTAGATGCGCGTGACGTCGAGCATCTGAAGAATATGTAGTAGGTATAGGTACTTGGAATTTGGCGCGCGTCATGCCGTATAAAATTTCCGCCGTAGTAAAATTTCAAGTGCACATAGCCACCCTCCCTTATTTCGCAAAAGGTATCGTTCGAACGGTCACGTAGTATAATACCGAAAGGTGCGAGCTTTCGGAGGTAGAATTATTATATTATAACACCGGTGATACATGACTGGCAGATAGATTGACAGAACCCTTGTTGGTGTTTTATTGACTTCGTTGAGGTATTTAAGATACCGACAGGCGTGTCGGTATGGGCTATTACCAGTCACCAAATGTGAGAGTAGCTTGATCCTTTAATTTGGGGCTAGTCCATGCTTAAAACAGACCTAAAATGAAGTCAAGTCATTCGATTTCGCCCAAAATTTATTTACGAGTTACTCTTGATGGTATTTTCATAGATCTACCATCATTTTATTTCTAACCTTCAAGGAGGCTGAGTGTGGGACTCGTTATTTTTTTAGCAATTGCCATTTTTTGCCAAATTACTCAACTTTGAAAGCTCATATCTCGAAATAAGTTATACGTACTTGGGGGAAAATTGATTGCGGGGTCTGAAAAAAAATTGATGGGATATTCAAAATCGATAATCACATTACGAAAAGCTCAAAGTTGAACTTTGGTGATGAAAGTTTAATTTCATTTCAAAACAAAAGATGAAAGCAACAATTTGAAAATCTGAAAAAATTACAATATGTAGTCCTTTTCACCTATTTTTCCAACCAACGAATTTTCAAGTTGGGATATTCAGACCCCTGGGGGTACAAGGGTCCTCAATTTTAATCAGAATTCAAAAAAATGGAAAAAGTGAAGTAGCAAATCGATTTATGCCAATTCGAAGGCACTTATTTAGAATAATTATGTACTTGGTTTTTTCATCCGCCCTTCTAAACCCCCCTATTAGCCCCCCTTGGATAGGGCCAGAATTCAAAAAAATGAAAAATAACGTGTGACCAATCGTTTGTTAGATATTTGAGAGCACAAAGTTCGAATATTTGCTTATTTTTTGGATTTGGCCCTTTAGTGCCCTCCTAGCTATGCAATTTTAAGGAAAATATGTCAAGAAATTAAAATGGCGTGTGACATATCGATTGTTACTAATTTGAGGACGTAGAATTCAAATTTGGACTTATTTTTTGGATTTGACCCTTCAGTGCTCCCTCAGCTCCCCCCCCCATTTTAGGCAGGGTGTCCAACAGGTCCAACTGGTCTGATAAGTCAAGCTTTTTTACTAATTTACTCAAAAGGTCGAGCCTTTTTTCAAAAATTTCAAAAATCATAAAAATTCCATTTACCATTGGTAAATATTAAAAATTTCAAAAATCATAGTACTTTCGAGGAAAGGGCAAAAAAATGCTTGAAATTTTCTTTAAAATGAATGTACGCAAGGGACAGGGGTCATAAAATTTGGATTCTATTATAACCAAAGATAATGTCCGATTAATTCGGGGGAGTGTCGGTTAGTGCAAGGGAAAGGGGACCAAATAATTAAAAAATGAGCTGATATTTGAATTCTACGCCCTCAAATTATTGACAATCGATATGCCACATGCCATTCCAATTTTTTAACGTACTTTCCCCAAAATTAGGAGGGGTAAGGGGGCACTGAAGGGTCAAATTCAAAATATAAGCAAATATTCGAACTCAGTGCCCTCAAATACTTGACAAACGATAGGTCACACGTCATTTTTCATTTTTTCGAATTTTGACCCTCTCAAGAGGGCCAATTGGGAGTTCAGATGGGTCAGATGGAAAAACGAAGTGCATATTCGAAATCAGCGCCCTCGAATTAGTGGAAATCGATATGCTACTTTACTTTTTTGATTTTTTTGAACTTTCGTCAAAATTGTGGCCTCTGAACCCCTTGGGGGTTTGGAGATCTCATCTTGAAATTTTTCTGGTGAAAAAAAAGATTGAAAGAGCCACTCACTGTAATTTATTCAAATTTTTAAATGGTAGCTTTCAACTATTGTAATCATCATAAAAGTTGTGCTTTCACCACCGAAGTTCAACTTTGAGCTTTTCAAAATATGGTTATCCATTTTGAATCTCCTATCAAATCTCTTTCAGACCCTGCAAACAGTTTTCCCTCTAGTACAACCTATCTCGAGATATGGGCCTTTAAAATTGGGTAATTTGACAGAAAAATCCCAATTACCAAAAATTACGAGTCTCATCTCCCCCCCCCCGCTCTCTTGAGGGTTACAAAGGAAATAATCGTGGATTTATGAATAGATCATCAAGGGGACCTCTTTAAAAAAAATTTTAACGGTATCGGAAGACCCGACATCATTTTTGATCCGTTTTAGCATGGAATAGCCCAATATTAATTTATTTCTATTGAGTTTTGGTTGGATTTTCTTTTTTTTTCACAAGCAACGTATTATTTTTGGTTTTGTAGTAACAATTTTGTTTGACCACGTTTTATTTTCATTTGTGGATTATCCACACGCAGCTTTGTCTCGAGTATTGTGAAAATGCAAATGTCGGTTGGCCGAAATGGTTATTTATATGGATGGAATTTTCCATAGGTTTTGACCAAAGACAGCGTGACTGTTTCTGTGGACGCGGTTGTGTACTATCGAGTCTGCAATGCCACTATTTCGGTTGCTAATGTGGCCAATGCTCATCACTCGACCAGACTTTTGGCTCAAACCACACTGAGGAACGTGTTGGGTACTCGGCCTCTTCATGAGATACTCAGCGATCGAGAGGCTATCTCGAATACCATGCAGGTAAAGTGTACCAGCGAGATGAATTTTCTTTTGAGGCAGTTTTTGGTTTTTTTTCAGTTTGAAATCAGTCCTTCACTTGAAGCCCCCTTTAGATTTGAGATTCCCTGATTATTCCTACGAATAATGATCCAAGCTGGAAAATGATTTATGCATAGATTGGCTTGGGAGGAGAAAAACGATTCATTGTGAAAATTTTTAAGAAAATTTGTGGCCTTGATGCTACATTTCCACTGTCTTGATTTACAAGATGAGTCTTCCTAACGTTGATCGAGATTTTCAAAAATTTTTCAGCCCATGAAAGGACATTTAAATTAAATTGCGAAGACGGTTCTAAAAAAGTACTTGAAAAATTGCCACAATGTTACCTGCGCTTTGAAAGTTTATCGAGACACTCAAAAAAAAAGTTGAAATTTTTGGCGAATTTTCAAGATTTTAAAATTTTTTTATCACTTTGCAAAATATGAAAATTTGATTTTATCAACAAAAAAAGTAAAGCTGAAATTTCGTACATACCCCACGAACCGGTTGGAAGCGGTTTCAGGACGTTTCAGTCTCCATAAAATTTTTGAATTTTCTAAAACTGGAGAAAATCTCAGAAAAATGACCAGTGTGAACTTTAAGATCTACCTATGCAGGAAGATAGAGTAGTTTTGAAATTTCAAAAATTCACCAAAAATCAAAAAATAAACTTTAGTACCAGAAATTTTGAATATGGGATTCTTTCATCTCCAAAGTTTTGATTCTACTTTTTTGAAATTGAATTATTTTTCAATTCATTGAAATTTGTGAGCAATTTTGAAAACTGAATAAAAATTAAAAGAGATTTTGATTTTTTTTTTTTTGTAAATTGATGGGAAATCTTCAAAATATAGCCAATTGGAAGCTTTTACTCAACAGCACAATTGGTATTTTTTACACAATGCATTAATTTGATTCATCCCCTCCCACCAGGTTAAATCAAAAAAATATTTTCTACCCCCAAAAATTTCAGTAATACCCTACAAATTGTCACAAATGATAGACAAATAGTACGTCTTTGTTTATAGATATCATTGGATGAAGCTACCGAAGCATGGGGTATCAAAGTGGAAAGAGTTGAAATGTAAGTATTTTATTCGAAAATGTTGTACAAAGGAGGATTACTTTTTGGTAGTTTTGAATCACTATTATTTCTTACACTAACGAAACACTTTAGCGAAACATGATGAGAAAATTGAATATTGGACTTGTTCTTTCCGGAACAAGGATGATACTCAAATAAAAGTTTTCAATCTGACACTGCGCTAATATTACTGTGATGATCAAACCGCTAGAGTCTTTCGATGGACGACGTGACCGTATAATTCTTTGAGTAAAACCGAAGAGATTTATGGATACGTTGAATCGAGAGATTCGCGGTATCTGAGATTTGACGAAAAAAATAATTGTTATAAGTTGCGCACTCGTTGAATAGAATTTTAGTCTAAATCGAATCTAATATTACAGCAAAGATGTGAGGTTACCTGTGCAACTACAAAGAGCTATGGCTGCCGAAGCAGAAGCTGCTCGAGAAGCTCGAGCCAAGGTAAGAAAGGATCAAGTGAGAGGAAATGTCGCCAAAATTAATTCGAGATGTACTCACGAGGATTGTTACTTTTCATTCAGGTTATCGCAGCTGAAGGTGAACAAAAAGCTAGCCGAGCTTTACGTGAGGCATCTGAGGTTATCAGTGATTCGCCAGCTGCCTTACAACTTCGTTACTTGCAGGTGAGCAGGAGAATTTTGGGATGAATTGGATTTAAATGGAGATGTAATGATATTTTTCAAAATAGTATTTTAATGATGAATAAATTATCATGATGTGATGAAAGTCTATGAAAAGGATGAAAGACACTCCCTCATATTTCTGAATCAGTGAAAAATCACTGAATTGCAGCTCAGTAAAAAATCAGCATAAAGTTCTTCGATTTTCAAGATATTTTCGCTGATTTTTCGAAGAATTTTACCGACTTCATTAACACTGATTTTTTCTATAAATTTCAAAGAATTTAGGTTCCGATTTTTTGTAGTGAATTTCACTGATTTTTTTCAATAAATTTCAAAGAATTTAGGTTCTGATTTTTTTTAGTGAATTTCACTGATTTTTTTTTCAATAAATTTCAAAGAATTTAAATTCTGATTTTTTAAATAAAATAAATTTCACTGATTTTTTTAGTGAATTTCACTGATTTTTTTTAGTAAATTTCAAAGAATGCATAGGTTCTGACTTGCTGAATTTTCACCAATTTTCCAGAAATTTTTTTCTCTGTCGACTTTTAGTGATTTTTTCCTCTGATTTATTACTGTGCTGAAATTCTAACTGTTTTCTAGTGATTTTCGATCATTTCTACTGATTTATAAATGAAAAAATGAGATTCATAATGTGATGACGTGACGTAAATTTTTTTTTAATTCCTGAAATTATTGGCAATAAATTTTGACAGAAAATAAAAAATGAATTTTCTCTCATAAATCATCATTAAGATCTATAAACGATTTATATCATTACATGCTTTAATTCAAATGGCTGAAATATTACAAAAAATCATATTCCCTTTGCATTCAGACGCTTAATACCATATCGGCTGAGAAAAATTCAACGATTGTGTTCCCCTTACCGATTGACATCATCACCTACTTCATGAAAGTGCGCGAAGCTCACGAGAATAAATGACGCGCGGCCGTAAGTTGTGCACATATTCGAAATAACTGTGTATGAGGAATGATTTCTTTACGAAAAATATTTATAAATTCGCAGACCTAAAGACAACCTACGAGGGATCCTGTGTAAATTTTATCAGTTGTAAACATTGTCAATTAAACATCATGACAGATCGTTCTCTCGTTGTTGTTCTGCTGGCCCCGTACCAGAAGTCGAATCCTTTTTTCTAATCTTTTAATCTGTTTGGTGTACCTATGTTTTTTATTGTTTTTTTTAAACCGCTTTCTAAGGGTGACTGCGCGACTGCCTTACACACACGCAGAGAAAGCAATCTCATCGAAAATTTCGTTTTTATTTTTTTGTTTTATTTTTTCTAATGTATGTGTATTTAATAATTCTCTCGTTCACCTATTTTATTTATAATGGTTTTTTTTTTCGTTTTGGTTTTTGCCTATACTTATACCATTATTATATACGATATTTATATTTACGTAGATTTTGTATAATTTTAAAAGAGCAAATATTTTTATGTTGATTTGTGCACACGTTAATGTTAATTTGTGATTAATTTGTTTTCGGTTTTGATTTTTTTTTGTTTTGGAATTTTTTTCAACTCGTATTTTTTAAGTTTACCTAAGTTTATCTTCAGGAATGATATTCTACTATAATTGCTCATCATGGTGCGTAACGATAAACCAACTTTTAAGGATAATTGTTCTGTATGTTGCTTAGTGAATCGAAGTGTTGTTATTTTCCTCATGTATGATTTATATATTTAATATTTTACTCAATAAACCAGACTTTTTTCAACAATGTGATTTTTCGGTAATTTTTTTGTGCGTTTGAAAATTGAAGAATAAGGCGATATTGATTATGATAATTCAGTAGAATAAGATGATCCTGCAAGGGGACGTCGGATGATGATGATGATGATGATGTTTTAAAGCTATGGTATGGTGATAATTTTTAGTGTGCGTGGTGATGACTTTTAGAGACCATCTTTTCTGATCTAAAATATAATAAATCGATGATCTGTTTGATGATTTATGTTATGATCAGTTCTGATGATCAAGAACTGAATTTTTAATCTTTGATGTATTCACGAATTCATGTTGATAATTTCTAATGATTATTGATTCTTGATGATGATGATTTTTATGATTACCTATGAATTCCAAATTCGCGATGATGATCTATAATTATTATAGATTCATTATGGTAATATTTTTTTTAATCATCATGTGGATTCTTTGCAATCATGATAGTTTTTTTTTTTTACTGATGTTGCTGTCGATGATATTTCAACGGTGATATTTTCGATCATCATAATCATAATCTTCTGATGATGATTTTTTATCATACTTTATGATTTGTTCATCTTTGATGATTGTGATGAGTTTTGGTTAATATGAATTCGTCACATGATTATGACAATGATGATGATGATTTCTGATGATTATTTGTGATCTTCAGTTCATGATAATGATCTATAATAGTGATGAAGGATTTATGATGATATTTTTTTGATGTTGCATGCTGCTTTCGATATACTTTCAAATGACAATAATTATTTCTGATCATTGCGATGATCATTTTTCTGATCATTGTGATAATAATCTCTTGCAAATCATAATGATGACTGTGACGGCGTCCCCTGATAATCAGATGATTATGTGTATCTGATCATCGTGATGATAATCTTCTAATGCCTTTAATGATGATGATTTCTGATTTTTTTTTGATCAGTGTAATGATTATTTTACATCATCGTTACGAATATCCTCTGATACTTATTACTGATGATTGTAATGATAATCATCGTACTGATCACAGTGATTTTAATGTTCTGAAATCATGATCAATGTTTCTGATCATCGTGATTATGTTTTCTGATTTCTGATCATTTTGATGATGATAATTTCTGATCATCGTGATGATAAAGATTTCTGATTATCGTGATGATGATGATGATGATGATGATGTTTTCTGATTATTTTTATGATGATTTCTGATCATCTTGATGATGAATGTTTTCTGATCATCGTGATGATATGATTTCTGATCTTGATGATGATGATTTCTGATTTTTCTGATCATCGTGATTATTTTTTCGAATCATTGTTACGATAATCTTCTGATAATTACTCATGATTGTAATGTTGATCATCGTGAGGATTTCCTATCACAGTGATTTTTAATTTTCTCATAATCATGATGAATATTTCTGATCATCGTGATAATTTCTGATTGTAATAATGATGATGATTTGTGATGATAATCAATTTAATCATCGTGATGATTTCTTATTATTGTGATGGAAACTATCGCGATGATTTCTGATCATGGTGATGATAATTTTCTGATGATCATTATGATGGTTTTTTGATTATGATGATTTTAATGTTCTGATAATTTTAATGTTTGATGAATATGAATTCATGATGGTGATTTCTCATTATGATGATTTTTGAGGAAATGATCATGATGATGATCTCCAATGAACCTTATGATTCTGTATAATGATTTTTCATCATCATGGGTTCATTATGATGATTTCTGATGATCACTTTGGCGATTTTTGAAGATTTTTGGTCACGATAATATTTTTCTAATGGTGATTTTTGATAATATTTTGCTGATAGCGATTTTTGATAATCAGCATAGGTGAAGAGATTGAGTGAGATAATAATGATGAGTAATGGTGATAGTGATGGTAACGTTGATGAAGAATTTCGACTATTGATGGCTGGACCACCTGTCTCTGAATACCGTCTCATTTTTTTTTTTCAATCTATTCATCGATCGACTCTGAAAATTTAAAAGTTTGAAAATGTCCTCCATTCTTCAAGAATCTATTTACTTACCTAGGTACACCTACATATCAACAGGTGATACATATTTTCAATGCATAGGTAGAGGTACTGTGAATTTCTTCTTTACTCGAATGAAGTTCCTAAATTCGGAACTGTGTGGAAAATCGTGTTCTAAAATTGGAATTTGTGATAGTTGTGTATATATCGTGAAAAATAATTGTACAGCTACATAATTCATATTTCCTAGTTGAAAATGGAAAATAGTGATTTACTTTTATTAGTCGTCAAACCTAAAGTTGACTTTTTTCAAAACCTGCTGAAATCAGATACCAATAATTTTTTTCCAACCGAAGAAAAACAAAAAATACGAACCAAAGACTATCACAAATGGGTAAATATCCTTGAAAATAATTTTTTTAAAAAAAGTTTTCCCACAAAAAAATAAACCAAGGTATTTTCCTGCCGCCTACTTAGTTTGTTTTTATCGGCCAGCTGGGTCGTTTTCGTTAACCACCAAGAATCATATTCGGGTTAATTGAATAATACATCGGACTGATGAATATTGTTATTATACTCATCAATAAGTCAAGTTGCGTTCGTACACAAGCAGATCTAAAGGAAGAAAAATTCCAACAAAGTTTTCAAAAGTTGACATACTTTAGGCTGGTTGGAAGGAAAGAGGGCTCGTATAAGTTCTGAAACGAAACCGAAAAAAAAACAAAGGGATTAGTACGACGGACGAGAGGTGTAGAAAAAGTAAATGTAAAATTACTACTCAGCGAGAATTTTAAGTACGTGGTATTTGTCGTTTGAACGATTGCGTCACTGGTCGGTGGACGGTTCCTTGGTCGTCGGTTGCACGCCATATCGATCATACTGTACACACGATGGTGAAATGTATAATCATAACACAAGTCTTATACATTGTTTATTATTTTGTACGACAATATTATAATGCGTGCTACGTCGTATTACCATGATTATAAGTAAACACACACGAGGCGAAGGTTGCGCCTCCTCTGTATCCATGTTTTTGTCTCCTCGAGTCGGCGTCAACTTCGGATGGTTCCTTTGGGCCACTTCCAGCCTGTGCAGATAATCTCCGGCTTTTTGTCGACGCATTATTAAAATGCTACCGTTGTGATGGCTCCTTTGTTGCGATGTATTATCGAACTTGCCAAAGCTGCGAGGTTTTAATTAACTCGACAAGGGGTTCGGGGCAAGAGGGGTTGGAAAAATTGACAAAAAAAGTGGAATTTTACCCATCGTATGAGAGTTTTGTGTCTTTTTGAAGTCTTGGCCTTGAATTCTGCAACGTAATTGATGTTTTACCGATATCTAGGAGTATAATTTTGACGTTTGGATACCGAATTTTAACATTACTAAATAGTAATTTTGTCAAGTAACGTTTTCGGTTTGTAATCGAGTTAATGTCAAGGTATGCAAATATATAATTGCTACGTTCGTGAGGTATCTGAGGTTCTCCTGCAGACCGATGTACCTATAATGTATATGCATATTGCAGCCGTCTACATGAAACGATTTTCCTTATAAATATAGGTACTTTTCTTAGTTTATGGATTGACATATCATATCGTTGTGTTGAAATGTTGGGCGTATTGCGAATTTTAACATGCTTCAAGAATCGTTAGCTGTATTTGAATAAGGATTTTAATTAAATGATAATTTTTTTATGCGGAAATTTTTTGTCGGAAGTAGAATTGATATCAGAATATTTATAGTTTTGAAAAATGTAATAGAGATAGACTTGAGGATCAAATTAAATATTATATTATTGAAATGAAAACAAACAAAGCTACTTGGTTTCTCAAAATTCTGTCCAATTTGCATGATTATAGGAATTTTCGAAAATAATTCCAAGGAATTCCTCAAACATCAATATATTTCACAAGGAAGATATCCCAACCCGGAAAAAAATTTTGAACCAAAAGAAAAAAAATCGAAATTATGCATCAAAAAGACCCCATATATCCAAAATTTCAAGTGCTGAAGTTCATTTTTAAAATTTTGGCGAATTTTTGAAATTTCAAAATTATCTGGTCGCGTTTCGAATTATGAAAATTTGATCCAATTAAGAGAAAAAGCTAAAGTTTAGTAAATGTTGTATTTTTGACCTTCCGAATCGATTGGAACTGATCTCGAATCTTTTCAGAGCCACCATATCAAAAATTATTATGTAAGAAAGAGGCTGAAAATTCGAGAAAAAAATGAAGGGAGATTTCGATTTCATGATTTTTTGAGACTCCAAATTTCGAGAAAAAAAATAAGTATCCCACATCATTTTTATGGAAGATGAATTTTTCTATCAACAATTGAAAAGAAAAATAGGTAGAACGAAGATAATTCGTTTCTGAAGTTGGTCATTTTCGATCAATATTTCAAATTACACGTATCACCAGTTACAAAAATATTTTTAAAATACTCAAAAATTGTATTTTCTGGCGAATTCAAAATCGTCAATCGTGAGTCCAAGTCCAACATCCAGCGGTGTCGTAAATCTTTTTAAACATTTTCTACATACTTATGCATTTTCGGTTCTCAAATTGATGATTTTTTTGGAACAAAAATCGAGACCCAAAAAATCATCAAATTCGGAATCGATGATCTAAAATAAATCGAAAATATTTCTCATCTCAATTTGTTTGAAAGCCCTCAAAACTTGAGAAAAAAACAATAAAAAATGAAGTACATTGCCAACTTTTTTCCACGCTCCTAGTTAAAAAATATTCTGCTCGAAATTTTTGAGTGAGATGTCTAGGAGGGGTATTTTTAAGCCTAGAAAATTAATGGCTAACTGTTGTTTTGCGGCTACTGTCTTTGTTAAAAAAAAAAAAAAAAAAAACGATCAGTGGAATAGATTTTTAAAAACACGTATCATCGATTCCCAAAATGCACCAAAATTCGGTGACGTGCGATTTTTTACTGATGGAAGTCTTTGATTACGAATCTGATATTTATTTTTGACGTTCGTTTCATCATTCATACAGTATGACACAAAAGTCTTGTCCACGAAAAACACTTCATGATATCTCGAAACTGAAAAGAGATATCGGGATGATTCAAACGGCAATATGCTCCTGTAGACAAGGACATTGAAGATTGATAGTCAAATTTTCAGTTCCACCTACAGGGTGTCCACAAATTGAGAAACCGGTTTTGGTTAAAAAATGGGGGTCTGGGTTTTTTATGGATTTGAAATCTACACACTGAGACGATTAAAATGTGATAATTTTTTTTCGAAACCGGTTCGATAATTTGCAACCGGTTGTCAAAAATACCTCAAAAATCGAGATTAGAAAAAATTTTCCAAATGAAATTTGTAGAGCTTTGTAAGCCAAACATGGTCAGTGAACTCATTTTTTGAATTGGTTCACTCTCGGCAACTTGACAATTTCAAAAACAAGAAAAGATATGAAATTTTTTTCAAATGAATGTTGAACACCGCACCGTTAAAAATCTAAAAAAATTTCATATCTTTTTTGTTGTTGAAATTTCAAAAAATGAGTTCACTGACAATGTTTGGCTTACAAAGCTCTAAAAATTTCATTTGAAAATTTTTTTCTAATCTCGATTTTTGGAGTATTTTTGACAACCGGTTGAAAATTTTCGAACCGGTTTCGAAAAAAAATTATCACATTTAAATCGTTTCAGTGTGTAGATTTCAAATCCATAAAAAACCCAGACCCCCATTTTTTAACCAAAACCGGTTTCTCAATTTGTGGACACCCTGTAGGTGGAACTGAAAATTTGACTATCAATCTTCAATGTCCTTGTCTCCAGGAGCATATTGCCGTTTGAATCATCCCGATATCTCTTTTCAGTTTCGAGATATCATGAAGTGTTTTTCGTGGACAAGACTTTTGTGTCATACTGTATAACTCAAATTTTGAGTTTCAAAATGGATCACATCTTGAGAACAAATCTTGATCTCGACTGTCAAAAAATAAATGAGTTTTTATCAGTGGTCTTAATGTAATCGAAAAGTACTCCCTACTTACTCGATTTTTGTTATCGCCAATGAAAATTTCAAAAATTGAAAACGATCCCTTGCTTTCCTTTTGGGTGTAATTTTTGGTCAAAAGTGTCGATAAAGATGACTGGGAGTGAAGGATTCGTTTTGAGAAAGAATTTTGCCCTAATTCACACCACTGCCGAAAAAATGACCGATATTTTTGTCCGACATGTGATGCAAAAAAATTATGAATTGCTTGTTTTTCCAAAATTTGGATTTTTTAAGATGAAAATCAGCATAATGTAAAAAAAATAGTTGGAGCATAAAATAAAAATTTCTGTTTCAAAAGAAAGATCTTCAATTGGTCAAAAAACACCTCAATCATCTCATTTTTTTGGAATATTTGAAATTTGAAAAAAATCATAGAATATCAAACTTCTTATCATTTCCTTAAGCGAAAAAATTTTCTTCTTGAAAAGAATTTTGGAACCGAAGAAATTCATTGCTGCTTTCAAAAATTTAAGGAAAATTTTAGAGGTGAGATTTCCTAAAAAAAAAATTGAAAATTTCAGAGCTGAGAAAATTTTTATTGGGATGGAAAAAATTTGAGTAAAAATTTCAAATGTTGAAAAATATTTTGAGAAAAAAATACTTACGTAGTACTTACCAGAGTTGTAAACACTTGAAACCTGGAAAAAAATTCAGTCGTTTCAACTTTTTGATCATTTCGTTTAGAAATCGACGTAAGAGTATGAAGGGGATGATTTCTAAGTTGTTGTTCTCGACTTTCGCATATACTTGAACAGTCAACTCGTTCTGATCATCTTGAAAATCCTTATTTTTGATATAAATCGATGAAAGTTGAACTTCAGTAAATTATCTTGTCCATTTCTAAATTCCAATATTTTTTCCCTTTTTTTTCGTTTCGTTATCGTTTTTTGCTGTCCTTCTTCTGACCTTTATCTTCATTTATCATTTTTCGTTTTGCGTCATAGGAATTATTCTCACAAATCGCTTGGCCGATTATACAAATATTTTATTGAATAACGAAGAGAAATTAATGCAGATTACATCTCTCATCATCATCATCAATTATTCGAATGAAAAATTGGCCATTAAAATGAAAATTTATCCAACGAAGGAAAAAACTAGATACGCAGTCAATAACAAATTTTGAAAAACTAAAAAAAAAAACAACAAATTTTCACCGAAAAACGACGCAATAATGAATTCTACCCTGTATCGATCAAATTTTCAAATCCAAAACGCAAAAACGACTTGGAAATTCAATTAAGGCTCCAAAATTGGCCAAAAAATACGCCATATTTGTTAAGGGAAGAAACTCTACAAGGAAGAGCCACCTCACTTCGGGATGTGTAATTTGTCATATTTATATTTTTTTCAATTTACATATAATTACTTCATCCTGTTCTGTTGGACTTGTGTACGTTGACATTCGAATTTCGATGACATTGCGTCCAAGAATAAAGTGATTAATTAGTTTCTGCGAAATCTCGTACAGAAAAAATATCAACAACGAGTTGAAAGATTACGTTAAATTACATACTAAAACTTTTGAGTAAATCTATCTAATTGGCGTTGATATTTATTTAAAGTGGACTAAAATTTCGCATGTTTGAAATTATATGTTTGTTTTAGAAACGTTTGGAAGGCGGTAAATTTGTATTTAAATTTTACCAGTATATATGTTTGCATTTCATTAAGACACGGGCAGTGTTTGTGTATAAATTTTGGGTTCGGATTCAGATTCGTAATTAAGTTAACCGCCATGTTAGTTGTATTGACTTTACTTTTTGTAGCCGCGTGTTATGCTGCCCCCCAAGAAATGGGCTCGCACGTGTATGACGCCGAAAACGACTGTTTCCAGCAGCATCCTTCGATAACCAGAGGTAAAATTTTTCAAATTGATGAGAATCTCGCGAAGATAAATGATCAAATTTTAAAATTTTTTTTCAATAGATTTCTTAGAAGGGTTGAAAAAAATCAAAAAATTACCCGATGATCCGACCCAAGATTTCAAAGTACGAAGTTTTTCCAATTTTTTTAATCTAGGTTAAGGATTTTTTTTGTTTTAATCTGTTTTTTGTTTATTTTCGTGTGGATTGCAGTGTTTCATGGCCTGCGTCGGTAAAAAAATCGAAGCGGTGAGTAAAATTTTTCAGCCATTTTTTTGGCTACTTTTACCTACTTGCATTAAATAGGTATAAGCTGAGGACTTTTTGGGGCTGGGAATTTTAAATAAACGTATATTTTATTTACGTACGATTTCGAGTTCGAGGTTATTTATTTGTGTTAAAAATTGACTGAAGGGAATGTTTTTCAATCGTCAGTCCATAAATATTTATTTTAGTGTCTGCGTTGTTGGTTTTTTTCCCAAATGAAGAATAGTTCAGTAGGGAGATGGGCTGATGTATGTAATTTTTCGATCACGCGATTCTTTCGGAGGGAAAATTATTCTGTGGGTAGGATTGAGACGTTTTCGAAGGATTAGTGCGACGGAATTGGAAGGGATTGAATGGAGTTTTGAAAATGGAAATTTGATGAGTTGGAGTTTTTTGGAAGTGGAAAATTATTGATTTTGAATGAAAAAAAGTTATGAATTTTTCAAGTTCAGGGGGAGCGTTGGGGGCTGGAAATTTTTGCTACCCAAAAATATCAAGAAGAGAAAATTTGATTTTCTAGGGAGAGATTTTCTGAAAATTTGATTTTTTGATTGCATTTGAAATAAACAGGACAAATATTTTTAATTTTTTTAGAGAAAAGAATAGAGATTTTGGTAGAAGCTGAAGGAAGAATGATGAAAAAATGGTCAACACGAGTCAAAATAGATGAAATCGAGTTTCTGAAATCTGATGACTCGAATTCCTAATAATTCGTATAATTTGAGTGCCTAATAAAATATCGGAAAATATTATCACAGAATTATTTTTCCTTTTTAGATGAGCCACAATGGTGAATTCGACTTCGACACGTTAAAAGAAATCACCGTTTTGATCACCGGAGGCGACGCAACCCACGACGATGCCCATGCCATGGTCAGCAAATGCTTCGATGTTGGTAAGTTCCCCTGAAAAATTATCCTTAAATTTTTGGAAATCGTCTGTTCTGAAAATATGACATTGAATCGAGCTCGTTTCTTCAGATCACGATGACGATTGCGAAAAAGCCTGGAAATACGTTCAATGTAAAGTCGACGAACTTCAACCTTACAAATTCTCCAAAGGATTTTGTCCTACGTGTCACGAATAATTATTATATTGATGTGTCGTACGTTAAATTATCGTAGTTGAATAAATCTCATTCTTGAAATTAGAGCTAGATACTTTCTAATGGCATTTCAAATCTTGGCATATGTGTACTTTATTTTGTCTGATTTATCGTTATTGATAGTTTAAATGTGATTTTGTGCGAATAAGTAATACCTAGACTTCTTTGATGAAAATAAGATTTATAAAGAGATTGAATGAATTTTTTTCTGTGGAAAAATTTATGTAAAAGGTGAGTTGATGCTTTGATCGATGTTAACCATTTTGATCAAATTTAAGTGAAACTGAATACCTAATGTAAATCTCAACAAAATTGGAATGACTCAACCTCCTCGAAAAAATGAAAATTTATTTTTAAATTTTGGTCGAAAAAATTTTGTTTGAATTAGACAAGTTTCAAAAGGTGTATATTTTGGGAAAATTTTGTTTGAAGTTTAAAAAAATTGGAAAACATGTTTCGAATCAACAGATTGAAAAATATAAACTAACAATAAGGAATTTTAGTTGAAAAATTTTGAATTTTTAGCCCTTAGCTCCCCCTCCTCCTTCACCTTCCTCCCTCCTCCCACCCAAAATAAGCCAATTCTAACATAATTTCAAATGAATAAAATTCTAATTTTGATTCCTTGGTTACAGTTGTTTGCTCGATTCGGAGCAATTTCCCCCTCCTCACTTCTCTCTTCAAATAATGATTTTTGACTGTTTTTCAAAAAAAAAAGACATTGAAGTTGTTTTTCACCAATTTAAGGTCGTTCAATAGAAATAATATCAATTTCTTACACTAAATACCTTTCCCATCAAGTATTCCAAATTTACCACCAAAATGAACTGACAAAATAGATTTGGTCTCGCGAATCAAGCATCAGGAAAAGAATTATCATGAACTTGAATTTTATCAGATAATCTCCATTTAAACGTTTTGGTAATTTGCCCTCGAAAAATTCCTTTCTTACCTTGTATTACATAAATATATCTCAAAAGCCATTTTGTTTTTAGAAAAATTATGGCGGAATCAGAATATTCCTTCGAAAATCAACCAAAGTAACATTTTAAAAAACAGGACCAATATTTGAAAAATTCCAACTAGAAAGCCAATTATTCTCTTTTTTCTTTATTATTTGATTTTATCACAATTTTATTTTACAAATGTGCGAAAAATGTCTTTTTCTACTAATTCGAGGTCGCTGAACACGAATCTGACGTTCGTTTGCGGCGGTAGCCTTTGGTTGGCCCGGAAACGGCATTTTTAGGTCGAAAATGGGCCATAACTCGACAACAAAGGCTCCAAACGCGAAACGGACACCGAATTCGGAATCAGCGACCTCGAATTAGTAAATTACCACTCTTATCTCGAAATTTTTGAAAATCGCCAAAAATCGAAAAAAAGCATGAACTAACCCCTTTGGTGTTTTTTGGGCTAAAAAATTTTTTGCCCCCGATCGGCGCGCGAGGTGTCTAGAAGGGGGTTTTCGGCCGCGGCGAATTCAATGGCGCGGTCGGTTTGGCCTCGTTTCGCTTCGTTTCCGAGAAAATGGCCTTTTTCCAGGCCATTTTTGACCCGTTTCAAAAAGGTTTTCAAAAAATCGCGAAAAATGTCTTTTTCTACTAATTCGAGGTCGCTGAACACGAATCTGACGTTCGTTTGCGGCGGTAGCCTTTGGTTGGCCCGGAAACGGCATTTTTAGGTCGAAAATGGGCCATAACTCGACAACAAAGGCTCCAAACGCGAAACGGACACCGAATTCGGAATCAGCGACCTCGAATTAGTAAATTACCACTCTTATCTCGAAATTTTTGAAAATCGCCAAAAATCGAAAAAAAGCATGAACTAACCCCTTCTTTGGTGTTTTTTGGGCTAAAAAATTTTTTGCTCCCGATCGACGTGCAAGGTGTCCAAGGATGGAGTATTCGACCATTACATGGCGAATCCAACCTTGTGGTCCGGGATATTTGTTTGCGGGGGGTGGGGATCTCTGTGAAATTATTTTTATTCTGTAAAAAGATTGGTAATTATTCTCTCGGGAATTTCTTCGAACTTTTCTGGAGGGTTAGATGGGTAGTTATGGTATTCAATGTGTTATAAACAATCAAAACCCCCTTCCCCATTTGAAAAATGATCATTTTGTGAATTTTTCTGTTTAAAATTCCCAAAGGAAAGGTAGTGTTGAATAATCGTCTCCTTTTTTTTTTTTAAATGCGTAATTGTAGTGATATTGTTGCTACATATAAAAGGAATAAAATTTAAGATTTTCACTGTGACATTTTTCTATAGAAAATTTTATCAAGTGTTATAAAAAATTATATTGCTGGTTGGTAGCTCATAAAAATAGATTAAATGTATAAAGTAATCATTTTTGATAGGTATTTTCTAACAAAAAAAAAGTCAATTTTTTTTCATTTTTTTTTTTCAATTTTTTGAAAATTTTAATTTTGATGTGATTTGAAGACAACTGTGTATGGATAAGGGTTGAGTCCTGGGAAGGAATGAACTTTTATCCAATATTTGACTACCCTCTTTCTTTCGATTGAATATTCAAAGAAATGATCATATCAGCAGTCCAATTTGTTGGATATTTTTGAAAATTTTTGCTTTTTTTACTTATAAATTTTTATATTTTTTTCAAATAATAAATACCAGACACAAATTTGTCAAATAGAAAGTTGTTCATTTTTTTCTAAAAATTCCGCCCTTTTAGCAAATTTTAAGGTACCTAATTCTGACTCAAGGACTTGACACAGCTTTCAAAATTGTATTAAAATTGACTAGAAATTTTAAAATTTATGAACCTTTTATCTTGTATCAAAATGTTACGTTTATTTTATAAAATTTTATGAATTCTCACCATATTTCTAATATTTCTATTTTAGAAATGAAACACCTAACGTAATATCTGGTTGACTAGAGAACATATTATTTCTTTCCTAAGACAGTGACATTGTCATAAAATATATCAAATTTGAAGGTGACCAACTATAATAAAACTGATTCTTATTATTGAAAGATTTTCACTCACTCCACTGCTTATAATAATAATTATCGCCGAGTACATCAATCTGCTTAGTACGTTTTACTTGAAATTTCCCACAATTATTCTCCATTTCATGATACCTCTTTACCTAAGTACTAATTAACTGTGTATTCGTTACCGGGTATTTCTAAATTACTGTTTTCAGTCCGCAGTTGGAAAAAAATCGCATATATAAGCTCATCGAAAACAGTTTGGAAAATTTAGTTGGTTCATCATGTTATTCCTCGTGCTCGCATCTTTCGTCGTGTCAGCTCTGGCTTCGCCGAGCCCTCAGGAGCTAAGCATTAAGCAGTTGATAGCTTCGGAGAAGAAATGTCTGGCGGATTTTCCTCCGGAATTCAAAGGTAAGCAAACGAACGATTTTATTGCTAGATTTCCGAACGTATTCAGAGGGGGAAAAAATTTAAACTCGAATATTTTCTTCAGCTATGCTAAAGGAAGTCAAAATGTCCAAAACTTATCCGGAAAATCCCACGAATGATTTCAAGGTGAGGATTAAAAAAATTGCATAATGGCAAGTTTTAAATTTGAACAGACCTTTGTGAATTGATTTCTGATTAATTTGATATTTTTCAGTGTTTTTTGGATTGTATGGGAAGAGAAATTGGCATTGTAAGCATTGCATAATGTTTTTCGTTTATTTATTTATTTTTTTATTAATTAATTAATTTTTTATAGTTCGACGATCAAGGCAATTATCACTTCGAAAAGCTCAAAGCTTTCACAGGACTGGTGGCAGCTGATTCGTCTGTGACTGCTGATGAAATTCATCAAGCTGTTGAAGAATGTATCAAAGTTGGTAAGTGTGGAAAATCTATTTGAATTTAATCTTGTTTTATGTATGTAAAATTTTAAATTTCTGTCGTCTTTTTATAGATCATGAGATAAAATGTGAAAAAGCTCACCTTTACATTACGTGCAAACAAGATAAACTGAAACATGCCAAGTTATCAGATGATATGCATACTGCACTGGAAACACATCATTGAAGATTTTTTTCAAATAAAATATAACAACTAATCGTAATATCGAAATTTTTCATTAATATTCATATTTATATTAAACGAACTTTGGTGAAATTTTATACCTACCTACTTATTTAATATTTTGAATTATTTGTATTTTGACCCGTTTACGTGAATTTCTTTGTAATTAGAGATTTTTTTTTCAATAAAGTGTAAACTTTCTTGATATTTGAATGTCGTGTGATTTTGTAACTGTATTTTTTCTCATCATTGTCTTGAAAATTTCTGAGGAATTTGCACCTTTTTAATTGAAATTTTGCCATATTACCTCTCAATATTTTATATTTTGCTAAAAAATCAAACCTTATTTTTCAATTTTTTTAGAAAATAATAATTCATAATGTTAAAATTTTTTAGTTCTTTGTTTTTTTTCTCCTTTAGTACCTCTCTAATGTTTTCAATTTTTAAATTGTTTCGGGGGGGGGGGGGGTATCAAATATTTGAAATTTCCACCTGCAAGAAAAATCATTTTTTTCTTCATTTTCAAGTTCAAAAAAATAATCCAAGTTGAAAAATAGAATTTAGATGAACGTGCTTTTCTTCAAATATTCTATTTTCAATCTCCTAGATTTTTGAAAAGAAAATTCTGTAGAAAACGTAATGATAAGCTGAACATAAATGTACTTTTTTAAACGATATTCTAATCCAATTTTGATTTTTTTCAGATCAAGGTTGATATTTCTTGCGAAAAAACTCACAAAAATATCGATAATTTTGCTCTGAAGATATTCGTACATCGTACTTCAGCAAACGTATCTTTGTTCAAAAATCCGAACAAGGAAATAAATAACAACTGTGAAAAGTAATTTTATATAAAAACTATTCAAGCTTTAAAGCGTCGTGTTTTTATTCCACTTTTTTTTCATCTTTAAATACCTATTCATTAATTGTACAAACACTTTTTTAATTTGCATGTAAATCTTAAGAATAGAAAATAATTGATCACTAGAGTATAAAATCTGTTCTTTTTTACGTCTCATTTGGTGTTATGTAAAATGGTGTTAATATAAATGTAGTATTGCTAATAAAGCAATAAAATTCGATCTTAATGAGTGAATCTTTATTCTTGGTGTTTTGGTTACTTTAATTTGATTTACTGCGGTTTACGTAAAATGAATAAAAAATTCTACGCTGATGGAAGATTTATGAGAAATAAAAATTTGGAAAGAATCAATACCTAATAAGTCGTATTTTTGAAACAAATTTAGTCATTATTTCGAAATGAAGATCTGACAGTGGAAATAGATGCTGAAATAGTGATTAACGACCATAAATCGGTCATAATTGAACTTTTTTTGAATCCATTTTGAAAAAATGGCTATTTTTGAGAAGAAAATATGTAATTCAAATTGGAACTAAAAATTAACCCGAAATTCTGATTCCTCGTCATCAAATACCCCCCCCCCCCTTTCAAAACTCTAATCACCGAATTTCAAAAAAAATCCCGACAAAAAAATACCTTTAAAAAATGGTCAAAATGGCAGAATTTCAAAAATTACGTTCGGAGGGAACAAAATTTGAGCAAAGGATTAGATTCGTGGTCTTTGATTCCAAATTAGAAGTCCAATTCTGACATTTGAACATTTTTCGCAAAATACGACCAATTTTATCCATTTTTTCGTTTTTTTTTATACGAAAATTGGAAAAATCTCGAAATCAAAAGTCCGGCACCAAAAACGGACGCCGGATTTGGATTCTGCGACCTCAAATTCATATAATAATCGACTTCTATATCCGGCAATCAGGTCAAGCTTAAATTAACGTATTAAAAACTCGAACGAAAAAAATTGGCTGTTTTTCGCAAAAAAAAAAAGTATAGGCCATCAAATAAAGCCTTAAAAACCCATATAGGATTCGAATATTACTAATTCGAGGTCGCTGATTCCAAATTTGCAATCATCTTCCCACAGGGTTATCAACTTTCTGGAATAAATCACAATTGAGACCTAAAATTATGGTTTTCTCATCAACTACGCACTATAAAGCAAAACTAACACCGGAAATGGATTCTACGGACTCGAAAACATACCCTACGACCCTTCAATCGCATTTTTTCGTTCAGTAAAAGGGTTAAAAAAAATTCCAAAGATTTCAGTATTAGGAATCAGAGACCTCTCAGTATCTTCTATTTTCCTAATGAAACTGGTGATTTTTAGCATCAAATCTCACCCGAATTGGGCTTTCTAAGAGTCGAATGTATTGCATATCTGTATTTTCACAGGCGCAAAATCGAATTTTTCAGAAAATTTGTATTTAGTCGTTTTTTAATGCTAAATAATCGTTCAAAGTATCAATTATGACTAATTAAAGGTCGCTGATCACGAATTTGTAATTATCTTTCAGCAGGGTGGCCAACTTTGCGAAATAAATCGCAATTAAGGTTTAAAATCTACGTTTTCTTAAAAATAACGCTTTCTGAATGGAATTTAACGCCGGAAATGGATTCTACGGGCTCGAAAACATACCCCAGGACCCCTCATTACCCATTTTTCGTTCGATAAAAGGGTTAAAAAAAATTCCAAAGATTTTAGTATTAGGAATCAGAGACCTCTTAGTATCTTCTATTTTCCTAGTGAAAGTGGTGGTTTTTAACCCGAAATATCGCCGAAATGGCTTTTCGATTAGTCGAATGTGTTGCATACCTGTAAATTTGCAGGCGCAGAATCGATTTTTTTGAAAAATCTTTTAATTTCGTTATTTTTTAAGCTAAATAATTGTTCGAAATGTCAATTATGGCTAATTCGAGGACGCTGATTACGAATTTTGCATTATTTTCCAGCCATCTGTCATCTTTTTTTCATAATTTTCATTTTTTTTGACCTTTGAACAGTCAAAATTTCAAATATGAACTAATTTGAGGCTTTTTAATGCAATTTTGACCAATTTGGAATCACTGATTTTGAATCTGGCATTCAATTCTTGAACTGAAGCTCTATTTGAGATGTTCAGATGATAATGAGCCTTTTGAAAAATCAAAATTCATCAATTTTTGGAAAATATGAATGTTTTGAATTACTTCTACAGTGTGATGTTTCTACGATCAGCAATTTTTTTTTTGAAATTCTAAATATTCGTATTCGTCTTCGCATACGAGCTTTATAATCGTGATAAAAAATACTTTGCAATTGTTTTAATGCTGCTAAGTGTAATTTCGTGTCAATTTTCTACGAATTTTGATTTTTTCAATCAACTTTGGTTTTTTTTTCAAACATTCGAAAATTTAAATTTCTCTGCATCCCTAAATCTACTTTTTGCTCGCAAATTAATAATAGAGTTCACTTCTGTAGTTTAATTCTATTTTTTCTACGAAAATTCCATCTTTTAAATTCTATTTTCGTAATTAAGAGAAAAAAAACAAGCGGAGCAATTACGCAATCTAAAACTCGAAGCGTCGCATCGCATCGTCAAACAAAAAAACAAGCAAAAAATAAAGCTTACAATTTATTTCATTTGGAAAAAAAAATTAAAGTAACCGTTGTCTTCGCTCAAACGCCACCATTTAAAAATAAAACAGTGTCATAACAAAAGGGGGGGAAACGAAAAAAAAAAATCTATATCAAAAAACACATTTACAGGTAAGAAATATGAGCCATGTTAGAAAAAAGACACACGACCAAAATCTAAATGCAAAAATAATTTGACTTTATAATAGCAAAAAAGAGAATATTCTATTAAAAATAACCATAAAAATGTATCTTATTTTCTTTTTAAAAAATCTCTACGTAAAATCTACTCTCGTCAAAAAAAAGTACAATTGCAAAAAACAAACTCTGCTATCGCTAGAAAAAAATTGATACCTTCTTAAGTTCGTGATCCGTATTAATGTAGAAAAATTACAAAAACGCGATTTCAATACGAGATCATAATAATTTTAACTCTTTTTTTTTTAATTCGAAATTGGACTCGGAAGCAATTTTCTAAATTTTCGAATATCTTAAAAATTATGATATGCCAGTGGATTTCGAATATTTTCATATTGCAAATGCTTTTTTGGCTTTTGAAATCGTTTAAAATTTTCTAGTGAAATTCGAGAGGGCTTTTGAGAGCTAAACTGGCACAAGGTTTTGAAAAAAAGGCAGAAGAGCACGATACAACTAAAGAAGGTACGCAGCAGAGCTCTGGACTCTTTTTTTCAACTTAAATATAAAATAACTCATCGGAGATCGCAGGGAGGTGCGATTCAAGTGCTACGCAAAATACTCGTAAAGAAAGGAGATCGCACTCCGGTAAAATACAATATTTCTAAAACGAACAAGAACGATCACAAATCTAAATAAAAATTTTTCTATCACTTTCGCATTACCAAGGTAACTATGCACGATAATCTACGTTGAGATTGGACGAGTCGTCGATAGAGGGGGGCAAGGGAGACGTTGGTACAAAAAAAGTAAGGTTTTTAGAGGGTACCTATAAACCCTACACTCGATAACAATTAAAAATTCAGGGGACAGTAGCAACCTAGTAAGATAATAATAAAACCTCACTAATTGAGCTTTAAGGGCAGCAAAGCCCAAAAGCTTTAGGGAGAGGGGGTTTTCAAAGGGGGTAAAAGGCCGCTTGTGCAAAGTCTTATCGTCTAAAATATATAGTAATATAGGAACACAGCTACTACAAAAGGCTTATCACTAGTCTAGAGTTGAGCACTGAGTATGATAGAGTTAGAGAGAGAGAAGAGGAAGGAGGAAGTGAAGAGAGAGATGACAACACAGAGGGAACGAAGAGTTGAAGCATCAGCAAGGCATTATCTTTTGACCGCTTTCGAAGTGTTGTTTGATACTTTGTCGGATTTCTGCGGAGTGTTGTTGTTGTTGTTCGGCTGCTTGGCAGAAGCTGGCGGAGTGGGTTTGTGCGATTGGCCGGTCGTTTTGTAGAGGGAGGCGACCCAGGCGCGGCATTCTTTTTCTTCGTCGGTGGCAAATAGCACGGTGTCGCCTTCTTTGGTGGCGCTGAAGAAGTGATTGCCGCCTTGGAGTTCTGTGAAAAGCAGAAAAAATTAAATGATGTCGAGCAGTGAAAAATTAGTCAATTTTCGAATTTTCATCCCCTGATTGATCATTTTGGAAAAAAAAATTACAAGATTATTTCATGTCAACTCGTCTATAAAATTGGATAATAAGTCGTCGAATTTTTTTTTATACATATTTTGCTTGTGAATGGTGGTCATCAACCGAACCACTCGAATTTTCAAAAATTTTACCTGATATTCTCGCAAAAGACCAATTTGAACACGTGAAATTGAAAAAATGACCCTTTGCCTACTTTCTCCAAAATAGAAATATTTAAAAATTTTCAGTAACAGATATTTTCGTTTGAAATAACCAAAAAAAAAAAGACGATGAAATTATGTAGTTAGGTACACCTAAAAAAATGTGCAGTCAAAAACACAAAAAAATTCTTCAATTTGAAATTTTAAAAAAAATGACCAAAAAGAATAATAAGTGCGTAGGTGGAAATAAATTTTTAAAAAGGAAAATATTCTGGGTGGGCCATTTATATTGTCACTCGAATCATTGAATCATTTGAAAGACGCAAAAAATATAATACAGAATTTTTGAAATATAGCAGCATTTGATTCATCAATTCCTCAGAATTTTGGGAGTCAAAAATTTTTTTTCACTTTTTTTTGATTACGAATCAAAATTTGATTTTTGGTTATCCGGTACGACAAATTGATTTTGGTGAATTATTATCACACCTGGAAGAACATTTTTAATGAGAAAATGAATTTCCAATTTTCGATCGAAAATTTATTATTTCGACGGGTTTTTTACTAAAAATTATTTATAAGGAGAAATGGAATTAAAGGTTTCCGGTACGAGGAATATATTGGCGATATTGTTTTCACCATTAGATGAATATTTAATGGGTCAATTTCCATTTATGACAAGGAATTGTTATTTACAAGAATTAATTATATGAAAATTTGAAATATGATGAGGGTTTCTTGTACAGGAAATTCATTGATGGTGTTATTTCAACATTTGGATAAATATTTAATGACAAAATTGCCATCTGGTACCTACTATATTGTGGTTATTATACTATTTTCTATTGGAATAAAATAATATACAAAGTATTGAAACAAAGGATGGAACAATTATGAAATTTCATCTCGATTTTTTCTACTCTAAAAAACAAAAACCAACAAAAAAACAGAACGAATTGATGAAATGACATATGGTATTATTTAAAGGGAAATTTTTCATTTTTTCAAGTTGTCGAGAAAATGACCTTTTTTTCCAGGCCATTTTTGACCACTTTCAAAAAGGTTCTAGAAAATTACAAAAATGTCTTACTCTACTAATTCGAGCTCGCTGAACACGAATTTGACGTTCGTTTGAGGCGGTAGCCTGAGCAAGGCCCGAAAATCGCAATTTTCAGGTGAAAATTGGCCATAACTCGACAACAAAGGCTCGAAACCGAAAACGGACGCCGAATTCGGAATCAGCGACCTCGAATTAGTAAATTACCACTCTTATCTCGAAATTTTTGAAAATCATCAAAAATGGAAAAAAAGCATGAACTAACCCCTTTGGTGTTTTTTGGGCTAAAAAATTTTTTGCTCCCGATTGTCGCGCGAGGTGTCTAGAATGGGGTTTTCGGCCACGGCGAATACAATGGCGTGGTCGGTTCGGCCTCATTTCGCTTAGTTTTCGAGAAAATCGCCTTTTTCTAGGCCACTTTTGACCCATTTCAAAAAGGTTTTCAGAAAATCGCGAAAAATGTATTTTCTCACTAATTCGAGGTCGCTGAACACGAATCTGACGTCCGTTTGCAGCGGTGGCCTTTGCGTGGCCAGGAAACGGCATTTTTGGGGCGAAAATCGGCCATAACTCGACAACAAAGGCCCGAAACGGAAAACGGACACCGAATTCGGAATCAGCGACCTTGAATTAGTAAAGTACCGCTGCTAACTCGAAATTTTTGAAAATCATCAAAAATGGAAAAAAAGCATGAACTAACCCCTTTGGTGTTTTTTGGGCTAAAAAATTTTTTGCTCCCGATTGTCGCGCGAGGTGTCTAGAATGGGGTTTTCGGCCACGGCGAATTCAATGGCGTGGTCGGTTCGCGCTCATTTCGCTTAGTTTCCGCGACAATGGCCTTTTTCCAGGCCATTTTTGACCCATTTCAAAAAGGTTTTCAAAAAATCCCGAAAAATATGTTTTCGTTACTAGGGAGTAAAACGCTACTTTACTCCCTCTCGCGAATTGCTCGAGTGCTTAAATTCGCGTTTTTCTCCCTCTATAACGAAAAATATCGTATGCAACTCGGGAGTAAAATGATTTTCGACAATTTTGATTCATTTCCCTCGCTTCGCTCGGGCAATAAACCTCAAAATTCGTCAAAAAATCATTTTACTCCCTTGTCGCATAATATACTATTTTCTACCAATTCGAGGTCGCTGAACACGAATTTGACGTTCGTTTGCGGCGATAGCCTGAGCAAGGCCCGAAAATCGCAATTTTCAGGTGAAAATTGGCCGTAACTCGACAACAAAGACTCGAAACCGAAAACGGACGCCGAATTCGGAATTAGCGACCTCGAATTAGTAAATTACCACTCTTATCTCGAAATTTTTGAAAATCATCAAAAATCGAAAAAAATCATGAACTAACCCCTTTGGTGTTTTTTGGGCCAAAAAATTTTTTGCTCCCGATTGTCGCGCGAGGTGTCTAGAATGGGGTTTTCGGCCACGGCGAATTCAATGGCGTGGTCGGTTCGGCCTCATTTCGCTTAGTTTCCGAGAAAATGGCCTTGGAAAAGGCCATTTTCGACCAATTTCAAAAAGGTTCTTGAAAAATTGCGAAACATGCGTTTTCTGGGTAATTCGAGGTCGCTGAACACGAATTTGACGTTCGTTTGCGGCGGTAGCCTTTGCAAGGCCCGAAAATCGCAATTTTCAGGCGAAAATTGGCCGTAACTGGACAACAAAGGCTCGAAACCGAAAACGGACGCCGAACTCGGAATCAGCGACCTTGAATTATTAGATTACGTGTTAGATTTCAAAATAAAATATTATTATTCAAAAATAAACAGGAAATCAGATCTGGGGGGGGGGTGGTCGCAAAAAATAGTCGACTTGTAATTTTTAACAAGTCAAAAGCTCATAACTTCCACCAAAAAAATCGTCAAGATCTCTTATTAGTCCTTTTTTTCCATTTTTTAAAGACCATTACTTCGATACAAATTTTGAAAAAAAAAATTCAACAAGCCACATTAATTTTTAGTCGAGTTAATACAAAATAACCATTCAAAACACTTCTATAAAAATTACAAATCAACTTACTCGTGCCAACCATCAGATGAGCTGAAAAAAGAAAGAAAAAACGAATTCATTAGTACAACTGCAATTAATGACAAAACGGGAATTAAGACTTGAAAGGGAAACAGAAATTACACGTTTTAAAATTTCCATTCTACAACAGCTCGTTTAATTTTCTTCCATAAACGGTTTCGAAAAAAAAACTACGTATATTTCGCAAACAAACAAATTGTTTTCAATTTACGAATATTATATACGTCGAGTTATAAAAAAAGAAAGGTTGTTGAACTATATGGCCCCATCCCAGATTCTGTTATTTATCCTAATTTAATCCATTCTTCTCGAATATTCATACAAAGATCCTAATCTCATCACATCAGCACCTAAATATGGCAAATTGGAATTCCCGAGATCAAAAGATCACAGTCCAAAGTCGACCTTTTTGCGATAATTAAGTTGCAAATTGGTACAGATAAAACTGCATTAAACCGGCACACAGGGTTAAAAGAAGAAGAAAAGAGGGAAAGCTTCCCAATTTGAATTCTCATATTGCGGATTTCCGACTTCCGCTCTGCGATCGTCGAGCTTTGTCATTCACGGAGCCAGTTGATTGAAATTTACGATGGATATTTGGCGAGCAGAACAGAATATTCATTATAATCGCACACTACATTACGCGTACCAAACTAGTTTAACTCATCGCCATAATAACGTTTTGATAACCTTGAATACCGACGAAATACGAAAACATCGCTAACATATTATTTCGTATATGGACGAATACGAGCAACTAGAGACTCTGGAAGAGCAGGAACGAGAGAGGAAAAAAAGTAGAAGTGGAAACGGTTGCCGATTTACCTTGTATAGAGAGCTACTGCTCTGCAGCATACTTTCCATACGTGTTTGTTTAACGTACTGATAATTACATAGTATTTTTTTAAATCGTTTACGGACAGCTCGTCAAATCGGACAAATAACAAACCAAAAATGAAATCTGTTCTAAGTTTTGTGGCTATTTTAGTTCTTTGCGTACTCGTGATCGAGCTCGAAGCTCAGGATAAGAAAAAATGTCCAGCTTCTGCCTGCAACGATAAAGTATGGGATCCATTGTGCGCCGGAAAGCCCAACGCCAAACCGACAGATAAACCAGTCGAATTCAAGAATCATTGTTCGATGGTCACTCATAACTGCCAACACAACGATACACTCCAACAGCTGTACAAAGGACATTGTAAGAATGCCACCAGTACGACTCCCAAACCTAAGTAATCATTTTTTTCCTCGCAAGATAGAAAGTGACGAGACGCACGTGTAATTATTTATTTTTAATAAATTGGCAAAAAAATTTATAGAATGTAGAATACATCGATATGCATTAGTTTTGTTAATTTTTTCTTGGAATTATTTAAATTTTGAAGGATTTCTGAAACAATCGAAGGTAAAATGAATCGAATAAGTTCATGAAAAAAATCGAAAAAGATGTGAAATTTTTCAATAAAAAGTTAATTGGAAAATGACAAACAATTAAGTAAACAATTTGTAAAAAAAAAAATCACCAATTTTTATAAAAAGTCATAAAATGTCAACGACAATCGATTCTGAAATACCAAAATTTCTGCTTTTGAAAAAAAAAGCCCTTTCCAATCAAAATTGAACCAAATGGGGGGGACTTACCCTTAAACTTTAAGACAGCCATTTCAATAAACATCGATTCTGAAATACTAATTTCTTTTTTCGAAAAAAATCCAATTTCCCATCAAAATCCTTCAAGGAGGGGGGGGGGCTTACTCTTAAGATTTTAGACAGACATTTCAATAAAAATTCAGGCACAGGTTTAAAAGTGAGTAAAATCTTGAAACTAATCTTGAGTCATTGCATTGTGATGAACAAAAAAATAAAATTAAAAAATTAAAATGAAAATAACTTCGGTAATAAATAAACCAATAAAAATAATAAAATGGTTTTTTACAAATCGAAAAGTGAGTAAAACGAAGAAAAATGAAAAAAAAATTGAGATAGTACCCAAATTTCAAGTTTTGGATCCCTATGCCCTTTTCCTCATATTCCTTTAGGGCTTTTGAAAGTTCAAAACAGAAAACTAAGGCCAAATTTGAAATTTACTCTTCCCCATCCTTCTACATAGGTATTATAAAGCTTGAAAAATTGAGATTTGATCAATTTTTTCGAATGATTCTTTAGTTTTTCAGTTTTTTGACATACTGAGCAGTGACCAACTGTTGAAAAATGAAAATTTTCAAAACTAGGGTTCAAATTTGATAATTGTTGGGAGAGAATTAGAAAAAAAAACGTAATAATAACTCTATTTTCAATTGGTTCGAAATTTAAAATGTGCAATTATTAACATTTTATGATCTCGTTTTTGGTTCTTTACTTTGATAAAGAAAAATAAGGAAGTGCAACCGAAACCGAAACTAGAAAAAAACAACATATCAAAATTTTGAATTTTGTAGGTACACATCATTGCGAAATTCTGAAGAAAAAAGTAATTTTCAGACACTTTTTTTGAATAAAGTGACCAAAAAATGATCAAAAAGTAATCAAAACTCAATTTTTTCAGTGGTAATTTTTGAAAAAATTTTCTGGGGGGGAGGGGTTAATTTTTTTAATCGAATAAAACTACGCGAATGGTTATTATTATTTCATTTGTTTAATTTTTTTTTCAGAATAACAAACAACAAATAACTATAGCAAAAATCAGTTTTTATTTTTCTTCTTGAAAAATTTTGAGAAAAAAAACAATAATTTCGATGTGGAAATTTGAATTTTTTCTTGAAAGTGCGAAGGAAAAGTGATTTTTTAGATAAGAAAAATATTCAAAATAAGGAACTGAAGTCGAAAAAAATGACAAACGCCCTGAAAAAGTGACCAGCTACGGTGCCTGATCAGGTCTCTCATTATGCTGATTTAAACCCCAGAATTCGATTTACGAGCATCAAAAACCTTCCACTTTAAAATTATAGTTTACACTTCATCAGCCTCCCCTCCCCCCCGGGACATGAAAATAATTTCAAATATTTTAAAATTTGCCAAAATTCAAAAAATGAACTTAAAATTTTGGACAGGGGTTTTACTTTCAATATTTTTTCATTTTCGCCCAAAATTTCTCCTCTCGGTCAAGTTACCTTTTCTTGTTGATGGGAGAGCTAGATTTTTTTCTAAAAAATTTCATTTACAGCTTTCAAAACAAAAAATAATCCAATGCTAGAAATCATAAAATTTCAACTCCATTGGTTCACCTTCATTGACATGATGTTTTGAAATTAAAAATTTCCAATTGGAATGAAATTTTTCCATTTTTTTTTCAATAGAATTATTTTAATTTTTCAAGACTCGGAGTGTGAATTTTCAAGTATTCTTGAAAATGGAGGACGTAATTCTGAAAATTTTACTCAACTTTATTAATTGCATCACAGGAAGGAATAAGATGAGTCATGGTCTCTGCTTTGGTTCGGCGTTGGAATATATAAATTCAAAGGTAAGTGAGCTTCAATAAAGATAATCTTTTTAAAAAGTCCTTCGAAATTCAAATTCAACTCTATCTTTCAAAATTACGTAAGACTTAATTCGACACTCAACAAACAACACAATTTATATGGTATCACTTGAATACTTTGAATTAGGGGCATTATAAACCATACAAACACATCGTCTACATACCTTTTTCCGGCTCGATGTAATCGATCATGTAACCATCCAACAATATTGACTCATTATTCTCGGATTTCTTCTCCTTTTTCTCTTTAAAGCTGCACAACGCGTAGAGCTTATCTGCCACTTCGTACACAACGTGATATCTCTTTTTCCACTTCTTCCAAGCTAATTTACCCATGGCGTACAAATAACTGCGAATTTCAAATAAAATGATAAAGTGTCTCAGTATACTCGGATACTTGAAACCACCGAAAAAGAAAATTACAAAGGATATTGAGACTTACCCGCAGTGCTTCATGTTGGGAGGGCTTTCCATTCTACATATGACTTTGATTTTGAGATCTTGATCGGCGCTGCTTTTCGCCACAGTCATCGGATGCCATTCAGCAACCTGCGAACAAAAATTTATTTGATGCAAAGTTGGTCAAAATTTGACCCTCAAATGAAACTCTTGGAAGATTTTTAGGCAGGACTGTGAATTTTTTTCTGATTGAATCAATGTCCAGGGACACGATCAAATTAGACGACTCGCGAGTGTGCGAGGCAGTTTCACGAGTTCGATTCTCTGGTTTTTGTTATCATTCTTATGTACTTAATTTTTGGTTTGAATTTTCTGAAAATTTAATTTGTCATTTTTCTCAATTCAAAATTTTCTCTGGATACCTGATGTTTTACTTTCTCCAAAAATTTTCCAATTTATATTCCTACAATTTTTACTCAATTTTCTTCATCTTTTTTTCAAATAGGTAGTTCGAATTTTTTAGAATAATTTTCATCTTGAATACAAATACGAAAAAAAACGATTAGAAGGTTAAATATCACGTTCAAATGCCACAAAAATAACTCCCTATAGAAGCTCATTTATAATTGCACTTCACTAAAAAACGTTGAATCTGTGTTTTCTTATGGAACTGTTTATAATGAGGCATTGAAAGATTCATTGCCTGGCAATGGAAAGTTGAAATATTTCAAATTTTCAGATAAAAATTCAGTACCATTATAAATCAGCCTTTGGTGCTTTATTTTTTGTCATCGCAGATTCTAATAAAAGGAAAGCTTGCAACGAATTCGAAGATAATGGTTCAAAATGTCGTACCTAAAACATCCTCAAGTGCTCCAAAAAGAACCAGACTCCAAATTCGCTGACCAATCAAAGGCCCCCAAAAAAGGCCTCAGTCCAAAAATTTTAGGGGTAAAAAAATGGGCCAGTTGTGTATCGCAGTAATATAAAGCGAATCGCAAGTGCATCGAATCAGATTCCGAAAGAGAATCATCAGCAGAAGAAAATCAAATTTTGAATTCAATTCAGGTTTTTTTTAGAATTGCAAATTTCGAATCCAATTATTTTTTTGTGAATTGTCTCATCTCTATTTTTTATCTAAGACACACGTTTCAATAATTTCGAGCTTAAATTTTCGAAATTGTGAGTATTTTAATGCACGATCTTTGAATAAGTCTGACTGGGGGGGGGGAGGAGCTAAAAAATCCATTAAATTTAAAAATAAAAATTCTTGTCATTTTCTGGGATTTCTTATCATTTTTAGGATGTTTTTCTAATTCTAAATGTGGACATTCCTAAATTAGTTTTATACGGAATTTCGAGCACTCTTTTGGTAAGATTTTAGTATGGCCTTTGAAGCGAATTTTGTACAATTTTTTCACTGAGCATTGAAAAAACATGTCTTTCTACCAACTTTTCAATATTTTTCCAACTGGTAAATATACATTGTTTGTCAACTTCATCCTCCTCACTCCCTTCTTCACATCTTCCTGCTCCTCTCCTGAAAATTTCGTTAGTCAATTCGACTCTGAATTTGGTCCAAATGAAACCAGGAAAAAAAATTCGGAAAATAGAAAATTTTTGATCACAAAAAAATAGGTACTTTTGGAACAAATTTCATTGATTTTTCACTATGAAGAGTATAAATGCATTCAGAAATCAACTAAAGGTGGGGCTGAGAATTCCAGAAAAAATAAGGAGAGGGGCAAAACTTCAAATTAGTAATTTTTCACTGATATTTCAATCAAAATATTATTGATTTTTCTCTGACAATTTGGGAATTGATTGAAAAATCAGTGAAAAATCACTAATTTTCAAAATAAAAAGACTAAAATACTTCCCGCGAGCTAAGAAAGGGTGATTTTCTTTTGAAAAATATTGTTTTCACATTTTTGTAAAAAATTAAATATCTCCATTCCAAGCTCAAGAGGGGACTCGAGCTCCCTGAGCCTTCCTCCTTGAGTGCGCTTTATGATAAAGAGAAAATGACGTTTTCAAAAAATGAAAATTTTCAATTCAAAATCGAAATATTTAGAATAAATATCATTACATTTTTTATGCAAATAAATTCGGCTCTAAAGTTCTGATGCCAGAGCAGAAATTTGTAAAGGTGAAAAAAATTCTAAAATGCGTTAAACTTGATATTTTTTAAAAATTTGAATAGAAATATTAACCGTGTTTTTTACAAGGATTTCGCATAATCCAGATTAAGATTCTGAAAATTCACCAAAACTCCTGTTTCATTAAGAAATTCAAAAAACCAGATTTTGATAAACTGCTTGTTCGTTTTACCAGATTTTGAACAGATTGAATCCAGATTATTGAAAATCCATAATCTACTGGGAAAGTAGGTAGGTTCCGGAAATGGATTTTAGATTTTAACAACCACAGAACAGGGTTTTCTAATTTTCAAGTGAAGATTTATAAGGATAATTTTATTCTTTTATTTCAAATGTTGTTGAAATTCATTTCTAATTTTTAAATTTACAAAAAAAATCACTTTCAAATTATCAAATTGTGCGTGTAATCCTAAAATGAATCACCCAAAATCTGGAAAACATGCTGATTCTTTTTATCGTGATTTCTAACAATGGATTTTTTTTTTTGGGGGGGGGGGGCGATTTTCCAACCAAAAATCGAGTCAAAATTTTGGGATTATCCACAATCAGATTAGAATAATTTTTTCCTAAAACTAGATCATTTGCATGAGAAAAAAGGTTTTTCAAAAATATTTATCACCTCTACGATTTCTCATTAATAGTATTTCAGACTTCAAAACCATTTGTGACGTCAGACTTTGGAGCCGAATTCATCAAAATTCCAAACATCGCATAGAAAAGAAAGATGATTCGGCCCAAGTGAAACTAGAGCAAAAATATTTGAAAATCGAAATATCAAATATGCACACACACAAAAAAATCCCAAACACGAATACTTCATCACCTGAAAATAACCTGAACAAGTTCTAGCTAAGCACAAAATCTATCAATTTATTAAAAAAAAAAAATAAAGAATTCTAAAAAAAACACAAAATCTATCAATTTCTAAAAAAAAAAATGAAGAATTCTAAAAAAAAAATTGAAGAATTTCACCTCGCCCAACAATCATGTATTTATAGCAAAATATATCACAAATGAAGTCTGCTAGCAAAAGCCAGTCAGCATTTTCCAAACAAAGGAACCAATCATAAAGGCAACTACAGCAGCAATTCCAGACCAAAAAATAGCGAAATTTTGATTTAAAAAAGTCACATCACAATTTTCCCAATTAAAAAAATACGAAAATGCTGCCCAAATGAAACAAGGGTGAAAATTTTCATGAAAAATTAACGCTAAAAACGAACAAGTACCTGAAAGAAATCCTTCAATTGAAAAATCCCCCCAAAAAAACATTAAAATTCTCTCTTTTGTCCAAAAAATCAAAATTTCTCTCCATTTTCCGTTTTTGTTACCAATCAAATAAACACCCGAAGCAAGAAAATCTTACCTGAGGAGAATGAGGATTCGGATGCAGAGTCACTTTCCCTAATTCTTTATCTTCCAACGAAAGCATGCCAGCATTTTCGGCGTACAACTTCAGCTTGACGACAGGTAACGGATGTACCAGGGTAAAATCCCCTTGAGTATTCCACCTGCCAACACATACGATAAAAATCTACGCATTTGAATCTTCGGTAAACGTAAATTCTTCAACTTACACTGCCTTAGATGCTTCGACGTGCTCAGTCTGTAATTTACCTTCGCCTTCGACTTCGATCGTACAATAGACGATTTTATTGGCAGCTACCGATTTGAGCCCTTCGACACCCAGAACCACAACCTGCGAAAAAAACCACCCCAAGCAAATTAATACTCACATATTTCAAATTCGTTTCTCTCTTCCTCACCTCTAATTGAAACGTTAAAGCGTCATCCATAGTGGCACCTTAACAATACACAACGTAATACGCGGTACCCCGGGGTATTTTTCAACGCATTTCACATTCGCTGGGCATCGAACACAATATTTTAAAAAATAACGCGATTATGCGAAGAATTGGATGAAACGCGGAATTGACGAGCAAAATCGATCATCGCAGAAAAAAAGTAAATTTCGCGTTCGGCTGTGCGGCCCCGAAAAAATCCAACCGACGACGAAAACTTGTAAGAAAAAATATGTTAGGTACCTACGCGGTTGTACTCGGAGCGTTGGCTGACTTTTGGACTGGAATCGATACAAAGTTTCGCACACGTGTGGGGGCGGCGAAGAGCCGTTGCGCGGTACCGACGTCGGTGAGGGGTCAGCAGGGGGCCCAGGGAACAGGGACGCGAGGACGATTTCTAACGTAACCTAACAAATATGCCCACATACGAAAGACGTAAGCGAGGGTGGTATAGTACACGAAATTATTTCAAGAACTCGATGGCTGTTTTCTTCGACCCCCCTAATTTCCTTCCCCCCGCCGAATCTACGTTCCCTTTTTCAAGACCTAATTTTCGGCGCGGCCATTCGGATGAGAAAAGTCGATTACCTATCTGTCGTTGGCACGCTGTACGGAAAATGCCCCCCTGCCGCCCTCTCCATTCGCGTCTTTTTATATACGCGGTACACAAAAACGTCCATAACTCACACAACGTACAACTACGCCGCAGGTCTGCGTCAAATGCAGCAGCTTAATCTTTTAAATGCCGATACGTATTATACAATGAACCTGCGCGCGACTCACAGCCATACCGCAGACCGAAGCCTTTGCAGGGGTATGGGGATTGCTTTTCAAAGTGGACCATTCAGGGTGGCTTTTTTGTACTATTTGGGTTGAAGCGTAGTACGACTAACCTAGTGTACGTTTCATCAAACCCTACCGCTGTATCAAAACCTTAGAAAGCACACCGTTATATTTGCCAGACTATTTATACCCTGGCGAAATTTTTTCTCAACGTAAAAGGTCAGTAACATGGGTTTACTTTCAGCCCTTCGTATCGTTCGGGTGCTCGCAATGAAAAAAAAAACAAAAGAATTGTAAAATTTATACATCGAGTGGTCTTCCAACCTTCTATGACGTCGTCGATTCGTCAAAGTTTATAATTTCGCGATAAAAATAGATACATTGCGAAAAAAAAAGCTGAAAAGGGTGATTGCCGAAAGAAAAGATTACGTAATTGTATCGAGTACGTGGAATATTAATCAGAAGTGTCTCCTTGAGGGTTTTTTTTTTATCGTGTTTCGGGTTTTCAGATTTTATCGTAAGCAAAAATGGCGTAATGTGAACTCGTTTCGATGAGTTTCACGGGGTGAGCAACTTCGATGATTGCACTCGAGATAATTTTTCAACGATTTAATTAAACGGAAAGAAGAGAATTACGGGTCAAGTGCTCGAACTTTTTTAGAGATGTTGAAAATGGTGTTTTTATCAAATATGGTGAAGGTATTTTGCAGAATTACCAGGGAATTCCTCGAAGAACGAAATATCTATTTAAATTTTATTTTTGGAAATCGTTGAATTGTTCAAAAAATATGTGAAGTTTTTACAGATCAGGGTGTGTAACAAAATTTCAAACCTCAAAAGAAAGAAGGACCTTGCAAGGACTTTCAGCATGACTTTTTCAAAATTAATAATGAGCATCCCCCCCCCACCCAACAAAAAAATCAAACTAATTTTAGGAGACAAATTTTTTCTGTTTCAAAATATTTCATTGTTTAAGATGGAAGAGAAAGGTTTTTAACATAATTCCGAAAAAAATGAAGTAACTAAAGTTTGTTTTGAAAGGAAATGTTGAAAACATGGATATGTTTTTTCTTCTCATCCTGACTTCTAATATCTGGTTAATTTCAAAAAAATACGAAAATTTGTTTTAAACATTTTTTTCAACTCTTTGATAGGTATTTTTGACGTTCTAATATCAAGTCAATTTTCAGCTTCTGACTTTTAGATAATATAGAAAAAAATTAATTTCGGAAATAAGTACAAAAAATTTATAAATTTTTGACTTTTGGATGACTTTCTGACATTAAGTTAATTTTGAAAATATAAAAATTTATAAGTTTTTGACTGAGCGTCACGCAAAATAGCGTCTTAAAAATTTTGGAATGACCCCCTCCCCCTAGAGAGAAGAACATATCCATGTTAAAAAAAAAATTAAAAAATAAATTCACTGAGCCTAAGCGAAGCAAGGACAAGTGACCCTCCAGGATGAAAGGACAAAACCGACCTTCATCTATGTCAAAATTTCAATTTCCACTTTTTTGCGAAATTTCATTTTCTGAAATCTTAAAATTAAGGAGAAACCAACCCGAAGTCCTGAAGTTGAAAATCGAATTTATAATGAGCAAAAATGTGAAATTTGATTAGGAAGAAGGCACGCAAAAAACATTCCATGGTTGGTGAGCGGTTTTTTATTTTCAAGTCCGCTTGTTTTGAAATTTGTCCTCTTATTTTTTTCAAAACTTCAAAATTTTTTAATACTTTAAATTGTTTTCATCCGGGTCTAAAACGTTTTCCCAGAAATTTTTTCAACGTCTATTTTTCAAGTCCAATTTACTCAAATTCATTTCAAAACTTCTCATTTTTTTGTCAATTTTTCAAAGTTTAAAATTAAAACATTTTTTCAACGTCAATTTTTCAAGCTAATTTTTTTGTGGTTTAGAATTTTTTAATCAAAATGTTTCCAACGTCACGGCAAATTCGTAAAACAAGACCAGGTCAATTCTTCAAGTCTAAAATTTTGGAAAAAATGAATAAGTAAATGAAATTATTCACACTTGGAAAATATATAGACGTTGAAAAATTGCCAGGAATAAATTTTAGCTTTGAAGAAATGACCTGAGCCTGTTGTACGAATTTGATTTGTTGTAATGTTGAAAACATTCTGATAAGAAATTCTACTCTTGAAAAATTCTAGTTAAATAATTGACGTTAAAAAATTTTAAACCTGAAAAATTGAGTAAAAAATTGGGACTTGTTTGAAGGAATTTTTAGGAAAAAAATTTAGACCTTTATGAAAAAATTTTGAAGTTTTTTGAAAAAAAAATTGAGTAAGAAATTTGAAACTTTTAGACTAGAAAAATAGACGTTGAAAGAATTTTCTGGAAAAAAATGACGAAAAAATTTTGATGTTTTACGTGAACCTGTTTTACGGATTCGAAGTGATTGGTGAGCGATTTTTTTTTTCAACTTCGCACGTTTTCCGGTTTTTCCTGTTCGTGTTCCGGCTTTTTTTTCAACTTCAAATTTTTTTGACGGGCCATAATTTTTTCCTCAATTTTTTTTACAACTTGAATTTTTTTGACGAGGTCTAAATTTTTTCCTCAAATTTTTTTTCAACTTCGAAATTTTTTGACGAAGTCTAAATTTTCTCCTCAAATCTTTTTTGCAACTTTGAAATTTTTTGACGAAATTTTATCCTCTTTACCAAACTTTGAATTTTTTTGACGAGGTCTAAATTTTTTCCTCAAATATTTTTTCCAACTTCGAAATTTTTTGGCAAGGTCTAAATCTTTTCCTCTATTTTTTTTTCAACTTTGAATTTTTTTGACCGGGTATAAATTCTTTTTCAAACTTCAAATTTTTCCTCAAGGTTACAATTTTTCAACAAACTGTTTTCAACGTCGCGACAAATTTATAAAACAAGCCCAGGTCCATTCTTCAAATTTTTAAATAATTTTCATGTTGTAAAAATTATTTGAAATTTTTAAAAAAAATAGTGAAAAGATTAGCTGGGAAAAATTTGTGACTTGAGAAGAATTGACTTGGGCTTTTTTAAAAAATTTGCCGCGACGTTGAAAACATTTTGTTAAAAAATTGTACATTGTAAACTTGACATAAAATTTGAAGTTTGAAGAAAAAATGTATGCCTCGTCAAAAAAATTTCGAAGCAGGAAAAAAGATTTGAAGAAAAAATTTAGACCTCTTCAAAATAATATTCGAAGCCGGAAAAAATACAGAAAAAAATTTAGACCTCGTCAAAAAAAATTTGGAAGTCGGAAAAAAATACAAACTTTATCGAAAAAAATTTCAAGTTGGAAAGAAAATCAAGGAAAAATTTTGACCTCGTCAGAAAAAAATTGTCAAGTTGTTGAAAAAACGCGAGGAAACAATTTGACCTCGTCTGAAGAATTTTGAATTTTGAAAAAAAAATAGAGGAAAAAATTTTGACCTCGTCAGAAAAAAAATTAAAAAACGAATGTGTAAAAAGTGTGGACTTGGAAAAAAAATCGCTCACCAACCACTTCGAATCCGTAAAACAGTCTCACGTCCGGTAGCAAAAATCCTAGAAATAGTTGGCTAATATTCTCACACTCCTCGAAAATAAACAAACAAATAAAACGAATCAATTACCAATAAAACGACCAAAAAATACAACAATATTTTTATTCTAAAAAAGAAATAGCTGATGCAAATGTTTCGGTGCGATGATATATTGTATTTTAGGTAAGCAAGACATTCACTCATTGAATTTTTTACAATGTACTTCGTCGAACTACCAAGATTAACTCGTAGGTATTTATTTCAATGACGTACAGGAATGATAATGTTGTTTGGTAACTCGGAAGCCAACACCACGACGACAAAGAAACACATTCTAAACCGAAGTATCACTTGCGATTTATTTTCCGATACACATGCGAGCTGTGTAACGACGCCCAAGACTTCGGATATATCATTGGTACAGCATAAGAATTATATACTCATAGAAGATATTCCCAGAGACGTAAAAGTAGGTGAAATTCCATCAGCTGATAGGTACTCTTTTTTGTACGAAACTGTCAAAAACTTTCATCTTTTTTCCTCGTAGATCATCGAAGCCGTATTCATTTTTCCTGAACCGTTTTTAAAAAATAGCCAAACGGTATTTCACGATTTTCGGAATTTGACGAAAATTCGCTTAATGGGCATTGTAGACTATTTCTCTACCATGTCTCTTGATAAAGGGACTCCGGAAAGAACAGAATTGACCAATAGGCTGTTTGATTTGCCAAATTTGAAACAATTGACCTTAGAATACTGGAGAGTGGACGATTCCGAACTGAAATTACCATTTAACCTTGAGGCGATAACTTTAAAAAGGTGTAACATTAGTAAACTCGACTTGACATTGAATAAGAATTTGGCCAATTTGAAAGTCGTGGCGAATAATTTGAAAACCATGCCTCAGTTGTCTGATCCGCCACCTCCGCTTAAAAGTCTGATATTATCGGGTAATCCTGATTTGACATTCAGTGTGTTCGATATCGTTAATTTGTGTCATTTGAAATATCTCGGTGTATCGAAATTCAACGCGTATTCCAATTCAATGAAGAAATATTGCGAATGTGTGAGATTGAAGGAATATATGCGAGAATTCAGTATCGTCGAGCATGAATTTATCCATTGCGATGAACCGGATGGTCCGAGTAAGTTGAAGATGATTTTTTGAGATTTTTTGAACACCTAAACCGAGCAAGAATGCTGGAAAAATTTTCAAAGGTAGAAATTTCAAATATATTTTCAAGGGGGATAAATTTTGATTTTTAGACCAATTCGATCTTTCGAATGCAAAATTCCTTCTAGAACTTTTCATGAGGCCTTCTAAATATTTGGCAAATGAATTCAACAGTCTGACTCGAAACAAAACAAAATGAAAGCTTTCAGGACAACTTTTTTTAAAATTTCAATAAAAAAAATTAAAATAAATGCTAAAAATCAAATTAAGTACCTCAAATTTTTTTTTAAAAAAAATACGAAAATTACATTCTAATGAAATAATTTTTTGCAGTAAATTGCCTCGCTTATCCCGTCGAAGACGTGAAAAAAATGCATAAAACGAAATGCCAACCGCCAGAAACCGAAAAAGAACTTTTAGCCGGAACGTCAAAACCGTCAGAATCGTGGTTATCCAAAAATAATATTTTGATTGGTATGGGACTAGCGCTTATATGTTCAGCACTCGCCAATGCATTTCTAGTCGTCACTATATTCAAAAGAGCCCAAAACATGGTGGCAGAGGAATCTTCTCCATCTACATTTGAGGAAGAAGTCGAAATTTGAATCTATAAGTCGAGACATGGAATGGAATTGACATTGTGTAGAAAAATTGGAAGAAGAATGACGTTATTTGTAACGTTTTAATGTACGTTTGAAATGTAAATATGTAGTGAAAAATAAATTCAATTTAGAATTGTTGATGGTGATAAAATTGAAAATTGGAATTTTTTGCGATGTTTATGAGTGAAAGGTTATTTATCGCTCAATTTAAATCGCAGATTGAATTTTTTGCAATATTTTTTGGAAAGAAGAAAAAGACGAAGGAGGATAAATCCTGATCAATGCTACAAAAAATAAGGATGAAAAACAAAGACGTATTTATGTAATAATCTGAGGTCAATTATCAAAAAAAAAAAAAAAAACGAAAATCACTACAAGAGAATTTGGACTCTACCCAAAAGTTTTGAAAATTTGAAATTCGTTATCAAAAATGCATCCCTGTATTTCATTTTTATGGAGATTTTTTTTGACTCCAGATTCAAAAAGTGAACCACTATTTTTTTTAATGAATTGAGAAGGTAAAAAAAAACATTGAAAAATACTGTCCTAAAAAAGAATAGAAAATTTAGAATTTTGATGGCACGTCTTGTTCTACCAAAACTTTTTTTGAGTTTTAGGCTGGATTAAAATTATCTCAGAAATAGGTTCCGAAAATTACCAAAAAAAAAAATGTCTTTTGAGATCAATTATTTTGAAATGTTTGAGAATATTTCAAGTTGAGTTTTTCCTGATGAAATGGCATCAGAATGGAGTCAAGGGGTCAAAAACTAATATTCTGTAATGTCTCGTTCGATAACATTAACATTGAGAAATTCTGAATTCTGATTTCACTCTTTTCCTCTCTCACCAACTTGTTTTCGGGATTTTGGACTAAAATTACCTGAGACGTGAAATTTTGAGATTAAAAAGAACATTTTGATACCAGCTCGAAATTTTTCAAGATTTTGAGTTCAGCTTTCGCCTTATTCTTTTTTTTAAGGAATGAGCGTGGGGAAACGACTTGAGGAATCGAAAAACATAAATTATGAATTATTTATTATTTATTACTTTTTATTTGATAAAAACGAAAAATTTTGAATTTAAGTCAAAATTCTCCCCTCAATTAAACTTCTATTCTGGACCTCAAAAGTTCAAATGGAAAAAAGGAGGAATTTTTCATGACGAAATCTTCAGATTTTTAACAACAAACAAAGCCAAAAAAGCTTCAGTTTTGTTCAAAAAAAGCAAAAGAAAGTTTTTAAATATTTTTAGGACTTTATATTCATTTTTCAAAAAAGGGTTCCAAAATTGTACAAATTAGAATTCTGAAAAAATTTAGTTTTTGACGGAAATGAAAAATTGGGCGAATGACTGAATCTTTTCAGTTTTGACTCCTGCGAATATTCAACTCGATTTTTTGGTATCCCCCCCCCCCACATTCATATTTTCAATTTCAACATTTTTTCCCCTCAAATTCAACACTTTTTTTTCGACTTCAAGATTTATTCGATAAATTTTAACCTGAAATTATCAAATTTGGGTACAGGAATTTTTCTCAACTGCCAACTCTAAAATTTCATTTTTGACCTTGAAATTTTTTCAAAAACTTATACCTATTTTTTTAAACCCAATTATTTCTGAATTTTTTCATTTTAACCTCAAAATTGAGAAAATTTCGATAAGAAATTTTTGAGAAAAAAAAACATAAATAGACGACTCAAATAGAAAAAAATTGTTTCCAGGAGAAGAAATTTTAGAGTTGAATTTTATTAGTGTTGAAGCAGAAAAAAAGTTGAAAAATTATCGAAGAATAAATTTTAAAATTGAAAAAAATTGACCGAAAATTGCAAGAGTTGAAAAAACGTTGAAAAAGACTCGCACGAGCCAAATCAAATAGAGTCAATCGTTCGCTTCAATTTTTATTATTTCATGCAGCTCTGTGTGAATTTAATTGCGAAAAAGACAAACTATTCTTTGTTTACAGTTGGTGTTGGTATCAACTGCTTTGATTCTGATAAAAAATTTAAAATTTGACTAAAAACTGCGATTAAATCGTACAAATGTCTCACTGCGATGAAATATTACGTCCTAGGTAAACTATAAAATATTGAATAAATTTTTACTAAACTTGTTTCGATCAAAATTATCATAAGTGAGTGTTATTTAATTGCACTTCGATTTCATACAGGAATATTTATTTTATTTGGTAGCTGCGAAGCAGACAATTATCCCGATATTATTTGCGAGACAGATCCATATTTGATGACTTACTGCTATCCAGGTAATAAGATTTTCGACAAGTTGCCAACACTTCCCATCGATAGAATACCATTAGATTCAAAGGTAATCACCATTGTTAAATTAAATAGTACTTCACACATCAGTTCCCATTATAAATCTCTTAATTCAATTACAGAGACAGAAAATTTACAATTTTTTTCTCCTTTCGTCAACTTTCAATCAAAACCTCGTCTTGAGAAAAACCATTCGGAAAACATTCATTCCAAACTTCTTTTCAGGTTATTTACCTAAATCTGCCGCAAAATATTCATCAATGGCGAATAGACGACCACACAATGTTCCATCGTTTCGAAAATTTGGAAGAATTACGCTTAGACGGTCCGGTACATTTTTCAAACATGTACGAAGATCAAGCCATGAAATCAAAACTGATAAACGAATTATTCAAACTGCCTAATTTGACTATTCTAGCGCTAGATCAATGGAAACTGAACGATTCTTACAGCTGGAAATTTCCAAACAACCTACAAAGCGTTCACTTGACCAAATGTGACTACAAACAATTCGACTTGACCTCGTATCCAAATTTAATTCAAATAAATTTCAAATGGAATAAGTTGAAAAAAATGCCACAATTGTCGTCTCCGCCACCTCCACTGGAGGTTCTCATTTTATCAAATAATCCAGGTATTGAATTCAGTGCTTACGACATCGTCGGTTTGTGCCAACTACAAAAATTCAGTATAAATACATTCAATGCTGGTTTCGATCAGACGAGAAAGTATTGCGAATGTAAACGACTGGAGAAGTATTTGGCGGAATTCAGAATCTCACTTTATGATATTTTTCGTTGTAATAAATTAAATGGTACGTGAACCAAGATGCCCAAGAGAAGAGATGGTTTTCAATTTTAACGAGTTTATTTCCCATTTCAGCGGATTGCAAGGATTACTCGTTGGAAGAAGTGAAGATAAAACACGCAGAGAAATGCCCAAAATCGAGCAAATATTACCAAAACAGGGATTTCAAAAAAAAAAAATCATGGCTGAGACAGAATTTCATTTTTATTATCGTAGGCTCGATAATCGCGATTGTTGCTCTTATTTTTTGCGCACTTTCCATAATACTGCTTCTGCAAGACTGATGTTTTCAAGCGTATTAACACTGCAGAGAAAATTGGCCCTATGTTTTAATGAAATGAGTTTTCAAATGATGAATCGAAGAAAACTGATAATTTGATGAGATCGTGATGAGTACATGATCTAATTCTTGTTCGATTGGCAAAAACAAAGACTAATCTGCGAAGAAAAATTTTGGAACCTTAAAAAAATTATTGATATGGCAATTGCTGAATTTTTTTTAAGCGAATAAATATTACAATTTGTTATGAACCGAGAGATTATTTTTAAAATCATATTTCAAATATGATTTTTCATTCAAGTGTCCAAGCATGTGTAATGTTCAAATGAAAGCAATTTTAGATAAATTTAATAATAATTATACATATTTTTGAGTTTTGTTTGTATTCAAATCTGAAGCAAAACATTCTTGGAAAAACTTTTATTGAGTAAAAAAAACAGTTTTTAATCTATCTCATGAAACGGCTTGGAAAATAAAATTGGCACTAAAAAGTCACAAAAATTTATGGTCATTAGTTAAAATTGGAAAATTGGTAAAGTCACGATAAATAGTCAGAATTTCAGCAGAAAAAAAAATCAGTCAAATTCTCAAATAGACTTTCAGCGGGCTTCCATAAATTTTTTTAAGAATTTCATTGATTTTCCAACAATTTTTTCAATCATTTATCACTGCGCTGCAATTCTGGTTATTTTTCGGCGGTTTTCTATAATTTTCACTGATTTATAAAAATTTTGAATTTTTTTCTTGCAAGAGAAATGTTTAGAATCTCGAACAGGTAAATATCCACTCATGATTTTGAGCAGAGGAGTATTTTTGTCAGTTTTGAAGAAAAAAAAAATAGGAAAGACGTTTGAGGAAAAAAATTATTTGAGCTAAGAAGGTAAAAAAACAAAGAATTTTTTTACAAATAAAATGACGTTTAAAATTACCAATTTTTCTACATCAATTTCAAATTTATGCCAGATAGATGTAGAAACTTTTTTTATCGAGAAAAATTATGCACTCCTTGACCCCAAAAGTCCGCTTCATTTTACAAAAATTACTTTTGTTCTGATAGTCAAGGTCTGTTCCATAATAAAACCGATCAAAAAAGAAGTCGAGTCTTCGAATTTGGCTCATTTTTTTTACGAGTTTCCCTTCGAACCTCGTAATTTTTATGTAGGTAATTTAGATTTTTAGCGAAATTGTCGAACTTTGAAGGCTGAAATCTCGAAATAGGTTGTACTGAGAGGAAAAATATTTGCGAGGTCTGAAAGAGAATCGACAGGAGATTCAAAATCGATAATCACATTTTGAAAAGCTCAAAGTTGAACTTTGGTAGTAAAAGCTCAACTTTTATGATAAGTGCAAAAGATGAAAGTTACCATTAAAAAATCTGAAAAAATTACAGTAAGTAGACTTTTTTACCCTTTTTTCAATCAACGAATTTTCAAATTGAGATCTTCAGTCCCCAGGGGGGTACAGGGGTCCATAATTTTGATCAAAATTTTAAAAAAAATCGAAAAAGTGAAGTAACACGTCGATTTACTAATTATAAGGGGCTGATTTCGAATATGTACTTGGCTTTTTCATCCTACCCCTCCAAACCCCTCTTATTAGCACCCTTGAAGGGGGGGGGTGTCAAAATTTGAAAAAATTAAAAATTACATGTGACCTGTCTTTTGATAGGTATTTGAGTGCTTATTTTTTGAATTCGATTTTTCAAGCCCCCAATTTTTGGAGAGAATGTTAAAAGTTCAAAATGGATTGTGACATATCGATTCTCACTAATTTAAGGGCGTAGAATTCGAATATCGACTGACTTATAGATTTCGCCATTTTCTTTTTACGAGGAAGAAAGTCAAATATTAAAAAGTAAGTTGATATTCAAATTCTATGCCCTCGATTCAGTCATTGATTCAGAAATCGATAGGTACGTCACACGCCATGAAAAAAAAATTGAAAATTGAAAATTTTGAAATTGGACGTCAGAAATTATTGGCCCTTAATCCAAGTCGTATCACTGATTCTTGAAGAAATAAAAAACATGCGATAAAAAATAACGTGATAATAGTAAAAAGAAATAATTTCAAATGCATTGTGCAAATGTTTCATCGTGATAAAATATGGTATCAGATTTTATCAGGTTAATATGTTTCCATTTTCTCAATTTTTTTCATTTCGATCATTCAAATTGAGTATGAATATCAAATTTGCGTAGGAATAATTATATCACTCGTCAACTCAAACGCCAAAATCAGCAACCGGGGAATACATTGCCATTTAGAATTTCCAAATGCGTTTTGCTATGCAAATGACACTATTTTGCCAGACAATGTGGTACCAAAAATTCCGCTTGAAGTTATAGGTAATACCACAAATGTGGAGGTAGGTAAATCAATATTTGAAATTTTTTAATTCAATCATTTTTACGTAGAATTTAAGTACTTTTTTTTTAGACTCTTTGGATAGATCTTAAATATCCTTATGAAGCACAATGTACGATAGACGATCACAAAATGTTTCATCGGTTCACCGACGTATTTGAAATTTCAATCATAGGTCCCGTAAATATATCATCTCGGTATAATAATCCGAAAAATCGAACAATACTGATAAACGAGTTATTCAATTTAACCAATTTGAAGATCGTAAGATTAGAGGATTGGAAATTGGGAGATAGTTTTACGTGGAAGTTTCCAGAGGATATCGAAGCTCTACGTTTAATAGGGCACGAGTACAGTCGACTTGATTTAAGCTCGTATCCGAAATTAATCTCTGTACACCTCGTAAATAATAAATTAAAAGCATTGCCTAAATTGTCTAACCCACTACCCCCGCTCAGAGTCCTCGATTTATCTAATAATCCCGGCATTGGGATCACAGTTCACGATTTTGCTGAAATGTGTTATTTGGGAGTACTCGCTTTGGATGGCAGCTTTAACAAAACTTACCAGAAAACGGCGAAAGATTGCGTATGTAAGATACTGAAACAGTATTTGTTAGAATTTCGCATCTTTGGCAGTCGTCACTTGTATTGTTATTCAGAAAGTGAGTTTTGTTTTTTTTATGAATACGTAATACGTATGTGTTTCAAAAGTTTAAGAAGGAGTTGCGAAGAAAGATAGGTATGCCTGATCTTCAAAACGATAAAGTAAAATTTTTACAAGCCCGAATTCGAATATTTATCTTCTCCGTCAGGTTTTAAAATTTGACGTAATTTTCAGAAGTATTATCAAAAATTTTTGAAAAATCAAAAAAATTGAGTGTTTTAAAAATGTCGCATTTTGAAAAGCTCAAAGTTGAACTATGGTGATGAAAGTTCAACTTCCAAGATGATCACCATGAATGAAAGCTACCATTTAAAAATTAAAAAAAAGTACAGAGCGTAGCCTTTTTACCCATTTTTCAAACAAAACATTTTCAAGATGAGATTTCTAGACCCCTGGGGGTACAAGGGTCCACAATTTTGACTAAAATTCAAAAAAATTGAAAAAGTAAAGTGACGCATTGATTTCCACTAATTCAAAGGCGCTGATTTCAAATTTTTACTTGGGTTTTTCATCTGGCCCCTCTGAACCCCCCTATCAGCCCCCAGAGGTCAAATTTCGAAAAAATGAAAAATAACGTGCAACTTGTCGTTTGTTAGGTATTTGAGGGCACTGAGTTCGAATATTTGCTTATTTTTTGAATTTGACCCTTCAATGCACCTCTAGCCGCCCATTTTTGGGGAAAAGTATGTTGAAAAATATTATAATGGCATGTGACATATCGATTGTCACTAATTTGAGGTCGTGGAATTCGAATTTAGACTTCCTTTTTGATTTTACCCCTTCCCCTCGCTATAACCAACCTCCTACCGAATTATCGGTCAGGAGTCTAGACATTTCATCCTGGAAATTTTTTGATTGAAAAGAAAGTAAAAAGGGCTACTTATTTCAATTTTTTTTGATTTTCAAGTGTTAACTGTCATCTTTTATTCTCTCATGAAAGTTGAGCTTTCACAACCAAAATTCAACTTTGAGCTTTTCAAAATATGATTATATCGATTTTGAATCTCCTGTCAATTTTCTTTCAGACCCTGCAAACTGTTTTTCTCCAAAAACAACCCATCTCAAGATATGAGCCTTCAAAGTTCGGCAATTTTGCTAAAAATCTGAATCCCATTTTCTATAAAAATTACGAGGCTTGCTCCCGCACCTCCTTGGGGGTTAGGAAAAAATAATCGTGGTATTGTGAATAGATCGCCAAGGAGAACTCGTAAAAAAAAATTGAACGAAATTGGAAGACACGACTTCATTTTTGTCTTGTTTTAGGATGTAAAAGCTTTTACTTAAAAATTTCAGGGACCTTTGAAAAATACCAACATCACATTTTTCGTATTCTTTCCAGGGATCCGGAGCGGTGCGAAAGGTGGAAGAGAGAGGATTCCCCTTCGGCCAAATTTTTCAGAGTCGGAGCCATTTTTACGTAAGTCTCAAAGCTGTAGAGAGGAAGGCTCCTCCGAATGCCTGAGACGGTAAAAATTCGGAGCAAAGCTGCAGGGAGGAGCCCTCCTCTCCGAACAATTTTCTGAAGCCAGAGTCGGAGACACTTTTGAAAATTTTTTGGAGTTGTAGCCGAAGCCAAAGGTACTTTTTTAACATCTTTGGAGTAGGAGTCGGAGGGACTTAAATCGAAAATCTTGGAGCTGGAGCCAGACGAAACAAACTCTCTCCCTCCAGATCCCTGATTCTTTCAAAAGTCAGTAAAAACCATCGAAAAAATTATAAATTTTTCCCGAGCTGATTTCTTTTTACCGAATATTGCAAATGAAATTCTTTTTAAAAATATAGAAAAGAGAGTACCGATCGATGATATTCTAAAGAGGGAGTTATCCCAACTCAAAGTAAAATTTTGAGCCCAAACAAAAATTAATCAAAAGTCCTATCATAAAAAAAACATGCCCAAAATTTCAGTTGCTGAAGTTCATTTTTCAAATTTTGGCGAATTTTTGAAATATTTCGAAATTATCTATCTCATCTCCTCGCAAAATATGAAAATTTAATTTGATCAATGAAATAAACTGAAATTAGGTGAATGACTTATTTATAATCTGAAAACTTAATTGGAAGCTATTTCAAAACGTTTTATAGCCTCCTAAAAATTTTAGAATTTTTCCAAAATTTGTAACTAGAGTTGAAATTCACATTTTTTGGAGTAGAAATTTAGCTGCAGAAAAATTTTAAAAATCACCCATACCGAATTGTATTAGGAGTAAGCTGAAAGTTTATTGAGATTTTATTTTCGATTTTGTAATATGGATAATTTGGCATTACAGTCAAATGGATAATTTCAATTAATTTTTGTTTAGATTCAAAATTTTACTTTCAGGTGGGATACTTCTATTATTAGGTAAAAAACAGGGATCCAAAGTGAGGGGGTCTGGTCTCTCTGGCTCTGGTTGCTCCATGATGTTTGATAAAGTGCTTCAAGATTTTTTCCAAGTGGGTCCGACTCCAGTTTTAAAAAAATCATTCCTTGAGGCCCTCTTCCCTTCAGCTTTGTTCCGAGATTTTTCAAAATTGGCTCCAGCTTTTGGATTTTCAAAAAAGTGCCCCCGGCTCCGAAAAAAACTCCGTCAGAAGGGGGCTTCCTTCCTCCGGCTTCGCTCCGGATCCCTGGTAAAACCATTTTTGAACAAAATCAATATTTTTTTTCAATTTAAAAAAAGTTTTAAAAATCGTCAGATTTTAGAAGCATTATAAAATATGGAGTCAGGATAGCGGAACTTTTTGCAAATTCGTTTTGAAGTATAACAGGCCTTTAGGTAAACCCATCACTTCTTCTCAGCACCTATTTATACATTTATTCGTCAAATTACGAATACCGAATTTGGCATTCTGATTTCTGATTTTTCAAAAATTGGAAAATTTGGTCTCCGTAATGTAACTTCCGAGGTTAATTTTATTTTTGTGTTTTGACATAGCGATTATTTTCAGCGGACTGTACAGATCACAACTATACAGAAATAGCACGCCGTCATAAAGAAAAATGCTACAACGTTTCAGACAAAATTAGTTCGGTCCCCACGATGCAAATAGTTGAGTTCTGGAGTCCTAAAATGTTCTGGGTTCTACTTATTTTCACTATTGTGTTAATATATGCGGTGCTGATGTCCGTCTATGTTTTTTATGATTTGGTTTTTGTAAAATGAACCAAAAGTTATTTTCACATTGAAATGGTCAAAAATCAATCAAATGAATATCTACTTGAAATTTGAAGCTACAATGTATGCTTAAGCTCAACATTATAAATTTATATTGATCTGTTAAATATGGTGAAAAGTCGAATATTAATGATATCGTTGGAATTGTTTTAAAAATTGTAAAAATTACATAGATATTATGAAAATGATCGAAATTAGTGAATCAAATTAGTAAAAAAATTTGTAAAATTTTCAAGATGATGTTCAGAGTCAGCGATGGATTCGCAGCGCCTCAGCTCCTATTGCTTTTTAAGGGAGACTGATCCATTATGGGGAGAAATTTTTTTGCCACGATTTTGCTCAAATTCGCATGAAGGGTGTAGAAAAACTCCCGAAAAAAGCTTCCTTTGATCATAGGAAGCAAAGCCATCGCTTCCAAAAATTGGACGTTTCTGGCTAAAACGACAAAAAATCGAGTTTTTTGAGTATTAACTGCCCCCAAAATTAGAATTTAAGCTTGGATAGACGTTGATTTCGATTCCGGTACATGTTTGACCCAAAAATTTAAATTAGGCCCTCCTGAAAGAGAAAAAAGGTCCAAAATTTTGAAAAATATAACAATAGTAGGTATTGAAATGTAGGATTTCAGGGACCCTGAATCTTATTGTGGTATTCAATTAACCCAAATACCAACATTGAGCCCCTAGGGAGAGAGGGTCTCTAAATTTTGAAACATATAATATTAGTATCAAAATATAGGTTTTTGAGGGCGTCGAATTTCATTCTGGCACTCATTTACCCCAGAACCCAAAATTGAGCCCTCTCTAGGAAACAAGAGGTTCTTCAAATTTTAAAATAATATGGGTACCGAAATAATAGGTTTTTGAAGGCCCTAAATATTATTCCGGGACTCAATTGACCCAAATACTAAATTGAGCCCCTAGATGGGAGGGGGTCTCAAAATTTTGAAAAATACAATATGGGTATTGAAATGTAGGGTTTCAAGGGCTCTAACCCCCATTCCAGCACTTCTTTGACCCAAATATCAACATTGGGCCCCTATAGGGGAAGAGGGTCTCAAAATTTTGAAAAATACAATATGGGTATTGAAATGTAGGTTTTTAAAGGTGCTGAATGTAATTAGCACTCATTTAACCCAGAATCTAAAGTTGAGCCTTTTCGGGGGGAAGAGGGCCCAAAATTTTTGAAAATAATTTTTTCAATATTGATATCAAAATGTAGAGTTTAAGGAGTGCTGATCCATATTTTGGTACTAATTTGACCCAAATATTAAATTTCAGCTCCCTAGGAGGAAAAGGGGCCCAAAATTTGAAAAATACAATACTGATGTCAAAAGGAAGGTCTTCGAGGACTCTGATTATCTTTGCAGTAACTGTTAATAAATGATAAAAAAAAGACGAGGCCCTCTGTGAAGGGAGCGGGATCCAAAATTTTGAATATTAAAAGATAGTAACAAAATACTAAAAGTAAAAATTGAGTAATGGTAAATATTTTTGAAAATGCGAAAAAAATTAAACAGCATTGAAAAAAGCTGAAAAAATAAAAAACAATCTTAGAAAATGACAAAAAAAATCTTAGAAAATGACAAAAAATTGGTTCAGTGTTGAAAAAATATTGAGGAAATTTTAGAATTTAGGTCGAAAATTATTTTGAGAAAGAATAACAAGAGGTGAAAAAATTGAAAAAACACAAAATTTTTGGGAAAGAGAAAAACTTTTGAAATCAAAATAATAAAATGAAAAATATTTCATGTTTTTGGGCGACAAAATGTTAAAAGTTATGGAAACAAATTTTTCTAGCTTTTCCAATAAAATTTCATTAAGTTTGTCATGCTGAAATTTTTTCATGTTTTTTTTTTTCGGTTCAAACAAAATGGCATTAATGTCGTGAGTCGTAGTGGATTAAATTTGACCTGAAAAACGTTACCAACGTTACAGAAACCTTAAATTTTTCAGCATTTAATCCCCCCTTCCCAGTTTAAAACGTATCCACGTCAAAAAAGAAATTCTCTTCTTAGAGAAATTACATTAGAAACACGATAAATGAGATTTTTTAATCATGAAAATTAGGACCAATTCAATTTTCGAATAAAATATTTTACGTCGGAATCAATTTTTTTAAATTTTTAAATTTTCAGCACGAAATAATTAAAGTATATCAAAACCGAATAACAACGTTAAAAATTTCATTAGCTCGTTTTGCATCAAGACATAAAGTTCAGGCCTCTTCAGTAGGTATTCAAATTACAAAACAAAAAATTGAAAACCATCATCCCTCCCTCTTTTGAAATGACGCAAAACATTGAAAAACTAAATTACCTCGGCACAACTTCCGACTTCTCATTCAAAATTAACTTCAAACCCGCAACTTTGTTGATAAAATTCATATCAATAATTAGTTTCTTTATCAATATTTCGCTCGCATTCCACATCTCACAAAGTTTCAAACGATACAACTCGCGACCCGAACTGCTCGAGGCTCGAATCGACTTCAATAACGTTTAAAAATTCAAAACCACTCGTTCATTTTCGAATCTTTCCAAACCCTGGCTGAAATTACGACGTTGATAAGTTGACGCTATGATCGCGCGTAACAATGCATGCAAATAAGTTATTCTCGGGCTAAAGCGTCGGATCTGATTTTTAATAAAAATCCACGATGAAAGGAATCTCTCGGTACATCGGTATCGTATCTTTATTCGCGATTGTGGCGGTGGTCGGCCAAATGCGTCATGACGGTATCATCGTAATAAACTGTTCGGAATACCCGATGTACGCCAACATGACATATACGATACTAGGCGTCGAACATTTTAAAAAATCAGCCGTGCTGCCGAGATTTAACAAACTAACCGTCATCACGTATCCGCCGGTACTCGATAATTGCACGGTAAATATAACCTTCTATATGCAACCGAAAGGCAGAGGTGATTTTAAAGAACGAGGTCGCTCCACTGGTATTCCAGCCGATAGAGGAGAATGCTTCTACGTAAATTCTCCAATTATAGAAAATTCTTATAGACTTTGCGAGATCGAAAGAATTCTAATGGGTATTCGATCGTGTCCGGATAGATGGGTTTTGGACGATAACTTCCAACGTAAGACGTTACCATCGGCAGTGACCGAAAAAGTGGTGACAAGAGGACCTGGTAAGACGACCAAAGATGGAGGTCCGGCTGGTAAATCAGGACCTAAGGCAAATGAAAAACCGATGGCGGCGGGTAAAGCGGGTAAAGGTAAAAAAGGATGAGAGGGTGATGTGATAAGAGTATTTTATGGTATTGGTGTTATTTTTTCCGGGTATATATTTGTTTGTAATATGTTTAAAAATATATTTAAAAATGTTTATTTTAGTTTTCTGTTCTGTTTTGAAATCTTGAAAGTGTTGAGAAACGAATTTTAGCGATATGCAGGAAAATTGGCCAAATTTTCAACAATAGTTGAATTGGAAAAATTATTTAGAAATCGATTTTCTAAGGAGTAGTCTAGTAATCGAATAACCGATATCGATGATATCAAATTTAAGGTAGGTGAATTTCGTTCTTTTCAAAAATTTTATTTGAAAATGGCGATGAATAATATTAGATTATAATCAAAAAGGGAATGTACAATTGATGACTATATAAGCCAGGCTCAAAAATTCAAAATCGTGAAATTCATCACCACTGTCAACTGTCATTATATTTTTTCAATGTTTCATGATTTTACAGTTTTTATGCCCAAATGAATTGCAATCAGATTAATTTTTTCATTAATAATCTTGGATTAACTCAATTTTTCTCCAGAATTTTCCACGTATACGACCAGATTCATGAAAAAAGGCCTCAAAATCGGAATCAGGGCCCTCAAAAACATTGAAATCGATACCCCACACGACACGTGCGAATAAGATTGCATATTTGGAAATTTGCAGGCGAATTAGAAATCATAAAAACACAATACAGTTTCTCGAAAATCCGTTTAAAAATATTTTTCAATTCAAATCTCAGTTTGCAAACGCATCAAGTTATCCAATACTTATTATGTACGTTAAAAACAAATCATTTTCAATCAATTTCAACATCTCAACAGATCAGAAAGAGGGGGGGGTCATCAAAGTTATAAGTATAAAGATGAAACTTTTAGATTTGCAACATTTGCCTGATGAAATCGACAAAATTATGTCACTGTGGAAATCAGTGAAAAATTCACTGATTCGATCGGTGAATATTTATTTTTGAATCACTAATTTTTGCTTAACAAATGAAATAAATCAGTAAAAATTTCAATTAATTTATTGAATCAGTATAATTAATTACTGATTCAATTGTAAAAATAACCGATTCGTCGAGTGAATTAAAATTTTCATTGATTCATTTTAGTAGCTAAGCAAAAATTACAGATTCAAAAATGGAAATTTACAAATTGAGTTGGTAATTTTTCACTGATTGGCAGTCAAATTTCACTGATTAACAGTGGAATTAGGGAAATGATTCTGTCTCTTTCCATCAGTCAATCTTCAGATTTTGACTGATTCAATGTTAAGAGAGTTCGGAGTTTTCTGAGTCGGAATAGTTTTTTTTTTTTTTTTTTTTTTTGAAACAAATCAAATTTCAAATTGAGTTTAAAGAAAAAACGAGAAAGAATTAATAAAAAAAATATTTCAAACAGACTTTTGAGGAATAAATTCACACTAACTCCTGTAGAATTGTGTCAGTTTTTTTTTTGAAAAAAAATTCCCCGAAAATGAACTTGGGTAATTAAAAAACATCAAAAAACATGGATTTTGATACATCGATCGATAACTATGAGAAATTTTCAAATTTAGCCCTCCCCCATCCAATGAAGCTCATTTTGTTTTTTGGGGGGAAGGAAGGGAGGGAGAGGAGAAACGATCTCAAGAATAAACTCGAGAACAATAAATAACGATTTCGATACCATAATTCCGTTGATATCCCAAATTTTTTCACTTTGACCCCCCCCCCTCACTCCTCTGGAATTCATATTGAAATCAAAAAACAAAAGGTCTGGGCTGTTTTCATGATTTTTTACGATTTCTCCGATTTTTTTTGATATCTAAAAAATTCCAAGCTAAAAAAGCCGACCAAAAAAAATTGAAAAATGTAAAAAAAATTTATTAAAATTTCATGCATTTTGAAACGATTTAACAAAATTTCGTGCTCTCTCAATTTGAATTAGTCAAAATTTACAGTTTAAACCTACAAAATTGAGTCACTGTAGGAATCAGTAAAAAAAAATTACTGATTCAATCAATCAATTGATTTTTACAGAATCAATCAGTCAATTAATTTTTACTGATTCAATAATCAAAATTCAATATTTAAATCAGTAATTTTCCACTGATTGGCAGTAAAATATCACTGATTAACATCAGAATCAGTAGAATTTGACTGGTCATCAGTGATTTAATTTTCTCTATTTAATCAGCCGATTTTGGCATTTTTGACTGATTCAAATTTTGAGAGTGTTTTTAAGTGTGGGTGCTCTCTATTCTGAATTTTTAGTCAAAATGACCCCAGAAATTAATTCAAGTCTTATAATTATTATCTGGAATCTAATTTTTGATTTTATATTTGTAATGTGAATGTGTATATTTTTATAAATTTTGAATAACTTTTTTTCGGGTTTGATTCACAATTAAATTTGCAGAAAAAATTGAAAAAGAGCTAATTCTAATCAAAAAATTAAAAAGAATCAAAGTAAGTGCGACTTTGAAGTTGAAGTATCACCACAAATAGCCAATCCTGCATATTTATTTGACCAGATACTAGAAAAATACCATGAAAATCGGATTCAGCATCTTCAAAAACATTGAAATCGATACTTCACACCACGAATTCGAATAAGATTGCATATTTCTGGATTTACAAGGGCATTAGAAATCAAAACAGCACACAACTATTTTTTCTTTCAAAATTTGTATAAAAATATTTTTTAGTGTACCTACACCTTGATATACAAACTGATTTCGTTTTTTGAAATTATTTTTTTTCTCTTCACCAACTTTTCGTAGCAACCATTCATTAAAAACAGAAGTTCATGCCACTGATGAGCTGAGTTTAAGACTTCTATTTTCTAGAGAAACCAACCACCAAATTTCAAAATTTTTCAACTAAAAAAAAACCTTGGTAGGTACAGATTGCTAGATAAATTGAAAATGAAAGTTTGAAGAAATCGCAACCGTGTTATTTTCCAATTTGTATACAATTCAAATTCTTTCCATAACATAGTCAGCTTTTCCTCCCCCCTCCCCAAAAAAACACTCGATCAATATTGTTACACCAATTTAATCTTAACGAAGCACGGAAGATCTCGTTCCTCGTATCAAACGTGATTATAACCTGATTTTATCGCGTCGATTTTCATAAAAAAAAAAATCTCCCCAATATTTCATACTCCCGAGATAAGTTTTCAAAAGTAAATTCGTGGAAAATAAAAAAGTGTGCAAATGAACCTCGCAATATATTTTGTTTATTTTCCATCGATACTTACAGTTGTGCTCTCAAAAACTACAGCAGACGTTACAGAATGCCCAACGACTTGCCGAGGAGTCCCTTTTTTACCCATATGTGCCACCAGATTGGATCGAAGGGAAAAGCCGACGACTTTTGGAAGCATGTGCTCGTTGAAGAAATTCAATTGCGATCATAAGGTGAATTACGAGAAGATCAGCGATGGAATTTGTCCAGGGGCGTTTGGGGTAAATTTCGATAACTGGCGGGATCCAAAAGGGAACATGTAGCCAGTTCTTCATCTGGGAGGAAAAATTGTTTTAATCGTGTATTTAATTTATGAGAATTTTTTTTTGAGATGTAAGTACATATAAGCGATAAACAGTCAATTTTTTAGAATTTTCATTTTCTAATGAAGTTTTACCATTTTTTATAAGCTGATGGGTGTGAAATGTGACCGATTTTTCGGAATATTTTCAAAGCTTGAACACTCCATACGTAGATAAAGGAAAATCTTTCGACTACGTACAATCGATATCGAAATTAAAATCAGATCAATTCGCTTCCTGGTCTCTCACCAAAAAGCCATAAAAATTATAATTTATTTTTATATCATCGAGGAGATAAAACAATTTGAGTTCAAAAACAAAAACTTCAAATTTTGGGAAACAAATTGCAAAAAAAATTATTATGGATAATGCTTTGCTACGACCTTTGAAACACTTCGATAAAAAGTTTAAAACGAGGCAAAATAATGAATAAATTTTGAGATATAATTTGACATTTTGCGAACGATTTTATACAGCAACTTTTAAAATTATCAGCGAATTAGATTAAGAGAAAATGAAAATCCACATCGATAATGGAATAAAAGATACGACCAATCTCGTTCTTTTCAAAACATCTTAAATCCGGTTGCTGAGCTACCACTGAAAAGTCATAAAAAATATGTTATCATTTGGATTCATACCATTCGCGAAGTTGAGCTCTCCAGATTAATTTGATTTCGTAATGAGAGGAAAATTTTCGTAAATGAAATCTTTGATTTGCTGGGTATGTGCATTTTTGATATTTCCACTCGTTTTTGGACTGTTCAACCCTTGGTATACAACGGATGATCCGATTTTGGAGAGACTTTGCCCGTTAACTTGCGTGAACGTACCTCATGCTCCAGTATGTGCAGTTCGAAATAGAAATTTGAGAACTGCGACAACTTTTTTAAACGAGTGCCAATTAAATAAATTTAACTGCGAGCATGTATTTCAATACAGAAAAGTTTTGAATTCAAGGTGTCCTCCCGTATTGCATAGGATGACTACTCCGAAGAAATCATAGAAAAAGGCAAAAAACGAAATGAAATTTTTCCTTGGTGTGTGTATTCTACGCAGGAGGTGAAATCAAATACGAGATGGAATTTGGAAAATTCACGGTTTAGATGAATATCTAATTTTAAAAATGTACTGCGCAGAAGATTCATGTTGATAATAAGTGGATTATTAAATTTATTATAATCGAAGTAAGATATGTGTTATGTAATATAATAATATTGGAATAATTTATGGAATTTATTGACCCGTGTTATTAATCAACAGCTCATTTATAGGAGTTTAAATTTGGAAGTACATATGAGGCATATTTTAATTTTTATTTTTTTTACTGGAATGAACAAGAAAAAATTATTGTGAATTTTTTTTACAGTATACGAGAATGTTTTAAGCTCCTGAATTCATTTTTGGGTTAATTTCGACCTCAAACCCAAAATTTAATCCAAAAAATGCAAAGAGAATAAAAATTGAAAAAAAAAAATCAGTTTTACAAAGTGAGGTAGATATCTAAATCCATATTTTTAAACCCTCCTTTTCTCCCCTCCAAAAATCAGTTTTTCAAGTTATAGGTAGGAGCGATGGGACGGAAATTGAAAATTTCAAAATCTGATCAAAAGAGGCGTTAAAATCAATGTTTTTGACTCCATTTTACGTTTAGGGTAATTTTTGTATAAAATGTTGAAATCGACCCTCAAGGAAGAGTTGGGACTTGAAGAGAAAATTTTTTGCCGAAAACTTTTCAATTTTGAATTGTTTTCATCAAACCAGAGAGGCTTTTTTCGAGTCTTGAGGTCAAAATAACTTCAGAAATTGATTTTAAAACTGAAAGTCACAAAAAATGAATTTCGATATTTCATTCAACAAAACTGAAAAAAATTCAGTTTTCAATCAACCTCTTCAGCTCCTCCTTCCAGGGCTGAATTTTAGACTCTGAGGTCAAAATATCTTCAAAAATGAATCCAGAGTTTCGAAATCACCCTCGCATTTGTTTTTGACATACCAAATCAGAATTTAAATTTTACTTGCCCAGAACTCGAACAAGAATTTTTAAAACTTCTTTTGCAGAAAAAATACGATTCTCACCACTTTCTTGATATTTCCACTTTCAGAGGATCAAAAAATAATTCGATTGAAAACCCACCTATGAATATATTGATCACTCTTGCTGACTAATTTTGAATCATGGAACACGAATGTGGTGATATTAATTTTTGTGTCGCGTGATTTCCTTGCCCTTGATGGTCGATAAACATTGAAACGAAGAATATTTGAGGAGAAAATTACTACTTAGATGAAAAAGCAGTATTAAGCAGGTCAAACTACCAACCTTATTTATAATCATTTTATTCAAAGTTCCAATATTTATCGGAGAAAAATTATAAAATGAAAAAATTAAGATGGAATTCGTTTTAAAATACATCAATAAACGTTCTTTTGATGCTAATTTTCCTCAAATTAATTTTTTTCTGGAATTTTCACAGCCATAAAAAATTATTTAAGAAAATGAATTTTGAAAACTTGGTTAAATGGTCGCTAAAATAATACATAATGAGGTAATTTCCCCCTTCAGAATACGAATCCATCGTTAATTTTTCATTTTAGTAAAAATTATCTTTCTTAAAATTTGGTGAAAATTTAAATAAAATTTCTTGAGAGGTGCCATGAGCCAAAACTGAAAAATCGAAAAAAAATCAACTGGGTTCAAAACACATCCAAACACATGACATTATTTTAAAATTATTTTTTTCTCATAGTTTTTGAATTTACTTGTTTTTAAAATTTTGAAAAATTTTCATGAATTTTAACTCAATAAAAAATATGACTAATCTCGTTCTTTTAGAAATCTGATTAAATCAGTTCCTCACTTCTTATCAAAAATGTACATTTTATACCTACATAATTTATCCAAGCAAGTTTTTCAAAAAAGTTTGAGTACGTGAAGGAAAAATCGATTGAAATAAAATCTACAGTAGGTATTCCGAGTTTGTGTTTTTTACCTCTTCGCGATTCGTTTCGTAATTTTTCATCTAAAAGCCATCGAAAAAAATCCATTAATTCGTAAAATTCGAGTTCGTGAAATAAAAAAATTGAAAATGAAATCTACAGTATTCTGGGTTTGTGTTTTTTTGATTTTGACACCAGCGAATTGCTTTTACGAGACAAAATCATCCAATCCGACAACCAAAAGAGAGTGTCCAGTAAATTGCTTTACTGGAATAAATGCTCCATTATGTGCAGCTCGAAAGAATAGATTTTCAAAACCGGCAACTTTCAGAAACGAATGTGCGATGAAAAAATATAATTGCAAGTATGATCGATATTACGAGAAATTGTACGATGGACCGTGTGCAACCGCCTCGTACGAAAGACCTGGATGGCGTGGATAAATTACTATGAAATGAATTTTTCTTTTCGTATTTTTCGGAAAAAATTTTGGAAACCGATTCGAAATGTGCTACGTACTTTCTCAAGCAATAAAAAATGACACCAAAAATAGAAAAGGTATAAAATTGGCAAAAGTTGGCGTTTTGAATGAGTAATTTGTACAAAAAATCGATAAAATGAATATATTCGAATAGATTTTTCAATTCACTACACTAAAATTTTTTAATCGATTTTTTCTCGTTGGTTTTTCATTTTTGAAATTGTTTTTTATTCCATATTCTTACTAGGTACTTTCTTTCAATTCAAAAGATTTTAGAGTTGAAAAAAATGGAGAAAAATTCAGAATAAATTTTAGAAATATAGATTAAAAAAAAAATTGATACATGCAAATTGGCAAAGTTTTTAATTACGAGCCACTATTCGATTTTTTTTTAAAATCATGATGAAATAATTTTGTTCTCGATTTATATAGAGCAAAAAAATCGTATTATCATCTGAATATTTCGGAACTACAGCAATTCAAAATTAAATTTTTCTACAACTTCTCGAACACTTATATCACAGAAATTTCAAATTATCTGGTAGATTATTTTAAAATGCAAAACTTTTGAGGAATATGGTACAGAGAAAGCCAGGAAAAAAATAATTTTCCACTTAGAACTTTTTTTAATCGTCCAAAAGTATGATATGAGTATTTTCAAGATCTTCCTTAATCGAAATAGGTAATTTTCTTCAACGTAATTCTACCATAAAAGATACGACTAATCTCGTTCTTTTCAATTACCAACGAATTAAGTTCCTGACTACTCTTCAAAAAGCCATAAAAAATTTATATTTTTGTATCATTCGCGAGCTCAATTTTTTCAATAAATTTTTTCAATAATGAAATCCACGATATACTGGTTTTGTGTTTTTTTTCTCTTCCCACCTGCGTTTTCATGGTGGACATGGAGAACACCAACAACATTTGATCCGATCGAAGAAAGTAAAAAAGAATGCCCTCGTTCTTGCTTCAAGATCCCTTATGCCCCAGTCTGCGCAATTCGAAAGAGTCGACCATCACAAACACCAACAACTTTTGGAAGCGAATGTTCGATGAAGAAATTCAATTGTGATAATGATAAAGACTACGAAAAAGTTCACGATGGAGGGTGCACTACCGATGGGTATCAGCTAACTACGAGGGACGAATAAAACAAGGTAACGAAACGGATTTTTTTTTGAGAATTTGTATTCTATTGGACTTCGCGGGACGAAATGTGCTTTGAAATTTCTCAAATCAGCAGGAATTATAATGGATCGATGGGAACGTTCGTATTTTAGATGAGTAATAATTTACATGCAAAATTATCAAAATTTTCAAGATCAGTTGGATATACCTATAGATAAGTATGGATTTTTGAATATTTTGTACCTAGTCAAAGTGAGATAAATCTGTATTTATAAAATATATCTAATCATAGCGAAGTGATTAATTTATGGAATTTGTTTCCTTGTTTTATTTATCAACAATTTCTATGGGAGTTTAGATTTGTACGTGTGAGAATTATTAGATGTTATTAAAATTCCTATCGATAATAACTGATAAAATACATGGTCAATATCGTTCTTTTTATAATCAAATTTTCAAAAAAATATTAACGTCTTGTATCAAAGTGCTTGATCATAAAGCCATTGAAAAGTTCTACATAGATAAACTTTTATTTTGAGTTTTCGACCGTAATCCGGATTCGTGGGGAAAAAAATTGCAAAATTGAATGGTACATTTGATCAGGTTTGTGTTATTTTGATATTAAAAATCGTCACTGAAAAATCAAGAAAAATATCCAAGAAGCTGTGAAAAAATTTCTTCGATTTTTTTGTTGTGCTAAGTCAAAAGACACTGCTGGACTAAAAGTTAGTTTCTGAAGTGAATTTGCATTAATTAAGATGATAAAATTATGATAAGAATAAAAATTTTGAAAAAAAACAGCAATGGAAAATGTACAAGCTCGGTGAAGTACGTACAAAATCATCAAAGATCCCTCACTTTCATTTGTACAAGAAAATTTTCCATATTCACGCATAGAATGAGTGAAAAATTCGATAAAAATCAACCTCAGCCCCTTCGAAACATTGCAATTGATACTCAATACAATGTATGCGAATAAAGTTACATTGCAGGGTGTTTTGAAACTTGAGTCAATTATTTAAACGTCTCAAAATTGAGCCAACAATTTTTTAATTCCGGAAATTTTTGATGATTTTTTTTTCAATTTTCATCTGGAATCGAAAAAAGCTTTTGACAGGATTTTGAGATGTTTGAGTGATTACCTAAGTTTGAAATACGAAAATAAAAATGAAAAAAAAAAGATATTCGCAATCTGCAACTTTCTAATTCCTTCTTAGAAGGAAAAAAGTGGTATTAAATTTCATGTTCAAAGGGCCAGGAAGGGACAAAAAAATTGTAAGAGACGATAAAATGTCCAACAAAATTTTATAAGGAAAAAACAAAAAACAAGACTATTTTAGCAGGACATTTTCCATTTTTTTTTTCAATGAAGGGGACTTTCCTTTTTATGGATACACCACAATTTTTTCACCAGGTGAAAAAATCAATTGAAAAATTTTAAAATAAAACACTTAATTCCAAAATTCTAGAAAAAGAAGAGAATAAATTTAAATTTCAGAACAAATTTTGATTGATAAAAAGAATAAGAATGCATGACATTTTCATATTATTGACCAAAAAAAAAAAAAGAGGACAAAAGCATCTTAAGCAAGCTGATTTTTGGGAGGAGGGGGTTCTAGTTCCAATTTACTGCCCAATCAATTTTCAATTCTCTTCAAAATTCTCGACCAGTATTTCTCATCCATCAAGCACGTTCTCTCATTAGCTCCTGAATAATTTTTCTGCAAATGGAATTTTGACAATCTACATAAGTTAAGATTTATTCCAAGTTCAATTTTTTTCAGCCCTCTTCAAAATTTTTAAATAATTGAAAAAATTTGGAGGAAAAAAATTAAGGAAAAATTTCAAGATTAGAAACAATTTTACAGTTTGAGAAAATTTTAATAAACAATATAAAATTAAAAGAATCAAAGTTGAAGAAATTCTGTACAAATTTTAATTAAAAAAAATCACTGATGGAAAAATATTCCAAAATTGGACGCAGCATTTAAAAAAATTAAAATTGAACAAAATTTGAAAAAATTCAGACGGGTTAAAAAAAATTGAATCTGAAATAAATTCACACTAGGATTGTTGAAATTTCATTTGCGATAAAATTATTCAGGATCCAGAGCTCTTCCTGAACCATAATAAAAAAATTTTACAGCATCTTCCTTCATCAGCAAGCCATCCAAAAACCTCGAAATCCCTACAGACAAAAAATAACGAATACAGTTCGAATACCCGAAGAATACAAATCTTTCCAAAAATGAAACCTACACTGAACTTGAGCCATGCTATTTTTATAATGCTCGCAATTGTATTTTCAACGGATGCGCAAACATTTTCTACACCACCTCTCGCAAATCCAACAGATTGTCCAATAGAATGCGGCCCACAACATTGGGATCCCATATGCGCCACGATTCCTGGATTCCAAGACATCGAAAGAACTTTTGGAAGCGAATGTATAATGAAGAAGTATAATTGTGATACGAGAAGTAATTTTCAGAAAGATTACGATGGACCGTGTACCGGAAGGAAAGAAGGGGTGACATTTGGAATGACTTATAAGGATTGGCTGGGCAAAGATGATATAGATGCTCCGTAGAGAAATACTTTCGTTGAAATATTGTAAATAATCGATTTTTTGTCTCTAGTTTCATATTTTTTTGTACTTATATGTAGTTTTTAGTTTTCTGATAAAATGTATTTACAATGTAATCAAGAGTAATCGTATACTTTTTCGAATGAAAAATGGATTTAAAAAATATTTGAGCATCAGATATCTGAAAAATATTATCAAAATCGAGTTCAGTTTCAGCAGGAATACTGAAGTGGACACCCAACATGACCATATGTCAGCAAAGTTGCACAATTCATTTTTGAGGGGGAGGACAGCCCTGTTTTTTTTTCAAATTATTCACAAAGGACCAGTTTATGCAGTCATCAATATTTTTTGAGCAAATTGGCAAAAAAAAAAATTTTTAAAACACTTCAAAAATGCCTTGATTTAGGAGTAGCATTTTAAAAATATTCCAGCAGAATCTTTCAATTAAAGTTTTCTTCGAATAAAAATAGGAGGAAAAGGAAGAGGAATTTCTAAACTCACACTACCTATCCACAAAATTTTTAAACTCATAGATATCATTTAATCATTAGGAAAATCGATTACGATCAGACGAAATACACAGTTAATCTCGCTCTTTTCGAAATTTAATGAAAGAATAAACGCTCGTTTCATAGAATATAATCAATTATGTATTCTTAAGATGAATTTTCAAACACATTTAAAGTTCGCGAAAAAAATTCTTCGGAAATGAATCCCACGTTACATTTTGTTTGTTTTCTATCGACATTTACAATCGTATTTTCAATACAAACAGAAGTTGGGGAAAACGAACCAATGCCAAGGCCAATTGTATCACCCTCACCAGCCCCAGTGAGTAAAAAAGACTGCCCAACATGTGAAGGGACCTATTGGGATCCAATATGTGCCAGACCAGATGGATACAGAGATCCGGAGCGAAGCTTCAAAAACGAATGTTTGTTAAATAAGTATAATTGTGAAAAAAACACGAATTTTGAGAAAATCAGCGATGGAGTATGTCGGAATTATCCGCTTTGGGAGCAATATAGAGACGGGACTACAACTACAAAAAATAAATGGGTATCGATGGCTGGGAATGTATACGAGAATATTCGTTCATTATTTGTTAAAAAGAAACGTTGGTATTAAACCAAATAAATTACGAAAAATCAAAACGTCTAAACTGAAGCGCTCTAGCTGATTCAGTTTTTGTCTTATTCTCACAATTCGGACGTGAAACGATTTTCGGATAATATTTTTTAATCCCGAGTTAACGAAAAGTGAACATATTTTACAATTTTAAACAGTTTTCTATACATTATAATTACTTGGATGGGAGACTTTTCGAAAAAATTTCAGTTCCCTAAAACGTTTCGGAGAGGAACCATTTCTGGAAAAAGGCAGATTTCGATTTTCAAATTCTCAAACTAGGAATTATTTTCGAAACCCTTAGTGCTAAAAGGATGCAATTTGTGATGCCGAATCTTACTCATTTCTTTTCTTGGGGTCAAGTAACCCTCTTTCAGGTCACTTAGGTTCGAGAAGCGATGTCTCCTCAACATCCTGAAACAGATTTGTCTGAACAATGCAAAAGAGATACTGATAATCTTTAAGAAGGAAATTCTTTTAGATCACAAATTCAAGATTGTCTAATTTTTCAATTTTTAAAAAAAGTCTAAAATTGAGAATAATTTTTGAAAAATATTTTGAAATTAGTTGCTAGGAAAAGAGAGTTGAAAATTTTCATTGAATTTTTCAAAGAAAAACAGACCCAAAAAATTTTATATTGAAGCCACACTTGTGCTGCTTCAGATTCGGCATTTTAAATTGCATTGTTTCAGCGCCAGAATTTCAAAAATAAGAGGACAAAAAAAATGTCAATTTCAAGGCCAATGATTCAGGGTTGAGTAGAATAGAAAATCAAATTACAACTTTTTTGGAGGGAGTGACCAAGATTTCCAGTATCTGTCACAAAAATCGAATTCATTTCAAAAATGATCTCTTTTCAAAGTCCAACAGATCCGTTCTCTTTTGAATTGGAACTGGAAAGTTGAATAATTTTTTGGAAAGTCTCCCTGTCCAAATGATTGACCACGCCAATTTTCGTCAAATTCTAGTTAGTGTTTTTATTTCGATTTCTCACTCTCCTCCTTCCTACTCCTAAAAGGAAAAACATAACAAATGAAATAAATTTTTACCTGAAATCAACTGGTTCTTTTTCTTATTCGAGCAGGTATCCTTTTTTTTAGTCATTGCGACCTTACACCGTTATAAATTCGTCTGTAAGATAAGAAATTAGAGCATAAATGAACAAAATAGGTACATGTACTAAATTTTTGATAGGTACCATTCGTATAAATATTTATATAAAGCTAAAGGTAATGTTAATACTTAACGAATTCCCGATAACCTTACAATAGGTCAAAGAAGAACCAAACAAAATTCTCTAAAAATACCTCAAATCGAATCAGTTGTTCGACACATCAGGTTTATTATAATTTTAAAAATGAAATATTTTTTGTTCAACACGAGTTTAATTTTTTTTTTCGTCTTCGTGTTCGCCCAAAACGAGAACAAAAACTTAGAAGTGGCTGAAAATGACACCGTGCCTCCCAAAAGTGACGTCAAAACTGACTCAGAACTGAACTCAACGGCCGAAGTAAACATCGACAACAGCGTTAAATTAACAGTTAAAAATTGGTATGAAAAATCTAATATTTTAGTCAACGTGAGGTTCGAATTTGCTAACACAACTGAGCCAAAAATTGAAGCCGATGTATTACTCAGCGGAGAAGAAGCTTTATTTACTATTCCAACAGCTACCATTGGCTGGGAGGTGAAAATTTGGACCATGGAGCACGACAGTCGAAAATTAATTTTACATAATATACACATATCCAGAAGTACGCTTGAAAATGATGTTTGCTTCGAAATTTGTAATTCTGATACGAAGAATGATGGGCCCAAAGTTGAAAGATGTTCAGAAAATGCCTGCGTTAGTAACGAATGAATTAATTGTGATTTTTTTCGTTAAGATGTGTTTGTTTTATTGAAATGTTTTTATACTTCTTTTGAAATAAACCTTATTTTTCTGCAAGAAAAAAAATACTGATTAAATGATTCGAAAACGTAAGAAAAAAACACTTACTTTCAACGTAATGATAAGATTACAAACGTCATGTGTGTTAAACAGTGCAATCCAAACAACAGTTTCTGTAAAAAAACAGGAAAAACATAAAGTTTGAGAAAAATTACGTTGGAACCAGCATCCTTCTTGACTAGTTTCAAAATTAAAATGGAAACACACTGCGAAAATAATAGAGAAGATTGAAAAAAAGTACCCTGGATCTTGAAAAAAAAAATAGATTTGGCAAAAATTGAAAAATGTTCAAAAAAATTTGTGATCTGCAATTTTTCAATTTCCTATGTAGAGGGCAAAAAGTGGTATCTAATTTCAAAATCAATCGTTCAGCGAGATATAGGAACTGGAATCATACCTTTTTAGGAAGAAGGGCCGAAATTCACAGTAAATATTTCTCAAAAATGACAGAACACCTAATTTTTTCGAAAATTACTTCACTTTAATTTAAGATACTCGAACCATGCAGAAAATCTCAAGGGCTTAAATTTTTTGGTTTGTCTGGTTTCAATTTATAAATATGCGAACCCACATTTTGATCAAAATCCAGGATATCATTTTTTTTTTCGATCCACCCTGGAATGCATTCATTGATGTGTGATGTGTGCATCATTTTCTATCGTCAAAAAAATAGGAGCAAACTTTACCTACTAAAAATCAATTGGTTCCTTTTGAGGTTGTGATTATGTTTTTCTCCAATCATAACGACTTTGCACCTTGATAAATTCGTCTGAAAGATAACAAATAATTGCAACATAACATAAATTAACAAACATTATAAACATGATAGAATTATTTATCATATAATTAAAGATGCTTCATTTACTTTAAAACGACTAATACATATAAGTATCATTTTTTAATAACCTTACGAAGGTGATAGAAAATTCAACCAATATTTTTTGACCATGTCTCAAATGAAACCAGTTTTTTGATACATCAAGTTCGATACGATTTTAAAAATGAGTTCAATTTGGTTTGGTATTGGTTTAATATTTCTCTCAGCTTTTGTGATTGCTCAAGATGAAACCACAAACCAAGGAGTGCCCGCAGAACCTAATGTAACTCCAAAAGAACCTATCGAAGGCATCAAACCAATCGTACCAGAAATCATCGACAACACTACAGCCATAAATGTGACTGACGAACACATCATTGCGACAGAGCAACCGGTCATCGATGTTACTACAATCGTCAACACAACCGTAGAAAATATTTCGAATACATCAGAAAATACAACCATCGAAGTTGATGTTCCAACCAAAAACCCGATCACTAAAAGCACAAATGCATCAATTATTTCACCGGCAATCGAACCGAGCATCGATGACATCGTAGAATATAAAGTAAAAAATTTTTATGGAAAATATCCTGTTTACTTTTCCATAAGTTATAAATTTGCTGGAAACAAAACCGAGTTTCAATCCGATATTATACCACAAGGAACGGAAAGAACGATTCATGTTCCAGTAACTGCTCTTGACAGTTGGATGACAATATGGTTCATAAAAGATACCATCAAACAAGCAGCTTATGGTAATTTTGTACAAGTACAGCAACCTCGGGAAAATCTTTGTTTCGAAGTTTGTAATTTTGATATCAAGCTTCTTGGTGTGCCTAAGGTAGGGAAATGTGAGGAGAAAGCGTGTGTTAATAGTAACGAATAAATTTAATTTCATGGTGTAATTCCTAAAATTATACGTATTTGATTGAAATTTGTAATTTTTTTGAACAACTTTGAACTGGAATTTTTCGACTGGAAACAGACGATTCAAAATTTTTAAATGAACAAATTATAACTGCAGAACTTACAAAAAAGTGTTTCCAATGTTTACGCATAATTTCATCTTGCCAAGTTACAGGTATTCTTCTCGACACACGTAATTATTGTATCATGGAATTAATATGTATTTTATGTTGACCATCGAATCTTCCAACACTTCTGATTTCAAATTCACTCGCACTAAACATAATATTTGACAAAATCGTACTAAATTAGTATAATTATAGTTGTTAATGCAGTGAAATAGAGTTACAGATGGAAATACCAACTCAACGTGCATGGATAGAATAGCTTTCTTCAGAGCGAATGCACACAGGTATCATCGGTAAAATGAAGAATGCAAATCGTCGCATCGTCTGGTAGAAGACAGATTACAAGAAGGATCAGTGCAGCTTCCCTTCATCCATAATTTTCTTCTTTCTTTTCTTCTCGAGAACTGTAAAATTAGCTTTATGAATAGAAGACACTTTTTATAAGCACGAATGCAATGTTCATACTCACCGGAAGTATGATACTGATGGACCATGATTCCCAGTCAACGTAGAATCTTTGATCCATTTCTTCTTGAGATCACTAGATATTTAGCAGTGAGAATAGTCAATTAATGAACTAAAAACTGAAATTATTAACAAAGTATGAGCAAAAATGAAAAAAGCCGGGAACATGTTCCCAAAACTGATAAGCTGTGTGTGTAATACCAACAGGCAGAATCTAAATAAAACACTTACAAAGAGCTCAAGAAAGCTTCGGAAATAATTTTTAACGTTCTACACAATCACGTTATCCTAATAATTTAATAAATATCTCACATACCTCATTAAATTTTGATTCAATGCAACAATTTTGGCGTTCATATTTTCCAAATTTTCAAAATCTAACATTTCTGTACGTATTGCGCTTGCGCAAACAGACAGTGACGTCATTTTTCTGTCTTATCATTATTAAAAAATTTTTCAAAATCAAAACAATCGAAACACAAAAGTTAGGGAATTTGAACTTTTCAACTACTAAAACCATCTAAATATGCGATGAAAATTACCTATATTTCCGATGGCTTCACCAAGATCTCCTAAACCGTCACCAAAATCGCCAAAACCAGACAGAAGGTAGTATGTTTGGCTTATATTACATCATTCATATTCAAGTCTAGCATTTCGAATCATCCTAGGAGAGCACTTCTAGCTGCTAAAAAGAAGAAAGAATGTAATGCCAGAGCGCAGAAAATAGTAGAAGAATTCATCGATGGAACTACCGACGAGACTTACTTTCTGACACAGGTATTCACCAAATTCTTCGTTACTCATCTCCATTCATATTACGTTTGTATTCACGTTTGTTATTACACAGCTACGATGGATAAACCAAACTCATTACCAAGATATTATCGAAGAACGATCCATAATCAAATTGTGCGGATACCCACTGTGTAGTCAGAGTTTGGGCACGATTCCTAAACAAAAATACCATATATCGACTACCGAAAATAAAGTTTACGATATTACGGAAAGAAAGGTTACACTAGTTTGATTATTTCCTCTTCTACTCGCTTTCTTCAACATCTTGACCTTTTATGTTGATTTTACAGCACTTCTGTAGTAACCAATGCTATAAAGCGAGTGCTTTCTTGAAGAATCAACTATCCACTAGTCCAATATGGCTTCGAGAAAAAGAACCTGTACCAAAGTTTACATTATTTCATAGTTCTACGTAAGTATTCGTAAAAATTGTAACAATCTATTTGTCAAAGTACCATTCGTCATTTTACTTTTTTACAGGATATTTTCCATCGAAGATATAAATTTTGGAATAGAAACCATTAGGATTTCCGATGATCAGGATACGAATGACTCAAATCCACCTCCAGAACATTCGATTCCTTGCTCAGATAATAATTCTGTCCGAGTGGACGTTCAAGATTCATCATCGCAAGAAATTTCACATCAAAACTGTTCTTAGAGATAACGAGGAACAATTTTTAATCCTACGTGTGATTCGTTTTGCTATTTGATGATTGTGGTTTAGACAATTCGTTTTGTTTATTTTTACAAACGTGTGGAATAATTCAACGTACAAGAGAAATAAAGAGAATAAACGATAAGAAACTTTTGTATATATTTCGTGATAAATAAAATGTTAAAAATAACGATATACGTTTATTTAAAAACCTTCCATGACACTTCGTATGTAAAATTGTTACTAAATTACAGTCACTGCGAGTACTTCGCTGAACAACTGTTTACGCGAAGGAGGAAAAAACATACCACAAACAAGACAAAAAACAATGCAAACAAATCCACAGAATGAAGAATTCAACGAAGGTGATTCGGAAACTGGTGTAAATAACGCTAATGAAAATGGTTAAAACGATAATGGTGTTTGGCAAATTACTTGACACCTTCGAAAAAAAAAAAAAAAAAAAATAGCACGGCTATAACACGATTTCGAGAACGATATACCAAAATAGAGAGAACGAGTAAGAAAAAAAATTAGAATAAATGTACAAAAAAAAAAAAACTAAAAAAAATCAATGAAAAAAAAAATAAGGAAAAACACAAGTTCCAACATTTCAATGTTTCCTGTCTGGTAACTATATTTAACCAGGAGTCAGTCTATTAACGTATCAGAAATAGCGAACATCAGCACAAGCAGCTTCTGTCTAAAATATTTCACATTCCTGTTCAAAAACAACAAAACAAAACAACGTAACAGAAACATTCGAAAATATGCTGTATTCGAACCAAATAATCAATACTCACACAAAAGAACAAAAAAATACTCATGTACGAATACATCATTCCTATTTTGGAGGTGGATCCGAATCAAGCGCAGCATATGAAATCGGACGTAATTGCCCACTTTCGGCGCATTCTGTACGGCCCTTTTTCTTGGTAATCGATCTAAATACATCAGTTCCATTATCCCCATCGACGGACGCATCTCGAGGTACAAACGTCGCCGATGACTGGCTCAATTCGACCTGGTTAGTCCTTAAAGGAGATTCCCTCTCTTTGCCTTGATCATTAATCGGACTCGTTCGGACTCGATTCGCTTCCGAGCCGGGCATGGTAACGTTTGTGTTGTCCCAAACAGCTTTTAATTGTTGTTGAGCGGAGTGAGCGATATTTTTAGGTGATTTAGGAACGCCTGCTGTGAAATAAAATTTGATTAATATGTATACTCGTTCGGACTCGATTCGCTTCCGAGGCGATTTCGATGGTTAGCATACGCATCGAACGTCAATTCGAGTTTATCTACCTTGAGAAGATTTCGATCCACTACTTGGTCCGCTGCCATCTTCAGCCAGAGGAATCATGCCTCGTCTCATAGTCATATCTTTTTGTGGCGCCATTTTAGGTTGCGTGGATTTCAACAACAATTTAAATCGATTCACCTGCATTTCCATTTCGTTCGATCGAATTTTTTCTTGATCGTATACTGCTTTCAGGTCTTCGTATTTCTTTTGCCAGTCCTGAAAACAAGCCGGAATCGTACTTGTGTTGTTAGGAATCGTACTTGTGTTGTTATAAATCATCAATTCAAAAACGAACTTCGGTTTTTATGTAAATATACCCAATATATTCAATAATTTTTGGAACGTGTACCAAAAATTATCAGTGTAGAAGAAAAAATCATGCAAAAAAAGAACGGCAAAAAAAAAGGTTACAATCTACGAATCTACTCACTTTGATAGTATTTTGCAACGAATCTCTGGTCGATTTCAACTCCTGATCTAATTTATCGATTGTATTTTCCTTATTTTCGATATTCTCTTGTAGGGAAATAAGTAACTTCTGAGTCGCGTCTAGCATGGTTTGTTGATCACTTATAGTTGTGGTCAATTCTGTCAAAAAAAAATCAATTCGTACCATTTCTGTTGAAAAAACAAGGCAGAGAAAAAAATTAATGCATGACGTACCATTTCTTTCATCGGAGTAAGAATCAATCAGAACTTGGTCATGATTTTTATCACTGATGGGAAAACAAGCACTTCGTAATTGATGACTATAAAAAGTGATCAATTCGCCAGCTTTTAGAATTTCCTTTTGTAATTCGCCTACAGTGTGTCGTAGATCTTTCGTCTCCAAAGCGTCTTTTTGGCAACTCCTCAGGTCATTCGTAATATCACCCAGCACGGCTTTAGTTTCGTTCAATTGCTGAATAGGAAAAAAATCACATTAGCACAATTTTGAATATTTTCTATCAAATTATCGTCACACAAATATCATTACTTTTAAATTTTGTTCATTCGAGTCTTTTTCCTCTTTCAGATGAGCTTCCGCTTTCTGACAACGACTGGTCATCGTTTCGTATGCTTTTTGTACGTTATGGTACTCATCACGCCAGAACACTGCATTTTTCTTTTCATGGTCAATTTGAGCTATCTTTTCTTGCACTATTTTCAATACTGTTTCATTACTATTTCCAATTTCATTTTGTAAAGCTTTAACTTGAGATACCTACGAGACAACAAAAAAATTGAAATGAGCTTGAATTTAGAATTTGATGTTGACAAAATCAGCGTCTTACCAACGCGTTATTATGTTCTTCGAGAGTTTTGTTACGTCTCGATCGGTGAAACAGACGTCGATTTCGATTAGCATGCTCTTCACGTTTATATTCTTCGAGTTGCAGTTGCACCGTCATCAATCTTAACTGATCCAATAAATACTTATTCTCTAACCCTGAATAAACAATCAGATGATCAAAACAAAAACTCAATTTTCTATCTAATTATCACCCTATAGAAATACTTTACCTAACGACGGAGTCCTAGCATTATTCCGTGCTTTTTGATCGTCGAAACACTGGCTCGCAGCATCAATATACTTCTGGAGCAATTTACTCGGCGAATTCGCTTTTTCGTACACCGACGCAGATCTTTCTTCAATCGAGTTCACACTTGCGGTAGGCGATTCTTGTTCGTCCAGCTGAGACCGACACAGCGGTGGAAACATGTCTAAGAATAGATGTTCATACGGGAATTGTTCCTGCGATGTTAAGTCTTCGGTTTGCGTTTCGATGGTAACTTTCGTAGGAGTGGATTTTTTCAGCTTACGACGCGTCAATAGCCCCTGGAAAAAATATTCGTTATAGTAATTCGAATGGGACTAAATTAGCTTTCGTTCTCAACGTCATTTACTTTATCGTGATCATAAAATTCATCGTTTTCGTCTCGTTCTTCTAGGACAGGGCTATCGGATGATAAAGTCGTTGAATTCGGACTGCTTTTTTTCATTTCTGGACAACTATTTGTTCTGCGTACTTTGGAATTTTTAAAATAATTTGTAATATCTTGAGGACTATTGTTTGGACTGAAACGTTCTGCAAAAGAATAAATAATGAAATAAGAACAAATAAGAAAATTTTAATGATCGTTTCAAGATTCGCCGCTGTAATTTTTACACAGCTGGTATTTTTTCATATCGATAAAACAGACTACACTAGTACGAAATAATTTTGCGAAATGAGATCTGAATACGAACCTGAATCAGAATTACACTGACTATAGTGTCGAATCCGAATATGTTTCATGTGCATAGCGAAATTACTCAATGATTTACTATCAGGCATATGCAAGCCACCGGAAGAACAAGGAGATCCGGATTTTTCCAAGTCGCATACATTGAAATCATCAACGGAGTCCGTAGCGACGTCACATTCACCGACACCAGCGGTGCCATTCTCTTTTCTATCACTAACACGGCTCTGAGACGAGGACGTGTTGGCCGATGAGATCACAGATTGCGAACGGTCTTTACTAGTGAGATCATTTGGAATTCGGATAGTGCTACTAACTATTGTTTTCATCTCGACAGCGTAACATTCCTCGTTGACCTGAAAACGATACGAAAAGTAAGGCATAAGATTTCAATCTTATTGATGAATTTGAGTACGTATAATTGCAACACTGACCTTATTACGTTCGGCCAACAAGGTATCGATTTTACGATTTGGTGCTTGACTTGGGGCGTATAATAATATTTCCGGAGCCGAATACCGCATCGGCGATGAATCTTTTTTGTTCGGAGATTTAGGAAAAGATCGATCATTAGTAGGAACTGTAGCACCTGGCTGGATATTGCCTTTGAGCAAAAACGGACGAGCTGAGCTGATTAGAGCTGAAGTCGTCGTTGTCGGACGATCCTAACACATAAAAGCAAAAAAATACATGGAAATATCCATTCAAAAAATTTTCGTGGATTCAAATAACCAATAAAGAACATGACACATATTCAAAATAAAATTAATTTCATCATAAATGTCGTAAGTTGGAAATCTATTCTTGAATTAATTCAAAAAGAAATCATACTGAATGAATATAAAATTACCGGAACTGGTGTAGTTTCCGGCGTTGCTTCCACAGCTGCTTCTGGAGGTGACGAACCTTCATGTTCCGAATAAGGCGAGCTCACTTCATAACCCTGCAATAAGTTCGTAAAAGTTGATATACAAAACCATCTACACTTTTTTACACGACGTTATCAAACAACATACTCGAGTTATCGGAGTTAATGGTATAGGAACTGAACTATTTTCGACAGATCCATTTTTTAGAAACCTCGCACTTGGACTGAACAACTTTGGATCATCGGCGCCTTTACCTAGTTCTTTACAATATTCTGCAACCGTTTGCTTTCCCGTTACTTTCAAACCATCTGGAACATCCAAAAAAATTCATTAATTCAACCGAATAACGAATCTGCAATTTCAATTAATTTAACATACCTAACAAATTGTTACAGTTGAACGTTGATTTTGGAGCATAAACGATGCGCTGCGGCTGTTCCCTGCACGAGCTTCCACCACCCATCAATAAATTAGCGCAACCCATGATGATATCGTGAGACTCGACATTATGCCATCTGTCAAACCCATAAAAGATAAGATAACAGATTGAAATAGTTATCGAGTCGCGCAACCCTTATCTCAGTGCACTCACCTCGTCGGCGATTTCTCCCAATCTTCGGTACCAGTAATGAGTAAATGATTGACCCGAACAGTGTCAAGCATCGGCTTTAAAAATAAATGGAAAAATTCCCATCATCAGTTAAACCGTACCGCACACAGAATCTTATCAGTTTAAGCCTATTTGGCTCATAATTGTTTTCACGTATGTATAAATTTTCTAGAGCTCACATCGAACCAATGGTTCTCAGACATACCTTAACAGTGTGACTAAATACGGCGTACTTTTCGGTCGTCATGTACTCCTTACGTAGAAAATTAATAAAATTTACAGGAAACATTCCGTACAACCGATGAAATAACGTGTAAAGCGTAATTTGTAGATGAACTAGTTGCACATCCTGATATTGGGTCGATTTAGCATTCAGGGCGGCCAATTTGCTGAAATACGAAATAATGAAAGCACCCGGCGACACACGTAAAAAAGCGCAACCATAATGGTTTTGTAAACACACGAAACGGAGATTCATTCAAAGAGACAGAACCATTTAAGAAGTGCGTTCGGTAACCAAAACGTATCGTTCTTCCAAGTACCTGAACACGGCGAATATTTTTGGTAAAATGGGTCCAACAAGGTGCGGCACCAACGGAATCAAGATGTTTAAAATCAGCAACGCATAAATAATCACAACGATATCGGTTTCATTCTGAAAAATTCATCATCATTACACGCAAATTCATCAAATTCTAACAAAATAAGTGATCATTACTTTGAAAATCTCCAACAGCTCGTTAAACAATTGATGTTGAAAGAATTTATACAGCCACATTGGTCTTTTCCTGACAACGAATCCTAATAAAGTAAGATGCAGCAGTTTATTCGAACTTTTTAATCCTTGTGTAGCTCTGCGGCAAAGTAATACAGGTACATCAGCGAGGGATGAAATAACGTACTTTAGAAGTGAGATATTCAATGATTTACCTGTCGAGAAAGAAGTCGTCGTGAGGCTCGTGTACCACGGCGATTACATCGACAACTCTGAGAGATTGTGTTTTCAGGCAATAATCATACACTTCGTTCATGAGCCACTGATCTTTAGCTGTAGAATAAAAAGTCAAGATGATTCTAGTCAACACGCGGATTCTGTACAGACGAAAATACTCACTTTTATTGAACTGTTCTTTAATTTTGACTTTGAATTCCTCCACTTTGGCGGGGTCATTCGACTCCAGATCATCGAATGGATTCTTTGCAGCGGCCATTTGTTACAAATCTAAAAAAAAACAATCACATTCGATCACTTCAGCGTTGACTTTATCCGAATAAGCATCAAATCGACCGTTGTACAACCGGTAAACACGATTGCTCACGAGATAGAGTCGGAATAAAGCTCATATTCTAGCTTGAACGTGAAATTTATCGATAAATGAGGTAAACAATGATGAAAAACACGTCGTTTTCAGATAAACTTGATCGTATCGGATTGTTCGATTTTTCAGCTTATAACAAAAGAAAGTAGAACAAAGTACCAACCGCTGAACATCGCTCGCAAGATGGACGCTTCACAGGTACCGAAAGCTACGTGCAAAAGCATATAAAACGATTAAAACATTACGAAATAACGAGAAAAAATCATTTTATCATCTCAAAAAATCAAGATTATTCGTGATGACATTATCGCAACCAAAAAATAAGTCCACTATCACAGACGTCGTGGTGCAAATGTGTGCGAGTGTGCGAAATAGAAAAAAGTCATGTTCGGCAAACGGCATAAACAAAAAAACACAAAAATTTAAAAAACAAAAACTGATTAAACGTCGAATTACAAAAATACGTCAATGATACGAAAGTCGGGATGACGTCAGGTGGAATATCAGGGTAGCCATTATTGAAAAATCAATAGCTAAAAATTGATTTTTTTTTTTTAATTTTAAATAAATTATTTTTTGAAAACTCCCAAAATAATTAAAATTTTAAAATCTTACTTACGTTCATTGCTTGAATTGATTTTGAAACATCTTGTATTGAGAATGAATTTAATCGCATTATGTTGAAGAAGAATTATTTTCCAAGAACTAATACTTTGGTGAATACAATTTTTCAAAAATATAAAACCTTTACAACGTAATTTTAAAGCCGTCTATCAAAATTCGAAACATCGGAAATTCTGTAAGAATTTCAAAAAAATTCTCAATCATTGTCATTTCAACGTACAAAACGCGTAACGTATAGAGATTTTAAAAATATAAAGAACAGAAAAATCTTTTAAATGGTACAAAGATGATGGGTTTGTCTGAAAAAGAAGTATAAAATAACTCGCATATTGTTTCACATGGGACAGCAAATATCTAAACAGTGTGATAGAGTTATCCAGCCATCGCATTTCATCAAGCTGTGATCGTCTGGAGCCACCGTCTCCGCAAGAGGTACGATGTATATCCTTTTACTTCAACACTTCACTTTCGACGAAGATAAAATCAAACCAGTTCCACTTTTTCGAAAAGCTAATTACCTACTGAACCGAAAGTAACGACAAATGCTTCTAATAGCTATAAAGAAACCCACTAAATTCAGTTACTCAGTTTGTGTTCGGCGTCTATTAGGAATCGTTGGTTGTCGAAAAAGGAGATATATACTTTACCAAAATGGTACGTGATTTTTTTAAATATTGAATAATTTTCAAAAATCTGTGAATGCCTATTTTTATTATTTTTTTGCAGGCATTTTCAAAAGAACTAATTTTCCTGGTAATGTTTTTCGTTCACACAAATGCCGCAATTAATTTTAATATTTTCAACTTCAATAGAAGCGCTCGTCCAAATGTGACAGCTAAAGAGAGCATACCTATTATCCCGACAAAAACGAATTCAGCGTCGCTTGAATTCATTCATACGCCAACTGAAATTGCCAATTATTCTCTTCCTGAATTGAATGCGCACGTTGATAGCGAAAAACACGAATTTGAAAACGAAACCGAAGCTGTAGACGCTTCCCCTGAAAACACCGATGATGTGAAACCTCAAGCTCCAATTCCAGGTGGGCAAGAAATTGATGAAACGAGAAACTCGTCAAGATATTCTGTAAACGAAACAATTAATGAGGTAAATGCTCACAATGAATCTAAAAAATTATCATCAATGACTGTCGAACCGATTGGGACTGTATCTGCGCCTAAATCACATGGCTTGCCGAAGAAAAAAACTGTCACATTTACTACCACTATTGTCTCTAAGGTATGATAATCATAAATTTTTTTCATAAAAAAGTACGAATGGTCGTAAATTACGCTGATTAAAATAATTAATATTTTTTCAGTTTACGAAATATGAGACCGCGTATCCATCATGTGTTAAACTGGAAAATGTCAAATCTGTCTGCAATGGTAAATTAATCACTATTCTTCCGACTCCAACCATTTCGAATGTGGTGAATGAAAAAACCAAGATGTCAAATAATACCAAAGATGAGACTTTTGACGATAGTTTTGATATTATTGAACCACCGGAAATTAGAAAAAAAAGAACAGCAAATAGCGCAATAACGTTGAAAAATTTAAAGGAATCAGAGTAAGTCACACACTTCTTTAAAATTTACGCTATTAAAAATCAGATAGGTACTTATTTGCATTTTTTTTTTCCAATTCATAGCAAATTGGATCCGCTTGCCTTCATAGAATCCAGCGAAAAGGATTATGAATTTGAAGAATTTGGTGCGCTTGCCTCGAATAAAAATCTCTCAGAAAATTTGCAAGGAAGAGAAACTCCACCAATCGCTGAAATCGAATCTCTTTGGGTCGCGGAACCTAAATTCGAGTTTGCCACGAAGTACCTTTCCAGCACTACTGTCCAAACCGTAACCAATTACGATATTACAGCGACAGTTATAGCTCATAATTGCATACCAAGGAATATTAATCTGAAGGAATGTCCGAAAACGCCAAGAATTGCGACCAAACAATCGGTCGTACCAATCACACCTGTTATTAAAAAAACCGACGTAACTAAATCTAAGAAAAACCAAGACATAAATACCAACGAAAAGACCTTTTTTGCTAAACCATCGCCGAGTCTGCCTCCTGAGCAAGAACCTCACAAACCACTTGATTCCATCAATGAACTAAATCAATATTTGGTTATGAATGGAGATAGGCTTATTCACGGCCCGGGTGGTGGACACGAAACAATTGATTTGAATGCAGGATCGACCATAATAAAACCCAGTCTTGAAGAATCGCCAGTCCAATACAGAAAACGATCTAACAGAGTGAAAAGAGAACGTTAGAAATTGTGAGGTATGAAAGTAATACTTCAACTAGTCAAAGGAATTGTCTAGTTATCTGAAACTATTTATTTATTTATTTATTTATTTATTTAATACACGTTTAATACCTATCAAACTGTTATTTTTATTTAGGTACCTAGTTTAATTTAAAATCATTTTTTGAAATTTGCATAAAGGAATATAAATGCATGGAAAAATCAGAAAAATGTAATATTTACAGTATTGTTTTTTGAAATTGGTTATATGTACTTGGTCAATTAAAACTGAAAATCAAAAAGTTGATCGTTTTCAGATTCATAAAATTTTTAAATGAAAATTTCAAAATTCCAGTACTAAAAATTCTTTCTGAATGGCAACACTGGCGTTGTTATGTTTACGTCGCCCAATCAGTGATAAGTGAGTAAGAAAAAATTTTGGCGATCGAAAAAATTCTAGAAAAATTGAATAAAGTAATCTGAATTGGCAAAATTTAAATCATTGGACGTAATTTTCAATCAAATCTTCATTCGCACTACAACAAAATGGTATATGTCGCTAGAGGTAAGTTAAACATTTAAAACCCTATCTATTTGTATCACTATCAGAAAATTAAAATTACGTTCTTTCTACAGACGGTTCAATTCGCGATGGTCCCAAACCTTGGGGTATCGACAGACTGAAAGAAACATTCTGGTCCTTCGTTTCTACCGTCGAATTATTGTAAGTTGATGACTTTATTCTCAATCAATGACCTAATATCTGCACACCTCACTAACGATAATATACACTTTCAGTTTCCAAACACTTTTGCCCATATTTCCAGCATCGTCAAATCGTTCGGTCGGATACAGGTCCAGTGGAGGTAGTTCGTCGTCATCTCGAAGGTAAATTGCAATAAATTTTATTAATAATGGTTCTCAATTCGAACAATGACCACACTGTTACCTTTTGTTATCAGGGGACCAGGACCTTCGAATCAGTTCAGAGGTGGATTCAGAACCATGTCAGATATAAGGCCTCCACCGATGGGTGGATGTTCGGGCGGAAGTTGTGGAATGTAGATGAGTCGTTAACCTACCGAGAAATGAAATGACATGTAAATTATCAAGTTTTTCAATGTGTTATACTATTATATGGTATTCCAATGCATTATTCTTTATACTCTGTTATCCTATAATAACCTATGATTAACTTTATTTACTTTATTCCAGAATATTTATATTTTTGTTTTCAATTTGTTCACTTTTTGAGCTATATCTGTAATTTCGTAAATTAAGTATAATTTTTTTTCCAGTTTTGATTTCTGTACCTTATTGAAGAAAATTCACGTACCTTGGTTACTGCTATTTCGCGTAAAAACAGTTGTGTAAATAATGAAACATCTTCGTATACGAAATCGACTTCGTAGTTCGTAGCGTCGTCATTAATTCTGACAATATATTGGAAAGCTGATAATACCTGTACAAACAAAAATTACGATTGTTGGCGTTTCGCAGTAACTTTACGTTTAAATCTGAAAAGAATTGTACTATTAAATAATTTCACTCAGCATTACGATGAAAATAATTTTCCATGTGTGACAGCATTTTGAAAGATTTAGTCCATCTTGCGAATTTCACCGCATCAAAATTTCGACTGGTTAATTTTGATAATTCGCTGAAATTATCCGAAACCATAGTGAACATCTAGTAAAAGTATAAAATGATTCACGTACGTCAATCACTTACGAGGCATATGTTCAACGCAAAATTTAACCCGAAGGATAATTATGGTTGATTTTTCACTCGACTGCATTTTTACTTTTGTTGGCCGGCGATTGAGTAGGACAAGCTCTTCTTGGATATCTCATATTGTACCTTTATAAAAAAAAGAAAATATTTCCAGTGTAACGGTACCAATCACATAAAGGTTTTCATATAAGTACGTTTACTTTAATCTACTATTGCTGATGTACGAGTTAGAAAAAAAAAAACTATTAAACTGTTTATCGTTTTGATACTCGATTTTTTGATTGAAATAGTTTTAGAGATGCGGTTTAAATTGGCCATGAAAAATACACCTATTATTGTCCGCTTTATGACCTTATGAACACATATCGCCCATATATGAACATTTCGAAGCACGTCGAATTCGTTACACTTATTAAAACATAGTTTACACACTATCTTCATCTCTATTTGGACCATTTTCGTTAGTTTTTTCCAAGTAACTGCAACGGTTCTCTGTAAGAACGGTTTATTGTATAACAACGTGTACGTCAAACACGCACATATTGTTTTGTAATGATTAGATGATGATGGGATTAGTCTACGAAACGTTTTCAGATGTCATTGGCATTTCTACGTACGAGTTATTTCGTTTTACGTATGACGTGCTTATACGAAATTAAAATATCTTGATTTTTCAAAAACACCATCGAAGTAAATTCAGTTACGATACGGACCCAATATTAGGCGAGATGAAATTTACACTTTGGAAGAGGAAGTCGCTATCGTTGGCATTATCCCAACTTCCTTTCTTTCTCGTTTCATACTCCATTCAGTATTCGGACTATACCTTGACCTTTTCGATGTTTCATTAAAAAATATCAACCTACAACAGAAGTATGCCAGTTGAGAACTATTGTTATACGAAATATATCATTATTATACTCGAATATTTTTAATATGTCATGTGTGACAAAGACAAATCATACCTATTTTCAACACAGCTCATGCCAGTCAGCACAGAGTAGACAAAGGCGAAGATGAAGACATTTTAGAATTTCTGAGAACATAGAAAAATCTCAGTTACATACCTTGAATCATGATAAAACAGTAAAAGTTTCTATTTGATTAAATATAATTTTACCTTTCAAATTCTTACGAATCTTGCGAACGATGGAAAAAATAAGGGCTGTTTCCGGTGGTCGACTTGAAAGCTTATATATTTCAGAGATGTGAAAAGAATGGGTATTTTTTGTGTCCTCTGCTTTACGACAATACATTTTGATTGAAGAATATACCTGAAATTTGATTAGAAAACGATAAAATTAATAATAATATTTTTTGGTACAGAATTTGATGGAAAATTAAAATTTCAGAAATCAGCTGCATTGCAGCAGCAGCAGGATCAACAAAAGGTAATAAATTGATAACAGCCTTATCAGAAAGTTTTTTCAAAAATTTTTTGATTTTTTTAGAATTATGGAAAAAATTGCTGAGAAATTGGGGTCGTCTTATTCCAAAAACAATTCGCCGGAAAAATTGAAGATGAAAGAAATGAAATCTTACGTTTTACCATCGTTAGCATTTTTGTCCTCGAAGATCTGGAATCTGGAAAAAAGGATGAATCCTGCATCGATCTGTTTTGGTTACTTTTCACACGCCCTGAAGTAAGTAGTTTTGCTAAAATCATGTAAAATCAGTGTCCAACTATCCAAAAGGAAACAATAACAAAGAAGAATGAATCAGAAATCATCCAAATAAGCATGAAATTGAAGTCCACCCTACTGCCGGTTTCATTCTAATCGAAGTTTTTAATCATCATTCATAAAAGTACATTATTATATCAGATTCTTCTCAAATTATTTTTTTCTTAACCATGAATTGTAAATCTTTCAAACGTCACTGCATTTGTTCATAGATTATACGACATCAGCAGAGAAGGGTTACTTTTGAGAATATTTCGGCCCCTACCTACGCTCAAATTCATCGAGTCAGCATTACGAAGCAAATAACCCATCGATTTTCATTACCAGCGAAATTTTTTCAATCAATTATCGCCTCAAGGCACTACATCGAATCTTCATCGAGACTGTAAAATTTTACGAGACAATGAAACAATCATTACGATCGTACCATGCACTCGGATGCAATTGATATGTTGTTTTTTCACAGGTCACCTGTTACATTATTGGTTATGCTCTGCGAGACCGTAGGAGTGGACAGGTGCATATACTTCGGATCGCTGGCATGGAACACTATAAGAGAGCAATCTAATAAACCAACATTCATCAGACGAGTTGTACCGGTGGCGAAGACGAGTCGTAAAATGAGATTTTCGTGATGTACGAGAACATCTTGTGTCGCTTTTTTTTTGTGTTCGGCTTTTCTATTGTGATTTATGCCAAAAGTATACCTACGAATTGGATCAATTTAAGCGCCGACGGTACGTACCTACGTGATTTATTTCTCAACTTTATTGAAATCGAAAGTGATTATTGGCTGGTTGATTATTCAATTACGCGTATCCTTGGCTTTATTACCGCCGAACAGTTTTCATAAATTTTCAAATTAATAGGTATTCGGCTAGTAAATTATTCATTGGATTTTTTTATGTCTGCCAAGGTTGATTTATGGATTTTGAAATTTTGATATTCGTATGCTCGAATTTCCGGTACCCTTTTTCTGGTGAATTGAATATACTTACTTGAGAATATGCTACCAGAATGAGACAGCTTTTGTTTCCGTTCATCAAATGATACCTGTCCATGATTGGGATGAAATTGCAACTTAAATTAGTTTCATTATCGTTCATTTGTGGCAGTACCATACAACCTAATGAATGCTGAAGATATTTATCGCCGTTATAAACTGTCATTTTTTTCGATACACGCGTTAATTTTCGCGTTGGTATTCTTTCACATCAATAAACCACGACCTAGGTCACATTCACATATTACGAGTCACGACAAATTTTAAACGAATCGATTTTAAAATTATACCATCATTTTTTTCGTACGGTTCGTAGTAAAATACTCGTACTTATATCGTTCGATTACGAATACGAGTGAGGAATGGGTACGATACAGCGAAGCGTTTCAAATTAACATATTATCATCTTCGTTGTGCCATAAAATATAGGTATACAAATATTAGATACCTACGATGAATTTCCACAATGTTAGATAGGTATATGGCCGATGAGGTTATTGCAACTGTGAAATATTAGCAATTTAAAAATCGCACTTTGCTGGTAACTGTAAAAATAATTCGATTCGGGTATTTTTCATTTGAATCAGTATCGATATCGATGAATGAATGTGCTTCATAAAATGTTGGTCTGCAACATTGGAAAAGTTTCCAATTACCTGCAATGTGATTGCATTTAGATAAATGGATCCAAAAGTGTAAGATCTTTGTTAGCAAAGCTTGACTTGTTGGTCTGTAATTCAAGAATGAAAAAATAGGCACTACAGAATTTGAAAATATTCTGTTTTTTTTTTTGAGAAAGTAAAATCAAATGTATACTTGGGGGGCAATAATTTAAAAAAACGAAAAGATCGTTTTGAGTTTCTCGAGTGTCACAATGGAGATTAATCCTTAGAAAGCCTTTCTCTTTTGAAGTTGTTTGAACTTTAGACAATTCTTTTTTCAAATTTCGATAAAAAATAGCATCCTGAGTCAAAATGTGTTTTTCTGTTTTTTTTTTGGTTTTTTTTTGGTGGACGTTAACAATATAGATACAATTGGTAAAAAGCTCCATGGTACTTTGAAAACTTTTTTCTGGTGAATTTTTCAAGTTTGGTAGGTATTTGGACAAATTTGCTGGAGAATGGACTCAATAAAAAAATTTTAAGTGGACTTTTGACCGATAAAATTGGACTAAAATTTTACGAGAAACTTTAGTACATAAGTCTACTATTTTTTTTTTTTTTTTTTTTTTTTAGAAATATCATAGGTAGAACTTTTAAACTCCAGAAACAACTTTGCACCTAGCACAATCGATCTCGAGACATGAGCGTTCAAAATTGCATAATATGGCGAATTCGTAGAAAAAACTCGAGAAAAATCTCAGATAACGAGCTCTGAACCTCTTCCACCTCCTGATCCTCTTGGCGAATTTTCAAAATTTGAAAGTTTCAACCTTAATTCTTTCTCTTTTTACTATTTTGGTTTTCTGACCTGAGTCTTTCATGCTTTTAATTTGGATAAAAAAATTTAAAATAACAACTGTTTGTGGAAAATTATATTTTAGCCATTTTTACTTATTTTTGAGAGCTGAACTTGACCTCAAATGACCTCTCGAGCCTAAATTTCATTACTAAAAATCAAATTTTAGTCACATTTTCTAAAAGTTCGATTCAAGATGATGTAAACTTGAGGTATTGATTGGACGCGTAGTCTAAAAAAAATTGAAATTTTAGAAAAAATAAAAATTTTATTTGCAGACTCCAAAATTGTTGAAAAAAGTCAAATTTGGTTCTTCTCGAGTGAGGAAGGACGAGGGAATCGAAATTTGGCGAGTAAAGGTTCTTAATTTTTATCAAGTTGTGTAAAAAAAATCAAACTTTTTCAAAAATAGGTACCTATCAATTTTTTTAAAAACACGTTTTTGAATTTTTCAAAATTTTTGCCAATTGATAAATTTTTGACCAGAAACTCTCAGAACTATAAATCTCTTCTAACTGTACCTTAAGTGGTTCCTTGATGAAACCAAAAATCATCATCAATATTTACTCTTTATCTTAGGGCTCTCGACCAATTACCTTCCTGTATCACCTACGGCGATGAAAATCAATGATCATCTCGTTGATCACGTCTTGGTTTTCATTTTCATTGCTCGCCGAACCATATCACCGTCGGTGTTCATCTCGCCTACAATTTAATGCTTTAATTAGAATGTTAACGCGTTATCTAGTCCATGATTTTAAACTGTTGCTAATTAACCGGGCATCTCGAGACGGTATCGTTCTCAAGTATTTATGTCAATATGCGGAACTGAAGTTGAACCTGTTTATATTACATCCTCAGCAGCATAAACACTCATAACAGAACCACAATAGCGTAGATAATCCGTCATTTCGCCAATTATATCGTATTCACCGCAGACCCACATCTACCTAAAACGAATTAACAAATTGTAACGACCTATTTATGTTTCATTTTGTCCGCAGAGATCAACGGATTACCTTATACCGAAATCGACGTAAATGATCCGTCCAGGAGTAATTACACTGTGGAATTTGTTCCGCTCATTAGCATCATCGCCGATTACCTTCCGATATTTTTGAGACGACTCAGAACGCAAGAAGTCACCACAGCCAGAAGTAGGCTAATAAATTTTTTAATAAGTCATATCGTTCGTGTCGTATAGTACGTCGCCATCCATCAAACTAATTGACCAGAACCATAATACGCGGTCATCTTTTCATTTGCATAGGTTTGAACTGGTTGTTAACCGATGAGAAAATATGCACGCCGCATCATTTGGGACGGTTTCCTAATCCGGACAATCAATGTCAGTTTTTCGAATGCGCCATGAATTTTAAAAATTTACTCAATTGTTCGCAATCTACTCAGGATGAGGGTAAACGTAACTCGAGGATTGCTAAACACGTGAGTATTGGGATATTCCAAACTAAAACGGACCAAAAATGAAGTCGAGTCTTCCGATTTCGCTCAAATTTTTGTTTACGAGCTCCTGATGGTCTATTAATAAATCTATCATCATTTCTCTTCAAATGCTCAAAGCGACAGGGGGCTCGTAAATTTTAGACAATTGTGAATTTTCGCCAAAAATGGACCCTCAAGTTGGGTAATTTGGCGAAAAACCTCAATTGCCTAAAAATTACGAAGCCCGCCCTTCCAGATCCCTTGAGGGTTAGAATTTTGGTCCGTTTTGGTGCAGAATAGCTATATTTTTCTCAGACAAAAATAAAATCGATTCAAAATTTTTCTTCAGAGGAAAATAATTCTTCTATTTCTTATTCCAGCTCAACGACGTAATTCAACTAAAAAGTGAGAAAACTACGAAGAAAAAACATTATACAAGTTTGGCTGTAATGTACAAAGTGAACGAATGCGTTTCCCTAATCCTGCATCAATGTTCGCCTCGTCACATTTATAGCAATCGATTACAACGATGTATACCTCACGAAGACGTCAAATGTCCTGATTGATAACTTTCCGTCGCAAGACTTGCATTTACGTAATTTATTAATTTAACAATAAAGAAAAATACTTTTAAAAAATGTATTTCCAATTCATCCTCATACGTAGCTCGATTACATCAACAAACTAATACGGTAAATGGTGTAACAAAATTTATACAAACACAAAAGGAACTCTTAATTCACCAATTAACTAAACAAAACAAAATGTCCTAGTAATTTACATAAGAAATCATTTTAAGTAGAACGAAGAATTCGTGAATATGTGTAAAATGGTAAAAGGTGACGCGACCTTTAAATATGTGAGAACGAATTAAACATATCGGATGGTAATGATGTGCAGTGACTCGATGGAAAATCAACCATATACAGACTAGCCTGTTGAAAAAAAATCGAAAATATATTACATCAAAGTGTAAAAATTCCGAAAATAGCTGTTTAAGTATGGCGAATCTGCTGTCGAAACCAATATTGACTCATTTTACTCCTATGAGAGTTTCCTGAATTCTGGAAACGAATTTTGATAACAAATTTGGATCCCTAATCAAAATGATTTTTTTATACATTACACCTATGATCCTTTATTACAAAAAAGGGATTCAGAATTTCAAAAAATCACAACTTGGCGAATAATTTCTCAAAAAATTTCCACAGTCTCTCCAAACTTTTAGAATTAAAAAAAAAAAATGCAAAATTTTTATCCTTATTTGACAAAAATTGAAAAAAACCACACATTTTGACCCCTTCCACCGTTCCACCAAAAATCCTTGCAGTATGGGTCTAAAATTCATCAATTTTTTTCCATAATGGTTGGCCATTTGGGTCGAAGCAGCAAAAATCGGTTTCAAGGACAAATTTGCAACAGTTGACCAGCCATATTCTTAAAAAAATTATCGTTTTGTTGGTGTCCTCAAACTTACCAAATATAAAAGCATTTGTGTCTTTTTCTGTACATCGAAATCTTTACCGAATGAGGCAGGGTATTGTCTGCCATGTTCACTTTTGTACGAATTGTATTCTGATTTACAAGCATTCAAGTTTACTTTGAATTTTTCGTAAATGAGATCTAAAGCAAAATATTAAAATTAGTAGGGCACTGGATTAAAAGGAATTTTCCAACGGGGCGATTTTAAATTCACCTTTTTTATGCGCAGTCACGCCGAACCAAGTCCACAACGCTGCTTCCGTTTCGTTGGTGAATAACTGTGGGTATCTGCACTTCAGGATTCTCAATAATAAATAATTTCCTCGGTTCGTGGTTATATCTCCTTCGCTGGAATTTAATTTTCCGATTAATTGATGAAAAATAAATTATTCTGAAATTCTAATAAGGAAGTTACACGTAGTATCAGCCTCTGATTTAAAAAAAAACACACAGATTTTTTGAGAACTTTTTAAAACCTTAACCATAACTTGAAATCTGCTCGAAATAATACCTATTTCAATTTTTGGTCAATTTTTATTTTCATTTTTTTAAATAGAAGTGTAACATTTTAAAAACGAAGTACTCGTTCATCAAACTTTAGAGAATCAAAAACATTGGAGAAACTCGAAATTGGACTAGAGGATCCAGAATTTGGCAGCGGAGTTCATTTTTTTAAAACAAAGAATTTAAATTTAAATATGGTAGGAGTGGTAAAAGAGGGTTGAAACCAAAAAATCAATTTTTAAACTCAGAATATCGTCGAAAATAACAATCGACAAGCCATTCAAATTTTTCATTCATTTTTCATTTTTTAGACTAAATTTAGGCCTTCGTGTAGAGAATGGGAGGGGAAGGAGGTCAAATCCAAAAAGCAAGGTAGTATTGGAATTCAACACCTCTGAAAATATCAATTTTTTTCGAATTTTGTTCAAAATTAAGGAACAGCATCTATCCCTCCCTCCCTTTCTCTCCCAAATTTGGAGATTCCCAAATGGTTCCATTGTAATCCTGCGAATACCATTAATATTGAGAAGACAAGGCAGGTATCAGCAGCTTAATTAACTTTTTGTTGGCTTTACCATATCAAAGAAATCATTAATTACTAGTGAAGAAATTTTGATTGCAAGGAAAGAGCAAAAGTTAATTTTCATTGTCTTTTCGCATCGTTTTAGAATTCATTAACTAGATCCTATTTGTAAAATGTACCTTTGGAAAATACCCACGATCGATATCGCTTGATACCGAAATAATTAATAAAGCATTCCACACATATCTAACATTTTTTCATTGTTAATAATTGAATAGAAATCGCTGCGAATTTCCAAACCAATGGAAAATTACCGGGAAAATTTTGATTCGTACACTTCAATTTCATAACTTACGTCAACGAAATAATTTCATCTTCTGATCTCCTGATGAGTACAATTGGCCCGCAATACTGAGTAAGATGAGAAGCAACGTCTAAATTGGCATGATCTCTGATGGATACGTTTACAATGGGTTCTAAAAATTTGGGCATTTGCTTTACAGCCAATGGCAAGATGTCGTCAAAAGTGGCATCAAGTATCTGTAAAAGTCCCACAATGATTACAAAAATTCATCCAAGAAATTCGAGCATTTAAATACTATTTTTTCTCTAACAGAGCTCACTTACCACAGCTCTAATATCTGGATAGACGGTGGCAGCATACGATGATGCGAATCCTCCGATACTCCATCCGAATAATATGATATTCTCTGGAATAAAGTTCAACCTTTGGAAGGCAAATTGTAGTACGGTTTCGATGGCGCATTTTTCAGCATAAATATACGGTATACCCTGAACCACATCGAATATAAATTATTTCAATTCAAGATTAATTTCTTGAGCTACAATCAAGTCTTAACTCACCGTACTCCATCCAAAACCTGGATGATTCCAGCCTAATACAGAATACCCGAGATCTAGAGGCGTTACCATAATACCAATTTCATAAAATCCGGCATTACCTTCAGTGCAGATAACCAAAGTCGAACCTAACGCCCTGCAAAAAAAACCTCCATTCAGTAATTCGAATCGCATGCAATTATTTTTCCTAATTAGTGCACAAATTCCAGTCTAATACGTTTTATTCCGTTGATCGACGAACATAACGTCTAATTCATTTGCATCCGGTGTTGCCAACTTGAACCTTTCGGCGCGTTTTTCCTCGATCAACTTTTTTCTACCGACGCCTAAATTATTTCCTGCGAATAAAAAATTCACAAATGTAGGTAATTCGTTTAATGAGCACTAAGAGCTGTTTTTTAAAATCGTTGATGACCTTGACTTGTGTTTTAATAGACAATGTAAGATTTTGAATATTTCACGTCGATTTGGAATCGGTAGCAATTTTAAATGCTAATTTATACGTTTGTTGAATCAATTTCGCCCACTTCGAGGAAAAAGTATTACAATTTGTTGCTTTCATGATTCGATGCAATAAATTTTGCAATAAGACTGCGATAATTTGCAGAAATTGAGTGTTTGCATTATAATCAAGTTCTTTCTCTCAGCCTTCCTTTAAATGAATAAACACTTCTGAATTTTTTTTCGTCACCATTCTCAGAATATTGTTTGGCAATCAAAAATGAAATCATTGGTCAAATTTAATCTTCGATAAGAAGAAAAATTACTTCATATTCACAAACAAATCAATTCCCTCACGATTCGAACCAATTTTCTGGGTAGAAATTTTAATTCATCCACGCGAGAAAAATACGATTGAAAAAAATCATCTCAGACGATTCTATACTCACTTATGAGATAATTAATAGTAGCAATACTGCCTGGATATATCATTTTAATCGCAAACGTGTGAAGAGCTGCATATCCCAATAAACTACTCGGACTGGTGAGTGCTTTGGTGAAAGTGCCTTCAGAACAGGAAACCGAAACCTTGCCTTTGTATCTGTAATTTCCAACAGAAATATTTTTAGCTTCCTTTGAAATGGAAAGTTATTGCATCAGACAAGCTGCTAAATTTACAAACTACACGATTATATTATTATGACTCTTCAAGTCATGAAAATATGGTATGGGTCAGATGACATGAACTTTCAACTCGTCATTACCTCCGCATCATTTCACACTTACTTATCGCTTTTCAAGTCGAAGTCCACAGGCCAAGCTCCATAATCGAATTCATAATCCTGTAATTGTTTCTATAACAAACCAAACAGAACACCTTGAGGATATCCGGCAACATACTCATGTCAGACAATCATACCAGAGTTCAACAACTCCAACTTTACCTTTGTTTCGTCATTATAATTGCGAATAATATTACGATATTTTTCATTAAATTCTAAATACGTTGCATTGGTGGCTCTTCCAAGAGCCCTCAGCACAAAAGCCGAGCATATCGTAATGGCTCCGACGGCGCTCAATTTCAGCAGGAAAATTTGTCCTTCGGCTGTGAAATAATTTCGTTTATAGGCTGTATACGCCAGGGCTGGGAAAGCATAACATGTCACGTGCCACAGCACGATCGACTGCAAAAATAAATAAACTAGTTAATTACACGATAAGCGATAATAAATCTGTGTATTTTAAACGCCATTATTACGAGTAATTAAACCAGAATAGAGTTTCGAAGAAGAAGAACTGTCAATACGAAAAAATTGACGGATTCTGTGCCATCGGTGACAGGCACTTTTTATCCTATAATAGTGTCAGCCATTAATAGTAATCAGTTCGATATAGAGGTTTTTTCCCTTTCATTACAAACCCTAGTCATGCAATGGGTATAAAATTATTACAATTCGCACGCTTTCGCGTAATAAGTGTATTTTTTTTCAATTCACACTAACACACATACTTGAACGTAATGTGGATACTACATAGTTGAGCCATTAATATTAAAAAATGATGGAAACATTGTATAAGGGGTCGACTGGGTCACGACAGTTTAACATACAATCAGCATAAAAAGGGTATCAATCGAAATAATGTCAAGTGCATGATGTCAAAGAAAGCAAAAAATTATTTGACTACGTCGTTATGTTACATTTCGCAAATACTTAAAATTTAATATTTCAAATAAATAGGTGTCCACAACTTGGAAATTTTTTCCAATCCCTTCATTAGTTTCAAAATCGCAACTAACAGGTGTAAGATTTTATCCAAGGTTTGAACTTGAACTATCAAATTAAACACCCAAGCAACCTATTAAGATTTTGCGTAGACGTACTTCCAAATCAATGAAATATACGCAAAAAAGGGTTAGTAGTATGCAAATAACATGAAGGTATTAATTTCGTTTGAAAAAATTCCATGCATGAGTACAGTATCATCAACCTACACTACGCCAATAATATCAATTAAAAGGTCAGCAACCTCCGTGATTGCTAATCTATCACATCATAGGTGTCATTATACAGACAAAGAGTGAATTTTTTGCGGATATTTGAGATGATCATTAAAAAAAATACTCGCAGACCTTGAGACTTTGAAAAAAAAAACTTAAAAAAACAACATTTTCAATCATTCAGGTTACAATAATGTGAGCAAGGTCGTAAAATATGAAAAAAACCACTTTTGGAACCAGACTGAGAATTGAGACGAATAGGAAGTGGATTACAGGGGAAAAATTTCAACTGGGAAATGGATGTAATATTACCACGACTTATACTTACCGCTTGAATTATTGTATCTCCCCATTTCTCGAACGCGTTTGGTTCATAATACCCCTGAAAATATAAATAAGATATTAAATTTATCATCTTGAACTCAAAACATAAACGCTTATCACTCGTAGACATGATAACGAAAATGCAATGTTTACTTACATTTGAATTTCTTAAATTATAAATACGATATAATTTCGGTGAAAAGAAACATCTCCAGACGTTTACGAGTAGCGAATTTGATCCAGACATCGTGTAAAATAAAATTAAACCGGTTTGAATGATTCCAGAATTTGAGCTAGGTGCTCCAATTCGACGAGAGAATCGACGAACTATACCAACGAACAAAGATCACTAAACTATTTAAACTGTTCACTACGGAAGTGTAATTTACAAAGACGATGCAAATTTTTTCAAATTACAATAAAATAGTAAAACGGACTGAGTTGAACTAACAGCTGGAAAAGGAAATAGTGAAGTGAAAACTGAAAAGCGGAATTACGTGAAAAGTTCGAAGAGTGGTTTTTTTTTATTTTCACGTAATTGGCTTATCAATCAATGTTACCCAAGACTGGATTCTCAATTGTGATAAAATTGTTATGGAAATTAAAATATCATCGATTGAGCTAAATTTAATTTTATAAAATTTAAAATACAATAAAATATTCAAAAAGTTCATAAAAATTAATCGATTTTATCACTTTTTTGAAAAAAATGCAAAATTAATTAAAAAAATTATTCACTTCAGAATAGTGCTATCGAAAACGACAAAACAGTAAAGCCAAAAAAACTTTACAGTGTTGCTTTTTTAAATATTTTTAACATGCTTGTTCTATGAATATAAATTTACAAAATATTAAAATAATTCAATTTTTTCGACAATAAACTAACGTAAAAAATTGTCCGTACCTTAAAAAATATAATAATTATAACTTTCAAACTAAAAAACCAAAAACCCGACGAATTACTTCATATTCCATCTTTGGCGCGTAAATTTCAGCCATTTTCACGAACCCACGCGTTTTCCCTCCAATTCACGTCCATTCCCCACTCATTTTATGACGATGTCGTCATTCTCCTTTTGGTTGTTGCGAGTTGTTGCGATAAATAAACAATAATAATAGAAAATGTGGTGATTAGAGGTCAAGTAGTAGTGGTAATTGCGTTTTTTGTGACATCTCATAAACTCGCGAGTGGTACAGAGATGATCGCGAACTCCGATAGTACTCGTACCACTAAAGGATGAACGGAGGTTCGCGCCTTCCTGTTGTTTCGAGTGGCGTATCGCGATTATCATGTAATTCACGTTATTCGGTCGTGTACTTTTTGTGTATTAATTGTTCTTGTGCAGTGTTGGTTAATTAACGTAGGACGAGATTGGATTCCACATCAGGTACATCTTTGCCTTGCCATTACCTCAGTGCATAGAACAGTGTTAATTCAGTGCTGTTTGTTTCTTAGTTCCATGGATGCTGAAAGGATGACCGAAAGTGATATCATGTTCTCGTCAATGGACGAAGAGCTCATAACAGATATAAAACGTCCGTCGTTGATTAGTATAACTTCAGAAGATTCGCACGCTGGCACAGACGACGAGAAAACCAACGATTATAGCCCCATCAATTACAACATAGTCGGATCGACACCTTTGAAAGAATCCAGCGAAGAGTACGATTTCAAAATGCCACCGTTTCCGTCGCTAAGGCACGGTAAACGATTTTCGTTAACGCCTCAAGAAAATCCCTGCGTTTATTCTATTAATAAATCGAATTCGATGCACGATGTGTCGTCCATAGCGTCATTTTCACCACTCCGACGTGATTCATCTTGTATGTACTCAACAGAAACATTACAAAGTAATTCGATAGCTACTACTAAATCTAAAGATTCAGGCTTTCAAAGATCAACGAGCTGTAGTAGTTTAACTACCAACGCTTCCAAGAAATATGATCACGTACAAAGTAAAGTTAAACAGTATATTCATACGATAAAAGAATCCGAAGCGTTACGCAAGATGCAAAAGCGTTTAGAAAAACAATCTAGAGGAAGCATGGACACGCTAAGCTCGCCAGAAACTAGTCCTCCTAACGAAAGTATTCCAGTTTCGAAAATAGACTTGATCAACAAAGTAAAAGAACTGGAAGAAGAAATCAAAGAAAAAGATTGCGTTATCGAACAACTAGAAAAGAATCATTCCGAACTGAGGCTCCGATACGCAGCAGCCGAAACACGCATCGACGATCTACGGATTCGAGTATGTCAAAACGAAGACCCAATTAATAGCTACATCAGCGACGAAAAAGTCGCCGAATTGCTCTCCAGCAGCGTCAAAAACTCCAGTTATATTACCAAACCAATCGTTACGAATTCGAGTATTAAAAGGGAGCCAGACGTCACATCGTACGAGGCAGCTTTCGCTAGACCCTTCAACGTACGCCAGCTACAGCCGATCAAGAAATTCAGCAGCTCTTCGAATCGATTAAACGAAACGTATCCGGTGCTGAAATCGAATAACATTTCGAAATCTTCGTCGTGCAAATACGTCAAAGAATGTAATTACGAATTATCCAAGTCAGCGTCGAGTTTGGACAAAGCTTGCGCCGGATTCGCCGAAAATGACGTCTTCAATTATTCACGCGCTAAGGTAATTCTTTTTTTATGATCCATAGTACCGTTAATTCTGTTTATGGTTTATGTCGACGTTATTTTTTCCCTTTTCTTTATAGAATTAAGAGTGCTTGAACCAATATCGTTCGAGTATTCGAGTAATTGATAACAATCGATTTTTAATTTTTTTAATCGAGTTCAAATGAATCATTAATTTAGACCGATACTATCGAATGCTATTGCAAATATTGGTCGAGTACACTAATTCCACGAAAGGACGTGGGTGATTCGCATGTGATGTCAATGGTTCTCAAATTTCTCCTTTTTAATGAAATTGATTACTCGTCTGAGGCCAAGTATCGAGGGGCGAAGAAGGTTATGTGCATACTGCATAGTTACATGATGAATATGACCGTTGGACGTAATTTTAACACTAATTATTCGCATATGGAACGAGTGGTTCTCAAATTTGTTTATTACTGCCGAATTAAACCCAAAAAGAGGACACGTGAATAGAATGGTAATTAATTACGAATGTGGGTGGGCAGCTTTGAATTATTGTTCTGTGAGTTCATTTATGGAATGAGAGAGGTGGAAGGATTATGATGCAACAAGAAAATTGAATTTAGATTATTTTCGGATTAAATTTTCCAAAAATTAGAAACAATTTTGAAAATTATTCCAATTTTTCACGTAATTATCAAAAGTATTTATAAACAATGGTTGTAGCTGGCTACTGGATGGAAAGAAGACCAAATTTTGTTGAATAAGATTGAAATTTTCTTACCGCGGGTTTTCATTCTCTTTGATGATGGAACTGATTTCAACTGTTGATTTTCTTTTCGTAGAAAATTTTCAAAATGCTTGGAATATCTCATAAAAATAATTTAAATTTTGAAACTGGGTGGTAGCATGATAAAGTTGTATGCGGGGGGAGGGGGGATTGGTACATCAAATTTTCCCAAATCGATTTTCTGAAAATTCCCAACTATTTTAGTATTTTTTCTATTGTCCCGAAAAAATCATCCATCTTTCTTAAAATTGTTCAGCTTCATTCTACTAATTTTCCATATTTTCAACATTTATTTTCTCGTTATTGGATTGATTTTGACTGAGCAAGTAGTGAAAAAGTATAGCAAATTTAGAAAAAAAAGTAGTGAAAAGATGAAAAAATTTTAGCTTTTGAATGCCTTTTTTTCAATAATTTTTATTTTAAAAATAACGGTGTGAAATTTCTTTCTTTCTAACCTACACAATTAATATTTTCAAGTGAAAAAAGTTGTCCTTTTCATTTATCAAATGACTCGTAATAATCTCGATTGCAATTTTAAAAAGTTTCGATTTTTTGGAAGAAAATCAGGAATTGAATCCATTGATATTGTTTTTTTTTGGAAGTCAAAACAAAACACACAAAAAAATACGAATTTCACCTATTGAAAAAATTTTACATTCTGAATGTCCTTTTTTAAAAAATTTCTGCCCTCGCTTTGTTCGGGCTCAGTGATTTGAAATAACATGGTTTTTTCAAAATCTTGATAAAAACTTTTCCATTTTAAACAATTGAAAATCTTTCGTTCTAAAATATTTTTTTTTATTGGGGGAGAGGGGTATACAATATTCATTGGTATACCCATTTTGAAACGGCCATGCTGAACGTCCTTCTAAGGTCCTGTTTTTGGGTTTTGTGGAAAATGTTTTTTCAATTTAAATTTTTCTTTAATAAATTTGATCATTTATTTTTTTGTTGCTGGAAAGGAGGTCCATTTTTTTGGAAGGTGGAAGTTGTAAAAAATTGATGAATTTCGGACAATTCTGAAACTGAGAAACTTTTTTCATCTTTGTAAAATTCCCTTCTCTACGTAGAATTTATTTACTTGAAGCACGTGTTTTTTTCCATTTTTTTGTGAGAGAGTTTAAGGAAGGGAAAGTACTGAATTTTCAAAAAAAATTTGCATTTTCAATCCGAAAAATCCCAGAATTTATTCTAGCGATCTAATTAACATCCTGATGAAGATTCCAACTCTAATTTCATCTCCAGTTCTATTCTATTTTTTGCTTCCGTGCCATGTGCAGTCTCTCGGAACATATCGAGTCCAATTTTGAGATAACAATGTTGAAAAAAACTGCACTACAGCCTATCACACTCGAGCTTATAAATAGAAATCACATTCATGCCCGCAGTCTCCGGTGTGAATCTCCATTTCGAATACCTTGTGATTCTTGGATTACTGTCAATTCACCTGATCTATCTCGGCGCCCAGCTCTCCAAGTATTTGGCAAATGTAAACCGTCATCGATTCGAAAATCGGTTCAACGTTCTAACTTTTCTACCGCCTTCGATCCATTGTTAATGGAAACGAGGCGTCTAATATTTTTTTTCGTGATAATCAAGGTCTTCCAAGTACTCAAATTTTTAGTCCCACGACTCGTTATTTTTTATGACGCAAGAAAATTTTAACATGGAAATTATTCCAATGAATACGCCTGGTCGAGCTTTCAAAACTCGTAAACAAACCAACAGTGTTTAATCGTAAACATCATGTTTATGATCGATACAGTCTATGAGAGAAATTACGACGTTCTACATCAACCCTCTCTACCGTAGAAAGAGAAATTACTCTATAGGATTAATTTTCTTGGCTTGATTTTCTGTAGACAGAGAAGAAAAAAAGGTGAAAGAAGACGAATTTCGAAAAACCTAAATTCTTAAAATAACGTCGAAAATTGGTAAAAACAATTTTAACGAAACGAGTCGACGTCGATTCACCTTTTCGTCTGCCCCACGTAATTGTTCACCCACTTAATAAAAAACCAGACGTCATCCTTATACGTTGCAAAATCTTATCGAAGCTCAGCGCCGAATACGCGGAAAGAGATGGGCACGGAAGGGTTACGAACAATTGGAAAATTCTCTCGAAGCAGACAAGACAGACAAGCCGTCAAAAAGAATCCTACGAAGAGTTCCTACCCAAAGGAGGGGAGCATGATAAAGCTTACCCGCGCACACGCTTCAACATTTCTATAATTATCGCGACAACAACATCCAATCGTAAAGCACAATATCAGATGCCAAACTTCATTTGGCACGATTACAGGAATTCGCACGCTCAAATGACGACCAAACCGAGCTTTAAGGAAAAAAACGAAAGTTCGTTTCGAAAAGATATCGGACGTCGCTGCCGCTTTTTTTTGATTACCCTGCGCACCAGATTGACGGGGGTGTCGAATGATGTATCGAAACCGAAGCCCGCCGGCAATCGCAGCCGACACACTTACCTGGCTGTTCCATCTCTCCTCACCTTCCCAGCCCACGTAAACATATTACTCGTAGGAAATTTCGAGATCATTAAAGCCGAACGGTAAACAAAATACATACGATTTGTTGATTTAATGTGCTGTGTGTGTTTCGTCGACGCTCGAGAGACTCGTTTATCTTGAATGAAATCCAATGAAAATGTAAATAAATGTGCCTAGAACTAACGCCTCAGTCGAAACGAAAGCTCTCTTCCCTGTTTACGTAAATTTTTTCCTCTTCATTTTGTTGCGAAAATGAAAAATTCGCGCCGCTTTCTTAATTGTTAATCCATCGAGGAAAGCACGCAGCCCGAGCAGATTTATTACGACTATATAGATTAACGGTAACCGTCGAGTTCTCCGAGTCTCGACCTGCGAAGAATAGCAGGAAAAACACCCTAAGCCAGTTGGCAGCATACCATATCGATTTAGAGCTTGTTCTCAATGAAAAAAGATAACCCAGGAAGTGAACGTTGGCCAGAGTAGAACACGAAATGCCACCTTTTCAGGCCCTATCTTACCGTACCCGTGAATTATCGATTCCATGTTACTTTTCTATTCCGCAGGGTAGAAAAAAATCATTTCAAAAGATTCCAAAATGTTCGAAGTGATTTGGTCGAGCAAAAGAAACGATTGTATTTCATTATTTTGTCATTTGGCAGATTTATTGATTAATGATTTCAATTCTGTTCGAAAGTATCCCAAAATTCGAATACTTGTGATGGCCTTTCTTTTTCTCCTTGCAATTATGGTTTCGCTCCGGAAAGCCCACCCCCTCCCTTATTATCGTTCCAACTTATAATTCAACTGGAAGAATGATTTTTGAAACATCAACATGAAGCGAAAAATTCGAAGAAACTGTGAAAATAGTCATCGCGTGGTAATTACCGTGAACAAATGGTAATTACTGTAAATTCTCTGCAATTACTGTAAATTTTCGGTAATTACTGTAAATTTTTGGTATTTATTGTAAATTGAGGGTAATTGAGAGGGACACGTGTCGAATATGATACATCTGAATTTTGGACGTTTCCTAATTATATTTATGAATTTTAACTAATTTTTTTCAATTGAATTTTTCAAAAAAGTGGTATTTACCGCAAATCTTTGGTATAAATGAAATTAATTAATGGTAATCTGGGTGTAATTGATGGTAATTGATGTTTCCTCAATAGTAATTGACTTTTTGAAGGAATAAATTTGCTGTGAATTACTACGGTAATTGTTGTAAATTTGGAGTAATTATCATCATAAGGTTATTAATTGGTCAATCATTGTTTGAGAAAACGTATTTGGGTGGTAAATTGATAAATAAGACATCCCCAGCTTGATTCAGCCAAATAGGAATACTTTGGTGTTGTTATAAATAATACTTCTTTCGAAAAAGAAATTAACCAATTTTTGATTTTTTTTTCAACGTTACCAGATTCGTGATGAAATTTTTCATCGATTTTGAATGTTGGTGATTAGCTTGAAGGAGGCGTTCCCAATTTTCCATTGCAAAATTTTTTATAATTACTGATTTTACATGATGAATCATTTGATGGGATTTAAAATGGAAGGTTTATCATAAAAAATGTGAAGTCAGAGATTTTCTACGTATGGTTTAGGTTTTTACCAATTCTGATTATACCGAATGTTTATGATATTGCACTAATGTATGGTGTGGGTTCTCCCATTAGTTGGATGTTTTAGCTTTTAGCACTCAGTCCATTTTTTTTTCAATGGAAAAGTGTTGAAAATTTTCAGAAAATGTTGAAAAATTTATGAAAGTGACTAGTTTTAGAATCTGGACGAGTGCTGCCCAGCACTGTTTTTGTGATTATTTTAATAAAATACCCAAATTCCCTATGAATAAAAAATTTAAGTAAAAAAGTTCAATGAACGAGAAAAAGGTCAAAATTCAGTATGATCCTGTTTAATAAATTTCAAATTTTAACTTTTAACAATTGAAATTAGAAACCTGGAACTTAGAACCTGTACCTTGTAATGCCCTTTTACATAAAATCATTTTTACCAATCATCCCACATTTTTTAAGAGCTCTTGAAAGTAAATTTTCCACTGGACTGAAAATCATTTTCACTGATCATCTCACGATTTATCCGACTAAAAGTCGGAATTCGCAAATAATCCCACGCTTTTTCTGAGCTTCACAGGCAGGGAGAAATGACCATTTATATAGATAAAGACAATTCTAAAGATCATCCAATGATTTTTCCTGGTATAAATTATAATTTTTATGAAAAGGTATTCGTGAAATTTAAAAAATAAAACTATGAATGTTTGAAAAATGAATGTTTTTTACCTTTAAATTTTGGCCAAACAAATGTGGGGGAAGGGGGTGGAACTCCCAAGTCCAAACAGTTAATTTCTATGAAAAGTGGGTCTCTTTTCAACATTTCTAAACAGTATTTCACTAATTGAGTGAAAATATTGTAAACGATTTCTGCACCATTTTCTAAAAACTACGTAATTATTCATTTTATTATCTCTTAATACAATTTATTTTGGCAGGAAATCAGTTCTCCTATCTAAAGAGTATCTTTTACGATCGTGACAGCTTCTCTCTAAATTTTATACATCCGCTGAGGCTTTTCAAAACTTGTCACAATGGAATGTTTTTTCGAAAAAATAATTACTGAATTTTACCATAAATGTTTATCTCTAGAAAATGGCTGTTCCTGTTGATGATTTCATTCTTTAGAAATTCTACTGATATGATGCTGCGTTGTGATTATAATTTCAGCCAGTGTATCTGACGTGTGAAAAATAATACCTTTTTCTGAACCAAATTCTCTCTGTTCAGGTGTCTAAACAATACAGGCGGTTATTGTAGCATATGAATTTATCCAGTCTATTGAATTGTGTACCCTCGACGAGGCAACCTTTGGAACGAGATTTTAAATTTATATTTTAAACAAATCATCAGATAATCGCTGATTGAAAAAGAGATTTTGTTTGTTCACTCGATATTTCTGGCGTTTTCTCTTTTTACCTGTTGATCGTTTATTTCTTCCTTGCTGAATGCTGATTAGGTACTTCATTTTTATAGAATCATCAAGCTTATTGTTTAAATTTTGCTGTTTGGAAATCAAAATTCAGAAATATCTGAATATTACGTACGAATTTAATGAAGGAGGAAGGGAGGTAGTTATTCGCCCAAAAACTGAAAAATTTCAGAAAATGGATGATTTCTTGACAAAACTTTTTCCTTTTAAAGTCTCTTTATTCGTATAAAGTTTGTTTTTCATGAATTTTTCCAGAATTACCTGACCGATTTTCCTTTTTTTTTTTTCATTATTCAGAAAAGTTTTCTTTACAATTGGACCAGAGTATTTTACGAGTGTCAGTTTTTTGTATTTCTACATTGATTTCTTCATTTTTTCCTTATTCTGTACTGATTTTGAATGGATTGACGCAATTTTTGGGATAAAATTCAAATTTCCCTAATCTCTTCTGTTGAAAAAGAAGAAATTTCAATTCAATTCCTTAAAAAGTGTAGCTTTTTAAATCTTGAATACACTTAACAATTCCCCTCAAATACCATATTTTCTTTTTGTATGTGTGAATGAGATTCAGAGAGCAATGAGAGTATGGATGCTTCATTTTTAGATATGGCCCCTTGGTCAGTCTTTGATTGTGCTGTATTCAGTGAATTTAGAGTTCAGATTTCCTCCATTGTTACCAAAATTTTTTTGAAAAATTCTCCGAATTGGAAAAAAATTGTAGCCGAACTTAAGGCAGTATTGAAAAAAAAAAAATTTAGGTACCTTAATTGTAACTTCAGTCGTCAAGAAATATTATTTTTTGAAATCTTTTATTTTTTTTAGTGATAGGTTCACTTAGTTGACTGAAATTAAAGTAATAATTGTAAGTTTTGACATTTCTCTGAGAAATCAATTTTTGATTTCTTATAACCCTCATTCACATTTTAATTTGGCATCTTGCTCGGACATATAAATCCGATTTACTGAATGGCCTCCTCGAAATACTATTCGCTGATTGACTGCAAATTGAAGGGAAAACAATGATAACAAAATTATTTTTTACTGCCCTGCACCAAAGATTTTAAAATCATTCATCAAGTCACGTCCACCTGTCAGATATTTAAAAACGAGCGAAGTACAAATTATTGGGGCGATGGCTTCGACGCGAAAATCTTACCTAGAAAGCTCTCTTTTAAGCAATGCATATCTTACGCTAACGGTGCGCGTAGAACTACACCACTACACATCTAAAATGATGGTGATAACAGAGAAAAGAGGGTATTGTATTGACATTTCGCGTTATTTATTTGTAATTTAAACAAAACGTTCGTCGCTGTACTTATGCCAAACACGCAGTATCTGTAGAAAACCTAGGCGAACGGAAGTGAAGGGCAAGGGCTGGTCTCAGTATTCTAAAGACAAGAAAAAGACGTAGAGAAGGCAAGATAATATAGTGAACTAGAACGTGCATTAAAATGACAATGAACACTTACAATATGGGTAATTATAGCGACAATATGTACGGCGATGTTGGAAGTTCACGTATTTACACATTAATTCGCCCATTTCAAGCGTAGTAAACACATCCGCGTTTGTAATCTAACCATACACAACCGGCGTATATTTTATACGTCGGTACATATGTTAAAGAGCAGCGGTGTTATTTTTGATTAAGATTTTACCATTTACATCGACGACGAGATTTCGGAGCTAAATATTGCTTAATGACGCGACACTCGTGATAAGAAAACAAATCCCAGAACACGTTCGGTGCATATTGCGAGAATTCGCGAATATTTTCGCAGCTGTTAAATCATCTGCGCCTTAAAAGGGGCACAATGAAATCTGGACGATGAGGTGACCTGACTTGAGCTGTAAATTTGTGAAATCGCGATGAAATTCGAATTGTATAGAGAGTGGCGACGATATGGGACGGGATGTCCATTATTGGATCCGTCATGTGTGGGATTATAATGAATGAGTATCTGTATATTAAATACGAGCTGGTATGGCGAAGAATGAAGATATCAATTAAAACGTTTTTTTAACGAAATCAACATATAATGGAATTTTTTCAACCTTTATGGCGAGCCTTGTCCGATATTTTGTAGGTCAGCTTTAGCAGATGTGGAGGAAGCAGCTGTTTACGACATTGAAATCTGTTTATGTATTTTAGTTTACCTCGTTGCCTGAATTCGTGTGTAGATAGGAAAAGTATATTGTTTGGGATCACATTTCTACAATAAACGATATGTTTCGATGGTCGTCGCCGCACTGTGCCGCCTTGCCCCAAAAATACCACCCGAGGGAAGTTTATTACTGCGAACTGAGTCGAGATTATGGTGTACCAAAGGAACATATGTGTCGGTTGCGTTTCCGGCACACGCTGCGACCGCGACGACTTACGTAAGGGTGGTTGTTCGCTCTTTGACGCTCTCACCGTTGCGTTGATTTATTAATAGAAGCGTGCCGTACTGGTTCGTGTTTTTATTATATGAAACAGATTAAAATAGTGTAGAAAAATGGTACCTAGAGCTACCTTTGTGGAGGATTTCATCTGCAATGGGTGTAGGATTCGAAGATCGAGGGTGGATTCTAGCATGAGATGTTACGATAGATTTCCAAGTGCTGGATATGTCTGTCTGTGTTGTCAATGAAAAAGCATTGTATAGTGATTGATTCTAAAAGTTTGAAGTTTTAAATAAAAGATATGATGAGATTTGATCTAAAGAAAGAGTGAATGTTGAGAAAATGATTCAAATTTTGAATGTTTACTCGAGTGGATTGAGATTTTATTTTGAAAGTTGAAGAAATTGGCTGAGTTGAATGAATCTGTCCTTCATATTATTCAGTTCCATTTTTACGAAGAGAATATTTGGCATGTTGAAAAATAGTTTCATTTTATCGTTCGTTAATTAAACATCAAAACGAAGTCCCCAAAGTTTTTGAAAATTCGTTGAAGATGACATTTTTTCCACGTGGAGAGAATGTTGAATCAACTCAGAAAATGAAATATTTATTTTGCTGTAATCATTTTGTTCTTTGAATTTTCAAATTGAAGGATAAAAAGGAATGTTTTTTGGGTAGATTTGAAGCGAGAAAAATTTATAAAAATGGCAAAAAATCCAGAAAATATCAAGAATTTTCATTTTTCCAATTCAGAAAATTGTAAAAATATATCAGTTTTTTGGACACTTTCCTAAACTTTTTGCCTCCTGAATTAACATGACTCGTTTTCAAATCATGATCATTTTCTCTTTCTATTCTAAATATTAAAGCGGGAAAATTCAAAAAATTTTCGATTGCTTTGAAAAAGGAGGCATTATGTCCATTCTCTGATAAATCTGGAAACATCTGGAAAAATTGGAGAGTTTTGAAATTTTTCCTGGTATTTTTCAAAAATTCAGAAAAAGGATTTGTTTGGAAATTTATTTTTAGACAATTTGGTTGTTGTTTTTGTTACGTGTCCCTCGAACTGTATATTATAATTTTTTTTTTTTTTTGGGGGGGGTGGGGGGTGTCAGATTTATAAAGTTGAGAAAAGGTCGCGAAAAGTCGGAAAATTGAATTTTAAAAATCTGTAGATATCTTGATTTTGAATTTACCTAATAAAGAAAATTTTATAGCTTTTCTAAATTCAAATTCTTTTTTTTTTTTCTAGTTGAAACTTCAATCACATAATTGAAGTAATTAGTTTCTTGGAAAGGGATTCGTAAACAGCTTAATTTCAATAGCTTGATTTTATATGAGGCGAGGGAAGGAAAATGATATTTTGTTATTGTTTTTCAAAATTTAGTGTGGCTGTTTTTTGCGTTATGCTACGTGATTTTATTTGGCAGTTGAATTTAATTTTAATGAGGAAATTTTTTCGAAAGAGATGAAAAGAAAGTGAAATGGTTAAGAGAATTTAAATGGCGTGAATGGGTTTGAGGGGGGGAGCGGGTTGTATTTTTTTCTTTTCAGAGAATTGAATTTTTTTTTGAAAACTTGGGTAAAATGATTTCTGTGGTGTTGGAGAACATCAAATAATTTTGATGGAAAAATTTCCCAGAAGGATGATGGTGAAAATAATTTATACCTCGATTGAAGGGGTGGTGGGGAAATGACTTGCATAATTTTAATGAAGTAATTTTATTTGGAAATGAGATATGATTTTAATTGAAAGATTTCTGGGAAGTAAGGAGGTGAATTAGATTTAGCAGATACGTTCATTACGATGGAAAAAAAATGAAATGGCTTCAAATTTTTATGGAAATTTATGTAGTATTAGTTTACTTTGAACGGGGAAACCTCAGAAAAAAATGGCCCATTGACTACGAAAAAGCAGAGTTGGAGGGAGATTCTCTGAGTAAAATCAATTTCAAAAAAATCGAAAATTTTTTACTTTGACACTTTGAAACACTTGCAGTTTTTACCTTTCGCTGAACCGACTTGATTCAATTCGACTTTCAGTTTCTTATATGAGGTTAAAAAGTTGCAGATCACAAATAAAATTAAAATTTTTGTGAAATTCAAATCTTTTACTTCAGTTACCAAACCTCTTAAAATTAACCCATTTTTTTGATTACTTAAGATCAATTTTGATACAGTTTTTCTTGAAAAATTTACTGTAGTTCTACCAACTGAATTGTATGATTTATTGCAATATTCATTTAATTTCAAAATTTATATTGCTCAAATCGAAGAATTTTTTGGCTCAATTTTCATGTCATTAACCTGGTCAAATTTGATGAAAAATCAAGTTGAAACTATATTTTTGATTCCTAAAAAATTCTAGCTACTTTCAAAAGTGCTTGAGCGAGTGATCTAAATTTTGATAAAAATTAAGCATAATTATTATTGTTTTTCTGACTTGCTTTTCTACACTACAGCTTTTCTTTCTCTCTGTAGAAGGCTAAAAAATATGATATCGAATCGAACTGATTCTAGTTCAGAGGGTATAGAAATCCCTGATGAAATTCTGGATTAGTATCACAATTTTTCGTAAATCTCATCTCATCATTTTGGTATTTGGTATAAAAAAAAAACTCGACATTCACCAGAAATGGAAAAAAGTTCACCATAATAATGAATTATCCAAAAATGTTTCAAATTTATATCTGTTTCAAGCTGAATTTAATAATTCAAAATTTCACCTCAAAACACTCTTTCATCCTTCATGAATTAACGATTATTGCCCTCCATCCCTTTCCCTCTCTTTTCGTTTTCTCTTCCTCAAAAAAGAAAACCCATTATATAAAGTTGGCCCGGGTCAGTAAGCATCACGCTAATGATGTCTTATTAAAATGAGCATATCTTGGTACAGCGACGTCTAGAAAGGCTGCCAACATCAAAAATACTCTCCGCCGTTTATTCGCGGCATCGTAAAACCACGTAATGAGCAATAACGGTTTTTTGATAGATTTGTAATAGCACTTGGGCGTCACGTCGACAACTCGCACGTGGCTTCTCTATTTACCACGTGCAATAATATTAATCGATAAAACTATCACGATTTCAAACTAAACTTTACGTTTATTTCTCGTTACAGGTCCAACAATGGCAAAGATCATTAGTGAACTTAAACCAGCCCAGCGAAGATCACGGTATGGAGATCTGCTATCCCGCCGCGACGTCCGCCAGTCCCGCTGATTCGCCATATTACGACAGTGGCCACCGAAGATGCTGCATTTACCACGACGATCCAGATGCGGCCATGATCACCACCGATAAAGAAATGTCTGTTTTATCTTCGAAATGCGCCAACGGCACCAGCAGCAGACGCTATCTAAAGAATAAAGACGCCGATAAGAAAAGCTACAGGAAATCCTATCCTGTCGGATGTAAATGCGACAAATACATTAAAAAAGTCAAAGAAGAGAAGAAAATCGTACCACATCCAACCAAAAAGAAACTCTTCCGATCTGTCTCATTCGCCAACAGCTACGACAACGATTCAATCACCAGCAGCATGTACGAAGAAGAAGACAGCTCGTCCGATTCGTCCACCTCAGCGGCCATATTCGTCCCGAAGCACGAAAGCTACAAAGACTATAAACAGCGCAAGATGCTGGAAAAATGCGAACGCCGAAGATCGCCACCCAAGTGGAGCGAAATCAAGAAAACCAGATCGGCCTCCAATATCCATCGAGATCATCAACCCAGCCGCAATAAACGATTGATCGATAACGTATCGACCAGCTACGAGCATTCATGCAACGAACGTAAACACTGCAGCAGTAAATCGCACAAAAATAAGTATCGCAAATTGGACGACTCCAGTAAAGTGGCAGCCTCCACTTGTGGCACCAATGCGCTGATGAAATGTCGCAGTGCTCACGCGTATTCCGAAGAAACGTCTCCAACTCTGCAACATTCCAAATCGATCGACGTCTGCGGTCATAGATACGAAGATGCTTCGTCCGCTCATCGATATGTAAGTAGAATCATAATTTGGGCGGGTATTTCGAAAGACAATGCGAAAGTGCATTCTGTAAAACCATCCAAGCTCGAAGAGTATTTTACTTGTAGAGCATACTGTCTCTGGGACAATTAACAGAAAGGATTGTTCAGTCGAGTCTCGCCCTCGTATCGTCGCCGCACCGTCGGGGCGTTTACCACTTTAAAAACAATTTGGCGGAGTCCTCGAATTTGATTAGATTTAAGCATTCGTAATAAACCGTATCCGCATGATGTCATAATTAATACATATTATAACCCGGTGTGTAGAAAACTCGGCGAACGCTACTCTCTGGCCCGAGTTAATTTGCATAATTCGCCTGATAATGACTTATGGAAATTGTTTTCACATACGCCGAGCTACTTTTCCCTTTCCGTGTCTGGCTACCGAATACCACTGTTGTTCTATCCGAGTACTCGGTAGGCCTGACTTTCTTAATGTTATGCATCGAGGCACCCCGAGAAATACTCGAACGAAATATATGTATTTCTCTAGGTGCTTACGACTTTCTCTGAGGTTAGAATGAAGAAAAATTCAGCGCCGTGGAATAATGTAACTGATTACAGTTTTATCAACGGCGAGTTATCTGAAATACGTAACTTTTTATCGAAATCGTATCTATTTTTATGGCAAATTTTTAATGGCCACGGTTTTTCGGCGATAACGTAAAGTGTAATGCACGAAGTTACATCATAGTACAAATGTGCTACTTAAAGTAAAATTTGTTATCTGCGGACTAGCAAGGCGATGAAAATTTCATCATTAGGATATAAATTATCAGCGAGTACATTAATCTCAACTAATGAAATTTTTAAAGGCCTGGCACGTGAAATTCATTCGAAAAGGATCAAAAATGCAGTACTCTTGTGAATTTTTTGCTCGATGCTATCGGCGCAGTCAGAAAAATAATTGAAAGAAGGGGCGGAGAATTTGAGAAATAATAGGATTGAATTTCCGAATCTAGTCATTTATCATCGATCTAAAATCATTGATTTTTTTTTGAAAAATTGGGATTCAATTGTGGAATTGGTGATTTTTGAAATGAAAGGACTAAAATATTGCTCAAGTGAAACGAGGGCATTTTTTTTTTTTTGAAAAATACCATTTGAAAATCTAAAAATTCACTTTCTCCCTATTTTTATAATAAAAAAATATGTCTTGTGCGGGGGGGGGGGGTGTCTCGAGTCCTTTACTGTGATAAAACTGGCAGGGTAATTTCCCGATTTTTTGGAAAATAGTTTTTTTTGACAGTCAGAAAAGTAGTATGAATTTTTTTCAATATGAGCCAGAAAATGTTTTATTTTAACACCTCCCCCTTTTTTTCAATTGATAGCTTTTCTGTGGCGAAGAAAAGTTCTTATTTTTTAGAAGAAGAAATCAGCAAAATTGACTGATATTTAGTGAGTTTGATTGATATTTCAGTGATTTTTCCTTTGGTGAAAATTCCATTGCAGATTTTTCCTTGCGCTGCTATCATTTTTCCTATGTTTTATTTAATGATTTTAGGTGTTTTTTTTATTGTTTCGTGAATGAGAAAATACCCTCTCTTCCCGAATAATTTTTTGAAGTGGCTAGGAAGAAATTGATTGTAATTAAAAATTAGTCAAAAGTTGCTGAATTTCCTTGAGCACGACGAGAAAATATTCCAAAAGTTCTCCCAAAATTTGAATCAGTCAAAAATGCCAAAATTGACTGATGAAATAGAGAAAATTAAGTCACTAATCATGAGCCAAATTTCACTGATTGAAATCAGTAAATTTTTTCACTGATTTAAATAATTGAATTTTTTCACTTATTTCTGCAGTGACTCAATTTTTTCGATTTAAATCAGTCGATTTTGACTGATTCAGATTAAGAGAGTAGCCCAAGTTGTTTTAAAATTATTGGAATCGTTGCAAAAGCTGTACGTTGACATTTTTCATGATTTTTTTATTCACAAAAAAGTGGAAAATATTTTTGAAAATGTGAAAAAAGTTCATAATAGTCCACAAATTGTTCAATTATTTATTTATTTATTTTTTTGGAATATTTCAAAGATTCAACTTGATCCTTGTCATTTTTGGAGCAATATTTTCGATATTTCAACGATTTCAGCTTCATTTTTGCTATTTCATCAAGTTTTTATGTTTTTTCTGTGGGGCTTTTTTCATTTTTGGGAGAGGTTTAGAACATTTCATGCGATTCATGATTTTTTTTCGCTTATTTGATTACTTTTTAAACGAAATTACAATAAATTTTACATTTTTTGCGATTATTTTAAAAATCCGGTGAAGGCCTATTTTTGAAAGAGAGATTTTTCAATGATTTCTTTTGAGAGGTGGAAATAAACTGTTTTTACGAATTAAGGATTTCAAAAATGAATGGTTATGATCTGTACAAAAAATAGGTAAAAATATCCTGTTCGAAATTGTAATTCTTCACTCGTTTTCTCTCTGCTTTTATCATGTCAACATTGTCAACTCGTCTCCCTTTTCATATTCTAAACATTGGTCATTTTAACTTTGCCTTAATTATCTTTGATGCTTTTTAGCTGTTTTAATGATTTCTATTCACTTTGTTAAAGTACAATAAAATTTATTTATTCACGAAATCATTGAGAAATGAGTGAAAAAAATCATGAATTGCATGAAATGTCCTAAAAGTTTCCAAATATGAAAAAACCCCAACAGAATATGTATAAAAACTTGATGAAATAGCAAAAATGAAGCTGAAGTCGAAATATCGAAAATATTGCTCCAAAAGCTACAGAATTGAGTTGAATTTTTAAAATATTCAAAACAAATCGAAATAATTGAACGATTTATGGGCTATTTGAAACTTTTTTCACAGTTTCAAAAATATTATTCGAATTTGAAAATATAATCCCCCCTCCCCGGGTTCCAATAATTTCTCTTCGAAATTTTTATAAACGTAAAAAACATTTTTTTGTTTGATGAAAAGCTGAGGGAAAATGGATTTTTCCTCACAGACCTCGAGGGATAACCACATTTCTGAATAAATTTCGTGATAGTTTTCTTATTATTTTTTGTGTTTCTGAAAATGTTCAATTTCTATGGTATTACGTCAACTTGAAACAATTTTTACCAAGTACTTTCAATGTAATATCTAATATCTGATTATTTTTTGTCACGTATTCACGGTTGTCATTTCAGTCGATTTTTATTCTAATTTAAAGAATTTCAAGATTCACGTCTCTCCCCTCCCCTATTCGAAAAATTTTACTTCAAAATGAAATCGATTCCACATATTTCAGTGGAGAAATTTGTTTATTCTATTGCCTTATTTTTCAACCATCGCGTTAAAAAACTAATCCCATTTTCCTCTCTTTCTGTGCAGAACAAACTCGAATGCTCCTGTTTGACGGCTTTGGAAAAGCTCAAAATTCAAGAACACAATACATTAGCCATGTTTGCCGAACATATGAAGAAAAGTTCGCGGTCTAAGCCTCAAGACAATAGCGCACAATTGGCTGCCTACAAAAGATACTCGTTAAACAAATAATTTATTACCGCGATAATAATTTATTGATAATAATGCTCTCCCCCATCTAGTTTTCTCTTTGATATTTACTTGTATTTCGAACATTATTACAATAAGCTGAGCAAATCGTAAAGTCTGACTTTGGATAGCTGTGTAGTTCTTCGATGTAGAGTAAGTATTTAGTCATTTTTTCCCTTCAAAACATTAGTTATACATTTTTTTTTGTGTCAATATTGAGTACAGAATTTTTTTATACTTACTTAGATATTTATATGTGTATGTTACCACTTAATGGTAAGTTTTTTGTTCTTTTTGTTTTTTTTTTTTGTTTCTCTTGAGAAGAACAATCTATGAAGTAACAATTGGCAATTGCTTAGATTTTTAGGTTTTAGGTAATTATATAAACCTAATATTCTCGTAACTAATGTTCCTAGAGACTAAAATTTTCACTCTTTTAATTTCTAATTTCTAGTCTTGATAGTACCATCGGATACTATAATTACTAGGTCTACATAACTAGTCTTCACTTGTAATCTAATCGTGCCTCGTTTGAACCAAAATCTAACTAAAGTCAATCTAGAACGCACAAAATCAAGGTAAATTGAACTTTCAAATTTTTTAATAATGTATTTCTAATTGCATTATTTTTTTTTACTTTCCTGTATATATATATATTTCTAATTATAATAATAATTTGCTGAAAAGCTAAATTGACAATTTGAAATTTAATTGGTAATATTTTTTTGATGTCGTTTACCAAATTGAATTTTTGTTCATTTAGAAATATTTTGTGATTTATGAATGGTTTATGTTAAGGTGAGATTTTCATTGGAATTAAGTTGTGCTCTAGTCGAGGTGTGCCATATTTCTCTCGCCTTTGTTGCTCAATATACTAAAATTTATTGTAGGTAACCAGGGAACGCACAAATTTTTTACATAGATAATACTCCTGTAATGCTGTGAATTTTCGTTGTTATTTTGCTCTATTTAGTAATTGTTGTTACCGTTGTGGACAATTGTATCGGTTAATGTACAATATTATGTTAAAAAGTTCATTGATTTGGTATTATATAAGTTTTCTCATTATCATGGTACACATTTTACATTCTTGCCATAAAATTCATAATTTAACATGTTTGTAAGAAACTTAGGTGTATAGTTATTACACTTTAATGATTTTGTTGACAAAATTTTTTAATAAAACGTTACTAAGCTTAGTTAATCCGGATGTGGTGATTGATGAAGCGTGTTGAAAACGTCAAAATCAGGTACTTTTCTTGGAAGATGTGGTGTTCAGAAAACCGTAGGTGTATGAGATGTGGTTGAATATACGATACTAGAATTTTATAGGGCGATGATTACCTTAAGGGTTGCCAAGCCTTCGGGTTTTGTGCGAGGCACCTATGTGTCGCCCTTTCTATATGAGCCCAAGGTGTGAGTGTGATGTGTGAGGATTGAGGAGTGTGATCCGGTAGCTCCAGGTTTGGATGGAGATGGTCGATTTTCGGTAAGTATGGTCGTGGTTGGAAAGGAGGTAGGTTGCAAATTGTGAATTTTGCTTGCTTTTTTCTAGGAGTTAGCCGACTGAAGATCTTCGTTCGTCGTCAGGTTAAAAATCAAGAAGCTGAGGTAAGCAGGATGTTGATGGTGATTGGAGTCGAAGTAGGGTGCAAATTGTGACTCTGTTTGATTTTTATAGGATTGTAGTCGATTGAATCGCGTAGTTTTTCGTGTTATTTCGCGCGTCGGTGTATGAAATTTAGGAGGTCGAACGTCGAAAATGCTCAGTCAAAGTAAGTAAAAATTTTCCGCTATTTTGTTGCGTATATTTTGAATGAAAATAAATGAAAGTTGGAGTCTGGGTGACTCCGAAGAGTATTTTGTCATTTGACGATATTTTAAAGTCGAATCAATCTCGAGGTGTAGTTTATGGCGATCCATAAACAAAAATGAATAAATAAATGAGTTCGGAATAGGCTACAGAGTATCCCGAATTTGATGGGAAAATTGGTAGTTGCTGGAGGAACTCGATGAAAGCAATGAAAAACAAATGTATTTTTAAAAAATGTCCAACTTGGATGTTTTTGAGGAAGAGGGAATGAAAATCCCAAAAAAATGTTCAACCTCCATAAGAAAAACAATGAAAATCAACAATTTTTGTGTAATAGGTATATTTTCGAAAGAAAATTATGCCTTCGTACTTCGAAGGTACAAAAGTTGAGTTTTCTCCCTGTTTTGTTGAAAATATTTTAGCTAACTCATGTGGCTGATTGTCAATTTGTGGAACTTGGACAGACCAATACCTTTTATTGGTCATTAGGGTTGAACAAAATGGATTTCGACTAAAATTAGTTGAATAGTTCATTTTATGTGTGATCCCCCTTAAATAAGCGGGAGTCCCTTCTATTTTTTTTTTTTTTTTTTTTTCAAAAAAAGGCATGGTTTTACTACTACATTTGATTTTCTATACCTTGAACTATTGAATTCAAGTTTGGATATCACTCTGCTTTCTTCGAAGGAGTTGAAGCATTTCAGATTAGATATCTGAGAGATTTTCAATTTTCGTCAAATTCGAATCTCTCATCTAGACATCTTCAAATTAGATCCAGAAATTTTGGCCTCCTTAATAATTTTTTATGTAGAATTTTGCAAAACAATTTCATCGTAGGGCTGTCGATTGCATTTCAACTTGTTGTTCATTCATTGACTTCAAAATTGAGCCAAAATTTTTTATCTTTGAAAATTTTTGCAGTACAAAGTGCTGTTAACAGAAATGATGGACCTAATGAAGCAATTGGCTGTGTTGCCTTTGAATTATTTTCAAAAATAATTTTTATGGTTACCAAGAATTTTTAACCCTTCATTGAGATGTTTGAGTAAGCGGTTTCTACGTCTCCATTTATTGATTCGGGTCCCCAATTACGAAGGAAGTGGTGACTTGATGTTGATTTTATTAAGAAAATCTAAAAAACTTTAGAACAAATCAAAAGGCCTGAAAAATTGTTTTCGAAAAATTTCAATCTACATCATTTTCTTGTTTTTTTTTGAAGGTTGGAAATGAAGGAGTGTACAAACAGTGATGCATGTAAATTTTCAAAAATTCGAATTTTGGTTGACAACATTGTGATTAGAACAATGGGATTCGAAACAAAAAAAAATGCAAAAATTGGCTTTTTGATGGAAAACCAATCGACAAAATGTCCTTTGATTTAAATTTTTATTCAATTTTTATCCTCCTCTTCCCTCACTTTCATAATGCTGATTAAGAATACATTTTTCGTAATTTTTTCTATTCAGGAATTTGGTCATTCAGGAAAATGAGTGGGAACCCTATTGAGTACATACCTATTAGGTAGCTAAAAAACTAAAAAATTTGCAAGAATTTTACTTTTGTGGGAAGAAACCCAAAAAGAGCTCGAATTTTGATATTCTCTCGCGAAAAGTGAGGATTTTCAATATTTCTCTCTGTCTTGAATTTTTTTCGCCTGATGGATGAAAAAAGGAAAAATCTTTTTTGGGTAAAATTTGAAACAAAAAAATTGTGTAAGAATGGCCAAACAATCCAAAAAATTACTAGAATTTTTATTTTTCAGTTCTAACACTTCAATTTCGTAAAAACTGAAAATTCTTCAAATTCGAGAGCAAAGTGGTATGCAATTTCAAAGTCATGGTTCAGGGAAGTGCAATAACTGAAATTGTACTCATTTTTTATGGGAGTGAGAAGGTTTCCCCCAAATGGTATTGCAGAAAAAAGGCAAAGCAGTATTTTTTCAGATGAGCTCAATTTTTTGGGGAGGTCTTTCTCTTCAAGTAAACCATTTCACCAATTTCTATCGAAATCTGATGTGATTTTTTTTTTCAATCCACTTTTTTTTAAAAAAAATATGATTTTGCTAGGTATGTACTCTATTTGAGTCTGTTCATTTTGAATGAATGAATTTAAACTTTCTTTCTTCAAAAAAGTTGGAGATTTTCAGATCAGATATTTGAGGAATTTTCCAATTTTCACCTAATTCGAATCTCTGCCCGAACAACATTCCCAAATCAATCAAGAGGTCACCAGATTAATTAAAATACTTGAAAGTTTATACAAGTTTTCCTTCTCGAAAATGAAATAGATTTATATCAGCTCAGGTGTCAAATGAATTGCCTATCTGCACCTGAAACGACATCTTATTCGAAAACCCTTCATCTCGAATTAGGGAACTACTCGAATAAGTTGCACTTATGTATGTACTTACTACTTACCTAATCTTAGTATTTATCCATCCAATAACCTGAAATTCTCCATAAATTTCCATCCTTAATTTCAAACTAATCCCATTTTTCGACTTGTCGAAAACGAAAAAAAGAACGAATAAAAAAAATACTAAAAATGAAAAAAAAACAAGCTATTAAAATACGCCGTGTACTATACGACGGTATGGTCTCCAGTTGAAAAAAAAAAATACGCCCGCGTAAAATGATTAATGACAACGAAACCTTTGGCTTTTTAATAACGAAAGAGAGAGACAGAATGGAGAAGAGGATTCCCAGTTTGGAAAAAAATTATCCAAAAAGAGAGCCGGAGCCATACACTAGAGTACGAAAATTGCATTATAGCCGGCGAAGAAAACAGCGCCGTGGAAAGCGTACGAAAAACGACAATTTTCCCCCATAAAAGGAGGCCGTACTTTTGGAAAACGGTGTTGTCATTCATCATTGAAATGTGTCATATGCATCGCTTAAGCTGTTAAATTCGCTGTCAACGAGTAAATACTTGAACGTGATGTCCTTTTGTGGCGTTCGTCGCGTTGTCCTACCTGCGTTCGTGTTTTTCGAATTATTGTTTTAGGAGGTATCTTGTTAAATATCGGCTGGCTTTTGTGGCGGATTAAGAAGAGCTGGGGAGCAATTAGGGTCTAATTTTAGGTTTGAATGTCTTAGATTGGATGAGAAAGTGAAGAGAAGGAGGAATTGAGAGGCTGAGTCGATATTTCAAATTAAAATCCGAGTGCGGAAAAGTGATCTTGAAAGAAGTATTTGTTGTCAAAAATTTCAGCTCCAGGGGTCAATATGAATTTATTTTTGAAAACTTTGAAATTTTTATTGCAAATTTTAGGCATTTTTAAATCTCTGAATTATTTTTTCATTCTTCGTGTTCAGTTCAATTTGCAGTATTTTTTACAAACCGGCCTTTTTCATTATTTTCTATCTGAGAAAAAGAGAATTTTCTATAAAATTACCCATTGAAGAGATGATTTTGAGGACATAATTTATTTTTAAAATTTTCACTTCTTCAGAATTAATTTTGAAACATTTAAAATCCACAAAATACTTTTCATCTGATAAAGTTGAGAAATTTTTGGTTCAAATTTCAGCATTTTTTAAAAAAATTTTGGAGGTATTTTTAAACCTTTCTAACTTCTTTAGTTCACAGAAAATTTTTAAATTGAATCCCTCTCTTTTTATCTCGAGAGGCTAAAAAAACCTTTTTGATGCATTTTTCTTTCTGAAAAATTAAAAAATTTTGAAGCCTCTAAAATGATGAATTATATCAAAAAATATATGTATATTTTTTTAAAAATTGTGAATTTTATCCTATAAAAATGATAACTGGCCCCCATTCACAAAATTGGTGATTTATTCCAAAATAAAAATAATATTCCAAAAAAAAAGTATATTTTTCTCACATTTAACTATCTATTTTCATTAGGTACTTGAACAAAAAAAAAACAAACTTAGCTATAACTATGAGATATTTTAATTTTATCACTTAACTATTCTCTCAATTTAAATCAGTGAAAAATCGCTAATGAATGGTCAGAATTGTAACGCAATTGAAATCAGCAAAATTATTTCCGCCAATTTTTCAGCAATTTTGCTGACTTTTCGATGATTTTTCACTGATTTTTCAGTGATTTTTTCACCGATTTTCCGGTAAATTTTTCACTGATTTTCTTAAGATTTTTTACTTTTTTCCAATGATTTTTTTCACTGATTTTCCCACTAATTTTTCGGCGGTTTTATTACTGATTTCCAGTGATTTTTCACTGATTTATTCACAGTGTAACAATTTTGACTATTTTACAGTGATTTTCAATCATTTTCACTAATTTATAAATGAGAGAGTAATGTAAAATAAATACTGCCTTCGGTTAGGTTCATGTGAGTGAAAAAAGGTGAAAAGATGGCTAAAACTTTCAAAAAAATGACTTGAAAATTTTTGATTTTCGCTTAACAATGCAATTATTTCTCCATTTTTTACGATTACCCAGCCACATCAAATAATATTTGAGTCAAAACATTATCAAGGTTTTATACCGAAATTTAAAAATGGAAAAATTTGTAATTTTTTCTTACTTTCTATAGGTAGGTCTAGGTATATATTTCTGATACTTTTCCATATCCAGTGATTGTTCAAATTTCAGAAATTAATTTCACTTCAAATTTTGTCAAAATTTCGTAATTTTTACTGTTTTTTTCATTTTTAATTTTTTTTCTAAAAAAATGAAGCATGGAATTGGAAAGAACCTATAACTCCAAATTTCAAAATAAATTCTTTTTGACATACATTGTTATCACAGTCGGATTAAAAATGTTTTAACTAGAAATTCTGTGTCTGGGATGAGCAGTTGACTTTATTGAACTCCATTGAACATGCAATAGATGGCGTTTTAACGAAAAAAAAGTTTTACATCAGTTTGCAAAACTTGGGGGTGTTGAGCCTTTTTCCAATTCCATACTTTAAATGTCCATAAATGGTAGATTTTGAGATCACAAATGTTTTCTGAATAAAAAATTCAAACCTATTTGAAGGATTGTTGGAGGGATATTCTGCCACTGCTTCCAAATCCAATTTTAGAGAAAAAACTTGGACATTTTGAACTTTTGATGGAACCTCAAAAATATTTTCAATTTATTCGGGTTTTCTTCTACTGTTAGCCATTTTTCATTTTTCCATCCTTTGGTCCTCAAGCATTTCAAATTTTGAAAGTTTGTTTCTCTCGATCTCTCCACTCTCCTACTGAAAATTTTCACTCAACTCATCGAAAAATCGTATTTAGATATCCCTCTATCTTGATTCGCCCAAATTACCCCCAGTGAATTATTCGAGACACCGAACCGAGTCAATTTTTAAACCAAGCATTCTCACGTAATCCGGGCCACCGTGACTTTTTTCTTTCACACTGACCCTTCACCGAGACGAACCTTTGCTACAATACGAAATATTCACAGCTACCCAGACCTACCCATTGTGGAAAAGGTCGCCAAAACGGCGAAACCGCACTACCGTAAACTATTGTGACAGTTTCGCACCAAGTTACGGTCAATTACGGTTTCGTACATGTAAATATGAGCGATGAGGGTTGGAGGGAGCCACAGTCCAGCGACATTTTCGATACATGCGTTAAATTTTGTTCGGGTTTGCCGAACACGTGCCACATTTATAGCTCTTATGAACACCACGAGTATGTTCGGTAACTGAAGTCTAAAGGAGGAAAAAAATTGCACCAAATCCCCAGGTATTTGCAGCCGAATTGGTACCCTGTCCGTTTGATCTGCGAGAGAAAGCGAGAGGGTGAATTTACTTAACGCAATTTATTTGTAAGTGGTCCTGCGCGATTTAGACAACTAAAAGATATATCACCGCGTGGCGATCTTGTTAGCCGAGCCGACGGCTGCGGCGACTGCCGAATGAAAAGAAATGCGTGAAAATTTTGCCCTTTGAGTTTTCTGCACCATTAATCAAATACATCCCTTGAGCTTTTCAAACGGCAAAAAAGTTAACTTTTTTAAGTTGTTTAAACTTGACCGGTGTTTCTTCGCTAAACTCGGGGATCGTTACAACGTTTTTATCATTTGTTAAATCCGGCCATGTTTTCGGCCCAGAATTCTTCCCGGACCGGGCTCACCATGCTGAGATTTATACGTTATGCGGCGTTGTTTTCGACTCGCTCGTAGCTCCGGAATCAATCGGTTGTAAATTTCGGAATTATTTCAAATATTCTCGGTTTCGCGTGCGTTTTTACTTTTTAATGGAGACCACATTGCTCGTTGTAGGCCAATGATCGGTATTCTTTCCCCCCTCTATCGCGCTATACGTTTGAAAAATTACTACCAGGGGTGGTTATGCTGGCCCGTTATGGGTCACTAGTGAAAGTGTACGTAGATTTATTGTCCCTTGATCGCCCCCATTTTTAACCTAGAAATATTTCTAATACCGGGATTAACCGTGATGTTCGGGGGGTGCAACGGACGATGCCACCCTTGCGACGTGTAGGTGGCTTTTTCACGTTTTATTTTTTCCCTAATGTGGGTGCTGGGTTTTAAATCCTTCGAATTGTGGATGGAAAGAAGAAATTGAACTCTTCCGAGTTTGATAATTTTTATTTACAGATATCTATTTAATGGGGAAAAATCGTAATGATTAAAATTACTCTATTTTAAATTAAAATTTTGAAGAATTCTGTAACAAGCGTTGATGTCCGCACTCAATTCTTAGCCAATTCACAAGAATTGCGTTTGGACAATCAGAGCTTGAAACTGTACTGCGTTCAGTGGTCTGGAATCAGTTTCGAAATTCCGGTCGATTTCTATTTCAAATTTCTGAAACAAAAAAATAAAATTTTTTGGATTAATATTTACTTTCAATACTTAGGCACTTTTTTGATCACTTTATTTAATTCTGATAGATTATTTTGTTTGATCTAATTTCTAGTGTTCAGTTTGAATTTGATTTCAATTTTTTCCCATCATGTCAAGAATTTTCGTAATTCGAATTTTTTAAAATAAATGTTTTGCACTTTTTGATGACTTTTTACACTTGAATTTTGAGTTTTCGACTGAAAAATGTCGAAAACTGAGTTTCACTGAAAAAAACAAATTGAACCATGCAAACATAAAATTTTTCACTCTACAATTTATATTCTTTATTTTATTTTTTGTCAAACTCTTTCTTTGTCTAGGAAATCCTCTTTAAAGGTCAAAAATTATCAGAAAGTGTAAAAAAATGAATTTTTCAAAAAATTTAAATGATGAAAAATCTTGACGTGGTGAAATTTTTTACTATTTTTCTGAAAAATCAACTCGAAAAATGGAATCAAAGTCATATTGATTGACCAATTTTGAATCAGTGCCCAATATGAACTTGAATGTTTTAAATTGTTGCTTGTAATCATCGTGATATAAATAAGGGTTTTATTCCTTCCAAAAATCACTTTGGAATTGTAGTAGAAATTGTTTGGAACCATTGAATTTTTTTCAATTTTTGAATTTTTTGGAATTTGTCTATTCAGGGGTGAAAAATGAGAGTAAGCTTTTCCATCAAGTTCTTAAATTTGAAATTTTTCTCTCAAAATATTCCGTAAGAAGAAACATGGCATTAATTCCAAAATAAGAATATTGAATGAAAATCGACTCTAAAATTGGAAAAAATTTAATATATCTAGTAATTTCGATTTTTTTTTTGATTTTCAAATTTGAGAGCTCCTTGCTTCCCAGGATCTTCTGAAGTCGTGAAGTGCATTTAAATTGGTCATTGGTCCAAAATCAGATGTTGAACTCAGTCTATTTTTCTTTTAAATATTCTGTCTAATGAAAATTGCTCAATACATAGGTATTGGACCAATGACCAATATTAATTTAAATGCACTCCAGAAGCTCTTGGAAAGCAGGGAACTCTCAAATTTGGAAATTAAAAAAAAATTGAAACTACTAAATTGATTTTTTTCAATTTTAGAGTCGATTTTCATTCAATATCCTTTTGAAATTAATGCCATGTTTCTTCTTACGGAATATTAATTTTTGAGAGAACTTTTCCTTTGAATAATTTGTGGATGCTTTCATGTGATGAGGGGGGGGGGGAGGGACAAAAAGCATAAAAAATAATTTGGAAATTCTCCAAAAAATGGCAATATTTTTCATATTTCAAAAAATGCAGGGATATCATCTTTGGCTTGAAATCATCAAACAATTCTTGAAATAATGTCGAAATTAAGTACCACATGAAAATTGATTGAAACTTCGAAAAAATTGAAAATATCATTTGCGACGACTCAGGAGTTGTTAAACTATGATTCTTAAAGTCATTTTAAAGCGGTAAAATCTTAAAAATCCATGAAAAAATTTTCTGAAATCAAAAAAATTTATAAAAACATTGAAAACAAAATTTCAATTAAATAGAACATTTCATACAATTTCATTCTCGATTTTTAAAATTTTGTAAAATCCATTTTACAAAATTTTCGTGATACTAAATCAATAATTTTTTTGACGCTTGGCCAATTCTAAGGACTTTGAACTTTTTTTTTTTCATCTGGAATAATGGAATATTTTTCTGTGGTACATATAAACAATCCAAATGATACCAGATTCTTTTTTTTTTTCAATATGACAATCTTTATTATAATTTTAACCATAGAATTCAACCTTGTAGGAAGCATGTTCTTTAGAATTTCAAAAATTGAAATTTTCTGAAAATTTTCAACTATTTTGTTATTTTACGTCTTATTTTATTAATGTAGGCAGTAGGTAACTATCTACGTCAAAAACTTTTAAAAGTAAAGCCTACCGATCAAGTTTGCTCACCAAAGCTAGAATTTCTTCTCTTTTTTTTTACCGAATTTCATTTCATTAACTAGGTTATTCTTGGTAATTTTTTTTCAAAAATTTCGACGAAGTAATTTAAATTATTCGTCGAAATTCATTTCGAAAATTTATATCTATACCTGATACCAAGGTTACTCGAATTCTCTTAAATTCAAAAATACTCCACTCGACGTTGAAAATATTATTTACGTTCTCATTAAAACCCGAGAAAAAAAATTAAAGAACGAAACAGCAGCTCGATACGGTAAAAGCACGTCGCGAAAATAAAAGAAAAATAACAAAAAACCCTTTAATAAGCAATAAAAAAATAAATACGATAAAGAATAAAAATCCGCAAGAAGGCGCGACGGTGGCGAAATAATGAAAAAGGGTAAAAGCTGCGACGTTGTAGGGGCCGCAAAGGCAGGGAGTAGAAGAAAGCGAAGAACGAGAACTCGATAAAGTATCGAGACTTCGGCTGTGGGGGCGGGGGAGGACGCGATGAAATGAAAAACTACAACATTCGGAAGGAAACGCATAAAAATTGGGGTAAATAGGAAATGTGTACGCGTGTTATTGGAAAACAATAAAGCTCAAACGGCTGGAAGTTCTCCAAAGTTGAAGAAAATTGTTCCAACATTGAGGCGAATATTTCTCGGGAGAGTTACAAGCACTTTCCTATTAATTCACAGTTCGTTACTCTTCCGTTGCGGTCCAGCTGGGGTATACATTTTCATTCACCTTATTTAAAACTTAATCGTTTTACTTGTACAACTTCTCGCAGATTGAATTATTAACTTTAACCAATACTTTAACGAGTTTTCTTTTCCAAGTGTAATTTTCTTTGTTGTTTTTTTCTCCTCTTTATTCTTTCATCTTGTTGCGACGTCGACGGGTACCATTTTTTGCCTCTTGTTTTCCGCATCACCATCGGTACGGTCAAATTATCAAAAATATCCTTAGCTCTTGGTGCAAGGGTTAAAAACACGAAAGAAAAAATGAAAATGTTATGAACTAAAAGTTGAAAGTTTTTAAGTGAGTGCTTTGGAAAGTTTCATTTTCGCAGAAATATTTACACCGAGTTCGTTTTCAATTTAGTAACGTTCTTAGCCCAAAAAATCATAAATGGATTTGTTAATAAAGCGATGTGCGTTAATAAAACGGTAAAAGTTTGTATCAAGTTTTACAATGAACTCGAGACTGCATAAGGCAAACAAAAAAGACTTTCATTACACTCCATATCAAAAGGCTCGTTATTCAACGTCCAAAAAGGACACAAACGTAGCAGGCAGAGAGACTGCAGAATGGGAAATTACTGTACGACCAACGAAGAAATCAATTAAACGTTCCAGTACAAAGGGAGTCTCCGAGAAAAGGCCAAAATTCGACAAAATATTGTTTTAAAATGAACATTTAACAACCATATCGTTGTGAGAAACATTCCTTTTCCAAGGGGTGGATTTTATCGTTCTTTTGAGACGATCCCTGAATTTGTAGTATTTCGAGAACATGAGGCTGTTCATTCGCGAACGTTTGCCACCAACTTCTAATTCATTAACACATTTCACACCCCGATAAATAAATTTCCAAGTTATAGACAATTTAAAAAGCTTTAAACTTTTTTTTATGTGGAATATTTTCCCCTCTATTCTCTACTTCATAATTTTATAAAACTAATAAACTTCGTCTCGAGTGTGAAAACAACTCGTAATACGTGTTTTTAGAAGTCGCTTATCAAACGAAGCCGATGATCTAATTTATAGCTTAGGTTTATTTCTATGGTTCAGTGTTGAGGTAATGGCTCGACTTTTTTTCGTCTCTTCTATCAAGTTTTTTTATGTTTTGAAAACGACGTCCAAAAATTATGCTATTTGTAAATTTTTTAAAATTTTAACTCAACTGGTGGAGCCCCTTGGAGCCTTTTATCAATTCTGAGTCCATGATTTTCATTATTTATTTAATCCACTTTTAGAAATGGTTGATCGATTTTCTGAATCGATGTTTCCCTTAAAAAAATGTCTCAAAAATGCAATGAGGAAGGAGTATGTCGCCCTATGTCGCCCTCCTTTTCACTTTTTCGGTCTGGCCAGCCATGAAATTTTTTTTATCCAATTAACGTTTATTTTTTCGAGAAAATTATTCCTCCTACTATCGCAAAGAAGCATCTTTATGGACACAAATTTGAGAAAAATTGCATTTTCTTTTGAAGATAATTCATGCAACTTTTCATGCTTTTATGAATCATGATTGAGTAGGAATTTAATTTATGCTGTTCCTTTTTCGGAAATAATAATTTTTTTGAATTCTCCAAACATGTAGATTTGTTTCAAGGCTTATAAAAAAGTCGTTTTTTTGCTTTTCCGGAGTGGAAAAATTACTCGAATTATTCTGAAGTTGACATTGAAAACAGGGTCCCAGTTCTGAAAAATTCGAGAAGTTGGCACCTTAATGTTCAAAATTATGAAAACTAGCCGATTGCATGGAAATGAATATAGAGTTTTTGGGTTTGCAGCATCTGATTCTTTCTCGAATTCTTCAGAGTAGGGAAGTGGCGATTAACCTCAACATCAAACTAGGACCTGTAGAGAAGGTGAAGTGAGGGATCAAAGGAATGATTTTGAAAAATGATTTTTTGGGTCGAACAATGTAAATAGTGAGAATTCAATGTTTTCCTCTTTCCTGGCATTTTTTTTAAGTAAGGAAAATAACGAGATCTTTTCTAAACGAATTTAAAGTAAGAAAAATTACACTTTTGCAAATTTTTGTTTTTAAACATTTTTTTTTCTTCTTAGAAATTTTCGTCATCGTTCCTCTTATTTTGCTATTTCAGATAATTTGAAAAATTGAAATGAATGTGAATTTTTGTTTCTTCAAGAGTATTTTGTATCGATAAATCTAAAAAATTTTCAAAAATTGGCATAGAAAATCCAGAAATGCAGTTTGTTAAAAGAATGGGCTTTCAAATTTCAACGTTAATGTATAAAATTTTCGATTTTTTGATGGGGGGGGGGGGAGAAGGTAGATCAGAAAAACAGAGATGGTTTGAATGTAAAAAATTTTCGCGAAGAATAATAAAAAAGCACAAACTTTTGATTTTGGAGTTCAGTCCAAACCCAGAATTTGAAAATTTTCTATTTTGGCTCCTTAATACCCTTTGAATTTTTTCAAAAACTAGATTTGGAAATGCTTGAGAGGGGGAGGCAAAAAATGAATTTTGATATTGCACTCGATACTTCTTGAATTTTTCTACCCTGTCGTTCTCCCTGAAGCCCGTTTGAACTGGAAGGGGGAGGGGGGTTGGAATCGAAATGACCTTGGAAATGAATAACGGATTTTCGAATTTCTCTCGGAACCTAATTTTCAATTTTTTTCTCACATTTTGAAATATTTCGATCAATTTTTTGTTGATTTTTCCATCGATTCGTAATTATTTTTGGCTCATTTCCCCCTCTCCTCCTCCCGTAAAATTTTGAAAAGTTGCTATTTCGACGTAGAAAAGTCTAAAAAGCCTCTACCTCACTTTTGTCTCTTTAGAGGAACTTTGAATGTGCAGTGAAACTTTAAACTGGCTAACTATACGTTTTTTCCTGAGGAAGAAGGGAGGGGCTTACATTCTTGGTCTATTGTGGCATTTTTGTTGATAACAGAATTTGTAACCCTGCTGTAAAGAAGGGATCCAGTGTAAAAAAAATCGATGTCTCATTTTTCAGTTTTTGGTCCAAATGACTACAAATCGGGTCCAAACACATAAAAATGAATACATCAATTTTTTTTACACGAAATCCCTTCTTTACGTCTGGGTCACATTTTGAGATTTTGTTCACTTTACTGGGTATCTACATAACAAGCAGTAAAAGTTGTAAATGTGTCCCTTTCCCTAACAATGTCCCACTTTGTCGATCCTAGTTTCGGAGATACAGGCGTTTTTCTGAAGTTGGGTTGAAAATGTCGATTTTGGGATTTTTATCGTTTCTTATAGAGTCAACCCTGCTCTTTCGAATGCCGCAAACCGTTTTTAATTCCGACCTTCCGTTTACGAACTATGAGTGAATACCACGACTGAGAAAATGAAAAAAAGTGAAGGCGAGACTAAAGTTCAGGCAAGGAAAAGAAAAACATCGAAAACTGCCCCTTCCACCCCCTCCCCCCACCCCTCGTAAAACCCGTCGAAATAAGTAATTCACTACTTATACTTATTATAATTATGTTGTACTGCACATTAAAGGGATTACTTTTGTTGTGAGTTCATTTTTTCAATGAAAAAAAGTTGCAAAACTTTAAACGCTTTTTTCTCAAAACTTTGTTTTTCAATACCTCAACTTCAAATGGCCATAACTCCGAGGGTTTTGGACCCAGGAGGCTGAGGGAGGTCTTATTTGATGGGGAATTTTGTCTACTATAGCGTACTGGTCTTAACTCCATACCGACAATGTGGGACCTTGTTAGGGAAAAGGACACAAATAAAAGTAGTGAAAAAGTTGTGAATTTAAAAGAAAAGGTAATGCAAAAATCTTCAGAAAAGTTTCGATTCTGAAAATGAGTCCAAAGTGATATTTTTTGGAGGGTGAGGGAGGTCGTCCGAGCTAAAAAAATAGTGAATTTCTCCCCAAAAAATCCGTTAATCCGTTGGATACCTTGCTGTAAAATTGTTGAATTGGTCAGAAGAAAGCGAAGAGCTGAAGACCCTACTTTCTTCACCTCGATCTATAACAAATCGTCCAATCATTTGAAGAGGTTTTTGAAATCACGAATACTGCAACCCATCAGACATTGCTGTCTGAAAAATTACCCTAGAATCTGCCGAACCTCTTTTTTACGTGAACAGAATAAAATTTGCAATTCCATTCGATAAATCGTACTCAATTCCTCGTCCTTGAAGTAATCGGCGATTTGTCGCCGAGTATTGATCGATTGCGGCATTCCAATTGGAATTTTTTCTCCGTCTGAAAATTTCCATAAGAAAAGATTGCGGTTCAGTTTACGAACTGACACATTTACCGACGATATCTCCAACGAAAAAATGCTAACGGGGTAAAAATTTACTTTCACCCGGCACAATGGCGAAGAAAAGCGCACACTCGCCTGCTAACATTGAAAAAAAAACGATGGCGGGGTAAATTTGCGCCCAGAGTGTTCACCGTTCGTTCGTTTTTTCGCTATTCAGTAATGTTTACCGGGCGAGCACACAATCTGTAAAGAAAATCATTTTTCAATCTTATACAAAATCATAAGTCCGGCGCAGATAAGAGGATAAATTTATTGGTAAATAAAAACTGCTCTGTAGTCGAGTTTGTTAGCTAACATCGGTGCTAAGGGATTGTTTATTAGAATAGGGTTTGTGTAGGTATCGAAGCGAGATTGAAAACAGACCGGGCAATAGCCTCCGGGGAGTTGGAAAGTTCGCGTTGCCTGATTTTCTTACTCTTCTCGCCAAAAACGTCTTATGATATTTCCTATCCGTAACTTCAAATTGGAAATTTTATAAACTCGACGGTTCTTTGCAGCCGGCTGCGGCGATGGCGAAACACGCAGAATGAGAAAAGAAACACACCGAGGGGGGCAAACGGAGAAAAAAAGAAACATCGTGTACACGCCCACATAGTGTACAGTATTAGATTATTCCAGAGTAAAATATGAACTTAGTTGAAATTTCTTCGCTGTGGAAAAAACTTTATCAAACTTCTCCGGCGTTGGGCTCCGGCTCGCGACCGTATAATGTGTTATTGGTATTTCGAATTCGAATCCCATCCAGTATCCGACGCGTGTAAAGCTTTTTTTCTCGCTCACCCTTTTATACAGTTCGATATCCACAGTCGATTTTCCAACGGTTACGGAAATAATTATCGAATTATACGCTGATTTAGTCTGTTAATTTGATTTCTTCTATACATGTGCTCCTTTCTTTTTTTTCCCCCCATCCCTGCTTCCTTATTCGTTCCCGTACCGTATATTCGTATACTTATACTTTGTTATATGAAAAGTTTTAAAGCTATTTTACCTTATTCTCGTTCTCTGCTCGTTCTTCAGTAGCTGCGTTTCGACGCTTTAATGGATTAAGCGATAGTTTCGAGTTTAATTAATTTTTCTTGTATGATAATTTACGATCCTAATCACATTTTATAGCTTATACTTTGTTTAATCTTGTATAGTATTCGACGCTAGTAAGATGTTACGTGTGCAACGTGTAGCTCGACTCAGCAACTTGCGAAATTATAATCGAGACTTTTTAAAGTTTTGCCGAACGTGTGTGCCTAGATAATCTGCCGGATGCTGCTGGTGTCTTGAAATTAACCTGCATAATACGAATATCACTGCCATTCTCATTTAACTTTTCGGTATTACGACCGATTCCGTTGTCGAATCTGGTCGGTTTTTCGTACGAATGGTTCGGCAGGAAGTTTTGGCGTGGATTTGAACGTGTGAGGAAGGATTTTATGTGGGACGAGATTTTTTGCCGTATCCAAAACAAAGTTGATTCAGAGGGACGAAAAAACGAAAATTTCTAACCAAGATCAAGTTTTTTTTTGATTTTGTTCAACTTGAGTGTACAATTTTCAAATTTCTTCGGAATTAAAATTGAAAATTGAGAATTCATTTTTTGAAAATTTTTGGACTCAACTTTAATTTTTTTGATTACAAAATGTAATTTACTCTTCAGTTGAGTCTGAACTCGTAACTATAATAATTTTGAAAAATATTAAATCAGTGAAAATGAGGATGATTGTAAGTAACGTTCAGCTCAAATAATTTTTCAAAGTGAAAATTTGCGATAATTTGAGGTTTTCCAAGTTCTTCTATGGAGCTCACAAGTATCGATGGAAGTTCATGGTTTTTTATCAATTTTCAAAATTTCATGATATCTGAGTCATTTTAATAATACTTTTTGGTGATTTTTAGATGAGAATAGGTCATCATCGGTGTCATTTTGTGGAAAAATTCGATTGAAATATTTAATTTTCAGATAATCATTTTTTTTGGTACATGGATAGTTTCAGCTAAATGAAAATTTACAAAACTATTATTTGAATAATTTTTAATGTTAGTTGGAAGTAATTTATTTTCTTTCATTTTTTCCCTGTCTTTTGATGTTGAAAATAATGTTTTTGGGAAGGAGAGGGGGTAGAGGTGAAATTCATACATTTATGTGTGAAAAAATTCTTTCAGAATCTGTCCTCTTGTCCTCTGTAGAAAGGGGAGAAAGAGAAGGTTGAATGAAGGTAATTAAATGGGTTCTAAATTTTTGAAAACTGAAGAATTTTTTTGAAAATATTGAGTAAATTAATTTTTTTCGCCGAATAAATTCTGAAAACTTGAATAAGATTCCGGAATAATTAATCGATTGTTAAAATTTTTATTTTTCGGTTCAAGACTGCCCGAGAGACTAAGAAAAGTGGAGAGAGGCAGATTGGATATTCCCAAAATATTTCACCTTAAATGTGTCAATTTGATTTTCGAAATTGAAAATTTTAATTTTCGGAGTAATTTGCCCCAGAATCTCGAATTCTGCGAAGGGAAGGAGAAATTATCTGTATCAAAAGTTTCAAAATTCTGACAAAAAAAGAACAAAAAAATAAACAAAACAGAAAATTATTATTGAATTTTCTTTTGAGAGGAAACAAGCCAAAAAAGGCGTTATTTGGAGAAAAAAAAAATTCAAATTTTATCTTCTCTGGTAGATTTTTTCGACCTAAAATACTATTTTTCATTTTTCAATTCAATCTGAAGATTTTGTGAAAAAAGTTATTATTGGTATTTCCCAAAATTTTTAATTAGATTCTAATATTATTTTATGATTATGTGAGAAGTCAGCTCATTTTCACAGCCTCCGTATGGTCCAGCCTTACTTTTTTTACTTGAAATTTTTTTGTATGTTTATAATTTTTTATTCCTTGGATAAGATCAGAAAATCAGCGGCTGATTCGTCCCCCAGATTCCCTTACACCTGGTTAGATGGAAAATCAGAGCAAAAAATAATGAAAAAGGCATATCTCAATAAGTACACCTTTCAATAATGGTCAATTTCAGAAAATTCATCTTCATCGTTCAATTTTTCATCTTCATCTGAGAAGTCCGCTCGAATAATACTACGAGCCACTTTTTCTCCAAATCTTCCACCCACTCTGGAATCTGCTTCATTCACGTCATAACAAATACACGATGAAATCTTGCATACGATGCACCTGCCATGGCAGCCGATGATTAGGCAATTTATGCGCCTTACCGCCGATCGCCAGTGAGGTTATTAACGAGGGCTGTCTGTTCGACTCTGTTCGGGAATTCGGAGCCGGCTATACGCAATTTATCATTCGCGTGTACGCGTTCGAGAGAAATAGCATAACGCGCGTATACACGAGTAATTTTCATCGTTGCCCCTTTCAAACAGACAACTATGCAATTCTTCATACGCTCGTGCTCGGAAAACTATATGAATTCGGAGCCAACAACGTGCTCTTTTCATCGTACCACCGCCGCACTGCCCGCTATGTCCGGGACGAGATGTATTACTGATTTTTCTTCTTATTCGAGCTGCTCCGACGGTGCAGCCAGTTTATTAGCCGAAGGCGCAGATTTTTCAGCCGGATTTTTCATACATCCTAGGATACGGGTCGCTGGTCTAGGTAGGGAATTTATACGCGTACGGATTGTTAGAGCTGCATAAGGTGGATTTGAAGGTACAGATATTTTTGTAAGGATGAGTTTCTAGGAGGGATGTATGTTGTATGAACGTTTTCAGACAGGAAGAATAATACTACATAATGAAAGAGTGAGAAAAGTAATAGAGAACGAATTTAGGGCAGTTTGTATGAATTTTTTGGGGCTAAATAAGCTATCTCTTTCAGAAATAATTATACAGGGCGATTCCATGCTAAAACGGACCAAAAATGAAGTCGGGTCTTCCGATTTCGCTCAATTTTTTTACGAGTTCCCCTTGAAGGTCTATTTACAAAACGTACCCCTTGTCCCTCTGCTCTAATAGAAAAATAGATATAATTAATTCGAGAGGGGGGTCGGTTAGAGCAAGGGGAACAGGGCCCCTCTCCCTTACCTCCAAAATTTTTTTATTGTCAGATTCGTAATTTACTACCTCGTAAACCCAGATTTCGATATACTACTCGATATTTTTGGTAAATTTCAATTTTAGCACCCCCCAGCACCTCTCCCGAACATCAAAAATTTTTTTAACGGCCAGATTCGTAATCTACGACCTCGAAAACCTAGATTTCGATATACCACTCGATATTTATGGTAAATTTCAATTTTAGCACCCCCAGCCCCTCCCCTAGCTCAAAATTTTTTTTATTGTCAGATTCGTAATTTACGACCTCGAAAGTCGAAACCCCAAATTTCGATAAACTTCTCGATATTTTTGGTTAATTTCAATTTTAGCACCCGCTTACACCAAAAGATTTTTTTAATGCCAGATTCGTAATCTACGATCTCGAAAACCTAGATTTCGATATACCACACGATATTTTTGGTAACTTTCAGATTTAGCCCCTCAGTCCCTCCCCCTTACCCCAAAAACAATTTTTATTGAAAAAATGGGGTGGGGGAAAATTTTCAAATTATGCCATTTTTCACTGATCTTTCAGTTAAAAATTATCAATTTTTTCTGACAAACAGAGAATTTATGGGTAATTCTTCGAAAATCGGCGAATTTCAGCATTCAAAATTTTGAAAAGTAAAAACTCTTTTTTTGTGAAATTTTTGAAAGAATATCATTAATCAGCTTACCCAGAACACTTTTATGAAAACTGGGTCAATTCATACCTCAAGGGGGTAGGGTGGGACGATTAAACGTTTCCGTCATTATATGCTTGATTTTCAATAGGTTTTTAATATGTTCCATCGTCGTGGATCATCATTTCTGCGCTTTAAAATGGCAGATATTCCTGCAATTTGAGAAAATGTATTTAAAATGGTGAATATCTCATGATAACATATAAAAAAATTTAAAATGATCAATAATATGCTCTATACTGCAGATAATTACTCAATTTTTTCCGGATTCGCCACGACGAAAGAAAAAACTACACCATCCACGACGTAGGAAAATTGAGTAATTATTTGCAAAATAGGCCACATAACTGAGTTTTGAAAAAAATTTTGAAATGCTACGAGGATATATTCACCATTTTAAATACGTTTTTTCAATTTTCAGGAATATAGGCCGTTTTGAAGGCGAGAACTGATTAGCCACGGCGATGGAACGTTTTTTTGTAAACAGCACAATATTGATAAATAATCACTCACAAAACTGTTAATTTCATTGAGATTCAAAATTTTCGTAGATTGTGTTGTTCTCGGGACGATAACTGACCAGTGCTGCCACTTCACAGCACAAAATATTGTATTAGTAAGCCAGAAAAAATTATTGAAAATTATCCACGGTGAAAGAAAGAAAATTGTAAACACACTTTGGGCTTCAAATATGGGACTATGGGACACTTTTTTTTGACCTTCAATCAGGTCATCACACACCTTCATATACGTTGATTATATGTAACGGTCATTTTTTTCAAAAAACCGCATTAATTTACATCATTTAGAACATTCAATTTGAAAAACATTTTGAATACAAGCCACGGCGATGGAATTTTCGGGGGTAAAATGGTCGTGTACCCGAATTGGTGGGGGTGGCACTCATAATTCTTAGTGGTATAGGTGTAGGAGATAGTACTCCTACTCATGAAAAAAAAAAAAAAAAAAAAAAAAACGTAACTTTTTGAGTTATACACTGGTAACAGAAATTTGCCGATTTTCGAAGAATTACCCTTATTAAGAAATTGGTGATTTTTGACTGAAAAATCAGTCAAAAATTATTAAGTTTTAAAATACATAGAATGACTAAAATACTACCCAAGCGAAGCGAGGGCACAAATTTTTAGAAAAAATATACTTTGAAGAGCAAAAATGCACTTTTTTACATTTTTTCAGCAAAAAATACTTTCTCAAGTGGGGGGGGGGAGGGGCTCGAGTACCTTAAGCCCCCCCTTGGGTACGCCTATGAAAATTTGTAACCTGATTTTTGCCCACCCCTGTAAGGTATAAGAAATTCTATGGTGCAATCGGTTATTTGATTGATTTGAAAATCAATTTCCATTCAAAACCAATATTTGTAAATCTCTCATCAGATCGTAAAGCATTCAAACTGAGAAAATTGTAATTAATTCAGCAATTCTCTTTCATCTTTTCGTATTTTTCAGCCTGTACACCAAAAAAATATTTTTCCCCCGAGAAATCAAAAGAAAATGTTTGGACCTCAGTTTATTGCAAAAATCAGACGATTCATCCAATTTGAATAAATTTGACGAACTATTCGATCTAGGATGATACCTCATCCCCAAAATTCCCTCACTCGCCGCCACCGACATCATAAAAACATATCTGAAAATTCTCATTTATTCGCATCGGCTTGGGACCACCCTAGCTGGGAAAAAATTACATCCGAGGTCCCGTTGATGATACTTTAATAGGTGAATTATCGCCCCATACACGCGAATGATAAACGGCAAAAAGTTTTATTAGGAAAGTTGTCTAGAGGCGGCCGCACCGTGGCCTGGTATAAAATTTAAATTCAGCCACGTTATCTGCAGCCGAGCTACAAATGAGGCCATGATTACACAATAGATTTGAAACAATCGTCGAAAATCTAAAACAAAATTCGCTACCATTAAATGAGCTTATTGTGTCGGCCACGGTGCGACCGACGCGCCGATAAACTTTCGGCATCAATGTTTACCGATTCAAATTACACGGCCACCGCCGGGCTCGTTGTCAAAACTTTCTCCTCGGAAGAAATCATCGATACTTTGAGAGTTGAAAGAGAGAAACAAAGAGGCTATTATCAGCGATACAAAAATAACTGCTATTCACGTGCGTCGCCATGAGCCCGAAAGGTCTCTCCGGCTCTTTGTTCCTGTTATACGATGACGCACTCGGCGACAAAATTTCCTCATCTGTGGCAGTTTTTCTTTATTCGAGAACGAAAATGCGTATGGCATTGATGGGTAAACCTACCAAGTACCTCGGTGCGGAAATTTTTCCCAATTACAATACGCTGTCGCGTGAAAATGGTGTAAACATTAACGTGTGTCGACGTTATTTCGTCTATAGATATTTGTCGATAGATATTTCCCGTGTTTTCCATCACAGACGACGAATAGCGGAAAATCACAATTCGCAATCGCGCCGCTACCTCGCCGCACCCCCTCTAATAACTAAAAACTTGTAATAACGTCGGCACTTTGTCAGATTAAGACAAAGATGAAGGAAATAAAAGCCTTTAGCTATTAGCACTTGATTTAGTAATTTATGTTTGAACACGGTTCTTAAAGGAAGTTGTAATTCTCATTTCTTCGGGCCCGAAATCTCTGACAAAATAAACTTTTCAACATAATCCCTTTAGCTATGATTTGATGTGATCAGAATTTCATTAAATTTAATCCAAACTGTACGGTCGTGCTTTAAAATCTCCGTTACCTTTTTTTTTTACGCCCTTCTCTCGTCGTCCGAATTTCGCTCGCAATGAAGCAGGTTTTACATGGATGGATATACGCCGAGCGGCGTATGCTTTTAATCCCTCGGTGTTTCGCTCCGGAACGTTGACAGAAAGATAATCGAATCGGGGGGTGGTAAGGGTGTGGTGGCCTGCTCTACCAACTCGAGAAGCAATGAACACATCAAAATAATTTTTGTATGGCCGGTTACGAATTTTATGAAGTGTCATGGCTCGATCGAATGGGCACCGTTTAACAAAGGGGTATGCAATTTTATTAACGTCTGGGGCTTTATTTGCGGCGGATCGAGTATGCAACTTGTTTGTCCTCGAGGCAATATTTTGTATCGGAGGAGGCAGGCGAATCATCTGTGTAGTGGTCAATTATGATACAATATGGAAATGTCGCATTATCGGCAATGAAATGAAGATAAGTTGGCTAGACTCGAGTGTTTGGAGTTTTTTGAGCCAGTGACGAAAGCTTTCAGAATGTGTTATCCAAATTTCAAAAATCATATTTAAAACACAAAAAATATGAAGTTTTCGTGTTTGAGGAATCGAATTTCTCAGAGTTTTTTGAATTAGGAAATTTTTTTCCATCGTGGAAGGAAGTGCCAGTTAAATTTCCAAGTGTGACAGAAATGTAGATAAATTCAGAATTTATTCGAAATAAATTTTTGAAATTGCTGCCAGAAGGATTTTGAACTTCTGGATCTAGTTCTGGGATTATTTTGGCCCTAAAATCGAAAATAGACTCTTGAGAGATGGGACGAGACCAAAATTTAAAAATTGTCAATTAAATTGTTGTGGAATACATGAAAGACGCGACAAATTTCACGGGAAATGTCCATAAATTAAAGAGATGAACTAAAGTTGGGGGGGGCGAAAAATCAAAAATTTTCTCTGAAATTCATTTTCAAGTATTTTTTCGACTTTGAAGTACCACTTTTCCCATTTATTCTGACTAAAAATGTATGTTCATTTTCAAAAAATTTTCGCCTCGATCCATTTTTTTCCCATTTCGATTGAAATTTTTCCAAATGATTTTTATTTTTATGAACTGATTAAAGGTCATTTCGTCAAAAAAATCTTCCACGTTTTTTCAAGTCGATAGTCTTAAAATGTTGAACAAATTTGACCCCCCTCCCCCTCCATTCCTCATTGAAAACTGTTAAAAAGTCGGCTGTCGCTCTAAAAATGGTAAAATTTCAATCGTGGTGGAAAAAATTTGGATTCGAAAACTGTTCGAGTGCATATACCGAGATGAACTGTAATTGGTGGGGGCGGGGGGGGGGCAGAAAAATGAAAATCTTCGCTGAAATTCATTTTAAAATATTTTTTCGACTTTGAAGTATCTTTTTCCCCATTTTTTCTGACTAAAAATTTAAATTCTCTCCTAAAAGCTGTTCATTTTCAAAAAAATTTCATCTCCAAATTTTTCCCACCTAAATTGAGATTTTGACATTTTCAGAGCAACAGTCGACTGTTCTAACAGTTTTCAGTGATGAATGGGGGGCGGGGGAGAGGAAAATTTTGGAGATCAAGATTTTGAGACCATTAACTTCAAAAAAACTTGGAAGATTTTTTTGACGAAATGACCTTCAATCAGTTGATATATTTGAATGAAAATGATTTTATGATCTCATTTTATCTAATTTTTAAATCAGTGAAAATCTACTGAAAAAAAGCAAAATTGCAGCGCAGAAAAAATTAACAAAATTCTTTGATTTTCAGTGAATTTTCGCTAATTCGCTGATTTTCCACCGAATTTGAGATATCTTACCAATAATTTTCCTGTGAAGTTTCACCTAACGAATTGAGCGATTTTTATTTCATATTGAACGAAGTATGTATCAAAAATAATTAAATTTCAACAAATACCTAAACAACGCCAACATAAAATTCTAAAAATTGAAATTGTTCAAAAAAAATTAAAGTACATCGAAAAATTGAAAAAAAAATTATTAAGAATTTCAAAACAATTGCTTAGCTATTCATTTGAAAAATTGAAAATTGGAAAAATTAGTATCTAAACATAAAAAAGCCTGTGCAGATAGGAAACTCTTTACAATATAAAGAAGAATTTGATGAAATAAATTATAGGTAGTATATCTGAATAATGGAAAAATGTAGAGACAATTTTGTAGTTTTAATGATAATTTTAAAATGAAAATTCCCAGCTCGCAAACTCTGTCTTCTTTAGGTGCTTTTTACGTCGAGAAAATTCAAGAAATTTCTTGAACCGATTTCAAATTTTTTTTGAAAGATTTGAGTTTTTCCAATCTTTTACCCCCTTTGTAATTTGATTGGCCCTACCCTCTGGAGCTGGAAAATTCTTGAAAAAAATACAGTTTTCGAATCGAAACCCTTCGAGAAATGGAACACCATAATTTCAAAACCTCTCGATCTCATTTTCATATGTTTTTGGAGCGACTTTAAATTCAACTAAATCTACAAATGTATCATCCTACGACACATTGAAAATTTCATCCAAATTCCAATAGTGCAAAAGGCGCCTCACATTCCATAATACTTCTCAAACTGGGTAAACCTCAACTAGCGAAAATATTTTACAAAATGGTCACGTCCTTTTTTTTCTTTTGCCAATTTTCAGTCCCCAGTGGTGATAAGTTGGCTGCAAAAAAAAAAAAGAAGGAAAATACGACTTCGAATATAATAAACCCTCGCGAGAAAAACACAGTATTAAAATTTCATTTGCTTCGAGTTATGTAGAATGAAGTGTGAAAATAATGTGCTGTAGCAAAATTGATGCCCAGTCGGTTTAATCATATAGTAAAAGGAAACACTGGAAAGGTCGAGGGGAACACCGAAGCACATTTGACGTAACCCCTTTGCGTCATAGAAACTGTACGACGACTAAATTGCGTACTCATTAGCATATATATTGATAGGAAATTTTGTCCACGTCCGTCACAAATGAGATAATTGAAGTAGATTTAAACAGACTGTCCATTGATAAGTTAATAACGACCGAATTACGGGCGAATTTTCCGTTTCCGAACCAAACTATGCACTTTGCCGTTCAATTTACATGTAATATGGCGAGAGAAAAAAAAATAATGATGTGAAAATACATATATGTACGAGGTAAAAAAAAACCCACCGTGGCATGTACTCGATCGGATAGTTTAAAGAGGTGTCGTTGAGTTTTTAAGGGTGCATTTTACTAGTCGTATTTTGGGAACTGTTTTGAATGCGAAATTCGCCCAACCTAATGGAATTTTTTCTGCTAACATGTATTGAATTACAAATCTGTGTCAGGGTTAATAACATTTTCTTTTCGAAATAATAAGATCGAAGCTTTTCGCTGTGTGGAAAATTATTTTCCCACAGGAAATTTTTTTTTTCGTTTATAAACCTTAATGTTATTACTAAACGTGAAATGAACAAAACAGCTTATCTTACTTCCGGCTGAGGATTTTCTTACGCCGACGATATACACGGTATTGTGGGGTGATCTCGTTGGCAAAAGGGGTTCTTTCTCGTTGTATACGCTCCATTTGTATATTTCGTTGTTGCTTTGCGCTGTACAAGCGAAAATGCTACTGTAACGATAAGTATACGCGGAGGCGAGAGGTTAGGCAACGCATCTATCGTATTATTTTTTTTGTCTTTTTGCTGCACATTACGTATACGCTTTATCAAAAGAATCTATCGTATGGATGGGTATATTACGTACGTATACTGCTGGTATTTTTACCATCAGCTTTTTCTCTCGCTTTGAAAATTAACTCGTGTATCGTTCATTTGTGAAATTATTTATAACTGGGTTCGCCCCGTGTGGCTTTTATCCTACCAGTATATTCGCCATTACGTTAGAGATACCGAATAAACGAATTTTCAATTCGAATGCCTCCGTAATAAAGTTCGAATAATCGTTTTCCGGTCGGTGTTTTTTTTTTCAACGAGCTTTCGATGAATATTTTTGAGTCTGCAATTTTTGGGAACTGGCACCGGGGAAATGTGCATTTTAAAAATCGAATTCATTGACCGTAAAATTCTCAGTTTGCTTCGAAAATTTTAATGGGAGGGAAGGGTGGCATAAAAGCTGTATACTCTCTCATTCATAAATCAGTGAAAATTGTCGAAAATCACCGAGAAAAATTCAGAATTACAGCAAAGGAGAAAATAAGTGAGAAAAATCACTGAAAAACCAGTGAAAATTAAATGAAAAGTCGATGAAATTCATGAATTTAGCTACAAAATCAGTGAAAATCTTTGAAAAATCAGTGAAAATTCGCTGAAAATCAGTGAATTTTGCTGATTTGTGCTGCAATTCTGACTGTTTTTCAGTGATTTTTCACCGATTCAGAATGAGAGAGTGTGGACTTCTAAACCAGTTTTATATGTCCTTTGATAAAATCTCTATCTCTCCTCAATATTCCACTATTCAAAAAATTCAAAATCTTAAAAAAAAACAGATTTTTCAAAATTTTAAGATTTAGTTACAAATTTTGAAAAAATAATTTTTTTGAGAAATTTTTAATAATTTTTTTTCAACTATGGTAAGTACTTACTGATTTGGTTTAAAAAAAAAGTCTAAATTAGAAGATTTTGGTTGAAAATTCGCAAAAGATTGAGAAATTTATTATGTTGATATGAAAAAAAGGTGAAAAATTTGTAAAAAAAAATTGTGAAAAATTGAGAAATTTTGAGAAAAATTTGACCTTGTTTTTTGAATTTGAAACAGAAAACAATTAGGAAAAAACCCTCGGGGTCAACTATAATATTACTTCGTGTAAAATGAAAGTATAAATTATTTCATTTTTGAAAATCACCATGTAGTTCCATTTTTCATCATTTTTGAATTCGTTTGATAATTTGAAAGTGGCGTATTCAAATTCAAAATTCTTTGAGTCTCCTGAATTTTTTGTAACTTTTGAATAAAATTTTGAGAATAAATTGCGTGTACTACCCGATGAAAATTTTTTAGGTCAAATCATATCTGATTTAGATCAAATTCTATCAAAACAGATGAAATATAATTATATTGAACATTTTTCATACTCTGATTCAATGATGGTTAACAATTTTCAACAATAGTTCACAAAATCTCAAGAAATAATTTTTTCAGTACTTAATTTCAAATTAAAACTTTGTCAGTTCTCGGATTCAGTCATTTTCTTTTCTTTTTCTTTCGTTTCTTTGGGAGGGAGGGAGGGAGGGAGGTAGGGAGGGGTTGCTTACGTATTTTGTGGATAGTTTTGAGTAAATGCTGATTGCTCAGTTTTTTAAACTGAAAATTGAATTCATTAATTTTACTCTGAAAATTCCAATCATTTCAAATTTAAAATCTAAATGTTACTTGAATTTTTGAATTTTAGATCATTTTGAAAATTAAATATTACCATTACAACTAAATTCTAATCATTGCCCTGATTTGACACCGAACCATCATGGACTTGTTATTTCAAAAATTCATTCAGTTCCAAATTCAATTCAGTGCTCCAACGTTTATTCCAAGCTACAATGAATGAAACTCCCGGAAATAATACGATCATCAACATTAAAAATAATCGTTTCTATACAAAAATTACAGTGACGAATTCAAACCTCGATGCATCCTGCATCCATAAAAATAAGGCTTCGGAACCCGGCTGTAAAAAAAAAAACGCAGAAAAAAACTTTCCGGTTTTTAAACGTTATTTGTCCATAACAATAAACGTAATATGACTTCAGATTCACGGTCCACTTTGTAACGTTTCAACTTTACTGCGTCGTTTTATGCAATAAAATGCTAAAATGTAGAGAATAAATTACTTTTAACCATGAAATTGTACGCTAGATTCGCGTGCATCTGACTACGAACGTAAAATACACGACGTTTTATTTGGACCCGTTGTCAGTTTTGCGCTACGATACTAAATAATTACATGTTTTTAATAAAACACCATCGCTGCGAGCCGCCTCTGTCGTCGACCCGAACATCCAAAGCCCTTTTCCCCGGAGTACATCCGCGATCCCAAAAACAACTCGAACGCATGTTCAATATTCTCGATACGTAGGCCGCACGTGCTTTCATCATCACCAGAAAAGGAAAAAAAAAGTGGGGTAATCTTAATTGGAAATATTTTTCAATATTTTCATTTACTCGACCGACCCCCTATATACGATAACTTTCAACTTATGAGAAATTTTTCTAAACGGCTTATGGTTCGGTGTTAAAGGCCGCAAAGATATACTTTTCAAATCCTCGAGGATTTCTCAGATTTCATTTAAACATCTACCAAGATTGTACTAATACACGCCGTGGCCAGTATTTCATGCTGCACAAGTAACCGAGATTTAAGTCGGGGTATTATCAAATACTCTGCCCGGTTAAGTTCGCTTCACCGTTAAATACCGAATAAAGCACTTGCGGTCTCTTAATTAACCTTACATTTATAAAATTTACGCTCCGAATGTTGGTGGTAATTGGTGGAAAAATATGGCGAGCTTTTTTCCCTCGTTTTGTTCAATTCTCCGGTATGTCTCGGGAGGAAGATAATGAGTCGTAAGTGTGGTTAATTTGGCGCGCAGCTTAATTGGCTAATTTATTATTTAAAACGGCGGCGTTGGGGTATTCGTCGTTTTTACCTTTGATTTTGTTATTCGATGGGATAATTTTACTGAGGTGTCCGAAAATTAGTCTTTGAATAGATGTCAGAGCTGACGAAGTGAATTTTTCTCATGTGTAGAGTAGGTACAAAAAAGTAAAGAAATTGTGAATTTTGCATGCTATCCCCTCCTTTTGTGCACTTTGAATGAAAAAAATTAGAAAGGCCCATTTTAGTCGACAATTTTCAACCCTCTTCTTTCCGATGAATAAATTTCGGTTCGTCTCTGAGAGTTTTTCTTTCAGTTTGGATCTTGAAGGGTTCAAAAAAATCAGAATTATTGTTGAAGCGAGATTTGAAAATTTGAATATGAAAATGGAATATGATTGATTATGAAAAGTGCAGTCTGCCAACGAAGGGAAAGAGAAACGCCCCTGACCTGGAAAAATTCCATCTCTAGTACAAACAGTTGGAATTGAATCTGAATTTTTCAAAAATTACTTTTTTGAGAAAAATGATCCCTTTGAGTTAAAAAACATGGGAAAATTCGTAGACTTGAACTTTTGAACCGAAAATCACTAGGAAAAGTTTTTTCTGACAGAAATTCTCAAAATTTTCCTCTCCTTTCACCCATTAGCTGAATGCAGTTCTTCCACAATGATATTATTTTCTAATTTTGAAGTAAGGGAATAAATGAATAATTGGAGAAGTTCATTCCAAATTTTGAGTACTGATTTTTTGTGGGTTTTGATAGAAAATTTGGCGCAAAATGGGGAGGGAAGGGGGGGGGGGTAGCTTGCTTCCCATAAATGTCGAAATTGAATTCTCAGACAAAAAATTAAGACTTGAGTCGAATATTTTTGGTAAGTGGTGACCATTTTTTTGAAAAATTGAGGAAGCCATATTTTGAGTCAAAACAATTTATCTCGTTTGAAAACTTTCAATTTTTTACCCTAATTTATGAAATGCTCGATTTTTTAGAATTTTTGTGGAGTACTCAGAGCCATATCAGACGATGAAAATTAGGGGGCTACTTGGCTCCCTTCAATGATGACAAAATTGCATTTAAGGTGAAAAAATTAGGTTCGAGTTTGAAATTTTTCGAATGATGACTTAAATTTTTTTAATGAGGTAAAAAACTAAGGAAATTATGCTTCGAGGCTCGAGGCAGAGGCGATTTTCCGTCAAGAATTTAATTTTTTTAATCTCAGAGAGTATTACGTCTGAACTGAAGAGAGGGAATTGCAATTCATTATTACACGTATGTTTTTTTTAAAAATCAGACATTTAAAATGTTACGTCAAGATTTATCTAAACGCATTCTATAATTTGCTCTCAGAACAATAAATTTTTCACATTTACGTTCATTCGTGTCGATATTAGCATTTAAAATGAATAAATACCAAATAAAAGCCATCCCGTTAAAAGTATGAAAAATCCTATATGTTTTTATCTTAATCCGCAGCCATTATTTATTTGCTACTGTCCAAAACAAAATTCTTTATCACCTTTAAATCGTTAAAATTTGCTCGTTCATTTTTAACTGCCTGCCTTATTTTTCGATAATTGCTTCTTTGCAGCAATTTATCTTACGAGTCTAGTTTCTTGCTTTTTGCACCCTTTTTCCTTTTAGTATTTCTGATCATTTCTTCCGTATGTGTTCGATGGGCCTTTTCTTTTTCTAATTATTTACATCGAGTTTCTTTTTTTTCCTCTCTATGTACCGACCAGCTATTTATCAAAGGTCTGAATTTTGGGTTGCATTGTGTCGATGTTCGAGATGATAGTGTAGTTTTTCATTGTTCTGAGATGATAAATTTTTACAAGTGTGGCATTAACCTCATTTTTTTTCGTATGGCCGAAATTATTTTCGAGAATGAAGGAAAATTTTCAGCCATTTTTTATGGAAACTCCTACGCGAGTTTTAATAATCAATCTCTGTTGGAAATTTTTTTCCAGATTTATCAGTCTGATTATGAAATTTATTCAAACTCAAACGTTAACGAAAAGCGAGAAAAGAGGCAAGGAAGAGTAAAGGTTTACCAACGAATAAGGTGTAATGTGTTTTTAACTTTGTAATTTTCAAGTTTACTCGAGTTGGTTGTATTTACATATCAAATAGTTGAAGTACGTTAATATTCATAACTCTTCGAATGATACCGGGGTGAATTTAGTCTCGTTACGATACGTTTTAGTAGCATAATTCTCGTCGTTATGTGACTGAAAATTTAATTACCGTTATATCTAATTGCAATAATATTATAGAAGGTGGATGCTCTTGTTTGACGACGCTTTATATTCCACCGAAGAGAACTTTGAACTGTTGAACTTTTTTTTTGTATTTGTTTTTATAAATAATTTTCAATATGATTTTAAAATTATTACGTTCAATGTTGTGGAAAAGAAAATTATACGTTGTTGAGTGCAAAACCCCCTCAGATAAAGTCGATCGAGAACCTTAGCTTATTTATTCAACATTTTCTCTCGATTTTGTATAGAAATAAAACCACCGAGCACTGCGAATGAATTAATTACGGATATTTTTCCATCCGCCGTACACCGCAGAGAATAAAACTTTTTCCCAATTGTTGTTTCGCCCTTGAAAAAAGTTGAGAATAACGAGTTTCCAAAGGCAATACGTTTCGTGTGCGTTGAATCATAAAAAGGATACCGGATTCCGATTCGCCGTATTAAAAAACATCGAAAATGATACCCATCATGGGTTTTTATCATATTTCGTGCTGTACCCCTTTTTTTCATCCCTTAAATGATGAGTAAAGGAGAGTGGGTTGTTGATTGAGGCGATTTGATAACTTTTGGTTCGGATGATACGGTTTCATAATTTTTTTTTGATGAAAATGATGAAAAATGTCAAATGATGAAATGAGGGAAGTTTTTGTGTGTAGAAGGGGAGGCGGAGACGAAATAAGAGGGATGAAAATTAAAAAATGATGAAGTCAGGAGAATATCGAAATCTGAGATTTAATGGCAAAGAATAAAAAAATTGAACTTAGTTATATAAAATATTGCCTTAGGGGCATTTTTATATAAAATATTGCCTTAGGGGCTTTTTTGTTTTCGAGAAGGGAGGGGGTAAAAAGGGTTGAAAATCTAAAAATTATGTCAATTGTCATTAATGCCATTATCGTTATTGAAATATGATCTTTCGAAAACAGAATTGAAAAAATTTTCTCACAGATTTAAATTTTCTTTGGAGGATGTTTTTGTTGTGAAAAGAGAGAGGTGACAAATAAGGGATGAAAAAAGAAAAAATACGACATGGGTAACTGGGTATGAAAATCTGGAGTTCTGAAGGTATTGAATTGAAAAATTTGCTTGTTCATTACGAATCTGGATTTGAGGGTGGTTTTTAGCGAGGAGAAAAGGGGTGAAATATAAGGGATGAAAACTAAAAATTGATAAAATTGCATTATGGATATCGAAGTAGAGATTTTTCAATCTTGCAGAATGCAAATATTTGATTATTCATTACAAATCTCTGTTTGAGGGCGGTTTTCAGGGAGGGGGGGAGGGGGTGATGGATGAGGGATGGAAATGAAAAAAATTATTAAAATTGCAATATCGGTATTAAAATCTAGAATTTTAAAGGTGTAAAATGGACAATTTTTCTCAGTTATTATAAATCTTGTTTGAAGATGGGGGGATGAAAAATAAGGGATGAGAAAAGTTGAAATTATGACATGGGCATCAAAATCTGGCTTTTTGGAGGGGTGGAATCGAAAAATTCGCTGAATTAATACCAATTTGACTTCAAAGGTGATTTTATTTCCAAGGTGGTGAGGGGATGAAGGGGTGAAATGTAAGGGTTGAAAATTGAAATTGATAAAAGTACAATATGGGTATCGAAATCAATGGTTTCAAACCCGTAGAATTGAAATATTAGCTCATTTATTGTGAATCTCGTTTCAGGGGTAGTTTTCACTCTGAAAACAGGAACGGTGAAACATAAGGGTTGAAAATTGATAAATATTCAATTCGTAATGTGGGTATCAAAATCGAGGTTTTGAGGCGTAAAATCTGAACACTTGCTCAATTATTTCTAATTTTGCTCCAAGGTTTTTTACTCAGAAAGGAGGAAATGGGGATGAAAATGAGGGGTGAAAATTAAGACACTCTAAAATGAAAACATGAGCATTAAAATCTGGATTTCTGAAGGTGTGGAATCGAAAAATTGGTTCATTCATTATGAATTTTGCTCGAAGGGTGGTTTTTTATCAAGGAAGAGAGGGTTGAAATTTAGGGGATGAAAGTTGAAAATTGATAAAAACTCAACTTGGGTTTTGAAATCAAGGTTTTTAAACACATAGAATCAAAATAGTAGCTCAGTTATTGCTAATTTCGATCGGATCTCAAGTTTTTTCAAATTAATCATTTGCAGATGTAATTTTTAATGATCCTGCCGTACACTTTTCTGTTTCGACGATTGCCCCGGACTAAGAAATACGAAAGCTGGGCACGTGTCCAAGTCATATTACAGTCTCATCCGGCGAAAATTTTTTACACTACAATACAACCCGACGACGCGATAATATCGAACTGGCTACGAATCGAAGCCCAAGACTCGAGCCTAATTCGCATTTCAAAGAACGGCGAAATCCCTCGATATCAAATATTAACAAAGTCTCGAGTTTACGAAGAACAAATACCTATTTCGGTATCTCGTAGTTTAAAATTCCGCAAACGGAACGCGAGTCGCGTATAACGGCTGCAAAACTTTTCTATAAAATTTGCACTCAATTTATAAAACTCGCCCAGAATGAGCGAGTGAGAGCGCGCGCGTAATTGAGAAGACGGAATTAGTCGGCGCCATTGACGACAATGCTTTCATTTGCACAAACATACGAATTTATCTGCGAGAGGAGAGCTGAACTACTTTAATATATGGCCACAACTCGGCTGTGGCCTTTTAGTATAATACGATAATATTATATGCCGCAGAATTATAAGGGTAAGGGCGCTAATAGGAAACGTGTTAGGAATTGATGTTAGGTCTTTGCAATGAAAATAACTTAATTTGATTGCGCCGTAGAACTCTACCCCTTTGTTGCGAAAGTTTCTACTTCTTCCTGTTGGCGATATAAAACTATGCCTAGGTTCACTAGGTAAAATTCACAGTCTTCTAATATACCTACGTTGGTAAACTTAACCAACAATATGTCTGCTTTCTCTTTCGGATTATTGCCACTATGCGGTTACTTTGTTAAGGCCCGTTTTAATGTATATTTTCGTAAGAAGAACGACCTACCAGGTTTACATTCTCCTTTATTTTAGTCGACTCGCTGCTTCATATCTTATTGTGCATAATTGCCCGACTTTAAGAAAACTTTTCAAACAAAAGATGGCTTTTATAGCTTACCGCCGTATAACGAAAGGTAAATCGTATTGAGATAGGTTAGGACCAACCGAAGACCTTCTTTCTTTCCTTTATTTTTTTCCACCCCATCTTTTGCGTTTTCATCATCGCCGCTGCCAGTTTCCCTTTCACGATTCCTCGTTCGTTTCCCCCATTCCGATTATTTTTCGATAGAAATTTCATTAATTTTAAAAGCTTCGAGGGGGTACATTATACACCTTTGAGCGAATTTAACATCACTTAAAATAACAAGTTAACACTGTTTCCTGAGGTAATATTTCATATCAGTTCGCTAGTTTTATGTATTACCTTTAACAACTGAAATACCATCAACATCATTTATCATGGCTTATCCCTAAGTTGCCGGTGAACTTGTCACTTAACGTTATTAAATATCGTATTAACAGGATTACTCGGTGACAGTTTCAAGAAAAAAATAAACACTTCGTATCCCAATGAAATATATTTATTACGCTAAAAAGAGCAATCTTTAATTCTGCACCTTGCCAACTCTCTGCGTAAAGTTTGGCTGCCACCTTGTATACTTATATATTTTTGCTACCATTTTTTTCTCTCGTTTTTTCTCATTTTTCGGATTTCTTTTTAAAATTATATTAAACTTTTCACTGTCTCTTTTGATGTTGAAGAGTAAAAAAACCATCATTGATTAAAATCTCTGAAATTTTCCAGATTCACTGTACCGAAAAATTGTTTGCCAAGAACGGCTGCTGGCGCTGGTATTTCTGAAACACATTCATGAATATCAAAACGTGACCTCCTTTGGAAATATTTTCTATCGGAATGACTCGAGCTCAAAAATATCAACGGGATTGGCTTTGATTTACACACGGTTCAAGCATGCGGTTCCGATATCAATTAAGGTGAGTCTGGTTATTTTTTATATTCGAATGGAACGATGTGGTATTTCGAAGGATACCTGCGAATTTTTTTTTTGGTGAAATATCCTGTGATTTGTTTTCCGACCAGAAAGCAAAGTTGAAATTTTGCTATTCGTTATCCGAATGTTTTTATTTCCGTTTTCAAATGATTTTTTTCAGAGGAGAGGGGATGGTTAAGAAAGTCATAATCGATGATTTAGAATCTTGAGGTGTATTTGAGAGAGCCTCGTATCTCAACTCTAATCCTTGCCATGTCCCTTTAAAATTTTATTTCTTCAAAAAAATTTGAAAAATCACAAAAAATTGCTGAATAAGTGCTTAGTTGAAATGCAATTGAGTACCGTTTTTCCAAACTGAGCTAACTTCAAAAACCGTGCATGAGGAAAGGGCCTTAGGTGCCATTTTTTTTTTCGGAAAGGGTCCTAGGTATAATTTTTTTCAGAAAAAAATTGCACCTTAAGCCCTTTCCAAAAAAATTGCACCTTAAGCCCTTTCCAAAAAAATGGCACCTAAGGCCCTTTCCTCATGCACGGTTTTTGAAGTTAGCTCAGTTTGGAAAAACGGTACTCAATTCTTTTTGCCAATTTTTTTCTCAATTTTAATGTTGTTGAATGCATTTTTTTCGCATTATGCTAAATATTGAATAAATTGAAAAATTTTTAAATATAGTTATCTGACAAATGCAATTACTTTTACCCAAAATGAACATGGTTGCCGATTTTCCACCGATTTCCAAGTTTTTTGTAAACTAAGGTAGTCACATCGAGTCTTTTTTTTTGTAAAATTATTTCAGAATGGATTTTTTCAATTTTTTGATAAAGAAATGAAAAAAAAGTTTCCGAAGTATCCTTAAAATGAATCATGACGAAAAAAAGTTTAAAATTCATATTATTTCTAAATAACACCATTTATTTTGGCCAATTTTTTTCAATTTCATTTCTTTTTTTCAAATTTTTGAACTTTTGGAAGATTTTTTAAATTTTGATGTAGAAAAGTCTTCGGATTGGGAGTAATTTTGAAAATTTGTCCAAGGCATGATTTCAAAATTTCTGTGGAATTCTGTCATTTTTTGAGTTCAGAAAACAAAAATTTCATTAGAAAGTCACTAAATCAATTCTTCAAAAATTTGTTGATTTTTTAAAATTCAACAAAATTGCATTATTCCCAATCAGTAAATCAATTTACTTACTTGGTTTTGTTATCATCTCTTGTTGTCATTTGGATTTTAACATTTCCAAAGAATTTTCAATAGAAAATTTTTTTAAAAGATATTTATCAAAATGGTCTTAGTCTGAATATTTTTATTTAAAAAAATCTTCACACATGTCATTATTTTTTCATGGGGGGGGGGGATTGTAAAAAAAAAATACATAAATATTGGAGGACCCTTATTATGTATTTTCATTTTGACTAATAAAATATTGAGAATTTCGATTTCATCTAAAAAATGAACGAAAGTTATCTCGATTAGTTTCAAATTTAACTGTGTGATCGTGAAAATCTTTGGAGAAGGATGTTTATTGGATCCTCGAATTTCTAGAAAATGAGCAATGCAATATACTTAATTTAGAGCTCAGGCCTCTTTCTCTCCATGATCTCTTCGGGTTTTGAATTGATTTTATTCTTGTAATCTTTTTTTTGAATTTTCTGTCTCATTGCTCTTTCTACAAGAAATAGAAGGCTTCTGGGGATACAATTAATATTGCATCCTCCCAAATTTTTAATTGAGAACTCCAATTTTTTCTGATTAAATTTTATAAAAAAATGATTTTTTAAACTTATTCATTCCCTATTTTTTTGTTTCGATTTTTGAAATTATTCTTTGAACATAGTCAATTTTTTAAATCCGAAAAGAAGAATTAAGGGTTGAGAATAAGTGAAAGGGTGAAATTTTTATCAATTTTTTTGGGTGTAGACAATTGGACACATGTTTTAATCCATCCTCGCATTCTAAACAGCAAACGATCGTCTTTTTTTCATTTTTTTACCTCGAAAAAATGAAGAAAGAGTGAAAATAATGAAGATTGCAGCGATGAATTATAATTTCGGTTTTTTCAAGACCACAAAATTTGTTTTTTTTGACAGATTTTTTCTTTGAAAAATCGAGTAAAGAGAAAGGACGAAGAGAGGGGGGTGATAAGAAATTATCAAATCTGCCAAAAACGCAGCATTTTAATGAAAATTTTCAAATTTTCGAAGAGGGTAAATTCAATTTCTTCCAAATTTCGAATTCTCTACGTCGACAAAGAATGAAAATAAAAATAGGCTAAATTAAAATCTGCGAATTGCAGTAGGTGTATCATTTTCAAGGTTCTTTAGGCAGCCAAATTTAAAGTTTGAAATAGTTACCGAAATTCTAAGCTCGAATACGAAGATAACGATGATAAAAGAAACATCGTCTGAAACGACGCGACGCTCCTTGCAGAGAGTGAGCGGATTGTTAAATATGTATCAGTAAATGGTATAATGTTTTTGAAAAATATTCCGACGCGAGCGAATTCGAATCCGACGTTAAATGTGGAATTCTTTAATGTTGAACTTTGAACGTGCGTTTGTTGAAGGTGAAATATTTCGATTGTTTGATATTTTTGTTGAACATGCTTTTTCGTAATGGTATTTTAAGAAGACATTTTGGAACTCGTACAATGCTTTGATATTATTGAAAAGCGAAAAAGTGTACGAGTTGTTTTGAAATTTTCGTCTTGTTGGAAATTAACGCTCGCTTTGAACAATATCACCCGTCGCCCTTGATCGAGCTCCAGCTCTCTCGGCTCGTGTTAGCCGGGCCAAGCCGTCAATATTGAACACCTACTCGCGGCGCGGTGACGGGATTATCGCTCAAAAGTACCAGTATAAAGTTCGATTTGCGAGATGAAAAGTTGGAATTTTAAACTAGACATTATGATTAATCGATGGAGAAAAATAAATCGAGTTAATGTGCAACTTAAGTGGAGTAGCAGGTGCTATTGTTTTCAACTTTTCAATTTTCTTACCGAGGGATACTTCCAATATAAAAGTTTTTAGCCCGAAGGAAACACATTCGGCCGATTTGCTGACCAATAAAGTTTATTGCAAACACGGCTATGTGTTACAGTACCAACTTTCGTTTACGATAGGTCCAAAGTGTACCAGAGATTGATCGGATGTGCCAAGGTTCGACGTTCCATTGGCAAGTCAAATGAGTTGCATAGTTTTCTCCTCAGATGTAGTTTCGAAATGTACGAAAAATTGCATTTTGTGACAGATAAGCAATATTTTGAACAATTGTGTATGAAAAGTTGCCTACTACCTATCAAGGGGTAGTAATCTTTGGCTAAGGTTTAAAACGAGGCGTTGAATAGCCAATTTCATCAACATCGCTGCTTGATGAATTGCACCATGTGTCGAAAATGGGGCATTTCAACGTGTTTTATGAGAATAACGATCTAAAATCGAGATAAAATCGTATCAAGTTGAACTGAAACATTTTTATTTTTGTATTTCGAATGTCGAACAATTCTACAACACCTCGGTACATTATTTCCGGTCCTGAGCGATTCGAGCTAAATAAATAGTACCTCTTCACGAATAGTCTTCTCTAACAAGTAGTTTTAGGCCGAGTATAGAAAAACTTTGATAATTTTTTTCCATCAGCGCGGTATAAAAATAAATCTGTTGATACGCGAATCACATTTTAAAGATAGTGCCGAGCGTTAATGTGGCCTCGTCCGAGTTTCAGCAGCGAGATTTCAACTTACTTATATTCGAAAGTTTCTATTTTAACGTATAATTTATTACATAGTTTCGCGATAGGCGAAATGCCTCGGCAGGGTACACCCGACGGCGTCGTGTCTCAGTATATATATGCAAATTCCGAGGAAGGAAATTTGCTCCGGCGGAATGAAAAGAACGAGCCGAGGAAGGGGGAAAAAAATCACGTAAACTTGAACGGCGGCGAATGACGTTGTTAAATACGCTGTCAAATTTTCGAATCTACTATAATCAATTGTTGTATAAACTGCCGACGAGCGGGGCTTGTCTGCTTTCTCCCAAGTTGCGGCCTAGAAACGGCGTTGAAATTTTAGATTCTATTCAACGAAAGGACATAGGTTAATGAAGAGTGTAAAATAAATGGTCCACGAAGCCCCCCACACGAAAAAAAAGAACAATAGCGCCGAGATGAAATATTTCCAGCCTTTCGCTGCCCGAGCCCGAATTGCGGTTTTTTCCTCGTTTGTTGTCGGTTTTCGTTCCACGATGTGGCGCGAGTCGCGTGTGAAAAATGCCTCATTCACGCCGTTGAGTTCGGATATGATTTCAGTTTTTCTATATTTCGTCGGGGTTTCTGCCAATTTGAATCTTCGGTTAGAATTTTTTTGCACCTCGTAAGTCGATTTTATACACACAGGAAAGTCCTAAGAAAATAAATGCTTGGAAAAGAAATTGTGGAGAGTGAAATTTTCCATCAACAAAAATCAGCTATTTTTGGGTGGGAAGCTTATTTTTTTATACTTACATTTTCGAAATGAAGTAAAAGTTGAATTTTGAACTTTCGAATGAAATGATGGACTTCATAATTTTTATGTAAGAAATTTCGATTTTTTCCCAAATTACCAAACTTTGAAGGCTCATATCACGAGATAGGTTATTTTTGGGGGAAAACTGTTTACGAAGTTTGAAAGAGGATTGTTGGGATTAAAAAATGATGGTCAAATTTTGAAAAGCTCAAAGTTGAACTTTGGTGATGAAAGCTCAACTTTAATGATAAGTGTAAATTATGAAAGCTGCTGTTTGAAGATTTGAAAAATTACAGTGAGTAGTCCTTTTTACTCTTTTTTAAACCAAAAAAATTTCAAGATGGGATGTGTACATCCCGGGGGAGGGGGTGGTACAGGGGTCTACAATTTTGCCCAAAATTCAAAAAAATCGAAAAAATGAAGTAACATATCGATTTCCACTAATTTGAAGGCGCCGAATTGGAATATGTGCTCAGTTTTTTCATCCGAATTCTCTGGACGTCCCTATTAGCCCCTTGAAAAGGTCAAAATTGAACAAAAATGAAAAATAACGTATTACCTGTTGTATGCTGAGGTTTTGAGGGCACTGAGTTCAAATTTTTCAAAAATTGGTTACCACTTCTCGTATTGAAAACCATAAAAATTTCATAATTTTTAGTTCATTAGGTTCCAAAATGGGATTTTTTGATGTTAACTCGACATTTTGGGAGTGGGAAGTGGAAAATGGAAAAGGAAAATGATTTAAATTTTTTTTTGAGTCCTCCAATAATGTCTGAAAAGCAGTTTCAAAAAGTAGTGCTGTGGTTAATTCATCCCTCTTGGGGGGGGGGGTGTCCCTTTCAGTTTTTTTCGTTGCTTGATGGATTGAATTTTCATTTTTTGCAAGGTGGTGAGGAAATTTTTAAATTTTAAAAATTCGCCAAAATTCGAGAAATGAACTTCAGCTCCTGAAATTTTGCATATGTATTGGATTCTTTCAAGATGATTTTTTCAATTAATTTTCGTTTGAGCTCGAAATTTTACTTTGAATCAGGATACCTCCTTAGTTAGAGTATGTGTGTGTGAAGTTGTGAAAGGTCCAATATACATGATAATTTATTCATGAAATTCGAAATTTATTGTAAAAATTTGATTGGAAAGTTGGCAGGTTGTGCAAATTGGAAAAAATGCTATTTTTAGACAGTTTTGAGGAGAAATTCGAAAAAAACGAGTTGTGAGGGCTTCTCTCTTTTGTAATTTAAAAAAAAAATACATTTTTGAATTCAGTGGCAGAATTCAATCATATGACATCACGATAACATTGATAAATCTCGGAAAATTGGAGAAGCTGAACCCATTATTGGATCTTTTCTTTCTCTCTCCTATTGAGTTTCAAGATGGACTACTGGGCTCAAGAAATTTATCATAATATCCTTGTTCAACACACCGAATTTTACAGCTCCGCCATCATTTATCATTTTTATACTCGAAACAACTCCACCTGCCTTTGGAATATTTCATTCTTCGATGACGAATACGTATCGAATAATTACCCAAATCATATCTTCACAAATCTGGTATAAAAATATCCTCGCGAATATGAATTTCTTCGCGGAATCGGGTGACACAGCGTCGAGTAATGTCGAAGACGACAGACGACGAGAAAGAAAAACGTACGTACTACTTATACGACCCAATAAGGAACCGGAGAAGATCCCGAAGAGAAGAGATGGGGAAAAGCAGCAATATTTCTCGCAGCTGTTGTCTATGAAAACGACTCGACTCTCAAGCCGAACAGAAAAACGGCATTCAATCTAAATTAAAATACTGCAGAAAGGCAATTTAAAACGTTGTACGTGTCTGGTCGTGAATTATTTATCGATATTTTCAGCTAAACAATCGACCGCGCGCCAGTTCATTATTTTCGCAGCGGAAAAAATATGTTTCCATGTAGCCGGCAATTTGGCGGTCAGCAACGCGGTGACAATAAACTCGAGCTCGGCTTGGCTGAGAAAACGGCAATAGCGTCGCAAAAACTTCAAGATAACGGCTTAATTTATCAAGTATTCGTTTGATGACTTTGTCAGCTCGGCAACTTTTTATATAGAAATATAAAAAAAAAAGTCCTCCAGCTATATAGTACCAGATAACAAAACGTCGCCGACCTACCATCCCTGCTCCGCACCCAACCGACGTATAACCGTTATGCGAAAACTGTTTTAAAAAGCAACTCTTTATGTAAGTTACTTTTCAATGTGACGTGCTCAACGAAGCGAAATGCATTAACCAACCATTAAAGTAGTTCTGTCCGTTCTTCCGCGTTTTAGATTGCAGCTACGAATTTTTCTACCAATTTTTTTGTGTACGCCACGCTTCGTCCGTATTTAAAAAGGGATTTCCGGATTAAAACTGAATTTTAAATGTATCCGTTAATTCGATTAAAATTAACTTTTTCCAGTGCTAAAACTCTACTCTCGGTAATGCTGTTAAGGGGCAGATGAGCTTCGTGGATATTTGACTTTTTTTTTGTCGCATTTGCTCTCGCCTCGTCCTCTACAAACAAATGAAACTTGATTGATCTATTAAAATTACTCTAAGCTGTAGGGAATGATAGCGAAATCGTAATGAGTAATTTGAAAAGTTCGCTTGAGACCACGAAATCGACAGTGGTCAGAAATGTACGTTAGAGACGCAGTTTTATTTCGGAATTGTACTTGGTCGGTTAAATTGAAATTTTATTGAGAATTAACCTCGTATTTGAATTCTACGTCCTGGAAAACCCTGATTTCGATACCCATATCGTATTTTAATCATTCTTAAATTTTCATCCCTTATTTTTATCAGAAGGGGGTTATTTTGACCAAATATCCTTTGGGGTGATTTTTTAATAAATATGGTTTCAGATTCAATTATTTGATTAATTTTTTTTTGAAAAAATCATAAAATCGAGGAATAAGCATTAGTTGATTCAAAAAAGGTTATTTCAATGGGGGTGGTTCTCGGAGGAAGTAGTTCGTTTTGAAAAATGATAAAAATTCAACATGGTATCAAAATAGTGGGTTTTCAACTCAAAGAATTCAAATTTTGTATCGATTTGTTGATATTTTGCAGTGCAAATTATTTTTTTGCTTTCAATAATATTTCAGCAAAATATTTGTTGAGACAAGTTTCTGATCAACATGAGTTGAAATTACAAAATTGATTTCTTTTTCAAAAACCAAAAGTATTGAATATCCGCTGGTTATTTTTAAGAAGTAATTATCTAAATTCTGTTGATTTTTTTTTTTTGGGGGGGGGGGGGGGGCGATGGTGGTTGAAAATATGATGAAAATTCGACATGGGTATTGAAATCATGAGTTTCGGACTCAGAAAATTAGAATTTCACATCTTTTTTGTTCTTGGGTAGTGCAAACCTTTCAATTTTTTCTGCATGAGAAGACCAGGAGTGTAAACATTTTGTTTTCTTTTAAATTGTTTAGGTTTGATTTTAAATTGAAAATGTTTGTAAATTCAGGCGCTCACTTCCAATTTGAACAGAATTGAATTTTTGAAATTTTTTGAAGGGGAATTTTTTTTAACTTTTTGAGTAATTAATTAACCAAACTTTCAACTGTTCCATTTTTTTTTTTTAATTTTTCGAGAATTTTTAAAAATTCAAAAGTATTGCTGTTTTTGGAAATTTGAAGTTTGGTCGTGAGAATTCATCTTCAAAGGACATGAAAAAAATAAGAAATTGAGTAATCGACAGATCAACGTGATGTAAGTTAAAATTTCAAAAATTCTCGAAATCCGCGTTTGAAGACATTTTTCTAATATTTTTGAAATCTCTGTAGAATTATAGACGAGTAAAACAACTTTGATAATTAAAAATTTGATTTCCAAGTTTCTTGCCATAATTTCCAAGTTCGTTGGTAATTTGCTCATTTAGGATGAAAGATTTTAGCGAGAGAAAAATTACGTCAATAAAATTGCCTAACCAATTCGCCGTAAATACCACACTTATGTGTATTTACGGCGGATTCGATAGGCAATTTTATTAACGCGATGCAGTTTGGCTGTTGACGAGTCTAATAAAGTAATTTTTAGAAGAGGTAAAAATTATCTCCAGCCTCATTATTTATTTTTTCGTAATCCTTCAATTTCCATAGGAGAAAAAATTATTTTTTCTAGATGATTTTGGAAAAAATCTTTGGCAAAGCTGACTCATTCCATGCCAACTTGACGAAATTTTTACCTCAGATTTTCTACAATTTTTTCTCTCTCTTTTTTTTCGAATCCTCTCGATTCTGATTGGAGGAGGGGGGGTGTAGAAGAGGGAAGTCTTCGTAATTTTCGTACAATTCGGATTTTTTTTTTGCTAAACAGTTCAACTTCAAAGGCTCATAATTCGAGATTGGTTACTGGTTAGGTACATCCAATTAGAATTTTTTTCGCTTTTTTATAGAAAAATCAATGGAAATTCAAAATTAATAATCACATTTTCAAAAGTTCAAAGTTGAATTTTTGTGATAAAAGCTCAACATTTTTGATAAAAATCTAAAAAAATTACAATGAATAGTCCATTTATCCTTTTTTCAACTAATCAATTTTCAATAATGTAAATAGTATTTCTGTTAATTTGAAAATACTGAGTTCGAACTTGTGACACAACTTTTTCATCCAATCCCTCTGACGGCTCCTCTCCATCAATCAGCCGCTTGATAAAGCAAAATTTAAAAAAAAAAAAGAAATGAAAAATAAGGAACGACATGTACGTATGTTGTTGGTCAAGTTTTTGAGGACATTGTGTTGTATTGAAATATTTGCTGATGTTTTTTTAAATTCTACTCTTCAGTGCTTTTTTATTCAATTTTGAGAAAACGTAAACAAAATAATGGAAGACTCTCACTTATGTGATGTCATTGAGTTCAAGTTCCGACAAAATTTTCCAACCTTACCCTCTCCCTTCTTTTCAATTTTTTAATAATTACGTGGAGGAGTGTGGGGAAATGTTTTTACCTCTGTCGCTCTGAAAAATTGGACTTTTGTTCAAAAATCTAACAAAATAATCACTTCAGTCGAAGAAATTTGCAAGAATAATTGTTTCAAAAATTGCCCAAAATTGAAATTTTAGGTGGTGGATTTTTGTAAAAAGAATTATACAAAAGAATGTAGATCAGGAAAAATAATTCAATATTTATTTTTTAAAAAAATTGAATAATGTCGTCATTTTTGTGCAGTAAAGCTTTATTACCTATAATTTTTTTCAAAATTGCAAAATTTTTGCTCTTCATTTTCCTAATTTTGAATATGTGACCTTACCGAAAAGAAGGGCCCTAGTGTAGAAAAATGGAAAATTTTTTTGCATATTTTTGATTCCCCTTTTGATATTATTAGTAGGACCAAGAAAAGATTATTTTTTACCCTAGGGTCTTTTTTTTCGGCAGGGTCACGTATGTATTAAAATTTTTTGATCCTTCTGAATAATTGATTTAAGAATTTCCAGTCATATTGAAACCTCGAGCCTCCGATTACCTGTTATTTCAACCGACATCGTTATATTTTTTGGTCACTTCCCTCTTAGTTCGTCTACTCGTATAATTTCAATAGCATTTAATCAACTTAATCGATTTTCCCCCTCGGTCGAAATTGAAAAACACCACATTTGAATCGGAGGATACTTGTGAATACGGTTTTTTATTAAAATTCCATAGCATCTGTATTGAAATCTTATGATAATATATTAAAATGAAATATGCAGGTGGTCTCGCAACTCGGGTAAAGGTTGAGTTTCGTTTTATCCGCGTTTCGCTTATTTTTAGGTACATCTTTTCAATGGAAATATTGTATATTAGCGTCGAATAAATTGCGGCGTTTGAAAATTTCACTATAATCCCATCTAATCGGTAATTGGAAAAGACTTCTACGTTATTTGTACTATTCACTAATCCACCTCCTACGGTTAAGCTTGTGTTTGCCGACATCATCGATGAATTACACTTTATTAAGTATAACCCGAAATAATGTACACCCGCGTCGAAGGCTTTTAACGGTTACCGAATTAATTCCTCTCTTGTGTTCGGCACGCGGAGTCTTGACAAAGGCTGCAATATCGCCTAAGCTTATAACACCCAAGATTTCTCTCTCGATATCGTAACCAGCGAGTATACAAGACACGGCAAAACCGTACACTAATATATCATAATTTTCCCATACACAACCGAATAAATTCTGACAGATATTTCCAAATGGCAGAGACGAAGGAGGGAGCAAAACGAGTCGCAGACGTCAAGCCAGGTGTAATCATATAATCGGAATATGTGTGAAATTTCCATTCGACCGAAATACAGCGAAAGATAAATTTACAAATAGAGGGGGGAGGGTTCTGCGCCAGGAGGAATTTTTTTCCTCTTGTTTCGTTTATTACTGTGTGTATAATCGTGGTTGTGTTGTTGCTGCTGGTTAAAATGGATACACAAAGGCTTGATTTACTATCGAATATAAACTTATTGGTTATCACAAATCAAGCCGAAATAGCGGCGGTCGGTGACAAGTCTGCACTTTACGATGGTACGCTCAACAACTTTGATCAAAATTTATATCTGTAATATGGGTACGGCTAAACGTGACCGCGTACTCGGCACGCTGCGGTGTAATATGAACGACCATTAATTTGATCGATTTTTAGCCCGCCAACGTGACAAATATTTATGGTAAAGTCTGCGGTCCGGCCGCCTCATCGCCACTTTGCTGCTTAAAGCCTCTCTCCGGCTGGCCTCTTTAAAAAGCTGATAAAAGTCTCATACTCATAACTTTCAATTAACTCGATTGGACTCGGATTATTTGGCAAATCTCATATTGATGTTTATGGCCGATACGATATTTCACATTTGTGGTACTCCTGCTCTTCTCGCTACGTTTTATTCAAGGTTTCTCTGTTTCTGTCTCGCTTCTCTATACCCCTTCGTATTGTACTGCGGTTCGATATTTTTCATATAAATTCGTTTTTTTTTTCATTTTCATTTTTTTAAACCACGCGAGGTTTTTTCGACCGCTTGAAATGTTTACAGCTGAACGAACGTGCCGATTATTCTTAGAACGAGATTATTTTCCGTCTGCGCGGATTCTTCCTCAGTTTTTTTGTCAGTATCGATAAAGTATACTTTTAGTACATGTATCGATTGCCTTTAGCGATGTTCGCCGGGCGAAGAAGCGAGGCCAAGGGTTTCCCAAATATCATTTTCAAGCGCGATTTGGACACTTGAACACGCAAGAGATAAAAGGAAACTTTTAAGTCGGTAAATACGTATGTATGTTCGATTCGAACCGGGCGAGTAGGTTTATAAACCGATGGCTCTTTACGTCTGTGTTCGAGTACCGTCGCTATTCGCGAGGTGAAGCAAGGATTATTTATTTTTTTACTCGTCCCAATGTGTATCCATTTGTGGTTAGCGTGGAGCTGGCGATGGCGTTTTCCACTTTTCCAACGTGGGTACTTTTATCGTTTCGAGTCTTATACCGAGACGATGTTGGTGAAGAATTTTCTAGATACGGAGCCGAAGGATGGTTGGGATGATGGTTTGGTATTTATCGAGGTTTGTCTGACTGGGTCATGTGGGTTGATTTTTTTTTTTTACAGTTATTGTTGGTAATCTGTGTATAGAAAATATTGGTTTAATAAGTTTAGTATTTTTGAGATTTTCGTTGTGATGAAATTGGAACTCGATATCTTCGAAATCTTACTTGGAAATCAGTGAAAATTATCGAAAATCACTGAAAAACAGTCAGAATTGCAACGCAGGAGAAAATCACTGAAAACAGATCGGTGAGAAAAATCACCGAAAGTCAGTAAAATTCATGGATTTGGCTGAAAAATCAGTGAAAATCTTTTAAAAATCAGTTAAAACCTTTGAAAAATCAATGAAATCCACTGATTTTTCCGGTGCTGCAATTCTACAGTAACTATTCATCAGTGACTTTTCCTTGATTCAGAATGAGAGAGTAGAATGATGTTCAAAAAAATCAAGAGCTTTGGAAATTAAAATGGATTTTGGAATTTTGTTTAAAACTTTGGAGAGTTGGCAGAGATCAAGATTATGTCAAGATAATGTAATAAAAATTGATTAATTTTTGTGAATATAATTGAAAATTATACCTGTGCAATATGGATTTTGATAAAAATATATTATAAATTTTTAAAGGAACCAGTAAAGAACTCTATAAATTTTTAAAGGAACCAGTAAAGAACTCTATTTTTATCTTTCCAAAATTTCAAATGCCAAAATTCATGAAAAGTTGGTGCCATAAAAAGTCATAAAAATTCGAAAAATCAATTCGGTAGATACCTTGGAAAAACAGTTGTGTAAAATTATCAGAAATATTGAAAATTTTGTTAAAACTTTGGGAATATTGTGGGTCTGTTTTTCTAAAAAAATTTCAATTTTTTCAGATGTTTTCGTGACAATTTTTTTAAAAAGTAGATGTCATTAAAAAATGCCATAAAAATTCGAAAAATCAATCCAGTAGATATCTTGGAAAAAAAATGTTTGAAATCATCAGAAATATTGGAAATTTTGTTAAAACTTCGATAATATGGGGAGGAGGGGGCAAATATTGAAATTTCTTCAATTTGTATATGATTTGACAATTTTAATAAGTAAGATTTCCTTGTACCCAATTGTCAAAATATTTCAATCTGGGTTCAGGGTTTTGATTTTTTGAACGTTTTTTGTAATTTTATGAATGCTTTTCAATTTCCATCTCTTTTACAATATTTTTATATATTTTTGCGGAATTTGTATTCATTTTTGTGATATATTTTTTTAAACTTTTAAAATCACTTTTACATCATTTGCATGGTTTTTTATTATTTTCCAATCATATTTTTGATATTTTCAATAACAGTTTTTCTTTTTTCTCAATGTATTTGGGAGGAGGGGTTGTGAGGGTGGGTCTGAACTTTTGTAAACATGAAAAAACAATTTCGAGGAATTTTTTTCAAAAAATTTTCACTATTTTGTATTTTTCAAAGTACATTACCATTTTAATTTTGAAAAATTGATGTGGTTTTTTCGAAAACCCAAAAGGTACTTCAGAAAGGAAGAGACATAATTCAAAATTTAAAAAAATTTCTTATTTAATATTAAAATTATAGGTTTTTTTACCTCTTGAATGTGATTCTGGTATCGCTTTTCTGGAAAATTCAAAGTAAGGCTGAAGAGTTGGACCAGTAGAGCACAAAATATTGAAAAATTTTTTTAGTTCAAAAATTCTGAGTCTTGGGGACCCAAATTCGTTCTTTGCGTTTTTCCTCTCAAAAACTCAAAATGAGAATCTAGAGTAAATTTCAAACTTTTGGAAGTAGTCGAGTTTTGTGTCAAAATCCAGTGTTTTTTGTCATTCCTAGAATAGAATTATTGAAAAATTTTGAAAAAAATTGAAGTTTGTTTTTGCTTCCAGGAAAGTCTTGAGTATTTTCATATTTTCTTCTTTAATTATCTTACACAAGGGCTTTTGTGGCTCTAATTCGTATTCGATGCTTGAATTTGCTATTGATTATGAATGTGCATTCGTTCCAGGCAAATGAGCAAGTTTCAGTCGTGAGCTTCATTTTTTCATTTTTTAAAATAACTTTTGAGAATCGTTTCAATTGAAAAAATTATACTCGTTCAAAATTACTGTCAATCAGCTTTAAAATCCACAAAATAGAACTAAGCAAAGCATTACTTTTTTCAACAGATTATCATCAATCCACTACCCGATTATCCTTTTCAACGAACGACTGCGAATTAATTGAATAATTTTCCAAAAAGGGTTGCCACTTATTGCGAGATTTAATATTATAAAAATTGTGTATTTGTATTATGCGAATGTCATATTTAATGAAACCCATTCGGCAAAAAGTTGCCCCTCAATCATCACGGAGATAATTTGTTTTTCTAGTCAACTTTGTAATACTGTTTAATACCCCGGAGTCGTTGAACTTGCCCGGCTTCAATATTGACCGCGATACGAGATATAGAAACGAAATCGAGCATGAAAGTATTGTCGGTAGTTAATACGTAATAGATGAAGTTATTTGTAAAATTTGCATTCGGTGACATATGCGGAAGTTGTTTATTTCCCTCGCGGTACAGATAGGTACACGGGTGTGTAGTTTTCGATTCAGCAGGAAACGCGATTCATTTTGAGACGATTCGTATCAAAACTACATTATTGTACATGTGCATATAAATTCTATGGGGATTTTTTGGCGGTGTACAAGTTTTTATAATCATCGGATCGTTTTTCGCCCGAGTTAAAAATGGGGTTCGAAAGATACGATAAAAGCCATCACGTCAATAATTATGTTGTTCTCTAAACGCCTTCTTTTTTTTTCGCTTTTCAGTTATAATGGATTTTTCTTTTCGATAGACCTTATGTTTTAAATGCCACGTCGGGCTCGTTAAAAGTACAAGTAGCCGAAAAATAAGAAATGAAAAAAGAAAAACAACGAGAAAGTGTATAAAAGAAGACAGTATATAGGTGTATTGTATTAAGGTCCATTAACGCCATCACGCTCAATACAATAGACGCAAAGTGTATTGTAAAATACACAAACGGGATAATTCACGATGAGAACAAAATAGACCCATACTATATAGCTCCTAATAGAAAGTAAACAAAAAGGGGAAAAACGTAAGATAAAACTATGTTTGACGTAAAAAGGCCGTTTTCGATGACTTTTTTTTTCGCTCTTCTTCTTGAAAGCTTGCAAATGTAACCTTATAGTGGTGTTTCATTATGGCCAGGTATTTCATTACCGTGTTTTTTCGCTCTTTTATGAGATATTTTTGCATGATTCGATGGTATCGATGAGATGAGAATATATTTTGGAATTTTTTTCTTTTAAATCTGTGGTCATGATTTTCTTTTCCTGTTTTAATTCAAAGTGTTCAAAGGTTTTTTTGTTGGTTTTGAAAAAAAAGATTTTGACAGTAATTTTTTCAAAAAGTTTTCTGAAAATTGTCTTTAAACATTCTACGAAAGTCATTTTTAAACTTTTCGTGAAATTTCAACCCATTTTGATAGGTTACACTTGTATATTTTGATGAAAAAATTTTCCCTCCCTTTCAACCCTTAAAATCATGACATGAGTAGAGAATTGAATGAATTCCTTTCAATTCAACATCAATAATCAAAATATTAATCTGATGAAAATTTGAACGTAATTCAAATTTTGCTCAACTTAGCTCTCGAATATGAGCCTAGATTCATATTCGCGAGCAAATCCGAGTATTTCAAATTTTAAGCTGGTACTAAAAAAAAAAATCGTAAATGTAGGTTATTGAACGATACTAAAATTCCCGATTGGAATATTAATGCCATATTTTTCCTCGTTAATGGTGGCAATAAAGTTGAATATTTCAAGGGGTATTATCACAGTTTCCTTATTTCGCAATGGCTTTTTACATATGGTGTGGAAAAAATCTCGATATGAGCTCGTCGAGTATTTTGGCGCGTTACACGCCGCTGTTTCAGTTTTTATGTCGAGATTCTTTTTTTTTTCAAGTTTTTAATAATAAAAAAGTTTATTTTTTCGTGTTGGGATGAAGAATTGAAATTATTTCGTTATGACGTTTTTCATGTATACATTTTGTGCTTATTTAATTTCGTTTACTGCGTTATTATGACCTGATGAATGTAAAAATTTGCTGAAATGTGAAATTCGCCTCATCGTGTAGAAAGTTTAATAAAATTTGGAAAAATGCCGAGTGAAAAGTAGGTTATTTTTTTGTTGTGCGAAATAGGAAATTTGAGAGGTGTAACTTTGTATTCTGAATCTTACCTTTGGAATTATTCGGTGTAGTTGTCTATTCCATTGGTCCACTGATTCGTTCTCCTGTGAAAAAAAAAATTAATTAATATCTCACAAATATTTTTTAAAAGGATACAAGATTTTTAGCAGTTAGGCAAGGTTTGATGGTTCTACTATTTTTTTCACTTCAATGAAATTTTTTTCCTCAGGGCATCAATATTTTCAACTGTGGTATTTTTTTCTCGTATCTATCTACATTTTTTGCAACAACAATTTTTTTTTCTCAACATTTCAACACAGAATTTTTTCCACAACTTCTTTCAACCCTTAAAAAATTTTACCTCAAAATTTATATTTTTCGACTCCAATACCTACATTCGCCCTTAAGATTTTTTGCAGTTTTAGGATTTTTTTCAAAAATTTTTCATCTCTGAAATTTTTTTTCAATGTCAACTCTAAAATTCATTCTTTGATCTTGGGATCTTTCAAAAATTTTTAATTTCCTTTAATTTTTCTCACATTGAGATTCTTAAAAAAATTTTCAACCTAAATTTTTTCTTATGCTAAAAATTGTAGAGTTGGAAATTGTTTTGAAAAAATATTTTGCAGCAGAAAAAATACGGTAGAAAAAAAATTGGAATGAATTTCAGAGCCGAGAAAATTGTTTTTAAGCGCATTGGAGTTGAAATTTTAAAAAATTATGGGTTTACAATACATACATTGGCAAAATATTTTCAGAAAAAAATCAGTTCCAATGAAAAAATATTTTCTTAAAAAATTTTAGACCTGAAATTTTGAAAAATTGTGAGGTTAAAATACATTGGGATGATATTTTTGGAACAAAATTTCAGCTCCTATTGAAAAACATTTCCGAAAAGAAATTTCAGAAGTGAGAAAAAATTACTTAGCAGTTGAAAAATATGTTGAGAAAAAATACCACAGTTGATGAATAAATATTAGACGTGAGAAAAAATTTCAGGAAAAAATTTCGTAGTTGAGGAAAGATATTTTGAGAGTTGAAAAAAAAATTGGGAAAAGAGGTACAATTTTTTAGAGTTGAAAAATGATGTGGCTTGGAAAAAAGCGAATAGCATTATTGATTTCATGGTAAAATGGAAGACTTATGAGAGTCAAAGAGGAAAGATTCAGTTGTTCGTACAATTTTTTTTTATTTTTGTACCTGATGCATATTTCCTGTAAATTTAGTTGTGGATAAAATACCTTATTACCTTCCTCCATCATTTCAGAAAAATTTTCTCCCGAACTCCTACTCCTTTCTTCTGGAACTTTTTTGGACGCGTGGTGAAAGTACATACCTTTTCGTGCGATTTTTCCTCAAGGGTGCAAGTAAATTTATACTTTGTTAGTTGAAGAAATGATTATAGTTATGATACGAACAGGAGAATTAGATAGGGAGACAAACAAAAGAGGCAAAAAAAATAGTATAAGAAGGGAGATGAAAAAGGCAATCCGATAAATGGTCAAAAATAACGCATTCGCGAAACGATAAATAGCCAGAGTTAGACCCATATGCGTATAAGATAGTCTATCAAAGAATGAAAAGGAACTGTGCTGAAAAATGGAGCTCGGTATGTTGAGCGACAATAAAAATGTCGGATAATGTTGATAAATGAAACCGCGTGTACTATTCGGGTTCTCTGTCTCTTTCTTTATCAGTTGATAGAGTGAGCACCTTCGCTTATTTCTACGTCTCTTCTATTTTTCCAAATAATAGCGTGACGGTTAAAAGTTATATTTCGAGCGTGCGGTTTCCATTTTTAGATATTCTATGGTTAGCCTTTTTATTTATACGCTTGTAATCGGGAAACCGACGAGAGGGGAAGAGCGACGGACAGGAAAGTGTGAAAATACGCTTTTCAAATCGTTCGGTTCACTTTGCTTTTTAAACTGTTTGCTGGCGAATTGATGGCTGACTTTGCTCTCATCCGGCGATAATGCGCGAAAGGGTTTTATTTGGTTTCGACGACAAACAATCTGATATATTTTTTTTACACGTTCTCTCGACACCGTCCGACTCGTCCCAACCAACATTATCTCACCGTCGAATCGATAAATTCGACGGTTAATTTTTTATCATCATTATCCCACGATATTACGAATTATTTTCTCGACAGAGATTCCTATATCGTTCGGCATTGTTCCTTTCTATCCTAATTACAGTATCCGACTAAATTACAAGTTCGAATGTATGCTCTTTCGAGCTCGTTAATTATTAGATTTTTGTTATTCGAGACCAAAACACTTCGTTAATAATACGTAGTTTGGGATTTTTCCACTCGTGGTAGCCCACGTTTAATAATCCTGCCAGCGAATACGAAATTCTTAATTATTTTACTCGCCGAGTAATTCCTATTTCCTAGATAACAATTTGAATTGCATTTAAATGATTTTTACGAAAAAATTAATTAAAAAACGGTTACGTACCGAAATAAAACACGTTCTGTGAAAAAAAGAGCCACCCTACCTTTCGCACGTGTATTTCCATTTGTATTTTTGAAATAATACCAAGAGGTTTTTCCTATTGCTGGCTTTTTTGAAAGCGTGAAATTTTGCATTTAATTACGTTTTAAATCGGTAGTTTTGTAGTACTCGCGAGTGGAATTTTATTGTGAGGTTCGCTGCTCAGGCGTCACTTAACTCTTGAATTGACCTAGTTGGAAGTTTTGAGAAAGGACTCGGTCGTTGTATCTTTGTTCACCTTTTCATAAATAATTATGTGGAAATAATGAGTTTTATAATTGTTCATTTTATCGTATTATTACGAAATTTGGTGTGTTTTCTGGGTAAAAGGTTTTCAGGAAGTTTGTGTCTCGAGTAGGTTATGGTGTTTCAGTCTGTGTTGAATGTCGAAATTTTGAACCCAATGTGTTCAAATATTGTGAAATTTTGTAGAGAGAGAAAAAATTTGGAGTTAGAGAAATGAAATCTCGACAAAAATTAATTTTTTGAGTGCAGAGGCCACAAAAAATGCATAGAATTTATTCAAAAATTATGAAAAATCAACTAAATCTTCCTCGTACAGGTCGGATGTTATTTTTCATTTTTTCAAATTTTGACCCTATCAAGGAGGCTATTATGGGGGGTTCAGAGGGGTCAAATGGAAAAACAAAAGACGTATTCGAAATCAGCACCTTCAAATTAGAAAAAATCGAAATTTTACTTCACATTTTCGATTTTTTTGTTTCTTGATCTAGATTGTGGACCCCTCACCCCCAGGAGTCTGGAGATCGCATCTTGAAAATTTTTTGATTGAAAAATAAATAAAAAGGACCAGTTACTGTAATTTTTTCAAATTTTTTGTATGACAGTTTTAGCCTTCAAAATTGAGTAATTCAGCAAAAAATTTCCATTGCCTAAAAATTACGAGACCCTCCAATCCCCTTGAAGGTTAAAAGGAAAGCGATAGTGGATTTATAATTGGACCATCAAGGAGACTCGTAAAAAAAAAATGAGCGAAATCAGTAGATCCGACTTCATTTTTGGCCTGTTTTAGCATGGAACAGCCTTAATCTTTTTGAAAAGCTCAAATTCGGTGTCAACTAAAAAAAACAATTTTTGACATTCGAAGGTGGTTTCGATATCCAGGCTGACATATTCTGAGAAAAAAAAAATCATCAAATTATAGAAAAAATCATAAAAAGCCTGAATTTTAATTTTCAAATGCGATTTTTTTAAAAATTATTGAAACCAAATTTTTAGATATTTTGAGTACATGACACGTCTTGAGAACCCCTGAAAATATTACGAGAATTTGCAGTAAGGAAATCTACCATTAAAGGTAAAACGGAGGGAACCAGTTCAGATGAATATCTTAGAAAACTTCGATTGTACGGAACATCGGCAGCAAAGAAGCAAGAAGAATCCCATCGTATAAAATCAATTCACCTCCTTAATTGAAAATCACACCAATTTAGTTTGTCAGCGAAGAAACCTTTCATCTTTGGGAAGTTTCTTTTACAAAGCGATTGAAAATTCTCAAAAAGCTATCAATATACCTATTTGTAACGCTTACACGAAAAAATCAATCAACTTGGGAGCGCCTATAACTTCGTTAACTGTGTACAAAAGCTGTTCGCGTATATTTCACAATAGCAGGTATACATATAACGTTTTGCCAACATCGCCAGCCAAAAAGATCCGTCTAATTAGCGTATTACCAGGCTTTTTGTACAAATTGGCCGAAATTGGTTGACTTTTTTTTCTCTCACAGCCTTCGTTGTATTCGAAAAGAAAATTTTCCAGGTCGGGGATAGCTTTTTTTTATCATCAATTTTTTTTTTGAAAATATAATTCGATTATGTAGTAGTTCGATATAAAAGAAATATTGATCGTCGTTTCACGAGCTTTTGAAAATTTTGATGGTAAATTGAAGGAAAAAAAATCCTCGAAAGATGATAATGTTGGAATTGTGAAACTCATCTCGGTCGTGAAAAATTATCGATAAGGGTTCATTTATCACACGAATTCCAAAGCTCTTCTCTTTCGATACTGTCGACTCGTATAAGAAAATTTCATTTTAACAACCGAACCAAGAAAACCCCTCGACTCGTATCGAAAAAAAGAAAATTACAATTAAAAAAAATTCTTGCAAAAGCCAACCAAATGCCGAAGCAAACATTACAAACGTTTTATTGAATTTTTTTTTTTTTCCATTCAAACCTTTTCCAAACGACCCTATTAAATAGAAACGGTTGAAAAGCAAACCATAACAAATACCGAAAAAAATTCATACGTATTTTTCTACATAATGGAACACAAAAAAGTTCGCTAAATGCCGATTCAATAGCTTCCAATTTTAGGTACTTTTCATAACAATCAATTATTCGCCCGTATATAGGATGTTGAGAAAATCTGAATTTGATTGAGGAAAAAACCATCTTTTATTCAGTTTTTTTTCTAATGAATAGATTTGAAATTAGGTAATTGGTTTTGCTTTGATTTTTTTTCTCGTATTTTTGGCACGAATCTCTCTCTTCTTCGAGGTTTTTTCCTCCTTCGTAATATTTCTCAAGAAATGAATAAATACTTGATAAGATTAGGTTCATTTTTTCTTCCACGTGGTAAAAGCGAATTTAATTTTCATTTTTATACCTACCGTTTATTCGTTCGAAGCTTCTTTTTCGTTTGCGAGGTTTTTTCTGAGGTATCAGACGGTTTAATATAAGTAAGGGAAAATAATACCGTTTGTCGAATTATATGGCGTTGGCTTGTAAAAACGTTGATATTTTTATAGAATTGTTTTCCTGAAATGTCCTTAGTCATATTGGCTGAATTAATTCTGTACGTTGTACGAAGGTTTTTCAATTTTCAAAAATTGAAAAAAAAAATATATCGATAGCTCCATGGAAAAATATTCCAGTTTGAAATTTCAACGTTTCTTTATGAAGACTGAGTATTTGAAATTTTTTAATGTGGCTCAATAGGGATGACAAAACATGGTAGAGCTCTCCCTATTTCTTGTTATCGTTTTGGATGTCAAATTCTCGAAATCAAATTGGTGATGAACAGATGAACAGATTTACCCCATGAATTGACCAATCAAAATTTCATTTCTGATTGGTTTGGATGTTTTTCTACAGTAAACAGAGCCGCTGCCATGATATGCCATGTCCCTATTAAGAAAACTAATTTTTGGACATGTACTGTGCTGGAAAACCAGGGATGAGATTTATCGTTTGTTAATTTTAGGAAACTTTTTTTTTTTATTATTAAAATGGTTTACAGTTTTTGGGTTAAAGTAATTTATTTTTTGCTTGACTTTTTTGTAAAAGGACTTTTTAGGTCATGCATCAATTTTTTTTTACATCACTCAACATTTTGTCTGAATTTTAAAAATTCTGAAAAATTTTGAAGTAAATTGATTCATAATGATGATTTTTCGTTGTAATTATTGACATTTTTTTTTTTTGATTTGGAAGAGAGATTTACAGAAAAATCTGCATAATTCATGGAAAAATATTTTGCACTGCATTATCAATATTATGTTCTTCCACAAAAACACAAAATTAACGATTTTGGAATTAGAGTTTTCATTATTTTTTCGCTTACGCTTACGGTATTCGCTTAGTGTTTTTTTGATTCGGTTTCTTGATTTTTTTGAGGTGCGGGGGGGGGGGGGAATTTAATACATACACTTTTATACCAAATTTAGTCATTAAAAAATAGTAAAGAAAGAAGTCAATATTTAGGGCTTGCGAAATCCAAATTCTGAAGGAAAAATTGTTTTTTTGAACATTATCATTTTTTTTGTATTTTTATGAATTTTTTTAAATGTGTAATGAAAAATTGACTAAATAAGTTTTTAGAAAATTCAATTTTAGATTCAATTTTTCTATTTTTTTTTTTTTTTTTTTTTGTTTGGAAAATTAGCTCTTTGAACTAATTTGAAACTAGGTGCGACCTTATCCATCATAGGTACACATTTAATTTGAATCAGTGAAAATGTACTGAAAAAAATCAGTAAAAATTTCAATTCACTGATTGAATCGGTAATTATAGGAAAAAATTACTGATTCAAAATTGAAAATTCATCATTTAAATCAGAATTTTTTTTACTGATTTCTTCAGTGACTCGATATTGGCTTGGCTATTTCATTGGCGAATTTTCACTAATTCAATTTTAGAAAGCTGCGACTGATGAGAAAAAAAAGTGAAAAAATTGACCTCATACTTAATCTTTTCATTCGTCGCTACAAATGAAACATGAAAATTATTTCAGTTTTGTTTTATCAGAAGTAGAGTAGAGTTTTTTTTTAAAGGATAAGATAAATTTTTAGAAAACCGATCCCAATCGTTTTCATTTTTGTAGAAAAATAGTTTGAAAATGAAAAATATGAACTGTTGGTTGATGCATCTTCTTCATCGATGAAACGTCGATTTTGAGTGAGAATGAGAACAATAGAATTGGGCGGAGCGTATTTTATGACTGGGCGTGGTTCTTCTTAGGCTCCGCCTTCTTATCGAATACATTGCACCATAAGGCGGAGCTTACTTCAAATGAATAAAATAATTATTTTCTAATCGCGTACGCTGCTTTAGTTCAATTTCGTATTTCCAAAATAGATTCTATTCGAAGTGTTTTTTCTCGTATAAATGAAAATTTAATCACATATTTCGTTCCTTAGTCGGTACATAGGATTGCAGCGTTGAGATTTTTTTCTCGGTTCTCCGTTGAGAAAGGTCGAAAAAAAAGAGAAATCTGTTTTAAAACATAAATACATCAAAGAATAACGAAAAATAGCAAGAATACGACGAACAGATAGAAGAAGGAAAAAAAAGAAGCGAACATTTTGGAAGTTTTTCGGGCAAACTTTTTCGCTACACTATTCTCATCGTCGTTCGAGTTTTAACCAAGTTGTATTCACTTACTGCGAAAAAGATAATATAGTTATCAAGGTGTGCGGAAAGAAATAAGTTGATAAGTAAACAGTGATAACGGTGCCGAAGGGAAAAAGTCTGACGAGCAAGTAGAATAGAAAAGCTAACAAAAGGCAAAAGTAACGTCTTCGCCGGCAGGATATTTCTATCTTTAATTTCTTCCGGAAAACGAGAAAAACCTTTGTGAAGGAAAACTCGACGTATACACCCGAAGATGGGTGCGTTGGTTGGCGCAGGGGGCCAGAGCGCGGTGCTCTTTTACATGGAAAGTTTTTCATCTATTTTAAATATTTTTTATACGTCGTAATAAGCCCGAGATGGTTGGAAGATCCAGGGGTAAATGATGCCTTAGCATCTCGTAGTACAATCTAGAGCTTCATCATGTGTAATTGTATATTCCCTATTCCCAAATTCCCGTCTCGATTAATTAGGTTCGATGCGAAGCAACGAGAAAAAATACATGTACTGTTTTGTGATAAGTTGTAATTCGATGCGATGGCGAAGAATTAATCGTCGCTAGATATTGTGCAGATTAAACTCTCTAATATATTAACGTCAACAGTTAAATGTTTTACAAAACGTCTTTTAATTAAATGGAAAGATCTTTTATATAAGTTACCCATGCAAGATCTTCTTAACGCTTTAGCTTTCTTCGTTCAGGAAGGGATTGATTAAGTAGCTAAAATATTTAGAGATAATTATAATTAGTTAGCTGCGTTACTCGCTCGCGTTTAAAATAGAGTACGACTATAACGTTCAGTTCGGACTTATTTGAGTACCAGTGGGACGCAAAATGGCTAAACGATTAAGGGTTAGGCGCGGCGCGCCGCGCCAATTCCGCTGATAAATTGATTAAAGCGTATTTTTTCATTCGTTTTTATTTTACTACGTTAACGTTTCTAATTTTACGTAATTAATTGATCATTTCTTTCTTAATGAATTTGTCTGCGAGGGTGTTCCGTTGATAGTTCGGTAGCGAACTCGAAACGTTTTCAACATTTCACTCGTATTACAATATACGAGTAATACTTCTGGCGTAAAAAATTTTCGCCGTTATCTTGGCAGAGCAGCTTTGGTAAAACGTCTCGCCTACGTTCCATAAATCATTGCCAAATCCCAACGTAAATTTTTCAAATCATCTCGAAATCGCGTGCTGCTCTTAATGTCGCATGTTTCGTTTCAGCCGAAACCACCTTCAAAACAGACATTTCCCAAATTGAAAGTTTAAACGTTTCGGTGTTGTAGGGACTATCTGGGTCGTAATTCTTCGCGATTAGTTTTCCGGAATTTGAAAATTACGTATGGTAATTGACTGACGAAATGTTGGCCTGGAGTTTTAAGGTGATTGTGGGTTGAAAATTGGGATTTTTTCGTTGAACTAAAATATAGGTTGATGAATAATTTTGCAATATGGTCTAAATTTTTAAAAAAAATTACATTGGATGTGAGCAGAGTTGGAAGAGGTCTTAAATTTTGAAAGTTGATTTTTTAAAATTATCTACCTAGGATTCAAAAATTTTGGTTGCAAAAACATGATTTTTTGCAATTTTTTGACAATTTTTACATTTTTTGAAAAAATAATTCAAACTAGTTTGGGGTTTTTTATGTAATGAAAAATTGAAAATTATTATCGATGATTCGTCATTTTTTTTTCAGTGTCAGTTTCAAAAAAACAAAATTTTATATGTAGTTTAAAATTTTTGCAATATTAAAAACATTGCTTACGATTTAGTGAGATTTGTTTAAAACGCTGTTCTAAATCTTCCAAAAATATTCTTCAAATCTCCTGTAAAAATCTCAATTTTCTAAATTTTTCTCATATTTCCAATATAGGAACGATCAAAATTTTGTATTGATTTCTCGCAATGGGTAAAAAAACAGTTTTCATCATTATTTTGACCAAAATTTTGAAACTTTTTTTTGTTTTTTATTATTTTTCTGAACAAATCATTTGAAATTTTAAAATTATGAAAACTATTCAAAGTGCAATGAAAACTCTTATCAAGGTGAAAAAAAGTGGCCAAAAATCAGAACATTTTTCAAATCTCAAGAAAATTGTGTACAAATGAATTTAGAACAAAAAATTCACGCAAAAAATAAAATTTTCAAATTCATAATTTTTTAGATTATTTTTTTTCTATTTTAAGCAGAAATATTAAAAATTCCTTAGAAGGAGGGATCTACCTATATCGGCCAGAAAAAAATTGTACTCCCAAAAGCTTCCGTCTGTGATCTTAACGAGTGTGAAATTTTTGGAAATATGTGCTTTCGTTGCTGTGTTTCTATCCATGGCAATGATAGTGCCTATAAAAATTCAGGACTTCAAATTTTCATCCATCATTTACCCTGTATTTTTAAAAATCGTTATTGAGGGTGAGAAAAACGATTAATAGTTATTTGACCCATTTTCAATTTTTTTTTTTTTTTTCATTTGTTTTGTATCAATTGAGATTTCTGTCAAGGTGTTCATTAGCAAGAAAAGCAAGAAAAACGAGAAATTACCAAAAATTTTACTCTAATGGCTAGAAAAATTGAAAATAAAAATGAATTCTAAAAATTCAGCTTTAAAAAACAGAAAATTTTCCTAATTTTGCCATTTTTGAATGCTTGAATCAAAGAATAAAAAAAAGTGTTTTTTTTACCAAATTTAAAGCAAGAAAAATGGTACAAAAAATGTCAGAATTTTCATTCTTTAAATTTAGTAGACAGCCTGTCTGTATTTCCCACTTATAAATCAGTGAAATTATCGAAAATCACCGGAAAACTATCAAAATTGTAGCATACTAATGAATCAGTAAACAAAACCTCACTGAAAGTAAACAGTCAAAAAAATTGCAGGAAAATTTGTAAAAAAATCACTAAAAAGTCAGTAAAATCTGCGATTTGCTGAAAAATCAATAAGAATTCGCTGAAAATCAAAGATTGTCTTCATCTTTCATTTTGAAGAGGGGGGAGGAGGAGGGAATTGATATCTTCACAATCAAAACTGTATTCTTGACTTTTCTGTACCTACAGTGAATTTAAAATTTTTTCTTTGCAGTAATATTCATAGATTTCTTCTTCTTCCTTTTTTTTAAAAAAAATCCCAACTACTTGATAAATCTATCAAAAAATATTTGAAGAAATTATTTTATACTACTGAGATTTTCTCCTCAATTCTTTAGGCGAAATTTAAATTTTCGACTTGACCAGGAACTTATCCACTCTATTTTTATATTCAATCTTTACATATTAAATTTGAACCAATTTTATTTTTAATTTTCAATTTATTTCAACTCTACGATACGTCTCCTGATTCAACATATTCACGGCAAACTGGTTATGCAATTTTATTAACGTTGATTTGAAAATAACACTTTTAGAGAATTCAAGAGGTTGAAATCACCAAACTGTTGATGAAACTAATTTCTTAAGGATATCTGAGTTACATGAAGGCCGCAGTGAAAATTGTGGTTCCTCTGTTTGCTCGGAAATCCCCCTCTCTCCTCGCCTCTTGTTTTTTTTCCTAATAAGATACCTATATTGAATTAAAAATTTTGAAAAAAATTGAATGACACTTTTAGTTCAAATAATTCTAGCAGGTAGATATGGGTCTGATTATTTTAAACAAATTACCTATCTGAAGACTTTACTGACTCCTCCTTTTTTCTTACTCTCGAGGAAATATAAGAAACACTTACAAATTTCCAGACGAATTTTTAAAAGAACTGTTTTTTCGAAAATTTGTTATTTTAGTCCCTTAAATTTGGAATTCAAGCAATAAATCATCGTAAAGAAATTTATTCAGTTTTCAAAATATTCTCATGAATAAAAATATGTTCTGATTCGATTTACTTTTCTCGATAGTACCCAATTTCATTACACTCGTAATTTCACATTTTTTGGTCATCGACTCATAATTCATCAGACACGGTGTCTGTAAAACAACGTGCATCATAAATCTTTCACGTAATATGCAAATAAATCCTACTTACGATCTAACACATCGTCACCGACTCGCAGCAACGTTTAAGTATCCCTGACTCGATGCATAGTCTCGGGTTCATTCTCAATTACGGAAGCCTTCCCGTCTGCGGAGCGTAATGGTGCAAAGAGGTCGGAGGGATTGTTTCCCGAAAACATGCTCGCTTCTTCAATTCTCCCAAGTGCAATTAAATGAAAACTTTACCCGAACTAGGTTCATTTGAAAAAAGAATCCGCTCGGTTGTCGATGCGCTGAATTTTTGCATTATTCTTGTCGCTTGTTTTTCAACTAATTCGGCGAATAAATCAAAAAACTTTTTACTCCGGCAAAATAACACGCAGGTTTTCCGCTAGGTATATAAAAAAAATCCCAAAAAATCTGATAACACCGCATCTCAAAAAGTTACGAGTTTATTGACCGGTCTGGAAATGAAAATCATCTCGTGTTTCTAAAACCTCAACGTTTTTTGCTGGCGCGAGATTTATTCGAAAATTTTTTTATCGTTGATAAGTTTCTGGTGTTTTACGAGGCCATCGGTGTACTGAAACGAGAAGGAAAAAAAAATTCTAGCAAGTTTTTCTCCGTGGTACAAGATGAAAAACAAAAGATAGCTCGTTTGAAAGGATGTTTTGCATGAGCTCGATAAATAAAAAAAGGCCACATTTATCGAATTTTGTTTGAGTTGAGAATAAGTTTTATCAACTGTCCGATTTTTTAGCCCTTTTTTGCCTTTTATTCGAACGGTATGGTAGCCTGTTTTACGAGGAAAATAACGCCAAACGAAGGAGCTACGGGCAGGAAAGCTGTAATGTTTTAATAGGAATTTGAAATTATCAACGATATTCGACTGTCACCCTTTTCGTAATCGTTCGAGTCCTTATATACAATGTACGTCTAAACCAGGCAATGCATTTTATGAAATTCGCCTCGTAGTAGGCGGCAATAGCAGGTTTGCTGTGTGGTTAAAGGATATTCCATGGTATGTAGAAATGGACTACTTCGTACGAAAAATTGAGAATTTTCAAGTTTGGACGATTTGATATAAAATTTTATAAAATTTATCAATTTTTCATTTTCGAAACATTTTCCTCGAGATTTTAAAATATATTGGAATAAATTGTTTTTTGCGTTTTAAATTCTTTGGAGACTAGAGGATGGAAAAAATTGAAAAATATTGATCCTCCTTTTTGAAATTTTATGATATTCGAAGAAAAATGAAACGAAATCACTTCCACGAATAGAAGTTGAAATTTGACAAAACCGACCCATCACACCTACTTCGCCGAAACGAATTTAATTTTAACAAATTTTGGCCGAAAACAACATATGGGAACATTTAGTTTTGATATTGTAGTGTAAAACAGCGTGTAGCAAAATAAGCATCGAGTAATGTGTGTTTTGCTTACTTATTACGCTTTTCGAGCGTGAAAATGCATTCGAATTAGTTACTCGCCGAAATGACAACTGCAGACTTTATATTAAAACCGTCTTAATGTAACACCTTAATACCCCATTGCGGGGAATTTCAAGGATGAAAGAGCAGTTCACATTTTACAGCGCAGAGTGCACGACTTATTCGCGACGAAATTTGAAAATAAATATTTGCCTCGTTGTGGGGTTTAAGAAAACAGAATTATAATCGTATTCTGATCCGTGCGAATATTATCTTAACCACATTCGATAGCTCGTGAGCGTAGGATTTATGGGAGTTGAGTTTGTAAGTTTTTAAGCTTTGAATTTCGAGTTCGTGAGAGTTTAAAATCGTAAAAAGGAGTCTTTGTGTCTGGCGGTTTTGTTCTGGTTCGTTTTTTTTATCAACTGAGAGGTTTTTTGTGTATTGAACTATTTGTAAGTTGGTATAGGGGGGGGGGGTGTAGAAAGTAGTTTTTTTTTTGTCAACTCCATGAGTTGACAAATTATTCAAAAATATTTGAAGAAAAAATGTTCCCTCTCGTAGTTTTTTTTTTCAAAAATATGTTGAAATTACAGAACAAAAAAACTAGGTACTTTTACTAGCTTTGCTTTTAAAATTGGTCGGGGTATCATGAAAGTTGTGAAAAAGTCACATTTTTTGTGAAAAATTGAAAGGATTTTGAATAATTTTCTCTTTCAAGTACATCAGTGATGAGGAGAATGGTTTTTAAATATGTTTTCAGGATTTTGGATTTTTTTGTATTTTGCTGATTTATTTTTTATCATTAGAAAATTATTTTGTTTTTCATTTATTCATTTTTTAAAGGGAAGGAGGAAGGGGTGGTTAGGAAATGTTTAAAGTCGCCAAGAATATTATTATGAGAGATATTCCAGAATTGAATGCCTGTGGAATGAAAGGGACAATAAATTCCGAGATGATTTGTCGTTTACTTAATGATGCCATTTAATGAAAATTCATAAATCAAATACTTGGAGCAGCCCTCTAAAAATACATCCATGATTCAAAATCTCTTCTTTAGAAGAAAAACTTTCATAATGTTTCCTAAAATCACTATTTTTCAGTATTCTCAAAAAAATTGAAGGACCCCCAGTCAAATTTTCCTTGAAAAAAATTTCCCTCAATATTAGTTGGAACTTCTCTTCCTTTTTTAGTGAGTATTCAAAATCAACTTTAGAATTCAAATAAACGAAAAAATTGTTTTTTTTTTTTTTGTAACAATGAGTCGGAAAAAATTTGAAATATTTCGTTTCTGGTAACAACTTTTCGAAAAAATTGTGAAAAAATTCATTGAATTTTAAAAACAGTGTACACCCATCCAACTTATAATTTTTTTTTTGCTTCCGCGTATTTCTCGACAGGAGACCGTATAAAATTTGGCCTGGGTTAAATTTTATGAGCTCTTGAAAAAAATTCGGTTGCACCTCCCCCTCGCTATCACTGACTTCAAAAAAAAAATCGAGGATAGTTTTAATCAAATTTTAAAATATTATTTTTTCTACTCAAATTGAAAAGTGGAAACATTTTCGAAAAAAAGTTTTTTTGACCCCCAACCACGTAAAAATCATATCAATTCCTGCTCTGCCCGTCCTCCTCACTTCTCTAAAAAATCGAGAAAAAATTGTGAGATAATTTTTCACACTGCGATGGAAAACTGAGGTTAATTATCAGCAATATATATATATATTTTTGAAAATGTTCAAAAATATGAAACATTGATCTTTTGGGAGAGGGGGAGGTGGAGAGAAACGTTGATAAAAAATCTCTAATTTTTACCATCAACAATTTTTTCGCCAAACCCCGGAAAGTTTCAAAAGAATTCGAAAAACTCTTCAATTACGTAGATACCTACTCTTTTCCTAATAAATGTTTGTATTTTCACGGCAAACTGATTATGCAATTTTATTAACACCAATGGAATTCTTCATCTTATGAAGTACTTTCATGAAAGTAAAATAGTACGAAAATCAAACCGAAATAGCGTCTGAAATTTGATCTGATATGCCGAATGGTTTTGGTAAAAATCATTGATACTTGGTTTGACCCCCCCCCTCTTCCCTCCTCATACTTCCCTCCCTCAATGACTTTTCAAGTGGTAAACTGAAGATTTTGATTAGTTGGGTGATTTAAAACAGTGAAGTCAATGTGGGTATTTTTTTCTTCAAAAGTTGGTTAAGCTCCCTTTTCACCCCCCTTCTCCCACTCTCGCTTCAAATTTTTTGAAGTCATTTGAAAAATCGTTGTTTTTTTTTTGTATCTTTTTGAATACTTTTTTACATCAAAATGATAAAATGATCACATTTATGGACAATTTCACTTCAGAGATTGCCTGCATCGATTTATTTTCGATAAAAATATTTTCTAAAATAACATTATAAATTTTTTTTTTTCAAAAATGTCCTGAAAATATTCACAAAATGTGCTTGGAAGTCAAAAATTGGTTTCAATGATGTTCTTGAGTGAAATATTTGCATAAAATTAAGTGATGTGAAATAACGTTCGTTACTGAAATATGATTTTCACCTTCTCATACACATTTTCCCTCAATTTTTTCCAAAATATGGAAAAAATTTGTAAACATACCCTTTTTTTTTGGCATCAACTTCAATTACATCCACATGTAACAAATGATAAAGAATATATTTTCATTGGTCGCGACACTCGACAAACAATTTGCAAAAAACTCGACGCACTGATATGACATGGTTCATTGCAACGAGTATTTTCTCCCCTCCCCCTCCCTAAACGATTCGTTCGTACAAAAAATTTGTTTCATTTCGTCACGTATGACTTAATCGCGCCTAATACGATGTCGTTTATCATTCAGAAACAATGCGGCAATTTAATCGCTAATTCCATAAAACATTAGGAGGCGATGTATACGGCTTGTCGAAACACCCGGGGAGCGTTTACACTGCACCGCTATGATCCGTCGAGGTGGGGCGGAAGAAGGGGGACGAGACGCGGCGTATCGAAGATTTACGACGTCGTCCGCGTACAGAGCGCACATGTCCAGTGGAAAAAGATTTAATATATTCGCAGTTGAATGTTCGGGTCCGGGCTTCGGGGCCCGGCCGTCGAGTAATTCGTTTTTAAAGCGTATGATTAATGGAGGAAAATTTTTTCTCGCCGGACTCCCGCGTCGCCGCCGTCCGCAGAAAGAAGGTCGCGAGTAAATTTTAAATACATAATTTGTTGGAAAATTTGTATCGTTTTATTAACCCAGCGCAAAACACGGTGTTCATAAAAAATATTTTTTTTAATCATCCGGTATGTATTATTTCGTCCCCTCTCTTCAGCTCAAATCGTGTCCCGCCGGTTTAGATTTTTTTTCATTATTTTATTTAGAATAGAGCGCGACCCTATAAAAAAATTCCCAATTCGCATCTAAACAAAATGATCTTAATAAACGACTTTCTCGAAAGCTATTAAACGTTAGGCTATGCTTTTACTTTCTTTCGGGGAGATTATAAAAATAAAAGAAAAAAAACCGAATGAGCTATATGGGGGCCGGGTAAGCGGAAGACGCGACGCGGACGAAGGCTGCTCGAGAAGTAAGAAATAGACGTTAGTCTCGAAATACTACAGCGCACAGAATAAAAACACTATTTGCTAAGGTTTTATAGCTGCACTGAGTACTGTACTACAGTGAAGCACTATTTGGTATAGAGCTTTATTTAGGAAAACGGAACAATGTTATAAAAGTTCAGATTTAATAATTGCACCATGTCACTAAAAAACGTCAGGGGTTTATAAAATCGGCTCGCTAATGCGACCTGCGTTATTAGTCGCTCGCTCCTACTATAAAGTCTTCGTTCAAATTACAAAGCCGCCGCGCCGGATCACCGAAACCCTGTCCCGGTGACGAGAGATTTCCTCTTTTTCATCTTGAAGTTCGCGTCATTAACCGAATTTTTGCCTCGTATGAGAGATTTTTTTTTTCAAAGGAGCGTTCGTCGTTCGATGAGTGGTATTTATAAAACCATCTGTGTGATGACGTCTTAAATAGCTTTGGAGATGCTAAATGTTGTCCTGAGCGATGAAATGTGTGTGAAATGGTACCATTTTAGTAGATTTTTTTCGAGAAACCCCAAGGTGATTAGGTGATTATCTTTTTGTAAAGAATTTTTAATGAATAAGTAAATGAAAACAGATTTTACAAACGTGAAAACATTTTTTTTTGAAATTTTTTTTACTCAATCATATTTTCAATTTTCGGGCCACTTGGATCTTTCCCTCTTCTAAGCATTTTTTAAAATTCTACCGTTATAAAAATTCCAATTTCGCTTTCATCATTTACAAAGAATATTTTTGGCAATTTTCCAAATGCCTTTCAAATGCTTAAAATTCCTTTATAAAATTAATGGGGAAGCATTCAGATCAAAATCTGTCTAATCATTGATCTTTTTTGGCAAATTTGGTACAATTCTTAGGTATTTAAAAGATTTGTCAAAGGGAGTCATAAATTCAGTGATCAGAGATGCACCCAAGAGAGGAGAGGAAAGCTCAGGGGGCTCGACCCTCTCCTTAAGCTCGGAAAATAGATTTTTCATTACAAAAATGTGAAAAAGTGCATTTTTTCTCTTCAAACCGTATTTTTCAAAAAAATGTTTGCTCTTGCTTCGCTCGGGCTATACATATTTTTAGCAATTTTACTTTAAAATTCATAATTTTTCGCCGATTTTTTAGCCAAAAATCGCTGATTTCTCAATAAATTTCCAATTTGTCCGAAAAAAATCAATGATTTTTGACTGAGAGATCTGTGAAAAATGACTAGTGTAGGAAGGGGAAGGGTATAAAAAAAATGGGAGTTGATGTGAGAGGGTGGAAAATGAAAAAGGATAATGGGAGGGAGAGGGGAGAAAAAGATGAATATTCTGAAAATAATTCGGAAAGTACATACATACATGAAAAAAGTAGTGATTTTCGTTTTAATTTTATTCAAAAGTGCACGATGAAAACAAAAAATCACGAAGTGTTGTTTATTATTTTATTTTTGAAAAATGCGATTAAGTATTTTTTTAAATTAATTTTTTGAGATGGGAGAAGGTCTTCATCTCACCTATTTTATTATCTGAAAATTATTCTTGATTGAATCGGATTCGTATTTGTTCAGGGGATGAGGGGGGGAGGGACTTGACAATTATTTGGAAAATAATGACGAAAAATTTCAGTTTTTGCAGAAATCAAAATTTATTGGTTTCTTTTTAAGGAAGGACGTTCTGAAACTATCCCTGAGATCCAAACCCATTAATGTAACGCTTATTTTGCATTTAAAATTTGTCAATATTTTTAGAGTAAAAAAATAATTTTGAATAAAATTATTTCAGTTTGATTTCGAACTCCATTCGCTCATGTTTTTAGTATATTTTTGCTGATTTTTCTAAGAATTTCACCAATTTTTCAGCAAATTGGCAAATGTGTACTATGGTTCATTGTTCGTTTTCATTGAAATTTTTTCATTCTGAAATCTATTCTGACAAAACTTGAAAGATCGAGATTCTTAATAAAAATTTTAATTTCTCGATTTTATGCTGAAATATACCCTCTCCTTTTGTTGTTTTTTTTAATAAGGAGATTTCTTTCAATTTTTACTCCATTTTCAGAAGAAAGTGAAAAAAAAGAGGTTCCAAGACTTCTTAAAAGTTTTCTAATAATACAGAAAAAATACTTTTTTGATGAAATCTCTTTCATACTAACTCTCATTTTGTGAGGTGATGGAAAAGAGAAAGCAGTTTGCCAAGTTACTTGGATCTTCTTCAAAGAGTACCTAAAAAATTATTTTTGAGAAAATTTTCTGTTATTTAATACATTATAGGTTATTCTGGTAGAGTTATTTTTATTCTATGAAATTAATTCAGGGGTAATTTTGTTTTTTTTCTTCAATTTTAGTTCAAGCAACATTAAGAGTAAACACATTTTTCGAGTTTATTAATAAAAGAGATAAATCTACCTTAATATCATTATTTTTTGAGAAAAACTGTTTAAAATTAGTTCAGTGCATAAAAATTCTCTATTTCCATGAGAAATGTTTGAAAGCCCAACCAAATTTTTTTTTAGTTGATCTGAAAATTGTGTTCGAGATGAAAATTCTTGTCCATTTCGTAAAAATTTTCGAAAAAAAAGTTCCAAAATTCATAATAGGACCATTTTTATCCCAAAATTTCGGGAACAAAATGATTTTTCAATTTTTGAAGATTATCAATTTCGATCGATTGAAAAGGATGAGAAATGGGTTTGAATTTGGAAGAGATAGAGAAATTCTACGCGAAGTATTTTAAGAAACATAGACACTATTTTTCTATCAAATAATAAGAAAAAGGCCCAATTAGTCATCAGGCATCTCAAACAATCGTTCAAAATTTTTATACCAAAAATCAATCTTAAAATCATTTCTAGTCCTTTCATCGTTGCAACCACGACACCAGCCAATAAACACATCTTGTGCTACTTTAAAAATAAACGGCGAACCGGGTATGCAAATTTATCAACGCGAAACAGCATACCACCGAAGCATACTACGGGAGCCTGCGGATACAAAAAAAAACGATGTAAATTTACCACAACACGACGACGTCGCAGCAGCGACGAAATTATACAAAAGAAAATACCAGGCGAATGAAATTAATGAATGGAAAAACTATCGTCGTCTTTGTTATCGTCAAAGAAACCCAGGCTAGATTTTCAATCATACTAACGAAGCATCAAACCGTTGCACAAAGCGTTTGCCAAGCCGTTTATTAATTGTTGGCATATATCCGCCGAAAAAAATTCACGCCGTTAATAAGTACCGTACCGGCCTCCGGCTGCTTAATTTTACAAGATTTCACGCTTTGGAACGTTAAATAATTCGTAGGTACGAGTATAACTATCGATACACGTAAACGAGCCGGGGGTGCGCTTTGAGATAAACAAAAAGCTTTATTAATTTACTGCCGGGTAAAGTTTATAAGGTGAAATTTTGTCGTCGTCTGCGGCGCAGCTCGACACAACCGGGCAAAACTTGGAAAAGCAATTTTAAGCCGAGTGCATCGGCCAGCGGCGCGGTGCGGGTATCGATAATAAAAACTATTTTATTGGTTTAAATTATATGTGGTTTTTATTGCTAATGTAATTCTATCATTGTTTAAAAGGCACACTCGACAGTAAATACCCTCTTTATCGGGCCCAACGCTAGATTAACAATAAAGCTATACGTTTTTCGAGCATCTATTAAACGACGAAATACTGCAGGCCTATATACTAAAAAATGCTCACGTGTTGCGAACGTAAAATTTATATACGAACAATTTTTACAAATGCATCGAGCCGGGATAAAAGTGGTGCAAAAAGTGTCCTCACCTAGTTGCATTTTTTCACCCACGAGCAGCTCCTACCCACATTCTTTTTCTTTTTAGATCCAGCTCGAGAGATTTGTTTATTCAAGATGCGCCGACAGTAACGCTACAAAGTAAATATCTCTTGAAAGAACGCAAAAGCTAACACTTGAAAAGTACAACGTTTTCGCAGAGTGTTTTACATTATCTATTTTTATCTAAAAGATACAAGGAAAAAAAAAAGCGCGAAAAGAAAAAGGTGATACAAGTGTATTAAGGATGAAAAACCGTGTACCTTGAAATTATCCCTGCATTTCGATATGAACATCGGCGATTTGTTATTCTTCGTTGAACAGCGAGTAGATGGTGTGCTTTTTAAACCCCAGCCGAGCTGAAAGTCTCGAGCATTCTGGGCTCAATGCGCTTAGTGAACTAAGTGCGGAGGATTTTGACGTATTGCAATTTTCAGTCTCGAAAGATGTTGCTTAAATTTTCCAGCCATTTTTAACCAAAAAATTTCGCCTTCGGTGATGTAAGCTGCTGGAATTTAATGTGGCGGAATAAATAAGGCTGGTTTTCAACTTACATCGTGTCCGTGAAAAGTTTACAGGAGCGGATGAGTTGGTGAATTTTCTTGCGGTTTTGGGAAGAATTGAGATTTTTCCGAGGGTGGAGGGTTGAATTTTGGACTTTGTGAAAGGGTATTGGAGTTTGAAAGTATCCATTTTTTATAATTATAGATAAGAAGAATAAAAAGTATATTTTTTTCATTAGCAGCGATATGGACATTTTTGGAAGGGAGTGTACTTGTTTATGGAATGTGAAACTCGATGAAAGCGATTCAGTTATTTTAAAAATGTCGCCTTGCTGTCGTAATTTAGGTTTCAGTCTAATTTGAGTTTTTATCTCTATTTTTAGGTTTTTGGTTGCTACGTGTTTTTTGGATGTTGGGGAGATAATTTTTTGTGAGTTTTGTGGTGTGGGTGTCGATGCTGTCTAATTGTAGTTGTTCTTGGATTTTTTTCGAATGATTTGGTTATAGTTCGGCTAAATTTATTGGCCAAGAGGTCTAAATTTTATCATAATTTTTTTCCAACTTCAACATTTTTTTTGGCGAGGTCTAAATTTTTTCCTAAATTTTTTTCCAACTTGAAATTTTTTGACGAGGTCGAAATTTCTTCTCAACTTCCAAGTTTTTTTTGACGAGGTTTAAATTTTTTTCTCAAGATTTTTTTCCAATTTCAAAATTTTTTTGGCGGGTCTAAATTTTTTCCTCAATCATTTTTCCAACTTCAACATTTTTTTTGACGAGGTCTAAATTTTTTCCTAAATTTTTTTCCAACTTGAAATTTTTTGACGAGGTCGAAATTTTTTCTCAACTTCCAAGTTTTTTTGACGAGGTCTCAATTTTTTCCTCAATTATTTTTCCAACTTCGACATTTTTTTTTTGGCGAGGTATAAATTTTTTCCTCAATTTTTTTCCAACTTGAAATTTTTTTGACGAGGTCTCAATTTTTTCTTCAATTATTTTTCCAAGTTCTACATTTTTTTTGGCGGGGTCTAAATTTTTCCCTAAATTTTTTTCCAATTTGAAATTTTTTTCCAACTTGAAATTTTTCTTGACGTGGTCGAAATTTTTTCTCAACTCCCAAGTTTTTTTGACGAGGTTTAAATTTTTTCCTCATGATTTTTATCCAATTTCAAGACTTTTTTTTGGCGAGTCTATATTTTTCCCTAAATTTATTTTCAACTTCAAATTTTTTTCTCAACTTAAAATTTTTTTAATTCTTTTTCAAACTTTGAATTTTTTGTCAGGGTTACAATTTTTTAACAAAATGTTTTCAACGTCAAGGCAAATTTGTAAAACAAGCCCAGGTCAATTCTTCAAGTCAAAAATTTTTCCCAGCCAATTTTTTCTTAATTTTTTTATTTTATAAATTTCAAACTTATGTACCAAATTTTTACGACATAAAAATTTGAAGGTATTGAAGTTGAAAAAAGAAACTGAGGAAAAATTCAGACCTCGCCAAAAATATTTTGAAGTTGAGAAAAAAATTAGGAAAAAATTTAGAAGGTCTAAATTTTGTCTAAATTTTTCCTAATTTTTTTTCTCAACTTCAAAATATTTTTAGCGAGGTCTGAATTTTTTCCTCAATTATTTTTCCAAAACTTTTTTGGAGGGAGGTCTAATTTTTTCCCTAAATTTTTTCCAACTCAAAATTTTTTTGATGAGGTCTAAATTTTTTCCCGAATTATTTTCCAATTCAAAATTTTTTGACGAGTTCTTAATTTTTTCCCAAATTTTTTTTCAACTTCAATTGAAGTTGGAGAAAAATTATCATAAAAAGACCTCTGGAATGAATTTTCATTCAAAGATTTCTTCTAATTTTCATACCTGATGTGAATTCGTGATAAATTCTCATCTAAATTTTTGGCACCAAAAATTTTCATTTGCTTGGACTATTTTGTGCCAGGAACATTTTCTTTAAATTTCGTTATAATCCAGCAAAATTTTACATTTCATTTTCAAAATTTTTTCTGTGAGAGCCTCATTTTTTTGTCAGGATGAATTTTGTACCGTCAAGATAGAATCTATTTTTAAAATTTTGTTTACCACCTATCAAAAATCGACGAATTCAAATAATTTTTTTTGGACATATTTCTCTGTCTGGGTCTATTCACAAACTTCGTAAATAAGAAATAAGAAATAAGAATTAAGAAATGAAAAATTTTACTTTCAATTGACTTACAATTACCTCCAATCAGATATCAGAATTAACTGCATCAAAACATAGCCAAATATTTCTCACGTCCTTATTTCTTATTTCTTATTTCTTATTTCTTATTTTAATGTTATGTGAACGTAGCCTCTACTTCTGGAAATACTCGCATACCGAATATTTTCGATTTATAGTCTCATAAATTTCGGAACACGGAGTATTCGTATTCACAGCCGAGCCGTCTCGAATCCATTGTTCCATCCGCACCGCCATACAAAAGAAGAGTACCAACCCGAACATTCGCGGCTGGAAATTCGCACATCTTTGCTCCGTGTCTTAAAGCCTGTTCTATTTGCAAATATCATTTATGAATGTTTACATTTAAAATGAGAACAAAGCGCGAAACAAGTCATCACTTGGGTTTCAAGCGTTTCTACTTCTGGCGGCATTTTTGACATATTCCTCAACTTGGGATTATTTGTCGCGTATAAAATACCTACGTACTCGTGCACTTCTCGTACCTACTACCGACCTAAGTATTTCTATGCTTGGAACGGTATGTATTCGTCTTCTTCGTTTTGTTCGCGTCGTATCGCGGTTAAAAGTATTTTTTCTCTTACATTATCAAAGTTTATGCAAATTTGTCAAGTGCGTAAATAATTCAGGAAACGCTTGTGTAAAAGAAAATGACACCGTAATTCGTAATTTACGAAACATAGGTTAAAATAGGCATATTTTATAGCGAGTTCTTGAGCAGTGGAGCCGAGTTCGTTATACACGATGGAAGGTAAAATGTGACAGAAACTTTTGCTTTCTTTTAATGCAACTATAACAAAGTATCATATTTAGTTGCCTCCCTAAAACTGTCGCTGGCATATGACAAATTTAATTTTCTTATCGCGCCTACCATTATTAACCCCTTTTATTTTATTATATATGACATATCATTGCCGCGTTACGCCCGTCTACATGTACAATATACCTACACTTCTACTTGTGTACCCTGTATTAAGTTACCTGCTATTTCGCGCGAGTTAATTACATTAATCTATATATAGTCGAGTTTAAATGACAATACCGCCGGCGCGTCTCTGGGCGACGCCGATGTCGAACAGGTGTCGAAAAAATATCCTCAATGTGACTCGCGACGACCCAATTGCCACATCGAAATTTTCATCCTCGCATCCCTCGCGGATAATCTCCCCTTGTTCCGGCCGCATTATTCAAAAGGACAAAAATATTAAAATGGATTGCGTTTTAAAAAAAAAAAGAGGAAAAAACGACGACTTTAACCGCCCTGACCTTTTATTATTATTTTTAAAAAAGAAAACAATGGGAAAAAATATTTTATTTATTGTAGAGTTAAAAATTATTCCATTTTAAATTTACATAATTTTCTTGTGTAGCGCTATGCTCGACGCAATCACCATCGTTTTTTTTGCTCCTTTTACACGCTGCGCTGTTGGCTCTCTCGCGCCCTCTCGTTCGTCCTTTTACTCTTCCCTAATTTACATATTCTCGTTTATTTTTTTGTCGTTTTGATGAGTAATAAAGCGTAAAAACGTCTTGCCGACGTAGTGTCAATAATAAATGAATTTTTAACAGTCGATAGCGGAAAATCACCGTTGTCGAGATGCGAATTAACCGCCCGAACGCGAACGTGGATGAACTTTGCCGAATCATTCGGTGCCTGGACCATATGGTCTGGGAGGGGTGAACGGGCCGAGATGTGGAGATAAGATGTACGAAGGGTCCTAGCCTTATACTTAATTGAAAAAGTTAAAAGTTGAAATAAGTTTTTGTTTAAATTAAGCTTTTGTACGAGAGTCGAGTAAAATTATGAATTCTTTTGCCCTAAAACAATGTCGTATTTTATTAATCATTTGCGAAAAACCGTATATCCTGAGGTCATTTTTTTTTTGTTTTTTGATTTCAGAGTTTGTTCGGTTCTGTGGCCGGATGAGGATCGAGACGAGATGGGATATTTGATCGTGGAAGATCCAGGTTCTGGAATTGGCAGCAGAGATCATTTATTGATGTGGATGTACGAGAATTTCGTTCGTATTTGTGTGGTGTGAGGGGATCGGGAATATTTGTGTTGTTCGGTTGGTGTTTTTCGCGAAAAGTACGTTTCGTGTGTTTTTGTGAATATTCGTAAAAAAATCCGGATTGTTTTATGAAGAATTTCGTGACATTTCGGGTATTTTCAGAAGTTTTAAAAAAATCTCTGCTGCTAAAGTCATCGAAATTGAAGAGAACAGTATTGCAGGTAAGAATGATTTTCTTTTGCTAGGTAGATAAATATATTAAGGTGATGGACTTTTTCAATTTTGGAAAAAGAAATCTGTCTGAAAAGTTGAAGAAGTATATTTTTTGAAATAATGAATTCAGGTATCACAAAATGCTTGAAATTGATGAAATAGTTGATATTGAGATTTGAAATTATTCCAAAATTGTTCAAATTGGGTCAGAATTGTTTGAAATGTGATGAAAATAGTTCGACATGACATTTAATCAGTTGAAGTATCAAAATTAGAAAAGGTAACCCCGCCGGAAAGAAAGGACTTTGTGTAAAAAAAAAAATCGATACCTAATGTCTCATTTTTTACAGTTTTGGTCCAAATGATTCCAAATCTGGACCCAGCCCGTGAAAATAAAGACATCGATTTTTTTTTTTTTTACATAAAGGTCCCTTCTTTCCGGCAGGGTCACAAAGGTGGTTTAAAGCTGCCTGAAAATAATTGAATACTTGGATTAAAAAAATGAATAAAATGGTTAAAATTGAGAAAAATTGTTGTAAATCTTTCAAGTGGCCTGAGAACTTCGATTCGTATCTATCAGAAAATTTTTCAAGTAAAAAGGAAAATTTTCATTTCAAAGCAACATTATCATAAAGTTTTAAAAAATCAAACAATTTAAAAACAAGATGTCTAACAAAGTATGTGATTTGAATATCTCAAAAATGTCTTCACAATTTACTACTCTTGATTCTCTCCTCGTTCCCATCAAAAAACCAAGTATCTTAAATCAATAAATTCCACGAAAGCTCCAGCAATATTTCGGGGTTTCCTCAACAATGAAACATCAATTGTTTTGATGAGAAATAACTGAGCGAAAATTTTGGCAAAAAAGATTTTCGAAAATTTAAAATTCACGATTTTACCCTCAATGAAGTTTTTCAAAATGTGATCAATAATTTCGAAGTCTCTTCCATTCTTTCCCCCTTTTTTTACTAGATCGTGATTCAGGGCATCATTGAATTTCTTTTTATCGCGATTTTTATTTTTTAGAAAACATACATCTTCTAAAAAAAATGAACGGATTTTGTAGAAAAAAAGGATGTTATTTATTTTCTAGCGTGGCGAGTAAATTTTTTTTTTGAAAAATTTATAATAAACAAAGAATCACTTTTCCAGGCAACTTATTTTGGATTTTTTCAAAATTCCAGAGAAAATTAAAAAATTTTCAGACTTTTCTAGACTCATAAAATTCACTGACTATTCTAGATTTTCCAGGTTTATCAGAAAATGGATACGCCGTTTTTTCAACTTCATTCCTTGGGGCTATTCCATGCTAAAACTAGACAAAAATGAAGTCAGGTCTTCCGATTTTGCTCGATTTTTTTTCTTACGAGTTCTCCTTTGGTGGTCTAATCGCAGATTGCCCAACTTTATAGACTCATATCTCGAGATAGGTTCTGTTTGGGGGAAAACTGTTTGCAGGATCTGAAAGAGAATCGATAGGAGTTTCAAAATCGACAGTAATATTTTGAAAAATTCAAAATTTAACTTTGGCGGTGAAAGCTCAACTTTTATGATAAGAACAAAAGATGAAAGCTACCATTTAAAAATCTAAAAAAAATTACAGAAGTAGTTCTTTTTACTCTTTTTTCGACGAACAAATTTTCAGGATGGGATCTCCAAACCCCTGGGGAGTACGGGGGTCCACAATTTTGACCAAAATTTAAAATAATTGAAAAAGTGATGTAACGTGTCTATTTCTACTAATTCAAAGGCGCTGGTTTCAAATCTGTACTTGGTTTTTTGATCCGACCCCTCCTAACCCCCTTCTGTTAGCCCCCTTGATAGGGGTCAAAATTCAAAAAAATGAAAAACAGCGTGTGACCTGTCGTTTGTTATGTATCTGAGGGCATCAAGTACAAATATTTGCTCATTTTTTGGATGTGACTATTGGATTTGACCCTTCAGTGCACCCCCTGCCCCCGAATTTGGGAAAAAGTATGTTAAAAAATGAAAATGGCGTTAAACAAACTTACGTAGGTCCGTTAAAATTTCATCCAGATAAAGAATTATTCAATAAATGGCATAAATGATCCTTAAAAATGACTCAAAATTATACATAGGTACGTTAAAGAGTCAAAAAATCCCTCCTCCTTCGCCATCTTCAGCTTTCACGTGCATCATTACCTCGTTTAAAAAATCCTCGAAATAGGACTAAAGGAATTCATATGAACGGAGTCGAATTTTGAAACATCGCCAATCCATTATTATTCGTAATAAAACCCATTTAAAAATTAAAAATCACGAGGCTGACATTCTGTAATGAAATTCATTTCGCCCAAACGAGCCAAGAAGGGATTTTGTTTCCGTTTTAAATAAGTTTTCGACTTCGTCGCGGCCCGCGGCTGGGCCCGATACGATGACGAAATTCGCAAATATGGTATTGATTTATTTTTCCTTTTTAAATTAGGTTTTAGCAATCTAAACTTCTTCGAGGTATTATATTTCGCGTATTTTTTTCTCTCCCCCGTTGTTTTCGCTTCGCCTTTTCACCAAATACACCGCGACGTCTACACGTTTTCTTTTTACGTACTCAGTTCACGTGCTTGTTCGCTGCTTCCCACACTCCTTCACTTATGAAGTCTCTGCATCGTCAGATGTCATATCTCGGAATGGTAATTTTTTATCCCAGCCCCTCGCATCTGTTTTCTTGATGACTCCGCAGGCGGAATTAATTCGATTTCGGTAAACCGACCAGACTAAGTAATCGGCACACTGAGAACAAGATTGCGGTTAATGTTTTAACGCTGCTGCCGGCGCCTTCGATGGTAAATTTCATTAATAATTAACGAGCCTTAGTAAACGCGAATACACGTTTAAATATTCTCCGTTCTGCTCTATGCCTTCTTTCGCGTTCGTATTTCGACGATAGTACCTTATACGATGACAATAGCGCGAATGTGATTGTTTTCGCACGAAAAACGACCTCGCAGCACCTTCAAAGCGCACACGTATTCGTACGCGACATTATTTCTCCAGATAAAAATTTTGTCGTTTCTAATCTCGCACAATACTCGTTCTGCTGGATACCTCCATCTCCCCAGATTCTGCTGAGCTCGGAGAGACTCGACGTACAACAATGGAAAATATACACCTTGGAAAATGGCAACATCTTCAATGTCCTGAATATAGCAGCAGTTTCGCGCATGAATGAATTCTATGAATTTTTAACTAACCCGAGTACTTTTCCTAGTCTTCTTAAAACTCGCCGCCTCGAAACGTTCTCGTATACGTTTAATCTTCAATTTTCTCGCCGTCTTTTTGAGCACACTTGTACTTATGGGAAAGGTCGACGATTAAACAGTTGATTTTGAACAGATGTGTGATGGAAATCTGCGCTCCGAGATGAGAGCTTAAGAAGAGTTTTGTTTGAATTTTCCGATTTCGTCGTATATACGAAGAATGTAACTCTTCAATCTGTTCCTTTTATAATATTCCGAATTGAGCGGAGAGAAAATTCACAAAGAAAAAAAAATGCTTTGCTGAGAAATGAAAGGCTAAGACGAGATCGATGGGACGGACTGATCCAATAGTAGAAAACCAAAAATGTAGGTACATCAAGTTGAAAAAATTGAGTTCAAATGAATTATTTTTTAAAAATAATGATCATTTTTTCTGAAAATGTCCATTTAGAAATGAAAAAAAAGGAGAAAAAATAGTTTGTGCCGAAATAACCAAAAAAATTTAGTACAATCGAGAATCATCGACCCTCCCCTCCCCCCGAAAAATATTTTTTGATAAAATGTCATAAAAAAATATGAAAAATAAATGAATTTTCAAAAAAATACTGGAATGAAAATAAATAGAAATTGACAGAATGTCAATAAAAACGTGTTTCAGAATTACTTTTTAAAAATTAGTACCTAATAAACTTCAGAAAAAATACTTTCGTAGTAATCAGAAAATATTGAGAAAAATAGTTCAAAATCATAAAAACGTTCAACACTTGAGAAAAATTTATTGCATTTTGATGAAAATTTGTAAACTATAAACGTAAGCCGATGAAATATTATTAATTTTTTTTAAAATGACGTAAAAAGTAAATAAATAATCAGCAAAGTCATTCAATTTGATCAAAATTTTGCAAAATTATCATACAAATATGTGAAAACTTAAGTCGATACCAATCTACGAACAAATTATTGAATATATTTCATTGAAAAGCAGCAAAATTCAATTCTTGAATCAATAATCTTTCGAAACATTTTTAAAAATTTTATTGCATCTTTTTAACAATTTTTCTAACAAACTTTAAACATTTTTTAACACTCTCTCAGCGTTTTATTCCTTTTTTTACATTAAAAAAGTTTTCATTTTTTTTTTAAAGTTTTAAGTCATTTTTACGATAAATTCTGATCAATTTTGACACTATATTTCAACAATTTTTGAACAATTTATTAGTATGTATTTTAAACTTCAAATGAAATTTTAAAACTATTTTATTCAAAATATCACGAATTTCTCAATTTTTTTTTGACTTTTTGAAACAATTTTATTCTAGGACCCGCCCCTTCTTCCTATATTAAAAAAATACACCTATTTCCATTTTTCTGAAGTTATTTTCATCAAGTTTCTTGATTTTCCATTTTTTAAAAATTTTTTGCAAAACAAATTAATGTTTTATCCCTCATCGATTTTGTATTCACTTACTGGGACAATCCGAAAATATTGCAGGAGCTTTCATGGAATTAATCAAATTGAGGCACGTGGTTTTTTTGAGGAGAAGGGAGAGAGGAAAAAGAGGAGTAATGAATTGTGATGAAATTTTAGGAAAAATCCAAAGTTTTCGTTGCATAATTCGGTTGTTACCTTGCCTTAATCTGTTTCATTAAAAAAAAAAAACTTTATAATAATATTGCTTGGAAATGAAGATTTTTCTTTTCATTTGAATTATTTTGTGCCACGAGTCAGTGTTTTCACATTTTTGTGCTGCTGGGGAGGGAATCAGAAATTTTCAGAATTAAATTTAAATCGTTTTTGTAACTAGAAAAAAAAGCATCTAAAATCTCATGAGAAGCAATGATTTTTGAAAAAAAATCTTTATGACACCATGCATCATTTGAATCATTCTTCTGCACAATTTCATCACTTCACAAAACTATCCTCTACTTTCATAAATGACGGAATTCAAAGGTCTGGAAAATTTTAGAAAAGTGGTCAGGAAATCCTGGAAAAGTCAGGGAAAATCATTTCTGAATCATGGTAGACATCCTGAAAAATGTCAATATTTCAACGTTATACATCAAAAAATAATCAATTTTTTTGAATTTTTCTCTAGAAATGAAGTTAATAAGAATAATATATAACATTGTAAACAATTTACCATGCTTTTTTTAATTTTTGAAAAAAAACCCTACATATCATGATATGAGAATTTCATCTCCATTAGCCTAAATTAGGAGGAATTGTGGAAAAGAAAAAAATGAGTAGAAAAAGGCTGATGATAGTTTCAAAATTATCATTCTGAAAAATTCGAGGTATGGTCAGTAGAAGCCAAAAAAATAAACTTTTGAATTGGAATTTCAATTCAAAAGTTTATTTTATTGACTTCTCTGTGTACCTCAATATTTTTGAAAATTAATGTTCTCCGATCTACAAACCTTACCCCTGTCTCAACATTTTTTGAATACAATAATTTTTAATTTTTCTACCTATAGAATTACTAAAAAAATTATGTAAAAAAAAATTTAGGAAAATCTTGCCTTTTTTCATCATGGGGATGGGGGGGGGGGGGGGTCGTAGGTTGGTATTTTCCATTGGAAAAATTAAGAATTTGAAATCTGACCCATATTATGGCGAATGTTTTTAATCTAATTTCTAATTCAGTTGTACGAGTTCGACTCCGTTATCTATCTGCTATCTACGACAAATACTTCACAAAAGGCGAGCGAGTTGATTGAGACAGACATGCTAAAAATTGTCCTACGAATGGTGAATAGAATGAAGATTGAACAAATCAGAGGCCTACGTATAGTCCGTACACGGTACACACCCACCCACAAATACATCCCAAAGAAAAGAGACCGAGCCAGAGAGTAGCAGGACGCGAGAGGAAGAAAAAAGAAGGTAATTTGTACAATTGAGGCTAATATTTTATAAAACGAATTTCGCCAATCTCCTCTGGTCCTATTTGGAAAGACAGTGAAAAAGTTTACCAGTGGTTGGCAAACTCGGACCCCTTGCGTAATTTGAAACTTCACTTATAGCTTGTAATTCTTCTACATTTAAACGAGTTGTACGATGGTTAATTTGATTAGTTGCAAGTCCGATTGCGTTAATGGATTACTTTACCGGAGCAGCATCTGCTCTCATTGGGACATCCCCATCTTTCTACCGTTCTACACTTATATCGTTGGGTGAATTTAGATACCCCTAAAAACGACGCCTTGCTTCTTTTCACTTCGTCGCTCGCCTGAAGAAAAGACTTCGGAATCCCTTGGTCGTAACCGGGGTGAGGAAAAAAAAATCGAAAGCGTGGTCGAATTCCTGATAGCGTTGAACGAAAAAATGACGCTACCTGTCTCCGATATAATCATTTATATTACCTAGTGTCTGAAGCAATCTTTTCAAATAGAAAATGGCTCCTTCGACGGAGATCGGTTGGCGGCAGGCTGAACTTCTTTTTCACATTCGAGATGCTTTTTCAACTTCCACACAGTTGCAGGTTTCATTTAAATAAAAACCTTATGCGTGATAGGATGATAGGCGAACGAAATCCTCTTTCTTTTTTCCTCAGTACGAGAGAATCCGCTATAAAAGTTGGCTTTTTTTTTCCTTCTCGTTATATCGTTACTCTTTATCGGATCGGCTCGACGTAGGTATTCATTCGATTATAAATTATCATCGTTTGTGGATCATCTATAAATATAACAGGATTATATCCCGGTATCGAATCGAATTCGCGTACTCGTCGGTTTTAATTACTTTTTCCAATGGTACACGACGATGGTGGAATTTAGGCCGGTGATGCTGGCACATCCAATGCCGATGAAAACGAGAGAAACGAAGGCGTAACAGAGACGGAGCAGAGTATCAATTGACGAAAATGTTAAAAGCACTTTAGCCTCGTTAAACAAAACTAAATTAAATCGCGAAACAGAAAACGAAATCGAAACAACTGAGCGGAATATAATGAAATTCTGCTCCTCGACGAATATACTACGATGCTTTTTCCGCCCAAAAATGCCAACTTTTCATCTTTGTTTCCAACTTACGCGCAGTCGAAAGTTTTAAAAATGCTTTTTTTGTTTGCCCAATCGTTTCGACATTCTTTGGATGGCGGAATTGCCGAATACCGATGCCGAGAATCGTGCAAATCGATGGGGTTGCGTGGATTTTCGATGAGAATATTATGCTCGGTGTGTATTTTTGAGGTTTACGAATGTATACGGTACGGAGATGGGAAAGTGGTCAACGATTGGCAGGGTATGGCAAGCTTTTCTTCCTTGTTCAGTGAATCGAGTATTCGACGGTGGGTTTTCTGCTTTGGGATTTTTTCCACGTGGGAAAAATGAAGAATTTTTTGCTGTAGTTGGTGAGATGCGAGTTGAGATATCGAGAATTGTATATTTTGACTGAAAATTGGTTATTTAAGGTAATTTGATTTTCACATCAAAAATGGTTCTGAAAAATTATCGGAAAAAATGAAAAATCGAATTTTGGAGGTTTATCATGAGTTAAGAGACTATTTTTATTGGCTTGATGGAAAATTTTACAATTTTCTTGCTGAAAATTTGCCCGTGAAAGAATTTTTATTTTTATTTCTTAGATTAAAAAATTTAAAGGAGACGAAAATGTTGAAAATTCTTGCTTCTAATAATGGAATCCTGACTATATTCTGATTTTCAAATTAAAAATGAGAAATTTTTGTTAATTTTTGGTTTTTATTTCTATTTTTTCCATTAGACATCTTGCTTTTTTAGGAACTACCTACCTAACTATTTAAATTAAACTACTTCGAAATATTTCTCAATTACCTCATTTGATAGAAAATTTTCGAACCTATTGGTAAATGAAATAAAATCTAGTGACAAAATGCTACGCTTTTTTTTTTTTGAAATTCGGAATTAGCAAAAATTTCCCACTGTAAGTTTGAATCCAATTTCAACTTCGAGTTTGAAATTTCACGAAGTCTGATTTTTTTCGTCCTGTGTTGAGTTCCGGTTCAGGTTTTTGCAAAAAAAAAAAGGACCCGATTGGATTTGGCGGAGAAGAACTGACATTGACGTGGGGGAGGGAGAAATAGGAGAATTTTTTTGAATACATATTTTTTTGTTTCATTCGATTCCAAGTGATTTTTTTTTATTTTCCAGATAAAATGATCAATTTTTCAAAAGGTCATGAGCCATGAGGCCCTGGCTTTCAAAAATATTTTTCAAGAAGAGAGAGATATGTTTTATTTTTGAGGATTTGCTTGTTACAATTTCCATGAAAAATACAATTTTTAATTACATAGGTATATTTAAAGTCAGTTTTCTCCTTCCTAAAACCTCTTTCCGACATATTTACATTCTGAATTTTTTTCTTTTCTGATAAGTCCGATTTTTTTTAAAATTTCAATTCTGAATATGTATATTTTCGAGTTTTGTAAATCACTTTCCAAAGCTTTAATTTCAGCGTTCAAGGTTTTATTTTCTTAATTTTAATTTCTGGTAGGTGCCAGATTTTTTTTCAAAACTTTCAATTTTCGTTTCGAGTGAATTTTCAGTTTTCTTTTTTTTTAATTTATAGTTAAGAGGGAATATCAGTTTCAAATTTGCCTCCAGTGATATGTGGGTTTTTGTGGAAAAAAAATTGAAACTAATCTAATAAAACAATTTACAAAAAAATTCAATACAAAAGCTTCATAAATCCCGTCCTTAATTTCAAATCCATCCTTCGCTTTTGCAAAAAATCCTCAACCCATCCCGAATATCTGGACTCAACATGGCTAAATACTTTTCAATATCGTATATTTTCATACAGAGGTCATTGGAAATGGTTTGAAGAATATTTGAATTTGATTACCGAACCAGATAAATCGTTGGACATCGTATTCGGTTTTGGCCATTTCTTTGAACTAAGGACCGAAAACTGCAAAAAAAAATTTAACAAAAATGTGTTAGTTGCAGATTTTCCCTTTTTGCAATAGTATTGCTTGAAGTTTCGAAAGTTACTTTTTTCTCTGATTTTTTATGGCGAAAAAATCTGAAAAAAGTGAATTTCGAGACCTTGAGTAAAACAATCGCGAAAAGGGTGTAATTCGGTATTTTTGACCTGCTGAACACGAATTTGGGATTGATTTTGTCATTTATTCCCTGAAAATTCACCATTTTCAAGTTTTAATTGGGTGTTTTGAGGATGAGAGAGAGGAGGTTGTGAGGGGTCCAAAATTATGGGTATCCCTAATACAGCCATATCCTTTTAGAAATTTATCATTAATCTCATTTCAATCAGTGATGTCGGAAGCCCTTTTTTTGAGTGGGGGGGGGACAAAAAAGCCTTTTTTTATTGTGAATTTATTCATGCCCAAGCTAAACTTTGAAAAAAAAAATGGATATTTAATAATGTCCAAGAAATTGCACCCTCATCCCCATCAGAATTTTTAGAAGGTTCAATGCATCACTTGTACCCTTCTGAACCCCTTTTTTCGACGCCACTGATATCAATACTGACAATTTCTTACAAAGATTAAAAGTTATGAGATTTTAAAATGTGTTGATATGTTTCAATTATTTTGAATCGAATTTTTACTTTTAAAAGATTTTCCAGGTTAAATTGGAAAATTTAATTTTCAAATTCATTTTACAAAAGAAATTGGTATTTTTGTTAATTTTTAATCTCTTTTCTTCCCATCTCAACTTCGCAGAAAATTTTCCAGCGAAAGAATTATAAATCTTTTCTTATCTACAGTGGTAAAAATTCACAATTTCATCAAATCCAAACTACGTTTCGATTTCGAACCACCCTACGGCGCATTTGCCAGACTCCATATTGGAATCGATGAACTTTCTATGGCATCGTATCGAAACGTCTTGCACATACACTTACATTCTAACGACGTATATGGAAAAATTGGAAATTTTCTCTCATGCGAATTTTAAATGAGTATCTCGTGTTTGTAATGATACGCGAAAAGGCAATATTTTCGAGAAAATTTTCGCGCATCTGGGAATACCGTTGAAAAAATTTTTCCATATACGAAGTCGCGTGAGAAATAATACGAAACACAATGACAATAGGATGAAGGGCATTACCTCAGGAAAGGCTGCGGTTCGACGTTGTGAAAAGTGAGCTCGAGTCGGCTGAAAGATCACGCACGTTTTTCTTCGTGGTACTTGTTCGTCGTCGTGCAGGACGAAATAAAAGTGAAAAGGATTCCGGCGGCTCGAGGTATAAAAAGGACGAGGTCGTGAAGTGCGGAGGTTCTTGGCAAACCAATAATGCAGTTGTATAGCTCGAACTGTGTGTTGTTACAAACTCAATAAAGTTTTAATTTGAGAACGTTTTTCTCCGGCGTGTTGATACAGTCACGTCCTAATTAGTACTTTCGTAAATATTCACTCGCTTTTAATATCGCCTAGGGTTTTTTTTTTCGTTGCTCGGGCGCTCGTAAAATTTAACTCGCTTCAGGCGGTGTTTCGGCGATGCCTTGGAAAAATCCAAGGAATAACACGGTCGCGAAAAATAGCGAAGAAAAAAAAGGGCCAACGAAATATCGATATTTAGCGAAAAAGCCAAAAAAAAGTAATCGCTTTGATGCTTTGATATTCGCTATTACATTTACGACGTGTTTTCGCTTTTTGGTTTCTTTTTTTCGTTTTTTTTTCGGTGGATATGTTGCGAGCGTGTGTGCCAGCGAAGGCGTCAAGGTGATCGGAATGGTGCGGGGGACTGTTTGTGTGCCCGAAATAACCGCACATTCGGGACTTAAAAATTGTAAAATAACAAACCGTCTTTAGTTAGTGAAATATTGATTGAAGCGAATTTTATAGCCGGAATGTGACTGAGATTGGAGTTGGAAAAACCGCTGTTCGGGCAATCTGTATGCTGTGTATGATCCTTAACGACGGACCTCGATAACGGTCTATTTTACTGCTGAAACGGAAATGAAATAGTTATAATAACGAACAGCTGTATTTTCTTCTCGTCTCCTCTTTGTCGCACTCCTTCTTTCCTTTTTTTTTGTACTTTCTCTTCAAAGTTCTCGGCGTATTCGTTTTCGCCTCCCGTTGCCCCGCATATATTGCCGAGCTCTTGAAACGACACGAAGTAAAGGCAGGGTACTCGTATATCTTTGCTTTTCAAACCGACACACATTTTATTGCTCTTTGTAGAGGGCAACTCTTTTTTTAAAAAATTATAACTTGACCCGAGAGCAAAAAATACTGATAAAAGGTGGATGGTCTTTTGCACGAGTTGACGTTTCACCCTTGCCACGTTTTCCTCGTCGACATCGCTCTCCCGGACCCGCCCGGCCTTCGTTGTTGAGCGAATTTAATGAGTGTAGCTAGTCTTCGAGAGCGACGTACATTTTCGACATTTTTAATTGTATTCAAATCATCTTCCCGTCCCTGTGCGGATGCCTTGCCCGCGCTCGTGCGCTGTCACGGCTCCGGCGTCAGGCTCGTTTAACAAGTCGATATTCTCGTCAACATCGGTAACCGTGCTGAAAAGTTTATCGCATATCGGATCGCTGAACATTGTTAAATGCGCCGGCAACAAAAAAGACCTTCGAGCGAATTTTTCAAAATGCTTCGATATCGCGAACGCAAATCTTTTATAAACTTTCGGCGGCTCGTTCGCGCCGCTTTTTCGTCTTCGCCTCCGCAACGCTTTTCCTAGGCGTCCTCGTTTCTGATTTGTTGCTAAATAATATTTTAATACGAAATCTCGCGAAAAAGGGATGTTTTCGACAAACCGAAAGAAATCGACAATAGAGGAAGGTTTCGTAGTCAAGAATGTAGTGCGTTTTGTTGGTGAGAAAATTTCGATACCGTCCCCTAACCCCCTCATTTCGACGTGTTCAAAAAATAAGAATACACGAATGGTTCTGGCTGGAGGGGGTTCGCTTTGTCAAATGGTGGTCATCGTATGAAAATTTTCAACAATGGTTTTGAATTTTTTAAAAATGACATTTTCCCGGATTTATCAGGAAATATTGAAATTTGTCCTTTATAAGGGGAGGGGGTGACACTTATTTTTGTCGTTCGTAAAAGTATGAAAATAGACAGATTTGTTTCTCATCAGATATGAAAATAAATTGAAGAAAAAAAACTTCCCCAAAATTATACAGGGTATGTCGATGGCTATTCGGTCCCTTCTATCTAGTGACCCAGCAACCCAAATTGCACGAATGTGTGTATATTTGCAGACTTCCAGATTCGAAGGGGTGAAATTATTCAATATCTATTGTCGTTTTTTTCAACGTCATGGTACTCCTTCGATATTAAAGTTTGATAAAATGTTTACGTAACCTAAATTTGCTCAACTTGAAAATCGTATAAAGTAGGTCATGTTCATATTTTATCCTTTTGCAGTATCGAAAGTCGTTAAGTTACGATCTTTGTGGTATGCAACCGCACTCGGTATAGGTATCGAGGATTTTAAAATTTAAAATGTTTGAGGGTGAAAAAATTTTTAAAAGATTTGTTTGTTAATCCTAAAATAGTTTTCAGATATTGATTAAAAGGAAAATGAGGAAAGAGTAAGTTGCTTCTCCGGTAGAGAAATTCTGTATAAATCAAGAATTTTCAATTTTTGCTGTTCAAAATCAATTTCTGCAAATTTATCAAAAAAAAACTTTTTTCTGCTTCGAAAAATTTGAATCAAAACCAAATAGGTAATTTATAAATATGTATTTAAAAAAATATTTCTTGAAATTTGTCAAATTGACTTCTAATATTTCCAGAATTCAAACCTCAAAATTGACAGCTTGACTGACTGACTGACTGATTGACTGACCGTTGGAAATGGGAAATACTATGAACAGTGTGACCATTTTAGCATAATTATGCCAAATTTGTCGATCATTTACCATGAAAATATGCCAGAATATGCCAAAAATCCAGAAAAACTTATAATTTTTCTATAATTTTTCTGGATTTTTAGAATATTCAACTAGCATAATAAATTTTTCGAGATGGCAACACTGACAATGAATGACGATTCTGCTTTTAATTTCAATCTTAGAACTGAAGTTTTTAAGGTGGGGAGGGGAAATTTGCACTGGATCAGATTTGAAAATCTTGGAAGAGAAAATTCTTCAACATCTTTAGAAACCCTACACCTTCAAATCTCAGTGTCATGGTCATGCTTGTTGGACATCAATAGTTGAGCTATGAATGGAATACGTAATTACAGTATTCAAAACAGTGATGGGGCATTTCAAAATCACCTGTGTGAGTTGTGAAGAATTCTCAAATCCAATTTTGAATCTGATCTTCAAATTTAATGAATCACAATTTCAAGAATCGCGATCATTTTTTGTGTGAATTTCTCAACACGCTTCTATCATATTTTCTCTTTCGCAAAATGTGAAAAATAAACGCATTTGAGTGGGAATCTGGCATTGGCAGCACAAAAAAAAATATTAGATTGTAAAAGAGTAAACTGAAGACTCGAGAACTCCAGTCAAGAAGTGAAAGAAAATGAATTTCAATGGAAACACACTCACAATTCTATAAAACATTGAGAAAAAGATTCGCAAAAGAATCACAAACGAATCTGATTCTGGATCGAGATTCTTTTCAAAATAACCCTTCATTTTAGGAATTTGATTCTTCAAAATTGATGACAAAAAAGTGCATTTTTTACTTTTCAAACAGTATTTTTTCCGAAAAAATTTCGTCCTCGCCTCGCTCAGGCAGTTTTTTTTAGTCATTTTTATTCAAGAGCCTTTCCTAATAAGAGTCGAAAATGGCCCTTGATCCAGAAATTCCAGAATTGGTCAAAATTGGCCCAAAATGTTACTTATGGTCTAGAAACATCCCCAAAAAATGTTGACCCCCTACCCCCACTACTTTCGGAATTATTGCGCTTTTAATGTCGAAATTTCAACACACGATATCTCTGGAAGAGGTGGGTAAAAAATTTTGAAATTTTCACAGATTATACATCTTATTAGGTAGTAGGAATGAGAATTTTTTGAAAAATTTCGGTTCACATTTTCCCAATTTTTTTTTCACATTGAAATTTTCAAAAAATTAAAAAAAATGTTGAGTGACTGGAATTTTTTTTATTAGTTCAGCCAAAAGGTCATGCATCGCATATATTTTTTTTGGACCCTGAAATTGGGGGCAACATGGTCAAAAAAAATCAAAAACAAAAAAAACGTGAGTTTTTACAAATTTTTCGTAGTAACAAGCAAGTTATCCCAACTCAATGTAAAATTTTGAGTCAAAATAGTCATAAATTGAAAGTACATCATAAAAAAATTCCATTTCCAAAATTTCAAGTGCTGAAGTGCATTTCTCGAATTTTGGCGATTTCTTAAAATTTCAAAATTTGAGAAATGCACTTCACCGTGAAAAATGGGGCATCGATTTCTTTTACACAAGGTCCCTTCTTTCCGGCTAGGTTACAAATGCTAATTTTTGATTTGAAGAGAAAGAAGGGGAGAATATTGCTGAGGGTGCTTGCAAAAATTCTCAATTCCATTATTGGAATTTTGTTGTAAATCTTATATTTTTTTCCAAAATATATGGATTTGAACTCAAAGTTATGAATTTTGGAAAATTGTACCTGAATCGACCAAATACCTCTCAGTATGAATAATCCTCGGTTATGACTATATGAGTGCTGAAGTTCATACAGATTATTTTTATGTTTTTCCCCAGTACTATTAAAAAGTTTAAAATTTTCTGGAGGCTCCAAAACATCTCGAAACTGTTTCCAATTGATTTGGGAGGTTGAAAATAAGTTTCGAAAACTTTGGTAATTGCGTTGCATTTTCTCTTGTAAACACCATTTTGACTTTAAAATTGAAAAAAAAAACTTGTGAAAATAGATTTTCTATATTTTGGAACATCCTGTACTCTCTTCCATTTCCTTTTCCTAAACCGACGTACGTAACCATTTGCTTACTTCGATTATTTATCCAAGACGTTGGAAACAACTCGAAATACTTTTCCGAACACCCTACGCGCACATCTCTTCGGGCCATTTTTCTTACACGAATAGTCCTTTCGTCTAGCGACGTGTAGTTGCATATCATCTATTTTAAAGGCGCCATTACCATTATATCTGTGCCACATCGGTACGTGTAGCAGGTATATAGAGCCGACTCGACGTAAAAATAGGCAACGACCCGAGAGCACACGCGTATTGCGGCTTTGTAATCTGCACGAAGGGAAACGTAAAAGAGATTTTTTCTGGCAGGCTTTTTTCCCTCCAAACCCCCAAACGGTTTATTTTTATTGGTAAATCGACTTGTTTCGATATTATGGAAATAATAAGCGAAAAATTAACGATAATTCGATAATGTATTCGTAATAAGAGAATATTTTGTTGCCCGAAGTGGTGGCAGATCGGCGTGGGACGTTGTTTCTCAGCCCGCCGATCCTGTTGCCCGCGACCGAGCGGGGCGAAGTTTGGTCTAAAATAAACATAGGGTTTGCACCCCTAGCAACCAAGCGAGAATAATCCGACAGAAAATCTATTCGAATTCAATTTAAGCCGGCGACTTGAAGTGGTAAAAATTAAACGTAGAATTTGTAACTGGAACTTTACCCCGGTATTATGTAGTTTTGCGAAGAGTCAATTTCCAACGGATTGGAGCGGCTCGAAGGGCAGCAGCGAGACTAACAATTAAAACAGCTAAGAAAGAGAGATACACCGGGGATGGTTGTATCGCTATACCGCAGAAAAGGTGGCTGGGTGGTTGAGTACCTGCCTTAGATACAACTCGAACATTTTATCAATTCCCCTCATTCGAAGAGAAACTCCGATGTCGGATACTTTGCGATATTAAAAGTTATATTTCGTCAACGCCTTGAGGTCCGAAGGGGTTGGGTGTTCAACTGTGAACATATTTACCAAACTCTTCACGATGATTATTTCATGTCGAACGATTTATCTCACCGGTGGTGGTCGCGTCTGTTGCGCTAATTCGTTTGTTCAACAATCATTATCTTTTGGCTGGTGTTTGACGTCTGAAATAGAGTCCTGTGTTTTAGCCGCAGCTCGAATTATGAATACGATTTATCTATTCGAATGATGTCTGGCATCGGAGTGGAAAAGTTCTCGACAAAACGTCTTAGGAAATTGTACGACGAAAGGATGTCGAATTGGAATCGCGAAGCCGGAGCTAGCGACATAAAGCATTAGTCATATTTAAAATTCAAACCGTCATTCGTTACTGAAATACATACACGTATAGAGAGACCAATGAAAAGAAAATCGCTTCGGTATTGTATCGAATCGGAGGAGCGAGCGAGACCGAATTGGAGGAGTAGCTCATTCAAAACGTACACCGTCATCTTGGGATTTCATAAAAGGAGCACTTCATTAATTTGGGCACGTATTTTGCTCGCTTAGGTGAATGATTTTGAATAGCCTGCCGCTGGGATAAGATATGAAACGTAATGGAGCACCGGCGCCTCTCTCAAATCCATCTCACCACGTCGCTGTGTTATGCCGAGCGCTACGCGATGTCAATTAATGGCAAATTGTTTACTTAATTCTTGCCTTCCCTTCGTCGCCGGCGGCAACCTTTGCTCAAACCTCGACTCTCTTCCTAATTTGTTTACATTTTGTTGCCGATTTCTGCTTCGCCTCTTGTTAATCGTATTGTCAAATATTTTCCATCACAAATGTATCGATAATTTGTAACAAAGCCTTTAATTTTATACGCCATGAATTTTCATGATCATGTATAACGTCAGCTAAAATAACCAACAGGACCTCCTACGACGGTATCGTGTCGCCTTGTCCTAGTTCGATTTAGAATACCCGGCCACCGAAATTTTTCCATCTCTGATTACCAAAAATTTGTATTCTAATCGAAAGATGCAGTTTCTTTTGAATTTACTCTTTTAATTAACGCGCTGGCCGGGCTGTTTTCTCTCTCCGGCGTACTTATACTTTTTCCTTCCATCGTTAATATTTTAAACACGTTCGCCGACGTTATGAATTCATAAATTAATTTTTACCCTTCTTCGTACCCTAGGTAAAGTTTCCAATAAGTTGAAAAGACTTGTCAATAATATTTCCCCTAATTTTTTTCTCTTTTCGAAAGATATACCGAAGACCAAACTGTAGATTTTTACGTTTGTACACATATTATTGGCCCCGTGTGAAATTTCTCACCACATATGCGTAGGTGATTACCTTTTATGAGAGTTTATTTGATTTTGGGGCAATGAGTGCAGTATAATAGTATAATACGCTACAAGGGACTAAAATGCGTTGTTTCAAAACGAGTGCGGTGGTTACAGCGCGAGCCGCAGGCGAGAGCTGTAATAGCACGAGTTTTGAAACAACATGCATTTTAGCCCGTTGTGGCGTATGATACTTTTTATAATACTTACACGTAACGAGTATCATTTCGTTGTTGTTTTGGGTGTAAAATTATGATTCTGACTGAAAGACTGAGAGCGGGTCAGTTTACAATTGTTGTATGGCAACTGTGCAAATGTATTTTACAATAATTATCACTTCGTTGATAATCATTTACATTATTTTCATACTTTTATTATCTGTTTATTAGACGTGTCGGTAGACGTACACATACAATTGAAAAAACACACTCGTCAATAAAATAACTGGAACATTCACAATATCAAATATTCTTATACAAATTCGAACAGTAAATTCAAAATTCAATTCATAACAAGCAACAAGCTGCTACAAGATCACCGGCTAATGAATATGTTTTGAATTTTGATAAAATAATCGGCACAATCCAAATCAAATAGATAGAGCTGCTATCAAAGAGAAATTTATTTTACTCCCTGTAAATTGTTTTACTCCCTGTAAATATGTTTTACTCCCTGTAAAATAAGTCGTCGCAAAACATTCATTTTACACCCTCAAAACAACAACGAAATGATACTAGTTACGTGTAAGTATTATAAAAAAAGCGTTACATACCGTGTTCACGTCAACCTTTACCATTAACCCGATACCATAACGGGTTCGCCTTAAATATAAGCTTTATAAAATGCTGCAACACGCGTTCACTCGTAGTATGTTGGCAGAGAAGCACCATACCTTGCCGCCTGGCTTCATCGAAGCAACGTTAATGGATTTTTTCTCCGGTGTTAATTTTTAGCCGTTATAGTTTATTGTTTCATCGCGTTACGTGGCGAAATTTTTATAAAATTAACCGAGCTTGGGATGTCGTTGCGTGGTCATGTTACGCGCCGTAGGTCCAGAGGTATACATTTTTACGCCTGGAAGCCGTTATAGTGCTCAAATTTCAGCTTATGAAATTTAATTCGCCAGAAAGCCTTGTTTGAGGTGGATGCAACGTGTTATAAAAATTTGCCGCGGTGTGGGCTTGACTTACGCGATACAGCGATGTGAATTTTAGAGATACCACGTTGGTATATATTTTTGCCTCGATAGGTATCAAATCATCGAGAGAAAATTGAACGAAGGCGAGAGTTTTGCCATTTACGTCTTTCCAATGACGGGTTAGTGGAAAGATTATGGTGATTTGTTTACGGATTACGTCATTGGAAATGTTTTTTTCAGTTGAGAAAATATTTGTGGGTATATTTTATCTGATTTTTACGGAGATTTATCAAAATTACCAGTATTTTACCGTAATTACTCGTAATTTTTATCAGATACGAGTAATTTACCGTAATTACTAATAATTTACCGTATCTACTTGTAATTTACCTTAATTTTCATCTTCCCCTGCAATTTACCGTAGTCGTTTCAATTCGATTTCCTGTAATTACCCATAATTATTCATTGGAATTTCTATGATTTACTTTAATTATTGGTAATTTACCGTAATTACGCCGATTTTCTGTATTTGCCCGTAATCCACTTTTTTTACTGGTAATTTACCGTTAATACGAATAATTTACTATGAATACGGGTAATTTACCGTAAATACAGAGAATTCATTGTAAATGCTGGTTAATTACTGTAAGACTGTAACTATCGGTAATTACCAGAAATTTTCTTTCATTCAAAATTCAGCTTTTTCTAACCATAATAGCTTCAATTTCACCTGTAATTTACTGCAATAATCCAAATTTTTCCGGTAATTTCCCGTAATCACCACGATTTTTTCAGTAACTTCCCGTATTTACTATGATTTTTTTACGTACTCGACTCAATTTCTCTTCAAATTTTTTCTCTATTTTCCGGAATTACCCAAGCTTTTTCAGTAATTCACCATAATTTTTCCAATGATGTACCCTAATCATCACGATTTCCCCAGCAATTTTACTGTAATTATCACAATTTTTCTGGTAATTTACCATAATTACAAGATTTTTCCAGAAATTTTCACTATAATTGTTACGATTTTTCTTTCAATTTATCAGAATAACCAAAATTTTCCCATCAATTTACCGTAATTACCCATAGTTGCCCAGTAATTTACCGTACCAATGACTATGATTTTCTTGATGATTTTCCGTAATTATCGCGGGTTTCAAGGTAACTTACCGTAATTACCACGATTTTCATGATATTTACCATAATTATCACAATTTTTCTGGTAATTCACCATAATTACACGATTTTTCCAGAAATTTTTACTATACCTAATTTTTACAATTTTTTTTTTCAATTTATCAGAATAACTAAAATTTTTCCATCAATTTACCGTAATTACCCATAGTAGCCCAATAATTTACCGTACCAATTACCATGATTTTCTCGATAACTCACCGTAATTACCGCGGTTTTCAAGGTAACTTACCGTAATTACCACGATTTTCATGATATTTACCGTAATTACCACGATTTTCATGATATTTACCGTAATTACTACGATTTTCATGGTAATTTACCGTAATTACATAAATTTTCATGATGATTTACCGTAATTATCTCAATTTTATGGTGATTTACCGTAATTATTTCAATTTTGTGGTCCGTAATTATCTCAATTCATGGTAATTTACTGTAATTACCGTAGTATCATGTTAATTTACCGTAATTACCGTAGTATTATGATAATTTACCGTAATTACTGTAATTTCATGGTAATTTACCGTAATTACCGTAGTATTATGATAATTTACCGTAATTACTGTAATTTCATGGTAATTTAACCGTAATTACCATAATTTCATGGTAATTTACCGTAATTTTTCGATAATTTACTGTAATCACAGAAACATTTCAGTAATTGACTGTAATTTCCTATTTTTCGGTAATTTACGGTCGTCACTGTATTTTCTGCCTTTAGTTACCGAAATTGTCTCGGTTTCTCAATAATAATTTGGTACCTAAGCTCAATTTTCTGGTAATTTACAGTAGGTTCGTGTAGTAATTTTGTTACGCAGTATTCATTCATGTAATAATAAAATTTCTTTGCCAATTTCCCTCCTGCTTGCGAATAGCAAACAAATTTAACGTACGATCCTCGAAAAATTGCAAGAATCCGTCGGCGATTCGCATTAAAATCCTAATTGTGGAAGAATTTTGTTCGATATATCTTTGATTTCGATTTCCTCCTCCTTCCCCGGAGACCAATCGCAATTTAATTGCTCTACTCGTATTGTATACGTAACGTGGAAAATTTATAAATATAATTTAAAGTAATAACAGGATATTTCTGGATTGTTTATTATCATTTCCGACGAATTATTTCCTTCATTATAAATTGTCTTACGCAGTAGAGACCGCCGGAGAGAATGGGGAAAAAAATGGTCGTTTATTTTCAGGAACGTTTATTGAAGCGACTTATCACTAAAATGCAACCGAAGCGTTCTTTTTATATTTTCACGTGCGAGGGAGAAAGACGGTGATGGGAAAAAATGGTGGAAAAAATGGAACAACTCGTCATTTGTTTTCCTATACATTATACGCGTGCAGAAGGAGTAATGCATGCTGTACGTAGAAACACTAAAACAAACATCATCGCATCGTTTCGTATTGTTTAGACACGATGTTTCCGCTCGGAGGAGTTAATTTCAACATTATCGGTTTATTCGGGCCCGCGGTTATGGTTCTCGGACCTCGTACTAATACCTGAATGTAGTTCGGTGTATAAAACAGGTGCCGCATGCGGATGGAGGAAAAAAATCCCTCACTGTGTCATCTCATGTTCTCGCGTCGATGCTGTGTAAATATTCAATAAATCGTCGGTTAAAAATTTTTAAACGCTTGTTCAACATCGTAAAGCGACGTCGTGGTAGTCGACGAAAAAAGCCATACATAATGCATTAGACGCGTTCGTCAAAAAACGTATGTAGTATGGATGAAGCAAAAGCGAAGGCGAAAGTCCCTGTGCTTTCGTATCGAACATGTATTAGGTACACGTTAAACGCGATCGAACGTGTAAACTTGGTGGAGAATACGAAAATACTTTCGGAAAACTTTGTCCATATAACATGTATTTGTATATAGAGAAAAAGCGAAAGCGAACGAGAGAAAAAAAAAGTACGAAAGAGTCGAACGATGTGTAGGTGGCGAAGGGAAGGGATCGTTTGGCGGTGGTAAAAAAGCGTCGTCGACACCTTCGAAATAATTAATAAATTGTCGGCACACACGGTAATAAATTTTATCGGAAGTGTTTTTAATTTGAAAATTACAACGCGAAATTAATTCGTGGAATTCGATTAAAGCGAACAGACCAGATAAAAAACACACTGGCGAAGTTTACGAGAAAGAAAACAGTTTAAATAGAGAAATGTAAAAAATGCTTCCAATTCTCAGCAGACCTTTTTTTTTCTCTCGTTCGCTCGCTCGGTTTCTCTTTCCTTTTGCGAAACATTTAAACAGTCGAAACACAGCGCAAATGTATAAAACTTGCAAACGACTACAAGGTTTTTATCTTTCAAACTAATTTCCTTCTTTTATTGTTTTTTTTTCTCACCGTCGTCGCCAGTCTCACCCTGTAGATCGTCATGTCTCGCGTATGGATAAAAATACTCGTACTAGGAAGGCTCAAGCTTTCATAAATCATCGGATTTTCGGCTGCCTAAACGGTGTCGGTAGTTTTGAAATTTAAAAATGACTAGCGAACCGCGTACCTCGATTTATGCTCCGCAACGTGTCGTGGTTTACGTATGTATGCGACGTGAAAGATTGAACAATTCTGAATTCTAGTGCTTTCAGAGTCGTTATGTCTTAAACGATGTGTAATCTGATTTTTTAATCTCGAGGTGTGCCTTGAACGGAGAAAAGCTACTTATCATACTTGGGAGAACGATGAGTGGTAGTTGAAAATGTTCAGAGGTCGGTTTTAGGAAGAAATTAGGCAATTTATGCAGCTCTCGTGTATTTTCAGTTCATTTTATGATTTTCAAAGGCTTAGGTATGCAGCTTATTAAACTTAATGTTACTTGCTTGCGTTTGAAAAGTTTTTGTGTAATGAATGTTATTGCTATTTTGAAGTGGAAATCTGGAAATATTTTCGAAGAGATATTAATTTTTATATTATTTGAGTTTGTAATATTTCGAAATATTACAAGAGTCTTGGTCAGAACGTTTCATTAATTCAATAGCATTATCAGTAGGACGAGACCAAACTGAAGAGAAATGGGGCAAATTGATTCTCCACATAATATGAAAATTTCATTTTTACTTATTGTAGAATTTTTTGAAGGCGATGAGTCGTGGAAAAGTTTTGTTTTTTCAAAAAATGTGTAAAATCTTTCGTGGAGTCGAAAAAATAAAAAAAATTCAACTCTCAATTTTTTATTTGAAAAAAATTTGAAAATGGATGAACGATTTGGGAGGAGGGGGAAACATTTTTTTGAGTGAGAAAAAATGAGTCCAATGTCTAATCATATATTGAGTAGAAATAGTATTAAAATTCAATTTCAGACTTGGAGATTGAGATATTTTGATGCATTTTTTTAAGAGGAAGAAAAAAAGTTTTTGTGAGTACGAAAAAAAATCATTTCAATTTTCAATTTCTAGTCTTTAAAATTCTGGTGAGCAATAAACTTTTTTTTAAGGAGGAGGAGGAGGAGGATTTTCTGTTGAATTGAGTCATTAATTTCTGATTTCAAGATTTTTTTGAAAGTTATCAATTTTTGTGGAAGAGAAAGAGAAAAAGTTTTTCTGTTGAGCTTGAAAAAATGAGAAAAATCGTACCTATCAAGTATGTTGAGAGGAAAAAAATTGAATTTCAGTTTTCAATATTTTGAAAGGCGAAAATTTTTATGATTTCAAAAAAACAATCATTTCAGTTCGAAATTTTGATCGAAAAAGTACTAGCGAAGGATAAAATTTTTCAGAGGGGGGAGGAGGGATTTTTTGTTCAGTTTAAAAATGAGAAAAAAATCATATGCTGAGTTGAAAAAAATGAAAAAATTCATTTTAGCCTTCAATTTTTGATTTCAAAAAATTTTGGTAAAGATGCACTTTTTTTGGAGTTGATTTATAAAAATTTCATCTCAGTTTTAAAAATTATGAATTGTGATGAATTTTTGAAAAAGGAAGAAAGGGAAGTTCAAATGTGAGTTCAAAAAAGTGGTTGTTTCATTTTTGATTTTGAAAAATCTGGCGAGCAATGAACTTTTTTATTGAGTAGGTGAAGAATATTTCGTTTAGTTTAAAAATTGTAAAATTATAAAAAATCATACGTTGGAGATGAAAAAATTCATTTCAGCTTTCATTTTTTGATATAAAATAACGATATTTTTGAGGGGGGAGGACATTTTTTAAGCGATAAAGAAGATTGATTATTTTTGCTGGTTGGAAAAATATAAAAATTTCATTTCAATTTTTTAAGGAGGGAGAGGAGGAAAGTCTGTGTTCAGTTTAAAAATTTGAAAAATCATACGTTGAGTTGAAAAAATATGGAAATTAATTTTAGCCTTCAATTTTTAAATAGGTATTTAAAAATTTTGAAATAATGAACTTTTTTGGGCTAGATTTTCCTTCTGAGCTTGAAAAAGTAAGAAAAATTTTCCATTTCAGTCTTCAATTTTTAATTTTGCCATCCCCTTCTCACTCCAATGAATCAACTTCAATTCATCCTTGATCATCAGGCAATTCAGACTGGTAGTTTTTATCTGGTCCCTTAAAAATTTTGATGATTTTCCATGAAATGCATGGAACGAATACCTATGTAGATTGTTGCACAATTTTTCTGAGTTCACAAGCTTCCATGTATTTTCAGAGCATGTAAAAAACATTGAATTCATCTCAAAAGCATAATTGGCATTTTTAAAGAAAACGTTGAAAGATTGAACTCATCTCGAATCACCCCTTTCGACCAAATGTTCGTTATTCGAAACTATCTCAATTTCTGAAAAAAATCACCGCATCAAAATGGTAAATTTATTCAAAGAATTCCCAAAAAAGAATACGAAAAAGCGATCATTACGAATATTCGGCCGAGCATAGGGACTCGTATATGTATGAAAATATAACGCATCAGGGGCTAGGCGTGGCTTTCGCAGAAAAAAACCCTCTTAGGGAAAATAACGCCGATATTTGTCAGTTTTAATTTCGAGCCATTTAAAATCTCACGCAGCAGATAAGAAAGCAGGTAGGATAAGACACCCAGTCGACGCAGCTGAATAGAAAAAGAACCAGAACAGAGGGAGAGAATAACTTGATTTTGTAAATTTTCCAAAAGCAATATATTTTTCGCCACGGCGAAATGGTACAAGGCAATAAAAACGAAATTTACATTCGATGTGTTTTTTTTTTTGGAAAATAGTCCCAGCAAATGGAATAATCATAAAATGAAACTGTTATTTTACACATTTCACGTTTGTGTGCGAGATGTATATCGAACGTATTTACCGCAGCTTAAAGGCAGCGAGAGATGTTTTCTACTTGTGCTCCGACATTAACTTCATCACAATAAGCTTCGTCAGTTTTTCGCCTTGGTTTTCGCGCCGCGGTATGTGCTGCGGAAATTTTTATTTTTTCATACGTACCGAGCTGCTTCTTTGGTTTACGATATTTTTAATCTTGATTATAGCGATTTATCGCCATCTCTGGCGGTAAACCAATTGTTGATGGTGGATTCTTATTACGCTATTTTCGTTAACGGCACCGTATTCGCAATGGGTTAGGGGTTCATCTACCCCTAACCCCTGCTCATGTCATAATAAAATGTTATGGTCTTCTAAAACGAATATTTACGTGGTGTACTTGTTTCTCGCGGTGATGTGGTAAAACATAACAAAATACTATTTGTACTATAAAAAAATATTAAAGGGGGAGAGTGTTTCTTAACACCTGTATACTTAATCTGAGGCTTTTATTTTATTTTTTTTCTAACGTTGTTGTAATAACTTCAAAAGAACTGTCAATATTCGCTGGCATCTTATAGGAGGATAGATGAGAGCGAATTATGTTTATTATAAAGTTACAACGCGAGAAGAAGAGTCAAGCCACACCTCGACACGTCGTCTCTTCTTATTGTGGCTGCCTCATCGAACCATATACTTGTATACGAGCTGTATATACTGGTACGAGAGTATAGCATTTGTTAAACCCGAACTCGTTTATTGATTGGTGGTTAATGCAAACAAGAAAATAATGATGACAACGTAGATAATGACTATGATAAAGGAGGATAAACAAAATGATGGATGAGGTAATCAGTATGACAGGCCCCTCGGCTTTTTCCTTTTATATCCACCATGAGTTTTCACCCGTAAAACGGACGCCCGCCTCGGTAGTCTTTGAGCTTTACGAAAGTGATCTTGTTCGTGGCATTCTGTGCCACCGTCGAACGACCTACTCCAGTGTGTTCGCCTGCCAATTCGCTAGCTCGTTTATTTGATATTCGAGATATATGCTGGGTAAAAGGTGCTCTTTCTCGGTCTTAATTTATGCGATAATATCGACTCTCGATTTACCGCGAGGATTTTAAGAATCAAATTTAATGAGGCGACGAATACAAGGTTTGTGCAAGGTCATTGAGCAGGGTCTGTTTCGGGAATACGTCCGAGTGTAATAATTAGTGCGAGTGTTTCTTACCTTGGGATGAAGTTTCCTTTGATGGAGAATATCCTTATTCGTGATACGAATCCGAATCCGGCGTCGAGGATCTGTAAATAATTATAAATCAACGGTTAATTGGGTCGGATTGGTAAATTATACGAGTGGCTTTGATATTTCGTAGGTGTTGGTTTAAATTATCGGAGACACGACTTTGATCTTATTCAAATGGAGTATGCACTTTTGGGGGCGTTTGATCGAATTAGAGTTTTAAAGGTGCCTTTACATATTATAATTTTTTTAATTCATTTGATTTTCTCATACGTCTTCATTTCATCGAAAAAAATCACTTATTCATAGGCACATGGCCTGGCAACCAAATTTTGACCCTGAGTCATCCTTTAAAAAGGTCAAAAAGACCTTGATCTAAGAAAAAAAGATTATTCTGATGCATGGAAATTACAATTTTTCAAATTTTTACTCGAATAAATGCAAATTCACGAAAATCGAAATTTTCAGATTTTTTCTGAAGGTGTAGGTTGCTCTCCTGGCTGAATTTTTTAGTTAATTTGAAGCTTTCTCCAATTTTTCACATAATTCGAAATTGAATTTAAGTGTACTCCCCTCTCCACTAGAAAAATAATGAAGAAAATCACAAATCATATTTTTTTTCCAAACAGAAAGGTAAATTTTTCAATAACTTGGGAGGTCATCTTTTTCTTGAAAATAGAAAAATTCCCAAAGTTTTATTAAACCCAAGTTATCTAACAGGTCGTGAAAATAGTGAATGTAGAAATGAGTCATGCAAGAGGTGAAAAATTGGCAGATTTAGGAGAAAAGTCAGTGAAAAAATGAAAAAATTTAAAGGTGCGAACTTTTTTTCAATTTTTTATAAATTGTTTTTCTTAAGTAAGTAATATAAACGAGTCAATTTTTGACGTTTTGTGGCATTGGTAGCATTGTCATGTTAAAGTAAAGATTTTCTTCCAATTTTAATTTTTTCTGTAATTTTGATATTCTTTTTTTTAATGCTGCAAAATGGATCAATTTTTTGGAAGGATGGGGAGGGGGGCGAGTTTAAAAAAAATGATGTGAAAAAGCAGTAAATTTTCAACAAAAAAAAACCGATTAGATACCATGAAATGCCAAGGGTTTCTTTTGGGTTTTTTGGAGGGGAGGAGGGGTGGTCAAGTTGAGAACTTTGTTGAAATCTGGTAAAAAGGAAATGAAAAGATAGTAATTTTTCAAAAAAAAGTTAGATAGGTGCCCTGAATTTGAAACTTTTTTTTTTGGGGGGGGGGGGATTTACAGAGACAGAATGTTTTTTGGAAAACCTGGAAAAACATGGAATTATTTTAGAGTTACTAGTCTGCAAATGTATGGATCTTTTTTCTACAGTCTCGTGATTTTTTTTTCAACTGATGACCTACGTATTGAAGAATGATTGAATTTGTTTCCGAAAATCATCAATTGTTCAGATTCCAGTCCTGAACTGAAATTTTGGAAAATTGACGAAATTTAAACTATTGGACATCTTTTTCTTCGCATTTTTTTTCATAACTTCGCCGAGTTCGAACTTTTGTTTCCTTCTGCCCTAGAAAATTTGAATAAAAAATGTTTCTATTTATTTTCTGAAGACCTAATTCCGATTGAAAATCTCAGAAAGCGTTTTCGTGTTGTTTAAAACGGACTCAAAAAAAAGGGAAAGTAATCATGGAAATCGATTGACTTTTCAGGGAGGGGAGATTTTCAATACGGAATTCTTTTTAAACATGATAGTAGCACAAAAACCTCGTTTTTTTAAATTTTCAGTACAAAATTTGAGGTGGCCCCGCAAAAAAAACTAAATCTATAATATTCGAATTTGATTTAGATTTCTTTGAATTTTGACTAATATCGTCAGGAGTTGTACTCTTTGAAGGGCCTTCTCATTCTTTTTTTTGGAGATGAAAAGCAAGTGATGATTGGTATCAAGTTGAGTCACATCCTGTTGAAAATTTTCAGGAAAATCGACAGAAGAAGAGTCAAAACGTGGTTAAAATGTACCACAGGATGTCTTGAAAGTAATTTCCTTGGTAATTTGTACATGTCAACTGGATACTTTTCGAAAAAATCAATGGATAATTTTTTTCTTCATTATGAGCGAATTTTCGCACTTCATTTTCTTTTTCAATGGAAAATCGAAGGGGTGTGGAGTTTGCAAAAGGAAAAAGAGTACCCAAAATTAAAAAAAATCAGTCGAAAAGCACGGTTTTTTGCACTGAATAAATTTTGTTCTGATAATTTTGTTGTTTGGCACCAACAGAATGTGTATGATTATTCAAATTCGATAATGGACCTAAAAATAAGGCCATTTTTTCTCAATTCTTAAATAAAGCATTTACTATTCCTTTTTTTTTTTTTTTTTTTTTTTTCAATTGATACCTAAAAATTTTTTTGTTGCTTTTCCAATTTCGAAGTTGAGCAAAAAGTTGCTGCATGAAACTTTTCCCATTTTGTTCAGTTTTCTAAAATACGTATCTATTTTCTTCTCGCGAACCCTTCAATGAATAAAAAAACAGAGCATGAAAAGTTCATTTTTCCTGATACAATCCATTCTTAAGATTAAAATGTCATCAATTTTTTTTCTGAAAGACTATTTCGGGTATTCTATTTCAAAGATAGACAAAATACGTTCATTAAACTTTTTTTTTAGTGATATTTTTATCAGGTCAAAAAATTTTTCAGCGTACCAAAGACCACTCATCAGATAACCCGGATGACAATGTTACATAAGGAGTAAAACTTCACACATATGCAACTCCTTATGCATTTTTATCCCAGTTTCTGCGGTATTTCGGAAGCATCATAGCCTTAGCCATAGCAATTCACGTCAAAGCGAGCTAAACCTCGAAACTCATCTAGCGGGCATTTAAGTTGGGCTTCAAATGTCATGCTCACACTCGTCAACTGAAAGCCACCGAACCAGAGTCGGTTAAGATTTGAAAATTTCAACAAAACGCGTTTCGCCTTGTGAACTTTGAAGTTGAGCGGTCTCTCAGTATTTCGTTCTTTTTGAAACGAAGTTAATATTTATGTCAATATCCCAGACGGTTCTTTAGAGACCCGAAGCTCGTTCTAGTTATTGTTAAATCCACTCGTTTCTCTCTTTGGGTAACCAGTAAACTTACATTTAATACTTTTCGGTACTTGTACCGCGAAATAAGTGCCGAGGTTTTTTTCCGCGCCAACAAATGGGTACTTTTTGAAGCAGGGTTCCCATAAATGGTTGGAACTTACACGTGGTATTATGTACGCGCTGCGTATCGAGTCACGAGTAGTTGACACGTGTCGTTAGGTGACAGGCAGGGAACGGGGTGATGTTTTCTGTATCTGTGATTTTCAGGTTTTTCTTCTTTCTTCCTTCGTCTGTGTTCGAATGATCGAATAAATTGTGAAAAAAAGTGGCTGGTTTGAGCATCGGCTCGAGAAATATTCGTTTATTTGACAATAGCTCGAATTACTCCGATGTTCGACATCGGATTCCAGCTCGTACTGCGGGCGATGTGTGAATTCTTAGCTGGTATGCGGCGTTTGGCGCCAAAAAGGATGGAAATTTCGATACATTTTGAAGTTTACGATATGATAAAAGCTACCAGCAGGATAATGTACTCTTTCGACTACACAGATTAAAGGGAATAGCGTAGGAATAATAAAATATCAAAGGTAGTACTCTTGGTAGATACGGCGGAAAACGCGTGCCGGCGGCTCGTATCATTTGCCGGCGAATTTGCCCCCTTTTAAAATAGGTACTCCGGCGGCGCAAATATAGAAGCTCGCGTACCACTACGTGCATGCACGCTAAGAGCGACACGAAAGCTCTCTATCTTAACAGTCATCCATCTGAAAAACTATGTTAGATTTTTCTCAAAGCATTCGCGCACCAGCAACTGTCCATTGGGAACTATATACAATTTAAGCTCACTGTAAACAGTTTGCTGTGCTATCGTGCAAATCTTATTTCGGAATTGAAGAGCAGCGTCGTCGTCGCTGGGTACCTTTTTTCTTCGTATTCGGTGTTTTTCATGTTGTGTTTTATAGTCGGTAGTAAAAATAATCCGGAGTCGAGATTCGAGTCGTAAATCTTAGTAGCTCATTATTACGATGGCACATTCAGACGTGTATTACACGCTATCTATACCGAGTCCCAGACCAGATTTTGGTTCCTATGTGTATCCAGGCAGCTATTGTGGTCAAAAATTGATTCCTTAGATCGTGACGGTCTGAAGATATTTTTCTGATGGTGGGGGAGGGGGGGGATTGTAAATCCCAATTCAAAATTTCAATTTTTCAAAAAAGCTCTAATGAGTCAGAAAGTTGATTCCCTGCGAAATATCTAAAGCAGAATTTCAGGACAGGAAAAATCTGTAAAATTCTTCGTCTTCGATTTTCAGCGATTTTTCGCCGATTTTTCAAAGAATTTCCCTAATTTTGAAAATAATTGAATAATTTCACTGATTTTTTATAAAATGTCCCTGATTTTCCAATCTTGCTAATTTTCCCAAAAATTTCACTGATTTTCCCAAAATTTCACTGATTTTTTTCTAAAAATTTCACGAATTTTCCAAAAATTTCACTGATTTTTCTAAAAAAACTTATGGTTTACCTAAACATTTCACTTAGTCTAAAAATTTACCAATTTTCCCAAAATTTAATCTAAAATTTTACCAATTTTCCCAAAATCTAACTGATTTTTCAAAAAAATTAAAATATTTTACTGACTTTTCAGTGAATTTCCACTGATGTTCTAGAAATTTTTTCACTGATTTATAATTGAGATTATCTAATCAACTTTTTTGGAGAGAAAAAATCCGGCATTGATGACTGATGAAGTAGAAATTTAGTGTACCAATGAAAATGTTTTCTAAGCAGAAAATAGCCAAGTTTATATTATTGCATTGAAGGAATATTGTATAACTGAAAAGTTTTGGCTCAGATGAGATTTTATCCATTTTTTCAAACTCAATTTGACGAATTTTATTTTTTGAACTTGATTTTTTCGATTGAAAATGCCCTTTTCTGAATTATTGGACTTATAAAAGACGCATTCGTATGATGTTTTTAGTTAAGTATAACAAAAAATGCTCCAAAGTCAACTTTTTCATGGTATATTTCGAGGTTCGGAATCGATTCGTAGGCAATCTCCCCCCTCCCCCTCCAAAAATAACTGAAATCAACTTTCGATAAATATTATTTATGTAATCAACTGAAAGAATTTTGAAGAGAAATACGAAAAAACTCAGTTTTATCGGATTAGAATAATAGAATTATTTTGAAATTGTTATACTTGACTTTTTTGAAAAATTTGATTACTTTTTTGCATTTAAAAAAACATAGAAGTGCAAAATGATGAATTTTCCCCTAGAAAATGGTAATTTAATTTTACTTTCTTAATGTGGAATGTATCTATTTCTATTCCCATAGAAAATGATTATTTTCTGTGGAAAAGTTCACCATTGTATCAATTTTTTCAAAATGTGAAAATTTACATGTTTCAGCATTCAGCAAATAATGAAAAATTCGTCATTTGTTCTCTTTTTTTATAGATTTGGAAAAATTCATTTTTGTACTCACATTTTTCTATCTTGGGAAATAATGAATACGAATGGTAAATTTTCCAAGCTTTGGAATTTATTAATTTTCCCTACTAAATACTGAAAAATCATCAAGTGGAGTTTCCCCCTCCTCCCTCATACCTATCGATACGTTCTTGCCTCAGATGTCCTAAATTAATTCGTCGTTTTTCTCAGAGCACGCTAATACCAAATTGTAAAAATTTACCATTGTATTCATCTTTCAGCAAGTTTGGATCATTTGTCCTCTTTTTTTTTTATCAAATTGGGAAAAAATTAGTATAAATGGTGAGTTTTCCAATACCTATTAAAAAAATTTACAAGAGGATGTTTTCCCCCTCCTCTCTCTCCTATGGTTACATTCCTACCGCAAATATCCTAAATTCCGTTTCGGTCGAAGTTTCTCTCAAAAAACACGTTGAATTGATGAAAAAAATCTCGGTAAAAACCCACACCGTGATAAATTCGTTAATAAAAAATCGTCTAAGAAAAGGCAAAAAGCAAAGCAAAAAAGGTCATAAAAAAGCCGTCAATGTCGCTCCTTCTCAATGACGCTGTTCACCACAGCACCAGTCGATGCTGCCGAACAAGTACAAAGCAGCACCGAAGAAGAAAAAAAAAATCCAAGGGAGAAAAATCAGTGTTGCCAAAGAGAAACTGGATTTAGACGAATAACAAGTACTGAAGCAGAAAGCTTATTACTTTTGACAGCAGCTGTCGAGCGAAAGCCAAAATGAAACGTATCCAACAAATCTGGCTATACGTAAATAAAAAAAAAAAAGAAGAAAAAACCTATAAAATAGGCTAGTAATCTTGACGCGTTGTGGAAAGCAATGCACGTGTATTAAACTAAAAGGGTGCCAGCTTTTTACAGCTTTGAAAGTTGATATGTAAGAAGTTTGAAAGTTGATATGGCAACTTTTTTCGCCGAATTTCTCCCCCGCTCCTGTCCGTCTCGCGACCGAGGGAGCGGAGTGGAACGCAAAGTATAACGAAATTTAACGCGAACCGCATTTTTCTTTCCTTTGTTACTAATTTAAAAATGTACAAAGTGTAATTTTGCGATTCATGTAGCCGATACGTGTTGCCTAGGGCGTACGCCGTACATGATTTTCCCGCTACAAACTTCCAACGGAATACTAATCACTTGGCCGACCAACTTTGTAAACTTATGTCGAACCGTAGGCTGTCGTTGGTTGCTTGTGTATACGAGTAGTCTCGAGCGAATTTGACAAAAGATGAATAAGTTGAAAAAGTCATTTTAACCTTTATTCGGTGTGCTTCGAGTGTATGTATGGATATGCTAGACCAGACGTGCTGTCGCGATTTTTACCCTCTTTCGTCTGTTCTCCACAGTTCTACCCTACTTATTTAGTATGCATTTCTTATTTTCGCTCCAGAGAGAGAGAGAGGGTCTCAAAAATGGATTCAGTGGAATTGGTGTATCATATTGTGTGTTACCTATGTTACATTTAGCCCATTGAAATAAAAAACTATGCTACTCAAATTACACCTCTGAATGTTAGTTTGCCTAGTTTTCAAATGGCAGGGTTCAGAATACTCCAATTTTTAGAAATTTCTTAAGGATTCTTTGGAATTGAATTTTTAATCTCAAAATTTCTCCATTTTCTAGCCTTCGCTTGGGAATTGGAGTCGACAGAAAGAAATTCTCAATTTTCACAAGTAATCAAGAAAATATAATTTTTTATTTTTATTTTGAAATGATTCTCAATTTTTGCCTGATCTTCAACTGGTGATGGGAGGAGACAGAAGAAATAAAATTACACCTCTGTATGTTATTTTGCCTAACTTCCAAATGGTCGGATTCAGAATATTCTATTTTTTGAAAAATAAGTTGAGTAGAACAAGTGGTAGAACCAATCTTGCTGGAGTGCCAGAATGGTTCCTGGAAAGGAAGATCATGGATAGAACATAGATGGAGTCTACACCCAGGGTTGGGAGAACAAATGAGAGCAAAAAAAAGAACCAAAAATTTTGAGAATTAGAACAATGAACAGTGACCAAAAAAACAAAAATTATAATTTCTTTGTCCTTATTTTATTTCTTCACTTTTAAAATTTTTATTCTGAGATGAACTATCTGTGACCTATAAAAAATTGAAAATTATTCAAAATGATAATGGCCAATGCACCGTATGCAGCAATCCAATTGAATTTGAATTTTGCTTTTGAATTTCAAATTTTACGAAACCAAAAAAAAAAAATCGGGAACAATAATAAGAACAAACTTTTAGGAACTACAACGTTCTCGTTCTTTCAAACTCGTTCTCATTCCTTGTTCTTCAGACCTCATTCTCATTCCCATTCTCGTTCTGCAGACCTCGTTTTGGTCTTGTTCTCAACATTTTTGGTTCTTTTTTTGATTCTTTGTTCTCGTTTGTTCACCCAGCTGTGGGTCTCACAGATGATTTATTACCGAATAAAAATGTTTGAAGTGAAAAAAAAGAGATAAAAACAGAAAAATTATTGTTCTCGTTCGTTAGACCTCGGTCTCGTTCCCATTTTTGTTCTTCGAACCTCGTTCTCGCGCTAGTTCTCATTCTCAAAATTTTTGGTTCTTTTTTGTTCTTTGTTCTTCGTTCTCATTTGTTCTTGCAGCCCTGTGGACACCGCAGCCAGCATGACTTCATCTATGAACCAGACAGGCTGAAAGTTTACCAGAGCAAGCTCAATGATAATGATGATTAAAATTTTCTCAATTTTTAGAGAAATCACTTGAATTGGATTTATTTTAATTTCTCAATTGCTTAAGTTTCAAATGACAGGGAATTGAATATTCTAATTTTTGGAAAATTTCCTCAATTTTTAGTGTGTTCACTTGAATTGGATTTTTTGGTTTCAAAATGTTCATCAATTTTGAAATTATTGTTCATTACTTTTATTTGGAAATAGAAGAAGGCTAAAGAATCGATTTTTCTCTGCATAAAAATTTAAAAAAAAAACAATTTTTTTGATTTCTGAGTAAAATTATGACTTTTAATTACGTGAAATAGTTCTGTTTCCTTATGGTATTCTTTTTTGATTCCCTTTCCCCTCTGCCGATTATTTTTTCAAAACAGCAGTAAATTTCCATCCTTCTTTTCCCCCGAAAATTGTTTTCAAAAATTGAATCCTTTTCCTTCAAAACTTACAATATTAAGCAAACCGTTGAACTTCTACGTAAGTTTCGTTTCTGGGACCTATACTCAATGAAATGTGTACAGTTACAGAACACCCTGTATACATACACACGTTCATATATATGACATTAAATAAAAATTGAAAAGAATGTCGTTGTACGTTCGAGCAATTTTAGCTTGGTTTTTTCTACTTTTATTTTTCGCTCGATCAGTCTCGTATACTATACTACGCGATGCCACTGCCACCATAGTATACGATGCAGTATAATACGATGTATCCTCAACAATACGACTATACGTGCGTCGCCCTCCGTATTAAACTTTTTTATTTTCAATGATTCAATTATCATATAACCGTTTGTATGGTCGCAGCAGCAAATCCAATAAATTTACAATTGATAATACGATCCTTTCGTTTAAACGGGCCACTCCTTCGACCCAATGCGGAGCTAAATTTTCTCCAAATGGTGGTCACATGCCATGTACGTCTACGTATTTGCACTATTACGATGTAATTTTAACGAAAACTTGGTAAAGCGAGGTGAAAAAGATAAATTGAATTATTTCGCTGCGAAGATATTTTTATCCGAGATGCGATAAATATTGTGTACCGAGAGGACAAATGAGTTAGGAAGGGGGCATGAAAAAAATTTCGGAAAAGATTGATGGAAAATGTTGTTCTGAGGGGGGTCGTTTCACACGTTTTGTTGTTATTTTCCTGATGTTTTAAAATTTAATAATCGCAGAATTTGTTATCTTGGGAGGAGCGTGCAAGAAAGGTACGAATTGCTTTCGAATTATTGCTTTTTCAGGATTGAAATGAATAAAGTCATGTAGGTACCTATTATGATTTGAGAATTTTATGAAATGAATGGAAGTTTCATTTTTGGTCGAAAGTGTAGTTTATTTTTTTCTCATTCACGATTTAGAAAGTAAAATAACAGCCATGTTGATGAATTAGAGGATATCTATGCAATTTTAATTATGGAAAAATACAATTAACGTACAAAAATGGTGATTTGTGCAACTTTGACCCTTTTTAACTCCCCCCCCCCTCCTCCTCTTGTACAAAATAATTCTAGAACCGAATTGAAATTCAAACTCAGCATTCGCATTGATGACATTTTCTGAAATTTTGATTTAAATTTGGAGACACGGATGTTTGGAAGGGCGTCAAAATGAAAAATTAATACAAAATTATTGAGGGTCAGTTACTTCAAAAATATAATAAGCTTTGTATCATATTGCATTTTTGACTTTTTTGAACATTTTTAAAATTCTCAGTGATCCTCTTGAAGAAGGCGAAGAAAATTTTATCGGTATAAGGTGAGAATGACCTATAAAAAATTGAAATTTGACAGTGGAAGTCTTGAATAAAAAGTTTTCTTTCAATATGCCGACGATTTATTTTTAGTTACATTTTGCCTACCAAACTAAAAAAATAAATCGTTGTGAAATTTTCAAGATACGAGGTTAAGCAGATTCCAGAAACCTTTTTATGATTTTTTTTTCAAATTTTTTTGATTCATTTTAAAGAAAAATTAATGGATTGAATTCACGTGACTTTTTGAGACCCCTCACCCCTTTCATTCGCGCCGATCGATACTGAGAAATTTCATTCAAAAGAAGGTAAATTGCGATCACAAAATTATTATGTAAATTTTTTAACATTTAGCGAGCCTTCGAAGGCTCCATAAAAAGACTGGGACCCAATAAAAGGAACCCTTTCTCCTTCTTTCTGCAAACGCTTTATATCGATATTTCCCAAAGAGTTGTATGGTTTTTTGGAAAAAATCGGATTGAGTTGATTTGAATCAGTCAATTTTGACTGATTCAAATTAAGAGAATTAGTATACTTTCAACAGTTTCAACTCTCTGAATCCGAATCAGTCAAAAATGCCAAAATTGAATGATGAAACAGTCTAGATTATGTCACTGATCATCAGTCAAATCCTACTGATTCTCCAGTTAATCAGTGAAAAATTACCGATTCAATCAGTGAATTTTCATTGTTGAATCAGTAAAAATAAAAATTCACTGATTAAATCAGTAAGTAATTAATTACTGATTCAAACAGTAAATTTTCATTTTTTTTTTTTACTGATGCAATGATAAAATTCACTGATTGAATCAGTAATTTTTTTTTACTGATAATGACATGATTGCGTCGATTTAAATCAGTCAATTTGACTGTTTCAGATTTAGAGAGAAAGTTGGGATTGACATGGGTGCTTATTTGGTTGCCATATCCTGGAATTGTAAGGAGCTGATTTCTTCCTTAGATTACAAACATGTGCAATTGCTCAGACTTTTTTGAATATTTATCTATTTCAAATAAAACTATTTTGGCAGAGGAAAAATTTAATCTAATTTTTTCAAATTTTGACCAAAGTTATGGATAAAAAAATGAAACAAAATTTAGCCAAATTCCTCGCACAAATTCACGTATCACTGATGCTATCGTAGACTGGCGGGCATTAAAGAATTATTCGCAGCTTTGGGATTATTTCATATCGTTACGTGTGTATATGTTGGCATCGTACACAAGGACACGCACTCAAAAACCCGGAGAGAGAAAAGCTTCACACGGAATGCCAAGGATAATCGGTTGGTTTTCGGACGCTTAAAAAATTTCAAGTATTGCATCCTTTCAGTTGCACGCAGCTACACATTGGCGCGAGTACCCCGACAGAGCACAGAGAAAGCTGGCAAATAATTGTCAACTTTGTTGAGCGAGAGAAGACGACTAGGTTTATGCGTCCGTTTAAACAGGGCTCACGTTATACGGTACTATACGTACAATTGTAGGTTAAACAAAACGTTGATAGTTTAATCTCATCTTTCACGTGCGCGAGAAAGACACCAGAGTACGGGAGAGAGTGAGATGCAAAGGGTGTCCGCTAATTTATTACCAGCGCCAGTCAACAACTTTGAGCATTAACCGCTATTGCGCGGCGAAAAGGTACTTCTACCCTATAATTTGTAATATCATGCACAGGCAAGGTGTAGCTACGTATCCGTATTATACATATACGTTGTGATTGTTTAGCCAAGCGTCGCATGTAGGTCGATTCCGTCCTTTTGCGGTTGATTCGCTATTAAATTAAAGCATGTGATCAGAAAAAGTACACCATACGGTGGTAAGAGTTGGAATACGATACGAATAGAGATTCCAATACGGTCGTATAGGTTTCGCCGAAACTCAACCCTTCGAAAATTGACTTAATTAGTGGATCGAATTTTAATACACGTTTGATTACGTTTAATTACAAGCGAGGAATCGACGTGGATGTCGCGAACCGTACTTTACAAACACCCTGTACCTGTGGATTTTACATTCGTCGGATGGTCGTGTGCGTGCTATCTCGAGTAGATGATACGACTACGTATGCCCAACTAATTATTCGAATTCATCAATATTATTAAGACCGAACTGATTAATGTGATGCTGCGGGCGCCAGTTGCTCATCGATCCATAAAAGGCTCCTTTTTGGCGGCCTACTTCAAAATCTATATAGCATTTTCTTCTCTCCGGCTTTAAGTAATTTTTCGCCGAGTTTCATGTGCATATACTATAAGACGATACACGTTATTCGAATATTTCACCCGCTGTTTACTTAGTCTAATTGCCATCGGAGAATTTTATTAATTCGACGTTTTTCTTCCCTTCTGCGTTCGTTTTCCTCGTCGAGGTATATTTTACCACACTTTATAACAGATACCTAAGCTGGTGGAAAAATTTCGTCGTTAATATTTTTTTTTCTCTGACCCGTTTTATACGTTGTAAAGTTACACTTGACTGGTTCGATGAAATGATTCCATATCGCTGACTTCGCATCCACCGGTGCTCGAAAACACAATGCATCTAGTTGCTGAAAACCTCTCGAAAATGTGAATAAATGACGAAGTTTGAGGATTCGTTTCAATCCCGTAGACACGATCGTGGCGTAAATTTTACTCCGGCTATGTAGTGGTAATTATTTCATTAATAGCGAGATCGTCGAGTAGTGTTTGTGGTTTCATCTTTTCCACCGAATACGGTACGCGAATCTTGGCACGAGCGGTTGTGGCGAGACTGAGATGAACTAGAGAGACTGGTCGGACGAACGTGAGCGAGTTTTGTTTATTTGTTATTAGCGTTGACCTCGTTGAATGGTTAGGTGGAGTGTGTTATTTGTACGGTGAAAGAAAGTACCTGCATTGGTATTTTATGAAATGAAATTTTCAGGCAAGATGAAACTACTTAGGGTTATTAAAGCTCTAATCGCTGAATTTTGTAGAATATGCAGCTTATTTAACGGTCGAAGTTATAAGGTGGTGGTTTGAATATCAAAAGAGAGATAAGGTTGAATATGCAGCTGATTTTTCACCGGAGTATTGTAAATTTTGGATGGATAAATTTTCAGAGGATGAATATGCAGTTGTTTCATCGTTGGAGTATGTTCGGTAATATTTTTTGAAAAGAATTGGAGAAGAGTTTAAGAAATATTACTTGAATCAGTCAAAAAACAGAAAGTTCGCCGATTAAACACTGAAAAGTGTGAAACTATTAATCAGTGAAATTTGACTGTTACTCAGTGAAAAATTACTGATTCAATTAGTGAATTTTTTTTTTGAATCAGTAATCGTTATTCAACTACTGAAATGAATCAGTAAAAATTTCAGTTTACTAATTTAATCAGTGATTAATTCTTGATTGAATCAGTAAATTAAAATTTTTACTGATTCAATCAGTAAATTAAAATTTTTTACTGATTCAAAAATGAAAATTCACTGATTAAATAGGTAAAATCTTCACCGATTTCTACAGTTGCACACTTTTGTCTTATTAATCAGCGAATCTTAACTGATTTACATCTAGAGAGTAGTCGGCAATAACTTTATCATTTGAGTGAATTTGGCAGTATTTGAAAAATTGCAGGGGAAAATTCATCAGTCAATGTGATTAGGCAACCTATTCATCTTCATCTGCATGAGGTTCGAGCAAAAAATTATAGTTGGATTTCGACAAAAATTGGTGAGATGGTCTATTTGTAGTGGAGGATCTTTAAAAAAAAAAATCAAGCTCTTTAGTCCATATCGGGATAGAGTTGGAGGATCTTGAAGTGAGTATTATTTGAAATGAAAAATACGATTTTTCGCTATACTACTTTTGAATAGTGTTATGCCACCTGCTGCAACCTCAATCATACCTTAAAAAGTTGTACTTTGAATTTTTCTTTTCTACTCTCTTAATTTGAATCAGTCAAAAATGACTGATTAAAATCGACAAAATCAAGTCACTGTAGGAATCAGACGATTCAATCAGTGAAATTTTTTTTACTGGTTCAATAATGAATATTCACTGATTTGAATCAGTAAATTTTTACTGATTTCAATCAGTAAACTAATTTTCACTGATTCAACAATCAAAATTCACTATTTGAATAGTTATTTTTTCACTGATTGGCAGTAAAATGACGCTGATTAACTGGGGAATCAGTGGAATTTGACTGATTATCAGTGACTTGATTTTCTTTATTTCATCAGTCAATTTAGGCATTTTTGACTGATTCAAATTAAGAGAGTACACTTCTCCGAACTCCGAACCACTGCTCCTGAAATTGGATAGACATTTGCCCTCAGCTCTCTACGTCTGAATTAGTTTAATTTGGTGAAATTTCATCAATAATTTTTCAATGATACTTCAGTCAAAAATTACCCATTTTTTTTTTGACAAATTAAGAATTAATTGAGAAAGTGATGATTTTTTACTATAAAATATTGATTCAAAATCACTATTTCATTGGTACAGCTGGACAGAATTTCGCTAAATTCGACCATTTCAGACTTGAAAAGTGGGTAGGTATCAGAAGGTGATGAAATTGCTGTTCGAGTGTTGAAAATTTTTGATTTTTATTAAATTCAAATTGCTCGCTCAAATGTTCTAAAATGGAGCCAAAAATGTTTTTACTTGGGTAACTACGTGAAATGCACGTTTTGATGAAATTTTTCAAATAAAATTTCATGGAAGTGCTACCAACTGCATTTTTATTTGTACCATTTTTGAAAATTTTAAAATGATAGCACTGTTCAAAAATTGGATTTCTTTCATTTTCCTATAATTCAATTTTGGTTTCATCCTGCTTCTCCTACAGCTCAATTTTACATCTTGTGCCAAAATAAATCAAAAAATTGGTAGGGTGGGGTAAAGATTTAGATTTGAGATTTCTCACTGGATTCTTGGATATTCGATACTCTTGAGAATTTTTCAATTTTGGGCCACCCTCCGCAAATTTGAGACCCAAATTGAAAGTCAAGAGTCATAGAGTCAAAATAACCGTAGAAATATACATAGTCAAGAGATTTGAGAAGATTTTTTTTGTTCTGGAATTTGATCGTTCTGGAAATTGACCTGGAGCCAAAAATTGTTTTTAAAATTTTGATCAATTTTGGCGACCCAAAATCATTTTGGATCATTTTTTTCAAGTCATTGAAGGGAAAAACTTGAATTGATTGTCATCCAAATTTGAAATAAATGATGAACTTTCCTCCTCATCTCAATATTTTTTTTTGGTTTCCAAAAGTACTTACCTTTTCTTTGATTTATTTTTATTTTTAATCACTATGAGACTTGAGAAGCAGGAAATTTTGATATTGGACAATGGCTTTCCTCAATAACGGAACCTGAATAGATTTCTGATGCAGTCTCTGAAACTGCTAAACATGAATTTACCGCTTGATTTCATATTTATTTGGGCCTTTGTTGTGGAAACAGGATGGGCAGTAAATAATTGTTTTTACCGGGTAATATGTCTAATTACTCTGAATTTAGGTTCCTTTAATTCAGCTACAGACAATGAATTCTAGATTGGGGGGGGGGAGGTGTTGAAAAATGGCTGTACAAAAAATGTTGAAAATGCAAGTTTTCGAGATTGTAGAGTTTTAATTTTACCAAAAAAATTATTTGGAGGCTGGATAAGTGAGATAATAAGAATAAAAAAAAAATTCGTTATTCAAAATTGTTGAAATCCATTTTTCTGAGGTCGAAGAACCCGATGTGGGGTGGTGCTTGAAATTATCGGGGGAGGGGGATGGAAGAAAAATTGAAATTTCTGTATTTTCTGAATGCAAAAAGTCAAAATTCACATTTCAAATAATTAGTAGGTTATGAATTTGACATTATTTTTTTGTCACGAGCGATGACTGAATTTTAATATTGCAAAAAGGTGTAGGGAGGGAACGCAGGGAAAATTTCAACGATATGTTTAGGCAACTTCTCCTTTGCTCGTGGTCTTTTGGAAGTATTTAAAAACTCGAAGGCGTATAAAACCCAAAAACGTCTCATTCACGTTTCAAAATTTCAATACGACGATCCCCCCCACCTCGAAAATTTCATTACTCCCGATCTTACTTGTTTTCTCGTTCGGGCGTTGGTTGAACCGCGATTACTTACGAAATCGTTTCAGCTCGATTATCCGCACTGGAATCTTGGTCGAGCGAGCATCTAGAAATTATGGCGAAAACAATTCTTATTTTCATTTCGCGTCTGATTGCACATTAGGACAAGTCGTCCCCGTCGTAAAATTAGAAAATATTATAGCGATATGGCGATTGCGGGTCGTGTAAAAGTATAAAAAATTCATCGGCAAATACGCGTCGAGCTCGTTTATGTGGCAATTTTCGCGACCCCACAAGGAAGCTCGCTATATTCGAAATATTTCAGCAATTTGAAACATTAAAGGCGACAAATAAAGAAATCACGTCGTCTCGTTGTTTTTTTCTTCTTTTACCAGCCAAGGACAACAGACGAGGGGTCCAGGCGGGGAGAAAATATACCAAAAATATAAGTTGAAAGACACAATAACGGGTTAAAGTGTAAATGCGAAAGTGGCCTGCGAATACCAACGCATTAAGATGTAACGAGATTTCTTTCAGATTGGCGAATGTTTCAAAAATTGCGTGCACCGAGCTGGCCTTAATACGTACCAATCGAAGCACCGAAATTTTATTATTTTTACAAGTCATAACGCGGATGGCCAACCACACCAAAAAATCTAATCGGTTTTTTAAAACGAGCCCACCAGATAATTAAAATTGGAAGCCTTAAGGCTGGAAAAATCGTAGGTGTATTCTTGTAAAACGTCCTTTATACGTGGATCTACTTCTTTATATTTTTTATGGCGTGAAAAAGCAGCACGATTTTCGAGACGGCCTTTTCAGCTGCGTTTAACGTCTACGGTACATGGCGGTTTTTGGGGTTATGATATTATTTGGCGGTTGGTTTTTGGGTTAAAAAAAGGGAAACAGTGGCTCATTTTCCCATTACAGGACCATTGCGCGTCTAGAATTTCGAATTCTACATGCAATTTCATATCGGACTTTATTCTTATGTAAACGGTTACTGCCCAGTTTATCAGAATGTACGATATGAAACGTAGTTATGAATATAAAAGTTTACGGTGTGAAGTACCGAGCCCAAACTTTTTACACTTTTTTTTCGGAAAACTCTGCTCTCGTTTTTTTTCTGAGGTTAACGTAAAAAAAAATAATAATCGTTGTTTTTAATGGGGCTCCGTTTAAAATTAATTTTTTATACGATACTGTATCGCGAGCGATTATTACCATCGCGTAAAATGAATAATTCATGGAATTGGATTATATTGGGTGAAAAATAATTGCCTTCGGCGCGTTTCGTTGATAATTAACGTTACGAATGGAATAAAACGCGAATAAAGCGACTATTAGGGTACAATGTGATTGCGAACGGTACCTTCAATTGCATTTTATGTGTCTCATTTAACAAGTTGTGAAATTTAAGGTTCACTAATCAACGTTATACTGGGTATGCGGCGTGTATTGCCGGTGTACTACGGATATTGTGTGTACTTCCAGAGGCTTATAGTGTCGTGACACGGTGACGTGAAGGTGAAATGGTGCTTAATTGCCTCGAAATACGATAATCGAAGCGGCAAGTTTTTAGTGTTTTAACGTAGCACCTAATTCGTGTCTTGGGTCGGAATTCAATTCAATCTCGGCGTATTGGATTTAATACTCGTTTGCGAAACGGGATTTTACTGGGGTGGGATGTTTGATCGAATGAGAAGGCGAAATTAACGCTGGAATTGGTTTGTCGGGATCGAAAATGTTGGATGGGATGTCCAATTTGGATATTTTTGGATGTGTTTGAGTGTTTCCTTGAATTTTCAAGCGTTCGATCAAATTTCTAGGTTTAATGGACGTGTAAAAAATGGCAGAATGGTGAAACGTTCATGATGAGCATTGTAACGACTGCGAATTTATATATAAACTTGATTTTTGATTTTCATCTCTTCTCTCCCTCTTTCCTTTGATTTTCACGAAGGTCCAAAATTGACCCAAAAAATGGAAAACCTCAAATGGCATCGTTTGTTATGTTTTCGATATTGTTGAGATCGAAAATCGAGTCATTTTTTGTTTTTGACCCTCTACAGCTCTTTAACTCTCTTCTCCAAAGATGCTGAATTCAAATGTCATCATGGGATTTTGGATTTTTCTCACCCTCTCTACTTTCTGTATTCCTTTCCACAGATCCACAGAGGCCAAATTGAAAAAAAAAAGTACCTAAATAAAAGGAAAAAATTGTTGCAGCATGTCGTCACGATTTTGATCAAACTGAGCTCAAAATTTGAGCTCTTCCTCAACGCCCTTATGTTTATTTATCCATTTTATGTAATGTCCTGTCATTTGCGATGGTTTGTGTGCCACTGAGTTCGAATATGGACTCACATCATAAATGGACATGATTCGAATCATTTCAATGAGATTTGATCGTCAAAAATTTGAATTTTTGTTATATTTTTCTCTTCTTTTTTTCAATAAAACGTTGATCATGAAAGCATAATTATAATCATAATATAATGCCTCTCCTGTTTTCAAAATTTTGAAATTACTTTTGATTTTTTCCCTAATTTTTTACACCTGATAGAAAAATGTGATGTATAAAAAAGAAAATTTGGCCTCCCTTCCTCCCCTTCGATAAAAATCGAGCCTGAATAAAAGTTAGAATTGTAGCACAGCAATGGAACAGTGAAAAATTTCACTAATAAAGCAAACAGTGAAAAAAATGCTGGGAAATCAGTGAAAATTCATTGAAAAATCAATAAAACATCTGAAATTTGCTTAGAAATCAATAAAATTAAATTTTCCAAAAATCAGCAAAAATTTGCTGAAAGGTAAAGAATTTTACTTTTTCATTTTTCCGGCGCTGAAAATCTGTAATTTTTTTCAATGACGTTTCACTGATTCGAAATGAGGGAGCGAAAAATTGAATCGATGTTGTGAAATCCCTATCAAAAGGATTTTGCAGATTTTTAAATTCGGTAGGTAGGTAGGCAGGTAGGTATGTATATCTTTGAAATTTATAAATTGAGATTTTCATTGAAAAACTTGATTTTAAAATTTTTATGAACAATGATCGCTATGATCAAAGACATCTAAATTGAACATTTTTATTGGAAATTTCATAAGGAAAAAAGCAACAAAACTCCTCACCTAAGTAGCCCTAGGAGCTGAGATCAAAAAATCTATGATTTTCCGAGTTTGGGATGGGAGATTTTGGTTAAAAAATGTTGAGCAAAGCCTGAAAGCCCAATTTTTCAAAAGTCGTCGAATTGAGACAAAATGACTTCAGTCATTTTTGAGGATGTGTTCTCAGAAATTTCAAAATTTTAGATTTACTGAAGGTACTCGAGTGAGGTATCGATTTCTACAGATTGGAGGGTGCTGAATCCAAATTTATCGTCATTTTATGATTTTATTGCATTATTTTTCAATTTTCATCGAAACTTTCTTCCTGATTTTGAATTTTGAGATTTCATCTCTGGATATTTTTGCAGTTCTACTGGAAAAGAAAATTTTTCAATTTTTTTCCAGTCTAATCGTTCAAAATAGTGCATCAGAGGTCAGTAACCTCACTTGGTAATAATTTTTTTGGCTCAAATTGCCACATGTTTTTCTATATTCCGCCCATAATGGTGTAAAAAAATCACCCTGCAGCGTCTAAAAATCGAATCCATTCTTCCCTATCAACCACTCTTCATCGTGCTTTTCATCACAGAAAAAACCAGAGAGAATTAGATTTTGGCTAATCTATTTGTCATTTTCCCCCTAACTGTGTAAAATTCGCTGTTACGAATAAATAACTCAACACGCCGAAATTCGAGATAGCGAAATAGGTGTACCGATTTTTTCAGTTATTTTTTTCTCTCTGGCTTTGGTAAAAATAACCAAACCAGGCGAAATAATATGTTCGACTGTATCTCGCGTCATTCCATTACCTCAGAGATGGAATATAGGTGCTAGTGTGAACGTCGGGTAATAAGGTCGAGCTCTACATGGTTTTGATAACTTCTCAAGAATCTGTTCTGTCGTATAACTCGATCAGACTTTATGACACAAAAAGGACCGAAAATTTGATTTTCGCTCGACTGCATCGAAGGAACAGGCGAGCGAAACCATCGTAGGTGACGAGTCGGTATCGGCAAGCCGCTGGAGGAAAAAAAAAATAAAACACGATGAATGTGAGAAAAAGCGTTAAAAAGTTTAATTAATGAACACGTACGATGATAGGATACGACATCTGCAAAATAACGATAAGCTTAACGCGATCGAGAGTACGACTAGAGCCAAAAACGGATACGAGGAGGAAAAAAAAACCCGAGGTGACACGATTTTTAGCTAAAAATTTTACTCGACACGAGTTTCACTACAGATAAGTTAAAGGAAAGACATTTTCGCTAAAAACGACATCGGGCGCCTATAAGTTACACAATTATACGTTGTAAGAGAAGGAAGTATGCAAATGGTTGGCAATTAGTGCGCTGCTAGACGTTTGTTTGCGATAGTGCGCTGAATTTAAATAGTGTGCGTATAACCGAGCCGAATGGGAGGGCATTTCTAGAAATAAATGCCGTAAGTACTCCCTTTTCCTGTTCGCCTGGTTTCTTTTCGACGTAGGAGCCGTTTTCACATTCGCCAGCCGAGTATTCGGATATAACGCCGGAGATACGTGTGATATACGTGTGTACCTCTCTTATTGTATCCTCTTTTTATCTTCGGGCTGCGGCTGCTGCAGCCATTGTGGATAAACCAATCAACGTGGAAAATTAGTTCGGTTGACCGTATGCCACCCATAATTTACTCGCGCAAGTGGTTAAGTTAAACGTAACCGGAGCCCGAGCATCGGAGCGAAAAATAATTTCTTTGTTAAAGAGTGTGCTACGATCGCCTTAAATTACCATAACAATTTGCATTACTTTCGTCTTACCGCCCTTTTTCCAAACATAGCAGATACCAAACACAGAACTGCTATTAAACGAGATTATTAAGACAAAGTCTTCGCAATTAAATTCGCGATAAACGTTCGCTTCGACGCAATGTTACCAACGATTTACCGAGAAAGGGTAATTTTTTTCACTTTTTCTTCTATTTTTTTTTTTTTTTTTGATAACATACTACTTCGGAACACGTATATACGCTGATAAGATAAAGGGGTGCGAGGAGACCTCCTTTGCTCCTTCGCCTGGTACTGGTATTACTCTCCCTTTTGTTTCTTTTTTTTATTCGTCGACTGATAAACTTGAAAGTTATTAGTGTACTCGACCGACTAAATGTGTAGGGATATTTGAACTCTGGAAAAAGAGTTCCTTTACATGTTTGAAGGCGTATTTCCTTCGTGTTCCGTCATTCCGAAGGGAATTATAATTTTGAATTTTGATCGCGCGAAATTAAGTACGAAAAATAATCTCTTTTGCATGCTTTTTACTACGTTACAAGGATTAGTGAGACGAGAAATAATGCCAGGACCGTTACTAAAGACTTCTTCCCTTCTATCATGCGATCTTTTTGTATTACCAGACTGAACCTTTTTTCCTATTTTTTTTCCACCAGCTAGAAAAAAAAATCCAGATAAAAATTAATACCGAGTTGGAATAATTTTCTCCTTGTTTCTTTGTGTGTGCTACGACGAAGAGTCTATTTTTTCATTGAATATTTTTTTTTTCATGATGGAAAATCGCGTGTCGTGTACGGTGCGAGTGTCTGTGTAAGGCGGATTAGCTAGGCAATTTTATTAACGTTTTGATTAACTTGAAGCCTGCCAGGTAGGCAGCTTAATTATCATGGTGCCTGGGATTTACCTGGGTATGCAACTGATGCGATTGAGATTTTTGAGGTAGGTGGTTTGAGAGGAGAGAATCGAATGATTGTTGGGGTTGGAGAAGTAAAAGTTGAAAGTTTGTTAATTTTTAGTGTCTGTTTCGAATATGATGATTTTGGCTTCGAAGAGATTCCTGTTTTTTTTTTTTTTTTGGCCAACTCTCATGGTTTGATTATCATCGAAATGAGGTCAAATTTTCTAAAATTAAATAGTTTGACCTTGCTCTAGAAAACGTGCCTTTACAAACCTTGAACGATTCTCGCGAATTTTCTAGATTTTTTCGTTATTGCTCGAAAATGACCAGTATTTTAAAGCAAATACTTAGGTACTCAAATACAAAGAATTATAATTTTTTGAGAAAAAATTACAATTTTTGAACATATGTACCTAATATCAAATTATTTTTGGTAAAAATCCTGATTTTCTGGTGGAATCATTCTTTTTACTAAAAATCGTTATTTTCAGTGAAAAAAATCACCATTTTCAGTGAAGAATCATCACTTTTAGTGAAAAACTCATCACTATCAGTGAAAATGGCAATTTTCCAATGTAAAAATGATCATTTTCTAAAGTGAAAACGACCATTTTCTAAAATGAAGTGAAAATTACAATTTTGATTGAAAAATCACCATTTTTAGTAAACAAATACCATTTTTGGTAAAAACATTACCATTTTCAGTGAAAAATAACTACTTTTAGTATAAAACTAGCATTTTTCGGTAAAAAATGGTATTTTTAGTGAAAATGACATTTTTAGTAAAAAATGACTTTTTTTAGTGAGAAATGACTTTTTATTGAAGAATGATATTTTCAGTAAAAAAAATGACATTTTAAGTGAAAAATATTATTTTCGGTAAAAATTGTTGTTTTTTGTAAAAATTAATATATTTTTTCTGGATATGTGTAAATTATAGGTACCTTGGCACCTATTATAATTTTGATAGAAATTTTTTCTGGATTTTTGACCGTTTCCTTCAAAAATAATACATCAATTTTAAATTCGATCGAGCCATAAAAATGTAAAATGCCTTCAATTGAGATAAATACTTTTGATTTTTTTAGAGAAAATATTTTTCATTTTAATGTTCATACTTTATCGTCAGATAGAAGAGGCTGTGTTTAAAAAATGGTCAAGTATTAAAATTGGAGACCTAAAATTTTGCGCCGAAATTTAAATCGGTAATACCTTGCTGAACTTTATTTTCTATTTATTTTCCTAGCTTTTGAAAATGTAAAAAAAATTAAATAAAAATGGCGAAAAACTTTTTTCATTATTATTGAATATTGTTGTAAAAATATTGTTCGTTACAAGCCTCATAATTTGATGATCGTTTTCAGTTGCAATTAGGTATTTTCCGCAATCATTGAGAGATGCTTTGAAAATTATAGTAATATTTTCAAGTTTCTTGTTCGAAAAAAATATTGAAATGCACCTCTCCCCCTCCCCCTCCACAAACATGCTCATGATTTGACAGTTTTTTTCTTTTGAGGTAAAACTTTTGTAATTATTCTCCAAGAAAGATGAATTTTGAAAAAAAAAAAAAAAAACGGTAAAAAGGGCTTGAAAAGAAAGTGAAGCAAGAGAAAAAACGAAGGTAGAAATCAAAATTATCCATCATTTCTAAATACTTTTGGGTGATTTTGGTGATTTTTATTTATTCATTTTACCTTGACGAAAAGTATTAATAGATTTTTCAAGATGGGAAGAATTTTTTAATGAAAAGAGAAATAGCGAAGTTTTTTTTTAGCTACAGTTCAATTTTTGTTCAATTAAAAAAAAAACTAACTTGAAACTGAAAATTGAATTAGAACTAAAAAAAAAAACTGAAACTTGAAAATAATATGTAAGAATTGAAATTGTGATAGGTAATGTTCAAAACAATTTCAGTTTCTATTAAAATTTTTTTCAGTTTTTGGATTGGATTTATTCATATCTTCTGTATTAAAATTCAAAAGATTGTCGGGAGAAATGCTATTTGTGATGAAATTAAAATTGATAGTGAAATGAAAAACTGAAACTGTAAGTGGAGCTGAAATTTAAAAATTGAGCTTTAGGCGTAGAACTGAATTGTCAAAAAAATTCAGAATTTTTTTTCAATTTTTCATTATGACCGAAATTTTAAAACTGACATTGATTGTGAAATAATTCAAGTTCAACGGGAGGAGGAGGGGGCAAAATGTATTCAAATAATTTTTTAAGACCATGATTTATTGAATAGCTTTGCAACCGATTTAGTTTATGAGGTTACGAGGTGTTTTTTTTTGCTTATATGTGGGTGGTTAATTTGATATTTGAATTAGTTAATAATCATTTTATTGTACCTATAATTCTAATTTTTTTTGTTTTTTTTCTCTGTTTCCAGATTATCGTTTCATTCATGCTGTGTTATTCATCTGCTCTGACATTTGGTAAGTAAATCGTTATATCAGATCTTTATAAATTCTATAGTATGAAAAGGAATTTTCCTTTTGTTGCTTTTGAGGGATACCCTCCAGTTCGAGATAATCTTCTAGTAAGGTGTAATACATCCTAAATTTACTTGCTGGCAACCTATTCATCCACCAATTCACGTTATGATATAAATATGTGACGAACCGCACGTAAATATAAATCTGATGATGCGTCGCCAAATCCATATCGCCCATAAAAGGACCGAGGACAAGGGGGAAACAACGTACGGGCGTTAGGCAAAGGGAGCTGAATTTCGAGTCGGTAAAACATTTCCGCAGTTGCATACCTTTTCTCGATGAATTATTTATTTTTCAAATTACTCCGCTTTGATATCGTAATATCAGCACCGGTCGTTGTGGACATGCCGGAGTGCGGCGTGCCGGACACGTGGATATTCATTTTACGGCGCGTTTAAAAACCAAGCGAGGGATGCTACCTATATTTTGGAAATTATGTGGTAACGGATGGGAAGCTTTCTGTATACCTATAACGACTAAACGTCATTGAGGCACCAGCGAGTTGAACGTCGTAGTGACACCACGAATATAAACAAAGTCATTTTGGCACCATGCAATTGGAACACTATATGACACTAGTATATATTTAAATACTGTTAATAAGGCACCACACACTGTTGTCAAATTTATTCAGGTTTCACCTTATTCTTATTGCACAGGATAATAATTTCGGTCGATTGTGGGATGATCGGAATTCCAGCGATGTTCTCATACCCCCTAAGTATTTGAAATGAAAACAACAGTTTTATATTTACAAAACTGGTTTCTTTGAAGGCTCAGATGCCGAGATTGGTCAGATCTAAGATTATGCGGAACTGGAAGGGAATTTTAAACCAATATTCAAAATTTTAAGATCTCCAAATTGAACTTTCGAAATAAAAGCTCATTTTTCTGTGAAGAACACAACAGTTCTAAGCTATCATTTCAAAATAGAAAAAAATCACACTAAAGAGATTTTTTAATATGTTTTTCAGCTGCTTGAATACTTTTCAAAATACCTAGGAACTCGACACCCCTAAGGGCACTGAGGTCTTCAATTTAATTCAAAATTCAAAAAAAATTGAGAAAGTAAAGTGGTATACCGATTTTTACTAATTTAGGGGCGCTGAGTTCAAATATCGGGTTGCTTTTTTGAACCTGACCCCTCCAAACCCCTTACACACCCTCTCAATGTGACTAAAATGTCAAAAAATTGAAAATTGAGTGCGACGCATATAGTTTATTATGTTTTGAAGGTCACTGGTACCATACATTCATTTATTTTTTGTATACGACCTCTCAGTGCCCCTCTATCCCCCAAAAAATGGAAGAAAAAAGAAAAAAATTGAAGCAGTATGTGGCATATTGATTTTAACCAATTTTGATTATAAACTTACTTTTTTGCTATGCCTCTGCCTTGCTCCTCATAGACAACCAAGTGACCAAAAAATCGAAAAAACGGATGTTTCTTTTTCTAAAATAAGGACGCAGCTTTAAATAACCAAGAATCAAATTTCAGTCACGTTGAGGGGGTGCTAGGAGAGTTTGAAAGGACTATGCTCTAAAATGTAAGTCGATATTGAAATATGAAACTCAACTTTTTTGAAGATTGATTTGTCACTTCACTGTTTTCATTCTTTTAAATTTTGGCCAAAACTGAGGATCTTTGTGTTTTCTATTTCTAGGTTGTTGAGAACCAATCATCAACGGTGGTGGTGAGTTTAAAAAACATGAAAAGTTCTCCGTTCTCCTCATTGTATTTTTTCCCCCACATTTTTAAATGGTAGGTACTTTCTCATTTCAAATTGATGAAAAGCCACTGAAAAAAAAAGAATTGAAGCACAGGGACAATCACTGAAATTCGTTGATTTTCAGGGGATTTTTGCTGATTTGGAAAAAATTGATCGATTTTCCAACAAATTTTTGATATGTTACCTACTGTTTCTTCAGTGAATTTTAACTGATTTTCCAAAACTTGTTTTTACTATTTTTTATTGATTTATTACTGTGCTGCGATTCCAACTGTTCTCCAGTGATTTTCGATAATAATTTATATCCTTTCAATTTTTCGTAGACTTTTCAAACAGATTCATCATAAACCTAACCAATCTCGACACACGACCACACGATCCCTCAAACTTGGGCCGTTTTCTCAAAAAAAAAAAAAAATCAATTACTTACGTAAAAATTATGAAGACCATTCTTACCTCTTTTGGAGGTTTGGGATCATTCTAGATCTAATCACATCTCAAAATTCAAAGATGTCCCAACTTCAATTTATCAAATCGCATCAAATCATAAATGAAAAAATAATGAAAGTTCAGATACAGTTGGATTTATGATTTGATCAAAAAACATCTAATTTGATCGAATTAAAACTGAAAAAAAAAATGTAATTTGTAATTACATAAAATTTGATTGGGACACATTTTTGAGACATGATTTTATCATAACAAGTGAAATTTAATATAAATCAGATAAAATGTGATAAGATCAGATTTAAAAAATTTCATCTGGAGGGTATATTACACATTTATTTTTGTTAATTTATTTCACATTCAAGAGTTTTCATGAAATTGAAGTCTACTCAATGTGTGACAATACTTACATTGAAAAAATTTTGGATGATTTCTCAAAAAAAAAATTATAATTTTGAATTCAAATTTTTGAGAACTATTCCAATACGATTTCGCGAACTATCTTGAACAGAGTACATTTCAAAATTTAAGTCAAATTTTATCGGTTATATTTCGAGTTTGAAAAATCTTGAAAGTTTCTAATATGAATGATCTGCAAAGTCAATTTTTTCTATAAGTAACCAGAAGAGTACCATTTTGCAAACAATCTTGAAAGTGTAGCTCTCACAATGAACTTTTTTAAAAAGATAAGTTTACCATCCAAAAATATTCATTCATTGAAAAAAAAAATTTACATTCTCAGAGTTGAGATTAGGTACTTTCGCTTCAAACCTCAACTCAGAAAAGTGAGTATTTTTTTCGTGCAAATTATGCATGGGGGAGGGGCAACAGAAACATTTTTAGTGGTCACCCTTTCATATGCAATACTGATGAGGTACTTAGTCAAAATTTGCGAACCTTTTTTAAGTCAACATGACTCTTGTGTTTGGCTTTTGGGTTCCCATTGCCAAATTTAGGTAGCTTTTATATGGTAACTAATGAAGAGAAAAATCATTTTTTTGATCAAAGTTTGCTTTTGGGGTAGGAGGGGTCCAAAAATCGGATTTTTCGAGGGCAATATTAAGCACGAGCATTGAAAAAAATTTTTTATCCAATTTTAAAGAAAATTTCACGTCGCCTGCGAATCTAATGGCGTAAACCGCAGACCTCTATCTCTTTCAAAAAAAAAAAAAAACATTACAGCTCATTCGTTTCAAAATTCTGTGAAAAAATTTCATTTTTATGTGAATTTTGCCTACGAAAAAGAGAAATTTCTGATCAAACCAAAGTTCTAAAGTTGTAATGACCATGACGAAGCTTGTACAAAAATAAATTTCCTATCAGATAGAATCAGTGAGATTTTACGGGGAAGCATAGTATCGAAAATATTTTCGAGTAATGTTGAACATGAGTGGAGGTAAGGGTGTGTTCGGGTCAAGTGGAACAATTTTTTTAAAAATCGAAATTGTGAGCTTTGTATAAAAGATAGAATTTTGTTTTTGGCTCATTCGAAAGCCTCATCTTTTGGCTACAAATTCCCCTCGCCCTGTTCAATTTTGGTTAATAAAATTCCACGCTATGGATTTTTTTTCGCAACAAATAAAGCTCAAAAGCTCAGCTTCCTGTGCACAGATTCGCACCAAAATCTAATCACCTTTTCTCCAGCGTGATTTACGCCTGCTGTTTCGAGTTATTGTCGAAGATCCACTGGACCCAAACATACCCCTAATCGAGAAAAAGAAAATAAATTTCCGTTTTTTCTCAAAATTTTCTCCATCAGTGTTCAACTTTACTCAGAAGTATCTTGAAAACTGTGCCTCTCAGAAAAATCGCACTGTTTCTCTCCGATAGGAAATTTAATTCTCTACAAGTTTTGTTCTGTCATTGTGGCTTTAAAATCCTTAGTTAGCCCGAAATTTCACTTTTTCGTAGGCATGGCACAAAAATGAATTTTTTTCACTGAATTTTGGAGAGAATAAGCCTGTAACATTTTTTCTGAAACAGATGGAGGTCTGCGGTTTGCGCCATTCGATTCGCCGTGAAATTTTCTAAAAGATTGGACAAAAAATTCAATTTTTTTCACAATTTTCATGTTTTTATTTCCCTTTGAAAAATCCGATTTTTGGATTCCCCCCCCCCCCCTTTACTAGAAAACTTTGGAAGCCAGGGTTAAGCGAAGTGATGTATTTTGATGTCTAGAATCAGAATTTTGGCATTAGGACTGAGACACAGAGCGAATAATTTTTTTGTTGACTAGTGTCTGACGTTTTAGGTTGTAAGAAAGGCTAAAAATTGAAAAATAAACTGCCTTGCAGTAATTCTGAATGAAAATAAACGTCGCGAAAAAAAACGAAAAGAAACTGACCCTTGTCCGTTCAACCAGTATACCTGCGCTCAATGATCCCGGCGAATACAATGGTTGCGTTGTTGCCGTACCATTTCTATTGAATTGGTGTCTCAGACGGCGAGAGATTGAAAGAAATGGTATGTGGTGTCACTAAGGGGTTGAGTATATTTCTTGAAATGATACTATAACAAGCAGCGCACCCTGATTTAAAACACTGAGCACTAAAGCCTATATAATAATATATGATTTGGTAAAAAACGTCATTGTGGCACCAGGGCAAAAATTGGCCAAAATACGTTTGGTGCCTCAATGACGTTATATAGACTGATTTCGCGAAAAAACGTTGTGGCACCACTTGGTGGTGCCTGAACGTCGTTTCGTGGTGCCACTTCGTCAGTTCAGTATATAAAATGGTGTCACAATGACGCGAACTATAACTACTTTTCGTAGTTTCTAAGCGAATCGGTTTTATTCGCAGTTGATTCTGGTGTCGCGAACTGCTCGACATGGGCTTGGGTTAACCGATATTTAATCCTTTGCTGGCGAAATCGAGAGAGTTTTGCGATATGCTGTAGTGACATGGCGAGGCGGTTCCCTTTATTCTTTTTGTAGAAAGGATGATTAATTGAAATAAATGGGTTCTTAGTTTCTTTCTTTTTGTGTGGTTTTTCTTCTTTTTTTTTTTCAAGTTACATAGATAGCAGGATATTTTTCAAAGATTGAAAAACGCCGGGGTGGGGAGGGTGCTGAGGTGGGAGGCGAAAGACCTAATTTAATTTATAACGTGAGCTGAGTTACGATAAAAATCGCCAATCGGGGTATCATTGAGAAGACATTAGGAAGGGATGTTGAGCGAATTACAGAAAATATGAGGCTGGTAGATTATCAAAATTTAATGTTATTTTATTTCGAAAAATATATTCAGTTTCAAAATTATACTTACTCTAATAAAATTAATTTTTGCACAATATTTTTCTGTTCTTCAAAGTAAATGTATTTACTTCCATCTGGTTTCAATATTTTTAATCACAGTTGATCAATTTTTAAAAATAGTTCAACTTTTGTGAAATTTGTTTAGTTCAAATGTTTGAAAAAATAGTTGAAATTTTCAGACAAATTATCAAGTTTTTTGAAATATTCTTCTTTTTTTTTTTTTACAAAATTCATTAAATTTTTCTATGGTTAATTTTCAATGTTTGAAGAAATCGTCGAATTTTTGAAAAATCGCTCAGATTATTAAAAAATCAGTAAGTAGGTAAGTACCATTTTTGAGAAAAAAATAGGTATCATAGCGGGTTACTTTTTTTATTCAAAATTTCGCTATGAATGATGCCTGAAAAAATTGTCCAAATATCAGAAAAATTGCCTCATCAACTTTCAAATTTTTTGTAGTTGATCATAATTATCATGAAATATCGATTTTTTTCACAGAGATTTTTTGGGTTTCGGAAAAATTCCAGCCATTTGCATGGAGCTTCAACAGTTTTATTGATTTCAACGTAGTCAATTTTTTTCCAATTCCACATGAAGGATGAACTGCAGTTGACCTATTAAAGGAAAAAAATCGAAAATTTTCAACTAAAATTCAATTTTTTCCCATCATGGTACAATTTCATCAATTTTTTCAACTCAACATAAAATTTATCCCCAAAAAAGCCTTTATCATTATTTTTACGGCTAAAAAATATATTTTCCTACCAAGAAAGAAGGTAACTTCTCCTTCTGCCTCCTACTCATTCCACCATTGCCCTAATTATTCAATTCATGCATAATTAAGGTTGCAGAATCATCCGATGGAAGGCAGTAAATTGCTCTCAGAATACGTCGCATACGCAAAAATGTAAATTTAGCCAAATTTCGACCCTAAATTAACCCTTTACGATGAAATTTTCCCTAGGTCTCTTATTTTCACGTTTATTTCAACACATGTGAAAAAAATTTTCACCTCTTTTCCAACCTTAACGTTGAAACACGTCGAAACCGACCATATTAAGGTAACAATAATCGACGGATTTAATTCACGCTGCGAACCCCATCGTTCTCGGTACTCGGACGCGATAAACCCTGTGTAAATAACGGTCACAATCCGCGACAGCATTTCGCCCAATTCGCACGATACCGAAACCGAGCTGAGCCTCGCCGGTGCGTAACATACACTCGTACCTACAAAAGAGCAAACAACATCAAAAATCGGTCACCCCCGTCGTCCTGCATTCGTATCCGTCGAAAACAAGCGAAAAAAAGTGCGAAACTCGTGTTCGAGTTCGCGAATGTAAACACCGAGTCCGGGAAAACGACGAGACGGATGAATAAGTGTGAAAGGACCGAGGGGACGGGAGAAAATCGTCCATTAAAACGATACCCCGCTTCTTTTCGATGCGGTCGTGTTTACCATCGGGAAATATTTTTTAATAAAATGTTTTATCGGCCGAGCTTGGTCATTTAATGATAACGTCTCTTATTGTTAGTCGAGTTACCATAGCAACCCTTGTCTCTTCTGCCGTCAAAAAACATGCACAGAGTGAGAAAGAAGAAGAAAAAAAGTAGAAACAGACAAAAAAAGAGAAATAGTTATGAGAAACTGAGCCTAAAAACTAAATAATTGCCGTTGAAGACAATAGAAATCTTTGTCATGTTGCGGAATTGCTTCGACGTGTACTAATCTAAAAAATGGATTCGCTCCGTATACTAAAAATACATAGCTCTCGTGGCGTAATTAAAAGTCTACGACAGAGCAGAGGAACGGCCAAGCGCCCGGCGAGAGGAAAAATGGAAACGTTTTAAAACACGGAGAAATAAAAAATATATATCTTGGGCGAGCGTCGGGCCGGGGCAAGGGGCGGGGTGGCGAACGGTTTGAAGAAATACTGCGCCGGATTAGTTGGCTTAATTACATCGTCAAATTTACGATACCCGTGAAATATTACGGCCACCGCAGCGTAAGTAGTAAGATAAATAAAGGGATAGCTTAAGTAATTAGTACATTGAATAATTTAGCCCTGTCTTTTCAAGAAGCAAAGGGCGTTATAAGCGCCGCGCCGTGTCAGTTCAATAGACTCCGTGGGTTACTTTTCGAATTATAATACACAGTTGCGAAAATTATCCAACTATTATTGATTCTTAACAATTAGCCAACTAACATTTTGCAAATGGCGCCACCGCCGGATCATAAATTACACCTTATGGGAATTTTTTTTTGCCCGGCTTCATTTCTTAGTTAGTCTTTCTCTCGAATAATACACCCCTGAGCTGGAGTTCGTTCTTCGTACGTAGAATTACAATATTTCATGCTCCTTTGCCGTTATATAAGTAGAGGTGCCTTACTCTATGCTGTGTGCCAGTTTACCATACCTTATCTAATTTCAACTCCCTCGTTGCGTTGTGATCCGATGTTATCGATACATGGCGTAAAATATTCGTCTGTAAGGCTATGCAGACTGGTATGAATTTGAATGATAAACAATTGAAAGTTCGAGAGATCATCAACATGTGTGAGTCTGGATATAGAAACCTCCTTAAGGGATCGAAAACCGATTTTGAATTGAGGTTCTTCCTTGATCCTGTTCCTTCTAAAGGGCCCATAATTGTGTCAACTTAAAAAATCAATTTTTCAAACCCAAAGGTAGGAGGCAGGGGTCTAAAACAGAACTTGAAATTGTAAATAACTGATAAAATTTGGAAAATTGACTGCTTCATGAGTGGAACAGGCCTTTAAGAGCACAGATTTTTGATTATCAATTATCATAATTACTGAAATATTTACAGTAATTTACCGTAATTACAGAAAAATTACAGTAATTTACCGTAATTAAAGAAAAATTACAATAATTTACCGTAATTACTGAAATATTTACGATAATTTACCGTAATTACTGAAACATTTACGGTTAATTTACCGTAATTACTGAAACATTTACGGTAATTTATAGTAATTACTGAAATATTTACAGTAATTTACAGTAATTACTGAAATATTTACGATAATTTACTGTAATTACTGAAATATTTACGGTAATTTACCGTAATTACTGTAATATTTACGGTAATTTACCGTAATTACTGTAACATGTACGGTAAATTACCGTAATTACGGAAAATGTTCACTGTAATTGACCGTATATACTGAAATATTTACGATAATTTACCGTAATTACCGAATATTTACGGTAAATTACCGTAATTACTGAAATGTTTATGGTAATTCACCGTAATTTTTAAAATATTTACGATAATTCACAGTGTATATATGAGAGTATACATGGTGTCTAACTGTCTACCAGCCATAAAAATCAAAAAAAAAAAATGAAAATGGTATGAATTTTCATTTTTTCAATCTAGTAGACACCATGTGAGAGACAGAGATAATGGCCAGAGTTTTCTCAAAATAACAAGAAAACAGAATTTTCAGTGTTTCATTTTCTTATTTGGCAATTTGCATGGATGTTTCAAAACTAACAGATGAATAAAAAAAAGATGAGATCAAGAAAATTTAAAGAATTTTCTTTCTCTAAACCCATAGTTTTTGTAATATTTTGCAATTTTAATCAGCTTTTCAGAAAAAAATTTGGTCAATTATTCTACATTTACTATATACCTACAATTTTTAACTTTTTTTTTTCAAACCAACAGATGTCATAATTTTTTGTGATATTTTAAATTTTACCAGGTTCTCTATTTCCAAAGGTATTTGACATTCTGCAAAAGAATTTCAAGTCATTCAGAAAGTTTTGAATTTTAAAAACGATTTTTCGGAATTTCTCGATATTTTCATGAATTTGTAGGTAGCAGAACAACCTATTTTGATGATTTTTTGATTTTTAACGAAGTTGTACAATATTCTTAAAAACTTTTATCAACATTTTTTTCTTCATCTTTCATTTTTTCAACTATTGGAATTTTTTTTCTTCTTTCATACGAGTAAATTGAAGTGAATTTTGTTCGAGAAAATATTTAGATTTTCAAAAGAACGAATTTCGTCGTAGAAAAAATGTCACATCAGCCCACAAACAACACCGGAAACGCTTTGATGAATGAACGTAGCGCCGAATTCGCAAAATTACGTACACGTTTCCCGGTTCTCTATGGCTGGTACTTTCGTATCGTATTATTTATTTGCTACCCAAGTATTATTTGAACTCTCATCTCAAATTCTAGCACGTTAACAGCACAATTTCGAAAAATAATTTTGCTCTTAATTTATGGCAATAATTTTTATCATTCTGATAGTGATACACGCGGCGTTGTGTATCATAATAAAAGGCAATTTATCGTGCAAAAGAACGATTATTCGCAACAATTTGGAGCGACGGTTTTAATTTAGAGGCCGGAGCCCGAAGAAGGGAAAAATTTTTAATTGAAGTTAATGATATCGTTACGTTATCGTGTATAAAGTTTCAGAATTATTGTCGGCTGTATACAATTCCGCCGAGACATTCATTAATGGTCCGAAAGGCAAGTTTTATTGAACAAGTTATTCATTGAAATTTGTTGTTACAAGTTGGCTTTTGCGAGGAAAATGCTGCGGAAAAAAATGGGTCACCGAACTTTATACACGTTAAAAACGAGGAGCCAAGTCTACCAAGGATATCGGCGTATTTCAGATACATTCGTATATGAAAATGAAAAATGATGAAATGCGCATCGAGATGCATTTTTTTTCTCATTTTCGAGACACCCTAAATAGAAAAAAAAAATGATAGAAATAAAAGGCTCGCGTGTAACGTTTTCTCTGCTGCTATGCTCACCCTATAGTCTGCGGCGATGACGATAAGATTTGATAATTTTTCAACGTGGAACGGAAAAAAAATCGAGGTGAAGATGCGAAGAGGAGGGGAATAATCGCGGACAATCTAAAACCCGTAGGTACCTCCGAATACGTATTTGGAATAACGGACAAGGGTACGTTTGAAAATTTGTAAAGATTTTCGTCTCGTAAAAACATGTCCTTTTATCTTTTTAAATTTATCTATCCGAACGTTAAATTAATTTGAAATTCAGATTAAGCTAGTCACATTTAAAAATCATCAATTTTCTTTCGCTCAATGGATGAGAGGAAAGAGAAATATCTTCGTTTCGTTTTTCCGACTGCGAGAATTATACTTCCGGTTACGTATGGAGTTTTATTAGCATTTTTCGCCGTTTCAACGTCGGCCCCCTGAACCCAGATTCGCCGACGACTATCCGACGTAATTTAACGTTTTCGTCTTCTTCGCTGTACCAATTTGCTCATCGTCGTTCGTGTTTACGTTAACAAATCGTCGAAATTAATCGGATAAGTTTTAATGTTGATTTCTTTCCTGGTCCCGGATCAGTTCGCGGCGCGAACATGTTGAAAAGTTGGCGGATCGCGGATTTCGCTTATATTGTCGGTTTGATATGTTTACGAGATGCGGAAATTATCGCGACGTTTTTTCCTAAAATGAAAAAATGTATTCGGGAAACTTGTACGGAACGTCGGAGTGGATGTGAGTGAGATGATTTGGGTACTGAGGTGTTTTGAGAGATTATAGATATTGAAAATTTTTGTATATATTATACGACTCTCGAATATTCGTGAAATTGATCAGGTATTTTGCGAATTTAAAGTCATTTATGTGATTTTTTGACCTACTTGAGCGCCGTAACTCGATGTAGATTATCTTAAAGTCAAAAATAACATTATTTTCCGATTCAGCATGATCGAAAATGTAGAAATCGATACCCAACAAGGTTATATTGGTATGGGCCCGAAAAAGACTATTTTGACCCCCCCCCCCCCATTTTACTTTTCTTACCACCAATGAATATTATTGAGTGGGGTATGGAAATCTACATATTTGAGGGTGCTGATTTCAAATTTTGCGTTATTTTTTTTAACTGGGTCCATCCACTGGACTTTTTGGTTCAAAATATAGCCAACATAGCTTTTCTCAAAATACTCTTCAATTTTGATGTTTACTTCTTCGAAAAAATAAGTTGGTCAAATAAACATACCTCGGATTGGAATAAAAATTAGTGATAAAAATTTTTGCCTAAAATAGGTTTGATCTAAAGGTTCTCAAATTAGGGTAATAAAAATTGATTTTTGGAAAAATGTTTTTTCACTAGTAAAATTTTTAATTTTTCAAATTTAAAAAAAAAAGGTTGATTTTATTTCTCAAAAATAATATAATGACTGATACATATTGTGATATCGACATTGATCGTAAATTTTTCGCTTCAAAACATGAATTTATCAGTTTTTCATATGAGGCTTCAAAAGTAATTGGAATAGTGGAAAAATACCCATCTACTTTTCACTCCTCCCCCTCCCCAGTAAGAGTGCGAAAGTGATATCAAATCGAGCCAACTTCCATTCAGAGAAATGTAAAAACTCAAATTTCATCTTTTGAATTCTGTTACAAAAATTCCTAAGCAAATTTCTTGGGAGCTATGGTTAAAAATCCATGTTTTTTTTTCGAAAATGACTCTATCGTAAGGACTCCCTCCCCTCAGTTCAGACCTCTTATGAGCCAACGAGGTCAAATTTTTTCTGAGAGAATCCCTACTCAAAGTAAACTATTTCACCAATTTTCGTCTGAATCTGAAGTTTTTTTTTGGACATAGATTGATATTCGAAATAGTTATCTTGAAATATGCATTCTCAAAATGAATGAAATTTTTCTCCCTTATATACCCCTCCAATTTTTTCTATTCATTTTGGTTTTCCAATCACTGAAAACCTGCATTGTTTCAGATATTAAAATTTACAAATTGAACAGTTCCAAGTCCGAATTAGATGTCAGATTTTTCGATTTGACGTTGGATTTTTCACTTTCACTTATTGAATGCATTTTGAGAAATTATAAGTTACCAAAAAATTGTCGTTATTCGATTTAGGTTTTTTTTTGCATAAAAAGTAATATAATTTTCAAATTCAGCGTTATCGAAAATTTAGAGATCGATATCCAATACGGTAATTTTTATATGGGTCTAAAAAATCAAATTTGAGCCCCCCTCCCCAGTTGCGAATTTTCAATATTGGCGTATTTTTTCAAATGGGGTATGGAAATCTACATAATCAAGGTTGCTGATTTCAAATCTGGCCTTATATTTTTGAATTTGATCTCTTCCTAAGAACTATTTTGGTTTGGAGTACCTCTTGCTGAGACTTTTTACTTTAAAAATGGTAAAATATTTCAATTTAGTGTTGTTTTGAATGTAAAAATTTTGCATCCAAAATGGCCACCCTGAAATATCGTCGGAATAAATTAAAGTTTACAACTTCCCTACTCCTTCTATCGCTCGGGAAATTTTCATTTTTTGAGTATCAAAAAAAACCTGGATCCTTTGGAGTTTTGAAAATCTTTATTGAGCTATCCCTAAGTCCGAATTTAATGTTGAATTCTAAATTGACGTTTGACTTATTTAAAAAAAAAAATCAAAATGAAGTTGAAGTCGATTTCGATCATTTTGAAATCAGAAATCTGAAAGATATGTAAGAGCATCGTATCGTCCGAATAACAAATTTTGAACACCTTAATTGAGTCTCAAGCAAATATACGTCGCCAAACTGGAATTTATTTCGCTTTCAGGAGAACATGATCATCTAAGGTATCACCTATTCGGTATTTTAGGTCACCGAACTTGGTTCCAGAGACCGTTCTGACATTTAAATAGGTATTTCTGAACGGTTGTATGCTGTAAAAGTGAAACCTTTCAGATGAAAATTAACTAAATTCAACTCTTTGTGTAATTTTCTCGAATTTACATTTACTCTAATATATAATTCTAAACTGCTACGATTACTTTTACTTAATCAAATTCGAATCTCTCGCACGCCAGAATTAATTGAAACTATGCTCACAGCGCGACGTTCTCGCATTTGTTTCCTTTTTTTTCCTCTCTCTCTCCCGACAACGTTGCAAAGGTACCTTCGGTATGGCATTTTAAAAATACACGCAGACGAGTGTTTTCTTTGAAACAAGAAATGTGGCAGTTTTATGGAAATTATTGCAGAGGGTAAAGGACGGCCGAGCGAGAAAAAAACCCAACAGAAATACTAATTTCACCGTTGTATTTCGTGACAGACTCTCGAGAGATAATTTATAATTAATCTTGGCGCGACTTTATATAAAATCTCAAATAACAAACAATTTAATCGCAGATAACAAAGGAATTTTTGAGCGAAAAATTTTCCAAACTTGAAAATCCAAAATTAACGATAATTAAAATGTATCAGAGAAAAAAAAGTTTAGACAAAAGCGAGTTGTTTAATAGCGGCATTGTGTTACAGAACAATTTAATTAGAATGATTCCCCGTAAGCGGTTCCTCTTTTAATTAATTTTTTTCTTTCGACTTTTTTTTCGCCTTTTTTTTAATTCGTAAAAAGCTATTTTCCGAAACCACGTCGAAAAGCCGAAAAAAGCCCCCTTTTTCAACATTTTTTGACGCGAGGTAAATTAAAAAATTATATGATCTTGGTGCCAACCTATTTTTTCCGTCGTCGCGAGACGCGTTCAAATCATCCGTCAAAAATCATAAAATTAATTCGCCCTTTGTGGTAGGAACCGATAATAAACGTTCGGGTTCGCCTTCGATTACTATAATAGTCTCGAACGTAGCGACACAAATGACACGCCAACATCTTTTTCATGGACCAGTGACGGTTTACGTATTTGGCCAGTATAATTAAAATGGGCATTGGGGCTTTTGGGTCGTCGTTACAATCGTTTGCTGAAACTTCTACCTAGCCTTAGTTTCTTCATGTGCCATTTGCATCGATAAATTTTCATTGCTCGGGTCACGACGATGTTTTTCTTTGAGGGGAGATTACACAAATTGACATGATTTTTGTGTCTGGGTTCCGATTGCCAAATTTAGGTTGCTTGGTAACTAATGAAGGGAAAAATAATTTTTTGACAAAAGTTATTTTTAGGGGTGAGTCGAAAAATAAGATTTTTCAAGAGTAATAAGCACGAGAATTGGAAAAAATTGGAATTTTTTGGATCAGTCTTATAGAAAATTTTACGGTAAATCGAATGGTGAAAACAAGAGACCTCTATGTCTTTTGGAAAAAAAGTTACAGCTCATTTTTTCTGAAATTCTGTGAAAAACGTATCTGTGAAATTTCTGAGAAAATTAAGCGTTCTAAAGCCATAATGACCATGAAAAAAGTTGTAGAGAATTGAATTTCCAATCGGATACCTAGATTCGATGGCATTTTTTTGGAAAGCATACATAGTTTTCAAGATATTTTTGAGTAAAGTTGAACAATAGTGGAGGTAATTAAGAAAAACTGAAAAAGAAAAGGAAGGATCCTCCGGTCAAGATAGGCGAACTGACCTAAGAACTCCTTTTTGAAACTAACCAGCAGACAATACCCCAAAAATAATTTTAGGGCATTTTTCCCACCTTCCATCCCACCTCCCTTAACCCCCACCCCCAAAATCCCAAAATATGGATTTTTCGTCGAAAAATCCTATTTTGCGATTTTTTTTTGTTAATTTTGTTGCCTAATGAACCAAAAATTCTGAAATTTATGTGATGTACCTAATACCTATACAGGGAGTGGTGACCAATTTTTGATTTTTTTTTCAGATTTTTTTGCACTGTCTTCTAGTCACCCCAATATAAAGCAAACTTTTTTGTCCTCTTGTGTTATGTGTTGGGCCGGATACAGAATTGTAAAAGAATGACGCTGAGGGGGTGCAAAAATGTCGCTTAAAAATATCCGGTTAAAATTTGACATCTGGTAGCGCCTCGCGGCAGCGCTCGTCTCGCTAATAAAACGTGATAATTCGACGCTCCTTTTCGTCGTAATATCTGGGAATCGTCAGGTATTCGGCTTTTACTCGGTTAACCTCGAAAATGCTATGAATTTTTCTACCTTTCTCGAGCAAGGGGAAAGCTACGGAATGAAAAAGGGTTAAGAATCGGTATCTGTGCTCTCCTCTTATAATTCATTGTGTAAAGATTTATTCGCAAACAGGCAGATTCCTTTGAACACCCAGCTCGTGATAAACGACTGATGTAAGGCAACGCCGTCATGCCATTGTTCGTCGTGTCATGACGGCGTTTTGTTTTGTAATTGTGTATGGATGCGAGTCATTTTTAAAACGCTCCAGTTTGCCGGATTACAAGGCTTAATAAGATTAGCCGCTTTATTATCGGCAGGGCTTCCTTTTTTTCTCCTCCCAGCGCAGCTTTTGCTCGATGAATTAATCAAAAAAGCCTGCGAGTCGTCGTTGCACTGAGCACATCTGATCGTAACATATGTACATTGTTGTATTTCTCGATTGGCACCGTGTTGTGCATTTATCACGTATCCGTTGCCAGACGTCGTGCAATTTTATCAACTTTTCTGGGTAGCTGGAAAAATTGCACAGTGCCCCCGTAATTTTACATGAAAATGAGACGAATATGCAATACTTTCATCGCGAGGGTAACTTTTGCGAGGCTGCAGGCTGGATGATATTTTTAGGCGTTGATGCAAATTTATCGACCTTCGAGTTGGAAAAATTGCTCAAGTTTGGAGCTAATTTTTTCGCACGTGTGCGTATTTTTTTCTACGGTGATGGGATTATGCAGCTTTTATATTACGTATGCAACTTATTCGACGCGTTGATGAATTTTACCACAGATTGTCTCAATTTCTGGCATTAATATGCAATTTTAGGGACTTTCGAGTTGGAATGAATTGCCTAAAAAGTGTCGAAATAGGAACTTGAGCTCATTGTTTCTGCAGATGATAGAAAAATACAATTTACATAACTACATTAGGACGAGCCGAAAAATTAAAATTCTTTGATTTTTGAAAATATGCCCTGATCAAAAGTTATTGATGAGAGGGGGAGCTAGGAAAATAATTTTGGATAAATTCAAAATCAATTCATATCTTTTGATCGTGCAAGAGCCGTCAACTCTTCGGAGAGTGCCAAAAATTCAATATTTTCAAAAATTTTAGAAAAGTGCAAAAAAATCAAAACTTATTAAAATTAATTTTGAGCTTATTTTTGTGTCTATCTAAACTAAAAAAGTACAATTTTTGTGAAAGTCCATGTTTTACAACTTTTTTTATTTTTGCCATTTTCCCCTGCGAAGAAAAATTAAAGGAAAGAAAAAATTTATAAAGCTGATTTCTTCAAAAAAAAAAAAAAAACATGCTTTTTGGTCTAGATAGTCACTGAAAAAGCTCTAAAATCTATTTTAATCAATTATTTTTTTTAATTGTCAATTCTTGGCAACTTTTGAAGATTTGATGGCTCTGGCATGATTGGAAGACATGAAGCAATTTCAATTTTCTATTATTTGTCTCGTATTCACAGCCTACAATTTTTTATCGGGTATCTTTTCAAAAATCAATATTTTTTGTACCTATTTTTGCCCAATTCAAAGCATACTTTGGCAGTGTTGCGGAAACGAAAACAAAAACAATAAACTTTTTTTTTAAACGAAAAAAACATATATCATAAGGATATCTCAACTTGAAGCGATATTTTGAGCCGAAACAAAAATAAATCCATGTTAAAGTATATCTCAAAGGATCCACATATCCTAAATTTCTTGGGCCGAAGTTTATCTTTTTGAATTTTGGTAAATTTTTAAGATATTTAAAAATTACCTCATCAGTCATTGCCCTACAAAACATGAAAATTTGATCTTATCAACAAGAAAATCTGCTAGAGAATTTCAGAGCAGGGATCCGAAGCGGTGCGGAGGGTAAGGGCCTCATCCAGGCCGATTTTTTCGGAGCCGGAGCCCCTTTTTTAAAAGTCCTGAAGCCAGAGGTGGAGGAACTTGAATCGAAAATGTCAGAGTTGAAGTCGGAATTGGAGAAAGGAGGACCCCTCCGGATCCTTGCGATGATCAAAAATCCGTAGCAAAGCCGAAGTAAAGAGAGAGGAGGGGTCCCTTTCGGACGATTTTTTTGGAGCCGGAGGCTCTTTTTTAAAAGCCCTGAAGCTGGAGGTGGAGCCGGAGAGACCAGACCTCCTCCTCCTCCCTCCAGATCCCTGTTTTAGAGTTTTCCAGCACTTAAGAAACTCGCATCAAAATGCTCCATATGAACTTTCATTGGTGACCTATTTGATCGATTCAAGTCCAGTTTTTCAAAATTCGTCACTTGAAACTAAAATCCATATTTTTGGCTGGAAATTTTTCTAGAAATCTAAAAAAAATTCCAAAATTTTCTGGGCTTTCTAAAATTTTTAGAAACTACTATCACTCGACTGAGGAGATTGAAAATGGGATATATGCCAACTTTCAGCTTTCATACGCAGCGCTGTCCCTCGAAACGTCTTCAAACTGCTTCAATTCTGTTCGGGAGGTCAAAAATAGCGTATTTCTAGTATCGACTAAATTTCGGATTTTCTCGTTGATCAGGTCAAATTTTGGGAAATTTCAAGTTTTAAAAATTTATTAAAATTTGAGAAATGAACTTCAGTACGTGAAAATTTTGAACATAGATTTTTTCATGATGCTTTTTCGATTTTGTCTGGTTTGGGCTCATAATTTTAATTTGAGATGGGATGCCTCTCTTGTACCACCCATTTTTTTAACGATAAGTAGACATCGAAAAAATGAGCTTAAGTATCTTTGTTTTTAATAAAGAAACTTTTGTCCAATTTTTAAAAAAGTTCCCAAAATTTTATTTATTTTTTTTGATTTTAAAGAAAAAATTTCCATTTGTAATAAAAGCTGTCACAAGTTTTTCTAATTAAAAAAAAAAATCCAAAATTTGTATTTTTCGTTTTTGTGGTTGAAAGTAAAAGAATTAAAACCCAAAAACATGATGATTTATCGTCGTTTTTTTTTTTTCAAATGAAAACATTTTAATTGAAAATGATAACTTTTCATGAAAAATCGGAAAAAGAGACAAATACTCGGCTAAAAACTTTTTTTTTCTTACAAAAAGTACAAAAATCCAAAACGTACACTTTCTAAAATTTTCAAAATCGAAACCCATCAAAAAAAAAACTAAAACATTTAATTTTCGCAACCCTGTTTTTCACAATATAAATACAACTTTCTTCACGCCACAACCCATTCGACTGTATTTTCCTGCCATCCGAGGCACTTTTATGCAACCAGATCGACCCCAATCTCTTAATACAAATTGCATAAGCAATAGTACAGCAGGCTTTTTAAGCTGATTCCTTTTTCGAACCATGCATACGACACGATACATCCATCAAACAAGTATTTCCGCGACATCATCTTATGCAATCGAATACACGGTACGTTAATTCAAAGAAACGTCTTTCTCTCTTCTCGCCATCTGTCATTGATACTCAACCTTATCAACTTTACCAGTATAAAAATAGTACAAGTATTCGATATCGGGCCCACATCGTCGGTGATTTTTAGCCGAAAAACGTCTCGAGTATGCAACTCATCCATCAAACGTAGGCAACCTATTCGACGTGCCGTCGTTGTAATCGAGAGCGATATTGATAATTTCACGAGGTGGTTTTTTTTTTTATCGAAGTGGATGCGGGTTATCGCGGTGAGCAGATATGAAAAGAGCTCATTAACAATGTTTGAATAAGAAAGTCTAAAGGAAACATTTTATATCAAAAGTGCTATTAATTAAGTAGCTGCTACCCTAATTTTACTCGGCGCAGTGACAGCGCCTCGCGACTCGGTTATAATTTTCCGAAACCGCGTCGTAAATTAAGAACAAATTGGAAAAAGGTCCTGTGGAAAAAAACCTTCGTAAATTCACGTTATAATGTATCATCTTTTTGTCGTGGATTTTTCCACGGCGTCTTTATGGTATTTTTTTTCTACCCTCGATGCTAGGTATTTATATTTTGTGTGAATCGAACGTGCTAAAGGAGAAGCCGAGGGGTTTTGTATTAAAATAAAAAAAAAATTACTAATGGGTTGTTTATAGCTAGAGGATTATGGCAGCGACTAAAAGTTGGCGAATTTTTTCCTCGTAGGTTTTGGGCTAAAGGATTTTAGGATGAAATTGATATAGAGTGTTAATTCCAAAGTATCAAGTACCTAACTATTTTTTTTTGAGGATTTTACGAAGGACGAGGGGATTTTTTTCGTACGATGGGATGTGAAATTATTTCATTTTTCAGTTTGAAATTATTCGCAATATTTTTTCATCACTTCAAAATTAATTTAATAATAATCAAGGGTGGAAAAAATGTTTGAATCATTAAACATGCGAAAAATTAAACCAACCGAATTTTTTATCGAAACAAAAATTATAATAGATGATTAAGCTCGTGAAAAAAATTATTTCGCCTGCAACGAAAAATAATTCAAACACTGAAAAATTTCTTTTTCACGACATTAGCAGCAAAATACAAATAAAAAATGGAATTGGCGAGTAAAAAAAATATGAGGTGAAAAAAAAACGTTCGTAACGTACCTTACTGGCGATGAGATGTATCGGAGCAAACACGTGATGATGATAAGGAAACCGCGATAACAAATAACGTCGACGACGAAATGTATTGGGAAAAGCTCAAAAGCTGTCGCTCTCTCCGGAGAAGAGGAACACAGCATCTTTTTTTGAGCAGAACGCAAGCGCCGTTCGGCCTTTCGAAGCTTGAAAACGTCTACTCGACGTCCCCGAAAATTCTCTCCGCCACGTATATGCTTATACACGAAAAAAGGGGAACACGTGATAGACCTAATGTCACTTTGTCATTCTGAGCGTTTAAACTTATTAGATTAACTTCGGATTGTTATTTTCTACTGTTTAGCGCCATTTAATTACGGTCTTCATGTACGTCGAACCGACCTCCCTGTTCTGGGTACCGATAATTTTGATCTATAGGTTGATTTTAGTTTTAGCTTTTTTTTTCTCTCCGCCTCCAATGGTTTTGTTCGCTGTGCCAAAAACGTCCTCGTATCTGGTCTCTTTACACGAATCGGGGTCTGATAAGTTATATCGTAATACGGTGTGTTATACTCGAGAGTTTTTAGAGTTTCAGCATCGCTGCGAGGTTTTTTTTAATTAGATTTTTTTAATATTATACTTTTTATATCATCGAAGAGAAGAATTTATTAAGTGGGATAAGTTTTATGGAAGATTTTTCGCTGTGGCGTTGAAATTTTTAATTTTTTGCCTGCGCCGGAGCTTTTTTTCGAAACTTGGGTACTCGAAAGTTACTCTTCGATTAATTTGGCCAATGCGTGTGGAAAAAGTGAACTATTGGATCGAAACTTACGAAATGGGAAATTGCTCAGTATCCAGCTTTCATTCTGTATCTCGATTGGATCTTTTTTGTATCTGTGAGTGTGGTTCGTTGGCACGCACAAGTTTAATGGTATTTTGAAAAGTTTGTCTGATAAGGGAGTTCATTTTGAAATTGGTGGCATTCATTTTATCCTCTGAGTGAAGGTGGTGGAATTTTTTTGATTTTCAGACCATTTTAACAATTGAAAATGATTTGAAATTTTTATTGAATGTTTTATCAATATTTTTGAAATACTTTGCAGCAATGTTGATGAAAAAATGTTGAAATTTTGAGTCATTTTGTTGATTTAGAATGTTGACAATTTTTTGGGGGTAGGTGGAGGGAAAGCTGGGATAATTTTTGAGATGAATTCTTATCCGAAAAGTCATCGGACGATTTTTCCGAGCTCTCGAGGCTGGCATGATTTTCCCCGGAGTAAAAGAATTCTTACATCATGAATTTTCATCCCAATAGTCATCATACGATTTTTCCCAGCTTCCGATGCTAGGATGTTTTTTTTCGAGCTCTCGAAGCTGGAATGATTTTTTGAATGAAAATTGAAAATCAATATCTCACAAATCATCCTACGTTTTTGTCAAGTTTTTGAGACTAGAACATCTTTGATTTTCTTTCCGAAAATCATCTCATAATTTTTAATTTTTGAGGTAAAAATCTACCTATCTTAACCAACAACCCACGAGTTTTCTGAATTTTCGAGGTTGAGTTAATTTTTCCGAAGTAAGATGACTTTTGTGATGAAAATCATTTCTTTACGAACCATCTCGCAATTTTTTTAAGCTTTTGAAACTGGGCTAATTTTTGAAAAAAAAAATCATTTTCACAAATTATGCCACATTTTTCCTTTAATCTATATTTTTTTAAAATATGTATTTTTTAAACTTGGAAGCAATGTTGTATCAAAGTTACTAAACGATAAGATAGTGGCTCCTGGATATTGGTTTAATTCATGACAAGTACAATAGTGGAAAATAAATAGAAAAATTTTATATTCTGTAATTTTGATATTTTTAAAAACTTGCAGCAATGTTGAGTAAAATTGTGAACGTTTCAAAGAAAGGAGTCCACTTGGTCACACACGTTGATTTTGAGTTATTACCATATTCGTAATATACATAAAATAACTTTTCAAATGAGCTATTTATGAGCCTCTTTAGTGAAAAATTTCCCATTTTATGGAAATTTGAAGTTGAAAAATCATAGTTTTGAGAAAAATGCGTTCAACTTTTTGAATGAAAATTTTCAATAAAAAACGTATTTCTGGGTCAAAAATTTGATTTTTCATATTGTATAGAAATTTTTTAGTGGAATCCGAAAAATTGGATTTTGGAGCACCATCAGGCTTGCTATCGTTCTAGCAATGGCAACAAAATTCCAAAAAGCGAGTTAACAAACTGAAATCTATGATTTTTTTTTCAAATTCTCAATTATTTATTCAATATTTCGATTTAAAACTTCGTTCGCGAGGTTTGGATCATCACATCTGATAGTCGATAAGGATCATAGTGTACGAATCCGTAAAAAAAAAAAAATGTTGACCCAAATTATTTTTTTTCGAAATCAACTTTTTGGCCAAATGGTTCTTTTTATCAATATTGTCAAAATTTGAGGCAATATTGGGTAAAAATTACATATTTAAATGCTTCATCAAAATTGCTAAAATGTTGGATCAATAATTGGTAAATTACTATGATACCTATTGAAATAATGTGGACAGAAACTAACAAAAATTATTTAAAAATATCTATTGCAAAAAATGTTTAAGCTTTCTGTAGTGTTTGCTGAAATAATTTGGCAAATTTACATGAAAAATGTTAATTTGGTGTTCTCGTCACTGTGTATTATTTTCATTAATTTTAATGTTTTTTACAAATTTAATTCAATGTTCTGTGTACCTAATTGAATAGCAATTTAATTTGTTAAACAATGCGAAAACTTTCAGTGGATAAATTTAATAAGGTACAAAATTCATTTTCAAAAATAAAGAAACATTTTTGAAATATTTTGACCAATATCGATATCAGATATAAATCATGGTATTTCACACATGACTTGTTTTATTTTCAAATAATGAATACAAATTCAAAAAAAGAATCAATTTTGAAAAAACCCTTGTATTAGTCTCCTATACAAAAATTTTTCTCTCTTATATTTCAACATAGTAAATGATTCGTCGATACATATTTATAAAACAATATTTAAAAAATCCAAGTTTCGCACTCACTTTAGTATATTTCATTTTGTTGAAAATGAAGCACCTTTCCCAAATTGAAAGGTGGTAAAAAGAAAGAAGAAAATATATCGAATTCCTACGAGCCAATTTCATCTGCAAGGGAAAGTTTTCCATCCGCTGTATATATGTAAAAAGATAATAAAAAAATAGATATAAAAATGATGCGAGAAAAGTTGTGCACAAAGGTGTATCTGAGAGTACGTATAACGATACAAATGTGTAGGTGAAAAAAAAAACTCGTATAGATAAAAGGCGAGAAAAAAATATATGGGAAGGAAGTAGGTGTTTTCGAGGTTAAAAAAAAAACACGGGGAAAAATACTAGAAGAGAAGAGAAGAGAAAAACTAGCTGTGTTGGTAGTTTACAATTCCGGGAATGTACAAAATATACATCAAGAATGCCGTTGCATTAACTATGAGTAGAAGGTCGCATTCGACGAGATGAATTACAATTAGTCAGGTTTTTTAATTGTATGATACTCTAAAGTAAGGGAGCGAAAGAGATAGAAAAATTCGGAGATGAAGGGTGTTTTCCATGAAAACGAGGTAATCTTGGAGCATACATCGAGCTCAGGTAGGTGAGCTATAAACCACACGTATACTCTTACAATTGTAAAAAATGTATATTTTTCCTCTCTCATTTTTATACAGCGTGCCCTTGCGGAGAACCCTTATAACAGTGTAATTTTTTCGATTGTATGTTTGTATGGAAATTTTCTGGTATAAGGTTTCAAAGGAGAGAAAATTTGCACTTGTAACAAAAGATATAGTATACGGAGGTGTACTTACCTAACCCATGCGACGACGAGAACGTATAACTAAATTAATAATCATGAAAAAATATATATAAAGAATCGGTTTCCAGACAATTGTGTGGAAAAAATATAGCTGAGTGAAGGGAGAGGAAACCTTGTAAAATAAATAATTTGAAATACGCGAGAGAATAAACTGAAAGCTCTACTTGTCGTGGATTTTTTAATTTTATCAACGACACGATTTTTCATCTCGGTGGTACACGTTTTGCAAGAGCAGGAGGCGGTGTGTTCGTAATAGAATCTTTTTTGGCACCTTTGAATAAGCACGTCACCTCTCACCCTGTGCTGTTCCAGGTTTTTTACACCCTTTCCCCATTCACTCTATTACAGTGTACATACATATGGTCTAGTGTGGAGTTTTCCTTATTTGAATGGCAAAGCTGCGAATTTTTATGAGAATATTTGTCAAAATTCTATTACACAGTTTTAAGAGGCTGCAAATGCGAGCGAACTTTTAACCTTGTTATATTATAAGTTGTACTTCGTAGCAAAAGTGATTTTTAATAAAAAAAAATTAGGACATTTTTCCTTCGCCAAGTGTGAAGGGTAATGAACAGTGACAAATTTTTATTGGTATGTAATTTGTGGGCCATTTTACGGTTCATCAATTAATATTAAATTTGAAAGTGTCACAAACATCCAGTGGCGTGACGAAGAGATGTGTCCTGGGGAGGAGGGGGGTACCTTGAATTTTCCCAACTAATTTCTCGAAAAATTCCCAACTATTTTCCCTATTTTCCCCAAATTCCCAACTAATTTTCAAAAAATTTTACGACCTCTTTTTAAACATTTCCCAATTTGAATTAAATGAAAAAAATTATATTTTTCATTTATAATAGAATGGAATTTTCTACAAATTTTCAATTTTAGAAGAAGAGACATAGGCGCACACAGAAATTAATTGAGAGAGGGTCTGAGAATTCGATAAAAAATGAGAGGAGGGGTCAGATATCGAATCGGTCATTTTTTTAAAAATAATTTTTCACTCACAATAATGATTTTTCCCAAGAAATTGGGAATTGACTGAAAAATGAATGAAAAATTATCAATTTTTGAAAGAAATGAAAACTGCCCGAGCAAAGCGGGGGCGAATTTTTTTTTGAAAAATACACTTCGAAGAGTAAAAAATACACTTTTTCTACTATTTTTGTTATGAAAAGTTCTTCTTTCCGAGCTTAAGGAGAAGGCTCGAGCTCCCTGAGCCTCTCTGGGTGTGCCTATGAGAAGAGAAGCTCATTAAGAAGTACAGTTTTTTTTTAGAAATCGAAAAGTAGAGTGTGAAAAGCATGAATTTTAATTTATTTTGATAATTATCTAGCATTGAACGAATTCCTTTGAGATTTAGGGTAAGTTTATCGAGTCCGAGCGAAGCGAGGGAGAAATTTTTTTTAAAAACAGTATTAAAAAGCTGAAATTTTTTCATTAAAATTCATGTCTTTTGTCCCACTTTTTTACTTTAAAAAAAGCAACGTTCCTGAATAAACTTCTCTCCTTGCAAAAAAATCGAAAATTTGTTGAAATTTTTATTTAAGATTGTCACGGTAAAGTTACTGAGTTCGAGCGAAGCGAGGGCGAAATTTTTTTTACAATATTCTCAACTTCCTCCAATTTTTCCAATTATCCCAAACCCAAACTTGGTAAAAGTTAGTAGATGGAAAAAGATTGAGAATCCCAACTTGACCCAGCAAACATCATTTAAACATTCAAGTTATCACTAAAATGGATGGAATTAATATTTGATTTTTCAATTTTGTGATTTTTTTCCAAAAATTTATATTTTCTCAATTTTAATCTGTTTGATTTTTCCACTAAATTCGCCTCAAATTCAGAATTGATTTTTATGATACTCAATTTATCAGCTGTTCCCTGTTTATGGTCCATAATTTTTTAATGGGTAATAATCTCTGGTAGGATTGATTCTTCGGAGTTGAGAGTATCTCACTTAGTACTAATCTTGTTGAAAAGCTGTCTAAAGCTTATGTGACTCCAATCCCCCAACTTTTAAAGGGATGATTCGCGGTATCGTACATTGCAAATGACTTGTCCTCTCAGAGACCACTCTTGATCATAATACTTGTAGTCATAAATTCAAAATAATTTTCAAGGTTTTTTTTTTTTCAATAAGAAAATGAGGATTTGAAATTCGATTCATATTCGCTTATTCCTGATATTTTAATCGTACTTATCCATTTCTCGAATTGTACCTGTTCTAATTTTGATTCAAATCCAGATAAGAAACAATACCTAAATGGAAAATTTAGGTATGAATCAGCAAATTTCCTCTGAAAGTCGAAAAATTCTGCTAAAAATTTACAACTTTCCTGAACTTTGCCTTATTATGATAAAAATTGTTGTTGTTAAATATTCAGCAAATTTCAAATCATAAATTTTTTTCAAGTCGATAAATTTCTCGTTTACTTATACCCCTCAAATTTTTGACCACAAGTTTATCATTATTGCCCAACGTGTTGATACAGTCGTATAATACGTAGATACCTATGTAAATTTGTAATACTCGAGTTATAAATGATGCGGTGGGTACTGGCGAAATGAAAATCATACCTACTCGCGTTTAATACGAACTACGTGTATTATTGGCTATTAATGACAAATGAGACACGTTTCAACGACCATCATCATCTCGACATGCACCATACGAGATGTATTTATAATGAATCCGAAAACTGAAAATGACTGACTGTGAAAGCATAATATACGTGCACACATACACCGTACAAATACCAGAACAGTATAACGATACACACGAAGCGAATTTGAACAAAGCTTTCGCAGTCGTAGCGAGAAAGTCCGCTTAGCGCGGAAATATACCAATGATCATTTCCACCACAGAAGCAATATTTGTTTTCCTGATTGTGGTGGTTCGTCGGAGTACTCGTTTACTGCTTTTTTTCGCTATTGCTCGCTCTTCTCTTCGTATGCGTATTTTTCCATTCCTGTTCTGTGGCCTTTTCGCGTTACAAAGTCGTCTCGCCAAATGAAACAAAATCCAAGCCATTATTTCGTTGTCTCTGGTATGGTGCTGCGATGCTCTGCGTCACGTTACGTTTTATTCCAGTGGGTACCAAAAGCTCTACGATGACCCGACGAAATTGCTCTATCGCGTGTGTTTAAATATTCTCTTTATAAGATCGCTTTCGATTAGTACTGTTTTCTATTGATGGTACTCGTGTCTCTATTGCTGTTTCTTTTGCGTGTATTTGTGTATTTGGCTGTATTTTGTAGGTTAACGTGGATTTGTTTGTTGTTCATTTATGAGACTGTAGTGAGAGAGTTGTTTGTTAAGAGGAGACACATAGAATTTTATTTTCAAAAACGAGGTTCTCTGACGGGATTAATAAATTGGGAGAGAATTGAAAATAGAAGTTTTGAAGGGTGGACAAATATTTAAAATTGTGTTCCCATGTCAGGAAGAATTTTTCAGTTTCGTGGAATTTTCCAATTTTTTTGACTCGAAATACAACAATGGACAAAGGTTTATCACATCCAAAAAATTTAATTTTTTAACAAAATTTTTACATCTTTGATCTTTTATTTCATGAGTAAAAATTCATTAAAACAATCAAAACGGTTCAAAAAGGGGAAAATATATTCCTCTAATAATGATAGGTCGCAACTCCAAAACAAAACCGAATCATTTGAGATTTTTAAATTTTTTGAAAAGGTGATGATTTTTTTAAATGCCATTTTGCAATTCAGAATAAATTCTTCTTGCATTTTTGATGGGGTGCGACCATAAAGTTTCAAAATTTTCAGAGGATGGAGCAATACCAACATGTTTTTCCCTAATTTTCAGGAAATTACCCTTAATTTGTGGTAAATTACACCAATTACGGGTAATTTACCACAAAGTACTGGTAATTACCCCAAATTACTGGTAATTTACCACAAATTACGGGTAATTTACCACAAATTACGGGTAATTTACCACAAATTATGGGTAATTTACCACAAATTACGGGTAATTTATCAAAAAGTACCGGTAATTACCCCAAATTACTGGTAATTTACCACAAATTACGGGTAATTTACCACAAATTACGGATAATTTACCACAAATTACGGGTAATTTACCACAAATTACGGATTACGGATAATTTACCACAAATTACGGGTAATTTACCACAAATTATGGGTAATTTACCACAAATTACGGGTAATTTATCAAAAAGTACTGGTAATTACCCCAAATTACTGGTAATTTACCACAAATTACTGGTAATTTACCACAAATTACGGATAATTTACCACAAAGTACTGGTAATTACCCCAAATTACTGGTAATTTACCACAAATTACGGGTAATTTACCACAAATTACGGGTAATTTACCACAAATTATGTGTAATTTACCACAGATTACGGGTAATTTATCAAAAAGTACTGGTAATTACCCCAAATTACTGGTAATTTACCACAAATTACGGATAATTACCCCAAATTACTGGTAATTTACCACAAATTACGGGTAATTTATCAAAAAGTACTGGTAATTTACCACAAATTACGGGTAATATACCACAAATTACGGGTAATTTACTACAAATTACGGGTAATTTATCAAAAAGTACTGGTAATTTACCACAAATTACGGGTAATATACCACAAATTGCGGGTAATTACCCACAAATTACGGGTAATTTATCAAAAAGTACTGGTAATTTACCACAAATTACGGGTAATATACCACAAATTAAGGGTAATTTACCACAAATTATGACTTCAGTACTTACTACTTATAGTCTTATTCTGATAAATTATCAAAAATTCGTGTAGATTTTAGTAAAAAATAATGATAGTAATAAAATAAATGTGCTAAATAACTTGAATTATGTACCTTCTTGAAATGAAGTCGAATTACCACTGATGATAAATTTTTGGTGAATTGACTTGAAAATTGGCGTTCTTTTCCCAATTACAATCTTAACTTCTCTTAAGGAAGGAAATGGAATATTAATAGACGTGGATTATTTTGACTTGCACATGCATTACACCCAGGCGGTATTTTAAATTCAACATCAACATTGAAATGAGTACGAATTGAATAGCAGTTCCAGGAGACTCATCAAATGCCAATGCGAGTTAATCTCGTTGTTATCTCAGCGAAACGCTTGAATTTCTCTCGCATCGTTTTTACGGCGCAGTAGGTTCCATCGGTTTTTGGAAAATTTCGCGCGCGCAAAAAAAAACATAAAATAAATAAAAAAGAAGAGTCGCTCAAAATGACTATGGAAATTGCAAAAGGGCTGGTTTCGTATTACGCGACCATGTTGATGAATTCCACTTGCACTCAACATTGAAAACATATTTTACAGCCGATTCGAAACGCTAAACGGTGTATGGGATATGAAAGAAAGAAGAGTAGAGAAAAAAAATAGGACGACGAAAATTTTGGAAGTATTGCGTTCGTGTTTATTTTTTCGGGCGCTTTTCAGTTTTTCGGCAAAGGCTCTTTCGTTCGGTTCGGTTCTTTTTATTGTACGCTTATTTTCAACTTTTTCTTTCATTGTGTTTTACCATCACACGCGCACATATACGTTTACACGCAACGGTATAAAATTTCTTCACACGTTCCTATTGTTTCTTCCGTTTCCTTTTACTGTATTCAATTTGTTTGCCGAAGGTTCGCTTTAAGAAAATACTTTGGGAGTCTAAAATTATTTTTTCTGTATTATTTTTATAGTTTACTTTCCTTTAAATTAAGTACGTGTCACCGAGGAAAAAAAAGCTTTTTATTAAATTTCAATCGGGTGTATTCCTTTTTTTTTTGGCCTTTTCTCTCTCTCTTGCCGTATTTTTTCGCCACCTCGTCTCGTTGTTTGGTTGCTCTTTGGCATCGCTAAAAATCATAAACTCGATATTTTTTGATACCTTTTTACGTGTTATTTGTTTTATTTCACACGTATTTAATTTCGATGTCATTAGTTATGATTTTTTTACCATCGAGGGTTCGTTTGGATGGGTTTGTCTTTTTACTACCCCTTCGCGTTTTTTTTTGCCTTTGGTGTAGAAAATCAGTGTACTGCGAGTACCATGTGTCAAGGGAATCGTACCGGTATTTTCATTGATTTGAAATGTCTCGACGTGCGTATCGCGTACGTGCTGATTTTCGTGCTCGACTGAGGTATTAATATTTTGGACAAATGTCTGCCGTAGATAACAACTTTTGGGTGGCGCTGCGGTCGAGAAATACCACCGATGAGTATGCAACCGCCGCATCGTATGTGCGATAAAGTCGACGACGGTGGCGAATTCGCCTCTCTCGCTCTTGAAAACGAGCATGCACTATGCACAGGGAGCTTAAGTGCGATTATGTAGGTCGAACGATGAGATATTTTATGGCGTAATTCACACTGTAAAGAGTCGGGCTATATAGCGACTGAAGTGTAATTAAGGACGCGCGTCGGTATTTCGAGTCTGCTCGAATACGATGTTGTCATTAAGGAAGAAATTTTCGACGAATGAAACGCTTTATTTTATAATTTATTTACATGCGGAAATTAATATACTTGATATTTTCTAAATTGTAGTCGAGTAACAGTTCTTTGTAAAAAGGGTTCGAAAGTGTGGTGGTGAGATGGTGCTGGATGGGGGAGAAGGAGGGATGGAGTTACTGTTTATGAGACTTTATGTAGTTTAATAATTGATCTCGAGTGATTTCGTGTGTTTTTTCGATTTGTATTGGAAAACGTTGGATAATGAATGACGTTACCCCTTCGGATACTAGAGTCGGCAAATTTACTAACAATAATGTAATTTTGCTGTGTATCGAGAAGAATCCTGTGCTCCTTCAAAATAGTAGTCGAACTGATATGCTTACAGATGTGTAGTTTGGGTTTCATTTCTGTTCAGTTTCAATTCCTTCGGTATCTCAGTAAAAAGATTTACCACATTTTACCTTCATAAGCATATTTTGTGTTGCTGAGTGAGAAACTATTTTTTCCAGCATTTTTCCACTCCCTGAGAGGTGAGCTGATTTAAACTTCAAAAAGTCCCAAAAATTGATGGAAAAAGTACTCTGCAAAATTATTAGAAAAAAGTTGAAAATAAAATGGATTTAGGGTTTTTGAGTCATTTTTACATCAAGTCTCAAAGTCGATTCTAGGGGTCGGAGGTGGAAGTGGAACCAAAACTGAATAATTTTCGACTTGATCGAGTAAGGCACTCAAATCCATATTTCTTAACCCTCTAAGTCCGTTCCCAAATCCAATAATCGAATCTTGGCGGGAGGTAGAAAGAGAATTAACATTAAAAATAATAAATTAATCATTTTGACCATAGAAGGTATCAAAATTCATGTTCTTCAACTTTCTGAACTTATTTTTGTGGTTATTTTCTTGTAAAGTTTGATTTCTTGAAAACTAAATTCTTTTTAAATAGGTATGTACCAAAATAAAATTGAAAAATGATGTTCAGTTTGAACTTTTTGAAATACTGACAAAGAAGGTATCTCAATTCGACGTTAAATCTACAACTTGAATAGAAATTTTTTGAATCTTTCAAAAATTAATTACCTCATATGAAAATCTGATTTAATCAACGAAAAAAATCTGATAATTGGAACATAATCTATTTTCGACCTTTCAAATCGATTGGAAGCGGTTTTGTAACTTTGAAGCCTCCAGAAGATTTTGAAGTTTTCCAGATCTTCAGAAAATTATGTAAAAGCAATTTTTATAATCGCAAATTACCTAAGTATATTAAAATGGGTTGTTTGATCGAACAAAAAATCGACGATTTTAGGTGCTGTAATTCATATGGATCATTTTCATAGACTTTTCTCTAGTTCTGAAAAATTCCAAAATTTTCTGGAGGCTCCAAACCGTTTCTAAACCGTTTTTAATCGTTTTGGAAAGTCATACATAAAATCTCTGTTTTTTTTTTTTTCAATTGATTTTTATATTCCTTTGTAAGGCAGTAGGTAACGAATTCGATTTTCTGTTTTCTTTTTCAATTGACCTTTCGTTAAAAATGCCAAGCAACTATTCAATTTTTTTTTCAATGTTCAAGAATGCAAAATAGTTTTCAACAGTCAAATTTTGACATTTCTATAATTTTTCATTATTTTATCACGCAAAAAACATAAAAATCAGTAATCAATAAGTCAAAATTTTTGCTCTAATTTGTAACAAAAAATTTTTTCAAATCAAACAAAAACGTTCATACTTACCTACTTTTTTTAAAAAATCTGACAAAAAATCGCAGTTGAATACAAAAGGTCCTCTGTTTCTGTTTAAAAAAAATTTATATGTAGCATGAAAAACAAAATCGGATTTATGAAGGTCACAAACATGTATTTCAATACCACCGTTGATAAAATTGATCAATATGGATGATTCACCCCCTCCCCCTTCTGAAAATCGACTCTAAAGTTTAGGTTCAGAATAGCCTGAAAAATAGAGAAGATATTGACACTTTTTTTTTAGACCGAATTTACTTTTCTATTCAATTATATGAACTTTATTTAATTTTAGATTTTTTTATGTGTGTTCCAGGTCTCCACAATTACCAACAGTCGTGGGATTTTCGTAAAAATTCTCAAAATGCATCTTCTGAAGATTTCTTGTGAGTACCTAAGAGTATTATGTAATATGTATATTATCATATCTACCAAATTATTTATCTAATTCGTTGATAAAATACTCCAATATTTTAAAACCTTGGACTAGTATGAAAGTTTTGAGCTTGGAACTCTTGTCTCAAAAACACCATACCCCCATAAAAACTCTGCAAGTAGGTATGAGAATTATAAATTTTTTCAGTAGGCATCTGATTGTGAGCTGCTATCGTAGAGAGGGCAATGAAATTTTCTTACTTGAGATGTAATTTTCGTTTGATGAAATTTCATGAAAATGGAAAATTATTCTTCGTGTTATTTTTTTTGTGGATGGAACGAGAGCAAAAGTTTTTCGAAAACCCAGATTTTTCATGCTGAAATCGTAATTTCCCATTAAAATTTGAATAATTTTTCCATTCTTAATAAAATTTTCAATTTTTTCGTACTTTTGGTTTATTGACAATCACGATAAAATTTTCGAATACTCTTCTAATGATAAAAAATAGAAAACGATGAATTATTGGCAAAGTATTTTCGCATCTACCAGCATCTTCTCCTCCCCATCAGACGACACCTCCTCCCCTGTCGAATCACGTACCCAACGAATATGTAAACTCGGTCAACGAATCGGTGGATGATGTATCGCTATCGTGATCTCGCTGGTCGTCTCGTAAGCTACCATTTTTCATACTCGACGTACAACTCTCGTCGGAATTTAATTTCGCGACGCTTTCTTCAGCCATCGAGTTGGAATCGTCTACGATGCACAGCCGGTTGACGGGGATACCGGAGGTAAGATGATTTTCGCGAATGTGGCACTCGGATGGCGGTTGCGAAGGAGAGATTTGCGAGCAGGCAGGATGTACCGATGCTGGGACGTTCTCGTCGAGGGTTTTTTTCATTTTGCTGGAAACTTTTTCAATATTAGTGTTCGACGAGCTATACATATTGTTTGGCTTTTGATTAGTTTTATTTGAAATATTTTTAACGTTTAACGAATACGATTGGTGATGGCGGCGTTGCTGCGGCGACGACGTTATCGACACGACTCGTCTTCGGTTAATATTTCGTGTAACGAATACGTAGCAGGGGCGACGATGCAGGGGGGTGTGATTTTCGGCGTTGTCGCGAGATGCTGCTCGTATTTCGATACAGTTGGCGTTAATACGCTGCTCGAACGCCGGTTGACATATTTTGCAAAATTTCAATTTATCAAGATCACATTTCGCGGGATGCCGGAGGTCGTCGAGCGAGGCGGTTGCCATTTGCAAAAGTATAAAGTTTTTTTTAAATCGCGAACCGCCGGAGCCGGCGCAACCGCTTACATTAGCATTATCAAAGAAACTATCATTTAGCTCATTTGTCAAGCTCCTATTTTTCGTGTAATCAATATTAAACGGCAGCGAAGCGGCGAAAACCGTAATCGCCGGTTCGTTTCCGTGTAAAAAAGTTAAAAATAAATCATCCAGGAACTCGGCGCATTTCGAGACTGGGTGCTGTTCGTCGTTCCCGTTTGGTTGGCCGGGTACTTCGCCATCTCCAGTATCCAGCACTCGTAAACACCTTCGTAATTGTATAGCGCTCATTATTTCGAAAAATGACAGTTTTTTCGTCGATTCGGCGTCGTCGGTTGGATCGACTTGGCTCGATGGGAAAGTATCAACTTTCCCGGAACAGGGTTTCCTTTTCTTGCGGGCTGGAGGGACCGGAGGCTCGTCTATGATCGGTATTGTCACGATGACGTGTTTCCATTTGCGCCCGTTTAGGTGGAGCGGATTGACGGGACGGGGGGCGCTGATCACTGGACGTTTTCTGCGAATTGAAAGTAACGATTAGATGTTGGAGTGATAAAATGAATGAAAATTGAATTTTTCGAAATAAATTGCCAAATGGGTGGGATAGGATTTAAATCAAAAATTTCACTTCCTGGGGAAGAAAATTTCATTTTCTGACTCTGTGGAACATGAAAAAGACGAAATTTTGGTTAAAATTGGTAGTACCAATGTTGAATAATGAACATAGAGAGGCAGTGATGGAAAATTGGAAACCGAGAAAAAAAACCAGACAACACATGAATTTCAGTTCCACATCCAGTTCCAATAGTTTTACTAGTTTTTATTTACTGTTTTGAAGTCAACACCGAAAAATTTCACAGAACTTTGCAAATTTTTAGAAAGAGAATGAAAATTCCTATACTTATAATTTTTTGAAAATTCGACTTGAAGAAGTCAAAATCTACTGAAAACTGAAACTGGAACGAAAAATTGAAAGTAAAATATTTTGAGAACTGGAACTGAAACTTAAATTGTAGAAAGATGAGAAAAAATTTTGGATCTTATTTGTATGTTGAATTTTCAAATCAATTTCTTTAGAAGTTCATTTTCATTTTGCTCGAGGCTTCGAAAGGGCAAGGTGGGTAATTAAAAAAAGGTGCTCAAAAACTACGACAAAAAAATCATGCATTGATACTCCATTTTCTGTTTCTTTAGGTTCAAAATTGTTTGAATTCTTTTGAGGTAGAGGGAGGGGGCAAACAAATTATTTCAAGAAGTTGACATGAGAAATAGCAAGGGGGAAAAAATGAAAATTTCAAATTTCTGTAAGAAATTTTATTTTGGAGTGATCTGTGTTCAATTATACAATGTCTATCTCCAATTTTTAGGCAAATCTGAAAAAAAAAATGATTGAACAGTTTTATGTTTTCAACTTTCCCTCAATGATCCTTTACTCCCTGCCTTAAAAATTTACTTCTTTTCTTGAACTTTTGAACTCTTTATGAGGTACTATAAGGGCGTGAAAAGTAAAATTCCTTACCGTGATGCAGTCAATCTGCTCAATTTTCTACAAATAATATAGATTTTTTCTCAAAATTACAAATCTTGGAAAATTGGGCTTTAATCGATCAAATAAATCACCAAACTGCTGTCATTTTCTTCGATGCTGGAAAATTTCAAAACTGTCTGGAGATTCCGAATGGTGTCAAGATTAAAGTAAAGAAATTCATTAAGAAATTTGCCCAAAAAGCCCGAGTACAAATTCTGATTTTGGGATAATGAGGAGTGTGTGAGGAGAGTCGACTACTCTTCAAAAAACTAAAAATATGAAAAAAAATTTGAACAACAAAGTTGTAGAAAAAGTATTTTTTGAAAAAAATTTTATCCACAATTTTTTTTGAAATCGTTTGGATTTTTCAGAGGGGAAGGGGGAGAAGAGCAACCGAATTTATTCAAAAATGAGGAGTTTTAATTTTTTTTAGATTCACAAAAATGCAGAATTAGTTATTGAGAAGGTGAAAAAATGTTATTTTCGAATCATTGGCTACCTATTTAATCATTTCATTGAATTTCGAAACAATGTTCATCATTTTGTAAAAATATATATCTAAAGAGGATTTCAAAGGAGGAATTAAGTTCGAAAATTTTGCAAAAAAAAGGTTCCGAAGTCAAAATTCTGTACTTTTTCCACTGTTTTGCTCATTAAGAGTTGGGGGAGAAATATCAAAAAATTAAATTGAAGTTTCCCTACCCTAATAGCTCTCTTTTGTATCCTATGATTTTACTTACTTTTTTCCTCTCAACTCACTACCACTTGGATGTAAAATCCATCTCCTCAAAAAAATTTTGGGTACTTTGATTTACCGATGTATTGATACTTTTTGTGGCGCGTGGAGGGGGAGCGGCGGGAGGGAGGGAGGGTGAATTTTGTCCAAGATGGTACGATTTAACTTGATGTTTTTTTCAACTGCCCAACTCCATTTTCGAAGAATCATTCTCCAATTTGACATAGATTCTGATGAGAATAAGACGATTAAAACCCTTTTGCTGGATACCACCTAGCTCTTAATTTGTTTCGACGATGGCCATTATTTTTCATTAATTCTGCGAGCTGGAGTTTAGAATACAAGAGGGCAAGAGGTGTGGTGATTCCTCAACCCCATTTTTATTTTTTTTTTTAAATACTACGAATTCCAAGTCAGCGGGTTGGCGAATAGTAACAACGTTATAAACTTAATTTAGATTTTTTAAAACGATAACAAAACTACGACGTTCGACTTTGGCGCGGTCAGAGGAGGCGAAAAGTTTGGTTTTTCTTTTATTGTTGGCCGTTGCATCCATCTCCTCCTCCCACGTCGCGTCGTAAGTTTGAAATAACTCGCGGAGATATTTTTCTTCTCTTATTTTTACCCCCTTTCGAGCTGAAGTGCTGCAGTTTACTTTTTAACCAAATGTACCCGGGATTTATGCTTTTATTATATAAACACCGATATAGAGTCTGTCTCTTTTTTCTTCTTCTTTTTTTTTTTTCATTCTCTCGGTTTTTTTGTTGCGAGATGAGGAACGTGTATAGTATATAATATAGCGTCAGTTTGTTTATAGTGTCGTGCTTTCCGAGCTCCTCTGAACCCCGCGTTACTCCCAGAACACAACGCTGGTGCGTGGCTTTCGCCGAATTTGTTTTCGCGATATCAACTTTTTCATTGTTACAAATTATACGGCCAAGATTTATCTTTATATGTGCTATGCCGCGATGCTCTATAGTTTTTTCGTCGTCGAGCTTTTAACACAGGCCAAACGAAACCTGGGGGAGGGGGTTATGTGGTTTGTATTGTTGTATGAGGTTCGCCCTGTTGATGGGTTTCAGGAAATCTGGCAACAATGAGGGGTCATGATTTAGATTTTTCAATAAGAAATTGAATTAACTCAGAGTTGGAGGGTAATAAATGATTATGCTTAGTAGATGTGAATTTTGGCAGCTAAGGTGGTGTAGAAATGTACGTTGTGAAGTTCAAGGGTCAAAATTTAGGTCAATTCTAAGTTGAAAAGTTTTTTTAAAAAAAAATTCGCAACATTCAATTCATTTCGAGTTGACTAAATTTCTTTTTGAAATCTAAAATTTTTTCAATACAACTTGATTTTTTTCAAAATCACAATTTCCACGACATACCTATTTTGACCAAAACAAACTGCTAGGTTCCAAAATTCATCGATTAGAGTTTTTCAAATACGTTTTGAGTGAAGAAAAGGGCAGAAAGTTTTCATTTTACAATTTCCAAACAGAAAATTTTATGATGCAATTTTTGAATTTTTGCGTTCCCTTTCAACCCTTTTTTTTCAAATTCTTTCTGATGAAGAAGTTTGAAAAAAGTTGAGGATAAAAATTGGTGAAATAAAAATGAAACGATGGAGATGAAAGTTGTTTTCAAAATATATCAATTTTTTAAATTTTTATTGCATTAAATAAAGGTACAAAGAGCTCTTTATGATACAATCTGGCATCTTTAATCCATTTTTGAAAGACTCTTGATGTACCTATTTTAATAAAATTTTGAAAAAGATTTTCCTTCTATGTAGGTACATAGAGGACTTTTTTATATTCTCAAATGGTTCCTTTTTTTCGTTTTGGAGAAGAAACTCGATTTTGAAAAAAATAGATAACCAAAAACAAAAAAATTTCTTCTTAGTTTTTGAAATTGAAAATAAAAACTGTCTTAAAATCTGCAAAAAAGAAACCAAAAAATTTTGTTTTCATTACACTGTTTGAATATTAGAAATATAATTTACACGTAAATAGGTGTTATTATGTATATATTTTTTGGAGGGGGGGGGAGGGCAAAAATCGAACATTTTTTTATTTTCTACTGAATCGAATTATTTTCAAACTCAAAATTCAATTTTTTCATTTTTCGTGACTCTCAAGAAACGTCCAATTTTTTCAGTTAGGACAGCAATTTCGCCATTAAAGAAGGCCAGACTTCTCCTACCTCCTGTTTGGATCCGTCATTGTTAAAAATTGTATAAAATTTTCAAATGAACTTTAAATCTAGTAGTTATTTTGATGAACTGTTGGTTTTAATCTCGGCTGCATCTAGCTTCTGACTCGGAGACAATTTGCCCTCGAGAAAATAGCACAATAAACGCCAACTCGCTAATTCCAAGAGTCAACCAGAGCATAAAAATTATCAAATAATTTCAAATCCAGTGCACATCTAGTCGTGCGATAACCCGGATCAATAAAATTGTTTACAAATTAATCGCAATATGACGTTGATGCAAGATGACGCCATCCCAAAATTACTAATACTCTTATTCAATTTTTAACGAGATTTTCTCTTTGTCGATTCCAAGAAGAAAATCAAATCGGTTGTTTTTTTGTAAACTTGTTGAATTTCACGACGACGTCGAATGGAAATTGATGCCCTTTGCGAAAATCTCATCGTCGTAAATTTCGAATCTCACATCTCAACATAAGGATGATTTTTCCTTCAAAGCCCCTTTATTAGGGTAATGGGTCAATACGAAACCTTGCATATTTCTCCTTCTACCCTTATCTCGAACCCCTTTTATACGTTCTTGGGTCTATTATAGAATATTGAAACGTTATTATTGTTGTTGTAGATCCTACGAGACGAAGCAATATTTGATTTTCTCGACACGTTTAATTGAGATAAATTACCCCTTTTGCGAGTGCTTATCTCGCCAGCAACGTCTATAAAGAACTTGGCATAAGACGGGCGCGACTCGTTCCTGTTCCCCCTCATTTCGCGCTTTGAAATTAGTCATGTGGGGCTTATTTTTCTAATAGATTGTCTCGGCAGCTTTGATCCCTCGTGTTAATTCTAATTACTTTTGGCAAATTGGTTAATTTGTTTTTAAAATATAGTCGCGTTATTTATTTATACGAGACGGAATGGGCGGGAAGCCCTTAGACGAGGACTTGTTTCGCGTAGCTGGTGTTTTTATTGTATACTTTACTTACTTAGTTATTCGACGAATGGAAAAATGTTTTAATTTGAATAACAACGCGTCGTAATATCGCTTCGGTGTTTTTTACGTTTAGATATATTTTCGCGCAACCGGAGAATATAAATATTGTTTCTGAATGAATGGAAAAACTTCCCTTATTAAATGTTGCCGCCGAGGAGCCGCTAGTCGAATTTATTCAGTTATATCTTCTTTTCGAATCCCCTCCCGAGCTCAGTTTTGTAGACCAATTCGTAAAAAAAATCTTACTTGGCAACTTTTCGACGAGTAAATTTACTGCCAAAATGGGTAGCTTTTTCGGTAGCGTTACGAATCTGCAACACAGTGAAATAAAACAAAAGAGGAAATTATTAACGAAGTTATTGAGGAGAATTAATTATAAAATGATGATCGAAGAGGGCAAAGGTGTGATTTGAGAGCGAGGGAGAAAAATACCAATAAAGTTAACCTCCTGAAGGCGAATTCGTCACTAGCTCCTAGATAATTTTTACGCAAATGGGATTTGGACGATCAAAATTTTTTCAACTCTTTTTTTCAATTTCCTTGATTTCATTTTCATCGCAATTGTATCTTATTTTTAAAAAAATTTCAAACTTTAATTTTCCCAAAATTTATGCAATTCTGATTTTTAATTTTTTCAAAATATTTTTCAAACTTGGAAGAAATATTGAAAAATGTGATGTTAAAAAAGTTTGAGAAAATCCAAAGTATAAAAAAAATTGAGGAAAGTTTAGAAATTAATGGGAAAATGTTGAATTGGAAGAAATTAATTTGAAATAGTTGGGAAAAAATCCTTGAAATTTAAATCAAAATTGAAATTATCTGGCAAATCAGGTCAAAATTAGAGTTATGAATAAAGTATTTACCGTAATTACGGAAAATTTCACTGTAATTTACCGTATTATACCTACTGAAATATTTACGATAATTTACCATCAATACTGAAATAATTACGGTAATTGACCGTAATCACTGAAACATGTACGGTAATTTACCGTAATTACCGAAACATTCACGGTAATTTACCGTAATTACCGAAACATTCACAGTAATTTACCGTAATTACTAAAACAGTTACGGTAATGTACCGTAATTACTAAAACAGTTGCGGTAATAATGTACCGTAATTACCGAAATATTCACGGTAATTTACCGTAATTAAGGAAACAGTTACGGTAATGTACCGTAATTATCGAAACATTCACGGTAATTTACCGTAATTACTGAAATATTCAAGGTAATTTACAATAATTTACTGTAATTATCAGAATATTCATTGTAATTTATCATAAGTATTGGAATATTCACAATAATTTACCACAGGTAATTATTGAATTATTTACGGTAATTAACCTTAATTATCGAACTATAATGTTGACGTGCCGGAATTTTTTTACAATTTTTCTCGTGATCAATGCGAAAAATACTATATAGAAACTGAAATTTTGAACAGCATTTTCTTTGTTGAATACTGTTGACCTGTAAATTAAAAAAATTCCCTTCAACTTTTTCCAGCTGTAGAATTTTTTTCAATCGAAAATTTATTAAAGCTTTTTCCTCCTTACTCGGAATTCTTGTTAAGAGATTTTCAATTTCATGTTTAACCTTATCAAATTTTAATTTAAAAAATTTACTCGAGTAAAATTTTTAAAATAGATACAGCTTCGAAAAAAATTAAAAAATGAAGAAATTGAAAAAAATAAGGTTAAAAATTTCGAAGTTGGAATAAATTTGGATTCGAATCGTCGAAATCTCATCTGCTTCAAAATCATTTAGGAGCTAGTAGTTCTTTGGTGTTCGCGAGGTAACAAATGAGAAGCCAAAAACTCTTGTTCTTTTATAAAGGTATACGACGACGAAATCGTAGTATAAAATACCACGCTGGCGTCGCGAAAAAGAAAGAAGAAATCATATCTGTCAAACAATAAACCATCACACTCGAACGATCACGTTTCACACGATGGATGCGGAGCAAAAGGAGAATAGGGCCTGTGAAATTTTGAATTACAAACCGAGAACTTATATTCGAATAAAATCGATTTAAAAGTTTCATTTCAACGTTGGGAAATTATTCGCAGGAAATAATTGAATTTTATTGAATTGATTCGCGCTTTGAAGTGTTTCCGCGACGAGCATCTTTGGGTACAATATTATTTACCCTTAGGTATTCGGAGCGCTACTAATAAAATTGCGAAAAACCTCAACTTGCGTTGCCTCGCCGTGCCGCGCTCGCGCCTCGCGGTTATTTCTCTCGATACAAAAAACTTATCCGATTATGGAAACTCGCGCTATTAAATTTTTCTCGCGACGACGTACTCTCTCCTCCCTTTTCTTCCTTATTTGGCTTTATTTCGGCCAAAATTCACTATCATTTATTCGTATTTCGTCTTCTTTTTCTGTTTCTTGATCTTGTTCTCTTCGGTGACGTTGTGTAATAATTTTCGAATATTTTTCTCGCGTATTTTTTTTTCTCGTTCGTGATAAAGCCAGGTTTTTTATGCGCCTGTTTCGAATTTCAAAAGAACAAATCGGCTCAATACTCGGTGTTCTTCGCGATGCCTTAAAAAGAAAATTTCTTTATTTTTTGCCTTTTTTTTCATCGTCGTGTTCTTCTTCTTGTTCGTATAATTTTCAAACGTTTCTTAAGCAATTATGTATTTTCAAACGCGCACCCCAGAGAAGAGAACCCGGTTCGCGAGCCTAACTTGATAAACCACGCGAATAAATTCTAAAGAAATTTACCAAAATATCTTTCGCGAGCAAATGTTTAACCTTGGCGAGGAAGAGAAAACCTTGTTATATTCATTACCGCCGGCGCCCAGCTGAATTGAGAAAACAGGGGTTTCTTTATAGAAATCTACCTTCTTTTTATAATTTCTTTTTGTTGGCGACGAAAAGTTGCTTTTTAATGTTGAAAAATAATGCTCGATTTTGTATAAAACCATACGATCGATGTGAGACGATTTTTTAATTTCTTTTTTTTTGGACTTGTGCCCCTCGCAAGTTTATTTTTTTCCAAGTGTTGAACTTATTCGGATGTTTGATTGGAGTAAAAGATTCAGTATGATTTGAAATAAGCCGATTGAATAAATTTGCTTGAAATTTCATTATTAATTTTACTTTCAATTTTTAAATGAGATCAAATTCTGCAGAATAAACGTGGAGATGAAAAAAGTGTTCGAATAAGAAAAATTGTTGAAGAAAAGTACGAAATTCTTGATTCATCAGCTTGATTTAGTCCAAATGTGAAAATATTAACGAAGAAGAATGAGATTTTTTCCTTCGTCTTTTTTCGAAATTTTTAAAAATGGGCCAGGGGTGGCCTCGTGTGTGGGCGAGAGAAGTAGAGAAGAGGTGTAGATAAATATCCCTCATTCAATGATTTTTTGCTATCCTTCGTTGTTTTAAAGTTGTTCGTTTTTATAAGAATTCAAATCTTTTGTTAGTTTTTCGTTTCTCAGGTAAAGTGAGTAATGTTACTAATTTCATTTTAAAAAAGATCAAAAATTTATGCCATTCGATTTGCCTTGGTGGAAGACGATTCTATAGCTCATGAACAAATTTTTATCTCGTCCCTGGGGGAGCCTGTGACCAAAAAATACCTGATTTTCATGATAAAAATTCTATATTCTCGATTTTCAACAGATTTTTTTCAAACTTGGTACGTGAGTAGATGTACTAAAGAGAAGCACTCTAAATGTTTTTCAAATTTTTCCAATCGTGACCTAATTAATCATTTTTGTCCCTTAAAATTAGGCACTGCTTTTCATATATTTTTCACGGTTTTTGGAATACATATTTGACAACATTCACCATTTGAAAAAACCTAAAAAAAATTCTAAAAGATTTGAAATACAATGAAAAACTCTAAAAAAAATATTTTTCTGCTCGTTTCAAAATTGTGTCTCAGGGTGATTTAAATTTTTCAAAGTCGTAGTAATTAGATTGATTGGAAAAATTCTAACCATTTTCAACATTGATATGTTACAATTTTCGGGGTCAACTTGGAAAATGTGAGACTAAATTTTTGAGACCAACTTTCTCATTTACATATAAATCACTAGAAAATTATCGAAAATCACTGGAAAACAATCAAAATTGCAGCTCTGTAATAAATCAGTAAAAAATAATTACTGAAAGTACGTAATCTAATGTATAAAAAAAATTACTATAAAATCAATGAAAATTCACTGGAAGGTCACTCATTAAAAAATTAGAAAAAAATCTGCAAAAAAATCAAAGAATTTTGCTGATTTTTCCTGTTCTGCAATTCTGATTATTCGTTGATTCAAAATGAGAAAAAAAAGTCCAAGAAATTATTTTTTGAGCCAAGTTCTAATTATCAATAATCGAATAAAAATTATTTAAATTTCAAGAAAGGTTGTGAATTTTTTTGAAAAATTAACCAAGTAAGTAAGTACATACATATTTAAAATTCTTTAAAACTGTGTAGGTGTAATTATTCAAAAATTTTGACTTTTCGGTACAGAGTATCAATTCCATTCCTACTTTTTCGTGTTCATCAGACCAAAATACCCCAATTAACGCTATGATTGCTTTTTTCAGAGTTTTGGACCTGAAAAATTGGTGAAAAAAGGATATTTTGAAACTTCTGGCAAAACTATTGCAAACAGGCTGTTTATCAGAGTATTTTGACCTGCTGAATACGAATATGGCATTGTTTTTTTTCATTTATCCATTTTTCTTTCTGCATGAAATGCTCAAAATTTAAAAAATGTGCTAAAATTGCAACATTTCCATAAGGGTTTTAGCGATGTTCGGTCCTTATTCAAATAAATTGTCATAACCGAATAAACGACGAAATTCTGCGTAAAAAAACACGTTTTTTAGTAATTTTTCCAGGGTAGTTGCTCTTTTTTTACGATTGAAAACTTCAATAGCCAAAAAAATATGAAAAAGTAGATATACCAAAATTTTTGAAAAAATTATCATAAATAAAACTTCACAAAATGTAACTCTGGTCCAAAGAACAGAAAATTTCCTTCACTTCTGATGAAATTTAAAATTCTTGAAAATGGTACAATAAAATGACTATAGCTCAGAAAGAGAGAGGAGTTGGGGTCCAAAATTTTGTGAAAATTTATTTCCAGTCAATATACGCTACTTAAGATGTTTAAGAGCCCAAAAGGGCCAAGGGCCAAATTCATCCCTTATCCAGCCATACTCTTTGAATATCCAGGTACAGTAGAACCTCGATTATCCGATTTAATTGGGGCGGGGAAAACTCAGTTGTGCGAAAAAGTCGGATAATCAAAAAGTTCAGTTTTTTCAGAAAAAAATGTAATTAATGAGTTTACTTGAAATTTTTAAAACATTTTTGGCATGCATGAACTTTCAAATAAGATGTAAAACCCGGATTTGAAAAAAAAAACTCCCAACAAAAAACTCAAAAAATAGAATCCGTAAAAATCGAAAAGGAATTATGTACTTAGAGTGGTGTAGTCAGATGTATTTTAATAATACAGATTTTGAGCAAAGAAAAATTGACGAAATGCAAGATTTTCAGGACAAGCAATCAATTTAGGTACTAATTTTTCAAATCTGAATCAGTAAAATTTGATGAGAAATTTCATTTCTGATGAAATGGGCATTTCTTCAGAAATCTATGATTTTTGACTGAAATATCAGTGAATTAATTACGAATTTTTCATGAAATTTATTTCACTCACTCAAAAAGACAGAAATTTCACGTAAGTAATTTATCTGATTCAGGATTGTTCATTATTTTTCGAAAAATCATAGTTGAAGGACAGAAAATAATGTATTTTGTGATATTTTTAAGCTGAAAAATATGTTTTTCGAGCTTAAAAAGAGCTAAATTTTAAAAAAAGTCGAATAACCGAGTAAAATCGGATAGAATTTTATGCTCGGATAATCGAGAAATCGGATAATCGATGGTCGGATAATCGAGGTTCTACTGTAATTTAAATTTTTTTGCAATACATATTTCGAATAATTGAAATTTAAGAAATTTCTATGCTTTTTAAAGAAATTTTAATGGCCTTAATAGTATTTTTTTTTGTTAATTGAATAATTTTTCAATTGAATTATTCAAAAATATTTCGAACTAAGACTGTATTTGCCCAATTTTCACAATACCGAATAATTTTTGCATTCGATAACCTGCCATTTTTACAATAATTTCAATAAAAAAACAAAACCCTACGATTATTTGCAAATTTCCGAACAAACGGCGTTGCTTCGAGAATCTAAAATGGTCATTCGGGGTCGACTTTCAAATACTCTACCTTCGACTAGAGGGAAGCATAAAGACTACGACGGCGGTACAACGCGGAGTAAGTAATTTCAAAGTTAGTCGAACTTGGAGAAGCCAGTTTTGAGAAATGTTCTCTCGGTATAACGTATAAAATTGTAAAGGACTTGGAAAGGTTCTACCTTTCTACGTAAGAGTTAATCCTACGTTAGTCGGGGGTCATTTAAACTTGAATTTAACCAACAGTATATCTACGTATAAGAAACTATACTTATTCGGCAGAATCTTTGCAGCGAGAGGTAAATTACCAACGGCGCGGTGGTGTGGCGATGGCGATTTTTCTCAAAATCTGCGAGTACTTTTGTCGTGTAGGTAGAAAGCTTGGGTAGGGGAGGGGGCGAAGGGCTCGTAGATTGTGATATGGCATACGATGTCGCCTCATACCGTATCTTGACGAATATGGGCACCCGATCGACGAAAACTTTCTCCATTATGCTCGGCACGTTGAATCGAGTTGCAACAGTATTAGGCGAAATTAATTACACGGTTGCGTAATTAACTTTAAAACATAATTAAACTGTTCTGCGCTGGAGTCTGTGCCGCTGCAGCGAAATCATAGTAAACTAAATTTCAAGTGTTAACAAGCTAATGATTGAAAAGTTGTTTGCCCAGGGTGGGGAGGGGCTGGCGGACGAGCGCGGAGAGAGAGAAGTGTTTTAATTTTAACTTGAGCTTTCAATAATCAAGACGCTTAAAAAGTTTCTTCTCATAATAAGACGTCAGCTTTTAAGAAAAGCGCTTGTTGCCTGGTAAAGCTTTCACTTTTACTTTTTTACTTTTCCTTTCCTCGGCGCGTTTTCTTCTTTTTTTTGTGTCGCTCTGTCGCAGTAGGACAAGGAACTCCGGTCTCCGCCTAATTTCTACCTTTCTGTCAATCTGAATTTTCCTCATAATTACTAAACTTTCTCTCAGATTTCGTGTAATTTGAAGGAAGTGGAGGAGGAAAAAAACGCTCAGACGGAGTCGTTTTTTTCCTTCTCCATTTTTCGTCTTTCTTTTTTTTTTCGCCTCCTAATTCTGTCACATTTCAGAATCGTAAAAGAAATTAAAATGAAACGGATTTATATTTTAAATTACTTATTTTTTTCTTTAATTATTATTAGAATAGATGTAAAGAAGGGTAACTTGAGGTTTTATTGTTCGACGCGAATTGACGTGAGCGAATTTTAATTAAATATTTTATCCGCTTACCTCAATTGTGCTGCTGGGCTGCTTCGTCGATGCTTTCTGCTTTCCACCTGCCAACGATTTTAGTCTACATTTCGAGCAGAAAAGTCCCATTGTCGAGGCACCACCGCGTCGCGTTCGATACTGGCGACGAATTTCGAAGCTCTGGCCAAGCCGATCGACACGATCGATGGAAATCAAAAGCGTGAAAATATAGCCAGCGTGTGTTTTTCGATTATAAACGCACGAGCTTCTCGGCAGACTGGTCTCACGTGGTCGATGGTACCGAATTGTAAACAAACCTCAACCTTGACTCAGATAATTGAATTATTGTTACCGGGTCGATGAAAATATCAGACGAGACAAAAGAAAGAAGAAAGGTTTTATTGGAAGAGTGAAAATAAAAGATGGACTGTGTTTACGAATAATTTACAATTACTTAGACATATTTGAAAAAAACGTGACTAATTTTGATCGGTCATATTGGTCGATCGCATCGATCTATAGATTGGGAATTGCTCAGCTGTCCTCAAAAGGGAAGGAATCCCGTCTGTGTTCAAGGCACCGTAAAATTGATTCACGGATGGATCGGGACTGATACCCAATAATCCGTAAGGGTTGTTCATGACGAATTTATCAACTTGATCGTAGACTTTGCTGACAGTCTGGCTCGTCATTTTATTCTTAAGACGGTCCAATAAAGGTTGAATATGCTGGATATCGCAAAGTGGATATTTGCTATTGGCTGGGAGGCAATTTTGAGCTATGATTGTTGCTGTGTGGGCATAATCGGTGACCTGGGTTATCTTGGTCACTGTCAAGTATTTGGTGACTATTTCGTATTTAGGTCCGAGAATAGAATCGATTATATTTTTGATGTGTCGAGATTCGGATTCCGATGGATCGAGTTCCACGGTTGAATCGTCTGATGAAGATGTGTATTCGTACTCGTGCTCGCTCGGTTCGATTATATTTTTACGTGCTGAGGTGTCTTCGACGGTGCTGCGGAAAGGAGAACAATTTTTAAGGGGGGAGGGTTTATTTGAAATATTTACGTTGTGAGGAGAAATGAGAAGATGAGAGGTACTTACTTGGTAGATTCGATGGGTACGGTTGATGAAGGTGTGATGGGATCGTTTGACGAGAACGTATCGATTTCATCGGATTCGCCTGTTGATCTCAAGTTTATTGTGGGTATTATGGGTAGAATCGGTGTAGGGACGATGACGGTTTCTAGGATACCGTCGCAGACGGATTGGATGTTGTGAAGTCTCATGCAAGTTGGGTGGACCTTGACGATCTGGGTTTTCTGGAAATATCACATAATTCAGTGGATTGGTATGAAAAGGTGTTCAGCAATGGTTTAGCCATCACAGGAAATTGAAAATTCCTTCGAAATTTGAAAATATTATTTTCCAGTTTGCGTATTTGGAGTCCCTTCCATCCTTCAGGAAGTAGATTAGGCTATTTATTTGACATTTGACGCATGAGTGTGGCCTAAGTTGCGTATGCAAAGGTTTATTGTTTAATTTTGAAGTTTTTTTTTTTATCAATTTCTGAAGATTTTTGTGAAATGGAAATATTTACGATTTTATCCCATTTCAGAGCATAGAAAATTATTTAAAATTCTAAAAGTGATGAACATTTTTCAAAATCTCAGAAAAGTTGATTTAATTGGGGAGGGAGGATCGATTTCTTTAAAGAATACACAGAGTAATCCGTCATACACAGATGAATATTGGACCCGGCAATTGAATACCTTTTAATTGGAAATTCCAAAAAAATACTTGAACGATTTCAAATGGAGGTTTCGACAAAAATACCTACTTCCTTATAAAAATTACGGCCATGATGAAATTTAATTTTATTAATTATACTGCCTTACTCTTAGCTCACAATTTTACACAATTCTGAGAATTTAATTTTTAACTATTGGTAACCCTTGAGAGAATTTGAATATCGACTTCATTCAGTACAGAAAATCGTACGATTATGATTTGAACTTGAACACAGCATAGCACAAAAAAATATGGTGAAATTTTGAAAAGGTGACGAAAATATGCTTTTCGACGTCGAAAAGCTCTACTTTTTAAATGGAAATTAGAGGGTTTCTTTGGAAATTTATTTTTTTTGTAGAAAATTTTTTGTGAGAGGTCAATTTTTAGCTGAATTTAAACTTTCCCAATTTTTTGAATTTCTCTGAAATTAAAATTTTTCTGACTGTTTTTCCACTACTTGAAAATAGCTCCTTTGCTACTGTGTAAATACCACAGAATATTTTTACCCCCCACCCCTCTTAAAACAATATATGACGAAACGTATGTGTTGAAATATCGCGAAAGTTATTTTAACTCATTTAGAAATAATTATGAAAATTGGTGTTTTTTACGTTGATAAAAATTTTCGTGGTATTCTTTGATTTTTTTGAAAATTGCTTATAACTTTATTTCTTTTTGATACGTGTTGGTCTAGATATTTTTTTTAAAATAATTTTTGTCCTCGGGGTTTTAATAGAAAGAAGGAAAAATGAATGATTTTGATTATTTTTGCTTGAAAAATTTTCAAAATTGAATTTTAGAGTATGTACCTACATAATTTTTATTTTGCAAGAGGGAAAGATATCTGAAATTTCTTGACCGATTGTGATCAGTTTTTTTATTGTTAGAAGTAGGCACGGAGTCTTTTAATTTTTTTCTACGTATTTGAAAAATTTTCGGAGTTGAATTTTGCAGTAATTATTATCTACGGATGGGTTTAGAAACAGAAACGAATTCCAAAAAAAAAAGTCAAAAATGCTCAATCTTCAATATATATTTTTTTTACATTTTTCCCTCTCTTTTTTATTTTTACTTCTTTTTGGTCAGTAGGTACTCTCTTATTTATGAATCAGCGAAAATTATCAACAATTTTTGAAAAAGAGCCAGAATTTCAGAACAGTGATAAAGCAATGAAGAAATTTCTTTGAAAACCAACAGTGAAAAAAATCTGGAAAATCGGTAAAAATTTATTGAAAAGTCAGTAAAACCTTTGAAATTTGCTGGAAAAATCAGTGAAATTCTTTAAAAATTGAGTGAAATTTTTTTTAAAAAACCAATGAAAAGCTACTGAAAATCAAGGAAATTTTCTGATTTTCCTGTACAACAAATACAACAATATTCTAACTATTTATCTTTGATTTTCTAGTGATTCAAAATGAGAAAGTAGGAAATAGTACAATTCTTTGTAGGTAATTAATATTGTTCAGTTTCCATTTTTTGTTTGAGGGGGGGGGGCAGGACCGTAAGTCATCATTTCATTCTACTTGAAAATTTTCATTATTAAATTTTGTGTCTTTTCTACTAAGTAAAAGAAAAGAAAAAATGGGGAAATTTTCTAAAATTTCTCGCTCAATATCAATCAATTTTTAGTCCTTATTTTTTAAAATATTCAAGTAGAAAAGGTAGAATTTCATTTGTGAATACTTATTGAATTTTGGAGTAATTTTTAGTGAGACAGAGAGAAGTAGGTATTCCAAATTTTGTTACCTGCAGAATTTTTTTTGTGTCTAGTCAATTTTGGCTTCTCATTTCTGAGAGAGGAAAAAGAAAAAATTTTCTTTTCTTTTTGCTGGAATAAAATTGTGGAATTTAATTTTGAATTTGGAGAAAGGAGAGGAGGAAAAAAAAAGATTCTTCTGAAATTTTCGTTTTGCAATGATTAGAATACTTTTTTTTTTCTTTAGATTATTTATCTTTTAAGGAAGGAGAAGACGTTGAATCTTCAGTTCATTTTATTTGAAGACTTTCAGAATTGAACGTTTGATTATTTACAATTTTTCATTTCGCATTAATTTTTTTAGTGGCATTGCGGAATTTAGGAATTATTTTAATGATCGGGATGATTTTGTAACTATTTTCATAATTTTTTTCACAGTTTCAACCATTCCAATCATGTTATTTGTAATTTTCAACAAATAATAAAAAGGTATTGAACCAATCAAAAATTTATGATTTCAACTTTTTTTTTCAGATTTGTTCCGGAGCGGTCATTTTACAACAGTTGAGATTCCAAAGGTAAGAGAAGAAAAAAAAGTCGATATTTCTTTTTGCTTTATAATTAATTGAAGTTCAAATAATAGAAAAACTCATTGAAAAAAGACGAAGAATCGTGGAATTACGAACTTGACTAAATAAGTGAAGTTTGCCCTTCTTTTTTCAATTCATTTGCCAAAATCATGACATTACCTAATAACGATAAAAAAATCTCCTAATTGTGCTTCATTTCATCGTCAACTTTTCATTACTTATATGCATCAAGTTCTGAAAACAGGCCCTAACCAATTTTCTCTTTTACACTCCGGACTCAATAAAAAACAAAACTTTCACCTCGTTCGGACGCAATCCACACACGAATTCCATCTCTCTACGTGAAAAAGATCTTAAACAAAATTTATTTCGGAGCTGGCAATAAGTTCGACCCTTGTGAAATTTGCATTCGACTTTAAACGTCGCTCTCGCTGCGCGTTACGAATAAGTGAAAATAAATTAAAAAGTTACCTGCGTGAGAACAGTCGTAGTCAACGTAATAGTATTTCTTTTAGGAATTGAGGGTAATTTTGGCAAGGAAATTTTTGAAACTGGAGGTAAAATTGATGCTAGCGAAAAGTTTGCCAAAAGTTTACGTTGTTGTACTGTTTTGTCGTCTGCTTCGGTCGTCGCCGCTGCATCGGGATTCGATTGTTGTAGGCAAGAAACGATGCTCAGCAGGGCCACAATAGGCAACGTGAATTTCACCAAAATCTGTACAAGGTAAGAAACCCCAATAAAAAACGTTCGTATAAGCGAGAAAAAAAAATTATTAAGAACGCGTGCGGAGTAAAAAATCATGTTCGATAATTGATTTCCATTTCAAAAGACCACTTACCATTTTTTTTTTCTTATTAAAAATTCAGTTCATGAAATTAACGGTATAACGCGCGCGTACACGGTACGATTTTGGTATTCTGAAAAGGCTGCTGCGGCGATACTCGTTGCCGGAATAACGGTTGCTGTGCAGGCCAAAATACCTTAGCCATTTGGACCGGATACGAGCTAATTAAAAGTAACGGAATGCTAAAGAAGTATTGTTATTAATATGCAAACCAGATAGCAGCGTATTCTTTTAAAAGAGACGAGAGGGTAAACCCCGGCTCGCCTTTGCTGGGGTCTCGGTTCCTGCTCGAATAAGGATGTCGTCGCGTTTTAATTCTCATCCTGCTACTTTCACTTCGTCAAAGGCCGGAGTCGAGGGTACGACGACGTGCTCCCGGTCGACGACGTCGAACGAGTGGAAAAAAATTCTCGTAAGGGGTATTTCGTTGCCATATTTGCCATTATTTTGGACGAGTAAATTTCGAGGTAAATTATGTTCATTAAAGCGTTCAAGTTGCGTATGACGACGAAAGGCGAAACAATTTAACTTTGCGAAAACCGCGACCATAACGAATTTCTGCACCTAATTTCCATTGCGAGTTGCCACTCCCCTTTGGTATATGATTATATTTACTACGTTATTTATGGCGAGCTTATCATTTAAAGTTGGGAGCAGCGGAGTGCGCCAAGTTCCTCCGGCATAAGTTCTCCGGTGAAGCAGATGAGGCTGCAGGGAGGCGAGGGGGGAGCAAAAATCGAAAATACAAAATAGCAGAAAAGCATCTCCGAAGCAACTGCTTTTTTCGCACTATTACATTGCACACGTCATTAAGTTTTGTTGCCACAATATAATATCGTAGTTTTTCATTGGTTTTTGCAGACTTATATGGTGGTATTATTTATCTGTCAGGTATGCTGTGCTACCGTAGCACCAGCTAACAGTATAGTCTGCGGAATATCAGCTCTCTTCTTATATTTTTTTTTTCCTCGTCTTGGGTTTTAATTCGCTTTCGAGCTCGTAACCGAGCAGATGGTGAAATTTATAAAGGACGTTGATGGATTCTGAAACTGCACCGGAATGGTCATGGGCATGAATTCGCTCGTGACTGTGATGGTGCTGATGATGATGGCTGCGAGTTTAGTGTGCTGGGTACGAATGTGTATCGGGTCTGAGCCGCGTATTCAACAAGCCATTATGAAACGATATGGAGAATGGAAATGATGCGCGAATTAAACGCATTTTAACGCGGTACGCTGAAATAGAAAAAATAATAAAAAATAGAGCTTCGGGTGTGTTGTCGAGCTTTTAAGGGCGAATTTTCTGGATTTTTTAAGGTTTCAAAAATAAGTCAAGGGGGACCAAAATTTTAAGAATTGGAAGTATTTTGAATTTTTGGCCAGTGGTTTGGCCAGAAATTTCTTATGAGTTGTGAAAATTCATTTTGACTTTAAAAATCACAAATTATTATAAATCCAGGCAGTGGATGCGAAAGCAGCTTGGAATATCAGAAAAGAAGGGGAAAATTTTGGCTTTTTTGGCACAGTTGCCTCAAACTACATACATTATAATTGTAATCAGGGCTGTGCCGAGAAAATCCGGAACTGAGGGGAATTTTTGAAGAGCAAAAGGAGGTCTCACAATATGAGGAGGGGGAGGGTTCAAAATTCATAATTCTGATTTTTGAGTTGAAAAACTGCGCCAAGAAGGAGGCTGTGCCGGGGATGCAACGATGTGTAATCAATGCTACATCGATTTTTTTCAGAAATAATCGAGTATCTAATAATCGAAAATAATCGAAAGTAATCGAAAGTGATCGATCAATAATCGAAAGTAATCGATTACTAATCGAAAGTGATCGATCAATAATCGAAAGTAATCGATTACTAATCGAAAGTGATCGATCAATAATCGAAAGTAATCGATTAATAATCGAAAGTGATCGATCAATAATCGAAAGTAATCGATTAATAATCGAAAGTGATTGATCAATAATCGAAAATAATCGATTAATATTCGAAAATAATCGAGTAATAATCGAAAATAATCGATTGATAATCGAAAATAATTGATTTATTATCGAAAATAATCGATTAATAATCGAAAGTAATCGATTAATAATCGAAAGTAATCGATTGATAATCGAAAATAATCGAGTAATAATCGATTGATAATCGAAAATAATCGAGTAATAATCGAATATAATCGATTGATAATTGAAAATAATCGATTAATCGATCCCTAATAATCGGGGCATCGGGGGATGAGAATCGATCATATAATCGATTAAAATCGTAATCATTGCACCTCTGGGCTGTGCATCCTAGAAAATGAAAAAAAAAATTGAATTCTACAATGACCTTTCAATCGCTCAAGAGCCTTCAATTGTTTAAAAATTGCCAAAAATTCAGGAAGTAAAGAGGTATTTTCGATTGTTTTTTTGAATACTTACTGAGAACATTCAAAATGATCAACTGAATTTCAGGTAATTATTCAGTCACTGCAGATAGGTACACCAAAAAGCACAATTTTTTTTTTTTGCATAGCTTTATTACTTTTTTACTTTCTCGTGTTACTCTTGACTTCATCTGAATTGAAAAACGTCATAAAATTGACAATTATTTCGAAAAATTGTGTTTTTTGGTCTAGGCTCGGGCCATTCTTTATCTTTTGTATTTTTCTTTTCTCTTTCTCAGGAGTTTCAATGATTTTTTCTGGTGATTTGATGAAATATTGGGAAAAAATGATAAAATTTCAGATATTTTGCACGCTTTTTTTCTAAAAAAAAATTATCTCGAATGAATAAAATAATAAATGTTATTTTTTCGAATTTTGCTGAACCATATTTTTTCTATACTCCAACTCCTTTTATCGATTCTTCATAATCAGGATGAATCAGTGTGAAATTACGCTTGACACAGTTTCCTGTGCATAATATTTAATTTCAATTGGAAAATGAAGCTCATATGTTAGATTCATTAGAAAAACGTCAATTGAAAATAATTTTTATCATTTTCAGATTTCTTTCAAAAGTTTAAAATTTTTTCACTATTTTCTCACAAATTAACAAAATTCTGAGTCCAAAAACAGTGATACCGTTCAAAAAAACTATTTCTGGAATTTTTAGATTTTTTTTGCAAAATATTGTTCTTGCATGTTGAGTAGAACATCATTAGAAAAAAAAATTCGAATTTAAACAGAAAGTATATCTACAATCCTGGCTCTCAAAAAAATTGATAAGATTTTTGTGGAATATTTTCGAAATTGATAAAGAGTTTTTTTGGATTAGATTTTTACCATGATTTACATAAATTTCAATAATTTCATCATAATCTACCTAGGTACATAGGTATTTCATTATAAATTTATCCACGTACATACGAGTCTTCCTGCCCCCTGCCCCCTCCTCCTCAGAAAAATGCAGAATTTTCAGGTTTTAGAATCAGTCGCAGATTGTCGCCATGATACATACGAAAATGTTTTATGCAATTTTTTGATTTTTCCTCCTCTTTTCTTTTTTTGAATACTTGAAAATGATTTTTGAGCGAAAAATTGGAGTGGAAGATGAAATTTTTGAGAATCTTAGCGAGTCTACAAAATATTTTGATTTTTTCAGTTTTTTGACTGGAAAGAGGAGGCTGGAAATAACTCGTTGAAGACATTATGACTCAGAATTATGTAAGACATTTTGTTTTGGAAAAAGCTTCAAAAAATAAAATTAAGGGAAACTGATGATAAAGGAACGTTGACTAATTTTTTGGATGCGAAATCACTGCAGAAAATCGGACTAAAATTTTCAAAACAAATATTTTGATTTTTTTTGTTGAAATTGAAAATTTTACACATTTTGGGAATCACGATGAAATCGTATCAATTCCATGGAACAAAGTTTATGCTTTCTTATCACAACACATCTCATCTTGCCACCAGTCAATACAGCCTGCATTTATATTTCACCATCACGCCAACGCCCGGATAGAAAATTCGACTAAAAATCGAGTAGTAAAAAAAAAACTCAAACCCAGCCACATTTAAAAAGGCCATAAACTGAGACGAGTAACCAAGGCGAAATCGCGAAAGCAGATTAGCTGCTGGTACATATTGAATGGAAAAATACCCTACGTGCTGGTAACCTATTATTGAGGTAAATTCGTCCGTAAAATATGCTGACAACGTGTAAACTTGTACATTTACCCCGTATATACGTACGTACTTACTCGTACTTTGCTAGGTACTTTGTTTTAGATGAAGTTATCATTATTTTATGTGGTAGAACGTACCCCGTTCAGATACGGTGCACTGGTTTATGATCTACTTCCGCGTGCTATACCAGAGTAATGTTAATGTGGTTGCACTCTAAAATGATCACGGCACCGCAGACCGACAGAGTACCTAAAAGCACCAAGAAACGTATACGTGGTTTTTTCTTTTGCATGATGCTGACGAGTTCGCCTTATAGTTCATCTCGGTTCAGTGGCCCTTCAACGTCTAGAAAATGTGATGTAAAACGACATTTTTTTATTGCCTTTGTACCCTTTTTTTTTTGAAGGTTTTTTTTGATCTGTTTGTTGTATCGGTATGTGGAGATTATTACCTATTTTAAAAACATATATCTGTACGTACGTTGTAGGGATATGAGAGTTGGAAAGGGCTGAAAAACCGCGAGCTTTTGCTTTTGTTACGGATTTTCGTAACGCGGAGCTTTGTTGCTGATGATTCACGAAATACGAAGAACTAGGTCAAATTGGCGAATAACTCGCCTAGAATTGTATTACGGGCTCGCAGCGGGAGGAAAAATGTCGTTTGTAAGATATAGGCTATTGAGCTAGCGTAAGTGGTGCACTCGGTTTGTGTGGTTGTCGATTTCAAAATAGAACTGTTTCGAATATCGAAGCTCTTGGATGGAGAATAACGTACTGCTTTGAGAAATATCTGTGAAATGACAGTTTTTGCAGAAGAAATTATAAGTTTGTTCTGTCGGTTGTGCACGCAGGGGTGGAAAAAATGTGGTTTGAACCGGTTCTCAGAAATGGATTGAGATATTTGATCAAAATTATGAATGATATTTACTTATTAAATAAATATTAAGAGGTTTTTATTGAATTTTTCATTTATTTAATGAATATGAACTCATTCTTGATGATGAATTGATGGAGCAACCGGTTTGTATGAAGAAAAACCGGTTCATAAATTTTTTCTGTCTATAAATTTTTTTTTCTGGATTTCTTATAATTGCAAAATTATTGCTTCTAAAATGATCAAAAACAGAACTGGTTTGCCTGAATTTAAGAAATGATTGCAGAACTGGTTTCTAGTTCCTGGATTTCTTTTAGAAAATCACTGGGACAAAATAAGCATGAAGTTAGTATGAATTCAAATTTTAAAATTCATTTTAAGCATTTTCTCCTTCAGGTTGGAAACCGGTTTGATAACTAACCAGTCGTTGAAATCGAACCAGTTTTCAATGAAATTGAAATTTCATGATTTACACAAAATGTTGTCATTATCTGAATGAAAATTCAATAAATTTTATGATAAAAATGAGGATAATGTATGATTAAGGAACCGGTTACCGAATTTGAACTGGTTGAAGAATCTGGTTTGAAGTGGAAGTTTTAATGCTTGAGTATTTTTTTTCTAAAACCTTTTTAAAACTTTGTCCAAAAAAATTAATATGATAATTATGTTTTTAAAAAATGCTGATTTCGGTTAAGCAACCGGTTGGAACCGGTTTTTAAAGATGGTTTGACTTTCTAATTTATGTTTTTCTTACAACTTTAATTTACTTTATTGCAAATATGGTGATTTTTTTTTACAGTTTCTTAACAGTTTCCACCAAATTCCTTGTTCAATCCATGTTTGAAAATCAATAGTGATGTAAAATATTCACCTAATTACCTACTACTCTGATCTAATTTCTACAAAACTTATATTCGACCATTACATAATTTCTTTCCCAATCAATATTCCAGGAAAAAGCTAAAGCAAATATTGAACTATGCAATATCGACTCTTCGGTTAGTGTCTAAATCTATGCAAATAATTGTACGTTACTATTGGTTTTCTGGTTTTTGAACCGCATGTATTAGCGAGTTAATTTGCGAGACGATTATTCTGCTCGCCGCATTCTGTTTACTGTCCGGATTTTACGCTGTACGATTTCGACCGCTACTTTCGTGTCAATGGGGCATAACCAAGAATATTGAGAGGAAAGATCACTTTTACATAGAACACGTCTAATTACACAGAGTGTCGGGTACATTGCGAAAAAAAATAACCAACGGTTCCAAATGACGTAATTTCAAACGATACGCTTAATATTGGTATTTTTTTAGTTTACTTCTGGATTAAGTGGTATACTTACCTGTTCGTATTTTGTCTGATGATGGCATCTGCCCAAATACGACGTAATGTGTTTTTACTTGTTTTTTCCGTGTCGTAACGTTTTGTTTTGTGCAATAGATGCATTCTATTGTCTGTGAAATAAATCGCGATTTAATGCAAGTGATATTTTCCTTTCAATATGAAGGTACGTTGGGTCATTGATGTAGCATGAAAAAAGATAAATGATAATGTAGTTAGCTCTGTTGAAAAGGTTCTGCTTGGTGCATCGAAAAATGCACAAATTTTCTATTTTCTAATATCAATGTCTACTTTTTTCCTTCAAGGATTTATAGGGTAGATGTGTTCTTACTTTCCTGAACATCTATTCAAAAATTTATATGGCATGGCTGAAATTGTTTGCATCAGTTCAAATATTGTTAAAATATTTTTAAAATTTTCGGAGAACTGTCAAAATAGTTTCAAATTCAAAAATCACATCATGAAAATGGTATTGTTAAATATCGCTGAATTTTTCAAATGTTGAAAAATGGCGAAATTATCATTCAAATATATTTACTTGAAATATCATTTTTAATACAAATGAGAAATTTTGAGACAATTTTTTCAGCAAATTGTACTGAATTTTCAAAAATTTTATTTCATCGTGTTTCGGAATTTCTAATTGCTGGCGCAAGTCAACATTAAAAATGCTATCTGAAATTTTATGGGTGATATTGATAGGTTTTTTCGCGTTGATAAATGAGAAAAATAGTACCTAAAAAAATTTCAGCATGTCAGAATTTTTCTCAATTTTTCTCAATTTAGATAAATTTTTTGTGAAAATTGGTGAATTTTCTGGAAAAAAAAGGACCCCGGGTATCAAAAAAAATTAATCGAGTGTAAAATCCTATTTTCATGTATAGAGCCTAATTGTTTGTGGGCTGTATTTTTTTGAAGCTTAGTTTTCGAGATATTGCAATCGAAATAATTTCAAAGTTCAAATTTTATCTTTAATTGAAAAATTTTTGATCGTTGAGATTTCTAGAAAAAAAAAACTAATTAGATTTCAAAGTATAAAATAAATCAACAAAAAATTCAAATTGGAAAAAACACTGACGTATTCGAACTAAAAATTGGCTCAGAACCACCTACTATAATTGATTACGTAGGAAAATATGATTAAATTACCGATCTGTGATAATTCAATTGTTAAAAATAAAAATGTTGAAATTGTGATTCATTCTAAAAAAATTGATTTCTAGAAAAATCAAGTCTTGAAAAAAATATAAACGAGTAGGTTGAATTTTGAACTGTAATATCTCGAAAACTTCTCTTCCTGGGAAAAAATTTAATCGAATTTCGTAGAAAGAAAATTTTACGCTCCACAATTTATGTACTATTGATTTTTTTCGTTGGAGAAATTTTTGCATTTTTCGATAGGTATGAGTATGTATCAGAAAATGCAAATATTTTGAAAACGATTTTTTTTGTTGAGATTTTGACTATTTTCCTATAGAGACCTCCATTTTAAAATACTTCAAGTGATAAATTGAATTAGGCCACAACTCTGGTTATTTTATATGTATTTAGATTGCACTTAGCTAGGATCACAGCACCAGCATAGGATTTCAAAAACCACCTACCCTAGAAATTAATTTCACCAATACTTTGATTTAGGAAACTGAACTTAGCTAAAATTTCCTTCCCAATCGCCAATTAAGGAAAAATGCATTCGATGACGAGATTAAGGCATCTGCCACTAATTCTGATGTTCATGAGTACTCCTGCTATAATCTCTGGACAACGTGACATGCTGAGTATCATCGTATACAATCCTCAAAGCGACGGAGTCTTCCCAGTCACCTCATCTCTAGTTTACTCGCACAATCACGACGAAGCAATCCTATTCGACGCCCAATTCAGCACCAAAGATGGCCAAAAACTAATAGCTCTCATCAAAAGAAGCTCCAAACCGCTGAAAAAAATCATCATCACTTGTGGCGATCCAGATTTCTACTTCGGTCTGGAACCCATCAAGAAAACATTTCCAAACGTGGAAGTTGTGGCGTCTCCCAAAGTCGTTACTCGAATTCGTGACACCAAAGATGCCAAATTAAAACTGTGGTCTCCCCAGTTGAAAGATGGCAAGCCAAATGAACTCTACATACCAAATATCATCCCATCGACTGTATTTACCATCGGCGGACATCCACTCGAGTTGAGGAGTCCGGAAGATTATTCGGCTTATATTTGGATACCGATGAGTAAAGTTATCCTGGGAGGGACTGGGATTGCTTGGGGGTTTCATGTCTTCACAGCTGATACACAGACTCCGGAAATTCGCGAATCTTGGCGGAATGTACTGCGAGATATGTTGGATCTTGAACCGAAAGTGGTGATTCCTGGACATTACGTGGGCGAAAGACCTCCAGGAGATGAAGCCATCAAATTTACATTGCAATATTTGGAAATTTTCGAGGAAGTGTTGCAGGAGAATAATTATAAAAATTCGACGGCTGTGATTATCACGATGAAGGCGTTGTATCCGGGGCTCGGATTGGAAGGGTCGTTGGAGCTGAGTGCCAAGGTGAATACCGGTGAGATGAAGTTTTGAAAGGGAACAAAATTACAGAATAATGGTTGAGAGGGAATTTGGAATAAGTTCTTGTGTTCCTAAAAAGGTATGGGAATAAAAAATTATTATTGGAGGTTTGTGATGGGAGATGGAGCCTGATGAAATTTGAGGAGGTCGACTCATTGGCAGGAAACCGGTTTGTAAATTTTAATTGTTCAAATAAAATTTACCCAAGACATTTTTCGAATCGTACCTTTTTTTATCGTTTTATCACAGGGTGCCTAAAAAATTTAAAAATTTTTCTCCAGTTATTGAAATAAAAAAAGTGGATATCTAGGTATTTTAATTTTTGGTAAAATGGTAAAATTTAGAAATCGATGTGCTACTTCACTTTTTTCGATTTTTTTGAATTTTGGTCAAAATTGTGGATTCTTGTACCCTCAGAGGTCTGAAGATCCCATATTCAAAATTTGTTGGTTGAAATGAGAGTAAAAAGGGCTATACTTACAGTAATTTTTTCAGATTTTTATACTGTAGTTTTCATCTTTTGTTCTCATCATTAAAGTTGAGCTTTCACCACCAAAGTTCAACTTTGAGCTTTTCAAAATGAGATTATCGATTTTTAATCTCCTATCAATTCTCTTTCAGACCTCGCAAAAAGTTTTTCCCCAAGTACAATCTATCTCGAGATATGAGCCTTCAAAGTTGGACAATTTCGCTAAAAAATTAAAAATCGTAATTGCATAAAAATTTTGAAGTCTGTCTCCTCGTTCTCTTGAGGGTTAGAAAAAAATGATCGTGGTTTTGTGAATAGACCACCAAGGAGAACTCGTAAAAAAAATTTGAGCGAAATCGGAAGACTCGACTTCATTTTTGTCACGTGGAATATCCCTGATTCTTTTAACACCCTTCCCCCCCCCCCTCAATCATTTATTCTGAGAAATTACGAATTTGTTCGACTTCATGTCCAAAAAATTTCTTCTCAGTGCCAACAAAAAAACTCAACGAAAATTATCAATTTTTTCTACATTTTTTTCAGATATTCAAGGTAGATTTTAATTTTTTGGTTCAAAATGCATGTGAAAATTAGGTAGGTATTTCATCAACTGATTAAAAACTACTGAACCTGTCTAGAAATTTAGTAATGAAAAAATAGCCTCTTCTAATTTTAAATTTTCGAGGGGAAAAACATATTTTATGATTTTTGAACGCCCTGTATCGTACATGCGAGGTATTTGTGGAACTTTCATTTTCAACATTGTTTTTTACGACTTTCAATGAATAATAATTGACTAGCCGCCAAACTAAAAACAGCTGATCCATTGGAATGAGATGAGATTTCAACCAATCAGCATGAATAATTTTGAAGAAAAATACTACACGTGAATTATTTTTAAAAAGTCACTAAAGTTACAAGGAAGGGATCTGAATGACCGATGCCTCCTTGTGGGTGCCTCTAACGTTACCTCCAGCGATAGAAAGTAACGAATTCTGTACATAGAGTAAATTCTTGTTTTCTCCTTTCCCCGTTCCCGTTGATCGGTACGTTCTCGTCGTTGCACTTGTATGTATTACCATTAGAATGTGTACATTTTTCTCTTTCGACGAGTTCGATTTTATAAAAATAACTTTGTATACGTGGCTATCGTTTCCGACCAACCAATTTGTTAAAACTGATTATTCGAGTATAACCTTGATAATGAGGTGATCTTTGTCACTCTTTAAACGGAATTCAATATTCAATACGATATGATATGATTCACCGATCTTATCTCAATATTTGAAACATCGTTTATGTCGAGATTTTAAAATTTTTTCACTGTTTAATTAATGACTGTGTAATTGTACAGAGCCGTGCTCGTTTCGTACTCGCGTCGGTTTAATTTTTCTATTTTTAAATTTATAATTTTCAACGCATAATTCGTTTTTTCGAAGACAACATTAGTTACAAATCGAGTAAGTTCGTAATTATTTTGATTATTTTTTTACGAAGTTTTTCATAATTTTTTTTTAAATCCTAAAATTTTTATTTTTATTAATTTAATGCAGGAAACTGAAATCATCTACCTAAGCAACTAATTCTGTTGAATAATCGATACAATGGCAAGTGATCTCATCCAAATTTACAATCCCCAAGTCGACGCTATTTTTCCTGTCACCTCTCTATTGGTTGTTGGAGAAAAGGACGTAATTCTATTCGACGCTCAATTCAGCATCAAGGACGGTGAAAAATTAGTAGAAAAATTAAAAGAAAGTAAGAAAAATCTCAGCTTGATTGTAATCTCTTGCGGAGACCCAGATTTCTATTTTGGTCTCGAACCTATCGTAAAAGCGTTTCCAAATGCGAAAATCGTCGCATGTCCGACAGTAGTAGACCGTATTAGCAAAACCAAAGATGCCAAATTGGAATTCTGGAGTCCTCAGTTGAAAGACGGCGCCCCGAAAGAATTATTCGTGCCGGAAGCCATCGAAGAGACATTGAAAATCGATGGAAAATCGATCGAGTTGCAGTATCCAGGAAGCTACGCTGCTTTTTACTGGATTCCTGAAGAGAAAATAATTTTAGGAGGAGTTGGCGTCTGTTGGGGTATTCACGCGTTTTCAGCCGATACGCAGACCCCGGAATCTCGCGAAAGTTGGCGTCAAACGCTTCAGAAAATGATCGATCTCGAACCGAAGAAAGTAATTCCGGGACATTATATAGGCGAAGTACCATCTGGAGTGGAACCGATTAAGTTCACGTTGAAATATTTAGAAACTTTTGAAGAGGTGTTGAAGGAGAATAATTATCAAAATTCGGCGGCTGTGATCGAAGCCATGAAAGCTAAGTACCCAGATCTTCAAGAGGAGAGCTCGCTGGAGCTGAGCGCCAAAGTCAATACAGGTGAAATGAAGTTCTAAGTTTGAGAAAATCTGTGGTATTGGAATGTCAACGAAATGAAAATGTAACCTATTTAATTTTTTAATATTTATTATATATTTTTATAAAATACAATCAGCATTAATGAAAAGTTTTTAAGCAAAAGTTTCTTTTTTTGTTATCTACATAATTATTTCGCGCAGTGAATGGATGTCAATTGACAAAATTTTTATATATGTAGGTAATTAGGTTCTTACCTTTGCAAAAAATTGTAGGCTGAGTTGTAAATGAAAGTGAATGAAAAGAAAAAAAAAATATAAATACCTTCAATTTCGATGAAAATTCTTTAGTCAATGGTGTGAAAAGTGCTCGCCTACCTGTGTACTTCAATTCAGTTAAAAAAATCGTCCGTCATTAAAAAATTTTATTTGTTCCATTTTTCGAAATGTAGACAAAGCTAAAAGTTCCAAATTTTAGTTTTTCGTTGGAAAATCCTAATAAAAATGGAAAAATTAAAAAGAAAAGAAGGTAAAAAGGCGAAATTGGATTTTCTACTCATCTCAAAACCATTGAAAGCTCGATTTTGTATTTTTTTTTAAAATTGCGAATCATTTTCGAAAAAATGGTTTATTTCAGGGACCTGTAGAGCTTTCTCTTTAGCATAAGTGACTGAAAATTTTTATGGTGTGTGTCTTAACTCAATGTCAACTCGAAATTTTTCCCTCCAATTTTTTTCTCAAGTTGAAAATTTTTCAACTCTGGTATTTTTTCCAAAATACATAATTTTCAACTCTAGAAACCTGATCTCGAAATCTTTTCTAAAAGATTTTAGCCCTCGACATTTTTCTAAAAATTTCAATTTTTGCAGCTCTTAAAATTCTTCAGCTCAAAATTTCAATTTATGCAGCGTTTGAAATTTTTTAGAATAAAATTTTTTCGAAGTACCTATTTTCCAGCTCTAAAGTTTTTAGGATGAAAAAATTTCGGAAGGAAAAACATTTTTGCCAAGAATTACAAAGTAAAGTACCTACCAAAATTCTAAGTTTTTAAAAATTTTTCAAATCAGTTGAAACTTCCAGATGAATTTCAATACGTAAATGAAGAAACTGTAGCCAAAAAACATTTTGCACAAAATTTTGGCCCGGAAAAATTTTTCAAAATCAAAATTTTAAAGTGCCACGTCTTCGTTTTTTTAGAACCAATTTTAGATTTTTTTCTTCATAAAATGTTCAGAATATATTCCTCTATCAATTGGACCGAAAAAATCGATTTCGATTTTTCCGACCTGTGGCCCTGTTTCACTGATCGCATCATAAATAGTACAAAAATTTACGTCGATAAAAAAATTATTTTCTTCAATAAAACACGATTAATTACATATATATCGAAGTCAATAAAAAATATTATTTTCACTTCAGCACAATTAATTACATCGATTGTCGAATATGTTCCAAAGAATTTACGAGTTCTTGAAATTCTTAACGTTGGTTATTTGAATTCTAAACATTATTGTTGAAAGTAGATCCACTTCTGAGTTCGATTAATTTTAAATGTGTGTTTCAAAATAACGTTTTTTTGACCTTTTTTTTTTTGAAAATTGGAGTTTTTTAATATAACTTTTTGATTAGTAAGTACCTTACCTACCTATAGTAATGGAAAAAAATGCTGAAATTTATATCTTGCTTATAAGTACATTGGAATATTTTTGTGTTTTGAAAATTCAGTTTGAGAAATTTAGTTTGGTGAATTGAAAACGATCCATCCAGTTGTTAAATAGAAGAATAAAATGCTGAAAATAGGAACGAATTTTGTACTGGTGTTTATTTTAACCAGCGCACATATTTTGATCGTTACCGAAGCTAAAACACGCATTGATTGGTACAATCCTGGAAAAGAAGGAGTTTTCCCAGTCACTTCGACATTGGTTCATAATGGCCGCATGTCAATTCTTTTCGACGCTCAATTCAGCCCCACTCACGCCAAAAACGTGGTCACCATGATTCAAAAAAGTAACACTTGGCTCAAGTTGATCATTATTTCTTGCGGCGACCCAGATTACTATTTCGGTCTTGAAGCCATCGTAGAAGCTTACCCAGATGTACAAATTGTTGCATCTAAAAGAGTCGCAAAGCGAATTAAAACCACCAAAGATGCTAAACTGCAGCACTGGGCTCCAATTTTAAAAAATTTAGCGCCAAATGAATTATTCGTGCCGAAGGCTACATCAAAAACTGAATTCAAAGTTGGTGGTGTAAGGATAGTATTGCGTCGTCAATCGGATTACGCAGCTTATTTTTGGATCCCGAGGAAAAAAATTATTTTCGGAGGAGTTGGCATCGCTTGGGGTATTCACGTGTTCACAGCTGATACCCAAACCCCAGAAATACGCGCGAAGTGGTGTAAAGTACTTCGAGAAATGATCGACCTTGAACCAAAACAAGTAATTCCGGGTCATTATCTAGGCAAGTGGAATGGTCGTGAGCCGATCAAGTTTACCCTGGAGTATTTAGAAACTTTTGAAAAGGTGTTGAAAGCGAATAATTATAAAAATTCTACGGCTGTGATCGAGGATATGAAAGCTGCGTATCCGGATTTGGAGTTGGTAAGTTCGTTAGAGTTGAGTGCCCAGGTGAATACAGGAGAGGTGAAATTTTGAATTAGAGGAAGTCAAGTTTTCAAGGGTATTCGAAGAAGGAATTGGTGTATTTTAAAAACTTTCATCCATATCAGTAAAACATTGAACAAAAATTTTGAATTACATTTTTTCTATTGGATTTTTTTTTGTTTTTGATTTCTTCAATTGATTCCAACTCAATAAATATTTATATTTTGGCCAAGTTTTGGTGTGAGAATGTTGCTAAAAGTGCACTCCTCTGGGACCCAATAGGTAAAATCAAGTTCGGATGTGATATTGGAAGCCAAAATTACACATGGGCTATTCCATACGAAAACAGGACAAAAATGAAGTCAGATCTTTCACTTTCGATCCAATTTTTTTTTTTCAAATTCCCCCTTTGTCATTTATGTACAAAACTACAATCATTTTTCTCTAACTCTCAAGGGGATGGAGGGGATAGGAATCGAAATTTTTATGCTAAATACGATTTTTAGCAAAATTGCTCAAAATTTGAAGGCTCATATTTCGAGATAGATCGTGCTTGGGGGAAAACTGTTTGTGGCGTCTGAAAGAGAATTAATACGAAATTCAAAAACAATAATCAAATTTGGAAAAGCTCAAAGTTGAACTTTGATGGTGAAAGCTCAATATTCATGATGAGAACAAAAGATGAGAGCTACTAAGTATTTCGAGCTTTTTGTGGGATTTTTTTTTCAAACCATTTCCCAAGGTACATATCTTCATTACTCGAATATACTAGAGCAAGGATCTGAAGGAATATTTGGAAACTAGAAGAAAGGATTTTTTAAAATTATTTTGATCGTGTCAAAATCGAATGAAAATTCTCAAAATGGAGAACATTGTATAGCTGGAGCGAAGCATGGGCAGAAATTTTTGGTAAAAGTTTGAAAAAACTGAAATTTTGACTTCATTAGGTGATTTTCTGCTCATTTTTCACTTCATTTGAAATCAGTGATTTTTCAGTCAAAAATATTGATTTTTTTTGACAATTAAGAATCAGTTGAAAAATGTTATTTTTGACTGAAAGGTCAGTGAAAAATCATAATTTTTTTTAAAAATGATGATCAAAATACTATGCCCGAGCAAAGCGAAGGCGAAAATTTTTGTTTGAAGAGCAAAAAATGCACTTTCTTTTACATTTTTGTTATTGAAAAATCTCCTTCAGGAGCCCGCAGGCGGCGGGCCCTTGGAAAAATTGCTGGCCCGGTACAAAATGTACCCCCTGTACCCCTCTCGACAGGCCTGTCTTGCACCACCTCTTTCTCAAAACTCAGTTTTTAATCAGGGTAAAATTATTTTCAAAGATTACTCTCTCCTCTTTCACCCTCTCTCGTTAGGGGCTCGATTTTCAATTTAGGATTGAACCAACATCAAATTCGGTTTTATCACATCAAAATCTCCTATTATTCAGTTTACATTCGACCGGATGCGGCCGTAATTACGAAGTTTTGGGTTTTGCCCACCTAAAATTACGTTTGATTCATTCTTTTTATCGTTTTATTTTGAACGATGATTTAGACAGGCGCTTCTTTCACGTCAGTGTTTTTTATTTTTCTTCGATAATATTTTTCGTTGATATGACTTTCGAATTCCTGAAAACTATTGTGGAAATTTTCCATTTTTTTTATGATTGTATGCATTTATTTGTCGTACGATTTTTTTTCTGCCACGACATTACGAATTTCTTCTTTATAGATTCAGATTTGATAAGGATTGAGTCGTTTTCCACTCGTAGTCGTAAGTCTCATTTAGAAATTATACGAATGGTAATAAAATGAAATAAGATGTCCCCTTGCCCATTAACCCCATTTCTGCTTTATCTACTTACAATTCTACATTGATAAGGTACGCTTATAACACACGCTTGTGTGAACGGAACTTACAATGAAATAGGTGGGTGAACTGGACGAACGTATAAATTTTCGTATTGGCATGTAAGTATATTTTTTGACAATGATATTTTATCACTTACGTGTCCACGAATTTTCACCAAACATCTATAAATTATTGCACCTTGTTGTGAAGTTGATGGTCAGTTATCATAAATTTTAATTTGGGCTGAGTATCGTGTTCAGGTTTAGTTTTTTGCTCGAAGTGGATTTTTTAAAATTCTAAAGGTATGTAAAATTTTTTGTTCAAAATTTCCTCTAAAATGAAAAAAGAATTCGTATTTTTTGGATACATGCCAAAAATGAGGGCTTCTTTCAAGTTTTAGTTTTGGATTAAAATTTTATGAAAATTCTGTATTTTTCCTATTTTTCAAAATTTATTTTGATCGAAAATTCTTGATTTTGGTCTCGTGAATTGAAAAAATCATTAAAAATAATTAATACAATTGTTTTGATGAAAGTTTTTCTGATCTGATTTCGCTAGATTCGATATTTATGTAGGTACTTATTTATTTTTTGAGAAAACTTGAAAGTATTTAAATATTTTTGTACCTTTGAATTTTTTATTTGTATAACTGAATTAAACATAGAAAATTAATGGTGGGTAATGACTCATTTGAAAATCGAAAACAGCACCTGATAAATTTAATTTTTTTTTTATCACCCACGCAACATTTTGAAGTTACTTAAATTAATCATGTCGTACTTGATAATTGATACTGTCCAGCATTCGCAATCTTCTTAATAAAATATAAATTTTTACTTTTAAAACTTGAATAATACCGTTGAAAATGATTTTATGTACTTATAATTTGATTTAGGAAACCAAACTTTCATACAATTTGTGACTGAGCTTTCAAATTTTAAGAAATATGATGGGGAAAAGGAAGAATCAGCTATCTATATTCTTATTCATGCTGACAAATTTTCTGACGATTATTCCGATCCATGCTCTGAAAACTGAAACTTACAATCCTCAAACTAAAGCGATGTTTCCTACTTCTGCAACTCTGGTTTCTAGTAAATATACAAATCATGCTATTCAGTTGGATGCAGAATTTACCGTTTCAGATGGCAAAAAAGTATTAGAAAATATAGAGAATAGTGGAAAAGAACTTAAACTGATTATAATCAGTTGCGGAGATCCGGATTATTACTTCGGTCTTCAGCCTATCGTGGAGAAGTACCCAGATGTAAGAATTGTGGCATCTAAGAAAATAGTTGACCATATTAAGGCAACTAAAGACGAAAAACTTGCTACCTATGCTCCGAAGCTGGGAGCTAATGCACCTACTAAGTTATACGTTCCTGAAATAGATAATCGAACCGCATACTTTATCGATGGTCAACCGATGTATAGAAAAAGTGAGGATAATTATGCTGCTTATTACTGGATCCCGATCCAAAAAATAATTTTGGGTGGAGTCGGTGTTTCTTGGAACATATACGTGTTCACTGCCGATACGCAGACTAAAAGAAGTCGTGAATCATGGCGAAATGTACTTAAGGAAATGATCGACCTCAAGCCTCGAAAAGTGATTCCCGGACATTACCTTGGTGATCCTCCATCTGGAGATAAAGCCATCCAATTTACATTGGAATACCTAGAAACCTATGAAGAAGTATTGGAAAAGAATAATTATAAAAATTCGGCGGCTGTGATTCAAGAAATGAAAGACAAATATCCACATCTTGGCTTGAGCTCGAACCTGGAACTGGGTGCCAAAGTGAATACGGGCGAGATGCAGTTTTCCTAATGATGATGAAGTTTTGTTGCCTGGACTGTGCTATGGAGAATTTTAGATATGTTCCTTTGTTACGAGTATTAAAGTTTATAATTTTTGTCATGAAACTATGTAGTTCATGTTGCTATTTTTTCAATCCATCGATTGTTTTTTTTTCCAAAAATTTGATGAAGGTAACAGTTTTGAGTAAACGCGATTTTGGTTTGAAATTCATGAAGGTATTGTCCGTCCAAAATAGCATGAGCCAAATTGTGTCAGTTTCCTTATCAAAAAGCAAACAAAATTTCAAAATTTTCCCATTTAACTACAGCAATTTTATTTTGGGTTTTAAAACAATGAAACTGACACAATTTGGCTCATGCTATTTTGGATGGACAATATTTTGAGTTTTCATGTCAGAAATGAAAAAATAAAGACGAGAATGACAAAAATCTGCAAATAATTAAATTAAGTAAGTAAAAATGTTGATTCGAAAAATTAATTCTCTCGATTTACAAAAATTAAAAATTGAAATGAAAATTAACTTTTTTCCACCTTTCCATCATTCTTGACGAATTATTTGCTTTATGTACCTACATTTGTGTATGCATATGACACCCTTGAGTTTTTTTACGCGATAAAGTACATATTACCCAAGTTTGTATGGATACCGGGTACCTATTCAATTTCTATGTTTACAAATTTCTGATCATAAAACGAGATTTTACGTAAAAAAATGTCTCACAAACTTTGAACAAAATGGAAAAGAATTATCACAATAAAAATTCAACCTTCGAGTAAACATGAGAATCGGTGCTTGATAACCAAGTTGATATACGTGCATGAAGACACGAGGAGATAATACGAAATTATCAAAAAAGCATTAAAATACGTAAAATTACGTGTGGGTAAACAGGATGTGTTGAGTTTAGCGTTGGGTTTTTAAATACGTGAAATATGCTGAAGGTGGACATTTTGCTGTTTATCATTTTAATACGTACGTAAAATTGTCGTATGAGTTGGATGAATTTCATATGGAAAGGAAAATTCTTAGAAAACAACATAAAAATTGATAAAAAAAAAAAAACAACGTCAAAATCACGTAAAGACGTGAAGCGAAAATTTTATTGTTTATTTTATCAACTGGTTATTTTGACGTTGAAAATTATTTAAAAATTTTGAAAATTTCCTAGAAAAATGCGAATTATCCGAGGTGTGGAAAAAGTGTTATACATAGGAAGTGGTTTGAACTGAGAAATGCATAAATTTCCTAGAAAAATTCTCAAATTTCTGTGCAATAGTCGCGTGAAAGTTGATAAAACGAATGAAAAAATAGGTAAACGTTTCAAACAAAGAAAAATTATCGAGCTCTTTATTTTAATTGAAAACATAAAATTTTTCATTGGGCAAACTTTTTCAAAAATCTCGTAGAAAATATTTTTCAAGCAGCAAGCACTGTACCAGAAAAAATTGTTGATCTGAAGCCAAAAATGATTAGATACCTACCTATGCCTACATTGTTATGAAAAATTTTTTAATTCATGGAAAAGATTATGAAATGGATAGGTATCTTGAAAGCTGTCAAGATTTTGTAAAAAAAATTAAAACAAAAAAATATGGTAATTTAAAAAAAAAATACTTCAGACATTTTGAAATAGGTAAATCAATTTTCAAGAAATTTCATTGAATTCTTTGAAGGCTTATTCTACTTTTTGGTAATTTTTGTAATTTTTCATATTACCTAGTTGCTTTTCAAAGACTTCTGTGCCAAATATTACGACTTTTCTAATAAAAAAGTATTGAATTTTTTATAGATACTGTTGAACAGTTTGAAAAAAATGTTATTGATGATTTTGTTTTTTTTGTTCTCCCTCTTCTCCCCTCCTCAACATTCACGATTTTTTCAAAACTACATTTTGACGGGAATAATAATTCTGATTTTTATGTTTTTCTTTTTTCAGATGTGGAATTTTTTCAAAATTATTCCTTTTATTTGCTAAAAAGGTGTAAAATAAAAATTGACATCATGGAGCTTGAGATTCTTCCCCGGAATTATCACATACCCAAATCTAAAAAATAGGTAGTACAAAAATTTTTCTCGCTTGACATAGAAATGATAAGTATGCTATGTATACTTTGATAAAAATGTTTCCTTTATTTTATTCCTGATTTTTTGAAAATTTACTTTTCTTTGAAATTAAAGCCTTTCAAAAATCTGTTTTACGTTAAAAAAATTACTTAATAAAAAAATAGGAGAATTTTTGCTCTAGAGCAAGAAAAAATCAAATTAGGAATTTCATTTACAACTTCTGAGGCATTATATTTGGCTGAAATATTTTCCTGAAATTTTTCAAAATTATGACCTTTGTCTTCTTCAATCTATGGCTTATGTGATCACCGATTACAAAATAAAATTAGCGTAGGCTCATTCCTCATTAAATCACCCAAATTTTGACTTTAGATCTTTCAACTTTGTTGATAATTTTTTTGCAGATTCTTTTCGATGGCCTAATGGAAGATTCGCTCTCATTTCAATCGTAATCTAAAAGGGGTATGGAACCGGGTCTTCGTACTTTTTGCATATTTGAGATTTTTTTATGAACATGTTCAACTCTGAAGGCTCATATTTCATGATTCGTTAGGTCAAAGATGAATCTATTTACACGGTTTTGTGGAGAATTGAAAGACTATTTAAAATCAGTGTTCAAAATTTCAAGAGCTCCAAGTTGAACTTCGCGATAAAAGTTCAATTTTTTGTGATGAGTACGAAAGTTCAAATCTACGATTTAAAAATCTGAAAAAGTTACAGCGAGGAGAACTTTTAGTGTATTTTTCAATTTACTTTTCGAGAAGAGATCAATTTTCCCAGAGAGCTCGCAGGGATCCTCAATTTTTGGTCAAAACCCAAAAAAATTGAAAAAACGAAGCGATAAATTGATTTTTACTAATTTTAATACGCTGAGTTCGAATATCGACGCATTTTTTTGACCCACCCCTCTAAAACCTCCATCCCCCCCTCAAAATGGCAAACCCCGAAGAAAAAATTCAAAATTACGTGTGACGTATCATTTGTTACGTTTTCAAGGTCACTGAACTCAAATTTTCATTTATATTTCGGATACGACCCTTCAATCTTGCCTAAAACCCACAAAAATGAAAAAAATTAGGAAAAAATTGAAAAAGCATGTGGAATTTTGATTCCTGCTGATTCGAGGAAGCTGAGCTAGGATCGAAATGGCAGCAATTCCTACATTAGACCATCGAGCGAAACTTGTGAAAAAAATTCGAGTAAAATCGAAAGCCCTAAGGCCAAAACCTGGGCGACTTGATATGAAATATCTAAGCCAGTATGTACAAAAAGAGAAAATGGGTTTACACAATCTCGTGCGAGAAAGAACTTTTATTTCACTTAGAAGTGGAAAAACCCCACAAACCATTAGCAAATACAATTCAGCTTCCTTAACGATTAAATTAATAAGTATTTACACAAATGGCAGATACGAGTTAATGATCGTAATGAATTATCGATAGGTACAATCGAGCCAAATACAATCGCCGAACTTATACCCAGCTACCTGGATCCGCCTTCATTAATCTACACACATTGTATGCATTTCGAGTACGACGTATAAAGGGCATCATTCATACACGGAAAAAACAGAAGATACATTTTACCCCAGAAATAATAAATTTTATCAAAAAAAAAGATATATTTTATCAAAAAAATTAATAAATTTTACCAAAATGATAAATTTTAATCAAAAAATAATAAAATGTATTCAAAAAAAATAATAACGTGTTTCAATTCACAAAATAGGTGAAATTTGTTTTAAAAAATAATATTTATTATCAGAAAAAATAATAAAATTTGTCAGAAAATGAATAAATTTTATCAAAAAAAATAAATTTTATTCAAAAAAAATGATAAATTTTACCTATTTTGAGAATTGGGACGCGTTATTATTTTTTTGGATAAATTTTATTATATTTTTTTTTCAGTGTAACTGAACTCGACTCCACTCGGCGTACGCGATTACTCGCGTAATTAAGATTTAATTAAGGAACATAATGCAGTTCTTTGAAAAGGCTGTTTACGGTGGCGTTGGCGGTAGAGTTATTATTGCAAAGTGGCAAGTCGAATGGAAGTTTAGACGGACGGCATCCCCTCAAGTTGAACATGACGACGGTGTTGGGATCGTAGTACTTAGACGTGACGGATAGCACGGCGGTTTTCGTCACGGTGACATCATCCAGACCGAAATATTCCCTCCAAGATAATGGTCTCGGTTCGTTATCTTGTCTATCTACGTTCTCTCGGTGGCCGCTGCTGCTAAATATGAATCTTGGCCCGTACGCAAGCCCTCCGGGCGACTTATCCGGCACTCCGAGCAGTAGTTCCGGAGAAGCGGTTATTTCGATCCTGCGACGTGTAAAAATAGGTATAACATGTACCGCAACGATAAAGTTAAGAAGCGAAGCTGCCGAAGGAAGGGAGACGAAAGAGAGAAAAAAAAAGTAATTTCTAAAAGCTCGCTTGACGGATGACACCCTTATCAATATGAACCGCGTTTAAAATCAAATATTAAACTTTATAGCGATCCGAGTAGCCCCCTCGATCCTCGATTCTATACTCAGCTTTATAGCCAACTTACCTGATACCTTTCAAAGGGTTATTGACTGCCGTGTGAAATATTATACTCGCCGCCGCCACAAGAAAACCCAACTACCCGCAACTTAAAATTGATATACAACCGTGGTCGCCTGGGATTCTTTCTTCTGTGCGTATATTCAATATACCCGAGCTCTTATTTTATTACATTACCCTGCCCGGCGACGTGGCGCGCCAGCTGGACTACTGTCCCGTCCCGAGCGTTGTGGAAATTTCGTTCTCGAATTAGACGTCGTTGGTCGTCTTTCTGGCACGAAAATGTCCACTTTAATTTCGCCTCGGATCATCGGAACCGATAGAATGGATATTTCGTTACCAAATAAATTAAAAATTGCTGAGCGAATTGACCTATTCAGTGGGGAGGTGTGGGAAAATATTGAACTGGAAAAGTGGAGGAATTGGTACAAAGATGTGATTTGAATTCGGTCGATGATTGAAAAAAAAATTGAAATTGAATTGCATTCAGGTCGAAAGATTCTTAAAAAAACAGCTGGGTTTAATTTTGAGATTATAAATAATCAATGGCTTGGTACAATTTTCAAGAGGAATTAGTAACGCTATCTATGGTTTGGCTGGCGTAATCATTTTGTTTTATGACGATGGCAGAAAAAAACTGATTCTTACATTTGAGGGTATTTATAGAGATCGTATACCTTCGAAAATGATGATTTTGATTTTGAATAAAATTGAATTTTTTGAGGAAAAGAAAAATTGCAAGACTGTTGAACCTAAACTTTGGTCAGTACCTAACTTTATTTTTATTTTTTCAAAATATTTTATCCTGTGACTCAGACAGAATGGTTTATCTTTCGTTTTGGAGAAAGGGATTAATTTTTAAATTCAAATTGTACATGATAAAATTCAGAACAGGTGAAAAGTTACGAGTATTAATATGCCAGCAGATTTTCGCTCAAATTATTTTTCTTAAAATGATAGCTTATATTTCTTTCTAAATTTTGTTCAATTTTCTCAACATTTTTTTTTTAATTTTCTAATTGATTTTTTTTTTTTTGAAGTCTTATTCAGCTTAGAAATATTGACTCGATTTTTCCAACTTTTTATCACTTTTTTCAACTTTAAAAATCATTTTTTATAATTTTAGTTTTTAAAACTTTTTAGCCTTAATTTTTTTCCCTGTACCTATTTTCCTTTGAATTTTTTTTCAATTAATATTTTTTCTCAAAATCTTACCTAACTTCAGAATTTTATCAAATTATATTTTTATCTAGAAGTTTTTCAAATTTTTCTCATGATGCTCATTTTTAACTGTGAAATTAATTGATCTTACAATGTTTTAAATTGAATTTTTTGCAATATTTGTTTTCAATTTCTTATGGTTTTATGTGCTTAATGAGTTTGATCACTTGTATTGAAATCAAAAGTTTTGATTTTCGTTGATTTCCACAACTTTGAAAAATAAGAAATTTTCCAATTTATAGGAATTTTTTGGTTTTATGATGATAACGATTTGTTTTTCAATTTTATAATGTTGAAGCGTGGTTTATAATCATGGCATTAATGACTTCAGCCTTTGAATTATTTCTCAAAAATATAAATGAATTGAATATTCAAGGAATAAATCAAAAAATGATTAAGTAAAGAATTTTGTGAAAATAATTGTTAAAGCTTCATTAAAAAATCAACTTATTTTAATCAGGGTTAAGACATCAATCAAATTATGCAACCCCTAAAACAGTCAATCCTGCTTTCAGACAATGCTCCAAAAAATAAAATCACAGAGTTAGTCGTGTTACTTTTGAACAGATAGAAGTATTTTTTCCAAAAATAACGATTTTAAAAAAAGGAAACAGAAGTAAGGAATAAAATTTGAGGAAAGTTTTAAAAATTTTCTTTGACTCTTTTTTTTTTAAAGAAAAATTCGTATTCACCAACTGAAATGAATGATAAGGATTTTTCTTCACAAAGAAAAGTGATTTTTTTTCTTTTGAATTGATGCGGTTGTGTGATTTATTATGTTTTTTTTTTTTTTCTAATTACCTAAAGATAATTTTCATCTAGAATGGCAAATTTAATTCTAAAACAAACAATTTGAAATTTTAGACGACTTTTTTGAAAATTTTCCTGAATGGGATAATTTTTTTTCAAAAAATTAAAGCCATTGTTCTCAAAAAGTTTTTTTTTAGGTACTCAGTTTATAGAAAATGACATCTTTATGTCACTGTTTGGGGGGGGGGGGTAAAAATTATTTTTTACAGCCATGTTATTGATCTCAATATGTACCTCTATTAAATAAATATACATAAATATTGAATGAAATTATTAAAAAATAATTATTGAAATGTACATTTTTTCTGGTGTGTGTTGATCTGTTGTGAGTTTTTGCCTAAAAAATTTATTGAAATGAAAATTTTCTTAATGAATTTTGTTTTGATGTTGGAGAGGAAGCAACTTTTTCATTATAAGTATTTATCAAAATGAGTAATAGGTACCAATAAAGTATCTATAAAAAATTGAAAAAAAATGGAGTATTTTATTCCTGATTTGGTCTTGTATTTTTCTCAAATGAAACTGCGTAAAATTGTCATAAATCACAACCTTCAAAAATTATTTTCTTAAAAATAACGTAAAATATGACAATATTTTGACACCATTTTTTAATAAATAAAACAAATCTATATACTTATTATTAAGAATTTTTTAGAATTTCCACTCGTTTTTAGATTTTTTTTTTTTAAATTTAACTTCCGTATTAGAATTATGTATTTTTGATTTTTTGGTATTATCAAAAGTAGAAACACTGATTTTGTCATCATGGATCATTTTCTTTTCTCGTGAAAAATAAAATGAAAAAAAAAATAATAATAAAGCTTTCATGTCTCTTCTTCGCTCATTGTTCTTAATTAAAAATTTCAACTATCAGTCAATTTACAAAACATTGAAGGCTCATGATACCACCAAAAATTTTCAAGATCTCCAACGTTTGCAGACTTCTATTGGTTAAATTTTTTTTGAAAAATAGGTAACCCATTTGAAATGATATAGAATTACTCATAGAAATAATTTAGAAAGATCGGAATTTTCACTCATCTCCCCCCCTCTCCTCTCTGCCATTGAGAAAAACGCACTTTCACCAGTAGAACCACTCCATTCCAGTCTTCATGTATGTTCAAATCCTCTACAAAAGTAATGCAATAAAACATAAAAGAAAAAACCTCTTACTTCTCAGTAGGATTAGGTCTAATGTCCAGCTGTCTGACGTGTCTGCAGTAGGGCAGCGACGAATGTACGGCTGCACACGACGAAGGAACAGTCTCCGTTACTAATAATTTCTCATGCACGACCGCCGTTATAGTTCTCTGGGGAGCGAACCATTTACCTTCTCTGCTGCGATCTTGACCATTGGTTAATCCAAGTAAAAGTACACCGACGATTATTTCCGAATACCTTGAATGAAAAATACCACCATTTCTATAGTACCTATAGGTACTTGTATGTAAATTTATATAAAAAATTTTTTCGAATAAAAAATTTACTTACATTTTTAAAAATAGTATCACAATACAAAGTTACATTTATGAAAATAAACGAACAAAACAAAACTGAACGTAGACGATCAACCCTTAAACTGTTTCTTTTCGGTATTTTTTTTTCGACGTAATCATGAAATACCTGTCTGTTTCGAAGGTCGTCTTTGGATAATTATAGCTTGAAAATCAACTCCGTTATCTAGTGATTTTTTTCTACGATCGAGGATTATTTACATTCCTGTTCCTGGGTCGAGAACTCGAAGTCAGGTAGTTGTGTAAACGATTGTTTTTTTTTTGTAGTCGAGACGATACAGTTATGTTAGGTCGTTTCTGGCCCGAGATGTAAGCCAGTGTATCAGATGAAGAAAAGGGTGAGAATATCGTACTATGTTGTGACTGAAGATGGGACAGTAGACCATTTTTGTGCCTCGTTCATATTTTACCAAATTAACCTGCTTGTTTCATTTTTATCTCATTGCTATTTGAATGAGTTTTAAATACATACAAATGTATCTAATTTTTGTCTTTATCAAACCAAAGTTTTTTGAACGAAATTGTGTTGAAAATTGGTATACTTTCTTGAAATGGAACCTATTTGTGAAAAATAAAATAGAAAGTAATAGGTACATTGATATTTTTATATTGAAACTTCAAAAATGCAGAACCCAATTCTGATTCGTGAAAATATTTTTGTAGCATTTTCACGCCCTTCAATTATCAAAACTGCAACCTTAAATACTTAAAAGTGATTGAATTTTGCCAACTAAGAGATTACAAGGAGTAGAGAAACATTTGATTCGACCAGCAAATTCTGCGAGAAAATTATTTTTGCGTTTTTCCTATGAAAATCAGATGCATGCTTTCTGAATTTTAATGAGAGTATAGGATTTTTTTGAACGAGCATGTTACAAGATTTAAGCCATTCAAAATGATTTGAAGGATTATTTTATAAGAATTTTTAAGATGAGCAAAAATGTAATATTTTTGAAAAGAATAGGCATACTTTTCCAGTAAAAATTGGGTGCCTATTTTAGAATTAGCCATTTTTTTCAATTTTGAATTTTATTGTACTGAGCAAGTGTGATTGAAAATAAAAGTTTACAATTTTGAGTGATTTTGAAGCCTCCAGCGAAATTTTTGGTTTTCTGACTCTTCAAAAAGTATTATAAAAAAATGTTTCTGATGACTTCTCTGAAATCATCTCAAACTTAGATTTTCTCACCAAACTGATGCTCGAAAAATATTGGACCTTGATTTTACCTGTTCAATGTAATTTCCGCACGTCTTCTGAAGAAATTCGAAATTTTGTTAGAAGTTTCAGAATAAATGAGCATGCGAAATTCAGATTCATCAAGTCAATACACAGTTGTTGTCTTAATTTTTTAGAATTTTTCTTGAGAAATGCTTCTTCTAAAAAACATTTTCTTTGCTGAAAATTTTTCGTTCCACTGAAAATGAGTATGGTATCTGGAATGATCACTTCCTTAAATTTTCATTTCAGCGAAAATTGTGAAAGAAAAACTGACTATTTATTATTTAATAACACAAAACCTGACTACCTGCAATTTATTTTTGATTTTTTTTTTTTGAAATCACTTTAAAATGTCTTAAAATGACGTTTTTTTTTGGTTCCCCCCCCCACGATTTTATGACGAAAAAACGAGGTACATAGTCAGGCACTGTGCTCATGACAAACGGAATCAAACACAATACTTCACTACCTCGATTTTTTTTAGTGAGGGCGAGGGCGAGGAATATATTTATCGAGTTTAATTTCAATATTATCAGGGTCTGTTAAAGAGCATCCCTTCCTCCTTCCCCTTCCCACCTTCTTGAAAAATGAAGAAAAATCTGGTTATTTTTTTTCTTATTCTTCAAAGGTCATGCGCAAAAACTCAAAAAAAAATTAAAACCCTTTTTCAAAAAATTTAAAAATTTGAAATTTCGACCCTCTGCCCTTGGAATTTGACGTGGACCAAAAAATCCAGATTTTTACCCTCGTTTTTTTGAGGTTATTCCGCAATTATTTTTAGGATTTGTCTTCAAAAATTCGAAAAAAGTTGACCCTGCTAATTGATACTCGTACAATTATAAAGCAAAATTGGTTTAAAGTAATACAATATTATATCAAATATTTCAATATTTTTTCAGATCTGCGATCATGGAACGTGGATCCATACATCATCTTTTCCAGAATAATGCATCAAAACTGTAAGTACCTCAGTAATTGAGTATTATATATTTTAAATCAATCAATTGAATTGCCATTCGGTGATATTATATTATCCATTTACAAAAAAAAAATGAATGCTTAATGATAACAAGAGAAAATATTAGATGAAGAGAATGATTTTTAAAAAACTTATAATATTGAGTAAAATTGCCTCCGAAAGTAATCACTCAGTTGACATATTCAATATTTACCAAGAATTAAAATAAATAAGATTTCCATCTCTCAATTTCACTTGAGAAATCTTCATCTAAATCACATATACGATCAAATTCTTGAAAAATACCTCTGAAATCGGATTCAACTCCGTCAAAAAATTGAAATCGATACCCCACACACTGTCTGTGATTCTGTGAATGAGTTCACATATACTCTGGAATTTGCATTGTTTTGTTCAATAAAATTCTCAACATTATAATGAAATTTTCCAAATCAATCACACAATTACCAAGCTGCTTTCGTATTCTCGGGGCTTGTCACCGTACTGAATACCGATTTTCCAAAAATAACCATCCCGATGATTAGAGTAGTTTTAAAAATCACATCCTGAAACGTAATTATCATGTTTTTAAAAAAAAGTTTGGAAATTACATTTCAATTTTATCACTGATTCGTAATAAATTCAACGAGATACTCACAGTGAAATAAAATATTTCGCTGGCTTTCGCCACACCCGTTTTTAACGCCAGACTGATCATCGAATTGAAGCAAAAAACTACGACGTGTTTGTCTGTTGGCACATATTTGGCTAATTGAGATCTGGAAAAAAATTGGATTTATTTGGATTTGATTTTTCGGTATGATTTTCTTAAAAATACGAAATAAATACATACATTGAAATGGCAAATGTCAGTTGGAAAATAACTGAACAATAGGTGTAGTAGGATGAAATCATCCATAAAGGGGGTGATCCTATTATTAGACTCCATCCAACGTAATAAAACGGAGCTGTGCATGGAATCCAATTGATATACTTTTTCCATATAATGTTGCTGTGGGCTATGAATGCAATAATTACAGCACCTAAATTTTAATGAAAAATTTTAATTTATGATTGTGGCAATTTTTATATAATGCCAGCTGAATTTAATACAATAAAATCTGCTTAATGTGATTGCATTTTGCATTTTTCTGAAAGAGAGTTAATTAAGCACATAAAATATTGGAGAATTTGATGAATGATTTTGAATTCAAATGTACCTATTCAACCAGACTATCAATTGAATCTTTTCCCAGAAAATGGTGATTTTTAAATTTAGAAAAATCAAATCAAATAAGTATAATATGAAGAATTAAAAATATTCCTTACTTGATAACAATCCCAGCGAATTGATCCAAGTGACCCATTCTAAAGTCTCTGTTGAATTAGCAAATGATCCAGACTTTAACATAATATTTGTGAATTCTTTAGTTATCTACAACAATATACATTTTTATCAAAAATTTACGAAATTTTTGAAAAAAATTGCTTGAATGTTATGAAATTGTACCCCAATCAACAATGTATCGTTGAGCCACCAACAAACCGACCATTTTCGTACATCGCTGTATTCGAAAATTTTTATGAAATCGTGCCAAAACTTCGACCAATAAATCTGGTACTGAAAAAAAATGAAAAATCATCACGATTAACATTTTAATACACTTTTTCGTAATTGAAAAAAATAAGAATGGATACCTTGGCCTTGGATTCGTTATTTTTCTCAATGAAATGATGAAGAGCTGCGAGATCCTGTTTTTCATCATTTTTGTATGGTTGAGGAATTAAAATGAACAGCATGAAGATTAAGATTGGCACTGGATAGAATTTAAATTGTAATAAGTAATTATGAATCGTTTGATTTTTTCTGAGAAAGGAAAAAATATAGAGTGGACTTACCAGCCATATAATTGGAATTCATTTCAAAATAATCGATTTTTAAAGTCGAGCATAACTGAACGAAGTAGGTGTTGATGAAAGCACCGATCAGAATAGAAGCGATGACGTATAGAGTGATTTTTTGATTCCACGTTCTGTCATTCACTTTGGTATACAAGTAAATGCAAAATATGGCTGAGGTTGTCGAGAAAAACATCTCAAATATCGGGCTCACCTTTGATAAGAGATAAAATACGTGAGCTTTTGGCATTCATAAACAGATTTTTGAAATATTTCACGACTTACTTGTGGTAAAGCTGCTTTAATATCAGAATTTGTCGAAGACATGTAGAATAAGTACGATCGAAAGAGTTCCAATACTGTATTATAGATTATCACTGATTTACATCTGAAACTATCCGGAGCAGGAAATAGAAGCACGAATAAGGGAGCGATTGCCCAGAGGAAATTTGTCGTTGGTACATTCGCTTGGTCGATTGACTAGAATTTCGCAATAGATTGATGTAAGCGATTAATTAGTGATGAAATAAAGACTTTTTTATAAAATGAGAAATGAAAAAAAAAAACAAAAACGGAGAATTTTACGTACTTTGCAAGCTTTTTTTATGCTCGATGATTCGATTTGAAAGAATTCTGAGTGGAAAAAGCTCGTGAAGGAATACGATACAGATGGCCTGAATTGCCTCAGCATCATTATGAAACAAATCGATGGGATTACTCGCTGTGAATCTGACATGATTCCTAAAAAAATAATTTTATAAATGGATTATTTTCAATTCATAGACAATCGTGCAATCTTAAATTGTCAATTTTTCCAAAAAAAAAAAAAAGAAACTCGTAATGAGAAGAACCATGAAAGGTATGATAACTGATTACGGATTAGCAACAAGATCAATTTTGGAAAAAGAAAACCACTCAAAATTTATCATAAAAAGATCGAGAGGTGGTTTTTTGAACCTTCAGCTCCGCCTTTGAGGTCGCAGAATACAAATTTGGCAATATTTTCAAACTTTAAGGAGGTGGAAAATAAGGGAGTTGGAATTCGTTCATGAAGGAACAATTGGTTTGCTATTCATTCAAAAATTGTTTTGGATCTTTTGATTTTTGGATTCTTAGATCGATTTTTGATTTCGTTTTCTTTCGTGAAACCACTTGAGTTTTTCTAGAAATGTAAAAAATAATTTTCTTCCTGAAAATTATTTGCTTTTTTCAAATTCATTTTTTTGGAAATTTTTCGAAACATGGTTTGTTTTTTGGTTTTTTCAAAGGTCAGCCTTTTTGGAGTTTTCTGAGAACTATTTAGATTTGTTTTTTTACCCTTTCTTTTTCTGACAGTTTCACGAATGATTTTTTAACTTTTTTTATTTATAAAATAATGACTTGTTTTTTTCTTCGAAGGTTCAGATTTGAGGTTCTTGAAAAAAGTTGGGTTTCTTCTGGAAATTTTTTGTGTTTTTTTTTGTACTTTCGTAGGCAATTTTTCGTTTTTTTTTTACTTAGTGATTTTTAACGAGTTTAAGGTTGACTTTTTTATGTGGGTTTTTGTGAAAAAATCTGATTATTTTTGAAAATATAATTGTTTTTTTACTTTTAATAATTTTTTTATTCGCAAATTGAAGGATTTTTTTCAATGTCTAAATTTCCATTTGAGGCCGTAGAAAGCAAACCACAAATGTAGCAATATTTGTTGTTTCGGACTTTGGAAGTTAATTTGAAGATGACTTCGAAAGAAAAAGAAATCGAATCGAAAAACTTGATTCAGTTCATGTTTTTTTTTTTTATTGGGTATTTAAATCCCCATTTTTTTTTACAGTTTGCGATTAGGTACCAATTAAAAATGGTGTACTATCTCAAAAATATACGTCAAATTCGTAATCAAATCAAATTTTGAAAAAAATGACGATAATTTTTGTTCGAAGATGAATCATTGATAGAAATACGTTTCATTTGATTGTTCATATTTAATAATTTACTGATACAATTTCGTTAACTTGTACCCGGTACCGTCTAAAATTGATTGCATATTTGATGGCGAGATTATATTATTTTTATTGAAAATACGATTCAATCGGTGATTTGAGCCAAGAAATAATGAACTTATTATATACTAATAAAAGTAAGTTAATGACGTAGTGATTGAGTTCTTCTGTACTTTTTTAAATAATTTAATGAGAAACAGTGTGCTCGTAATTTAAAATTATCAAAAAATTTATTAAATTTCTAGAAATAATAATTTGATTACAAGTAAATGTGTTCATTAAAAATTAGGTTTTTTGATTTTTCGAGTTAACTAATTTATAATGATTTGATGATAACTGGTTATATCATAGGTCACGAGAGAGAGCTAGGCACTAGAATGATGATACCTAAATAAATTGATAATTTGATAACGTTAAACATGCTGCCATGAAAACAGAATTATCTACTTTATCAAAAATCCAAAAGAATTGCTTCAGTTTTTGACGATTTTTGGTAACAAATTTGAAAAATAAAATTAATTTACGTTGAAACACTCTAAATTATCTAATATTTGAAGGCTACGTCTTCAAACGGGCCTAATTCTATTTTCATGATTTTCGAGTTTGAAACGTTTTATCGTAGAATTTTTGCTGGAATACGAAAAATTGATGAAAAAATTTGGATTCACTTGTTACGCCCGTTTGGAAACGTAACCTTTATTTTTAAATCTTCTAAAAATTCAAGCATACGTAATTAGCTACTTACCTAAAGTCAATATATCAATTTGTTTTTTTTTTCAATTCACCAGCGAAAGATGTCTCTTGAGAGATTTAAAGATGGTCTCTTTTTTTCATTGATTACAATTCAATTTATTTCACTTTCAACGACACCTTAACACGTGTTTGTAAAATTACCACGTAATTCGCGACGAAAAATTCTAAACAAAACTTTCAAAAATCGAGAGAAACGACCAAAAGAATACCACACGGTGTAAAAAAATCACTCAATTGTTAATTTTTCAATCCGTTGTATTTCAAAATTGGACCAAATTAGAAATGTTTTTTACAGATAAACTATCACATCGATGATATTATACCGACATCTGCTTAAATATGGTACCGACTACTATAGAATTATTTAATCGAATGGAAAGCTTTTCCGGTGCAAAACTGTCTTATCGAGTATTATGATTCATAGTCAGCTCGCGTAAATTTTATTTTGAAGTAACACTAATAAAATAATGGGCAGATGTGTAATTTTTTTCGATGTTCCTAGAACTATCAAAAAAATTGACGTAAATTTTGGGTGAAGGGGAAAGAAGGAAGTTGATGGTGATTACGCATGTGCGCAGTTGATAATTATATGTATGTATTTTTATTTGAATTTAGACCATTTTTTATAATGTACAATGATTTTGTGTAGGTATATCAATGATCTTATCTTGTTGATGCTGTATACAATTAATTCGGAATTTTTTGGCGGAAATCCTACAAAATTTTGCTAGTGAAACAAATCAATAGATTAATGACATATGTAGATTTGAAAAAATTCTTGAAAATTGCTTTAAATTGAAAAATACTTAATTATAAATATTCCTCAAAATTATAATAAAAAAAGAAAAAGTACCTATTTTATTAAAATTAATCACTTAAAATCTTTATAAAATACTTACACGACAGAAATTAAAATAAATATAGGTACATTATTTAATAGGTGAAAGTACTTAGGTACATTACATATCCACATTGTATAGGTACTTAAATGTTGTTTCAAACACCATTGTCATTACGTTCTCGCCTTGACAATTTTCTGTGGAAAAAATATTTTAAAATTGAAAATTCTTGAAAATGAAAGGTACCTACATAACGAAACCCTTGTAATACATAAAAAAATCTTACAAATCACGATTGGGCAGTTTTTCCAAGAGCTCTTCGAAGAAAGAGGGTTTTATGGCAAAAGCCCCAAAAACTAATCCCATCAAAGCGAACCAGATTGTAAAAGGGATCATGAACTACAAAAAAAAATTGTCCATCCCTCAGGTTAAAAATGAATGAAAACCTTGCCACCAAAAATGAAATTTAAAAGTATGGAATACTTACGTCTTCTTCATAGCTGGGAAATATTACTTGATCGTCGACATGATAAAATATAATCCGATTCAATACTTTGCTCACGAATAAGTTGAATCCTATAACCAAGGCGTAACTATTTTTCGGAATTATTTGAACGATTTTCCAACTGTAAAAATAATGGAAAAAATTTTATTCTGATGAATGGAAATGGTCAGTGGGACCATGGTGTCTACCGGGTATGAAAATCATGAAAAACATGAAAATACCATGAATTTTGACCATTTTCCACAAAAAGCGTGGCCTTTTTCTCTTCAATTTTTGAATCCATGGAAGAATTTTGCCCGCGCTTCGCTCGAGAAAATCTTCCATCTGAATTTTTTTTTTTCGAGAGGGAGAAAAACGCTACTTTATTCCCTCTCGCGATGCTTCAATTCTCGTTTTTCTCCATTTAAAACGAAAAATATAGTATGCAACTCGGGAAATAACTTATTTTCGACGATTTTGAGTTATTTCCTTCGTTTCGCTCGGACAATAAACCTCAAAATTCATCGAAAATCACTTTATTTCCCTAGTTGTATAATATACCATTTTCATTTCACTATTTGATTTTTCAGTTGAAATTTTAAGATTACGATTTTTTGTTTGGAATATTTTGTGGGCTGATCATTACCCCCATCCACAGTCCACACCCCAATGTAATTTAAAATATTTTGGTCTTGGGGTATTTTGTGGGGCAGATCATTAACCTACCCAAACCCCAATGTAAAATAAAATATTTTGGTCTTGGGGTATTTTTTGAGGCATGATCGTTACCCCCTTTTACTCCAATAAAAATTGTATTTTTTTGGCTGTGGTGGGATATTTTATAGGCCGGATCATTACCCCATGTTTTTTCCAATGCTGTGGGGACATTTTCTATAAAATTCGTTCGGAAGGATTTGTGAAAATCCTGCTTATTTACCTATTTCGAGAATTTGTCAAGACACCCTAAATCTTTCTATTTTGCGCGTTTCGTATTATTTTTTAACCCGAAAATTAATCTTTCATCGGAATGAAATTTCGTCAGGAAATTGCTCGAAATCTGCTCTAAAATGAGTGTACAAGAGGGGAGAGGGTTGAGCAAATTTGGAGCATGAAAAATTGTTTTAAAATGGCATGCGAAACATGAAAATAGCATGAATTTTCAATTTCTCGATCCAGTATACACCATGTACTAGGATTTCATAATTGGTAAATTCGATGGCGAACTTACAAACATACGGTGAGAGATACGCGGACGATTATTAGTAAAATTTGTGTTTTTTTGAATTTGTTTGGAAAATCCATGGGGTCCCAATGCACTGTTATCATTGCTATGAAAGCAGCAAATGAAATCAAACATAGTACGATATCCTCTCGAGCTTTCCAAATGGTCGACTTGGCGGAACAGAGTATCAGCAAAATTACACCAGCTGTACAAAGGGAAGAAGGGGTATTTTACGCTATGGAAATTAGATGAAAATTAATTTTTTAATAAGTCAAGGAAAATTCGTACTTGAAAGAAGTGGGATCAAAGTCATATCAGCAAGTGTATTCTTTGCGAAATCTTCCATTTTTTTAAATTCACTCATAATTTCATCGTCCTTGTCTTTTATCACGATTTCGCCGAACCAATTTGTAAAAAATGATAACTCGTAACCACTCATCTTTACCAAAATAAAATCATGTTCTTTTTAAAAAAAATCTACGATACCTACGTTTGGCCAAAAATTATTATATGTTAGATATTTGAATATACTTACGAGAGAGACGAAACATGAGACTGTCGTATACCAAATTGACCATTTTAGTACAGTTTTATCTGTGAAAGCCGTCTGGAAATTAACCCATGCAAGCGCGGCATCTTCTTGAACCTTGTTTAGACAGCTCCGCTGGAAAGTAACGAAGAAAGTTGAGTTGTTTTAGATTTTTAGGCGTCTGCAGAGTATTATTGTGATTATTCAAATGAATCATACCATCATATTTTGGAATTTGGTAATGATAGTCAGATCAGCCCCGCGAGAGTCTTCCGCCTCCTCATCATTTGAATTTGATTTCTCGGCATCGACCGGAGGTAAAAAGTAAGAGCAAAGGAGCATGATGCATGAAATGACTGTGCGTCAAAAAAAATGTAAATTTTCAAAGAAAAGTACAGATTTTTACACGTTGCGACTAATGAAATTATAAATTACTCACAAGGATTACTAGCGATTTCCAAGATAGAAAGAATCAGTTGCCACAGGCGCGAAATATAAACTACTAAGAGAGGGAATAAGTACTGGATATAATCGTCCAAGGTGTAGAATTGTTGTTCATTAAATTTCGAACGATTAATTTCGAATAAATCTACTACGGATGATTCCAGTCTTAGTAAAATCCATTTTGTACAGAACAATCCGAGAATTCCAGAAATGGTAACGTATGCAGTTATCTTTCGGTATGTTGATTTGTCTCGAATTTTGGAATACAAATACGTGTGAGTAGCTATCATCGATGACCGATAAACAGCATTCAGAAATTCCACCGTCTGTGAAATAAGATATCACGCACTGATTATTTTTGTGAATAACACTGAGCTGTGGCGTCGGAGAAATTTTTCTACTCTAAATTTGAATCAGTTAAAATTGATTTATTAAAAAGCCAAAAGTGTGCAACTGTAGAAATCAGTGAAAATTTCACTGATTTAATCAGTGAATTTTCATTTTTGAATCAGTAATTTTTTTCAACTATTGAAATGAATCAGTCAAAATTTTAATATACTGATTGAATCAGTAATTCTGATTGAATTGGTACATTGAAATTTTTAATGATTCAGTTCAGTAATTAAAAAATGATTACTGATTCAAAAATGATAATTTACTAATTGAATCAGTAATTTTTCACTGATTGACAGTCAAATTTCACAGTTGCACACTTTTCGCTGTTTAATCAGTCAATTTTCAGTTTCAACAGGAATATGTTTTTTCCTCTTTTCCTCTTGGGTGTGTGGGGGGGGGGGGTAATTCTAAAATTTTTAAGACTCTATTTTGCGTCACGCCATTTTGCATGACGCCAAGTCAACAACTTATAAATTTTTGTATTTTCAAAACGGTGAAAAATGACTTGATTTTAGAAAGTCAGAATATCCAGGAACATAGCAGAGATTTAAAAGCAAAACCAATTTTTATATTTTTGAAATTAACTTAATTATCAGAAATCAGGATGAGAGGAAAAAACATATCCATGTTATTAACATTGACTGATTCAGATTTAGATGGTAAAGTAAAATTTTGAGCCTAAACAAAAATTGATGGAAAACGCACCATGAGTGCACCCCTCAACCAAAATTTCAGGAACTGAAGTGCATTTTTCAAATGGCGAATTTGTAATCAACGAAAAGAGTTGAAAGTTGGAAGTGGTTTCAATACATTTCGGAGTCACCAGAAAATGTTGGAATTTTCTAGCGCTGCAAAATACTCCATTAAAATGGTCCATATATGCACTTTAGCACCTATAATCGCAATCGCGAATTACCCATTTATTGGTGATCTATTTATTCGATTAGATCGCAATTTTCCAAAATTCGTGCTCTCTCTTTCTGAATCAGTGAAAAGTCACTGATGAACAGTCGGAATTGCAGCGCAAGAAAAATCAGCGAAATTCACTTATTCTTCTTGCGCTGCAATTCCGACTGTTTTTTTTAGTGATATTTGGTAATTTTCCCTGATTTACAAATGAGAGAGTAACTTTGTGTTAAAATTCGCATTTTTGGAATATTTTCCTGGAGAAAATTCAAAAGTATGCGCGCCCAAGGAACACGTTACGTGCTAAAAAGCTTAAATTTGGTAGATACCCTACTTTTAACCTGCCAAATCGATTGAAAGCGGTTTCAAGACGTTTCGGAGACACCAGAAAATTTTGAAATTTTCTAGCGCTGAAAAAAGGTCCATAAAAATGGCCCATATGCACTTCAGCACCTATAAGCAATTCGAATTTTTGGGCAAAAAGTATTTCCCTTTTTTTTTTCAATTTTTTCAGAAGGCGTAATTTAAAAATTGTGATAACTCGGCCTCAAAATGACAAATCGGGTTGATTTTTGCTCTAAAAGATGGATAATCGTTTGGCGTTTCTTACGCGTATGAGCTTTCATTTTTCAGGCATGCAACCCGTCCTTTTTGAAAAAAAGAAAAAGGTGCAAAATTATTACTCGTATTACTTACAGAAAGTGAATCTGATCTTGGTTTCTTTGAGAAATTGAGTATGTTATGTCGCATCATGACGGAAATCGAACCTAAAATAATTATCCATCGATACCGAATACTATCAGCGATTAATAGAAAAACCAACGTAAAAAAAATATCGTAATTGAAAAATGTTGAATAATTCCGATAGAAAGCACCATCTAAGTTTCGCTGGAAACAAAATTTTCGAATGATTAGATAAGTCGTGGTATCGAAGAAATGAATGATGAGAAAATATGGATATTGAATTACGATTAGGTACCGAAAATAATTCGCCCTCTACATTAATCTCCTTTAGATACTGGGCGAAAGTTGGCCCGTCCCATGTCCTCACAAATCTTTTGAATTCTGACTTGTCTACTTTTTTATTCTGATGTAGAGATTTCATAAAATTGAAGTTGATTGCTGTAGTTGTGTTTCCATACATGAAGGTAGTTGACAAGTCGACTATCGTATTGTATTGGAAATTTCCCAACATTTCCACCGTACAGATTAACAATATGGGTAACAATTTCATGTTTTTTCTTTGTTCTATAAAGATAAACAAAAAAAATGCATCGTATCAAGATTTTAACATTGGATTAACTGTAATCACATATTATCTAACACTTGGCTGTAGGTATGAGTTGATTCCCAAAGAAAAGTTCGTTTTTAGTTATTTTTTTTTTTATGTTCGCGTAAAAATAAAGGGAAATTGATTCTTATTTTTCTTTTGATTATGTACGAATTAATTGGGCAAAATGTGCGCTAAAAACCTAAAAATATACGATAACGATATGGGTGTCTATTTAAAGGACGTAAGTTGCGCACGCTATTTTTCGTGACGCCATGTCAGATGCTGACTTTTGAAAACTTACATTCTTATATTTTCGAAATTAACTTATTATAAATATCAGAAAGTCAGAATTTTTAAAACAGATTTTCATAAATGTTCTCATTTCTTTATTTAGTGAGGCAAAAATCGTGGTGAACCGGTAGGTGAAATACCTCCCCGAAATTGCGCCCTTGGGGGTCGCGAAATGCTTGGATAGATAGGTTTACCTACCTATACAAGCATGCGATCACCTTTCTGACGAAATTATAGGCGAAATTAGCCTGTGCTGTGTTCGGCGAGTACAAAGCTCTTATCTTTTAGATAAGACTTTGTACTTGGCTTACGTAATACTACGTACCGAATACAGCAACTTTCGATCTTTCTACTCTCATCTAGTCGCTACTAGATTCTTCTAGTAGCTGACTAGATGATGAAACCAAACCGGCAGTTACGTAGGTTTACCCTTTCCCTTCTCGATTGCTACTTCTAGATGCTTCCACAGAAGCTGACGACTAGAAGTAGCTGAGAGCGAGAGCTCATTCGATTTTTGTACTTCATACGTTACGTTTATGTAAATACTAGGTACTTCGTGTACATCGAGCGTTATCGCGTTTATTATTGATACTTCTAGTTAACGTGTGTTGTATATTTCGCAATCTCGGTTGTGCTAATAAATTCAGTTAACGTTTCGCCGTGCAAGATTTCTTTCTTTGTAATAAGTTGTGCACTCTGAGTGATTAACTTATTACTCCGCGACTCGTCAAGTGCAATCTATTTGATTTGGTGTAATAAGTCCGGTGAAGTGACCGTTGACTCTGTGCCCACGGTAGCCAGACTCACAGGTAGACCCAGGATCCCATTGATCACCTCGTCTTGCGAAAGCCTGTCACCTCACCAACCAGCTCACGACATACGTGAGGGCTTTAGTTCAACTACCAACTAAATCATCACACTTTTACCACCAATTCATTGGCGCCTGAGAGCTTTTCAAGCTGTGCTACGAAAGTTTCCAGAGGAAAATTCGTCGAATCAACGATCCCTGGAGGTGGTCAGCGTTTGAGACATCGACACTGTGTAAAATTTGGGTATTGTTATCCGTTTTATGTAATTTGTAATTTTCGTTTTCGTCTATTTTCGCGTTGAAGTGCGTTTTAGGGTTAAATTCGTGTTTTACCTATCTATTTTAAACCTCGCGTAATTTTTAAGCCTATTTTAAGAGATAGGGTACGTAGGTTTTGTAAAACAGAAGCGAATTGATTTTTAGTGACCTTGAAAATTTTTTTGGGACGAAAATTGAGCGAAAATTGAGTGTCGAGTCGTAATCGAATCAGATTATTCAGTCTTACCAGATTTATTAGTCAAATATTTATTTGAAATTTTTACCATAATGACAAACGAAAATCAGCTTAACTCTTTAGATAAGGAGATGGCAGAGAAATTTACGCCTGAACAAATTGCCGAATACAAAGAGTATAAAAAGAAAATTTTTTCCAAGAAATTGATAGATGTTAAGGCAATTGATGAGGATGAATCCAAATTCAAAGGTGCTATGGAAAATATCAATAATCTTGCAGATCTCACTGGTTCTGAAATTAAATTTCACATGAAAGCTATTCTAAAAAATGGAAAAGACATTGAGGGAATTCAAAAAGATTTAAAATTACAGGAAAAAAGTACTGAAAATTTTAATCTGAGCATTGTAACTTTAGATCGTGATTTAAACAGTAAATTGTCAGATTTCAAAGATAGTTTCAATCAGAAAACTGATAGGTTACAGGAAAATGATTCTAGGATACTTTCGAAATTTGATTCTTTGACTGAAAAGTATGAGGAACTCAAATTAATTAATCAGGGTTTGGAAAACACTAACAAAAGTTTCGAAACTGATATTAAAAAATTATTTGAGAGAAATAAAGTGCTTGAGAGTACATTAAAAAATCTTCAAACGATTTTGAAAGATATAGGTACAGGCAAAGAAATCGATGTGAACGAAATTTTTAATTCTAGAACAAAGATAGAAAATTTAACAAACAAAATTTCTAGTCTTGAGGAACGATTATTACAATGTGAGAATAAACCTAGTGTCGGAACAAATAAAATCGCGGTAAGATTAAACGAATTAACTGCTAAGACTCTGAGAGATAATGGCATCGAGTTTAATAAGGATAATTATTACCATGCTATGCGATTTTTGGATTTGTTTGAGAGATTCATGGATAGCCAGGAGGATGCTAATGAACAAGATTATATCAATTTGTGTAGGCAGTCTATTAAATATGAACCTGCTTTGAGATGGAAAAATGCTTCTTATGAATACGCGAATTGGGAATTGTTTAGAGATGAATTTGTGAAAGAATTCTGGTCAAAACAAAGAAAGAAGGAAGTATGGGCATATTTTCAGGATTTAGATTTGTCAGATAAGGTAACCACTGGTAAAGAACTGATTAATGAGCTTGATATTTGGCTGGGTACCATCAAATCGATGGATAAAAAGACTGAACCGGAAATTATTGTTGCTTTAGGTAGGAAGGTACCAGAATGGTGGTCGAATAAATTAAAGTGGGAAGATATTACCACGTCTGAGGGTTTCTTAGCGAAGCTTGAGGAATTAATGAATACTTTTGAGGATGATCCTAGATTTTCTGATATTTATGGTAAAAAATCGAAATCGTTGAACAAAACCAGTATTGTTAATGGTAATTCCGGAAATAATTCGAATAGTGGAAATAATGGTAACAACCAGAATTCCCAAAATTCGAATAAATTCAGGAATAATCGTAATAAAAATAACAATTCGGGTAATAATAATCAGAATAACGATAGGCGAGATAATAATGGCCAAAATAATCAGGAAAATCGTAATCCTAGGAAATCAGAAGGTTATAGGAAAAATTATAGGAATAGGAACTATAATGACAATTCGAATCAAAATTCTGGGAAAAATGAGTACTACAATCGCAAATCCATAGCTTATCCGGTAAATAATAATCAGCAAAATCCTAGTCAAGGTAAAAATCAAGATCAATCTGCCTCTAAGCAAATTAATAGCTTGTCCGTTTCAAAAAACGAGGAGGTAGGTGCGAGTGTGTCGAGTCAATAGATAATGACAAATATTTTTATACAGTAGGCGGATATCAGGTTATAGGTGACTCGATTAATTATTATTTGGCCAGGAATAGTCCAAATACGAACATGGAAAATCTCCGTGAGGTCCCATACTTGAAGGAAAATATCTCGCTAAACATGCTGTATGACAAACTCGCACCTGAAAAATTAAAATCTACAAAAGTAATTTTGTCTTGTGGAAAAAGGGAATTAAACAGTCCCAACTTCCCTAATTCGTATGTTTCCGATAAAATGCAAGAAATAGTTCGTATGTTGCTTGCAAAAGGAGCTGAAGAGATCGTGATGGTTTTCCCTCCGGTCCTCCCTCCTCGGAAAAATTTTGCTGTATCCGTGAGCCGATTATGGTCTTTCCGTCGTGCTTTCTATCGTCTAGAGAAACTAGGCAACGTGCACGTCGCCGTCACGCCTTCTCTTATTTTTGCTGAAACACAAATATCAAAAAAGACAGGTCGATCAACTTATATAAAAGATAGGAATCATTTTATTAAACCTATCAAGTCGAAATATTTTTATAATAAATATTTCAAGCGCTGGTTCCCTGTACAACGTGTTCATTCAGAACTTTTGAATTCAGTTAATGAATTTTTGTCCTCGGTAGCTCCGAGAGGTCCCTCCCACGCTAAGGTCGGGGGTGGGGCTACCCCTCATGAAGTGCCTTCTTGCCAAATAGGTAATTTTTCTCCCCTGATTGGGTCAAGGTGTCCTCCTCAAGCTGTGGCTGAGCGAGTGACTGGGCCTCATGAGGTTTCCTCTTGTCATTCTGACAAGCTTTCTAACTCAGTAGCTCTGAGTAGTCCTCCTCAAGGTGAGCCTGAGCGAGTGACTCGAGTTTTTGAAAACTCTTCTTCTGAAAACGTTGTAGATGAGCAGGGCAATGTCGTTGGTAGGATCGATCGTCAGATTAGGTGTTCAGAATCGAAACTAAAGGATGACTCGGTCATTCCTGAGTTCATTAGAGACGATATCAAACGGATGCGTGAGGAAAAGAGGTCTCCTGAGGAGCTTTTCCGAAAAATAGAGTCGAATTTGGAAAGTATAGGTAACCAGTTGGAAGGGAAGGATACTGTCGTGAAGCCTGCGATAGGACCCCAGCAAATTGAGACTCAGACTCTGAATTCTATAGGAGCCCAGAAGGATCCACCTATGAAAGATGAGGGAGATAGCGTTCAGAGATTTGGGTACCAAGAAGGGATAACCTGTGTAGTGCCGACCGAAATACAAGGTGTCGTAATTCCTACCCAGCTAGATACTGGTGCTGAACCAAATGTTATGGCTCTGGAAACTGCTAGGTACCTACTAGATAAGTTTCCCGAAAATGTCAAATTCAAGAAATTAGATCATTTGATTGAGATCGAATTAGCTGACAAGCAAATTGTAGGCACAATGCACAATTTGCTGAATGTCAGAATGAATTTTGGCAAACATGAGATAAATGTACCTTTTTATCTCATCCCCCAATGCAATCAGATATTCATTATGGGGAGGGTCTCGATGTTGGAATTGGGCATCGAACCTAAAATTCGTAAAAAATGTGCCTACTGTAAGCCCAAGAGGGAAACAGAGAAGGTCTATCTTCCCTACATGTCAGAGGAAGAGTATACTGGAGTTTTGAAAATAAATAATGTAAGACCTGCCGGTAGGTATGGCAATGAAATTCCTAATCGTATGAGAAAACATACCTATGCTAAGAATGATAGGTTGGCCGACATTCCAGAATATGATGACTCATCAGAGGTATTTTTGAAAAAACTCTATGAGGGCCTAAAATCATACGTTGAACAAGGAAAAATTTGTGAAAAGCGGAAAAAGTGGGCTTATGACCTACTCAGTGAATTTTCCGATGTTTTTTCAAAATCTCCAGGCTGCTACACAGGTCCACCCGTTCATTTTGACATGGCCGATGAGGAGGAATGGAGGGGTGCGAACCACAGGCCATCAAATAAGTTGATGCCTGCAATTGATCGAGAGATTAAAAAGATGTTGAGAGAAGGTACAATTACGCCATCTGACACTCGATATATCAATAATATAGTTGTGAAAGTGAAAGCAAATGGCAGTCTGCGTATTTGTTTGAATCCTACTTGGTTGAATCCAAAGCTAGGTAACAACTATAATGAGTCAGCAACTTTAGATCGAATAATTACCAAAAATGGGGATGCCGAATTCTTCTCAAGTTTTGATTTCGTCAGCGGATTTTGGCAACTCCGTCTAGACGAATATTCTAAAAAATTTTGTGGTTTTCAGATTGAGGGGCGTGTCTATCAATTTGAGAGACTGCCATATGGATTGAAAATTTCATCTGCTGAGTTTATCAAAATGGTAAATAGAATTATTCCTGATAGAGAATCTATCACTGCCTACGTTGATGACGTTTTGGTTAGGAATAAAGGCTTCAAAGAACACGTTTTGGATATTATTGAGGTCCTAAAAGCCTGCAGAGAATATGGAATTAAGCTCAATGCTGAAAAGACAGAATTGTTCAAGGCCAAGACTAAGCACTTGGGTTACGTTTTGTCTCCGGGTAAAATAGGAAAACAAAACAAGAAAATTGAGAAATTTTTAGAATTCGAGGCCAAGCACTCCAAGAAAAATGGTAAATTCGCTTTGAAGACCGAAAATGAAATTTTGGCTCTAGTTGGACTGACTAATTTGTATAGACGTTTTATTCCTGAATATAATGAGATAATTGCTCCTATGATGAAACTCACCCATAAAAATGTGAAATTTGAGTGGGGAGAGGAACAGGAAAAAGCGTTTGAGAGATTGAAGTATGAGTATTGTAAAGATTTCGAACTTTATGCTCCTATTGACGATTTAGACTATTACCTATATACTGAATGTCTCGAAAATTCAATCTCTGGAATTTTATATCAAAAGGTTGAAGGTGTGAATCGAATCGTCATGTATTTGGATAAAAATCTTCAGGATTACCAAAAAAGATACACACCCACCGATTTAGACATGTTGGCACTAACCTACTCATTAAAGCGCTTGGAAATGTGGCTACATGGTCGGAAAATCCATGTTAGGCATGATGTTGGGACATTAATTTCAAAATACACTGCTTTAGCCCAGACACATAGAAAAGCAGCGCATTGGATAACTGCTCTGAACAGTTATGATTTGATTTTTGATATGAAACCAACCAAAACTGAGCTGAAAATTTTGAAACAGTCTCAGGATCCAAGTTTGACAGTGAATTCATTCAAAGTTCGCGACATTGATATGTCGACTGGGCTCAAACCTCTTGAATTGAATCATATTCAGCATTTTAGAGAAAATTTGCTTGAGCTCTTGAGTGATCTTCCGAATTGGCAAAAAGATGACGATTTTTGCGAGAAGATTTTTGATGAATTAGAGCCAATGTCTGAATTTTTGACTGAAAAACAAAAAGCCACTCGTAATAGGGTTTCTAAAAAATATGAAATCACAAACGATGATGGTAAAAAGCTACTTTGGCGTAAATATACTGATGGTACGAAAGTTCCAGTTCTACCTAAAAAATTATTCAGAGACGTTGTGTACTATTTGCACGAAATTTATGGCCATGTAGGGGGGAATAAATTGGAAATTATTTTCAGACAGCTTTATTTCCACCCGAACGCTCTGAAATTTATTAAAATGAACACGAATATGTGTGTCGTTTGCAAGGTAAATAAATGTTACGGCCAAAGGAAACGAATCAGGTATGCTCAAGTTGAGGCTTACCACAAGGGAGATATTTTGTCAGTCGATATTTGCGGACCTATTGCAGCGATTAGGGGGGAGGTAAAATATATTTACGCGGTAAAGGATGTTTTCACCTCGAAATTGTGGCTTTTCACAATGACAGACAGTGAGGCTGAGACAGTAGTCGAGAAGATGAAAATTTTGATGGATATCCTGAAAAATTATGGGGTCTCGCCAAAGAAAATCATGTCTGATCACGGAAGGCAATTTGAGTCGCGCAAATGGAAGGAATTTATCCAGTCGACAGGGGCAAAACATATTTTCTCTAGTCCATTTTCACCTCAAGGAAACTCAATCGAGAGAGCTTTTCGCTGTGTGGGTGAAAAGATGAGAGTGAAAATTAATGATAAAGTCCACGACAGTACCTATACTCATGAGGGGTGGGATGAACATGTTGAGGACGTTGAAAAACAAATGAATGATCAGCCTAATGTCCTTGGAATTTCTCCGAACGAGTGCTGGGGCATTGAGGAACACCTCACGGTTGGATTACCTGTAAAAAGAAACAAAAGGAACTTTAAGTACGAGTTGAAACGTCTTAGGGAACTTTTGGAAAAAAATCTACTTCCCTCAACGACATCTAAGGAACTCATGAAAATGATCTGGGATAAGGAACAAGTTATTTTCGACGATGACGGTTACCTCCGAGTAGTTGTGGACGGTGCTTGCGCTGCAAATGGCTCTGAGGAAGCTATAGCTGGAATCGGTATATGTTTCGGACCTGATTCAAAATATAATGTGTCAGAACGCATTAGTCATGAGAAATATAAAAATACCAATAACCTAGCAGAAATTATAGCTGTTAAAAAAGCACTTGAATTTGGTATTGCAAAGGGGGTTAAAAGAATAAAAATTTTAACTGACTCAAAATATACTGTGTATGCTATTAACGAGGGGGCTATAAGATGGAAAGCTAGGAATTGGAAAAATTATGCCAAAAAGGATGTCTATCACAAAGAAATTTTCCAGGAAATTTTGAGATTGAGGAGGGAGTATGAGAGGTGTGAGATTAAACATGTATTCGCACGTAGGTACGAATATATGAATATCCTGGCTGATCAGCTTGCCAGACAATCAGTCTACACGTATGAGGTGGCTGCCGAAAAAATCGACAGCATGACTGAAGAGCAAGCTATGGAAAATTTTATCCGCGAGAAAAGAAAGCAAATTCGAATTTTCGAAGAGCAAAATTTCAATAAATTACATGGTGACGTAATTCCTTACAAACCAGGTGATTTAGTTCTCATCACTGCTCATGGAAAATCTGACTCTTTTAGTCTAGTTTCGGAAAAATTGCTGGAAAAACGTTATGGGCCTTACATTGTAAAATATGAACATAAAGCAAATTGCTATATGGTTTCAGATTATGCAGGAATCACAGACGATAAACTCGTCAACGTTCGCCAAATTATTCTATTCTTGTCTAAGGAACAACTTGATGAGATTGAGGAAGAAGTGAGGTGTCACTCTTTAATTGATAAAAGATCAATTGAGCAACGTATTAATGATTACCTGCGTAAAAATGAGAGAAAAGGCATAAAAATAACGGCTAGAACTCCAGAGAGTGAGCAAAAAGGTGTGAGTAATAATTTGTCTCCGGATAACAACATGCTTGAGAGATCGATCGATGAGGTTGACGAGAATCTTGAGTATGAGCTCGAAAATATTTCCTCTCCTCAGGAACTGGGGCAAGACTTGAGTGAAAATCCAGGTCTGAGTGACATTTTCGAAAATGTACCTGAAAATCGTAATATAAGCATTAATCAATCGACATCAATGCAAATTGATTCGAGTTCTAGTAAACATGATGATCAGGTTACTTTAATTGATCCGCGAATTCTTGATAAGGATTCTGGAATTGATAGTTCGTTCACATCTTCTGAGTCTGAATCTGAAAATCCTCAAAGCTCTTCTGTCTTGATTGATAATTCTGTAAATAATGCAGAAAATATTAGTATTTTGGAAAATGCGAAAAATTCCAAAATTATGAAAAAATTGAAAATCGATTCTAAATTTGGCCAAGATTTAGAAAATTTGAAAAATTCAAAATCGAGCAGAAATACTAGGGCTAAGCTTAGGGAAGCTAAAAAGAATAAAAATTCTGAAATTTTGGATTCGAGCACTGATTTAGAGGAAATTAATAACGAAAATTTAATTCGTGAGTTGGAAATTTGGAAAAAAGATTCTGACCATGATTTTGTTCCAAAGCTGCGTGTTGAAAAACCACCAGTAAAAAAGCTCAGAAAATCGATTGTTTCGAAAAAACAAGTTTTAGGTAAAAAATCTGAGTCTTCAGACAGTTCATCTGACGAGTCAGATGGCACTGACAAATGTCTGACAAAATTCAATGAGGTTTCGAAACGTTTTAGGAAAAAGAATATTTCACCTCAAGAAGGTGAACTTTTAGAAAAAGCTCTTTTGGCAAATTTCGATTCTGAAACGATTTCAAAATTAAAGGAAGAAGCAAAAGCTTACCTGGCGTCTCGAAAAAAGCGAGGTCGTCCCAAAAAACCATTGAATCTAAATTATATTGTGCTAAATAAAGCACCACTCGTGAATAAAATAGTGCTCGGACACTATTTTTCACGTAACCACGAGATGTTTTAATATGAACGCTTGTGGTGTTCGGTTTCGCACCTTATCAGCGGACCGAACGAGTAGGTAGGTTGGTTACCGGGTAGGCGACGCGTAGCGGGGTAACTGCACTCGTTGCGATCTCCTGTGCCTACGCGTCATCCTTTGTTCTCCCTACCCGGACCATTTTCAACGGATGGTAAAGTTGGACCGATTTTGTGACTGGTTTTCTCTACGACTATGAGTAGTCATTTTTCTTGCTTGCAGCTCAGTCTGTACGTCTTGTGTGGTTAATTGCCTTTTTCAGTGAAGTTCATGCTTGAATTTTGCTCATGTGTATTTTTCTAGTCAATTTTGGCAGAATTTTTAAATTTTCGCGATGTTTTTCGCCAATTTTATTTTTAATTAATACGGTTTAAAGTTCCTGATGTTTTATCGAGCTTTTAATTTCCTTTGCCATGTGAGTACCTCAAGTTTGATATTTTCCTTTCTTCTTGACCAAGTCGTCAACTGGAATTTTATACAATTTGACTAATTTTGACATCGTTTCTGGTCTGTTTTTTTTTCTCTCACAGTTTAACCAGTCTTGACGTGATGTTTTGACCCAATTTTACCGAAGTTCTCTCCATTTTTTTTTAATGTGTATTTCTAGTCAAATCTGGAATTCTACATATTCTTGTGAGTATTCTGCACAGGTGATTCGCTCTTGTTGTTTTTCTTGCTATTTATGATAATATTGTTGTTTATATTAGCTTAATGGTCGAATACGATTGTAACTTCACAAGTAGGGATAATATAACAATACCTATTGATTTACACATCGTGTCAAATAGATCGCTAACTCTGGATTATTGGTTTTGGCAAGTCTACAAAAATTAATTACATTGTTGGCAATTGTGTCGGTCATGGGCAGCGAAGGTATGTGGCTGTCATTCTCCTTGTGTCACTATGGCTATTGTTTATTCCGCCGTGGAAGAGATGTTAGGTCATCACCATGGAGAAGGAGGAAAAAGCTATTACCCGGACACAATTATACATCAACGACATCAGACTAAGTCATGGAAATCAGCCAATCCAGTACTCTGTTCATTGAGAAGTCCACATTGCTAATCCAGAGTCGACCATTGTGAGCAGCGAAGAAGAAATTGAGAGCAATGACCTTGGGTTTCTAGAAAGCTTTGGAAAATGGTAAAATTTATATGATGATGTGAAACATCATTATTATTTGTGTCAAATTGTACCCGCGTAATTGTCAAGCACGGGCTTGCAATTCTTTGTCAAACTGTTCTTTTTGTACTCACGTTTTATGGTCAAAACTTTGTAAAAATCGTAATTAATTTCTTGGCAATTTTCAAACACTCAAAAACGAGCAACGCAATGTGAAATTTCGGCCACTGTGTTTGTCAAAATTTTTAAAACTTTTGATGTTGTAATTTTCCTTAAAAATACAGGGTGGGGCAGAATAGTGGTTACATTTTAAAAACACCATAACTCAAAAAATATTCGGTCGTTTCCGACGATTCTTGCGACATTCGATAGAGGAAGGATCCCAATTTCAGGTGTAAACACGCCGTGGTCGAACAAACAACGTGCGTTTTGTTTGAAAGTGTGATTCGAAATTCACTCCGTTGTAACTGTGCAGGGATAGTTTTGAGCTCATTTTCAGTTGAACAGGGAGGATAACCCTCCTTGCCATGCCGCTATCAATAAGTGGAATGAGAAGTTTGAAAATACAGCGTCTGCCAAGCTTGAAAACCCTCCCGGGAGGAAAAGAAGTGTACGAACTGAAGCCAAAAAGAACGGATGAGAAACGCGTTTCAAATCAGTCCGCAAACATCTGCTCGTAAACATGCTCTTCGCCTGAGAATTTCTGATCGATCAGTGCGACGTATGCTTGCGGATATAAATTTTCATCCATATTAACTTCAATTTGCTCAACAATTGAAACCAGAAGACTTTGTGAGCCGTAAAAATTTTTGCAATGAGCTGAAAGCAATGATCGAAGACACGCCTGATTTTTTTAAAAATTTGTTCATGACTGATGAAGCTCATTTCCATTTGTCCGGGTTTGTTAATCGTCAGAATAGGCGGTACTGGGTAGAGGAGAACCCTCAAGAAATTATCGAGAAGCCTTTGCAGAGTCCAAAGGTTACCTTTTGGTGCTGAGTAAGTTCCCATGTCTAAAGTTTTCAGTAGCTTTAAAAAGCGTGTCGAAACTGTATGTGTAGATGGTCAGCATAATAACATAAAAATATAAAATTGGGCTCTTTTCTCTATCGAATGTCGCAAGAATCGTCGGAAACGGCCGAATATTTTTCGAGTTATGGCATTTTTAAAATGTAACCACTATTCTGCCCCACCCTGTAACTTAAAACTAGGCTTAAAACTAAATTGACTAGGTTTCTTTTTGGTTTCTAATAATTAGGAAAAAATATCACAGTCTTCTTTCTGAAATTTCAACATTTGCTTCAAAATCATTGTCACAAAATTCTTATTTGCTACCTGAGGAAATTCTCTTTTGAAAATTTTCCAATTTTTAATGTCTTTTGACAATATTTTTTCGGTCTAGAAAATTTATTTTTCGTCTTGATAGCTTAGGCTAGTTCTTATTAAAAATTGTAATTCAATTTGAAAACTTTACCTACCGGATTCGTCATTTTTGCATGCTAGTACCTACCTAGTAGTGGAAAGCATTGCCTATACCTACCTAGACTTGTAAATAGTCACGATTTCGTCTATTTTTCTTATTTTTATTTTCGACTTCCCAATGAGGAAGGAAAAATTGATAGGTAATACCTATTCATTACTTTGAAAGTTTTAGATAGGTCTGTCAATTCTGTAGAAATTTTCATTTTCAAATTCTACAGTTTATTTTGTAAATATTTTTCTATACGTCTTAGTACGTTTTTTGATACGTTTTATACGTTTTCTTGCCACTGTGAAATTTTTATTCTTATTTTCGATGCATAAATTGCAGTTTTAATCTAGTTTATAAGTTTTAAATTTTCGCAGGTCAAGTACCTGAAAATTTTTCTTGTTATTTGTAATGGTTAAGTTTCCGGCCAAATTCTGTTTATTTACGTGCCGAGGCCTAAAATAGGCTAAATTATTTTCGTTCGACTCAATTTGTGAGGTTTATTACTTACGTTTCATTCCCTAGCGGGTAGTAGGGGTGGTGCGATTTAAGTTATTTTGAAAATAATTTTGTTTTGAAAATCCTATAAAAAAAAAAAAAAAAAAAAAAAAAAAAAAAATGCCGTAGAAAATTTTCGTGATTAATTTCACACCAAAAAATGTACATCGGGTATTTTTAGAAAATTTATTTTTATAGGTATTTGTTTTCATGTATTTTGCCTAGTTTATATGTGAAACAAATTTTCGATCGTTGCTTATGCGCGAGTATACTTTTCTTGTAAATTTTATGCAATTTTTAAATTTTTATGTCCGTTCTATTTCGACATGCTTCGTGCATGGTATTTCTCATGTATATTTATTCTTCATTTTCGTATGTATGAAATGTTTTTATTCTGTTTTTCTCTCGTCTACGTACGTGAGAAAATTTTTTATGTAAATATGCGTATTCTCATGTGAGAATTTTATTTCTTTATTTATGAACGTGGCATTCCTTATTCGTCTGAATAAATTTCAGTATGAAATTTCTGGTATTTGTAAAATTGCATGCTTCAAGAGAAGCAAATTTTATTTTTTTTCGAAATGTACTTGCATTTTGTATATTTATTTCTTCTTGATGTAATTTTGTTATTTTTGTACATCATGAAATTGTTTATTTCTTTGCATTGTCTTGTGCGATGTATTTTTATTTTTCGAATGCATTTTATTTTTCGTATATTTTCTCTTGACTGGTTTTCACCAGGTTGTAATATACTTGTTGATATGTTTCTGTTCATGTCATGTATGCATTTGATTTTTACATATTTTTCACATTGTATGTGTTAGCCTGTTCAAAATTTTGGGGTTTGATTTTCAACTTTCTCTAGCAGTGTCTTTTGATATTTTTACTTTCGAAATTTTCAACTTTTGGAAAATCTTTCGTTTTTGCTGTCTTGGTGGGGAAAGTGACTTTGAGCCTGCTGAGTGCAGAGCGGTCATACGAAAATCGATTTTAAGGGTTAAGACTTCAAAATTTTACCAAAATTTCAAATTTCGGTTAGGCTAAATTTTCTCTTGAATTTTTATTTCCATGAAAATCTACCTACGTCTGGGTTATAAGACTTTTGAACCTGCTGCATGCAGAGTGGTCATAGATTTTGAGTTCAAAATCGCTTGAAGGGCGAGGTTTCATGGAAAGTACAAAATTCTGTTTCCGACATTGGATTGTTTTTCTCACATTTCCATAAATAAATACCTGTTTTTGGGGGGTCTAGGCTTTTGAATCTACTGCATGTAGATGGTCATAGATTTTGTCTCAAAATTCGTTGGAAGGGTTCAGGCACTTATGGAAACGTGTTCGAAATTTTTCTACTTTCAAAATTTCCAAATACTCTAATTCTTGGCTCTAAATTTTTGAACCTGCTGCGTGCAGGTGGGCATAGATTTTGACTTCAAAATTCGTTTCAAGGGCTAGGTATTTTAGGGAAATTTTTTCAGTTTATTTTTCATGACTCTTGCTCTCTCTTGTTTGTACAGTTTCGATGTTGTTTGATAGTTACCATTAGTTATAAGTTTTGTGCTTATTTTTTAGTCCACGTCGAATTCCATGTACTCGGGAGGGGCAGGGGTGGCCTGGGTAACTGCACGACCCAAGGGCGCAATTACTACCGGCACGTTTCTTCCCGATTACCTGTCTTCAACATGTATTCGGTGGGGCAATGAACCGGTAGGTGAAATACCTCCCCAAAATTGCGCCCTTGGGGGTCGCGAAATGCTTGGATAGATAGGTTTACCTACCTATACAAGCATGCGATCACCTTTCTGACGAAATTATAGGCGAAATTAGCCTGTGCTGTGTTCGGCGAGTACAAAGCTCTTATCTTTTAGATAAGACTTTGTACTTGGCTTACGTAATACTACGTACCGAATACAGCAACTTTCGATCTCTCTACTCTCATCTAGTCGCTACTAGATTCTTCTAGTAGCTGACTAGATGATGAAACCAAACCGGCAGTTACGTAGGTTTACCCTTTCCCTTCTCGATTGCTACTTCTAGATGCTTCCACAGAAGCTGACGACTAGAAGTAGCTGAGAGCGAGAGCTCATTCGATTTTTGTACTTCATACGTTACGTTTATGTAAATACTAGGTACTTCGTGTACATCGAGCGTTATCGCGTTTATTATTGATACTTCTAGTTAACGTGTGTTGTATATTTCGCAATCTCGGTTGTGCTAATAAATTCAGTTAACGTTTCGCCGTGCAAGATTTCTTTCTTTGTAATAAGTTGTGCACTCTGAGTGATCAACTTATTACTCCGCGACTCGTCAAGTGCAATCTATTTGATTTGGTGTAATAAGTCCGGTGAAGTGACCGTTGACTCTGTGCCCACGGTAGCCAGACTCACAGGTAGACCCAGGATCCCATTGATCACCTCGTCTTGCGAAAGCCTGTCACCTCACCAACCAGCTCACGACATACGTGAGGGCTTTAGTTCAACTACCAACTAAATCATCACACTTTTACCACCAATTCAGTGGGTAATCGATTATCTTCATTTAAAAATATATGTAGCAGATTTTTCCCGGAAAGTAATTTTTTAAATTCAAAAGTTTTTTAATTTATTTTAATATTTTTGCTCTCGTTTCACTCGAATCATTTTTTCTACCATCCAATGTGAAAAATAAATTCAAAAGTGTTTGAAAATTATTTTTTGTATTGGATTTATCCAAGATTCCTAAGTCATAATTTTTCACGTTAGGTATCTCATGTCTTCAAGGATTTTGTACAGTAATAATATTTTTTCAATTCAAAATTTTGATTTTTAAAATTGTCCTTACTCCACCCGGGTCATTTTTATTCTCTCTTCAAATATGAATAAACTAATTCATTATAGTTCTCAAAAATGTATTTTGGATGGGTAGGTAGTAGGTACTAGGTAGGTACGGTAGTACATATCTGATTTCTACTTTCTGATTGACGTAAATACTTCCAGTTCATTTAAAATTTTGATTTCACAAAATTTTTATCACAGTTTCGTTTGAGTCAAGATGATTGGGTATTTTTGTTGATCATTTTCTCATTGTCTCTGATACTTTTTAGCTTTCAAATTTAAAAAAATTCAGGTTGAGACTTTTTCAATTTTTTAGTTTCTGAAATGAATCATATGAGCTGGTTAATATTTTGTGGAAAAAATATGCGATGGGTTCCAAAAAAAAAGGGTATAAAATTGAAAAATTTTGAGGGATCGAATGGGAAATCTCAGGGAAAATAAGTTGGACAAATTTGAGATTCATCCTTCCATGCACAGCACGTTGCTTCGTCACGGTTCTGTTTGATGATAATTGAGTATAATATACTTACTTATCTCACAGGTCAAGGTGAAAATCATAAGTAGAGATAGGTATTATAAAAGTTGAAAATTTTCAATTTGTCTAAGCATCCAAAAAGATATCGTTTAAGCATAACCAAAAATTTCTTAGAATTATCAAGAGAACTTTTCTCAAAATAAAAAATATCATTGCAGCAAAACTTACCGAGTACTCAATTTTGAATCGTATAATTTCAATTAGAAACCAGGCCAACACAGAAATCACGAGCTTTCTTTGCAATTTCGGTGGGTAATTCGCGAATCACGTTTGAAATAGGTAATGACTATATCAACGGTTGCTCGTATTTATATTCGATATTCATTTTTATCTAATTAAGATTATTTCCGGCGTTTCGATGTTTTATCGCATGATGCATTGTGCATTCTTGGTAATTTTATTCCGAAATCAGCTACAATTTTTCGTCAATTTGAAAATAAAATTAGCGAGAATCGAAAATGAATCATGATATGTGATAAATACCGCTAATTTTTTGATATTGTTTAAAAATTCGAAGAAGAATGATGTCAAATGGCTGGAAAATAACAATTAGCTTTTACAATATCAAATTTGCACACGAGTTGTGATTTTTTTTCAAATTGATAGTCTGGACAGATATTTTTATTACAGTGGTATCAAAGTATATTTGGATCTATTGGAAAAATGAAAAAAGGAAAATTATAATGTAAGAGAGGTATCCCAAGCTAGCGGTAAAATTTTGGACTAAAAAAAATGATTTGAGAGTATGTCATTACTTCATTAGAAGAATCTCAAATTCAAGTTTATTTTTCAAATTTTGGCAAATTTTTGAATTTTTAAAATTACTCAATTGAATTTTGTCCTTCAAAATTAATATTTGGTCCAGATCCAATCATTGGCGCACCCAAGGTGGGCGAAGGAGCTCGAGCCCCCACCCCTCTTAAGCCCGAGAAAAAAATTTTATTGCAAAAATGTAAAAAAGTGCATTTTTTTGTTCTTCAAACAATATTTTTTCGAAAAATTTTCTTCTTTGCTTCGCTCGACCAGTATTTTAATCATTTTATTATAAAATTTGATCATTTTTGATTTATTTTTCAGTCGATAATTGCCGATTCCTCAATATACTACCCGTTTGTCAGAAAAATTGATAATTTTTGGCTGAAAGATCTGATTAGGTGTTTAATATCTCGAGGAATAATTATTTTTAAAACAAAAATTTCATATGTATCATTCGATCACTTTAAACCATTTTACGTAGATAATGCTACGCGTATTTTGCTCAGCAGGGATTATGTATTTTATTTTCGTTTAAAATACGTATAATTCCTTCGCGATTCTAATATTTTTTCGTTTACTTAGAAAAACGAAATAAAGAAATGGTATTTCGTCCATAGTTTAAGAAAGTGAACTCATTATTTTACAATTACTTGCTGCCTCGTCACTGATACAAAAGACATTGAAAAATGCATTTAATCTCCGCTTTTAATAATTTTCAATTCGATAACGAATAATTCTGTTTTTGTGAAACAATTAAGACTTTTGACTCAGTCAATTGTTCTACTTGCGGCTTGTACCCGCTTCGAGCATGAAAAATGGAATTCAAACTATTAAACGTTTAGTGAGTAGGTGCTTATCTGTACATACTTTACCTCCATCTTTCAGTCGCCTATGCGTGAAATATTCCGAGAAAATGATTGCCCTACCGTGACGTTTGAAAATACAGAAGTCAACCAATGTATACGTTTATCACCCCCTCCCTCCACTCCCCCACCAAAAAAATAGCCGAGGACTTGGAATTTTTATGAAACACTGCCACGCCGCCGTCACGAATCACTCTTTCTAATAATTAAATTAAAATATGATGAAAAAATTGATAAAATTTCAATTTCGATAATTTTTTTTTCGCAAAAGTTTTCGCTTTCTCATTAATTTTCTAATTAGAAGCAAATCGAAAAAATTGAAGGAGCTTTCATAGAATCTATCAATTTCAAGAACGTGTCTTTGATTTTGTAGCGAGGAAGGGAAGAAGCGATTAATTAATTGTGAAAAATATACAGAATTTTTTAACTTGAAAAAAAAATTGAATTGGATACTGGATACCAGAAATGAACTTATCATTTTCCATTTACGTATGCATTTTTTCGAGATAAAACTAATTTCCGCAAGTTTCGATTATTTTGGATGAAAAAAAAAATTAAAAAATTAAAAAAATATGATTCTTATTCGCAGAATTTTACGCCGGTTCCTCCAATATTTATTAATAGGTAATCACTGATCAATGCTAACCAAAATTTTATTTCCTCAAAAGGAATGAAAAATCAGAATTAGTGACCTGATGAAAGCTAGGGGGAGGAATAAACTTCGAATTTATTTCCACTGTGAGCAGCCGTAATATCCACTTTTTCTATCTTACGAGCTTCAAATGTGAAAATTCTCAAACGCCATCTTCGAGGATTTTAGTGCTGTATTGTTGGTAAATGAATGTATCAATTGAGGAAATGGCCTGAAAAAGGGATATGGAAGAGGCTGGTTGTGAGGTCTGATAAATTATGAGCAAGGACCGGATAAATATGTAAAAACATATTTTTCTGTGAGCATTCCTATCGCGCATATCGGTGGTTTCTTTACGATTCAAAAAATTCTGAGTATTGTGGCGGGAGACATTAGCGCCAACAACTGAGGCAACAGTGCATTCTCTGTGCGCCTGCGCTAAAATACACTGTACCCATTGCCGAATGTACGAGAGAAACGAGATTTTAGTATGGTTGTAGCTAGTCTACCGTTGAATGTAATCTGAATGTACTTGTTAATGTATTGTGAATATGGTACCTAGTTGTACTTGTTTGTAATTGTTATTTGTGCTTATGCACTGTGAATATACGAGATCCATTGAAGTTGAACGTGTTATTATTTCACTGTCAATGTGTGTGTTTCTATGTATACCTCTTATATTGGCGCCCGAATTAAAAAACTGTGCATCTTTTGCAATTTTTTCGCGCGAGTGCTTTGTTCCAGTTGCGATTGTGCAGGTGGTATCTCGACTGGGTGGCTTTGCGCTGAACCTAGTATTTTTAAGTTATATTTTTAGGAAGTGTTATTTTTAAGTAATCAAACAGATAATGACAGAAAAACGCGCCGATGGAGTTCCTGACACCTACCAGACAGGACATGACGAGGCGATAAATAGTTATCAATTCAGAAACCAGCCTGCAAAAACACAGGCATCGGACAGAATCGCAGCCACTTATAGACCACAGAGGTTTGCCAGCACCAACAGATACCATCAGAAAAGAAAACCTACGAGTCAGATAACAGAAAATGGTCAGAAAAAATCGAAAAGAGGCTTCTCAGAAAATTGCAACGAGTCAGAAACTGATCGCGATGTATGGCCTAACCAAATGCAACAGAAAAAGAGACCTACTGGACAGAAAACAGATAATGGTCAGAAAAAGCAGAAAATTGGATTGTCAGAAAATAGGAACGAACCTGAAACTGATCGTTATGTATGGCGTAACCTAGTGAATACGAAAATAGGACCAACAGAAAACCAGATCAAGCATGAAAAAGATTGTGCGACGTGGTTCGACCAGATAGGTAAGAAAATAGGATCGTCAGAAAATCAAAACGAACCAGAAAGTGACCATTTTGCATGGCCAAACCAGATAGGTATGAAAATAGGATCGTCAGAAAATCGGAACGAACCTGAAAGTGATCGTTTTACATGGTTAAGTCAGATAGGTACAAATATAGGATCTTCAGAAAATCAAAACGAATCTGAAAGTGACCACTTGATATGGCTGGACCAAGTAGGTAAGAATTTAGATATGAATAATGTAGGTATTAGCGCAGATAGATCCATACAAGACATGAACGAGTCTTTGTTCGATATGTGGGAGTTTTGGCCATTCCGCCAGGTCAAGCTGCTGTGCAGGACGCCGCAGGAAAATGTTTCAGAATCAGAAAACATGGAATTAGTCGAGAAAATAGTCGTTGACGAATCAGACCATGCCAGAAACGTAGATAGTGAAACGCAGCGCCTCACAGAAAACTTGAGAAGCTCACTATGCATTGGATCGGCGATCGGCGCAGAAAAACAGATGCTGGGACAACCTCAGATAGGCCACAGGCTAGATTCGAATTTCGCGAAACCTCAGCCAACCCCGATGGGCTGGCGCGCCGCAGATAACTGTATCGCGATGACACAGCCGGCTCTGATGAGCTGGCATGACGTAGGCAACCGCCGCCCGAGTACTCAGCCAACTCCTATGAGTTGGCACGACGTCGCGAGACCTCAGCCGATTCCGATGGATCGGAGTGACAATTGTACCGCGAATACCCAGCCACCTTCGATAGGATGGAGCGACGCAGGAAACTGCATGACCACTCAGCCAATTCCATTGAATAGGCGCGACACAGAAAAACACCTACTTGACGCGACGATACCAGGGGACGAGAAACAGGACCTAGAGGCCAGGAACTACGTGAGCCAACTGCTCAGCGAGCCACAACCTGTCGCGAACATCGAACCGTTCCAGATCATGGGGCACTTCACTGATTATGAAGGCCTGCAGCGAAAATTATCTGAGCTGCAACAATGGACGGCGACGAGACAAATAACAGATACACAGATCAAAGCTCGCGAGCAAGCAATATGTACCATCGATCTCCGGCAACAGAAAATTAGAGAAAATATCGAAGTAGCTGTTGATAACCGGTATAAAATTGCAGAAGGATACAACTCATTGCATGAACGGATAGAAAAGCGTCTGAAGGAAGCTGATGAGAAAATTATGGTTGATAATCAATACAAAGTCACAGCTGACTATGAATCAATACACAAAAGAATAGAAAAGCGTCTGAAGGAAGCCGATGAGAAAAATACTCAGCCAACTCCAATGAGTTTGTGCGACACCGCGAGACCTCAGCTGATTCCGATGGATCGGCGCGACAATTGCACTGCGAGACCTCAGCTGACTCCGATGGGTTGGAGTGACACAGAAAATTGCACTGCGAGACCTCAGCTGATTCCGATGAGTCGGCGTGACACAGAAAATTGCACCGCGAGACCTCAGCTGACTCCGATGGGTTGGCGTGACCTTAATTGCACCGCGAGACCTCAGCTGGCTCCAATGAGTTGGCGTGACACAGAAAATGCTCAGATATCAGACGTTGATGCCGATACCTCATCGAATTCAAATATTCAGTCTAAACAGAAGTTTGGAAACTGGTTATGCACTGGGGCACCTCAAGCTACTCTCAACAATACACAGCCAACCCCTGTGGTTAGGCACAACCTCATCACTGCTACTGCTGAGATAAATATCAGAAATTATGAGACTGCTCAGATAAATTTAGAAAATCAGAGAAACTACTCGGACACTGGGGCACCTCGGAATCGCAAGAAAGTGGATCAGGACCCCATTGAGGCCATTTCTAAGAAATATACCTGTAATTACAAGACAACTCAGGTGAATTCAAAAAATGGGAGAAACTACTCGTGCACTGAGGCACCTCATAATCGTGATAAATTGGATCCAGACCCTATCAAGGCCATTATTGAGACAGATACCGGTAATTATGAGACTGTGTGGATAAATTCAGAAAATCAGAGAAACTACTCGTGCACTGGGGCACCTCGGAATTGTGAGAAATTGGATCAGAACCCCATTGAGGCCACTTCTAAGAAATATACCTGTAATTATGTGACAACTCGGGTGAATTTAAAAAATGAGAGAAACTACTCGTGCACTGGGGCACCTCATAATAGTGAAAAATTGGATCCAGACCCTATTAAGGCCATTATTGAGACAGATACCGGTAATTACAAGACTCCTTGGGTAAATTTAATAAATCAGATAAACTCCCCCTACACTGGGGCACCTCAGAATTATGGGAGATTGGATCCAGACATCATCACTACAGCTACCGAGATAAATTCCGGTGATTACGAGACAACTCAGATATTGGATCCAGACATCATCACAGAGGCTACCGAGATAAATTCCGGTGATTACGAGACAACTCAGATATTGGATCCAGACATCATCACAGAGGCTACCGAGATAAATACCGGTGATTATGAGACAACTCAGATAAAATCAAATAAGCCAGGGAAAGATAAATCACTAGAGATGCATATGGTAAACAGAAACCAAATCAACACTTTGGAGAAAAAATCAGAATGGCACCTAGAATTCTGGACATTATTTCTTTCATCTGGTTCTGTATCGAGGCCTCAGTCCCTAATCCTTGGGGCAGTGGCACTAGTCTCCCGTCACCAACGTGTTCCAGCGTTTTTTTATGGAAGTCTTAGTTCCTGCCCTCTCCAGTCTCCAGACTCCCAGGGGCAATGTGGCGGGAGACATTAGCGCCAACAACTGAGGCAACAGTGCATTCTCTGTGCGCCTGCGCTAAAATACACTGTACCCATTGCCGAATGTACAAGAGAAACGAGATTTCAGTATCTGTGTAGCTAGTCTACTTAATGTATAAGAATGTACTGGTCAATGTATTGTTAATGTGGTACTTAGTTGTACAAGTTTGTGATTGTTATGTGTGCTTATGCACTGTGAATATACGAGATTCATGTACGTTGAACGTGTTATTATTTCACTGTAAATGTGTGTGTTTCTATGTATACCTCTTATAGTATTTTGAGCCCCATATGTTAGCTCATATTTTTGCATATTTTGGGTATAAACGCATATTTTTACATATTTTGCCATTTTTTACGCATATTTTAGCATATTTTGTCCATTTTGCTCGTTTTCGTGCATATTTTAGCATATTTTGCTCGTTTTTGTGTATATTTTACTCATTTTGTCTTTTTATTTACACTTTTCCCGTCATTACCAAGGACTGGATATGTATGAAAAAACATATTTTCGTATGAGCATTCCCATCACGCATATCAATGGTTTCTTTACGATTCAAAAAATTCTGAGTATTTTGAGCCCCATATATTTTCGCATAGGTATTTTGGGTATACCATAAATGCATATTTTTACGTATTTTGTCATTTTTGGCGCATAATTGGCCATATTTTGACCATTTTTCACGTTTTTGGGCAAATTTTACTCATTTTATCTGTTTTTACTATTTTTTTTTCGTACTTACCACCCAAAATTTAATTTTTTATTTTTTTTCTGTCCGAGAAATGAAAATGCCTGTTGCAACTTTTTTTTTGAAAAAGTAAATATCTACTTTTGATTTTGAATTAAAAATCGATTTTATCAATAAGAAATTACTAAAATAGTCAAAATTGCCTAAAATGAATAATATTTCAGCAATTTGAGTGATAATTTAATGACAAGATCGAAAAAAGCTGTTTTTTAATACCCATATCGTATTCACATATTTTCACATATTTCGAGTTTTTAGCACATATTTTTGCATATTTCACCCCTTTTTAGCGCATAAAATATGCGCATATTTTGCGTTTTTTAGAACATACATATCCGGTCCTTGATTATGAGTATAAAAGGTGGCATCGGCGTTGGAAGCCAACATTTTCTCAGAATGTTTCCGAAATTTTCAAATCTCGATTGCTAGAAAAAATTTCTGAATTTGACTCCCCCCCCCCCCTCATGAAAAATGTTAATATTCGTTGAATTTGATTTGTGGAGTGGAAACTATACCTCTTTACAGCTCTCCATTTTGATGGAAGAAAATTTTCAGATTTTAAAAAACGGTAGGGTAATATGAGTGTTTGGAGAATGATCTGGCATACTGAACAAAACTTCTGACGAACATGTTGCCTATATTGAAAATTGAAGAGGAGAATGGTATTTTCAAAAACTTACGGGAACATTTTTTTTTCAACTATGAAAATGGATAATACTTTGAAAATTGAATACATTTTTTTATTCAAAATTGAAAAATCAGAAAAAAATTGTTCTCAAAAAATTCTTTTAAAAAATTAACTGAAGGAAGAAATAGATGGTAAATGCGTTGAAAAGGGGCTAAGATCATTCAGAATTGAGAAATTTTAAAATTTTTGGAGCTCATTTATTTTGAACGACTCGCAGCCCTTTCATATTCATTATCTTTATACTTAGATTGGTTTAAATTGTTTTGAACTAACATTTTGTAGTCCCTTTAATTTTCAAATTAGGCAAAAATTTTCAAAGAATGATTTTTTTTAGTTTTCAAAGTACTTACTATTAGTTCTCATGGTTGAAATACATTTTTATGCGATTTTTTTTGTAGGTTAGCTGTGCTCCTTTAATGTTTAAAATAGGCAACATATTCATCTCAAGTTTTCTTCAACGATTCTCGGTTGCATTCGAAAAAGAAAAATGACAAGATGCCTAGATATATTTTATTCGATTTTTTCAACTCCTCGACTAATGAGCAGTAGAAGTTCGTTCTACACATTCCACGTGCAAATTGATTGTTGGAAAATAGTAACCAAAGGCGAAGGCGACCACCAAAATCACAATCCTTAATTACCTGCTTCTTTTTTTCTACCTTGATCTTGGAACCCACATTATCTACCATTCATTGTCTTGTCTCCCACGGTCTCCCAGGTGGAAGGCAAAAAAATGAGACGAGTCGGGTGGTGAAGTTTATAGATAATGCCTTCCACGAAGCCATACATCCTTTTGCCATGATTTTTGGTCTGGTCAATTGAAAACAAAGTACATCTAACGGTAACGAGATTTAGTCTGGCACTCAGCATTTCTACGAATCGTCTGTTCTGTGCACCATTGTCCTCTTATCAATAAGTCGATCGCTAATATCAGTTGCTACATAGTATGTACATATCAGCTGTTCGACTAATTTGGCATAGTAAACACTGTTTCGTCTACCCTCCACACTTCTCGTTTCGAACCAAATCACAATACAAATGGTGTGTTAACGTGTGAACCAATATCGTGCTTTTCATGCTCTCTGATATTACTTTCGTGTCATTCGAAATCGAACCTCGCTTATGGAAAAGTTACTTCTTAACTTGCAATTGTATTCGTCGTACTTACATATTTGTATCTGTATTTTTATTAGCTCGGTGTAATTTTTATCGTGTTTTTATTGAAATTGAACTTATTATTTCATTTAATGCTGTGACTTTTTGAATTATTGTATTTTTAATTTTCGATTTGTGTGTATTTTAAATTAATTTTGAACTTTGTCGTCGATTTGGATACGTGCGGATAATATGGAGCCGACAGACTTTACTCGAATTCCCGATAACGTAAGTAGAACGATTATTTATGAATGATTTAGGTAAAATATTGAATATTTAATGTGTATTTAACGAGATAAAACACGCGAGTTAGAGTTGATTACTATTTTTTGTTTAAATTATCGAGAGTAAGTCGAAGATCTGATAAAATTGATGAATTTTCTGAGTTACCACATTGTTTTTAATGAGTTGGGTATAACCAAGAGTACGGAAGTGATAAGAGATGATTCGAGCGTTTTGATGCACATTTCGAAGCATGCTTCGGTTTAGTATAAAATTTGTAAGAAGTGCCGATTATTTTCAATTCGAGCCGTTTTTCTGCGATTCTCTTCCGATATGGTAATTCGATGGCGTAATTTATTAGTTTAATGTACGAATGTTTGTGAGATTTCGTAATTTTTTTTGGTCAAAATAATTTTGTGATTATGTGTAATATTGTCTGAAGTGCGATGGAATATTTTTTCATGGGAGATTTCTTCGTCATGAAATGTTGAAAAAAAATGGGATTAATGAGGGATTCTAAATTAAAATTGAAAGAAACTTAGTTGTCTCAATGTGCATCAAATAGTATGTAGGTTCCCTCCGTAAACTTACGTTAGGTAACTTTTTGCGAAAAATAATTCAATGAAAAGATTACTTATAATTTTCAATTTTATCAATGATTATTCTGTACATTTGTAAATTTAACTCTTCTGGGTAAAATTTTTGTTCAAATCCACCAATATTTATATCAGTGGTATATAGAATGTTAAAATTCCCCCTTCCCATTCCAGTGATTTTTCTCTTTGGGTGGCTAAAAAACAGCTGGAAAATGTTTTTATGATCAGGATTGCATATTTTTAAAGTTTTTGGGACATTTCATTGCAAATTTATCAGAAATATTTTTCAAAATAACAAATTTTTCAAATTGACGTTTTTATTGGTAAATCCGGTAAGAAAAAAATTTGCAACGAATAATGTGAAATGGTTTTAGCCTATTTTAAAAATTGAAGATGATATACAGAATGATAATTTTTTGAAAAATGATTAGACCCTTCAATTTTGAAAATAGAGAAAAAGCATATACATATTCCTTTTTTTTTATGCAATTTTTTACCTGCGAGGTCCACCTTTCATGAAGTCAGCTTGAATAATTTTTTCGTCAGTATTTTTTCTTTAAGTTGAAAAAATATAATAAAAATTCAGGAATGGCTGGGCAAACGATCCGTGATTGTTTAAAATTTGAAGTATCCCTTCTGTTGAGCCACCTTCTGCGAATTCTCTGGGACTCAAAGTCGCTAGTAAATTGAACGAAATAAGACACAGTAAGATTAAAATTTCGAAATATCAAAATTTCATTGTTCTGGGTGGCTTTTTAATTCAAATCCAGTTGGTTTTTTCTGTTTCATCGACAGATGAATTTTTAAATCACAAGTTTACAAATTACTTACCACGAATTTCAGAAAATGTTCAAAATATAGGAATTTATTAAAGAAAAATTTCCCATTCACTGCAGTGAAATCAACTCACATTGCGAAAAACAGGGTATTCAGAAAGAGACATAGAATGGAGCTAATTTAAAAGAAAAAATAAAACACTCGTACTTACCTAATAAATAATTGTAGGTGTGAAATAAATTTTTGAAAAATATTTCGATCGATTCAATAATGCGATAACCAAAACGTATTGGTGTTTTTAAACTGCTTAAAATTTAGAAAATAGGTCATAAGTCATAACACAGTAATCGAGTTGACATATCTTTATCGTACATTCCATGAGTATTTCGTTGCATTGAGTGATTTAGAAAATTCAAAAATTTCATCGTTCTATTCTGATGACTCAACAGGCTGTCTATGCCACCGTTTTAAATTTTGAAATAGGTGGATCGTAGAATCGTGATACGTCTTCATAAAACTGCCTAAAATTTAGAAAATGAGTCATGATGTTGTCGGATCGATGTAGGTAGTAAGTACCTAGACCTACTACCTACCTATTGTAAATTTTATTGGTATTTGATTGCGTACTGTAGTTTGGAAAATTCAAATACCTACATATTACATCATTCTACTCTGATGACTCGCCAGTTTGTTTGTACCACTGTTGAAATTTTTCAACCACGTCGATAGTCGAATTGAAATTCTCCAATACTTTTTTCAAGTTGCTCATTCTGTTGTGTTATGGGATGTGTGATAGGGAAAATTCAAAAATTACATCATTTTAATTGACTACCTATTTGTCGTGTATGTTTATATCACTCTTGAAAGTAGGTCGTATTACGACACTGTTTCGATTTTATATTTTTTCAAATAAGGAATATTCAAAACCTGATGCGAACTTTTTTCGTATTTTCCAAAAATTCTCCTTACTCGTTCTCGACGTAAAATCAGGGACGTGCCGAACGGGGAGAGGGGGAGCTTCTTGTGGAGGAAATTTTATACTTGTGAGTTGGAAAAATTGGCCAGTTGGGAATTAGCCATTCTCCCCACTGAAAATTGATAATTTTCCCAACTTAAAATTCATGATTTTCCTAAATTGGAAACCAACAAAATTATAGCTACCCTCCTCGGCGAAGTTCTGAATAATTTTACGAAATTTAACTGAAATTCTAATTTTTGAATTTAAAATTTTAGAACACGTATATTGGTAAATTATCTAAAAAAGTAAAAAATCTAGTTAGTTGGGGAAAGATTTTTTCTGAAAAAACGTAATTGTGCTTCAAAACAAGATTTCCGTGTTTTTTTTTAATCAATCAAAATCATGTCTAGTAGAATAAATTATAATTTGAGGGGATGGAATTTTTTGAAAATATTCTGATTGAAGTTTTCCCATGGCAAGGATTAGAAACTCGTCTCGTTGAATTTTTACCCCTGTCTTTCAATTTTGTTCAATTTTTTGTTCGAAGTCTACCTAGAGATGGAATGATTACGATTTTAATCGATATAATCCATTATCATCTGCCGATGAAAATAATCGGACCAACATTGATTAAAACCCTAAATGTGGCATTAGGTAACTTTTAAAAACTTCTATAAAGTTTTTGGAGGCAGTTGGGAAATTTTTTTCGCTGTGCTATTTAAAGTAGTGCTTTATTGATATCCATCCAAATTTCTAAACGATACCTAAATCAATGTTTGGCCATTCCGTACGCATTTCATCAAGTACCAAAAATACTTTTTTGTTAATTTTTCTTTCAGTAAAAAAAATTTGGCTGGCAAAATGTTTTGAATAGATTTGGTTGATGGAAAGGCCGTCTATCAGATGAAAATTTCATACCTTGCAAAAAATTGTCTCACGAGCTCTTGAGTGCTACACTGCTATACTGTCCGCTATAGCGAACGTTGCGAACGATGACGTGTATTTCATCACCGAATGTTTTTACGACTTCCGCGAAAAACGATAAAGAATATAGATGAAAGAAAGATTTTTAACTGATATGTTGTGTCTTGAATGAAACATGAGTGGATTTGTATACATGGTTTACGTGTGCTTTGAAAAGCAGAGTTCGAAAATTTTTCAGTAGTTTGATAAATTACTCATATGTAAGTCCGGTACAATTAACCTTGCAAACTAATGGTCAAACAAGTGAATTTCTGGGGTTTTCGTGGGCTCTGAACTTGATTTTTATAATAATTTGGTCCCTGTACCCAAATTGGGTTCCAAAACAGGGGATTCAAAATTTGAATTTTCCAACTCTGACCAAGGAGGTATCCCAACTCAAAATGAAATTTCGAGCCCTAACAAAAATTAATCGAAAGTGCTCCGTAAGAGGACCGCGCAACCAAAATTTCAGATACTGAAGTGTATTTTTCAAATTTTTGCGAATTTTTGAAATTTCAAAATACTTCATAGCCTGCAAAACACCAAAATTTAATCTAATCAACGAAAAAGCTAAAATTTGGTATATACCCTATTTTTGAGCTCCCGAATCGATTGGAAGTGGTTTCAGGACGTTTCAGAGCCACCAAAAATTTTGGAATTCTCCAGCCCTGGAGAAAAGTCCATAAAAATGACCCATATTCACTTCAATACCTGTTATCGCGGATTATGCATATTTGTGATCTACTTGATTAAATAGAGCGCAATTTTTCAAAATTTATATTTTTGGACAGAAAATCTATTTTCAAAATTGAATTTTTCTAAACATCCCAGCTCCCTTGAGAAATGTTTTGGAAAAAATTGTAATTAAAATTGCTTGTTTTTTATGCTCCACAATTTTTGTTTCGACTTTTTTTTTTTTTGGTAGATTCACATTTTCAAAAATTATAGCCAAAAACTCGAAACTTGAATCCCGTCGTCCTCCAAAAGCGGGGACTTGATACCTGACATTTTTTGGAAAAATCGGAAAAATTTGGGCATAGAAATACCCTACTATACATATGTACTTATGCGTACACAAAATTTCTGCTTTGTGCTAATATTTTTGGGATTAGGGTCTTTCATCTAATTATTCCGCCTCTACAATGGCTTGAAAATTATGGAAACAATTTTTTCGTCATGCCTATTAAGACCCGAAATACATTAAATATAAATATCAAAAAAATTATCTGATTCAGTTTCCGCGACTTGGCGACATTTAGGGTTAATAGGAGATGAACTTTCAATTTTTTTGATTTGTCAAAATGATATGCGTCGTGATTTGTTTTTAGTCAAAACAATTTGAGTTGCTTACGTCACCTATCTCTGGCCAATCAAAAATACTAAAACTTTTGGACCAATCAATCGATTATTTCCGATTTTTAAAAAAATACACACAATCGATGCTGCATCTATTTTAATCGTTCCATCTCTAATGAGTCTATCCACCCAACAGATAAGAAAATCACTGTTAGTTGGTCCTCGGTCTTCGACCTTCTTGGAGTGAAATTGGGGGGGGGGCGCATTACTAATTTTGGGAGTGTTTTTTGAGTCGATGATAATTCTGCATTTTTGGATACAACCAGGTACGACTGAGAAAACACTTGAGGTGAACAATGTTGCCTACCTTGATAATTGAAGGGGCAAATGAGGTTTCTAAAAAAATGACTTATAATTTTCTTCAAACTATGGAAATGAAAAGTACTTTGAAAAAAGAACAAATTTTTATGTTATGACTTTTTGCCCAACTTCAAAATTGAAAAGCCTACAAAAAAATTGTAAAGAAATTATTCAATCAAGGGAATGGGTGATACTTTGAAAACTGAAAAAAATTGTTCAAAAGACTTTTTGCCTAAAATGAAAAATAAAGGTGCTACGAGTCATTTAAAATCGTGAAATTTTGAAAAAATTTTAAAACCCACTTATTTTGCGTGACTTGTAGCCCCTTCATTTTTCATTTCAGGAATAAACTCTTTGGAACATAATTTATTCAATTTTCAACGTATCGCCCATTCCCTTGGTTGATTAATTTTTTTTCGATTTTTTTCGAACAAATTTTTTGTAGTCCCTTTAATTTTGAAGTTGAGCAAAAAGTCATGAAATGAAAATTTGTTTACTTTTCAAAGTACTATCCATTCCCATAGTGGGAAAAAAGTTACGTTTTTTTTAGAAACCGCACTTGCCCCTTCAATTATCAAGATGGGCAACATGTTCATCTCGAGATTTTTTCAGACTGGATACCCTATTTCACGTACCGTGATACCTGGATCAAAAAAGTTCTCGTAGTTTGAAAGAGCATTGAAAGTTTATTCAAAGCAATTCATAAAAGTCTTGAAAAGTGGAAAATTGAGTTTTCTAAATGCAAGTTCAAATTTCTAAATCGCGATTGAAGACGTTCTTTTACGAGACCCTATTTTTCGAGACCATAAGTCAAAAACTTATAAATTATTTTTATATTTTCGAAATTAACTTACTTAATGTCTCGATATGTTTTTATTCGACGCTGTTTTAGAAATTCAATTATGAGAAAGTGGGAATGACAGGAAAAATATCACACAAATACATATTTATATTCTTGAAATTAACTTACCAATTATCAGAAGTCAGATTTGCAATGGTTTTTTATTTTATCTTCGTTGTGTGCAAAATGTATTTACTTTTTTCATTTTTTTTTTGAAATTATTGGGGAAATTTTGAGAGCTGAATGTGTGTAATTGAATTTATTTTTCTGCACATTCTCTGAGACATATCTTTTGCATTTCCTCCTCTTTTTCTAGGATTCATTGGATATTTGGATACCTATCAAATGTTTTTCATGACAGAATAATAAACTATTTGTCAAAATTTCCTCAAATATAATTTTTCGCCAAAGTAATTAATTTAAAAAAAGGTAAAAATTGTAGATTTTTCAATTTTTAAAATTTTTTGAACATGAGGGATGAAGTGAAATTTTATCATGTCATTTTGAAGTATAGAATAACTTTTATACTTTTCCTTATCCATCATCCCTCAATTTATGTAGGTATTTAAATATTTTTGTAAATACCTTTTTTCCCATTTAATCATGAATAGGCACAGTTTAATTTTATTATAATGGTACCTACCTATTTACTATTATAGTTTAGTGCATTAGTAGTTTAATTTGGATGATCAAAATAATGTGAAAATGTGATAATTTTATGTTCTTTTAGATACCTCGTGTGAAAGAGATAGAAGTGGACAATTCAGTATACACTATACATTGTTATCGCTACGCAGCCAAGTCGGATTTTTTCCGTATTTTGCTGACGCAAGAGTTTGCTGAAAAAAGTATGAAGAAAATTAAATTGTATGGGATTGATGCAGATATTTTTGAAAAAATTAGCATTTTGTTCAACACAGGTAAGGTAGACCTTACCTTTGAAGATGTTGTTCCTTTGTATGCCACTTGCCGGTATTTGTTAGTGAAGGAAAAATATTTGAAGCCTCTACAAACATTTATTTTGAATAATTTGAAAGAGTTGGATATTTTTAATTTGTTGGAGTATTGTAAAGCAAATAATGATTCATTACTACATAATGTAAAGGGGTATTTAGCTCCACAGCTAGAGTTACTGTTTAACCTTGAATCATTTCGGATAATATCTGTGGAAGCCTTGACAGATATAATCTTGGATACAAGAGTTAAGGCTAGCCATGAAGATACAATTTGTTGGATTGTAGCTACATGGCTAGCTCATTGTCAAGATCGAAAAAAATATGTCAACCAAATACTGCAAAAGATATCGCCAACAAAGTTTAATAAAGACTTTCAATCTATATTTATGGACATCCAATGGAATCCACAAGAAATTGCAGATACTCTATGGTATCTAATTTTTGAATGGCAGCCAAGAATCCAAAGACCACTGCGATCCGAATTTTTTCAGCCAGACGAGCCTTTATACGCCAGCAATGAAGAAGGTATACTTTTATTAACTCACTTCGAAGGATCGCAGTGGTCCATTTTAAATGCACCCAGGTCACCTCTCCATCCTTCTGCCAAAATTTTAGCTGCTGCTCGTCACCACGCCAATGTTAATGTAGCAATTTCCGAACCAGATAGTGCTTATAATCTGCAAACCAGTGTGCTGCATTATAACTTCCGTTCCAAGAAGATTATCGAGATTGCGAAACCTGCTCAAGGTGAAATTAAAGGATTATATTACATCAATGATAAATTGTTCTCAAACACAAAAGATATTTTGCAGCAGTACTGTCCTGAACATAACTTGTGGCTGAATCCAATTGATATTGGATTGAGTCATTACCAGTTCAGTACTTCTGATGCCCAATGTCTTTTTGTTTGTGGCTACTATGATTGGAGTGGTCATAATTCTGTTCATTTTTATGACCCAAGGTCACCAGAATGGATCTATTTTGCTGATGTGCCACATGAAAACCAAGGCACATGTGGCACATTCATTGGAGATGAATTGTTCATGGTGGCCTTGGATTATGATCCGAGAAGCTGGAAGATTCACAAACTCGATATTCGAAATTGCAAATGGGAGACTATAATGAGCCATTGGTGCAGATCTTCAGCAACTCCAGTCAGCATTAGGCAGTGTAAGAGAAATCTGATAGTAATGGATCACTTTCAGAACTCTTACACTGTGCCAATGACTGGAGGTAAGCTGGAACTGTTTCTACATTACCAGTATGCTTTAAAACCAGTGTATAGTATAGATTAAATGTTTTGTTTATGTACAACTTTCTTATCTGTAAATTTAGTCCATACCCTGTGCATATGTGTAATATTATTATGGTAACTTTTAGAATGTTAATTGTGTTTTTATATTATTGTCATTTTATGTATTTTGTGTTTTTGTAAATATTAATGTCATTTTGTGTATTTTATTTTCATAATTAACTTATAATAATCATTGTGATTGATATTATGTTAGTGTTTATTGTGTGTATTTTTTCTTTTTTCTTGTGTTCTTGTTTTTATTTTATGTTATGTTTTAATCATGTTCAATACTTTTATTAGAAAAGATAATCGTTCAATTTCATTGAGCCCATTTCCTTTATTTTTATTATGATTTTAATATGTGTACATAATTATGAATTATTCTATTTAAAAAAAATTTAAAATCATTTTTATAAACACCCATCTAATTATTTTTTGATATTGATATTGATCAATACATCTACAAGTTTACTTGAATTTTTTATAATGTGTGTCTTTCATTCTATTCTCATTTATCTTTTTGTTAAATTAAGTATGTTCCATTAAATGTAAATATTTTTGTTTTATGTCTCATTCTTCATTATGTGCATGTACCTTTTAAGATTTGTAATTATTACTGTCATTTTATATAATAATTATTTACTTTTTGTTGAAATCTTTCTTATTGTGTTGTTTAGGTTAAACTATACCTCGTTTTTTGAATATGTTTTTATGTTATATTTTACGTGCATTTCATTATGTTAATGGTTTTTAGTTACCTACCTAAAATTTTTATTCTAATTGATTGCAAAATTGCATTCTAATTCACAATCAAACTCTTTTAATACTTCCTAATTTTTTCAAATTTCCACATTTTTTTAATGTTACCTATTGTTTTTATATAAAATCCTTGTTTTACTCAGGTACTTGATTTACGAGATTGCATACTTTTTCATAAATAAATTGTTCATCAATTTTTTTTTTTGTACAATATTGAACATTTTTTGTATAATTTCTTGCTGAAAAGAAATGAAATTTTTGAGATGAAGTTGTGTCTTGTGTCATGTGAATTTGAATGAAAACATGAGCAGATACAGAAAAGCTTGAATCTAATGAAATTGATGAATTTTCAACTGATAAAACTAAATTTTCGAATAGATCTGAAAAATAATTTGAAAACCCATCATAAATGAATCAAAGAAAATCATAGAATATCTGAACAAATCATTTGAAGTTCCTTCTAATTTTAACACTTGAACCACGTTGTCTAAAAAATTAAAAATTAATGCCGTGATAATTATTTCATATTCACAAAATTCAAAATTCAGTTTGATACAATTTATTAAATTTGAAAAAATGATCAGCTAGTGAATTTTTTACGTTGATAAAATATTCACTTCTTTGTGCCAGCTCTGAAAAAATGTGAAGAACAGGCAGATAATCACCTTAAATTCAAATTTTATACCGTAATTTTTTTCTCTTGATTGCCAGTAATTTTCTCTTTGCTTTTCGAATCAGGTCTTGAAGTTGAATAGACACAAAACAGTATGAATTTTGCAAGAGTTTTTTTCGAACTTCAACAATTTACGAGAACTGTGGGAGTAGTAATTTTTAAACAATTTTAACAATTTACGCCCGTAAGCTAATATTTATGATAATCAAAGCAACGGAACTTTAAATCATTTTTTTGGAGCTTTATTTCGAAATCAGAGGTCAACTTCTATGTACAAATCTTGAAAAGAGTCTAGCTTCGAGGCCAAAATCAATTTTCACAAAAAATTCATTTTAAATTTATGTTTCAGTTGTGAAGGTTTGACTCCTTTTGTTAATTCTAACCTCGTTTCCGAAATTTGGTAGCTTTGCTCCTAATTTCAGAAAATTTTTACGATTCAAACAATCATTATTTTTTATTTTCCACCTGAAATAGGCGGGGAAAATAATTTGTGATAATTATTTAATGGATTTCATTTGATTACGTGTTTATGCTTTCTACGTAGGTACCTAGCTAGTAGCTACCTACATTGTAGAAAAAGCAGGTCTGTTAATAACCTTCTGATTATGTCACACGATGTGGCTAAATTTTTGCATTTGCATGAAAACCTAAAAATAAATCTTGCAAATTATTTAAGTGGGAGTTTTCGCTTCAAATTAGGAACTCAATTTACATTGTTTTTATGATCATTATGGCCTTATTTTATTTCATGTATCATTCGAAGACGTACTATATAACACAATTAAGATACTCCTTTGTTGAATATTGCTGTTTTCGAAGAATTACAATTACTTACTTAGTTAGGTACCTGAGATGGCCAGTTGCAAAGTTATATTCAAGAGTAAAGACTAGAAATATTATTAGTAGAATTTTTTCAATTTAATTTTTTGGTGCGGTTATTTTTTCGTGGGTAAATCGATGCATTCGGTATGTCGTCCGATGTGCAGAATTTTTACGCTAATAAAACAATTTTCATCACAGGAGCAACTGGTTTCCTGGGCCAAATATTACTTTCGAAATTATTGTGGTGAGTAGATATTTGAGTGTATAGTTATCAATTTTTCCCAGATTCATCCGTTTAAAAAAATGATGATTTTTTTCCAATATGCAGCTCGTGCCGAGAAATACGCTGCATTTATATTTTGATTCGTGAAAATGAAAATAAACGTGGACTGCACCAAAGACTAGATGAAATGTTCAATGATCCGGTAATTGATATTAATTTACGTTTAAATTCAAAAGATTGGATAATTTCACCGGCATTTTAATTTTATAGATTTTTAAATGTGCCAAAGAAATACGTCCGGATTATAAAACCATAGTGAAGCCTATGAAGGGTGACTGTTGTGAATGTAAATTGGGTATGTCTGTGGTCGATCGAGCTATCATTGAAAATGAAGTTGAAATTATATTTCATGCTGCTGCCACGGTAAAATTTAATGCTCCTTTGCGACAATCGGCATTGATCAATGTCCAGGCCTTGGATCATTTGCTCGAGATAGCGAAAAAAATGAAACATTTGAAGGTAGATCGAGGTTCCCATAATTAGCATTTGAATAATAATTTCATAGAAATAGGTTGATCTAGGATCACTGGTGATTTCAGGTGTTCATGCATGTCTCCACAGCTTTATCACCATGTGCTGAAACCAAATTCATTGATGAGAAATTTTATGATCCGTCGATGAAACCTCGTGATCTATTATCATCCATTGATCATTTTGACGATCACATGTTGAATAAGATCAGTCCTAGGTATTGATTTTTACCCTCGTTAGCTTCCACTCTCTCTCACTCTCTCTCTCTTTTGACTAATAACCCCATTTTTTAATTATTGGTTGTGATAAAGTTTGATAGAGCCGTGTCCAAATAATTACATTTTTACAAAATTAATTGCCGAAGATTTATGTCGTGAAAAGAGCTTCGGATTGCCCGTTTGCGTTTTCAGGCCAGCGATAGGTAAAACAAAAGAGGTACCTACTTATTTTCATTCAATTTGTGATTAATATCGGTTTCTCGAATAGTTACGTCCTGTTTCAAAGAACCTCTTCCCGGTTGGATTAATAATTCGTACGGTCCTATGGGGATTGGCTTGGGATACTCCCTTGGTGTTATAAAAGCTATACCTGCAGATGGAGCGAAAAGGGGCAGCATAGTTCCTGGTGATTATACAGCCAATGCTCTAATCCTCGCTGCATATTTTGCAAATTCATATTGGTAACTTTCACAGAGTAATTTTTTATAACATATTTATTTTTGGAATTTCAATATTACGATTTTTTTACTCCTGTATAGGCAAAGTAAATCATACAAGGAATCGAAATTTGATATCCCCATAATCAATTATAGCAGTTGTACTACAAAATTTATAATTACCTGGGAGAAGTTTATGAGAGAGTTTAAAAAAGGTGTCAAGAAATATCCTTTTTATAATATGGTGAGTCCAGACTCCAGATACCTCACAAGTTCAATTCTTCAATTGCGTAACGTTCTCAAGGATCTGTGCATTATTTTAAGGTTACTTTGCCGGGTGCCAAAATGTGCAGAAATTTAGTAATCTATCGAATTTTAGCCATAATGTTTCATTTACTTCCTGCTACGACACTTGATTCAGCATTGGAGACTTTCGGTCAAAAACCAAGGTGTGTAAGTTTCATTGAAACTGGAGTCTAATTATGCAGCATCATTTGAAATATAATTCTTGTCTCAGATTCAAAAAAATTTATCAAAGAATTGACGAATTTATGGATCTATTGGCTTACTTCTCGAGACGCGAATGGACCATTTCGGGGCGTAATATCAAAGAAATATGGGAAAAGTTGTCCGATAAAGATAAGGAAATATTTTACTGCGACTTGAACGATTTAGATATTGAGCAATATTTTGATGTCCTTATTCACGGAGTGCGTTTGTATCTGGCCAAGGATGAAGACGATACTTTGTGGAAAGCTATGCAGAAACGTAAAATGTAAGTTTTGCATAATTTATGGAAGCGAAAATTTTTATGAAAATGCGAGAGTGTGAATTGTGGTCAGGAATAAATTTTCAATTAGGTAAATTATTTTGAATGTGAAAATCAAATTCAAAAGTCGGGAAAACTTTTCAAAAATTTGGGGTTCATTTTACTAAAATTTCCGGGGCGTAAAAAATGTATCGGAATTTTCTTGTGATGAATTTTAAAGTGCTAGTTTGAAAATTTTCACTTGTGGAAAAATTAGTACTGAAAAGGATAGAGCAATCGAGAATTTCTTGTACCTTTGAGATTTTTTTGAAGAATTTCCGCATAGGCGGATTTAAGGGGGGCGTGGGGGACTTAGCAGCCCCACTCGAATGTACCTACCATTAAAAAAATTCATTTTCTGGGAATTATATATACAATTTTTTCAGAGTTTCGCCCTCGATTCGCTCGGGCATGAACAAAATCACAATTCACAAATTACTTTTAGGAACGTTGAGGAAGAAGGCTCCTTTCCCCAAAAATTCCTTCCGGTACTTCACGTCTTCTTCCTCAATTTGTATTCTCCCCAAAAAAAAGCTTCCAACGTCATTGACTGCAAATAAATGTTCTCCCTCCCCCTTCCCTCAAAATAACATCAAATAGGAATTTTGAAATATTTAATATAAGAAAAAATCACTTTTATGGCCATTAAAAATTCAATTTTTCAAAGCTTCACCGCTCGAGTATAAATTAAATCATAATTATTCAAATTATTTGAGGTTACAGTGTCAAAAATGGCTCCTTCCTATTTCTTCACAAAATTTTTCTGGTATTTCTAGTCCTTGTATCTATTTTGTAGTTTGCACCTTTCCAAAAAATCTTCTAATGCCATTGACCTGGGGCTTAGCCCCCCCCCCCATCCATTTTTCTAAATCCGCATATGAATGTCCGATTTTGACAAGCTTATATTTTTGAATTGGTTTTTTTCACAAGATGTTCATTGAATTTAAAAGTCATGAAACAGTCTTGAAATGCGAGAAAGTCATGAAGTTATGAAAATTTTTTTTTAAAAAGTCATAAAAATTATAAAATTTGAAAACAGCTACAAAGATCACATTTAAGTGAAAGTCGTTAGTCATAAAATCTGAAAAAAGTCATAACAGGTCATGAGGTCATGAAATTTTAGAAAAGTCGAGTAACGTAATTTGATTAAAAGTCATAAGTCATGTCATAAAATTTGAGAAAATGACTAAAAGTCATGAATTTGAAATAAAAAGTCATTAAAAAGGTCATGAAATTTGAGGAAAAGTTATAAAAGTCTTAAAAGCTGAAAAAAGTCTCAAAGTTCGCAAAATTTGATCGAATGCCATTAGTCATGAAATCAGAGAAAAATCCATGAAAACGTAAAATCTGAAAAAAGTCATAAAGTCAATAAATTTGAGAAAAGTCGTGTCATGAAATTTGAGGAAAAGTCTTAAAGTTTGGGGAAAAGCAATACAAAGTCATGAAATTTGAAGAAAAATCATAAAATAGTCGAGAAATTTTAGAAAAAGTCGTAGAATTCATGAAATAAATAATTTCTTAAATCGTGGAAAATAAGTCATGAAAATTCGAAAGGCTAATCACATAGGCACCCAAATCCAAAATTTAAAGTGATGAAAAAATTGTGATAGGTACCTAAACCTATGGGCTTTTGTATCGATTTTGGAGGTTCTAAAAAAGTTCGTAACAGAAAATTTTTGTAAAATCACAGAGGTGAAAAAAATGTTGAAAAATCATCTTGAAATAAATTTTGAAAGATTTATTGAAAAAAATCGACTTTTAGAAGAAATCCATTGAAACTAACTAGAAAAAATAACACCTACCTATTTCTGACTTTTTTGAAAAAAAAAAATTATTAGGCTGATTGAAAAAATTTGGTAGTCTTTGAGACACGTTTTACATAAATTTGATTTTTAATGGAAGTGGAAACATTTCACACTCTGGGGCTCTATAATTAGAAGTATTGATGCAAGAAGTACTTCCATTTGTCCAATTTTCTGCGTTGGTGTTTAAACTCTTTTTTTTTCATTTCCAGATTTCTCATTTTCTATTATGCTATGGTCACAATTCTCATCCTGGCATTTTTCTGTTTATTGAAGAATTGTTTCTGTTTCAATTCAATTCCATTCTCTCAGCTATTTTAATTGATCCATAATGAAGATATTTCTGATGCTGGAAAAGGAACAGATTGTAATACATATTTGCGTTTTTTTTATCGTGCACCTACAGGTGTATGTATTTAAACTTCTCCCTAGTTGTACGTATAATGCAAATTTGGTATAATATTCATAAACATTTCAAATATAAAAAATTTCCCAATGCAAATTCTTAAAATTAAATTTAATGAGGTCTGTATATTTTGTTAATGACGTCATATCCTTGAATCAATTTATTGGACACCATTTGTTTGCGAATCTATATTTTGTGAATAAATTTGAATGGTTGGATATTCATTTTCGTAAACAACAATTCAATTGAATAAGGTGCTCGGGGGTAATTGCAAAATCAGTTGCTGGAGGTCAAAAAAACATGACTTTTGATCGTGTCAACTATTGGTAGGTTAAAGTACATCTCCATTACTTATAATATACTGGCCCAACCAAAACGAAATCGGCGCACACATATGCTCTGTGGAATTGTTTTCATGGACACGCGTCAAAATCACTCCTAAGTAAAGTCGCAGATGTTTTTTTTGAAATGGCCAAAAACGTATGAAATAAAATTTTTTCGAAGTGTTTGTATTTTAATTATACTAAAAAATCCAAGTTTAAGGTAGGACCGTCATTGAAAACTTTTCAGCTCGTTAGCAGGTGCATTTACCCCAAAAAAAGCTATGCTGGGGTACTTGCAAAACCGAAAATAATTATTGTTCTGTTTCTCCTTCTATAATTTTTCCAAGTGTAAAATGAGTCCATAATACAAGTCGGTAGGTAAAAGAATATGGTCCTTCACTTTTTTATATTGAATACAAAATTTTGTGATTTTTGGAATTTATTAGCAAAATATTATTCAAATATCGTTGAAATTTGTGGTTTTCAATAAAATGAGTCATACTTGTGACAATTGATCGCTTACTTTAGCTCATTAAAAACAAAAATTAATCGACATTTTTTTCATTTTTCTGAAAAATTTCTACTTTGGCGGATACCTCGGACGAATCTTGATCAAAAAAAAGTTACAAATATGTTAACTGATTGAAAATTTTTCGTAGATTTTGATTTGGCTATCAAAAAAATGAACCCCCTCCCCTCGAGATAATGTACGATTTTGCATTTACCCCGACTGCGGTAAACGCAAAAATTGAGATTTAAAAATACTGAAAATTTGTTTTCTCGCAAATGTGTGAATTAAACGATACGAAATTTTTCCATCCAACAGATAACCTTTTGAAGTTGGTGTAAAAAAAATTTGAGATTGTTTGGTGCCGTAACGCCGTAAGGCCGTCGCGTCGCACTGAGCTGGCGAAGCGACACTGATCAAAAAGTGGTTTACAAATAACCCACTGCACCTTACTTCTACTTATTTATTTAATGGCAGCTTGTCATATTCGAGAATTGTGTTTTTTTCATGAATCAATCAGGAATTTAGTAAGCGCATGCCATTGCGCAGACATTGGTCATTTTTTTAATTCGGAAATTTACATTTGATGGATGGATGGATAAGCTTTCTTTGCTTTCATTTTAGAATAGAATTTTTTAGCGGTTGTGTTGGTTTTATGTTCAATTCAATATGTCATCTGATGTGCAAAATTTTTACGCTGGTAAAACAGTATTCATCACTGGAACAACTGGTTTCCTGGGACAAATCTTGCTTACAAAATTATTATGGTACGTAAATTTTTTCACTTTGATGAGCTGTGGCCTCAATGAATGGATTTTTATGTTGAATATTTCAGCTCGTGTCCAGAAATACGTTGCATTTATGTATTAATCAGAGAAAAACGTGGGAAGCTGGTGCATCAACGGTTGAAAGAAATTTTTGATGATCCGGTTGGTAAATTCTTAGAATAATTATTTAAATTTTAAGCAGTAAATATCTCATAACGAATTCATTGCTATAGATTTTTGATCGAGCTAGAGAACTACATCCAGATTATGAAACCAAGGTCAGACCTATAAAAGGAGATTGTAGTCAAAGTAATTTAGGTATTTCGGACTCGGATCGAGAAGTTATTGAAAAAGAGGTGGAAATCATATTTCATGGTGCTGCTTCCTTAAGATTTAATGCTCCTTTACGAGCGGCAACGCACGATAATGTCAGATCGTTGAATATTTTACTAGATATTGCGAAAAATGCTGTTCATCTGAAGGTAATATAGGCTGATATCAGACCTGAAGCCGTGTAAGTATACACAAGGTGTTATCAGGCTTGTGCAGAGAGTGAGGAAAATGAGATTTTCCCTCGGGCTCGTAATTTCGGAGTGCCCACGAGGGCCCATCAGAACCCAAAAACATCCTTTAGCACTTTAAAAGTTATCAAAAATGCAAAATTTTCAAAAAATTCAAAAGTTATTATAGCAAAGTTTAGAGATTATTCAGCGAATGTGTGGACCAAGAAATACAATTTTTTCGAGAAAATTGTCAATTTATGACGTTTTTAAATTTAGATGAAGTTTAGTGTTACAAGAGAGAGTAAAAAAAGCTATAAAACATAATTTTTGAAAAAAAAAGTCGAAAATGCATACTTTCTGAATTTTGGGCAATTTTTAACGAATTGAAGGCCATTGCGCAATCGGAAGGTCATAAAGGATTTCAATTTTTTTTTCGTTTTCTAGAACGCACAGATTCCTTTTTGCGCAGTTTTCAACTCGAAAATCAAAATTTCGAATTTTTTACACCCCCTCTCCTCTCTCCCTATTGAGAGACCTATTTTTGCTTTTCAGATTTCTCCCTGAGCCCGGATTTTCTCTGCATGGCCCTGGATGTTATATGCTGAATTAATTAAATTTGGCTGTTTATTTTTAGGCTTTCGTGTTCGTTTCTACAGCATTTTCGCCAATCCATGAAACAAAATCGATCGAAGAAAAATTTTACAATCCACCTATGAGTGCTGACGAGTTATTGGCATTAGTCGAGGATACGGATGATGAAGTTTTGGATGCAATTACTCCAACGTAAGTAGACCTTGCAGTAATTATTCTATTTTTATTCTGTGGCAGCAAGGAGAATATAAGAAATGAAATTTTTGAACGCGGTATGAAATGAAACTGAGAAGGCCTAAACGGATGGGGAAAAAAATGAAATTTTCATATATTTTTTCAATTTTTTGTATCGCAGATTGATGAAACCTATTCAAAATGTATATCTTTATACAAAATCAGTAGCCGAAGATGTATGCCGAAGAAATGGCTATGGACTGCCAATATGCGTTTTCAGGCCAGCAGTGGGTAAAAAAATATACATATCTAGGATTTCATTTGGAATTTCAAAAATAAACCTCAAGTCTCTGGACAGTTCTACCTTGTTATACAGAACCGGTCCCTGGTTGGATAAACAATTTGTATGGGCCTGTTGGGGTTATATTTGGGCATGCTCTTGGGATCATTAAATTTTTCCAAATAGATGTAACAAAACGAAATTATTGTGTTCCTGGAGATTACACCATTAACGCGTTAATCCTGTCTGCTTATTATACCAGCACGTTGTGGTAATTCATTGTTTGAAGACTCATAATACCTACATTCAGATACTTTCAAATTATCTGTATGATTTTGTTTTGTTGTGTTCTTCATTGGGCTATAGGGAAAGTACGTCTGAAAAATTGACATTCAATATACCAGTAATTAATTACAGCAATTTTTCGACCAAGTTTAGCATGACTTGGGGAACGTTTTTCAATGAATTAAACGTAGCTTTGGAGAAATATCCTTTTTATGATATGGTGAGTTCCTATGGAAATGGAGTGAAAAATACCTCAGTGCCTTGGACATTGATTTTTAAAAAAATAATTAAGTGGTTTATTTTGAATGGAGGATCTCCGAAGAAAATTTTTAGCCTCCTAGCCATAAATAAGAAAGAACTGATGGTCTTTATAGTGAGGTCACTTTTGAACGATGAAGTTTTGATTTTTCGATTTTCAAAAAATCCAATTAGGTGTAATGCTCAGACATATTTTTCGGTCATTTTTTAAAGTTACTTCCTTCTCTTTTTTTCATCAAAAATTAAGAGCGATTGAGAGAATTTTTTTATTTTGATTTACGACGAAACATCAAAATTCAAGAAAAAATATAAAATGACTTTTGTGGCCACTTTTTCATTTTCAAAAGTCACTAGAGTCACTTTTTTTTGTGAAAATGTTGAAAAAATGGGTCTGAATGCAACAAGTGAATGTATTGAAAGTGTGGTGAAAAATTAATTATTTTCGCAATGGATAATGCAAGTAGGAAATTTTTGAAAATTTTGTTTGGTAAAAAATTGGCGATTTTTGAGGTGAAAAGTTCGTCCGAGATAACGCTTTTTTAATAAAAGTTTTTGTTGGTAGTGTTCGAAAAATTTTCAAGACATTATTTTGAATTTATTTATGTAACTAAAATTTTTTTGACTTGTTTGTTAGTTCTTTGAATAACCAAATTGAATTCTGTATAAATAATTGGTGTAAATTATTTTGCAATTAGGAATACTCCCATTTTATATAAAAATCACAAAATATTTTTTGCTCTCTGTAACTTTTCAATCCCCATTTTAAGTAGTATCCATTAAAAATTTTCTTGAGGATCCTCATCAAAAGTGAGCCAGGTACCTTATTAATTTTTGTCAAAATCCGATGTGGTTTTTTTTTTTCACACCGATCTGTTGATGTTATTTTCTCATTGAATTTTCCCAATATTTTCAGGTCACTTACCCGAACATGAAACTAATTCGTAATTTTCGATTGTTTCGATTTTTGATTCTAATTTTCCATTCATTTCCCGCCATTGTATTAGATGCAGGTTTAATCGTCGTTGGCAAAACACCCAGGTATCTATTTACCTACTTGAATTTGAAATTTTTCATTTTCATTTCACTTCAAATTAATCGATTGGTTTACAAGGTTCAAAAAATTATACCAAAAGATTCATAGAAGGTTGGATGTACTTTCACTCTTTGGAGTAAACGATTTCCCAGTGTCTTGCCATAAAATCAATGAAATTGGGGATCAGCTGTCTGAAAAAGATAAAGATATATTTTACTACGATTTGAACGATTTGAACGTCAAGAAATATTTCGATGTGCTGGTTCGTGGAATGCGTTTATATTTAGCCAAAGATCCAGAGACAACATTGGGGAAGGCTAAAGAAAAACATAGAAGGTGAATCATTCGAGTCGATATTTTATAATTTGAGAGCTTGGAATAGGTTCAATGCTTCATCTTTTTTCAGAAAATTAGCCCATAAATTTTCTAATGTTTCATTTACTTTTCCAGGTTACTCGTATTGCATTACGTTTTGATTACGCTCCTTATCGTCGTATTTTTGTATTTGCTGATGGCTTTGGTCCGATTTATTGGAATATTTTGATTCTGATCGAGGATTACTGATGACTTCATTTTTATATGTTAATTTCTTGTCCCTGTCTTTGCTAATACTTTAATTTTTTTGGGGGGGTGGGCCCAACTCACGTCCATGATGTCCTAGGGAAATGTGATGACTGATGAATGACAAATTTGTTCGTTTTTTTATGCTCTACAACTTTTATTAGTTTGTTTTTCATCAATTTTCAATTTTAAAAATTATATCAGAAAAAACAAAATTTGAACACCCTTGAAACTTGCCCTTTCTACAAATTTTTTTGGAGGTTTGGGCTTTCCATTGTAATTTTTTTTTAAAAAATCGTGCACCTACCATACTTGAACCTGACCATATTAATTTATGGTTGCACGTACCTACTCGTACTTATTATGTAAATTTGGTACCTATTTCATGCGATTTGGTATCATCTATGTACTCATTGTAAACACTAAAAAATGATGAAAAAAATCGTAATACGAATTCTTGAAATTAAATTTAGTTAATTAGGTAGGTAAATGTATTTTGTAAATGACGTCATTTCCTTGACTCAATTTATTGGATACCATTTGCTTGCAAATCTCGATATTCAACAACATTTCAATTGAGTACTTAATTTATGCAATTGCAGCTATGCATTAATCGCAAAAATATTTTTCTGCATATACCAAATATTTAATAATCCATCGTCATCAATGAACAAAGGGATTTGGTGGTCTATGAATATACTTATTTTTTTAGTTTCGGAAATTTATATTTAGTGAGTGCTAGATTTCATTTTAGAATGAAATTTCTTAGCATTTGTGCCAGTTTGTGTTTAATTCAACATGTCATCTGATGTGCAAAATTTTTACGCTGGTAAAACAGTATTCATTACTGGAACAACTGGGTTCCTGGGACAAATCTTGCTCACAAAATTATTATGGTAAGTGAATTTTTTCACTTTGATGGGTTTTGACCTCAATGAATTTCATTTTATGTTGAATATTTCAGCTCGTGTCCAGAGATACGTTGCATTTATGTATTAATCAGAGAAAAACGTGGGAAGCTGGTGCATCAACGGTTGAAAGAAATTTTCGATAATCCGGTTGGTAAATTCTTGCAGTACCTATTTAAATTTTAATCAGTAGGATCTCATAACGAATTCATTGCTAGATTTTTGATCGAGCTAGAGAGCTACATCCAGATTATGAGACCAAGGTCAGGCCAATAAAAGGAGATTGTAGTCAAATCAATTTAGGCATTTCGGACTCGGATCGAGAACTTATTGAAAAAGAGGTTGAAATCATATTTTATAGTGCTGCTTCCTTAAGCTTTATTGCTCCTTTACGGGCGGCGACGTACGATAATGTCAGATCGTTGGATATTTTGCTAGATATTGCGAAAAATGCTGTTAATCTGAAGGTAATATAGGCTGATATCAGACCTGAAGCTGTAAAAGTAGATATAAATTAGTTATTATGGGCTGAATTTGAGTAAATTTGAGTGTGGGTTTTTAGGCTTTCGTGTACGTTTCCACTGCATATTCGACATTCCACGAAACCAAATCGATTGAAGAGAAGTTTTACAATCCTCCTATAAGTGCTCGCAAGTTATTGCCATTTGTTGAGGATACGAGCGATGAAGTTCTGAATGAAATCACTCCGAAGTAAGTCGACCTAGCAGAAAGTATTTTACTTCTAATTCAGTGCCACAGCAAGGAGGATAAAATCAAAGGAAATTTTGAACGAAGTGCTACTATTTCCTACTAGATATAACGGGCTAAAATTGAAGTCGGGTCGTCCGATTTCGCTCATTTTTTTTTTGCAAGTTTCTCTTGATGGCCCATTTATAAATTCACGATAATTTCCTTTCTAACCCGCTAGGAAGCTCTGGAATGAGCCTCAAGGCAATCGCGACTTTTGCCAAATTCCCCAACTTTGAAGGTTCATATCTCGAGATTAGATATACTTATTTGGTGGAAAACTGTTTGCGCGGTCTGAAATAAAATTGATGGAAGATTCAAAATCGATTATCACATTTTGAAAACCTCAAATATGAACTTTGGTAAAAAAAGCTCATTTTTCATAATGATCGCCATAGATGAAAGCTATCATTTAAAAATCTGAAAAAATTACAGCAAATAGCTGTTTTTGCCCATTTTTCAACCAACAAATTTTCAAGGTGAGATCTCCCGTCCCCTGGGGGGGGGGGTTTGAGGGGACTACAATTTTGACCAAAATTCGAAATAATCGAAAAAGTAAAGTAGCTCATCAATTTTTACTAATTTAAACGCGCTTATTTCGAAGATGTAATTAGTTTTTAAATGTGACCCCTCTGAACCCCCTACATGCCCCCTTGATAAGGAACAAAATTCGAAAAAATGTAGAATAACATGTGACTAGTTGTTTGCATGGTATTTGAGGGCGCTGAGTTGGAATATTCGCTTCTTTTTTGGATTTTACCCTTCAGTGCTCTCCCAGCTCCTCCTTCAATTTTTAGAAAAATGTATTAAAAAGTGAAAATAACGTATAGTACATCGATTTCTGTAATTCAGGGGCGTAGAATTCGAATATCGCCTTACTTTTTGATTTTGCTCCCTTCCTCGTGCTGTAATCGATCCCTCCCCTCCCCCACCCACCAATCGAATTAATCGTACATACCTTTTCGGTAAAAGCATAAGCAAAATCAAAAGGTGAGTCGATATTCGTATTTTACACCCTCAAATAAGTGATATTCGATCTATCGATTGTCACGTATAAACAGACCATCAAGGTGAACTTGTAAAAAAATTTAAGCGAAATTGTAGGTCTCGACTTCATTTTTGCTCCATTTTAGCATGGAATATCCTCCTAAAGAAATATGAAAAAATTTAAATTTTATTCTTAGATTTTTCCATTCTTTTGTATTCCAGATTGATGAAACCTATTCCTAATGTATACCTCTATACAAAATTAATAGCCGAAGATTTATGCCGAGAAAAAGGCTCCGGACTACCAATTTGCGTTTTCAGGCCAGCATTAAGTAAACAAAAAGAATATCTAGAATTTTATTCGGAAGTTTGAAAATAAACCTTTAGGTTTTTGGACAGTTCTACCTTGTTACAGAGAACCGCTCCCTGGCTGGATAAATAATTTATATGGACCTATAGGGACTGCATATGGGCATGCTCTTGGGATTATAAAATTTGCTCCGGGGGATGTGACAAATCTAGTTCCTTTAAGTCCCGGAGATTACACCGTTAACGCGTTAATCCTGTCTGCGTATCATACCGGCACGTCGTGGTAATCCACTGTTTGAAGAATCATTCACCTTCCATTTCATACCTATTTGCTAATTTTCTGTATGATTTTGTTTTGTTGTGTTCTTCATCGGTCCATAGGGAAAGAACATCTGACAAATTGAAATTCGATATACCAGTAATCAATTATAGTAATACTGCGACCAAGTTAAAGATGAATTGGGGAATGTTTTTCAACGAATTAGATAAAGCTTTGGAGAAATATCCTTTTTATAATATGGTAGGTTCCTATTCCTAACATGATAGGAATAGAGTGTGAAAAAAATCCTCATTATTTTGGAAGTTGACAAAAAAATAATAATGAAGAGGTTTATTTTGAGTGAAGCATCTTCAACAAAAATTTTGATTCTCTTAGCCATAAGTACATTTTTCAAAAATGTGATACGAAAAAGCAGACTCTTCAATTCTCTATTTCATGGGACTTATTTGAAATTTTAAAAAATTTAAACATTGGATTTTTCTTTTGAAAAAGTGAAGGGAAAAATGTAAAATTTTTAAGAGCAAAAATTACATCTTACTTTACATTTTATAAAATTTCAGTTGATAAGTAACTTCATACTTATAAACAATTTTCAACATTATTTATACTTAATTCATTAATTTACCTGGAAAATTTCTTGGCTTTTTTTTATAAGCTTTTGAATTACCAAATTCAATTTTATTTGAATTGTACCAGTTATTTTGGAGTTGGCAACATCACCATGAATTTTATAAAAATTTCATCAACTAATTTTGAATGACTAATAATTTTTGTTAGCTTAACTTTGCGGAATCTGAACATAAGATTTCAATTTTATAAAACACGCAGAATATTTTTCGCTATATTCAACTTTTTCAACCTTTTCCATTTTCCAAGTCGGTGAGTAATGAGAGAATGGGAACTCAGCAGCATTTCTACAGTGATATGGTCGATCTCGAAATTTTCCTGAAAGGTCTCTCATCAATAGTAAATTACGTTACTAATTTTTGTCAAAATCCAAAACGTTTTTTTTAACATTTCGATCGAATAAACTCGATGTTATATTTATATAAAATTTTTCCATCATTTTCAGGTCAGTTACCCGTACACGAAAGTAATTCTCAATTTTCGATTGTATCGATTTTTGATTTTAATTTTCCATTGCTTACCCGCCATTGTACTAGATTCAGCTTTAATCATCACTGGCAAAACCCCCAAGTACCTAATTGAACTTGAAATTTTAAAATATTTTATGGCTTTTTTAAAATAAAATTTAATTATTTAAAATGAATTGGTCGTTTCAAGATTTAGGAAATTGTATCAAAAGATACACGAGAAGATGTTTATACTTTTACCATTTGCATTCGAGGAATTATCTGCGTCTTGTCGTAAAATCAATGAAATAGGGGAACAGCTGTCTGAAAAAGATAGAGACATATTTTATTACGATTTGAACGATTTGAACATTCAGAAATACTTTGATGTATTGGTTCGTGGGATGCGTTTGTATTTGGCCAAAGATCCAGAGACTACATTGCAGAAGGCTAAAGAAAAACGTAAAAGGTGAATCATTCGAATCGACGTTTTATAATTTGAGAGCTTGGGTTCTAGAAAATTAGCCCTCAAATTTTGTAATGTTTTTATTTACTTTTCCAGGTTTCTCATATTGCATTACGTTTTGATTACGCTCCTTATCGTCATGTTTTTCTATTTGCTGATGGAGTTGGTCCGATTTATTGGAATATTAGTATTTTGATTCTGATCGAGGATTGCTGATTCATTTTTGTATGATCATTTGCTGTACTGATCTTTGCTAATATTATATATATTTTTTTTTGAAAGGCCCCAGCTCTCTCCTGTGATGTCCCAGGGGAAAATGATAAATAACGAAGCTTTCTATTTTTTAATTCTCTACAACTTTTGTTGTTGTTTTTTTTTCATAAATTCGCAATTTTAAAAGTTGTAGCTGGAAAACCGAAATTTGAACCCCCTAAACAACAATTGTAAGAGGTAATATGGCCCTACTCTCCCTTCTTACGAGATCTGACAACCCTGTGGCGGTTGGTAGAGGGTAGGTAGCGATGTATCTCTTGATGCATCGTTACATCTTCAGTATTCTACGTAACGCGGCTCTGTCACGACTTAGGGTACTCATCAAGGTTTATAGGTCTGCCTTTGGCGATTGGGTCGACTCCGTCAGATCCACCTATAGACTAACGTATTTCGTTCGATATAAAGTGATTGTAGTGTTAAAGTAATTAATTCGTTAAAGTAATCGCGTAATAATAGTATACTAATGTGTTCGTACTGTCACGTGAATATATTTATTATTACGAACGTATCTTGTTCTCGTTTCTGAGTATAGGGAGAAGAGATCGATACCGCGACGCGTTTCGTTCGAGGGCTCCTCAGGAAGGATTCGGAACAAGAGACTGTTAGATCGAGGGGGCGCGAGCATCCGTGTGTTAGCTACCGCGAATACTTGAGCCTAATCACAATACAAGGAGGGTGCCAGGAAAGAGATCTGTGGGCCCATAACAGATCCTGCTCCCAGGACATCCTATACCTCCCAAAAGGAGTATCAACGCCTTAATACCCTACGAACCCTAACATTGGCGCCTAGGCAACGTGGTTCTACAGCAGGCTTTCAGGGTAGCTCCCAAAGGAAGTACCAGCACCAGATCCACGGTGGGATCACCACACAACGAATTTTCCAAGAAGCGGAAAAATCGCCCAAGCCGGAGCGAAGTTCCATCATACAGGATTTTCCAGGAGCAGGAAAACCTGAAAATCAAAGTAAATCATTTAAATCAATGAAAATGGTAAATTATGTGATTACTCTTTTTCTCTCAAAATTTGTTAAAGTAAATATCAAATTAACGTAAAATTCTCCCCTTTAACGTAAAATTTCTAACTTTGATCGTAAACATTTCTCTCAAAATTTTAAAATCAATGGATAAAAATTATTAAAATTCCCCAATAAACGTAATTTTTTCCAAAATTAATTTTTCGATTAAATTAACGTAATTTTTTCAAGCACCTTCTGTGCGAAATACTGAGATTAACTCAGTATTTAATTTTTCAAAAAACTATTTTTAAGGCGAAAATTCTGCCGAAAGGTAGAAATCAAAATTCTGCCGCCGAAAGGTGTGCCAAATTCGGACATTTCCTCCGCAAGGAGTCGAGTACGAATTTTTCTTGGCCCTAAATTTTCAAAAATCGCCTATTTACATTGCAATAAAAATTCCAAAATTAACGTAAGAATTTTTTCTCAACGTGAAAGTGCTCTTAACGTAAGAAATTTTTCTTATAATTATCAAAATTCCAAGTAACGTAAATTTTTTCAAGCAGAATTACCATTCAGATACTAAAAAACGTACATACGTACGTAAAATCATCTCTAAATTGTGCTCCACTTCAGGAAAAATTTCCAGCCAAAATCAAGGTAATTCGAAAATTCTCCAGCAGTCCACAAGTAAAACTTTCGATTTTTTCCAAATTAACATCAGCCGACTGCACAAAATTATCAAAATTTCGATTTTTTCTTCAATAAAAATAAGCAACGTAAATAGTGCAGGATGAAATTCTTAAAATTTCATCAAAAATTCAGTGGCAATTCCAAATGTACCGGAATCGCAAAAAATTTTGTCCCCTTCATATCATTAACGTAAATTTTCATTTTAATTAATTTTTTCTAGCAAATTAATTTCTGATTAACGTAATTTTCAATAGTATACTCGAATTCAATAAACTCCTATCAAAATTCTTCCAATCAACGAATCTATTTCCGCCTGCTATCCAGCTTTGCTGTGAGCAAGGTGTGAAGATTCAAGATTTCCTCCAAAATTCCTGTAAAATTTTCCCAAAAACGAATTCATTTCCGCCTGCAATCCAGCTTTTTGCTGTGGGCAAGGTGCGAGAATTCGATTTCCTATCTCAAATTTTCCACAAATTTTCACCAAGAATACATCTAAATACATCACAAATACAGTAACGTAAATTTTTCTTACATCACAGTAACGTAATTTTTCCAGAAAAATATTAACGTAATTTTTTCTCTCACCATTAACGTAATTTTCGCATATTTTATTTCAAATTTTTATCCAATTAACGTAATCTCAATAAAATCAGTGAACAGGCGAGATGGAATGGCCATCCATTTTACCTACACTACTCTTGACATTGATGGTCATACTGATTTTAATATTTTCTCTTTATTCTTCAAAACAGATTAAAGCAACGTAATTTTCTCTCAAATTTTTCAATATTTTTCCCAATTACATCGAGAATATCATATCTTTGAACTAGAATTTCATTAATTTTTCATAAAAATCGAATTAACGTAAATTTCATTAGCCAAACGTATTTGCATAAAACCGAACGTACGTAATTTCAACCGCCAGATGTATTTCTTAGAATTCCCTCCGAATTCCCTTTATCTTTCGATCCCGATCTTTTTTCCAATTCTCTTTAGAAATCCTAAAAGCATTGAATTCGACTTTTTGACCATTTTAAACAAATAACGTAAGATTTTAAAACCCAGTATTTTTTTTTAACCCATCGGCACCTTCAGTGCACAGGCCGAACGTATTTTTTTCTTTATTTTCAATCTTGAATTCAATAGACAATAGTTTCGTATTTTTTCCCAAAATCCCTATTTTTTTTTTAAGTTCTTTGTCTATGCGATTTTTAAACAATATAAAAAGCAGCGGCCGATTGATTTTTAAAATGGTGAAAGCCTCAGAGAAGGCAATAAAGCAATAAATATCCCTAAGGGATGACACCGAGCGGATATCCAAGGCCAGAAATGCAGCTGCACCGAGTACAACGACAAAGAAATGGTAAACGGCGATTTCCAGCCAACTTTCTAAAATGTGAAAACAATAGCCAAGAAGGATCCAGCACAATACGCGTTCCAAACGTTCGAAAATCGGAACCGCGACCGTATCCGCTATTGTATCAATAAAAAACGCAGTTTAAATAGCCGCGAGCGCCTCGTATGAACCTTTTTTAGCCGCGAGCCCAATATTCCTTTTTATGTGACTTTTTCAATGTTCTCTTTTTGTATCTTTGTCTCAATTCCGAGAACGTGATTTTTTAACAGCCGCGTTAACGGCCGCAGACCAAATGTATTTTTTTTAGTTGAAAACGTGATTTTCATCGACCGCGATGATCTTTGAACCTTTTTCTGCCGCGGACCTTATATTGTTTCCATGTAATAACTGTACTCTAACGAATCGCGAACGATCTTGTAAAGATCCACCCCCTATAGTGACAATTTGTGTAACCAACAACTGTACCCTCGATGCGGGTGGAAGTCACTTATCAATTTGCTCTCGAAGTGGTAGTAGCTCGATCATCTCAGCGTGACCTCCGACTAGCGACCGTGTCAGCGGGTATCAGTGCTTTCTTCTCGTATTCTTCGCGCAATTATTTGAACATCTCCGATTTCGGGTACCGTGTAATTTCATCCCTCTCGAAAATCGACGTGAATAATTCGTGAACTCGATCGTGTCGTACGAAAAGCAGCAGGCGTCCGTCCGATCCACTGGAACCAGACGACCAAGCAGACTGACCTTTTCAATCGCATCCATAGGAGAAAGGCAGCCGAATCGTAGACACAACACCGACCTGGAATCATACAAAAGGACACGAATCCATTGAAATTTGGTATCGTTACGTAACAGTTACTATTTGCTCATATAATAGGAAAGCCAGGTGCAGATAGGCATAATATATTTAGCTGTAATTAGGTATTTTTTAAACGATATTGCCCGAGTGTGTTATTCCGCAAAGGCAATATTGGGGTGTGATTTTCTTCCGCCCAGGGTGTTTTTAATTTACGTAATTACTGATAAAGTCGAGCCTCGTCTAGCCTATTTTCATATATTGAGTAAAATAGGGAATTGTGTGCGTAAGCATAATCGAGTTAAAATGGATAAAAGTACATCCTGTCCTCCTACTCCTTCAAAATCTGATCCTAAAATTGACGAAAATTCGGAATCGGAACCTCTCTACGAAGAAATGTCGCCATTGAACGACAATGAGGTCATCGAACCGATAAAAGTTCTGATCGACGACATTACTAAAATAAGAGATTTTTGCCAAAAATCGGATGGCGAAAATTTTGAAGGAAAACCTTGTGTTCATGGACGTCCAGGTGACAGATATGAACCAGGGAAAAGCGTCTGGAGTACGTATGACGCCATCGAGGTAGTGATGGCAGCGGAAGCTTGGATTTTATTCAAGCTGAACCAATACGAACATATGTGCCCTCCAGACGAGAACACCATAAGAAAATGTGCTCAAACCGCCTTTGGCGAAGTAAAACCCTTAATTGCTGGAATAAGATCATACCTATGCGAAATTCAATTCACCGATAAAAAAGTAGTCGACGTAGACAGTAATAAAATAGAAATTATTCGACTGGCTGAAATAAGTTTGGATCATCTCAACCAATTTCTCAAATTAGCAGCCGACATTGAAAAAGGACTAATTCAAACGAAATATGCATGCACTGTTTATGACCATGACGAAGTCTTACATCTGGAAAAATCACTTATGAACGATATTCTTCCCCAAGACCGCAGAATTAATTTTGACGAAAAAATTCGAACCGTCCACGACGAATATGACATCGCAAATCGAGCAGCCCAAGCTTTGGCATACCGACTATACACCCATACCAGCAAAGGACCATCCACGAATAAATTACGTACAAAAGCAACCGAAGCTCTAAAATACCAACATCATTTGATGACGTCGGCTCGTGACTACCTGGATAAAGCCAAAGACGCGCCTTCAAATTCGGTCACAATCAGACACCTAAGGTACCAGGCAGCCAGACAAATTGCAAAAGTTGGACTCGAACACGAAAAATTCCGCAAAATTATTAAAACGCACATCGACGAAATCGTAACCTCAGCCACAAGCAAAACCGAAAATTCAAATTCCTCAGGACGCTCGACGCCGGAACCATCTCAAAATTCTCCCATGGAAATCTCGGAACCATCTCCCAATGAACCCGACGATCGACAAGGGGCAGAGTCTCCGGATCTCTCTGCTTCCATGAACACCAAAAAATTCAAGAATTTAGACAAAAAAGTGGACGAAAATTTCAAAGAAATTCAAGCTTCAATCAAGGAAATTTACGAATTAATGATTTTCCAACAAAACCAACTCGACGACTATAGAGGAGAATTACGCCAGGTGACAGTAATCACAGAAAATCTAAACGAAGATAAGAAAATTTTGACAGCTATGGTAGAAAAACTTCAAGAAGAAATGACTCATCAAATAGCAGAAACAGCTGAACTAACAGAAGGCTTGGACAACGACTTTGAAAAAATCGAAGAAACTCAAAGAACTCTTGAAAAACATCAAAAAACGCTGACCTTCCTAAATTACAACTTTCATGGACTCAAAAAATTCGTCAACTACAACAAAAATTCATCGAATACGAAATCCAACACACCTCCTCGATTCCAAAAGAAAAATTCTCAAAAACCGACTCCCTTGGAGACAGATGACACATTCGACAGCTCTTCAGACATACAGGAATCCGTAGAAAATACCCTCGACCTCACAGAATACGACATTGCAGGTGATGTGGTCGCGAAAATTCTCTACCAACATATCCACAAGAAAGATAAAACTCCTCCATACATAAATGAAACTCTCTCCATCAAACAACTTCTGGATCGAATGACCACCCAACGTTTTTGGAAACCGAAAATTATAATCTCCATCGGAAGCTACGAACTCAACCACGGCATATTTCCCACCATTTCTCCCGAAGCAATCAACGATCTGAAACAACTCGTCAAATTTTTACACTCAATCGTAACAGAGCAGATAATTTTCATCTTTCCTCTGGCTCGCCACACAAGAGATATGCAACGATTTTCGCGCGACCGAGCTGTCCACCTCCGGAAAATATTTAACGAAATCGAAAAAGATCACCGAATTCATGTATGGATGGAACCTCACCAATCTTTCCTCAAAAATCAAATTGCAACCTCCGATCAGAACGATAATTTAATTCCTGATACATACAAAATTGGCAAACTGGGAATACCGATCAAACACCAAAAGAAACTAATAAATATCATACTTCGTCAAGACGCAACACCGAAATTAAAAACTGAACCAGCTCCGAGTACCTCGAAAACGGAAAAAGAAATTAAACCCATTGACAAAAAACCGAAATTAGAAAAACCAACCTCAGAAATAGCGATCTATGTTGGAAATTCGCCGCAATACGTACAGATCAACCCCGATTCGATTCCAAATTTAATTTCATCTGATGTTTTAAAGGAACTGAAGAAATTGGCTCCTACGGAGACCGCACCGATTCCAATTCCAGCACCTATAAAACTCGACATCGATAAAAAATCAACTATCGTCACCGAACAACATATTCAGCAAATAAAAATTCGTCTTCTGAATCATAGAAAATTCACAATTCCATTCTATGTAACCACCGAAATGAAAAATACATGGATCATCGGACGTCTTTCTACGACCATCTTAAATTTACCCGTTCCAAAAAATTCACCAATGAGTCAACGCCCTTTGGAACACCACACCGTAAATTACCACAACATCGAAAACAAAACGATAAAATTAATAGCTCGATTATCTCAACCTGAAACTGCAACGGAGGAAATCAATTACGCACTCGAGGCCCTCCAAAACAATAAAATCTTGGCCCGCATCACCGATAATGCGGAAATAAAAATCGATTTAAACGCAGAAGTTCCAGCGAACACAATTTCATCTTCAGAAACTCTCAGACTTATACATAAATTTCCAGAAAATATTAAAATTGAACAGAAACCCAAAACAACTATAACTTTCCCGTCTCAGAAACGAAAAGCATACGAATCGAGTATGTATGCAACCATATCCTGCACCATCAATAATAAACCAACGAAAATTCCATTTTCCATAATACAAACTGACGAAAGAATCTGTACAATTGGAAGAAATACAATGACATACATAGGCATGCCGGTCGAACAATTTCGGAAACCAGCAATCGAACAAGGGATAGCACCCCCAAAATCGCCATCTGAAAAGAAACGAAAGTGTATCTCGTCCTCCTCTGGAGAAAATGAAAATAATTCAGACGATGACGAATATGAACGAATTCGAAAAAGCGGTAGATTTACTTCAGCTGAACGTGATGCAAAAATAAACAAAGAAATTTGCAAAACGATGAATGAAATAATAAATAGAAAAACACCCGCTCAGCTGAACAAAAGTAAAAGTACCGAAGGTAAACAAACCCCTACCGCTACAAACGACAACAACCACCCGATAATGACGCAGGAACAGGTAGCGGCGATAATCGAACTCGAAGAAGATATTGCCGAGACCAATGACCTGTACACCTCTGACGACGCAGATACCGCCAACAGTGAAATAGAATACGCCGATGCGCGGTCTGAAGCCGAGTCAGAGTAAACAAACCACCGGTTCCGACTTATTTCTCGTTCCTTGAATACCCATTCAAAAATCCTTTTTCTTACAAAATCACTTTCATTTTTCATACCAAAGAATTTCATTGAAAAATCACCGTACCTATGTCCCACACAATTTCTCATTCTAACTCTTGCATATACCCCAATCATAGTTCACTCATTCATATGCCTCACTTATATTAATTACATTATTAAAATAAATATCACTTTTTACAAAACTAGAAATAGATACAAAATTAGAAATAGATTCGAATATTCTTTGTCAATAGCAATATTTTATCAAGTTAGACGCATACGCACAACATGTGTTTTCTTATCTAAAAATCACCCGATTTCTTTCCTATTCGACACCCGCTATCTCTCTTCAACACACTATCTTTTATCCTTTTCCCCCACGTACACATACGACTGTAAAACTCCTGGAACGTGTAAATATCTGAAAAGCTCCTCCTACGGAGTATAGATTTCGACTGGAATAAACGGACGAATATATCACAGCCACATTCGTGTTATATACCTTCTCAGCGTAACTTACTATCTCGCTAATATAATTATTGTCATCTTGTCACCTTTGTATTGTAATAACGTGCATTTCGTATAAAATATTCAAAATGTCGACGAATTCATCCGTAAGTAACTTCAAACTTTCCATTTTTAATTATCTTTCCAGTTTTTTCTGTTGAAACATGAAAACGAAAATGAAATGTGAAGAACTCGCACGAATTTCCGCCTACGGTGTGATCGTGTGTTTTGTTTGCGTTCATAATAGTTACGCATGTTTCGAAAAGAAAAATCATTAAATATACAACCAGTGAATAAATTTCGACATTTTTGTACATGTACTCACTTTTGAATTTCGGTGCGATGTGCATGTATCTATCCAGTGTAAAAATTCTTTTCTCGACGTCTAGTTTTTATATATTCACTCAAATGTCAATACATCCTTTTATCATATGTCCCACATTTTCAAAATCACCATCTTTTTCAATACCTACCTAAAATACCTATCAAGGTATAAACCATGTTCGTATGTGTATGTGATCGGTACACTGCATCTCGGGTGAAATAAATCAGATTTATTTTATCTGCGGTGCAAGAAAAATAGTTGATTCTCGTTTTGGACCGAAAATAGGTAAAACGCAACGTAAAATAGATAAATAGGTAACCGTACTATATTCGATGCGCATCAAATGCAAATAAAATACATTACGGCGTACCTATAATTACAAGAATTGAATTTTCGTTGCATTGCACATACCTATATACATATATTTCGACACAAAACTGAGCGTCATCTATTCGTACTGGTCAAATAGATACCGAATATGACGATACCTACTTGTTCAAATTCCATACCTATATTCCCAAACTTTATTCATTAAAATTCGTAACAAAATTTTTTCCTTTTCATCCCATACATATGCTCCATTTACGTAGACCTATTGCATATGTCCCCACCTCGATTTTTCATTATCCTCAAGCACATGTCTCAAAATTCTATACTCAAATTTTCCAAATTTTAATCTCAATCTTTTTTTACATATGCCCTTACATTCAACTTCTTTCCAATCTCCAACGTGGTGCAAGGGGCAGTATGGTACGTATACCTACACGCTCCCCACCACATCTCCGCACAATTATACTCTAAAAACTGGATACATATGGCAACATCGCACTGATACTGAATCTACGTATACGAAAATGAATCATCTTCTTGTAATTCAACCATTTTTCCGATATCTATTTTCATTCTACATATTTTTTATTTTTTTTTTTTTTCTTTCTCTCCTAATAAATTTCCAAATTCGTCGCATTTACATTGTTAATAGGAGAACGAATGCACCGATTGTATCACCAAAGAAACAACCATCAAGGCATACGAAGAGACCATTTCAAATTTGACAGCAGCCCTATCGTTATCCGAAGCTAATAAACGAATTACAGTATTGGAGATCGAAAATAAATTCCTAAAAGACCTAACGAAAAAAGCGGAGCGACGGTGTGAAGTGGCAGAGCGAGAAAATAGAAATCTGAAACTGGAAAAAGCGACGAAAACGTTTCAACCAATCGACAGATCAAATTTCGCTCCTATGGAGAATATAAGACCGCTGCCAGCACACTTCACCGCCGCAAAATTCGAGAACGAAACATACTTTTTTATCGACGACGTACTACTAATGGGCTCCGGTTATATAAAAATGGTGGTCACGGAAATTACTCTCGGTACAATTTATCATGAAAATTCAACGATGTTCCCGGCTCACTGCCCGTACCTGGACGCCCTAGGCGGAATTACTCTACTCGAAGAACTTCCAGGAACGCCGAAAAAAGTTGCTATATCGTTCGGCCACCAAGACATCATCAATGAAGTACCGATTCCGAAAATTGTCCAACGAATAGAAAAAATCATTACCCTACTCAAGAACAGGGGCACGGAATTAGTCATCGTATTTCCGGTTCCGAACTCTAAAGCCAACGACGAAATTCGAACGGACTTAAACATCGCCCTAATGAACCTCCAAAGGAGTGAACCAGTAATGGTAACATTCGCATCGGACTTCTTGAAATGCAATGTGATACTGCCATCAACGGATCCAAATGTGAAATCAATCGAACACCAAAAGCTCAGAGAAATTCGAAATCGTATGGTTCATCAAATCCAAATGATAAAGAAAGATTTGAACTCTCCCAAGGAGTAAAACATCGCTAGACATATTTCGAAACCTATCGACATAGCTTCATATTCGGAGTAAAATTTGTTTTTATCACTCGTATCCTTTTTCCATTACTCCTCTTTAACCCAATGTACACATTCCCAATATTTCCTGACTTTTGATAATTTTTTCTTTATTTTTATTCAATTTTTTTTTTATTATTACTTTTTTTTTACATATATTTCTACACATATTCTTTTAGTATATACCTGTTTATATACCTATTCTTATAACAATATTTTTTTTTATTATTTACTATTCTTACATAGACCTATATATTTTCAAATTTATTTGCATAAATAAAAAACTAAATAATATAAATATTTACTCACCAAATATGCGTTCAAATAACTCTCTTTTCAGCACCTGCAATAGAAAAACTTCGATTAATCAAGCGAAATAGAAAAAGGTAAACAAATAGGTACATGCCTACCAAACATGAATTCGTATTCAATCTTCAAGTATATCACCCTGGACTTGCAACATGGATGAGATTTCTTATACAATATTTTATAATCATCAAAAATTGTCCTTCGAAACTTGTTCTGTTTAATTTCACAGCTAGATCATCCGAGCAATAAATCCAGCGATTTTTTCAGAAACAACAGGGGCACACCATATAACCTCTTACAATGCCCCTTACAGATGCTCCTCTCCCAAGGAGAATTTCAGTACCGACAATCTGAAAATATTAAAAAATTAATCAAAATTTTCTTTACAGCTTAATAAAATAATTAAAATTTTACTAACCTCCTTCCTAGCAAGGCAACCAAGTATACGACGTAATCACAACCGATGTACTGCGAGTTTGATGCGAAAGCCATGATTCCATGATCCATAGTCAACGTAAAATCCGATTCGTACCTGAAAAATAAAAAACGACGATTAATACGTGTGATATCTGCGAATATACTTCGAATATGACAAACTTACCCGGATTTGACATTTGTACATAATCTGATTTCCACAGGTTCCTATTTTAGTATAATTTTAATTTTTCTACACTCAATCACATTTTTCTAGTATTAATTTATTCACATGCCCCCATTTTTTGATTTTCTTTTTCAAAATTTGGTGGATCGGCTTCCCTTATTTATAGTCAAAATTGAAGCATTCTTTTTCGATCGTTTTCTCTATTTTGTATTAATTTTTACTCTTACTATGTCCCAATTTTTCGTAGAATTTAGCCTACATTGTAATCATATCCTTAAATTGTCATATTTTTAAACAAATGCAACAGTCTTGAGTTAATTTTAGTCATGAATGTTCTTATTCTTAAAACCTATTTTAGTTTAAACATATGCCCTAATTTTAGCTTACTTTCAATCAAGATCTACTATTTAAAATTTTACTTTCTTACATATGTCCTATTAAGTTTAAAATTTAATTTAGCATATGCCCTAATTTTAACCTATATTTTTTTTTATGTACTCTATTCGTATTATGATCTAATTTACCTCTTTACGCATGCCCTACTAATTTTAGAATTTAATTTAGCATCGCTTTAATTTTAGAACTCTAGTGTTACATATGCCTTGATTTTTTATCAAAAAACCTAGATTTAAATTTTCTTACTTTTTCTAAATATATGACCCATTTTTATTCTTAAGAAGCTTTGTACGGCCCGCTCAAACACGACCTGAGTCCGGTTTGGCCGACGAGACCCCTAATTTTAATCTAGAATTACAAAATTTATTCATAATTCTATTCGTATTCATATTCTTAAAACCTATTTTTACATATGCCCCATTTTTATTCATTCTTCTTATTTTTACTTCATCTCAAAATAATGGTAATCTCGACGAATATATCAATGACGAGTGGACCAGTACATATTGTCCAAAAAACGGTCACCGACGATGCTCACAGTCGAATTCAAACTCACCGATTCAATCTGCGCTCCGTACCAACGTCGATGACTATGTAATAGCCAATGTTCCAAGGTCGAGTACACGTCATGAGAGTCTGGCCGCTTCCTCGACAGTCAACTTCACCTTGGGTGCAACGTTAATTTACAATATTTTGTCAATAATTTAATACTGTCACAATAATTGTACATACGCTTAAATACTCGTACATATGTCCATATACGCATCCATGTCAATTTTCGCAATCCTGTCAAAGTTCATTGCCCGACGAATCCAACGACGTCCAAAGGAGATATAGGCCAATGAACCAGTATCAACGTTTCACCGCCAACATATGAATTTTTCGAAAACATATGCCCCGATATGTCAGCCAAATTGCATATACACAATTCGAATCCGATATGCACACGTCAACACATTTTGCCATTATTTTTCATGTAAATGTATACCAGTTATTTTTAATGTAATTTTTACGAAGAGCGCTTCCTCTTCAACCGAGTTAATTCAATCACTCAGGCACTCTATAAACCTCACGCTCTGCCCTAAATGCCTCCTGTTTGGAGATGATCTTTTGTGTTTTAACCTTTTGCTTGTCTTTTTATATCTGACCTTTCTTTGAACTGGTCAGCCCCACGTTCGATTTTTACCGACGAGTCGCTTCCCCTCTTCTCTTCTCCTTAGAAGATCTACCTATCTACCAATTGACCCCTTCACCTTAGGTGAATTCAAAATCTACAGTATTATACTGTATCAAAATTGTACTTACGCAACAGGGTCGTCATCTCTCATAGTTAAGCTCCGAAGGGGCAGGTGGGTGAGGGTACGTAGGATCTCTTACTGTTCGTGCTCAACTTCTCGCGATGGCTCCAAGCTAAGCGCCGAAGGGGCATATGTAAGAGGTAATATGGCCCTACTCTCCCTTCTTACGAGATCTGACAACCCTGTGGCGGTTGGTAGAGGGTAGGTAGCGATGTATCTCTTGATGCATCGTTACATCTTCAGTATTCTACGTAACGCGGCTCTGTCACGACTTAGGGTACTCATCAAGGTTTATAGGTCTGCCTTTGGCGATTGGGTCGACTCCGTCAGATCCACCTATAGACTAACGTATTTCGTTCGATATAAAGTGATTGTAGTGTTAAAGTAATTAATTCGTTAAAGTAATCGCGTAATAATAGTATACTAATGTGTTCGTACTGTCACGTGAATATATTTATTATTACGAACGTATCTTGTTCTCGTTTCTGAGTATAGGGAGAAGAGATCGATACCGCGACGCGTTTCGTTCGAGGGCTCCTCAGGAAGGATTCGGAACAAGAGACTGTTAGATCGAGGGGGCGCGAGCATCCGTGTGTTAGCTACCGCGAATACTTGAGCCTAATCACAATACAAGGAGGGTGCCAGGAAAGAGATCTGTGGGCCCATAACAGATCCTGCTCCCAGGACATCCTATACCTCCCAAAAGGAGTATCAACGCCATAATACCCTACGAACCCTAACACAATTATGTATCAATTTCCGGGAAGTTCGGGAATATTGAACTACCTGCCCTTTTGAGCTTATATTCGAAATTTTCCCTTCCTAATAATTTTTTTAGGGGTAGAGCTTTTCTTTTACCTAAAATGATTACACGGATTCGAAGATTCGATTAGACTTCATGTATTTGAGCGCGTATTTTTCTAATTGAGATAAAATTGGATTGCATTTTGATGAGTCGAACCAAATGAGTGCTAAAATACCGATGAATTATTTCAATCCAGCTCCATTCTCTCAGCACCAATTTTAATTGATCCGTTACGAAGGTGATTCTTATGCAGGAAATCAAACACATTACCTATATTATATTTTTTAAATGAAATCCATTGTACGTACCTCTACCTACTTATCATATAGAATTTGGAAAATGTTTATGCCTTCTATTGTAGGTAATTTTTTTTAATAGTGCACCTACAGATGCAGATACTTAGACTTAGCAATAGGTATTGGATTTATTGCACGTTCCTATACTTATTGAAAATTTGATACCTATTTCATGCGATTTGCTGTCTACCCGTTGAAAATATTAAAAAATATAAATCATAATGCGAATTCCAAAAATTAAATTTAATTAGGTAGATAAGTACATAATATAACGTCATTTTCTGGACTCAATTGAGTACCATTTGCTTATAAATCTCTATACCTTGTGAATCAACTTGTATGGTTGGATATCCACCTTCGTAAACAACGTCCCAATTGAGTACTTATTTATACAATGGCAACTATGCATATAAATTGTAGAAAGATTTCCCCGCATACCCAGCGTTTAATAATGCTTCGTTCTTTATGAACCAATTAGGAATTGAATGCATGCAAAAAAAATTGGCATGTGAACGTACTTATTTTTTTAGTTTTGGAAATTCACATTTACTGGATGGATAAGCTTTCTTTAATTTCATTTTGAAATAGTATTTCTTAGCATTTGTGTTAGTTTTGTGGTTAATTCAACATGTCATCTGATGTTCAAAATTTTTACGCTGGTAAAACAGTATTCATTACTGGAACTACTGGGTTCCTGGGACAACTTTTGCTTAGAAAATTATTATGGTACGTAATTTTTTTCACTTCGATGGGTTGTGGTCTCAATAAATGGCATTTTATGTTGAATATTTCAGCTCGTGTCCAGAAATACGTTGCATTTATGTATTAATCAGAGAAAAACGTGGGAAACTGGTCGACCAAAGGTTGAAAGAAATTTTTGATGATTCGGTGAGTGAATTCATGGAGCGTTTAAATTTTAAGCAGTATGATCTCATAACGAATTCATTGCTAGATTTTTGATCGAGCTAGAGAACTACATCCAGATTATGAAACCAAGGTCAGGCCAATAAAAGGAGATTGTAGTGAAAGTAATTTAGGTATTTCGGACTCGGATCGAGAACTTATTGAAAAAGAGGTGGAAATCATATTTCATAGTGCTGCTTCCTTAAGCTTAAACACTCCTTTACGGGCGGCGACGTACGATAATGTCAGATCGTTGGATATTTTGCTAGATATTGCGAAAAAGACTGTTCATTTGAAGGTAATTCAGGCTGATATCAGACCTGAAGCTGCAAAAGTATAAATTAGTTATTATAGGCAGAATGGATTAAATTTGGGTGTGTATTTTCAGACTTTTGTGTACGTTTCTACTGCATATTCGCCAATCCACGAAACGAAATCGGTTGAAGAGAAGTTTTACAATGCTCCTATAAGTGCTCACAAATTATTGCCATTTGTTGAGGATACGAATGATGAAGTTCTGAATGGAATCACTCCGAAGCAAGTCGACCTACCAGAAATTATTTTACTTTTATTCAGTGCCACAGCAAGGAGGATAATAATGAAGGGAAAATTTGAACAGAATGATGAGTGAAACTGAAAAAAACCTTAGAGCAATTCTATAATTTAAAATGGATCAAAAATGAAGTCGGATATTTAGATTCCGCTCAATTTTTTTTTACGAGTTTCCTTTTGTGGTCTATTCACAAAACCACGATCGTTTTTTTCAACTCTCAAGGAAGTGGGGGGCTCGAAATTTTTATACAATTACGATTTTTAGGAAAATTGTCCAACTTCGAAGGCTCATATCTTCAGATAGGTTGTACTTGGGGGAAAAACTTTTTGCGGGGGCTGAAACAGATTCGATCAGAGATTCAAAATCGATAATCACATTTTTAAAAACTCAAAGTTGAACTTTGGTTGTAAAAGCTCAACTTTCATAACGATCACAGTAGATGAAAACTACTGATTAAAAATTTGAAAAAATTATCCTAAGTTGTCCCTTTTACGCTCTTTTTAACCTACAAATATTCAAGATAAAAAAATCAAAAAAGTAAAATAGCATATCGACTTTGACTAACTCGAATGCACCGATTTCAAATGTGTGTTTGGTTTTTTCATCCGACTCCTCTGAACCCCCATATCAGCTCCCTAGATAGGGGTCGAAATTCGAAAAAATGATAAATAGCGTGTGACTAGTCGTTTGTTAGGTATTTGAAGTCACTGAGTTCAAATATTCGCTTTTTTTTCGGATTGGACCCTTCCATGTTCCCTTAGCCGCCAATTTCGGGGGAAAGTATGTTAAAAAATTGAAATAGCTTGCGACCTATCGATTGTTACTAATTTGGGGGCGTAAAGTTCGAATATAGACTTTTTATTTTTTGATTTTACCTCTTCACTCATGCTCTAATGGACGCCCCCTCGAATTATTCGTTCATACCTTTCAGTAAGAGCATAAGGAAAGGAGGTAAAATCAAAAAGTAAGTCGATATTAGAATTCTATGCCCTCAAATTAATGACAATCGAAATGTCACACGCCATTTTAATTTTTTAAAATACTTTTCCCGAAAATTTGGGGGCTAGGGGAGCACTGAAGGGTCGAACCCAAAAAATAGACAAATATTCGGACTCAGTGCCCCAAATACCTTCACAAACGACTAGTCACAAGTTATTTTTCATTTTTTCGAATTCTGACCCCTATCAAGGGAGCTAATTAATGCTAATATGGGGGTTCAGACGTTCAGACATTCAGAGGGGTCGCATGAAGTACATATTCGAACTCGGCGCCTTCGAATTTATAGAAAACGATATTCTACTTCACTTTTTCGATTTTTATGAATTTTGGCCCAATTATGGACTCCTGTACCCATTTGGGGTCCAGGGATCCCACTTTGAAAATTTATTGGTTGAAAAGAGGGTAATAAGAGCTATTGAATGTAGGTTTTCAGATTTTTAAATGGTAGCTGTCATCTTTTGTTCTCATCATGAGAGTTGAACTCAGAGCTGGTGAAACGGAACGAAACAGAACAAAACAAAATGAACGAATAAAAAATACTAAAATTAAATTTTTTCAGAACAATAAACAGAACAAAATAATCCTCTGAACAAAATGGGAACAGAACAATATAATTTTTTTGTTCATATTTTCATCATTTTTCAAGCCATTTTCGAGTATTTGTGAAATTTCTTCATTCCCTCCTCTCATGAATTCGCACCTGACATATCACAATCACATTTCCCCACTTGGACATTAATTTGTCAATTTTTTTGAAAAATTGAACGGAACCGAATAGAACAAAATTGAGCAGAACAGAGCAGAATGGAACGGAACAAAACAGAACAGAACGCAATAAAATACCTAGAACAAAACCAGAACAGAACAAAACAATTCGTGCAATGATTTGTTTCTGGTCTGGACAGAACAAAATGGCGTAATATTCCACCAGCCATGGTTGAGCATTAATATGTAGCAATAGCCCCTAAACAGGTATGGAAAAAATTAACGTTATCCTTGATTTTTCCATCATTTTGTATTCCAGATTGATGAAACCTATTCATAATGTATACCTCTATACAAAATTAATAGCCGAAGATTTATGCCGAGAAAAAGGCTCCGGGCTACCAATTTGCGTTTTCAGACCGGCATTAAGTAAACAAAAAGAATATCTATAGAATTTTATTCGGAAGTTGAAAAATAAACCTCAAGTTTTTGGACAGTTCTACCTTGTTACAGAGAACCGTTCCCTGGTTGGATAAACAATTGGTATGGACCTATGGGGACTGCATATGGGCATGCTCTTGGGATTATAAAAGTTCTTCCGGGAGATTTGACAAAACTAGTTCCTTTAATTCCCGGAGATTACACCGTTAACGCGTTAATTCTGTCTGCGTATCATACCGGCACGTGGTGGTAATCCACTGTTTGAAGAATCATTCACCTTCAGTCACATATCTTCCTATGAACTTGCTAATCTTCTGATTGATTTTGTTTTGTTGTGTTCTTCATCGGTCCATAGGGAAAGAACATCTGACAAATTGAAATTCGATATGCCAGTAATTAATTATAGTAATACTGCGACCAACTTTAGCATGAATTGGGAAACGTTTTTCAACGAATTAGATAAAGCTTTGGAGAAATATCCTTTTTATAATATGGTAGGTTCCCATAACTAACAAGATATGTAGAAATGGAGTGGAAAAAAACCACCTCAGTATATTTTGGGAATTGGCAAAAAAAAATAGTCAAGTGGTTTATTTTATGTGGAGGATCTTCGGCAAACATTTTGAGCTTCCTAGCCATAAATACGTTTTTCAAAATATTAAACAATACAAAAAAGCACATTTATCAATATTTATTTAATGGGACTCGTATGGAATTTAAATGGATTTTTTTTAAAGGGTAAGTGAAGAGAAGAATGTAAAATTTTTGGTTTAAAAAATTTTCATTTCCATTTGTTATTCTCTATAGGTTCTCTTTTTAATGCGATTTTTTTATATAACAAATTCAACTCTTCAAGTATTTTTGCGTGAGTGGTAGGGTTGGATGTGGTCGAAAAATTCAGAATTTCGGCTCACAGAGGAAGTTTTTGAAAAAGGAACGAAAAATTGGTGATTTTGGAGAGGAAAAAATACATTTGATACCAAATTAATTTTTCTACGCGGATGATTTTTTGGCTTTCAAGCTTTTGAATAACCAAATTGGATTTTATTCAAACTATTATTTTCAGGTACTTTACCCGTACACAAAAGTGATTGCTAATTTTCGATTGTATCAATTTTTGACTCTAATTTTCCATTTCTTTCCCGCCATCGCACTAGATTCAGCTTTAATCATCACGGGCAAAACCCCCAGGTACCTACTTAAACTTGAAATTTTTCATTTTCAAAATATTATAGGTAGAAATCTTTTATAAAATATACTCGCTCACTTAAAATAAATTTGTCGTTCAAAGGTTTACAAAATTGTTCCGAAAGCTTCACGAGTTGCTGTGTAAAGTTGCATCCTTGTTATTCCAGGAAGTATTTGTATCTTGTCGTAAAATCAATGAAATAGGGGAACAGCTGTCTGAAAAAGATAGAGACATATTTTATTATGATTTGAACGATTTGAACATTCAGAAATACTTCGATGTCTTTGTTCGTGGTATGCGTTTGTATTTGGCCAAAGATCCAGAGACTACTTTGCAGAAAGCTAAAGAAAAACGTAAAAGGTGAATCATTCGAGTCGACGTTTTATAATTAGAGAGCTTGGGATAGGTTCAATGCTTCATCTTTTTTCAGAAAATTAGCCCACAAATTTTGAAATGTTTCATTTACTTTTTCAGGTTACTCGTATTGAATTACGTTTTGATTACGCTCCTTATCTTCATATTTTTGTTTTTGCTCATGACGTTGGTCCGATTTATCGGCATGTTTTTATTCTGATCGAGGATTATTGGTTAATTAATTTTTACCTTAATAATTTCTTTGTACTTAATCAATTAAATTACGTGGTTTGAATGGTTTTGTCTAATTTTCTGAAGTGATGAAGGTCTCTCCATAATTTTTTATGGGGTAGAATATTTGAAAATTTTCAAAAATTTTCAAAAATTTGGTGAAAATATATGAATCTGTTTGACCCACCTGAACCCTGATCACTTACTGGATCGAGCAATGTTTTTATTTTGGCTATCCAATTCAAATGAATAAAGTAAAATATTCCAGAATTTAATTGGAAATAAAACTTCATCTATGAAAAATTATCCATTGTAAATTTTGTAAAAATTTAATTAATGAATTCCATATTTTGGGTGACCTTTCTTAAATTTTGTTTGCATGCGGATCCACACCTAATGAATTAAGTATAATAAACCTTCTTAATTGAGGATTTATTCATGCCAAATGTAAAATTATAATTATACGAATTATAAAAAAAATGTTGTTACGTATGTTCAATTAAAAGTAAAGCTTACGAATGAGGTCAATTTTCATCTGTATGTTTCATTTTTTCTTATTTTAGCAAATTTAAATTCGGTTACAGACCTGAGTTTTCCTAACCAATTTTAAACTGATATATTTCGTAATTTTTTGAATTTTTTTCAGGTACATTGTTCTCGAAGTGGTAATGCATTCAACATGTCGTCTGATGTACAAAATTTTTATGCCGGCAAGACAATATTCATCACTGGGGCAACTGGTTTCCTGGGACAAGTTTTGCTTTCGAAGTTATTATGGTGAGTGAATTTCTAGTTTGATGATTGTGCATAGGTATTTTTCAAAAATAATGGTGCAATAAGGGACTTTGTGGTGAAAAAATCTAATGTCAGATTGTGTATATTTCGTACCCGTAGAAAACGTTTTTTCTATGCAAAATAGGAAAAATCCAACTTTCGATTTTTTTTCCCGCCACAAGGTCCCTTATCGTATAATGTTTCACTTAATAACTTTGTTCTTTTATCTACGAAGATTGATCGTTTTGCACTCTTTCCACCCAAGTTTGATAAGAGAGTAGAGTTGTGTTCAGCCCTTATTCTTGCTCAATTGCCCTTCAAATTTGAGCATATCGTACCATTAATGTTGAAACTATCAAAGTTCCATTTTTTTTTTTTTCAAAATTGAGGTTTTTAAGTGTTAGGTTAGGGAATTCAGTGATTCGAGCTGCATCGAATAAAATTCAGGAAATCTAAAATAATTAATTTAAACCTCTTCCAGATGAGTTTGAAACCTGGAATTTCCATAAGCGCAATGCAATTTTAGTGGGACGATAGTCAAAACAATATCAAATTTTCTGTAATGATGTTTAAGCACATACTTTAATGAGAATTTTTTTTTCAAAAAATTGTCCTTGAAATAGCCTCAATTTAAGGATATAGATAGGTATTTTAATCTCAATAAATATTCGATGGCTAATGATTTTCCATCGTTTAGTGATTCAAGTTTGGAAGCAAAAATATTTTAGAATTACTCAAGTAATGCTTCCATTTTTAAATGTTCAAAAAATTCCCAAGATGGGTTTAGCTGAAGAAAATGATCGCCGAAGATTTTTTTGGCGGTGGGAGGGGGGGGGAACATTCTCATTAAAACTATTGGGAAATTTTTTTAAACATTTCATGGGCAATTTTTTTAATTTTCGTGGTAAATTTTTTTCTTGGGAAATTTTGTTTAAAATTTGCATAGGAAACTTCTTCGCAGGAAATTTAAAAAATGAAAAAAAATCCTGGAAAATGGCAGGAAGTGAAAAGTTGTCATCACCAGTGATCTTATTGAGTGAAAATATCTTATTTTTTTTTGGATTCAAATTAGCATCATGATATTTTTGGAGATATTCATTAAGTAAATTTTTTTTTCAAAAGTTTTCGATTTGTATAGTCAGATTCAAGGAATAAACACGCAGAGAGCGGGGGAGGGGAATTTTACCGAATTTTTTCGTTTCAGATCCTAAAAAAGCTCACCATTTTCCTTGGTACATCGCTAAAGAAGAATTTGCTCATTCTCTCCCCCCCCCCCTTGACGACAAAATTACATTTTGAATCCAAAAAATTGGCTCTGAATTTAGGAGTTTTCTAAAATAATGCTTTTTTGAAAAATTTGAGTTCAAATGGGAAAAAAATTGGAAAAAATTGATTTCTAGAGATGATTGTTTTGCATTTTTTCAAATAAATTGTTTTCGAGGGTAGGATCGCAAAGAAAATGTTTTGGTATTTATAGATTTGAAAAATTGAAACTATGCTCTGGTGAAAATTTCATGCGCTCTTCCGACAGTTCCGACAAAGATAAAAATTAGATACCAATTAATACTCCTTCCCACACAGTTTCAAAATTCATGTTCAAAAATTTCAAGTTTTCAAAATTGGAAAAAAATTAAAAATTGAAAAAAATATCTTATTTTATAGTAATTACGTTTTTACCAAAGAAAAAAAATTATAAAATTTTTGGCTCTCTCTCATTTTTCAACGATTTTTTTAAAAATTCACTTTATTCACTTTTATGAAGGTTTTTTTTTCAAATCAAAATGAAGGATACTCAAAAAAAAGGAAAAAATTGTTTTTTTTCTCCTGAAACGATGTTAATAAGTATGATTATTTTAACTCATAAAAAATGTTGGCAAAAATTTTTCATTCCATATCCCCCTTTTTTTTCAAGCTATTTTTCAAAATCCTAAAAATTACGTTGTTCATAGTTTTATTTAAAAAAAAAAAAAAAAAAAAAAAAAAAAAACGGAAAAATTGATTTCTTAGGCCTTTTAAAAATTTTGTAAGGATAAAAAAAAATAGGTGACAGGGTAAAAACAATTCAAATTTTTCTTTCTTATTTTTAAGTAGGTATTTCTGAACATATCTACATATCTACTCAATTAGATTTAATCTTTGCTTGGTTGTTTCGAGGCTAAGACAGTATATTCTTTTGTACTACTCTCTCTCATCAAACTTTGGAAAGTCCAAAGCAATCCACCTTGGTACCTCTCTACTCTACTGCTTATATTACAGCTCCTGTCCAGAATTATTTCGCATTTACTTATTGATCCGAGAAAAACATGGAAAATCGGCGCATCAAAGGCTGAAAGAAATTTTGGATAGTTCGGTAAATCATCAATAGTTTTGTTCGATTTTTTTGAGCACATATAAATTGAACAACGAATTTTTTCTCGTAGATTTTTAATCGTGCCAAAGAATTACATCCCAATTATGCAACAAAAATCAGATCTATACGAGGTAATCTCGATGAAACTGATTTAGGTATTTCGGACTCGGATCGAGAAATGATTGAAAACGAAGTGGAAATCATATTTCATGTTGCTGCTTCTGTGAAATTTAATACCGCTTTACGGAAAGCAACATATGCTAATGTTCATTCGGTCAATGTTATGTTAAAAATTTCGAAAAAATCCATTCATCTGAAGGTAAGTTGGATATTTTTCAAGTTTCTGATTCACAAATCCAAGTATGTCAATGAATTTGTCGAATTTCGTGACCATTTCAGGCTTTCGTCTATGTTTCTACAGCATTTACGTCCAGCTCCGAAACAAAACTTATCCAAGAGAAATTCTACGATCCGCCGTTGAGCCCTCGTAATTTATTTCGACTCGTCGAGCACATGAATGATGAAGATTTGAATGAAATTACTCCGAGGTTGGTGGATTTTATGAAAAACTCTGTTTTATTTTCTCAACTGCTCTTTTGATTTTTTTTGCGAATAATTTTATCGATCTTGGTACGTTTCAGATTGATAAAACCGTTTCCAAATACGTATGTTTTTACGAAACTTATCGCCGAAGATTTATGTCGCGAAGAAGGATCCAACCTGCCAATGTGTATTTTCAGACCAGCAATAAGTAAGCGAAAAAAAGCACGTATTGATTTATTTTGACCTTGAATAAACTCAGCTGCTCCGGACAGTAACATCCTGTTTCAGAGAACCTGTTTCCGGCTGGATTAACAATTTTTATGGCCCTATTGGTATTGTTTTCCAGCATTCTCTGGGTATTTTAAAATACGCTCCGGTAGATTCGACCAAAATAGCTCCCATTGTTCCTGCTGATTATGCAGCCAATGCTTTAATCCTCGCTGCGTATTTTACCAGCACGTTGTGGTAATTTTTTTCTCAAAATTTTTAGATAATTCATTACTATTCGACGCGATATATGATTATATTTTTATTTTCATGCGTCTAGGGGAAGAAGATCTAATGAAAAGAAATTCGATATACCGGTGATTAATTACAGCAGCTGTACGACCAAGTTGAAAATTACATGGGGAATATTTTTGAACGAATATAACAAAGCTTTGGGGAAATATCCTTTTTACAATATGGTTAGTAAAAATTGCTTAGCTGTATAATCCTTTTATGGTGATTTTTGCTCATTATTGATATTTGATTTATTTTTAGGTAACTTTGCCGAACGTGAAATTCATTAGTAATTTGAAATTGTATCGATTTTCCATCATAATTTTCCATTTCTTTCCCGCCTTTGTGATTGATTTGGCTTTAATCGTAATCGGTAAAACACCCAGGTAAAAATTTATAATTTTTGAAATATCGTACATTCGGAGTATAATGAAATCATAACTCGAAAAAATCGTCTTGCCTTCGCGTTATAACTGCCTTGCTGACGTATGATGGTATTTTTTTTATTTTTGAAATTTCAATGGAAAAGTTGTATGAAATTTTTTTGGGGGAAAAATCAAAAATCAATAATAGACATTAAAAGAAGAAGATTTAAAAAATATTGAACATAGGTCCATGATTTTTAAAAAGTTGTGGTTTTTCGTAGCTTTGAAAAACGGAGGCGTGGTCAAATCTGGCGCTGTAACGTCAAAGGTTTGAATTTTCATTTTAAATTCTCGAGGCGTCGATTCAGATTTTGGTAAAAATTACGATAAGAGTATTGAAAAACTCATTTATGTGTGTGATTTTTTTCATGGAATATATTTCTGAAGTCCAAGTCACGTAGGGGAAAGAAATTTGCAAAGGGGAGGGGAGAAGTGTAAAACCAAAATTTTTCGACTCTGAAATGCTTGAATCTCAAATTTTGTGAAATTCTGCGTTTTGGAATGAATTTGATTGAAAATCAATTGGTATTCGACAGGAAAAAATCAGTGATTTTTGACTGAAATTGAAAAAATGAATGATAAAGATCAGAAAACTTGATCTGATTCAGAAAAATTTCAAAATTTTGAATCTAGTGGTGTGCAGATGAGCTAAAAAACTGTCCAGCTGAGGAATTCCTAAAAATCCTAGCATGGTAAGATCAAAACACGTGATACCTACTTTTTAACAAAAAATAATAATTTTTGAAATTGTAAAATTGAAAAAATGAACGTTTAATGACAGATTTTATGTTGTTTGAAATCACCACAGATAAAAATCCAGAGCTCATAATCATAAAACTTTAAAATCACCATTAAAAAACAATCTAGAGGTCATAAAACGATAATATGTGAAACCAAATTAAAAAATTGATGTTTGATTTTATTGTGAACCTCCTCATCCCTTAGATTTTTTTAGTTGAATGCCATCAAAAACATATTGGAGAGGTCAAAATTATGCTTTGATTTTTGATTTCTCGTTTAATAGTTGACAATTTTTGAATTCTCCCCCCTCCCCTCTCTCCCTGTTTCAGTGAGACAACTGTTGGATTTTAAGGAATCGAAAATCAACATAAAGTCGAAATATTTGAGGTATAATACGAGAATAATACTACAAAAATATGAAAATTTTCATACGTTCAAATATTAAAATAATTTAGCCAAAAAACTTTTAAAATGAGCAAATTTAAAAATTTGTTGTTAATTTTCATTTTAATTTTTTTCTTCATTTCTCCGGATGTACGATCCCGACTAATTTTATTTAATTCTCGTATTCTCCCCTCAAAAAATCGATCGTTTATTTCCAGAGTCAAAACACTTTACCGGAAAATTCACAAATCGCTGGATCTCCTGCCGTTCTTCTCAACCCAAGAATGGACCATATTTCTTCACAATATCTATAAAATAAGGGCACAGTTATCTGAAAAAGATAGAGAAATATTTTATTGCGATTTGAGCGATTTGAACATCGAGCAGTATTTTGAAACCCTTGAACGTGGTGTACGTTTATATATGGCAAAGGATACAGATGCCACGATTCAGAAAGCTGTAGAAAAACGTAAAAGGTAAGCCATCCTCAAGATGGGAAAATTTTCTTCTTTGTATTATTGTAATGATCATTCACAGGTTCATATATTTGCTCTGGTGATCCCTAATTTTAAATTTCCTTTTCCAGATTACTCGTGTTGTATTACGTTTTTTCCACGATTTTCATCCTGATATTTTTGTTCTTATTGATCAAGTGTTTCAATTTCATTCCATTTGCGTATTTTTGATTGGTTCACGGCGCAAAATTCCAACACATCGAGGATTACTGAATGCAATCATTTCAATAAATCGAAAAATTCCAAGAATTGCCCATAACTAGTCCTGTGTTTTTGAAATTACCTCAGGCGGATCTTGGGCTTAAAAAATACTCTCAGGTGGACTCGTGTGTTTGAAATTTCCCCTGGTTGTCTTTTGTCTTGAGTGATGGAAAAATACCCCTGATTGCTTATGGGCATGGAAAGTTTTGTATTTTGTACCTTGATAAAATTTAATCAGTTTTTTTTTTTTTTAATTTGATCTAATCAAGGATAATGCAGAAGCATGAAATTAGATAATTTAAAATGTATTACAATTGTGATGTTGTATTTACAACTGAATTTACTACGTACAATGTTATATTATCTATTTGTACAAGAGTAACCAGATGGTAAAATAACGAACTAAAAAAGATTGAATTTATAGCTCTAAATATCTAACAAATAATACGATGAAAAATGAAATATTGACAAATTTACAAAAAAAATATAAATAAATAATGAGACTACAAAGATAAAAAAAATAACTTTTAATACAAAGCACCAAGGCTTGAAAAATGCCACACAGATCGTTGGAATGAAAGTTGGACGTAACATATTACCTACCCATGGTGTGTAATTTAAAATAAGGGTGATCATTTTGTATTTTTTTCCCTAGTTGAAAAAGAAGGTAGCCAGAAAATTGTGCTTAGATCTCAGTATGATGTCTTGAAAATTTCATTCCCTAAAATTATTTTGCCAGTGTTCGAAAAATTATGAAAAATTGAAAAAGGAAAAACTTTTTTAGATATGAATGCCTTATTTTTCATTGTTTTATTTTTCAGTTTCATTTTTTAAAATATTTTTTCAAAATTTATTCAGTAAATATAATGAACTTGATCAAAAAAAAAAAAAAAAAATAGAAATTTTGACTTAGAATGATGATGCGAATATCTTACTTCATTTAAATCGCCATAGTTATTTATTTAAACGTTCGAAGTCCAAATTAATTTCATATTCAATTTTTTTTTCATTCTTTGTCTAATTTGGATTTATTCAATTTTTTATATTTTCTGAGTTGGAAGAAAGAAATTTTCAAGAAACAAAGTTAATTTTAAAAAATTAAAGTTGGAAATTAAAAAAAAACTTTACAGGGAAATTTTTAGTGCTTAAAATTAGATAATTTGAATTTTTGAAAGAAATATTTAGCTTCTTTTTTTCAATTTTTTCCCAACTCGATGAATAATTTTATAAAATTTTATCTTACCTATTAGAAACTTAAAAAAATACAGTTTCAAAAAAATTCATATTTGAAAAAAATAATGAAATTTAAATTAAGATTTGGATCGTCGAAATGTCAATTTATACCTCGTCGTTATAAAATCTAAAAACTGGTTACCTGTTTTCAATTTTTGAAAAAAAAAATCCCCTCTTTTTTACACGTAGGTTAGTAAAAGGGTATGAGGTAATTAAAAATTAATTTTTAGGAAGCAATTTAGCGTGCTTAATCACTATTCACAGATCAGAATCACAGTCAGTACACTAAAACGTGGTGTAATTTTTTCAAAGTTCTTCTTTATCATCGAATTGTTTATTTTTACGCCTCCTCTTGGCCCGTTTACTGCTGAGTAACTCGCAAGCTTGTTGGATTTCAAAGAATTTTTCCTGAGCTTTTTGTTTCTCTTCTGCATCTGGGAATTTATCCGGATGATGCATTTTAGAAAGATATTTACATTTTTCATTTATTTCGCTCTGCGATGCGCTTGAAGTTAGCTCAAGGACCTGTAAAATGATAAATACAAGTTACACATCAAACATATCGAAATGAGGTATCGTTTCGTTTGTTTTTTTTTTTTTACATTATCGCGCACATAAAACACATTATTAATAGCCTGTTTATTATTTACGACACGTTTTACCGGCGAATAACGTGTAAATCACGTATTCGATGGTCGTACGTGGTCATATTGAAACGTATTGGCAAAATTTGTAATTTTTTTGGCCCATTGTGCTAATAAGAACGTTGAATGGAAGCGAAGTGCTGCGGAAATTACCATATAAGCGTTATTTTCGCCGTTTGTTTCGGACATTTCGAGCATCAGTTTCCAAGTAGCAACCCAGCCGTGAACTTTGATGTAATTTGTGACGTCTTTGAGGGATTGTTTTAAATCTGACCACCAGGGTGATTTGAAAAAGTGGTAGAGGGCTTCACGGATCGGAATCTCGTCACCGTTTTGATCGGTTATTTTGGCGTTGAAATACACATAACTTCCCCATAATAAGCAAAGTATGAGGTATCCTCCTAGAATGAGGGCCATTCTCCTGTTGACAGATAAATTTTTTCAGCCAAGATGTGGGAAAAATTTATCGTGGGGGGGGGGGGGAGTAGCTTACTTGACACATCCTCTGGGCTGATGTTTGGATTTCGGTTTCCATTGTTTTTCGAACGAATCAAAAGTGTAGGCTGCGGCTAGAACCATAATTGTGTATGCAGTCGACTCGTCCATGAAGTATTTCAGAGGTAAAGTCAAATAAGCGGTCAGCAGTGGTAGCCAAATTCCTCCTTTTTGTTGGCCCACATTTCCAACAACCCAAATTCCTGTAATTATCCATTCGATTAGATTTCATTTTGAGTATTTCTCAGATGGTGGTGAAGTTGGATTGTATTTTGATGAGTCGAACCAGATGAGTGCTGCAATACTGATGTAAAAAAGCCTGAACTCAAATTTGGGCGAAATTTGAGAAATTTTTTATGCATAGATTTTAAGAAAAAATAAATCAAGCTGAAAATTGGAAATTTTTTCAACTTTTAAAAATTTTCTATAATCAATGATCACAAGAAAAAAAGTCAAAAAAAATTTAATTTTTTTTCTAAATTTGTCATAGGTATTTTGATTTTTTAAAAATCTGTGCCTAGAAAATTGATCAAATTTTGTCCAGAATTGAAATTTAGATGAAAAATTTTTCCGACTAATGGTACACTTCATTTTTCTGGTAATTACGACTTTTATACTTGCATCGGATAAATTCTCCTTACTCCGAAGACGATGATCGAATTTCACCAACATATTTCATAACCATATTAATTTTAAAATTACCTATAGCGCATGGAATCGGTGTCAGGATATATAAAATTTTCCAGTTAATATTGTAAAACTCTTCCTCTGGAATTGCCATCTGATATATCGAGCTCCAAAAATATGCCAACAAAATCATAGCCGTGAACCGGAACGTAGAAAATGGAGGCTAAAAAAAAAAGCACAGCTCGATTTTACACCTCCAATTTTTCTTCACCAAATTAACCAAAAAATACATACTTTATTATTTTTTTTCACAATTTCCTTCATTTTCTTTCGGAATTCCGGATCGTCGTTGGCTTCTGCCACATAATCGCCGATGTAGAACAAATCTGCAATCCATCCTATGCCAAAGTATCCTCCGAAGGTAGCCCACCACAGAAATCCTTGTAAATCTCGACCCAAATAGAAATGATGGAAACCCGAAAGGCCGCCAAATGCCCACCAAAAATACGCGATACATCTGCTTTTTTGAGGTTTTTTCGTCGTCATGGTTTTTGGATCATTACAAGTTCGACTTGATGGCTTGAAGAACGGTAAATGGAACGATTCGATCATTTAAGCTGAGTTTATTATCCGCACTGTTTAGAAACGATAGAAAAAAAAACACGTCACTTTAAAACAGTCAATATGAAAAATCACAATGATACGTACATCAGTTGTACTTATTACTCACTAATGTCTAATCTGGGTCATAATTCATTGATATTTTGTTCGTTCCGAGACTGCGAGTAAAGTAACGGTAAAAACAGGATACTGCAGGTCCGGATTCTTCAAGTGTTGCACCGGGAAAAATACTCGAATGTGGCTAAATTCACCGGTCTACTTCGGTTCGGAATGGAAAATTGAGGATTATCTGTAAAATGATTTAATTTGTTAATAAAATTATTAAATTAAGTGGCAACTATTTCTGTGAAGTTGAAACTATCTAGAAAAATGAGAATTTATTGGTTTTTTATTGTTTAATATGAGAAGAATTTTAAAATGTTCAATGTTTCGTACAAATACCTACCTCGATTGTTATGACTGGCCTGGTAAATAATATTTGACATCATTTCAAGAATCTGGTGGTTCCAAAATGTTAAAATGACGTCGCTAGAATCCAACTAGAATCACAGTTGTTTCGGATTTTTTTTTTGCTGAAAGGGGAAAGGGTTCACATTCTGAGCTGACAATGGCCAATTGTCAATTAAGTATCCCCCCCCCCCAAAAAAAAAAAAAAATCTTTGAGATTGTGCCTTGTGTCATTCCTTGGATTTGTAAAGTAAAAAATTTTTGATAACACTGAATGTATTGGAAAATGATTTTTAAAAAATTCAAATTTTGAAGGATTTTTATTTTTTAAAAAGTTGTAAATTGGAAACGATTTTACAGTCAAAACCAATCTTTACTGAATTTGAAAAAAAAAATTTTAAAGTCAAGAAATTCGTAAAATAAAGCTAGAAAATTTTATGAAAATGAGCTGGATTTTTTCAAAATATTTCAGAAATTTAGTTGGTAAAATATGAGATACCCCCCCCCCCCTGCATGTAGGTAGCTTTGTTACGCCACTGACTCAGCTTTCATAACTCAGCAAAAATTAAAATAAAAAAAAAATTACAAAAATTCATTATATTATTTCTACTTGGAAAATTTTTTACCTGAATTTTTCTAAATACTAACTTGTGAAATCATATGTGCATGGAGAGAAGTGAATTCATTTTTGCTAAAAATCCGGTTCATTTTGAGAGAAAGATTGGTCTGGCCAATTATTATAAAATAATTTTTGATTCATTTTTTCACTGAAAAAAAAAGTTGGTCGCGACTTTTTTGTGCACATGAACTCAATTTTGATTCTGGTTAAATTTTCAATTCAAAATAATGAAGTGATGACTTTTGAATGACATAAGTTCTAAAAATAATATCGAAGTTTAAAAACTCGAAAAAGTGTGCGTTTTTTTAAATTCAACTTTAAAATTTTTTAAAACCTTAATTTTTTTCAATTTCTTTAATTCGACTTTTTAAAAAAATTGTATCTAATTAAATTTTTCCAACTTTTGGTTTTCATTTTTTTCCTCTAAATTTTACAATTTTTTATCAACGTATCTTAAAAAATAACTTCTGATAAATTACCAAGTTTGAAAAAATCTTGAAAAACATGAAGTTGAATAGAAAACAAAATCAATTGATCCTTCGACATCTTTGTTTGATTTTTATATTACGTCTCAAAAAGTAGACAAAAATTACTGCCAGTGATTCCGAAAAATTCTTTTGGAATTTGAAGTCACAGCCGTTGGAAGGAGGGACGATTATTCAACACTAAAATTAATCCTAGGAGATTATTTCTTACCCAAGTACACGTAATTCACAAATTTCATAGAAAAAACAAATATATATAATTCCATACAAATCTACATCCCGAAAAATTGGACTTACTCAAAAAAGGATGAAGGAATTTCAAACATAAATCCTTACCATTAACTCACTAATTCAAAAAACAAAACAGTTGTACAAAATGGAAAGTTGAGGAAAACAAAAAAAAAAGACATTAAAAATGCACAATAAAAAATAATACGACGATGAAAAGGACACAACGAATGACTATGAAACGAGAAATAAAAAATCGATTAAAAACTACAGTAGACAATTTGAGTGTTCAAACACTGTCGTTCAGCCCAAGCGTTTCTTTCAACAATTGAAGTACTGTCTTACTATCGGTCGTTTCTTCATCTGAGAGAAAACGAAATTCCAGGATTAGCCAAGAAAAAAAAATTATAATTTGAATAGAACATACTCGATACGAACCATTACTCGCTGTGATTTCTCTCTCTAGATGAAGTTTTCCCATAGCTGCGGTATGCATACCTTCTTCAATCGTATTCTCACTAATTAATTTAATCACTTGAACGGGTCTAGAAGATAAATATGAAATTATTAATCATTATTTCGAATAGAATATTTTTAAAATTAAAACTCACTTCTTCTGTCCAACTCGGTGACTTCTATCTTCAGCTTGCTTATCGTTATACGGATTAAAATCGATATCATGGATCACAACCGTATCTGCAGCAGTTAAATTGATACCCAGTCCGCCAGCTTTGGTGGATAATAAAAATATAAAGATTTGATCGTCCATGTTGAACAAATCTATAAGCTCTTGTCTGTAATCAAAACAAACGATTGGGCACCATTAATGAATTTGGATCATTTATAAATATATTATTTTCAATTCGTATCTCACCGCTCGGCAGTTGGAGTAGAACCGTCCAATCGAAGCCATGTGAATTTATTAATCCGACAATATTCTTGTAAAATATCCAATATCAAAATGAACTGGCTAAAAATCAATACTCGATGGCCATCTTCCTTCAACGAGTTCAGCTTGGGAGTCAATTTCTCCAATTTTCCAGAATTACAAAATGCTTCGTCTGGCAGTGAATAGTTTAAAGAATGTAAACTCTGTGGGGAAAAAATCGTAATCGTCACCTACGAATTTAGTAATTGAAAAATTCGCGAAGGATGGATCACCTACTGCGTAATCTTGACACATATAATACAATTCGAAGTCTGATTTAAAGTATAAGTCTTCTTGAATATATTCGGCATTTTTCCCTTTATATTGGGAATCGACGGCCAGCCTCACAGCCATTTTTTCCAACATATCTTCCTGCATAAAATGATAAAACCGAATTAAAATTATATGTAATTTTAAAATCTTCTAAATAAATTACGAAATTTACCGTAAAATAATATCTCAGCATGAGAGGATGGTTAGCAATCTTTCTCAATCGCATGAAATAACTCATATGTTCGCTATTAAATTCACTTTCGCACTGAGCTTTGAATTCGTCCAATATCTCATTGTATTTTTTTTGCTGGTCGATCAGAAGCGGACATTTTTCTACGGTGACAGTCTTGGGTGGCAAGTCTTTCAGAACGTTTTCTTTGAGACGTCTTAGCATAAAAGGCTCGATGATCCTTTTAGCCTGCGTTACTTTTTCTTTCTCGTACTCTGAACTTTGTTCGTTAATGGCTTTCTGTAAATAACAAAATTTTTATAAATTCGAAACCTTGACAGATTAGAGAATGAGTTACAAATACTTACGACGCATTTGGAAAACAAAAGCTTGATTTGGTCGACTTTTGGTTTAAATAAGTCCGGCATTAGGAAGACTAGTAGAGACATCAACTCTAGCAGATTGTTTTGCAGGGGTGTACCGGTGAGAAGGATTTTAAAATTGCCCTGTGAACGCGAACCAGGTTTTAATTCAGAGTCAGCAGTTTTTAAAACAGATGGCGACTTACGTTGAACTGGATTAGAGTATCGTAACGCTGAGTGTTCATATTTTTCAGCATGTGTGCTTCGTCGAATATTATGTAGTTGAATTCTTTTTCACGAAAGAATTTCTTTTCTTCGCGAGTACTGCAGGCGCATGAATAACTAAGGGAAAATAATCAATTGAAATATGTCGGCAAAAATTACGATTAGAGAATCATTCGATAATTACGTAGTTAGTAAAACATCTGCATCTCCGAAACCTTCTTTATTCCATCCGTGCCTTAAAATCCTACGTTCCATTTGATTACCATGGTAAATGGTCACATTGAACGAAGGACACCAACGATGAAATTCTTCGTACCAATTATCTGTGAAAAATAGTCGTATTTTAGTCAAAAGAAATGTTTGGATGATAAATTTTTGTATTCTGGTGCTTACTCAGGGTGGAAGAGGGCACCACAATTAGATGAGGATAACCAGGTAAAGCGAGTTCATTTTCTTTGAGGTAAGCGAGAAAAGCGATCACTTGTATGGTCTTACCCAAACCCATCTCATCGGCCAATATCGAATTTAATGTACGACTTCTCATCAAAGCTAGCCAATTTAAACCAAGTAACTGATAACCGTTCAACTTCATACTGGAAACAAACGCTCGTGAGATGAAATTGAACGTAATTTTGCTTAAAATATTTCCAACTCACTTGGGATTAAGTAACGAAGGGTCTTTGGATACCAAGGTACCGCTAGAGGATATTTTACGTTCCATGTTGGCAGCATATTTTTCACATTTCGACATCAAGTCGAGTACTTGTTCACGTGCTACAATAGTATCACAGATAACATTAAGCATAGAGCAGACCAGCCCTTTTGTATCGTTAAATTTTCTTTCCTGCAGAGAGAATGTGAGAGATGAGAATAAATTAAATGATAGCTGGGATCGAGTTTGATAATAACTTACTGTTTTTTTCCAATCGGTAAAAGGACGATTGGAGATTATTAATTCTAGTTTTTTAGGATTCATATTGGGGATAGCGTTTAATTCCATTTCGGAGCCTTTGTCGAGTAATTCAACTACTTTCGTTCGTAAAGATGAATTTACTTTCAGAGTTGGCTCATCTTCATCGCTGAAAATTGAAACGAGAATGAAATCATCATAGTGAATGTTGCATTGGTTACGCATAAATTTAAAATTTACCTATCGTAAACGCATTCTTTTCGATATTTTTTTTCTTCAGGGGCAATATCGTCTTCTGAGTCAGAGTTTATTTTCTTTCTTCGTTTGGTTTCTAATGATTACAAAAAAAGTAACATCATTATCATCTTACTTCAATTTCGATTAGATAAAAGAGCTTACTTTTATTGCCCAATACTACTCGTTTCCTTTTCATCGGTCTAAAATCGTCGTCTGAATCGTTGGCCGGTTTCTTTTCCGAACTACCCGGTGTGGGAGATTTAGCGTCAGTATCATTCGACTGTGGTATGGGTTTAGAATCTGCTTCAGATACTGATTCGGGTTTCGAATCAGTAGATACTATCACACAATCCTAAATGAAGGAGAAAGCTGAATTATACGAAGAATAGATTAATTATACGAATAACTTACATTATCATCTGATTCAGAATCCAAACACTGAACTCCATCAGACTCGGAATCCGAATCAGAGATAATCATAACGGATGAAACTGGTTTCTTGATCGGTTTTACCGGACTACCGTCGTCTGCAAAGGGGATATCGTGAGTAGAAAAACTTCCAAGTGATAATACGAATATAGAAAGTTTACAAACCCGAAGATGAATCCAGTATTGGCATATGGGTCAATTTCGGCTTCTGTGAAGGTTTGAACTGTCGTAACGTTGTTAGTATATCCGGGCTACTGTTCGCTTCGGTTGTATGAGACATTTTGAGGCACGATTTATTGAACCTTTTGGATGCAAGAGAGTGAATTAATACTTTATTTATTCGAATTAATCATCATTACTGAACTTACAAATGGTGTAACAAAATTTGATAAAGATGGAAGTTCGTTGACGGATTATAGATTATAGATTCAGCAAAAGTTCACAGTAAATCACAGTCAATTCATGATAGGAATCTGTACGTGAAAGCACTTGGGGGCTGCATTACGGTTTCCATTTTTAAATGGACTCGTACCGAAACAATTTTCAATTTTATGAGCAAATTTTGAGATTAAAAACTACGCCAAAAAGAAACAAAAAAAAAATACAATTTTGAAATAATTGAAAGAAAATGAGTCAAAATTCAAAATTGAGTTCATCGTGAATAAAACGGTAATTCGTTCGGAAATGAATCTTTGATCCGAATACGAGAGAGTTGAAAAACATGTTATGAAGTACATTTAAATTAATTACATTTTTTCCTAATTATTTGAAATCTAAAATGAGTCTCAAGTATAATTAATTCATAATTTTCTCGATTAAATTTTATAATTGTAATTATAAAATATTTTCCAGTCTTAATTCTCGAAAAAAATGGAATAAATAATTTGTGTGAATGACGTTTCTTCAGAACATACAAAATTTTATAGTCGTTGACTAGCGCTGTATGCGGTGAAAATGAAAATCATCGTACGAAATACAAGACCTTGCAAATAGGTCTATGACAAGATGATGAAATTCTATTGGTTGTACAATGACGTGGCACTCGGCACTGTGGCATTTTTCAAGTTTCTGTTTGAACGTTTGCATTTGCAATGCAAAGAATTACTCATAATTTCATTTCACTTTCTTGTTTAACTGTTTAACGTGGCCGCCATTTCGTCGCTTCTATTTTACGTTGCGGCGTTTTTTGTCACGTAATTTTATTATTTTTTAGTAATTATTATTTTATTTGTTCTTCGAAGAATATTCATGGTAAGTAAAAGTAAAGATCTGTAATATTTTCTGCTCGAAAGTGCATGTTTAATTAACGAAAATTTATTGAAACGATATTACTTATGTGCCATTATGTCGACGCTGAGTCATTGGCACCGGAACTTATGTAGACGTAATCTCATGCTTTAATTTTGAAAAATGAAGCATCAAAGCATCTATTCGCGTTTATTTTATTGTTGGTAGAGAACTACGATTTTTTTCTACCAAACGAATCGATGTAGTTTTTTTTGCGAGATGTGCTCGTAGGAGGTTGCTGTAATTTGAAATAGAATGCAATTCGGTTTCGGTTCGTGAAAAGGTACGCAGAACGCAATGCGTGATTTAGGTAAAATGTAAAATGAAAGTCTACGCTGAGTCATTGGCACCGGAACCTATGTAGACGTAATTTCAATTTTCATGCTTGAATTTTAAAAAATGAAGCATCTATTCGCGTTTATTTTATTGTTAGTAGAGAACACTACGATTTTTTTCTACCAAAGGAACCGATGTAGTTTTTTCGCGTAATGTGCTCGTAGGAGGTTGCTGAAATTTAAAATAGAATGCAATTCGGTTCGTGAAAAGGTACGCAGAACGCAATGCGTGATTTAGGTAAATGAAATATGTTTTTTTCGTGTACATGGTCCGTCTCGTCGTCATATAGTTTTCCTCGATTTTCGTAAGATCTGAAATTGAATCTATAAGTGTGGTATCAGTAGGTAATTAGTAGTAGATAATACTACGTACTTGAATATTTTTCAATTCAAGGTAAATTATAGCGATTATACTGAATGTTTGAGTAACAAGTGCTTTGAAAATTAACGTTCATATTTTATCTCAAATTGTGTATATGCGAATGCTGCAGTTGAAGAATTTCTTAGCAATTTATACGGTTTGGATTACCTGGAAGAGTTGGTAAATTTTGGAAATCTGGAAACTTTGAGAATTTAGGACGAAAATGTTTTCTTCAGAATCTGTAATCGTTATTTTTTAATGTAACGTACTTTTTCAAAAGTCATGATAAGAAAGGAATGCCTGTCGTTGATGTAAAAAGAAAGAGATTAACTAGAATTTGACAATATCGGCCACGTTTTTTGAAAATCCTCACCAAAAAAAAAAGTGATACGTCGAAAGATAATGTCATTCATAATGACGTACTTTTACGTTTATTTTTTTCTATTTTAATCTGAATTATATAGGTTAATTGTGTCTTCGATAATTTGTTATTTATTTTGTAAATATTTGTTACTTACAGCTTGTAATTTCAACACTCGTGAGCAAGGAAGACGGCGTTTGCGGGTTTCGTGGACTGCTGATTCGCTGGATGCTGCCAATGGAGAAGGAGCTGTTCGAATTGTGAAATAGGTACGAATTGATGCATGTTAGATACATATATTTAATGACCATCGTTGAGAATTTATATTTTTCATTTTGATTCTTTGTGTGGTCAATTTTTTTTTTTGCGAAACGGGACCAGTAAAAAAAAAAAAAAAAGAAACAAATCTATCAGTGGAGTCGCGAAAAGTCGCGTATTTCGATATTTCAAAATTAGTAGACAGTGTAAGTAGGGTACGTGCTTTTCAGGGTTGCTTATTTAGTTTTCAAAACTACTGGCTTCGCTAAGCTTGGTCATGATTTTACGTTTTCGAAATAAGCAGTGACCAATTTCTTGTAGCGTAGGTAAGATATGTGCGAGTTTTTTCATCGCTTCGTTGAAATTTCGCAGATTTTTATTAATTTTTGAGGAAGAAAAATTCGTGTGATAGTAGAAGATCTGAGTTTTTGTAGCTCTCCGCCTTTCCTCGTGGAGAAAGTAGGAAAATTGAGGATTTTAAAGAAAGTAGATGTTTAGATAAGTTGAAAAATTGATCAAGAAAAATCTTTTTTTAAAAATCTTTTTGCGAAGAAAATCGTTTCACGTGGATGATGATAATTTATGAATGTTAATGTTTTGTTCACTTTTCAGATTTCCCGATGGCTTATTTTGGATATGATCCTACCTACCAATATAACGACGTGTGTTTTTTCATCAGCTTCGTGTTTTGTGACGCCTGAATGTTTTTTCTGAACTGGAACACTGCACCGAATTGGTGAGTTGATAGCTTAGCTATACTAGTAATTGAACTCGACAAAAGCTTATTAGCTTAGATGAAAGAAAATTACAAGAAAGAGATCTAGGATGGAGTTGGTGTTCATGGTCGCTCAGAAAAATTTGTATGAAATGAAACTCAAATTTTTGAACAAAGTGGGCTGTTAAAAGGATCGAAATTCCAAATTAATTGGATCATTTTTCTACACAAAATCTTGAATTTCTGAAGTCGTCGGTATTTTTTTTTTTAAAGATTGAATAAGTTCGATGATTCGAAGAAATGTGAAAATTTATTGAACTTGACTTTAATACCAAAAGTACAAATTTTGGTTGAATGCTGAAGCCGAAATTTTGGAAGAAATTTATATCTAAATTATTATTTTTTTTTTTTGAAAATGGAAAGAAACTGGTACTTTTTCAACTCTCCAAAATCTCGACTTTACGAAATCTTTGCCTCAATGAGTTTGTATTCATTTAAAATTTTTGTTCGACAGTTTTGAAAATCATTTCATTTTTCAAGAAAAATTTCATAGGCTTTTTGACTTCCTGTCTGACTATATAATTTGAAATACGTCCACTTGAATCGTTTTTCTTTTATTATTGAAAATTCATCTACCTGGTTCTGAAATTGAAATCTTTTGGTGTATTTTGCCCTGGAACCAGAGCAACCGTAGAAATGTGACGATGAAATCAGTATCTGGGTAGTTGGTTATTCTCTCTTTGTTTTTTGTAATGTTTGAAAATGAAAAAAAAAAAATTGTAAATAATGTAGTTTGTTACTTTTTCAAGGCAATCAATTTGAATTTCAAGTTTGGGTTTGACGTATTTAGATCTTTTTCTTGAGTACTGAATAATATGGTTGAATAAAATGAAAAAACTAGTAAGGTACGTCGTTTGTTGTGTTACTGATTGAATGTAGCTGAGCTCAAAAATGGAGTTTTATTTTTTATTACGACCTTTTTACCACCTCGTCATCACATTTGTTTTTTAAATTAGCTTAATTCTAACATAGACTTACGACTTTCTTGAAGACTTCTTCCTACCAAAAATTACAATAACTTGAGGTTTCCTAATTTTTTGAACGAGATTCATGCTCTCATGAAAAAAGTGAGCATCGAATTCGAAAAACACGTTGGTAGGTATTTGAATTTTGAATTCAGTGTCTTGGATGAAAAAAAAATTCCTCACTTCGTTTTCTATTTCCGATTCTATCTCAAAATAAAAAATTTTTTGTTACTTTAGAGAACTTTTATTTTTCTGTTTTAAAATTCCTTGAAAAAAGATTTGATATTTCAGTTAGGTTTGAAAATTGTGTAGTTGAAAATTCAATTTCTGCGTTCTCTGAACTTCATTAATTTCTCAAAGAACAGAAATCGTTTTCAATAGATCAAATTTTCTCAAAATTCCTACTTTTTGCAGCTTTTATTAGAAAATTCGTATTTCTTACTCTAATTTGTATTTTCTCTAAACACTTCCGCGTATTACCGACTCACTCAATATTCGTACGGAAAATTTTCCGAATTTTCCGAGAAAATATCTCGATATTGCGACTTTGAAACAGAAGTTCGACGCCGGATTCGTGTTCAGCAACCGAAAATCTACCTATCTATGGAAAAAATCCAGGCCCATTTGGTGAATAAAAATTTTCCGTTTCACTGTGTCATAAAAATTTCCCGAATTTTCCGGTTGAATATCTTGGAAACGCGACGTTTAAACGAAAAACTGACGCCGGATTCGTGTTCAGCGACCCGAAATCTACCTACAGACCAAATCCAGGCACATTTGGCGAATAAGAATTTTCTCTGTCATTGTCTCTAGAAAATTTTCTGAATTTTCCAGGCAAATATCTCGTTAATGCGACTTTGAAACAAAAATCCGACGCCGGATTCGTGTTCAGCAACCGAAAATCTACCTACGGACCAAATCTAGGCACATTTGGCAAATAAAAATTTTCCCTGTCACTGTCTCTAGAAAATTTTCCAGGCAGCGATTTCGATAACGCGACTTTGAAACAAACATCCAACGCCGTATTCGTGTTAAGCGACCCAAAATTTTCCTATGGACCAAATCCAAGCGCATTTGGTGAATAAAAATTTTCCGTGTCACTGTGTCATAAAAATTTTCCGAATTTTCCGGTTGAATATCTTGAAAACGCGACGTTTAAACGGAAAACCGACGCCGGATTCGTGTTCAGCGACCAAAAATCTGCCTATTAAGTGAATCCAAGCGTATTTGGAGCCGGAAAATTTTTCGTGTCACTGTCTCCAGAGAATTTTCCGACTTTTCGTCTTTTCCGGGCGATTATATTTTTGAGTTCAAATTTTCCGAAGTTTTCTCTGTTTAGAAATCGTCTTATTGTAAGGGTAATAAAAGGGCAAAAATTGAAAATTTTCCAGCCAGATAAATTGTTTCAACTCAGAATTTTCCTCTCCCTCCATTTTTCTCCTACTCGAAACGAAAATTTCTTTTAAAAAAGTGACCACTTGAAAAAAATTTTTGACTCATTATAATTATCTTTAAAACTGGATTTCCTGAAGGTTTTCCGTAATCAATTTAAATCCTCGTGGTTTTCTGCAAGGGAAGAGGGTGTCTAAAAATTTCAGAATGAATTTCGATTCCATTAAAGTTGTGATTTTGAACTATGATCAAAATTCTTCAAAATTACATGCATTTGAAAATCATTCTTCGGCACTGTCTCGACTTGTGAATCCATCACACAAAAAAACTTACTTCCTCTTCCATGCTTTGTAAATATGTATCATACGGAAAATTTCATTGCCTGAAAAACCTTTAAAAAATTGGTTTTGTAAAGTTGGAGCAGATTATTTCTGAAAAAAAAAAGAATTTCAGATGGAATTTTTTTCAATTTAATGTACTGTGGTATTTTTCTAGTGAAATGGTGATCAATCTGGTTCTTACGTACTTTTTTATTTTTTACAGCAGAACATGACGAAGAATCATCCAGGAATCAAATAAACCTATCTGAATAAAGTGACAAAAACGGAAAATGACAGCGAAGACCTGTTTTTCTTTCAATGAAATGGATGGAAGAATCGTGCAATTCAACTCATCCGAGCTGAAATATGATCAACATTGCAGTAGACTACAAATTCATCGCTGAGAAATCGACGAAATATTTGCCCGAAGGTAAAATTGCAACAAATTTTGTAATTGTGTGCATTAATATAATCGTAAGTTATGATGATTTTTTCCGAAATCACTGCTGAAGAGTACAAAAATCGAAAAATCGTACGAATTTATCATTCACAATTTCGTTAGAAGCTGCTGATGCTATCTTGATCACCTCAGCACAATTTTGAGTTGGAAATTTCTCAATAACCTGTTTGCATATCGATTTTTAATTTTTGAAAGTTTACATTCAGTGTGATGTGCAAAACTTGTTTTTTTGCTCGTAATGTTGGAATTTTTTAAATCATAGTCCTAGATGGGGTTTTTGTTCATTTTGTTCGATTTTTCCACGGGTGTCAATTTTGTGATCTGTACTGTAGTGTTGAATTTTGTGACCAATTGTAGAAGTTTTTCCATAGGATATTGTGCAGTATCTCTGCGTTTTTGTTATTGTTTTTCTCCAAATGTTTTTAGGAAAAGGTAGGATAATGTGGGAAAGGAGGAAAAATCGTTGATTTATTTGGTATTTTGAATCATATCTCATTCCGACATCAATTCATGATTTTTTTTTGCAGTGATACAGATGGATGAAATGGGAATGAAATCGAACGTGTTGCAGTGCTGGAAAATCCTCACCGAAGCAGTTGACGTAATTTGCCGCTAAGAATTTGCTTGGAGATGAAATTACGACGGATTGAGTCTGGTTCGTGTATTTTATTTATGTTCAGATGATTTTGTTCGAAACTGATCGGAATTGATTGTTGACGAATTGAATATTGATACGCTTGAAGGCGAAGTATTTTAAAAAAAGGGTTACGTAAGGGGGGGGGAGGAACAAGTCTATTGCGTATTCTGGGCAAAGAAGGAACAGAAAACATTTCACGAGCAATGTGATTGGAAAATACGAGAAAATTTTCGACTGTTTTGTATTTAGTAATTTTTAAACAAATTTTATCGTTGGGTTTTCGCTTTCTACAGCTGGTATTGAGCAGAAGCGTGATTGAATGCAGATCGTATTTTCATAGAGCCGAAGAAAATTTTATTCGCCGTTTTCGTCGACGTCACCTAATTTTTTCTACTTCCATATCGCGATATTTATCATGTATTTACCTAATGTATTTTATATTATCTATTTTACCTAGCGTTATTTTTCATTTGGTTGGTGGTACTTTTACGTTTAGGTTCTGATTTCCATTTTTTTTTTTTTTTTTCAATTTCAAGGGTTGATTTTCTCCCCCTCTGTGGTGTCCCGGGCGGGATTAGGAAAACGACTTTGGCGGATGTGGGGGTAGAGGGTCGGTGGATTAGTTAGAGAATGCCAGTGTCGAAAGACTTGGTGAAACCTTCGGATTCTGATGGTGCCCAGAGCTCCAAACATGGATCGGAGGTGGCTGTGGTCTCTTGATCTTTAGGCGCCAGCCCTGCCTTATTGATCACAAGAGAGTCAGCGAGTATTCTTCCATGGTAGGCTTGGTACTATGGAAAGAAGCGTCTGCTGCGGGTTGAAATTTTGTTCGCGCCGGTGTCGGTATCTGTGTGAACCTGGAAACCTCACGACACCGGAAGAGACTCGGAGTTTTGTACGATGCCTGGTGCGATAGTACCGAGAACACTGAGAATATTGCAGTTTTTTTCTTAGCTCGGGTAACGCTACATGCCAGGGTCGTACCTAGCGAAGGGTATCGAGGATTTGATCAATTTCGTACCATTTTAATCGTCACCAAGCACGGTAGTAAATCGCAGATGAAAGTTGGTGGATTAGCGATCGAGTGGGCCCATGAGTGCATGTGTGTGTATATGTGAGAGGGGTAGTTAAGAGTCGAGTCTTGTAGTGTCCCGGTGCCTTTTGTCGAATTTATAAAAGTAGGATTTTCAGGGTAGGAACACCCCAGTTGGACTCCGTTGAGCTTCTTCTGGGGGTGCCATTTTCGGAAAGAATTCAGAATTCTGTCCGGCAGGGCTTCGGTCGGTGGTGTTACTTGAGCTTACCGGTACGGGAATTCTCCGCAATAGAGATAAGCTGCTAACCTCGTCGTTTGCACTCAGGCCATCTAGTGATGACGGTCCCACCACCTTTGGCACACGATCCTTCCCGCCTAGCCGGGAGTCTGTTAGACGTCAGCAGCGCGACTGGCTTTGTTGCGACCGCTTTATTTTTAATTTTTTTAGTGGCAATGTCCAGGTTGCTGATGAGGGTGTCGGCCTTATCCTTGCGGATGTAGGCCGGCATCTCTGTGGACGGGAATGGCTAAATACCTTGCCACAAGGAGAAGGCCAGCCTGTGTATGAGGTCCCAATGTCGCGTTCTGGTAGGTAAGGAATTTTTGGCGCTGCCTTTGCGACATCCTGCGATTTAATATTCGTGTTTGATTGACGTTAAAATTACGATTTTGATCGGCTTTTCATTTCAACAAACGATGGCGTTTGTTACGAGTGTAAAATTACCGGCGGTGAGTGTGAGTGAATTTTAAACACCCTTGTTTCGTTGTAATGAAGATGCGTCGTCTTGTCCCCTCTCTTTAGCGTCTTATTATTTTCGTTGCGTTTTTTGAGCCATTTCTAAATTTAAAAACGTGATAAAATTTTTGGGTGTGCGAAAGCCATATTTTTTTGAAGTTTCAATGTTTTTCTTGAAATTGGGAACTGGGTGATTTTATAAGTTGACGAAAAGTATTTAGGCTGAAATTTTGGTATTTTTTGGTAAAAATTTGGTAATTTATATAAGGGTTATTTTTTGATAATGTATTATTTTTATTAATCTTACGTAATTGTTCTTGAATGTATTGTTTAATTTCTAAGATTGTCATAACCGATCACGGTTTTTTCCAATGTCGAGCGGCCGGCATTGGTTTTTTTAACCCAGATCGGTTAAAACTTAACTAGATATTAGTTTGTTATTTGTTTTTTTTGCCGCTGTGTCAACGAATAAAATCTTTGATTTTGGTTTTTGTTAGTTTCTATTATTACCACTGAATGGTTTTCCACCAACAGTGGTATTATCGGTGATTTTTATTTTTTTTACTCCCATTTATTTCGTTGTATGTAGTAGTAAATTTTTCATATTCAGCAAAGTAATACGAAAAGATGAGTGAAGGAATAATCACACCCATTCACTAATTCTATTATTTTGGAAAATTCGCATAATTGAATGGAAATGTATAAAATTACTCTGTGGAGTACGATATGCAACTTGAATAGCGTAAGAGAATACCAATCTCAGAGACTTCAATATCATTTTAACCTCTTGAAACGAAAAAAAAAAGTAGAAATATAACTTCCCCTTCAAAAATGATGTAGGCAACTTGAATAACATAGAAAAAACTTGATGCCGTATTGTTGCTTTAACAAATAGGAAAAGGAACGAAGAAAAAAAATGTAAAAATACTAACTTCCCCTTCGAAAATAAGGTAGGCAACCTGAATAGTATGAAAAATTTGATGCCGTTTTGTCGCTTTACCATTTAGGAAGTGGACCGAAAGAATATCAACTTCCCCTTCAAAAATAAGGTAAGCAACTTGGTTAGCATGAAAAATTTGATGCCGTTTTGTCGCCTTAATAATTAGGAAGTAAGACGAAAAAAAGACCTGTAAAAAATTATCAACTTCTCCTGCAAAAATAAGATAGGCAACTTGAATGACAAAACCTATCGATGCCGTTTTGTCGCCTTGACAATTAGGAAATATTCTCGGTGCCGTTTAGTCGCCTTAACAATTAGGAAATATTCTCGTGCCGTTTTGTCGCCTTGACAATTAGGAAATATTCTTGGTGGCCGTTTTGTTACCTTGATGATTAGGAATAAATTCGGTTGATTGTCGCACCTGGTGTTTACAAAAACGGCTATTTTTTCGTTTAGTTCTCTCATTATTCCGAGAGATAGCGCCACGTGTATATCTAATTTTCGTTCGATTTTTTTTTCGATCAATTTTTTAAATACAGAACAAAACTTCGTGGTTTTTCTCACAGATAGCGTAACTAATACATTTTTTTCATTTATTTTGAATCATTTTTTACTAGTGTTATTTAAGTTGCATATCATAATTTTCGAAGGTGCAATTCATTTTTAAATCAGTTTCTTCGCTTTTCTTCAATCGTTTTTTCAAAAATAGAACAATTTTTCCGTTTTTTTCCATTAGTAGCGTTAATTTTTACGTTTCTCTCTCGAAACTGATTATAGAGGTCCATTTTTCCTCATTTCTTCAACGTAATAAAATTCAACATCGCATAAAATCTTTAATTAAATAATATACGTTTTGAATTTTCAACTAAGTACTCAATACACATTAATGGATTTAAAAAAAAAATGTAATTAAAATTCGTAATTAAGAAGAAAAAAATACTCAACTAGCTGAAAAATTCCAAAGAAAAAAAAAGAAAAAAGGAAAGAGGAAAAATACAAAGACTAGAAAGTAGGTACATAGCAAAATAACATACATAATTAAAAATACCAATTTTTGTTTCAAGAATGCCAATAAATGAACAGCGATAACATAAAAGACATTAAAAAACCTACGATAAAAATAACAATAAGTTACAAACACCCCCATGTCAACAAAAAATTTATATGGTAAGTATATTACCTTTGAATAAGCATCTTACGTAGAACTCGACTTTGAAATTTGTGAGCGTTAACAATTTATAAATTTTTCCTCCTTCAATTTGACGACGCGACACGTAGATGGCTTAAGTACGAAGGTAATTTAGTTTGAAGCGATGTACAAAAAAGGAAAAAAAAAACACTTAAAAATACAACTTGGAGTCGTCTTTTTTCTTCATCTCTTCTTCGTTCATTAGGAAATATACTTATTATAAAATTAAATCAACGGTATTAATGATTTGATATGACGAAAAAATTTCATTAAAATAATTAAAATTAAAAAGAGAAAAAATACAATAAATTTTTTTCAAAATCATTGGTAATGTAAGTGGAGTTTTACGGTATCTGCTCGTCGCACGTCACTTGGCTTAACATACGTAAAAATTCAATTGAAAGATTCAAGGTTCGAGTACCGCGAAACCGAATAATTATATTACGCTGGTTTCTGGTACCGATTTAAAGGCACCTTCAATATCAATTTAGTGAGCATCACAAAAAAATTCAGACCCTCGTTCGAAACGCCAATACCCCCTTCTTCGATCGAATCGTTTCCCAATTAGCGGTACGAAATTTATCGACGAGCCCGTTCAAATGAAACTTTTCTTACGTAATTTAATAAAATAGGACGACTTTCGACGAGGTTTGGGCATATCGGAGAGATCCTTCGAGTCGGAATCGATAGAAGACGTCTCCGGCGAAATATCCGAATCCGGCGTGATCTCGATTCGCGGTATTACAAAAGGTCTAATCAGCGATTTAACCACCGGCGATACTTTACTCGAGTTGGGAAGTACGGGACTGCTGACACAGAGCGCCGCGCTGGTCAGCTGCGTGACCAGCGAAAAGGAATTGACTCTTTGGCCGCTGTTCCAGTTGGATGGATGAGCTGTACGTTGGAATGCTTTTTTCAACTTGGACTTGAAGCCGTTGTTTTTGTAGCTTTGGTTGATGGCGTTCTGCAGTACGATCGCTGGCGGTTGCAGTTTACCGTTCACGAAATGCAGACCTGAAAATGAAAATTAGCGTAGAATTAGTTGACAGGGTAGAAAATTTGAGACTAGTTGGTTGAGGAATTTGGACGCTTACCAAGCTCTGGTTCGCCTCCCCAGTTTCCGTACGACGCTGTTTTCGAGAGAAGCTGGTTTCGAGCGTATTTTTCTATCATATCGGCGCAAATGTAACGTCCACAGTATCTAGCCCATTGCTCGGCTCGCAGGCCTCGACCGTAATCTCGCATCGTGGGAGAAGCGCCTAAAAATAAATTAGAATTTTTTAGATTACCCATTGAGTAAATGTTGATAATTAATCATTCGTTTACAGGTAGGAAATAATTATACTACCTAATTTAAATTAAATAAAATAAAAATACCTAGTTGACTTGAAAAAAGTGGTCATTCATCCTTATTTTTAAAATTATGATTTTTTTCAATTTTCGAAATTCACTCCCGGTCGGACTCCATACTTTTTTCTATGTCAAAAGATCAACGTTTTAAAAAATAATTTCAGCAAATTTTCAAAATTCCTTGACCAACACATTTAAAAGGTCAAAGTGCCTATCTTCTCAAATTTTTATCCAATTTCGGCTTGGAACCAGAACATTGATCGAAAGATCTGTACAATAAATTCGGGAGGGAGCCCATTAGAGCACGGGATTGGATCGTTTTTAAAAAAAATTATTTTCATGTAACCGAATAATGATCAAATTTTAAATTTTTTAAATATTTTTTCCAAAATTTGCTGCATTGCTGCACATGAATTTCCCCATGTTCTGTTGGGCTATGGCTGGCAGCCCTGTTACGATTTTTTTTCAAACATTTATATCAATAAACAGAAAATTTTCTGGCTCGATTTCAAGATGCAATTTGAATTTGATACAAAGTCAATAAACCAGAAAAATGTTGACACTCAAATCCCAAATTTTTAAGGAAAGACTCCAATTTTTCAAATCGTTGGCACTTTCAAAAAATCAAAAATGACGAAATTTGCTTTTTTTATGAAAATTATCCCACTTTGAAAGTCCTCCAACTCTCTCTCCCTTTAAACCCTCAGTCTCAATTTTTTTTCAAAACATCTCCCAATCAAACCAAATAACCTCCCCAAATTTCGTCCCATCCAGGACATTCTCTCAATCCCTAAATTTCTCGATGAAACTTCATTTCAACACCTTCGCCCAAATTTTCTCACCATCACTGGTCACCTAATTTGCCAGGCTTTTGAAATTCGCACGTGGCACCGAAGCACAATAAACACCATCAGACCCACTTCCAAACACTTTCCTCTCCAAATTCCCACTACCAACTACAGTCGACGAGAAATTGGTAAAATTTCACACAATCCTTATCTAGGTATCTTATCGAAGCCACCATTTATCACGTTCATCTTATCCGAAAAAGGGATCCTCATTTACCTGCGAATAACAGCAATTTAGCACACTTGGTCCGTCCTTGTAGAGCTGCTTTCATTAAAGGAGTGACACCGTATTGATTCCGAGCATCTATTTCAATTCCTGAGCAAGAATTCAGCAGTAAATTCACAGCTTCGACTTGGCCTGCGGAAAAAAAAACCGACAAAAAAATTAGTTCAAGGTTATGTCGCAATCTCCACAACACTTCTAATTTCGCAAATTAAATCCGCCACCGCACCGATCAATTCTTTGTCCAAGGCGAAACTTATTCGACGATGGAAAAATCCAAAAAAAACAAATTAATCTTCCGATACTCGTTAACCCGTAAATAATTTCCAAAAGAAAATCCGCTGTACGACGACAAAATTTCCTTTTCAGGGAAAAAAACAGGGGAGAAAATGTTGCTTTATAAATGGACGAGAGAGAGAGAGAGAGAGAGAGAGAAAAAAAACTTTTTCGAAAATGTTTATTTTATATTTTATAACTTTTTTTCGCTCTCTCTTGCAGCGTGAAATGAATTCGTAACAGTAAAAAATTAAAATTGATGGGTACTTTTTTCGTACTCTCGCCACAGTATAAGATTATACGGCCGAGTAGTGAAATTTAATATAAAGCCTATGAAAGTAAAATATACCGATGGGCTTAGTACGTAACGTACGTATCGCCGCGAAATTATTTACGACATTTTAAAGGCATAGAAAAAAATTCTCATTGTTAAAAAAAGCCGCGTCTGATAAAAATAGTAAAAAATTGCTCAATGACCTCGCCATTGTACTTTGGGAAATTCTCCGGCGACTGGTTGTTTTTTTTAGCACGATCTGGGCGACCATCAGTACACAGTGCAGAATTTGAAAACAACTCTGTATGACGTCAATTTGACAACATCATCGTCCGGACGATGGAAAATGATTACGTCATAAGTGGTGACGTTTTTTCTGGCCAAAGGTGTCATTTCGACGATCTGTTTTCGGGGTTTATTTACAGCTGGTATCGTCGCCGAAGAAACACTCGTCTTTGCAAAATATTTACTCAGGTTTGTTCTTCTTTCTTTTCATTCGACTACTACGAGCTTCCGACTCGACGACCGAGGTGATTACCGAGAAAAAAGAACGCCTACGCGAATGGCAATTAAAACTCGAAGCGAACGGCCCGAGGTATAATTCGAGCGTAAAAACGCCTTTAAACACTCTCCCGACACCTTGTGAAATGAAACTTTTCAAGTAGTCGTATTATTTTTCTCGCTATAAACGCGTTTGCGGTAACTTTGCTAACTTCATTAGACGTATATTTTCGCACTCGGCTAATGTTGAAAATAGCAAATGCCAAGGAACTTACCAGCTTGGGCGCAAAAGTGCAAAGGACAGTTGCCTTCGTTGTCCGGCTTGTTTACGTCGATCCCCGGCACTTTGGTTAGTTTCTCGATAATTGGTAGGCAATTTTTTAAAACAGCGTAGCTCATTACAGTCTGAAATCATAAAATCGAAAAGAAAATAATTAAACATCATTACAAAAATAAACGTTTTCTGAGAATGTACCTACTCTAATTTGGAAAATTGTACGTAAATATGGTTAAAACGAGTCAATTGTTCGTGAACAAATCATTCGCATATTCGGAAAAATCGTCCGCGAACGACTTTGGCTTCGCAGATATCAATTAAATTACTCGCAAGTCTCTGGAAATTTCAAATGAACAAATCTCGTTCAATTAATTCGTTCGCGAACGATTCTTTCGTTTGGAATTTTCGAATGATTCACTCATCATTAATCAAATCATTCGCGAACGATTCATTTTTCATTAAATGGTTAGCGAACCATTCATTTTCCATCAAATCGTTCATTCACGAACGACTCTTGACTTGGTAGATCTTGAATGAATCACTCGCACGTCTAAGCAAATTTTAAAAAAACGAATCTCGTTCAATCGATTCGTTCATGAATGATTCCTTCATCTCGAATTTTCTGCGAAATTTGATTTGGAATCAATAATTTGCGAATGATTCACTTGTCACTAAACTAACCGTTCGTGAACGGTTCATTCTCGACTAATTCGTTCGCGAACAACTCTTGTCTCAGAAAATCTCGAAAAAATCACTCGCAAGTCTCAGAATATTTCAAGTGAACAAATTCGTTCAATCCGTTCGTTCGCGAACGATTCTCTCATCTGAAATATTCCTCACAATTTGCATTTGAATCCATCAGTTGCCAATGATTCACTAATCAACTCGTTCGTGAACGATTCATTTTTTACCAATTCCTTCGAACGTCTCACTCAGAAAATTTCAAGTGAACAAACTCGCTCAATTTTTTCGTTCACAAACGAATCTCTCATTTTATGATTCACTCATTACTAATCAAATCGTTCATGAACGACTTACATCAAAATGAATAAATCTCGTTTAATCAATTCGTTCGCGAACGATTCTCTAATTAGGATTACTTCTCACAATTTGCTTTAGAACTAATCAGTCGCGAATGATTCACTCATCACTGATAAAATCGTTCGCGATTGATTCATTTTCCACTAATTCGTTCGCGAACAACCCTCGTGTCAGCAGATATCAAATTAATCGCTCGCGGGTTACAGCACATTTCAAATGAACAAATCTCGTTCAATCAATTCGTTCGCGAACGATTCTCTAATTAGGATACTTCTCACAATTTGCTTTAGAACTAATCAGTCGCGAATGATTCATTCATCCTTAATCAAATCGTTCGTGAACGGTTCACTTATTACTAATCAAATCGTTTGTGAACGATTCGTACGCCAATGAATTCTTCACGAGCGATTCTCGCCTCAGCAGGTCTCAAATGAATCACTCTTACGTTTAAGCAAATTACAAGTGAACAAATCTCGTTCAATAAATTCGTTCGCGAACGATTCATTTCCCATCGAATCGTTCAACAAAGGCTTGTTTTTGCAAGTCTTCAATGAATCACTCGCACATCTCAACAAATTTCAACGTGATTTTTCAGAAATTACAGAATTTTTCCAATTACTTTTCAATGGTTTTCCCAAAATTGGACGTTTTTGGGCAATTGTCTTGACTAGAAACTAAAGGATTTAATTTTTGAAACGGGGCCAATGTTCTAAAAATTGGACAATATTTTCCAAAATTTGGATATTCATTCAAAAATTGAATATTTTGTTCCAAAAACAAATTATTTTTTAGATGAGATGTTTTTCAACACTTGAAAAAATTTCTAATAATTGGTTTTTCATTGAAACTTGGGGATGATTTTCCAAAAATTGACAGTTTTTCAACAAAACAACAATTTTTTCCAAGAGGTGGAGTGATTGACCAATGACCTTACACCAAAAATTTTTCAATTATCAAGAATTTCATCATAGAATTTTCCAATATTTTATTTTTAAAAATTGATCAATGAGCAAAAAGACATTTTTAAACTAGTCAAGATATTTCAAAAAAAGTCATCAATTTTTTTTAAGTTGAAAAGAAACTTTTCATTTACTTATGATGCTTGAAATCATTCAAAAATCAATTTCATACGGTATTCTAATTGCTTGAAAAAGAACAACTGAACACTTTTCAGACTTAAATCACATTACATTTCTCCTGATCTACATATATGTATAGACGATGACTTTAAATACATCCCATAAATATCCATGAAAAATACCTTTCGATGGAGCAAACTCGTATCATTTCCTATTTTTACTCAGCATTTCCTGACAGCCTTAGCTTTTCCACCCATATCCGAAACATTCTCATACCTCGCCAACACACCAACTCGATTCATCTCAAGTTCAACTAATTGTCAACTCGAAAATCTAGCCGAGCAAAAGCTTCAAGCGGAAATTATATTTGTAAGTTGCGCACTCGTTTGGAAAATATTCACTCGTGCTTCTTATTAAACTGATCCTATTACAATGTGGTTCCTTCACAGTCCACGCGGCATATTCACGACATCGAATTTATACATCCGCGTGATATGGTGAAAAAATATGTATTTCAAGGGCATTCGTCAACCGTCAAGAGCTGTCGTTTCAATTTGAATAATAGTGCTGCTCTGTCGCTATATATGTAGTTAAAATAGGTAAGTAAGCAGGCTGCTACGAAATATTATTGAATGCCTATCGAAGTGGAAAATCTCGGTTGAAAATAACAGCAAATTGTGTAGGTATTAGTTGATATGGGGAATTCTGAAACATGAGTCGTATTTTATCTACTAGTTCATAGCCTTGAAATTGGATTTCAAGCTTTCTCTCAAGATTTTCGAATGGGGCTACCGAAACCCAGATTTTTCAAAAAACCAGCTGAAGGTCTCTAGGGACCTTATCAAGTATTGAGACCCTTTTAAAAAACTTGAAAATTTTAAATACACCACATAAACCATCACTTCAACGAAAAATTCAAAAAAATCGAAAAATTTTAAATCGAAAAATTGAGAAATTTTTGAAAAAAAATCAATCAAAAAATTTCATGAACTAAAATAAGACGAATTTTTTGAAAAAGGAACATGTCTAATTACCCAATAATTGAATTAATCCAAAATTGAATCAAATTTCAAGTTTTCCAACTGTTATCTTTTTTTAAATGTGAATTTTCTCATTTTTTCAATTTCATACTTATTTTATCAATTTTTTTGCTGTACCAATTATTAGGCAGATGAAAAATTCAAAAAACATGAAATTGAAATTTTAAAAAATCCATGTCAAAAAAATAGCAAAATTAAAAACTTTTTGTTAGGGAGAAAATTCGAGAAATATGACAAATGGAAAAAAAATTGTATCAAGACTTTTTCCAAATTTAACTTTTCAAAAAAATTTTCCTACGCAAAAATATTTTTTCAATATTTTTTCAACTAGCAAAGGTTTTTATTCATTAATTAGAAAATTTTTAAAAATAATAAACATGAAGACTAATTCAAATTGTTTCAGTTTAAATTTATTTCAACATTTTTTTTTTTCAAATTTCGGATCCAATTTCTCAATCAACGCTAACAATTTTTCCAATCTAAAATTCTCCCAATTTTTTTCATGTTTATACCCTTCTGCATTTTTTTCACAATTGTTTTCAATTATGAAATTTTTCTCGAATTTTTCTAAACTCTGATTAATTTTTCTTCAATTTTTTCCAATTCGAATTTATTTGTTTTATCGTAAATTTTTTGAACTTCCAACGCTATTTTCAATTTTTTCAACTCTAAAATTTAGAATAAGTAAGTATCGAGAAGTTGGTACCCAAAAATTTTGAAAAGATTTTAGATTGGATAAAAATGTTAAATTGAAAAAAAAGAAAAATAGAATTATGGGGAAAAAATGAAGTTACTATAAAGAATCAGTGAACTTTCACTACCAGTCAGTGAAAAAATATTGATGCAATCAGCGAATTTTTATTTTGAATCAGTAATTTCTTCAATAAGTACTAAAGTGAATCAGTAGTTAAGGGAAAAAATTACCGATTCCTTGAAAATTAACTAATTGAAGCAGTACCTATAGTTTTGCAGTGATTTCTGTCGGCGTATATTCCAAGTTTTTTTTTTTTTTTTTGGGGGGGGGGGGGCTTGTTTGGACTTTGAATAACTCCAAAAATCTGTTGGGCAACCTCAAAATTTTTTTGACAGTCCCGAAAAGTTTTGGACCCCCCCCTCCTCTGAAATATTGGTGAGATAAATGAAATTAAATTTTTAATGCCCTTTTCCTGAAGAAATTTTCACAGACAATTAAATATTTTCAAGGGGAAAATATTTCCCCTTTTTCATTTTAAAATTGAATTTCCGAAAATTTCTCGATTTTTTTGGAAGATGAGGACCTCATTGAAGAATGCCATTTATTTTCCGGAAGTCAAAAACGTTGCACAAAAAATACAAATTTTACTGAAAAAATGATTTCAGCTTCTGGATACCTTCATCTTCAAAAATTGTCGTCCTCGCTTCGCTCAGGCTTAACAAATTCACACAATCAATTCTTAAATTGAAGCATCTCTATTTCAAATAATTGAATGTCTATTTCGAAAAGGAACCTTCCACTAGGTACCTATCAAATGATCCTATACCTCGATTACGAGCTACCTAATTGAGATAATTTCGACGTCACGAACTCATAATATCATTTCATTTAAACATTTCAAACCCATAATTTCTCTAAACAGTAATTCAACAAAACCACCAACCGAAATTTTCATTTTCTCGCAATGCTTTCGTCGTTCAGAAAATATTGACACATTTCACCCCGTACGAATCACCTTTTACCACCATCGAACTCTGAAATTCATCGTCTCGATTCAAAAATGGCATTTTCCAATCCATATCATGCCTTCTAAAATCTACACGTAAATTCGATTTAATCGACGTACGAAGGGGGCCCCTCGCTCTTCATCCAACTCTACCACAACTACCCACCCATCAAACCCCTATAATGGTCATTAATTTACCAAAATCTTATCAACATTCTCGATCGAGGTACCGGTAATTAGAGCCCAAGCCTCAGCTAAAATTCGAATTACACCCTATTTCCCAATCCACTCAGCCTGCCTCACGAAACGCAGAGCACCAGCCGCGAAAACGCATATTAAACGATAGCGAGTATACGTGTCACGAGAAGAAAATGAATTTTCCCAGGTACTTACATCTGTCATATCGGTATTTATTGTTAGCTCATCTGGCTCAGTTTAAAGATAAGTCTAGCGAAATGAAAATTTCACCGTTCTATTTATCATCGGCTGACGTTTACCCGTGTTGCTGTTGCACGAATTATACAAACGCCACGCTCCACCGAACCAACCCCTTCGTCACCGTTTCGCGAACAATACTTACGCCTAGGCACGCTTACGACGCTAAAATTTCGCCAACGACGAGCAATAATCGCGACCGAGTCTGTACCGTTCGAGAACCGATTACGATCTGCAGATCGGCCCTCTTCGATACCTCATCGAAAACCTTAACTTCGTCGAGAATAATGGCACACGACGAGATAGATTTTAAAACATAGATAAGCCCGGCAGGATTTTTCATTTAAGCATTTTATCAGCTGTACGATTAACCCTCTTCCTGTTCCCATCGTCGAGTCGAGTACAATCTCGACGAAAAGTTTCCACCTTTCATTCTCTTCTACGTGCAAGTTGAATCTACGTAGCCATCGTATCGGTGAATTTTTCATCAGCAGCGTCGATATACGATGAGAAGAAAAAGATGAGGAGAATTTATTGAGGAAAAAAAACCTTGATCGATTCGAAGTAATGTAGCGTGAAACATTCAAAGACTCTTACCACCTTTTGCTAAACTTTATACACTTCCACCTTTCCCTCCACCTTTCTTCCTCATATAGGTAAGTATACTGTACCTACCTACATCTACCAAAGTTGTACACAAAGATGCCTGCTCTAAAAGACCAACTCGTAAGCGAGAGAATTTTTAACTTTATAATGCGAATACTGTTTTTTCGATAATAATTCCCGGTGACATTTTCACCATATACAACACTCGTGTACGTGTGCCGATTGTTATATCAGGTCAGAACATACGTACGACGAGGATAGGTACCCGTAAATATAGTGTAGGTACATTGATGCTCTGCCAGGCTATGAACTTTAACATTTTGTTCGTGTGACTCGTTTTTTTTTGCGACTTTTTTCACTCGTGCTCTTCTTCGCTACTTGGAATATTGTTCCACGAGCTGAATATCGAATCGACTTCGGCCCCGGTGCTCGTATTTGAATTTGTGAGAATCTAGTCGAAGTCGTCGTATGTTTACCTGGAAGCTAGATAGGATGATTATCGAGCACGAACCCAAGTTACCGACCTATTCGAGGCGAAAAAAATCAAAAATTTTCCAATGAAATGGAATTTTCCTCGATTTTTTGTAATTTCACGAAAAAGGTATTCAAATTCTGAAGAAATTTTCGACTCTAAAACTAATTTTTTTCGATTAAAAATATAATTTTGCGATTTTGGAGGAACTCAGACAAAAAACTGAAAATTCACTGATTAATCAGTGAAATTGGACTGTCAATCAGTGAAAAATTACTGCTTCAATTAGTGAATTTGTAATCTTTTTAATGAATCAGTAAAAAATTAAATTTGCCAAGTCAATCAGTGAATAATTTACTGATTCAATCAGCGATTAATTACTGAATCAATCAATAAATTAAAATTTTTACCGATTCAAAAATGAAAATTCACTGATTAGATCGGTAAAACTTTCACTGATTTCTTCAGTTGCATACTTTTGTCTTATTAATCAATCAAAAATACCTAAATTGATTGATGAAATAGAGAAAATCAAGTCGCTGATAATCAGTCAAATTCCACTGATTCCCCAGTTAATCAGCGCCATTGTATTGCCAATCAACGAAAAATTACTAATTCAAACAGTGAATTTTGATTGTTGAATCAGTAAAAATAAGTTAACTGATCGGGTGCTCGATTAATTCTGGACTCCCCCTGTACTTTTTGTGGTAAAAATTGTGAGTTGGCAATACTTTGTATTTGTTTATTAAACAAAGTATTACCAACTTACGATTTTTAACACCAAAATGTGCTGGGGGAGTCCAGAATTAATCGAGCACCCGGTTCAATCAGTAAAACATTTCACTGATCGAATCAGTAAAACAAATTTCACTGATTCAAATATTTAAAAAAATTCACTACTTGAATTAGTAAAAAATCACATTGAATCAGTAATTAATTAAGTACTAGGTAATTGAATCAGTGGAATTTTAAACCAATTCAGTAATAAAAATTCACCGATGGAATCAGTTATTTTTTTCACTGATTCCCACAGTGACTCAATTTTGTCGATTTGAATCAAGAGAGGACCACGGTATGACCGCTACTCTATAAACTTGAATCAGTCAAACCTGAATATTGACTAATTGAAAGAGACTGAGTCATCTCTCTTAATTTGAATCAGTCAAAAATGCCTAAATCGACTGATGAAATAAAGAAAATCAAGTCACTATGATAGTCAGTCAAATTCCACTGATTCCCCAGTTAATCAGCATCATTTTACTGCCGATCAGTAATAGTTGACTGATTGAAATCAGTAAAAATTTGCTGATTCAAATTATTGTATTTTCATTATTGAATCATTAAAAAAAATTCACTGATTGAATCGTAATTTTTTCTACTGATTCCTACAGTGACTTGATTTTGTCGATTTTAATAGTCATTTTTGACTGATTCAAATTAAGAGAGATGTCACGATTTCGTCTCCTTTTCAAATACTAAAAATATTGATTTAAAAAATTGAGAAATTCCAGTGTTTGGATTTTTTTTAGCCCACATTTCTTTCTCAAAACGAGATAATGAACCCTCCTCTTTACCACCCTAAAAAGTTGAATATTTTAAAAAGAAAAAATGTTTCTAATTTAATAGAGCTTAGTCGCTAATTTTTAATGGAATTTTCAAAACGTTTGAAATTTTTTAGAAGTTGAGAAGGTTTATAAGGAATACCATTTCAAATTTTTTTTTGGAAGTTATGGAAGCCAAAAAAGTGGCACGAATTTCTGTTTTCTAATTTTAATATGACTGATCAGCATTTTTTCAAAAATATAAATCAGTAATTTTTTCATTTTTGACCTTTCAGATTTTTGCTCAATCTTCTCTAGTTTTCCGAGGCAAATAAGGGATTTGCTTCATTTCTAATATTCGAGGTTCTTATTCTAAAGGATTTTTTTTTTCAGCCTGAATAATTTCTAATCAACTTTAGCTCTGAAATATATTAATGTTGAATTGTTGATCATCAAAAAGATTCCATCTGTGATTATTGTGTTTTTTTTTTACGAAATTTTAAATTATTGTGATAGTTCGAATGATGTATTTTTTTAAAAAAAAATTCAAGAAAGGAATCCTGAAGCTGAAAATTCTCAAAAACTGCTCAGAAAAATTTCAATCACGATGTTTTTAGTTTCCCGAAAAAATATTCAAAATTATACTATTCAATGAATATTTTTTTACAGTTGGGACTATAGAGGTGGATTTTTACATTTAATAATTAAACGAAAAAAATACCCGTTAGAAGATGAATATACCTTTTAAAAAGTAATAAATGACGTCTTGAAGTAATAATGACGTATTTTTTTCGAAAAAAACAATAAAAAAATTTCACTTCCGGATATCCCATAACTGCTGTAGCTATGTAATATATTATTTGTTGCACATCACCATCGACCAGGAGTAGTGGCGTGCTCCTGTAATCCGAGCTAAGGAGGTCTGATCGTTTGCTCCGACACAAAAGAGTCGGACGCGGAGCAAATGATCCAACAGATTCAAAAGCAATCTGAAACGATTATTTTGCAACATTTTTCGTTGTAGCTTAACGCATTACATTATCACATCGGCGTCGTTCGTTATAAAGAGGAATTTCGATTCTTTTCCCAGCCTGTGTCTGTTTTGTGCTAATCGGCTTATCAGTCGTAAACTAGATAACGTTACGATATCGATAAGAGAACGATGCACCTTGTAATACATTATTCGTCGAACTTCAACGTTCGTTCGAATTTCGATCTCGGTAAATTTCATTTCCGTAATCATTTCAAATTTTTTTACCATGGTACACGTAAAATGTAAAATCACGATATTTCCACGACCTTCAAAATTTATCTCTCCGCAGCTAAATTTTAAAATCGTAATTTTTTTACGATTTTGAAATATTATCCTTTTCATTGCTAATCAAATTTTTTGATCGTGTTTGACAATTTCAAGTAGTAAATTTCATATTTTTCAAGCGGAAAAAATATCCCAATTACATAATTTTTTATCAATAAAAAAAATCTTCTGATAAATTTTCAAATGAAGTAAGTAATTGAAAAATTATGAAAAAAGAGAATGAATCAAAAATATCAAAGTTTGATTTCTTACATTTTTGTCAAAAAAACCCCACACAGGACAAAAATAGGATTTTTAGACGCTTTGAAAATGAATCAATTAAGTACATCACGAAATGACCAAAACAAACGGGGATAAAAAGTGCTTCTTCATGTTAACCCTATATAGACCACAAGTGCCAAAAACGGCACTACAATGCATTTTTCGAAAAAAAAACCACCTCGTGCCAAAAACGGCACTAAATGTATTTCCTTAACATTGTAGTGCCGTTTTTGGCACGAGGTGGTTTTTTTTTTCTCAAAAAAGCATTGTAGTGCCGTTTTTGGCACCAGGTGGTTTTTTTTTGGTGGTCTACCTAGGGTTAATTCTTTAAATAAAAATCAAAAACAGCTAAAATGAAGTTTTGAAAGAGGACCTTTTTTTTGGTGGGGAGAGAGGGCTAGATGACATGAAATGGCAAAAATAGATGAATTTTCTACATGGTAATCAAAGCTTAGTAAAAAAAAAAATCATAAGACTCAGAAATGAAAATTTCAAATCCATTTTCACAAAAGTTGAAAAAAGAATGGTTAGATGAAAAGGAAAGGAAGAGAACTATTCCATTATAATTGTTAATTTTTTCAAAAAAAGAGACATTTTTATTGAAAATTCAATAACATACAACGCTGAAAATTCGAAAATTGATGGAAACATTTGTCCACAAATTCTGATTTTGTTTTTGAAAAAATTGTAAAAAAAATGAATGAAATGGAATGACGTGACTGAATAAGATCGAAATATAAGGTTCAAGCGTATTTCACTATTTTTCAAAAAATTGACACTCCATTAAAAGTTTGCGAAATCAAAAAATTATTACAAAAAATTCCATGAACTATGAGTTCATTTATTAAATCAAGGGTACTTTTTCTTTTTCTCCGCACGATTTCCAGAAAAAAAAAAATTATAAAAATGAGATTTAAACAAAAAAAAGAAAAAGAAAAATGGCTAATTTTTGAAAAAAAATTCGCACCACAAAATAATACTCAGGTAAAATACTTGATAGATATTCTTTCGATTTGTGTTTTAAAATTTTTTTTTAAATTTCTAGAGACAGTTGTCTTTGGTACCAAAAAAAAGACAGAAAAATTCTTAAAAGAGCAATTTTATTTTCTGAAACCTTATTTGAAAGCTCATTGGACTGAAAACTATTTAAAAACTGACCATTAAAAATTGATCGAAGAAACCTGAAAATTTTTGATATTTTGTCTGGGGCAATTTCTTCATTTTTCAAATTCTCCTCGAGTTTCGATTCCAGATGATTCGCGCATCCAAGGGGTGGGGGAGGGGGTGTCGAGCCCACCTTATAGGCTCAGAAAAAAGTTTTTTTATGACAAAAATATTAAAAAAGAGCATTTTTCCACTTTTCAAACAGATTTTTTTCAAAAAATTTCGCCTTCGTTTCGCTCAGGCAGTATTTTAGTCATTTTATCATAAAATTGGATAACTTTTTACTAATTTTTCAGTCAAAAATCACCAATTCCTCAATCAATTCCTAATTTGTCAAAAAAATTAACGATTTTGGATTGAAAACCCAGTGCAAAATTACCCATTGAAAATTTGACCCCCCTCCCCCTATTTTTCTCAAATTCTCAACATTTTCCTTACTTAATTTCTGGGTGCGCTATGTTCCAGATAGTTTTTCTAACGTTTTTCTGACTCGGAATGAAAATTTCTCATAAGAACTGCTGTTAGAGGAGGAACGATGTGAAAAAATCAACCTTCTTCAATTTCCAATTTGAGGTTGATTTTTTCAACAGCCGAGCAACTTCAATGGGTCAATAATTTCAACCAAAAAACTGACAAATATTTGGCATCCCTACGTCAATTTTTTTAAACCAAATTTTCGAAAAATTGTCCAAATCCTTTCTCAAAAAAATAGATGAATCGTTTTAAAAGAATCTATTTTGAAAAATATCACCCACAAAAGCATAAAAATTGATTATTTTGCTAGAATTCAATTTTTAAAGCAGTTTCCCACGTAATTCATAAAAATTAGGCATTTTTTAAATACTTATTTTGAAGAAGGTGGAGCAAGGAGGAACCTTCAAGTTGCATTTCAAATTTTTCAAGTAAAAAATTGGCCTTAAAATTCACACCACCAACCCAAGTTAAACACGCAGTCAATCAACATAAAAAATTCGAAATTTTCAACCAGCCAACACTGTAAATTTCAGTCAGTGCACAAGCCATTAAAATGAACGACTCGATGAATAATAAATACCTAATTATACCCATTTCGCGATGAAAATTCAGCCCCAAGAAATCGATCCGTTCGAATGTTGATATTGCATTATTCGTCGAAGTAGGAAAATTAGGCTAAATTGGCGGATGATTTATACGTTCTTCGAGAATAATAAAATAGGTTATATGTAAATCGAGTCCAACTTGCGTACGTTGCATACGCAGAAGAATTCGCCAGATCTCCAGCCTACAGCTCACCTTCTACCTCATCGCCAATACAATACTCATCTGGTACATTTCACACCGAATATCTCACCGTCGCCACACATAGCCCCCCCGAAATTTCAGCCTGCACGCAGCACGACATCTGCGGTAAATTTATGTACATAATACGGCGGTAAATTAGCTCGAAAGATATCATAACGTCGCGTCGCGGCGACTACGACGATAAAGAGGTTTTTAAAGAAACCATAAATTTCCACCACCTCAAACTTACCCTTCCAGTATCATCGGTAGCGTTTATATCTTCGGTAATTGGCTCGTTTAGTAGATCACATAGCACATTGGTGTCTTCCAGCTTGACTGCTTTCAACAGCGAGGTTTCCTTTGGCTCCGGCGAGGCTGGGGTCTCTTTGGCTATGGAATTCTTGCGGAATGCGTCGCTGTTGATTTTCTCCGTCACTCGGGCCCGTTGGACGCCATTCTTGGTCCAGTCGAACCGAGCTTTGGTGGCTGCCAACGGCGAAGTTTCGGGCGAATATTTTACGTATTTGATCGGAGATCTGGGCTGTGGTTCGGGTTCGGGAGGCGAGGTGACGTGGGCGTCCGACCATCTGTAAAAATCGAAAAAGCGTACAAGTGTTAGAAGAGTTTTTTTTATCTATCAAGTCGTATACATATTTTTTTCTAAATGATCAATATTCAAACATCAAAATTTAGTTTTCCTCGTCTAAGGTAGGTGCTTTTGAAGTTGAAAACAAAAAAATGTTGAAAAATGGAGCATCTGGCAATATGGGGGTCGTCAGAGATAAAATGGAGAAGGTGATGGGAAGAGGAGACAATCCCACTTTGAATTTCTTCCACAAGCCAGCAAATTCTATTTCAAGTCGACAAATTAGATGAAAATTGGTAAATTTTTTCTCAAACGTCGCGTTGAATAATTATGATAAGAATCGACAAATTTTCTGAGTCAAAAAAATTTTGTTGAAGATAGGAAATTCATTGAAAATAAGCCGATTTATACTGAAATTTGTCAAATTTTTGAAAAATTGCAGACTTTCAACAAAATGTGACGACTTCTTAAAACTTTTCTCATGAAGTCGATAAATCTCGATGTGTGCCCGGAAAGTACGAGATCAGAAAAAAAAAACACAATTTTTATCATACAAATGAAAAAAAAACACATTTTAAAAAAAATTTGAAAGAGTATAAAATTTTTATTTCAAAGTTATAGAATTTTTTCAGCCAACAAGCCATTAAAAAACAAACCATATTTTTGCTTTTTGAAAATCATAAATTTTTCAAATTTTAACCCTCGCTTGGATCGTTGAGGATTTTGATTTCCTTTCAATATTAAAATTTTAATGAAAAAAATGAAGAAATTTCAGAATGCATTTTATTGCTCTTTCAAACAGTATTTTTTAAATTTCGCCCTGGGAAGTATTTTAGTCATTTTATTTTGAAAAATGAAAATCAATGATTTTTCACTTATATTTCAGTCGAAAATCACTGATTTCTCATCATTCAATTCCCAATTTGTCAGAAAAATTAATAATATTTTGACAAAAAGATCAGTGAAAAATGATTAGACTTGAAATTTGACTCATTTTTACTAAAATTCTCAACCCCCTAATTCATTTTTGGGCGGACTAATGGGAACTTGCCAAAAAATATTGTAATTTTTGGAAGTGAAAAAAATAGCACGAAAAAAGCACGAATATTAATGAAGAAATTTCAGCTTTTGGATGCATTTTTTTTCAAAGATTTTCGTTCTCGTTTTGCTTGAGCTCAATAAATTTACATAATTCATTCTCAATTGAAACGGGGAAAAAATGGTTTCTCTCATTCATCAAGGAATTTGGGACGGATTTCGAATTGAATTTTCAAAGAAAATCTATTTTTTGGAAGGGAGGAGCTCATTATTGAGTACAGTTTTTTCAAAATTGACAAAAAGAAGCACGAAAAATGCACGAATTTTTTCTGAATTCTTCATTTACCCCTCCCCCCTCTCCCCCAGATTTTGGGTCAAGTTTCGTCTCTAGGTGTCAATTTCACGTAAGTCGAACCTTCTGGGTACAAAAATTAAAATAAATGTGCTATTGGAGCCTCCAAGTGTCTTGTATGATTTTCCAAACACAACATAATCGAACAGTGAAACAATGACTTTTGCGATGTAATGTATGGTAAGAAAATGATCTAGAATGTTTTGGAAGGGGGAAAAATAACATCTGAGGTGGGACAGTAAAAAATGAGTCAATTAATCATTTCACAAAAAATTAACATTCATCTCTCAAGCTGTACAAAAGTTTCAAAGTTCAATTCACTCACTCAAATTCTTTTTTAAAAAAATTAAGATGGAAATACTGCTATAAAATTTTTCCAAAAAATTCAATTCATTTTTCAATGACAAAACATTCTTTGGTCCACTTTTTAAATTTTTGAATTAAGAAGTTGCATTTTATATGAAAATTACGAGAATCGAAATTCAGCTGGCAGAACTATCGGGAACATTTTTTTTAAAAATCGCATCAAAAATTATGTCAAGACGACCCAAAAAAAATTTGATTTGCAATTTTCGATGCGTTCAAGAGAGAAATTAAAATCTGGTAAAAGCCAAAAAGCTTCTACTTCTCAACCAGTTTTTGAAAGGCAAAAAATGTATCCAATTTTGAAGGGAAAATGTAAGAGTAAAAAAAAAAACTCAAAATCGTAAAAAAAAGAATCAAAATTTCGACAACCGAAATTTTCCAAGATCAAAATTTGAAAAAAAAACGAAATTTTTGAAGAATACTGAATTTATTCCGAATGGCTACAAAAAGAATCGAAATTCCCGTTAATAACCTTACGGCGATAACATGAATGATACTAAAATATTTACGACTATAGGTCGTAAACTTGTTGCATAGCCCTTCTAGTTCTAATGTTACTACCTATTTCAAGTTCTTAAATTGGACACGATGAAAAATGAAAAAATCTTGTAAAATGATCATTCGATAGAGCTTTTCGTCCCTACACGCCGACCGGGTAAGCATTTCATGTGCACAGAGAGCATTTGAGAGCTTTTGAGAGCATTTCGTCAGACGGAATGATCAGACCTCCTAAGCACGGATTACAGGAGTACGCCACCACTCCCGGTCGACAACGTACAGCGAAAATTCATATACTACACGATTACAACAGTTTCAAGGTCTCCGGGAGTGAAATTTTTTTAGCGATTTTTTTATTTAAATCGAGTCATTGACATTTTAAGTTACCATTAATCATTTTTGCAAAAGTATATTCAGCTTCTAATCGGTGTTTTTGAATTTTCTTAGCTATACCAATAGGTACCTAATTTTACCTACACTACAGTTTGGGAATACCACAGGCTGGCAATTCAACAACTTTTTTTTGCATAATTGATTTTGATTGGTGATTCTGACCTACTTTTTAGTGCTGGGTTCGAATATGAGTTCAGTTTTCCCGCTTTATGTCAAAATTTCTGTACATACATAATTTGAATTTTTTGTTGAAAATTTGTTTTATATTTCTTTACGTAACTTTTGACCCTAGAAGTTGATTTTCCGGGGGAAAGAATGGGTCCTACGAAAAAATTGAATGGAACATGAATTGTGGAGCGTAAAATTTCCTCTCTATAGGGTCAATTATTTTTTTCTCCGGGGATTTTGTTTTTGAGATATCAACAATATTCAAAACAGCATATCGAACTTTGAACTTTAAAGCACAATATCACAAAAGCTAAGTTTTCTAACGAAAAACTGACTGAACGACTGAACTATTCAGAAAGGAAATTTTACGCTCTACAATTTATGTTCTATTCACTTTTTTCGTAGAACCCTTTCTTTCCTTGTAAAATTGACTTCAAAAGTCAAAAGTTATCAAAAAAAAGGTAAAAAAAATCAATTGTTAAAAATCCTTGGATGATTGAAATTTTTTTCACTGCGTTTTTCGTGATCAGTGTCAAAAATACTATAAAAAACACCCGTTCAACTTCAAACGGCATTTCAAAAATTTAAAAATACCGACCTATGTTACGCGTATAATGATGGTTCTCGCAGCTTCTTTAATTTTCATATTAGGCAAAGAATCATTGAGATGAAATTATCATTTTTTAAAATGATTATTATTCATAATTTTTTTGTGCAATTTTCGTTAATTTTTCAAGTAAATGTTTCCTCTCCAGTTGCAGAAATTTCCAATTACAACGCAGTAGAACCTTAATCAACAAACAAGTCTACCTTGCATGTGTTGCACCATACAATTGAATTGAATATTAAAATTAATGGTTCATTTATTTGCACAAATGGCAGCAAAAACGTGACTAAAGGTTTACGTCGATGAAAAAAATATTTTTTTAAAATGAAAACACGATTAATTACATAGATTGTCTAATATGTTACGGAAAATTTATGAATCGTGAAATTCTGAACGTCAGTGCAAATTTTCATTCGTGGAAATCACAGTGCGATGAAATAATTCTGCTACTCTTATCAACCGTATTCGGTAGTGATGAAATTTTCACGAAATGAATCTGTGAAGTATGCGAGTTCTTTAGAACGTTTAGTATTAGTAATGTACATAATGTATCGTGTTAAAAATTAGTGCTCAAATTAATATCCAGTTTGGAAAATTTCTTGTGCTTTGAAAATTCAATTTAGGAAACCGTGTTCTGTGAGACGAAAACGATCCATCCAGATTATTGAATCGATAATCGAAATGTTGAAAACAAGGATAAATCTCGGTCTGGCGTGTATTTTGATCAGCACAGGGCCTCTTTTAATCGCCGCCGAAGGTTGTTCTCCCATTTCATGGTACAATCCCGGAAAAGAAGGAGTTTTCCCTGTCACCTCGTCCTTGATTCATGATGGCACCGAATCAATCCTCTTCGACGCTCAATTCAGTCCCAAACACGCGGAAAAATTAATCACCATGATAGCAGAAAGTAAAACGACCCTCAAGTTGATAATTATTTCTTGCGGAGACCCCGACTACTATTTCGGTCTTGAAGCCATCGTCGAAGCTTACCCAAATGTGAAAATCGTCTCATCTCCCAAAGTGTCCAACTACATCAATACCACCAAAGATGCCAAACTACAGCGATGGGCTCCAACTTTGGGAAATTTGGCACCAAATAAATTATACGTGCCGGTAGCCACATCAGAAACCCAGTTTACTGTTAATGGTGTGACGATTGAAATGCGTCGTCAATTGGAGCACGCAGCCTATTTCTGGATTTCGAGCAATAAAATCATTTTCGGAGGAGTTGCCGTCAGTTGGGGCATTCACGTATTCACAGCTGATACCCAAACCCCAGAATTACGTGCGAATTGGCGTACCGTACTTCAGGAAATGATCGACCTTCAACCCAACCGAGTGATTCCGGGACATTATCTGGGTGCGTGGAATAGTGATAAGCCCATCAGATTCACTTTGAAGTATTTGGAAACTTTTGAAAATGTATTGCAAGCGAATAATTATAAAAATTCGACGGCTGTGATCGAAGCCATGAAAACTGCGTATCCGGATTTGGGAATGGAAAGTTCGTTGGAGTTGAGTGCCAAGGTGAATACGGGGGAGGTGACGTTTTGAATGCCAATGAGAAAAGTTGGATTTGTGGATTTTCAAAGAAAAATTGTGTAATTTTTTTGACACCTACATTTTATCGTTTTTCGATTAAAAAATTGGCGGAAAAATTTACGGTTTGATTTTTTTCTATTTGAATCAATACATTAGTTTTAAAAATATATATTTGATAGATTAATAAACTGTTATTTTCGATCGAGACTTTGAAAACGGCCGCACTCAAAATATTTAATTTTTCTAGAAGTTTTCTCAACGCTGATTTTTAAAAAAATTCTCATTCTTGAGAAATTTTCTAGGTTTGTTATAAATTTTTTGATTAAGACAGATTTTAAAACAATGAAAATTTAGGTTGAGAGAGGGGAGAACACAAAATTTTGAAAAATTCCAATATGGGCAGGTATTGAAATGTAGATATTCGATTCGAGGTCACTGATTCTGATTTTGGCATTCATTTTCTATTCTAACCGAATCTAAGTCTTATTTTTGAGGAATAAAACTTTTGTTTCCCTTCAATACTGATGCATACAATTTTCAGTACCTACTTGAGAATAATGAATTATCTCATGGTTTATGAAATAAGAAAACCAATGTAAGAATCGGAATCAACCAGTGACGTCGCGTCGTCAGAATCGAAAATTGGGGGAAGGGGGACAAAAGAGCCATATGTTGAACAACTTTTTTTGTTTTTTTTTTTCAAAGTATGGGGGGGGGGTAATTTTTTCAGAGGCTAAAAATGCACATTTCCAGTGACGTCGAAAACTTTTTAAAAGTGTACGTACAAGTGGGTTGAAATTCCAGAAGGATTTCAAAGAAGAGGGGTAAAAAGGAGCCTTCTTTTGCATTTTTTTTTTTTGCCTGAGATGGATCATATATCTGCAAACTTATTCGCGCCCGAGCGAAGAAGCTTTGAGAAAATTTTATTTTATAATGCCCCAAAAATACATTATTCACGAATATTCTTCACCTTAAGGAGGCGGGTCCAGACCTCAACCCCCTGGCTACGCCCCTGTTCCTTCTTAAGCTAGGAAAGGAATTTTTTCACATCGACAATGCGAAAAAAGTCTTCGAATCTGAATCAATCTTTGATGAAATTCTGACCTCGAGAATAAGTGGACTGATTTTCTTTGAAAATTAATGATTTTTTATTAATAATTTAGTCAAAAATCATTTATTTTTCAATTAATTCTCAATTTGTCATCCAAAATCGATAATTTTGTCTGCGGCATCGTTGAAAAATTTCTGATTTTCATTTAAATTCATTTCACTAATTCAAATTTCAAACAGGTGAATTTTACTAATTCAGATTAAAGAAATGTAGATTGATTGCTGTTTATTAAAAAAAATTCGTAATTTTCCAATTTGCTTTTTCTGTTTCAATTATGTAAATAATCAGCCTGTACTGAAAATAACCTAACTACGCCAGCGTCACTGAAATTAATTTTTTCATCAAAATTTGACTTCCTCTCCCTATTTTTTCGAATTTTCAGTCCATCCATAAAAAATTTCTGAACACGCTCACATATATATGCCTTCAACAGAGACAAAAAATCAAATTTTTGAGACCTGATTTTTTTCAAATTTTGTCCCTCCCCCCCCCCCCTTGGAAAATTTCCAGGTGCGTCACTGACCCAGGACAACAAATATTATCAAAGGAAGAAAAATAAAAGTAAATTTTTTAAAAAATAATTCGGTTAAATAGTTATCGACGAACGATTAAATCAAACACAATAAATTGACTCGAACAGAAAAAAATCAAATCTTTAATTTTTCAATTTTAACAACTATAATTGTTGAAAAAAATTACACACTTTTCCTTCGAATAAGCTCAAGTCGTTCTCACATTTAAAACTCCCTCTCATCCGTATTCACCTCGGCACCAAACTTCAACGAATCTTCCTCCCCCAAATCCGGATACTTAGCTTTCATTGCTTTGATCACAGCCGTCGAATTTTTATAATTATTCTCTCCCAACACTTTTTCAAAAAATTCCAAGTAATCCAGAGTGAATCTGATCGGCTCATCGGATTTCCACGCACCCAAATAATGACCCGGAATCACTAGGTTCGGTTCAAGGTCGATCATTTCCCGAAGTACGTCACGCCAAGCCTCACGAATTTCTGCAGTTTGGGCATCAGCTGTCCACACGTGAATGCCCCAATAGACGGCAACTCCTCCGAAAATAATTTTCTCACTCGGGATCCAGAAATAGCCGGCGTAATCAAATTGACGACGCATTTCTATCGTCACATCATTAACGGTAAACTGAGTTTCTTCTTCTGCTGTGGGACACGGTACGTAGAAGCACTTCGACTCCAAATTTCCCAAAGTTCGTTTCCAATGCTGAATTTTTTTTGCTACGGTGTTGTTGATGTAGTCTGCCACTTTGAAAGATGATACAATTTCTACATTTGGGTAAGCTTTAACGACGGCTTCAAGACCGAAATAGAAATCAGGGTCTCCGCAAGAAATAACGATCAACTTGAGGGTCGTTTTACTTTCCGCAATCATGGTGACTAATTTTTCCGCGTGTTTGGGACTGAATTGAGCGTCGAAGAGGATCGACTCGTTGCCATCATAGACCAAGGACGAGGTGACAGGGAAAACTCCTTCTTTTCCGGGATTGTACCATGAAATAGGAGCACTACTTTCGGCGGCGATCAAAAGAGGCCCGGCGCTGATCAAAATACACACCAGACCAAAATTCATTCTTGTTTTCAGCATTTCAATGATCGATTCAACAATCTGGATGAATCGTTTTCGTCTCACCGAACACAGTTTCTTGAATTGAATTTTCAAAACACAAGAAATTCTCCAAGCTAATAGATATTAAATTATCACGTCAAGCCGAATGAAAAGCACACACGAATATAGTACGGTGTTTATGATACTGAACTGAAGTCCAGCAGCAAACTACGATCGAATTTAATATAGATCACTCGAGTCATCACGTCATCAATAATTCCAAGAAAAATATAATACGATTACGTATAAGTAGTCGTAACATAAATTGAGCACGATTTTTCATCACCGATACATACATTACTAATCCAAATATTACTAGGGACTCGCATACTTCACAGATTTATATCGAGAAAATTTCTTCACTACTAAAAAGCTTGATAAAAGTTGCAGAATAATTTCATCATAATGTGTTTTCAACGAATGGAAATAGCAATGACGTTCAGAATCTCACAGACTCGTAGATTTTTCGTAACGTATGAGAAAATCGGTGTAATTTACCATGTTTCATTGAGAAAAAATATTTTTAATCTGCATAATCCTTTGGCAACGTTTCCACATGTAGAAGGTAGATTCTTCTGTTGATTAAGGTTCCACTGCGTTGAAAGAGGGAATTTTTGTACCTCTGAGTAGGGGAGGGGGGAGAAGGAGGTGGATTTACTCAAAACAAAATTATTTCAAATCGTTCAATGAATATATGTGACGCGCCATGAGAAACCGACCCTTAAGGTGAAATTTTGAAAAATGCTTTTTTTGACGGATTCTGATAGAAAAATGTACGAGGAATCGAATGCAACAAACCGCAGTTCAATCCGAGCAAAATTCATGGAGATATGACACTTTGAAGTTAAGAAGTGCTAAAAACAAAATTTCGAGAAAAACGAGTTTAAAGTTTGAATTTCGGTACTACTGGGCTCAGACACCTCTCACTATAAACGCTCGTACGAAGTGATAAAACATCAAAACAACTTGGAAATGGTCTTAAGACATCACTGAATTAATTTCCATCAAAAAGTCATTTTTGATAAAAATCAACTTTTCAACCTATTTTTGCGTTTTTCTCAAAATTTTGTTTTTCACCTTAAGGGTCGGTTTCTCATGGCGCGTCACATATGTAGTAACACAGTATCCAGAAAAGCACTTGGATGATTCAACATAGATCAATGATGATTTTTTTGTTCTACAAATTGAAGGACCATGAACGAAAATTTCAAGAAAAAAATTCTGAAAAATAATCATAGAACTGAACGTTAATTTCATGATTTCATCCCAATGATTCTTTGCCCAAAGCCCAACATGAAAATTGAAGAAGCTGAGAACCATTTAAAATTACACGAAGTCGATCGAAAAAAAAAACCATAAGATACCTTGGATTTTGACAAATGTACAAAGTAGGTAGTTCTTTATCACAAAAATATGTACCAAAGAGGGCCTTCTAGAAATCCTAAAAAATAATAAAACCTTTCTATTTTTTGAAAAAAAAAACACACTCTAAAAAAATAATAAAACTCGACATTTTCCAAAAAACCCGAATCGATTACCTTCACGAGTAAATTATTTTTTAAAAAAACACACACACAATCACTGGCCATCTCTTCATTAAATCAAGCATTTCTAGAATTTGACCCCCTCCACCCCTATCTTCTCTAATTATAAAAATATTAATTTCTCGTCGATCTTTTGAGAGAAAACCGGACAACAAATGAATTTTTTTCTCGTGGAATGGAACTGTAGTGTAAACAGCCCTAAAAGGGACTATCCAAAAAATGCTAACCGGCTAGGAGAGCAACACAGACTTTTGAAACCACACAGGGCCGAGGGGAAGGGAGGCGAAAAACTACATAAGTAAAAGCTTGTGGCTCAGTCCACGTCGAATCCAAAATAAATTTTTACTATAGGCATCAGAGATGGAAGGAGGCATCGTAAGAATATCCCTTCCATTCTGTACTACCTAGAAAAGAAGACAGCCAAAGCTGCAAAGACTTTCCTGCATGTTAGGTCCGCGTTTCCAGTTCCAAAATAGGAAAACAAATCGAAACGGGTAGGTACCTATGAACCTAACATGACGAAAAGAAAATGCCATACCAAATGGTATACTTTGGCTCACACATTCTACCAAATAGGTCCCTACCTAGCCTAAACTACATAGCTACCTACCTAATAGAATGTGGTGAAAATAGGCCATGCCTATATCACCTAAATGCCCTAAGCAGACGCTATCTTGGGGCGAAGTCAAACGCAAAAGGGAGTACCTGTTAGAAAATTCAACCCATTATTTTCAAAAACACCTTACCTTCTCTAGGTCACCTGGTTGTGCCTAGCCCATCATCATTATTGAACACATGTTGAAATGCACCTAATTACTGCCGTTATGTTCGAAAAATAAAGTTTAAAAAAGGTTTCCAAAGGAAACAGAACGCGATGTATTTACTTTTTACATCATAACAAAACTTTCAAAAAACGAAAATAAAAATTAAAACGAAATTACACGAAAATAAATTGCCAATTTTGGCAGGAAAAATTACACATAAAAATCAGTCACATGGCGAAAAATTAACAGACAACGGATCTGTACTCAAACGGGTATAAAAACGTACTACTTACAATATCATTACGCGATCCTAATTACCTGTACAGAGCAAAACGATCAGATAAGAGAGGCGTAGTCGGAGAAATAAATGAGGGGAAAAAATTCTGGTTTTACTTGGACTCTATACCTATACGCTATACCACAAATTCCCGGGTGGGAAAAAAGTCCAAATAAAAGCAGAATTGAGACCAAAAAACAAAATCAAAAACGAAAAAACAACATCACCTCGATGTTGGAGACAAACAAAAAAGAGAAACGAAAATAAAAATAATGCAGCAACGATATATCCTAATCTAGGGCACGAATCTAAAATAAGATACACGTTGGATCTTTACAAAAATAAAAAAAAAACACGTCAAAATATCGAGAGAAAAATATACTTAGAAAATAAGTCATATTCGAGAGTAAATGAAACAAAAACAAAACATATATTCTATGTAGAAATAAAAAATAAAACGAAGACGAATCGATCTCGATTCAAAAACGAAAATAAACGACCATAAACGAGAATTATTACAGCTTTGTAATAAACGAGAAAAAGTACACTTCGACGATATCGAAAAATGAAAACGAGTTACGAAAACGATAATGATCAAACGTAAGGTGCATAAAGAGCATTTGATCCGGTTTTTGGGAATTTTTTCACTTCTTCGGCAGTTTCATGTATACAAAATGGGGGTACCCAATGTATACATGAGACTTCGATTTCTCGGTCATCAAATCTCATCACGATTGTCTGCGTTTCGTGTATTATCCGAACAACGTGATTGATGGCAAAATCACGGCCTAAGATCACCGTATCGCGATCGAATGAATCATCGACGTTTATTTCGAATTCCACCGGTTTGCATACCGGGAAACGGTGATTATTTTCTAAAAAGAAAACAACTCGAGCTGCATGCTTCGAAAAACGGAATGCGGAAGCCCTCCATGGCGTAACAATTATCTTCGTCAAAGGGTCTCCTTCGCTATCGACGTGAGCTATCGGCTGGTAATTCTGTCTCAACACTGGTTTTGAGCAGATGGATTGCGGAAGACGACCATCGTAGATAATCATTCGACGCTGGTTCTCGAAATTCGACCAAAATGCCAAAAGATGGTCATGGCAGAATTCATCGCTTTGATTAAACGGCCAAGCTCTTATTTGAACTCTATTAATTCCAGCTTCTCGGTCCTTTTTCGTCTGTACGTCTTCATGGCGGTATAAACGATATTGATAACGGTTTATCTGCTTCGACATGGCAGTGACAGCAGCCGGGCAAGTAGGAATTTCGTACGTAGTTCGACGATAACCAGGAACTGGTTGCGCAATTACTTTTCCCATCGACACCATTTGAGACTTGTAGAAATTACGAAAACGGCCATACAACTTATATCGAGTATCCTGCTCCTCATACTGAGCGGTATCTGGGCGTTGCATAACTTCCACAGGCACATCATTGCCCTGGCGATCAATTTCGGCCGGAAATCCAGCAATAGACGAGTCGGAAGATGTTGATAAACGATCCATCGACGAGGAACTTTCTTCAGTCGAGTTTATACGGCGTCCAGTCGTCTGTTCGTATTTTTCACGAGCTAACCGGAGATAATTCTGTTGAGTTACAATACGGTATTCCGACGAAGACATGACAGTTTGATTCGTCGACGACGTAGTGCTTGTAGACGCTGTAGTAGTTGTCGGGACAGCAGCATTTCGTCGCAATCGAGGGTCTCGAATGTAGCGAGCAGTCATCGTAACAATTGAGTTGTCTGCAGACGAAACGGCGACAGACGGCGAAGAAACAACAGACGTATTCGTAGACGAAACGGCGACAGACGACGTAGAGACAGATGACGTAGTAACGGTTGATGTATTCATAGACGAAGCGGCGATAGACGACGAAATCGGAACCACATTCATTACGACGGATGGTATTATCGAAACAGTCGTAGTTACAGCAGCTGCAGTTGTAATTGCAGTCGAAACGGTTGCAGAAGTCGAAACTGTAGGCGTAGTAGTTGAGATAATTGGCAGCGGCGACGTCGGCATAGAAATATGCGGCGCTGGGGTCGAAATCGGTATACGGCCACGACCTAGTCCGGTATTCGGTACTGACATTAATAACGGGTCAGTCTGAAGACCGCGAGTGATACGATCAGGTCGACCTTGAAGAATAAATTCGAAACCTCGAACAGGCGGCGGTTGCATATTAAGCGAGCGAGCATACGCGAGACAAAGTTTTTCCAGTTCAGCCACGTAGATTGCCTTTTCGAAATCTGCCTCTGGAATATTTAATCGACGCATTATGGCACGTGTTTCCAATTCGATAGGGCATGTTGGCTGGCGGTCAATAAAATCAACTAGGGTGACGGCGTCTGCGTTTACCACGATTTCGGGGTCAAAAAACCTTTCGTCGGGCTGTCCAAGTTGCATTATATCAGCCAGTTCGGGTCGAATCCGGTGGTAGTGCTTTTTACTGCAGTGCAGGAACATCTGTTCAAAATTCACAATAAATTTATAGTTACCTATACGTACATAATTATGCGAATTATTTCCTACGATTATAAATTTATTACGATTATTATTACTAGCAACGAGTTCAGTATTACTATCTAAATTAAATGAGTTTTCATTTCCTAACAATTTTTCGGAACAATCAAAATTAACAAAATTACAGTCGATGTTAAAACGGTTTGTTTTAACTGAATCTGAACCCAAAATAGATTCTAATTTTGAATTTTTATTTGGCCTCAAAATCTTAATAACCTTAGGTTGACTACTGGCCTTTTCTCCGGTTAAATCCGTGCCTAATTTCGGCATTACTTTATCAAAATTTTGATTTAAAATTGTTTTCGGATCTTTTAATCGAAGTTCATCATTCATTTTTTCAATTTTCGGTTTCGATACCCTATTGTGGACTAGTTTTCGAAGATGTCGTATATTTTCGCTTATGTGGTTGTTAGGATTTTTCTCTTCATACAACTCATAAACATTCGGGTATCTCTCTTTCACAACTATAAACGGACCTTGCCACTGTCGACATAACTTTTGACTAATTCCTTTATCCGCATCGGATCTCACTCGATTACGCATACGAAAACTTTCTCACCTGGTGCTAAAATCACCAACTTGTTCGACTTGATAATACCAAGTTCTCGTTTTTTCAAATTACGTTGAAAATTTTCGCGAGCAATTAATTCGACATCCTCGCTCACTACGCGACCTTTAATTAGCAAATCGGCGATTTTGTCAGGAACCGGTTTACGAAATACCAACTCGTAGGGTATGCAACCCGTTGTAAGCGACTCAGTTCTATTCATCTTATTTTCGATATCGTTGATGATAACGGGCCACTTTCCCTGTTTATCATGGTAAAGTTTTCTAATGGACGACCCAATGGTCGCCATCAGTCGCTCAGAACAGTTACTCGAAGGCGTGTAACGACTACACTTTCTGATATGTACATTACGAGTTTTCCAATGCCTGATCCATTTGTGAGAACGAAATTGGGGCCCATTATCCGATAGAATTTTATTCGGCACCCCGAATTCCTGACACCATTTCTCTAACGCTTCAATACATTTAGTCGATGTAGCATTCTTCATTACTACCAGTTTACAATATTTAGTGAACAGGTCTTCGATCACAAACACGTATTGGACCCCACCACGACCTTTAGGAAGCGGTCCGAAAAAATCAATACACAAAGTATCATTAAACTTCGTCGAGCTGATACCGTGTGGCGGTCCAATCGTTTCTGCAGATATGCGTCTAGCAAGTTGACAGCTCATGCATTCATTGACGAAATTATATACAGCAACTGTCAACTCTGGCCAATCAAACCAGCGACGTATGATTGTGATGAGCTTAGTTATGCCTACATGGCCGTATTCCAAGTGGTAGTACTCAATTATTTTTCGTTGGAGAACATCTGGAACGTAAATACGGTATTTACCGTCATTTCCACGAAAAACAAATCGACTATTAGCTTTGTCAAATCTGACCTTCGGATCATAGCGTTTGAAAAACATCATCAATCTATTATCTTTGACTTGTAATTTCAATAAACGAGACAAATCTTTAAACAAGTCTTTTGGTGGCTCAAATTCGAAAAGAAAAATCGATAAATTCTTTTCACGGTGCGTAAGCACATACGAGTAACATCTAGACAGGAAATCAGCGATCGTATTATCAGCACCTTTAATGTGACTGATGGTAACATTGAAGTTGTCGAGATATAAAAGCCACCTCATATGCCTCTGACTCAACTTTTCCGTCCGTTTTAAGTAGGTAACTGCTTCATTATCCGTATACACCCTTACGTCATATCCGCATAACATATAATAATGCTTACTAAGCGTCATGATAATTGCCAAAAGTTCTAACTCCATAATGGGGTAATTACGTTCATGATTCTTTAAGGTGCGCGAAGCATATGCGACAGGACGCATAAAAATATCACCATTATCTAAAGTATGTTCTTGCATAATAACGCCGGCAATTGCCAATTCTGACGCGTCAGTATATACGAAAAAAGGTTTTGTCCAATCCGGGTATGCGAGCATTGTTGCTTCAGAAATCGCAGCTTTCAATTTTTCAAAATTTTCTTGTGCCAACTCAGTCCAGACAAAATCTTTCTTTTTGCCAGATGTCAATTCGTAGAGTGGCTGACAGAGATGCGCGATGCGAGGTATATAATCACGATAATATTGAAAGAAACCCAAAAATCTTTGGCATTCTTCAATATCAGTTGGCGGTTCGAAATTCAGAATCGTCTGTATTTTTTCTTTATCGATACTCGTACCTTCAGCTCCGATGATTAATCCTAAATATTTAATCTCAGTGCGACACCATTTACTTTTCTGTATATTTAGCGTCATTCCAGCATTTTTTATTCTCTCTAGTACTATTCGAATATGGAGCATGTGCTCTTCAAGTGTGCGAGAAAAAATCAACACGTCATCTACATAGGCAATTGCAAAAGGCAAGCCCTGCAAAACTATTTGCAATGCACGAATAAATGCTGGCATAGAATCTATGGTGCCATACGGTACTCTCAAGAAAACGTAACTTTTTCCCTGAAAAACGAAACTAACAAATCTGCGACTTATTCTCTTTAATTTGATTTGTAAAAAACCATGTAAAAAATCCAAACACGAAAAGAATTTCATCCCTTTGAATTTTTTCATCAAAACAGAAATATTTGGCACTTCACAGTTGTGCATTTTCAAATATTTATTCAGTTCTCGAAAGTCACCACAAGGGCGGACTTTTCCATTGCTTTTCTCCACACAAACAAGTGGAGATTTATATGTCGACGGACGTTCTTCGATTACGTCACTCTTTTCCCAATTAAGTATTTCTTCAGTTGCCCCCTCCTCGAATTTATGAGGTATAGGTCGGGTCTTACACCATATCTCGTCAGGAAGTCCATCTTTGAACTCGAACTCATGTTCATAGACGGTACAACAACCTATTTTATTTTCAAAAACTTCAGGAAATTCAGATAAGATCGATTTCAATTTCTCACGATCTGCTTTGTCTAATTTTGCATCATCAGCAGCCAGCTGCGTTCGCAAATTAAATTCGATATCTTTATCATTCAAATTATCAGTCGATTCAGTTTTTCTCAGATTATTTTTATCCTCAAATCGATAGCAAGCTTTTTCTAAAATAACATTCTCAGCATTTTCGACATTCAACCTATTAACTTGCAGCTTAGGTAGGTAATGGTTAACCTGTATACATGACGCCTGTCTCTCTTCAGTTCGATCGAAAGGAATTTTTATAATCTCGTATGTCTTTGGATCGATTATCTGAATTAAATTCTCACCTAGTTTAATATCAGTATGTAGGTCCTTCGTAGCTGACCTACCTAATAAGAGAGCAGAATTCAACCCTTTCGTTACAAAACGCGTAGGTGGTATAGGTATTCACGGTACTCGCCTTCGGAAATTTAAACTCGAAAAATGCGATTTTAACGATTTGCGGTGACATCTTACCTACTGCCTGCGTAAATTGAGTAGATAACCCTCTTGCCGTAAACTCACGCTTGTTTAATTCAGGATAGTTCGCTTTGATTTTCTCATACACGGACTCGTTAATCAGAACATGCGAACACCCGCTATCAACCAACGCAGATACCTTCGTTCCTCCTATCTCCATTGTTACATACGGCATTACGTTACTTTCCTCTTTCTCTCTTCCTCCTATAAACGTCTTACTCTCGTTCTGCATTTCGTCTCTTATCATTTCATTTAAACTAAACGAAACTATACTCGAATCGAAACCTGCATCATCACAATCTAACATACGATCAATGTTATTACATGTATCCTTCATACAATGTACTTCAACCGATTTGAACGAAGTATCACCGAGACTAGTTAAAACGAGATTAATAGCGCGAACAATTGAAACACATGTATTTTTAGACCATTTATTCTTTCCTATCTCTCCTTTCGGCGAAATAACTTCATACCTATCTCGAATCGGCTCATAAATCACCTCATCATGTTGGACGTATTCATACTTGTTTAAACCTTTACACTGCTTTTTCAGAGACACGAAATTCGAAAACGAGTTAACATAGCGAATATTTTCAGATCGATGCGCGGCGCGATAAATTACCTGATTAACTTCATTTAATAACTTCCAATAATCGATATCAATCACCTTAGCTAAATTCGGCGGATTTTGTAAAAACAGAACGTATTTTAACCCTTTCGAAACGAGAATACTAGCTAATTGTTTCAATGAAACATCGAACTCAGTACTATCAAAACCTTCCTTATCAATATCACGGTTTCCGATCAAAACAATAGCATTTTTATACTCAGAAGGAAATTCAATATTTTTCACATCACTAATAAGCTGTTCTATCGTATAATTGTTGATAAGTTTACTACTTACGGTTGGTTTTCCAGTAAGGTATTCAACAAGCGCAAATAAATCACATAAACCGATGAAAACAGTATTTTTAAACGAGAGAAAACTAGACTTACAATCCACAACGTTTTTATCAAGTGCGTCGTTGTTTATCTTCGTAGCGTCAGTATCGGCCGATTTTTCACCCCTACCCTCAGATACACGGCCAGTCGTACCTGAGTGATCAGCGTTTAAATCCTTCTTCGTATCAGTTTTACCCTTCGTCGAACCTTTTTTATCATTGGTTTTCTTTTTCACATCTTTATCTTTTTCCTTTTCTCTTTCTTTCTTTTTAGATGTGGATTTCGATGTTGACGACCGGGTACTAACTTTTTTAATGTCAAGGTCGGGTACTTTATCGTCTTCGGATGAATCACAATCATCACTATCCAACGTACTCATCGATTCTTCTTCTTCTTCGCTTTCGGAATCTTCCGAGTCGGAATCTTTATTGAGTACATTGACCTTTCCTTTAATAAACGATTTTTTCTTGAATTTTCGAGCAGTGAGATGTTTTTCAATCTCTTTCTCTTTCTCTTTCTGCTCTAACTTCGCGTATTTTTTAAAATCGGTATCCTGTTCGTACATGTCTTGATGTGAAACACTGAATTTGTGTTCTTCAGCTTGATTTTCATCTTCGTATCTATCAATTTCGTCAACGATCTTCATATAATCCAATTTCTTCTTTTTTGACAAGGTACACAGGAAATTATAATATCGAGATGGAACATGAGATTTTATAGTACGAATGAACCATCTAGGCGAGGCAAGGTAGTTGCATTCTAAACGATGTGCCCAAAATCGAATGTATTCGTCTGGTGTTTTCTTTCCAGAATCTTCGGTGAATAAAGTACATTCGCGGTGTTGAATCGCTTCAGAATAAAATCTTTTCATAAATTTCTTTGCGATTTTCGTCATATTATATTCGGGTTTAAGCTTCGCGATAAAAGATAAAGTATCTCGACATTTAATAGCGGTAATAAAGAAATGTCTTAACTCATCAGCTTTCTCAGTATAGAAACCAACTTTCATATTAAATTCATCTACAAACTGAATAGCATTACGAATATCTTTCAGACCTATCCAATTTCTCAGTTCCTGTTTTCCATACTTCTCACCCATCCATTTCGGAGCATTCTTACCAGTATCAGCCAAAATCTGTTTCTTTCTCCTCTCAGTCTGACGTCGATGGTCATACTCTTCATCTTCCTCACTCGAGCTAGAATCACTACTACTACTACTATCTGAGGAATCACTCGAACTAGGTGAACTATCGGAACTATCACCTTTCTTTTTCTTTCTCCTTTTCTTCTTAGAATCTTTCTTCTTCTTATGCTTATCCTTACGATAACGTTTTGACTTCTTTTTCTTATCCTCACTAAGAAGCTGAGCTTGCAATTCTAATTCACGAATTTTATTTTGAAGATCTTCGAGAGCAGAGTTACTCGATTCAGGTTTATCAGCTTCGACAGCTTTCTTCTTCTTTTTCTTTTTCGATTTTTTCTTCTTAGCAGGTGGCGATGAATCAGAAGCGGAGTCAGTTGAGTCAGAGGATGAGGAATCAGGCTCAGAATCTTCAGATGAAGCATCCTTTTTCGATGTTTCGGTTTCATCTCCGTCAAGCTCGATAGGCTCATCGGAAATTTTCTCAAAATCTTGTACAGGAGGTACAACAATTGTATCGAAAAACCAGGCTGTATTCAAACCGTTCATCAGCTTTCTTTTCTTCTCTAAGTGAGCCGGTTCTATATCATCAGTAGCAAAAATAGCAATTGATTCAATAATCATTCGAACAGCAGGTTTAACTTCTTCAACATTTTCAGTTTCAGCAGTCGATGTACCAGCAGTCGGTTGCTTCGGCTTAGAAGGCGGATTAATTTTATTTACAAGTTCCTTGGCTTTCTTATAGCATTCTGGAGCTGGAGTTTTTACTAATTCGGCGAAAAGATCATTAAATTGATCATTAGAGAATTTCTTATTAGTATATTGCGAGATAATATACTTGAGACTTGCTTGCGTAGACAATTGTTCAGTCGAAACCTCAACAACTAACTTTTTCAAGGCTAAACAATTCTTAATAGCAGCCCTAGTACGAATAGGAGGATCAGAATCCTTCTTAGGCGACTTTGACGACTTAGACTTTTTAGCAGATGTTTTAGCTAAAACTTGTTCCTTTTTCTTAAGAGATTCGGCATTTTTAAACAAATCAACATTTTTCTGGTTGGCAACCAAATCACGAAGCTCATCATTGATCGATCGCCTCGCTGATTTACGTTTCTTCTTCTTCTCAGACATTTTTCGGACAGCTTTCGGACTATATTGTAGTTCAAACGAGTGCTCCAAATCGCGTACGGTTAGCATACACGGCACAAATTACTTGCAACACAATTAAAAAAATTTAAAAATAGTTTACACGCGATGTAGGTATTTTTGAATCGCGGAAAAAGCGGACACACAAAAATAAAAGAAAAGTACAAGAAAAGACACGCGGAATTTTCAACACACGACAATAATCGGTGAAGATCAACAGTATCCAACCAATGACAGGTTTTGCAATCCAGTGACCTATTTTCAAGTTCGGTGAATTCAAAAACGGGTTAAATTATCTAGGTACTCTCAACTTCTGCCTCAAGAAAGCGAAAGTAAAAGAAAATAAAACGAAGAATAAAAAACTAAAAAGGAAAATAAAAATAAAAGGTAAAATTAAAAGAGAAAAAACAACACCCAAAAACTAGGCGTACCTATTTCATACGATTATAATCAATACCTATCTCGTGTACCTATTAAACTACGCTACTGAAAAGACCGAAACTTACCATGGGCGCCACCTATACGAATATAGGAATTTAGAAATGTAAACGTACCAATAACTACACGTAAGTAGGAATACCTACCTAGTACAAAAGTACAGATCAATATCAACCATAAACCTACGAAATAAATACCCTGTTACATAGCTACTTCTCATAACTATGTCGATATCATACCTAGAAAGTAGGAATACCTATTCTAAATATGACCTAAATAAAATTAAAACAAACTAAAAACAACTAAAAAACGGGGATCAAGAACATGATAACATGTCCTGACATACTCAGGAGAGCAGTCTTAACATAAAAGGGAAAAAAGAAAAAATTCGAAATTTTGTCAATGATTTTTGAAAAAGGCACATGTTTGCTCATTGACTAAACAAACGATGTTTGCCCCACGTTGGGCGCCATTTTTTGACTTATGTAGTGTAAACAGCCCTAAAAGGGACTATCCAAAAAATGCTAACCGGCTAGGAGAGCAACACAGACTTTTGAAACCACACAGGGCCGAGGGGAAGGGAGGCGAAAAACTACATAAGTAAAAGCTTGTGGCTCAGTCCACGTCGAATCCAAAATAAATTTTTACTATAGGCATCAGAGATGGAAGGAGGCATCGTAAGAATATCCCTTCCATTCTGTACTACCTAGAAAAGAAGACAGCCAAAGCTGCAAAGACTTTCCTGCATGTTAGGTCCGCGTTTCCAGTTCCAAAATAGGAAAACAAATCGAAACGGGTAGGTACCTATGAACCTAACATGACGAAAAGAAAATGCCATACCAAATGGTATACTTTGGCTCACACATTCTACCAAATAGGTCCCTACCTAGCCTAAACTACATAGCTACCTACCTAATAGAATGTGGTGAAAATAGGCCATGCCTATATCACCTAAATGCCCTAAGCAGACGCTATCTTGGGGCGAAGTCAAACGCAAAAGGGAGTACCTGTTAGAAAATTCAACCCATTATTTTCAAAAACACCTTACCTTCTCTAGGTCACCTGGTTGTGCCTAGCCCATCATCATTATTGAACACATGTTGAAATGCACCTAATTACTGCCGTTATGTTCGAAAAATAAAGTTTAAAAAAGGTTTCCAAAGGAAACAGAACGCGATATATTTACTTTTTACATCATACAAAACTTTCAAAAAACGAAAATAAAAATTAAAACGAAATTACACGAAAATAAATTGCCAATTTTGGCAGGAAAAATTACACATAAAAATCAGTCACATGGCGAAAAATTAACAGACAACGGATCTGTACTCAAACGGGTATAAAAACGTACTACTTACAATATCATTACGCGATCCTAATTACCTGTACAGAGCAAAACGATCAGATAAGAGAGGCGTAGTCGGAGAAATAAATGAGGGGAAAAAATTCTGGTTTTACTTGGACTCTATACCTATACGCTATACCACAGAACTTCTAAAAATTTGACCTGCTGAAAAGTTTAAACATGTTTATTCGGTTGGGAATCAATTTCCATTTCGACATTTTTTTCCCTTATAAAAATTCATCCATTTTAATTTTGAATCTATCTTCAAAGACGAGGATTTTGCTAATCTTTATCTTAAAAATGAAAAACTTTTATTTTATTTTCAAAATTATGAATTTTGGAAAATCAAAATTATTATTTTGTTTATTTTTATTTATGAAACATAGTTGATTTTTGATATCAGGTACTCAAAATACAGCATCTTCTGCATGATTCCGGATCAATTTTCTGAATACGATTTTTAAAACGACCGAATTCCCGAATAGAAAAACTTCTAAAAAATGTATTCCCCTGAATCCTATTTTCTCGAGGAAAATTTTTTACCCGAAATCGACTGAAATTACCAATTTGACAAAAAATATAAAATTTTCCAAACTTCGAAAAAAGGGGAAATTATTTTAGAAAATGTCCAACACAAATCGAATTTTTAAGCTCAAAAGTTCAAAAATTTTCATTTTAAGAGAATCTTTCTCTCTCTGGTTCAGTTTGTTACAATGCAAGTTCAATACCAAAATTAACATAAAATTAGACTTTCCTACATAGCCAAACTTTAAATTGGGCCATCAATCCCCTTCTCCTACTTCTCACGTTCGGAGAAGATTTTCGATTGAGGAATACATACTCACTTTCAATAAAAATCAATGAATTCGAATTATGTTCAAGAAACCCTACGAAAACTAACTAATTCACAAAAAAAACACAACGCAGTCAAATTATTTTCTGTAAATAAATAAGCAATATTTTTTTTAAAAAAAAAAAAAAGAAATATGCCTTTGGAATAAAGATTGAAAAACAAAAACGATTCTCACAAAAAGGTCCAAAAAAAAAGATTAAATAAAATTTTTTTGAAACCTTTCAACTTGAAAAAAAAACTAAATAATCAAACCAGTTCCAAAAGTAAAAACTGATGAACCAAGCTGTTTTTAGGGAAAAAACACAAAAAATCAAGCTTTCATTTATTAAAAAGCAGTAATATAGAAATACTCTTTAACAAAAGACCTACTCACGAATTCATAATATGCGCTTAATTTTTAGAAAAAATTAAAAAAAATCATGCTCAACTTGATCAAAAAAAAAACACCAACATATTTAAAACCCACAAAAAATTCAACTTTTTTTAAGAAAGAAAGAAAAGATGCAATCAATCTTTAAAAAGAAATCAAGCTACTTTTAGTTGAAAAAATTGATTATTTTTATTCTCTGATTTTGAATTAAGTAATGTAAAGCCACTGGATAAATGATCAGAATTGCAGTACACGGAAAATTAGTGAAATTCTTTGATTTTCAGCGGATTTTTACTGATTTTTAACAAAATTTCATTGGTTTTTAAATCTGATAGTATTTCAGTAAATTTCACTGATTTTGCTTTACTGACTTTCCAATGAATTTTTTCACTGCCAAGTTTTTTCAGTGAAATTCTTTTCTGCTGCAATTCCTGCAGTTTTCCAGTGATTTTCAATAATTTTCACTGATTTATAAATAAGAGAACAGAAAAAATTCCTAAAAACTTGGCCATTTCCAGAAAAATAGACCAAAAAACCGAACATAAAAAAAATAGATCCCAAAAAAATGATTTTCAAAAAACAAACTATTTGCAGGAAAAAGACCTGTTTATTTTGAAAAAATTACATGCATTCATTTGTATTTTAAAAAATTTTTTTGAGGAGGAAGGGGTGGGGGATGGGGTTCATACCTGAAAATAATTCGAAACTTTTTTGTTTCTTTTTTTCCAAGTACCCAATTCTGAACTAAATTTTCTGGATAAAAACATTCAGAATTGGTAACACTGCTAATAGCTAAAGAAAATCAAAGTTTGAAGGAAAAAACCCCAATCTTTTGAAAATCGCTACATAGGTACCCAGTATTTGTATTTGTGTGTGGCTGCGTTAAATGTAATTGAAAACTTTCTCTATATAGGCGTATTCGTGAAATATTTGCTTTGTAAGCGTTTGCCAATGCCATTCGGCGGCGTATTATGAATGAGAACGCGTATAGAATTTACTCGGGCGAATTTTTCCGCTTTTATACCGAACCTCTTTAAGTAAAATTAAACCGTCGTTAGGTGATTTTTAAAACGATGATTGGATTTACGTCGATATTCCCTTTAGAAAAATTTCCCCCTTTTCAACACCCAACAAGTGAAATCATTATAATGAAATCATCTATATAGTAAAACCATTAATCGACTAAGACGACGAAAACCCCTAAAATTTTTTCAGTTTTCCAATTGGTCGCCTCGATACGTACGTTCGAGATGATCGACAAAAGCTCGGCAGCAGCACTCGAATCACACACGCCTCGTTGTCTCATTGGTACTCACACGTCGATCGAGCACTCGAGCTCGTATAAGACTCACGAGGGTGAAAAAAATTGAAGCTAACGATATCGCGACAACTAAATCGTCTCGCAATTGTTCCGTCGTATACGTCTCAATGACGCATTAAATCTCCAAAATTCAACCAACAATGGTACGCAGACGACTTGAAAACATGGTGAAAAAGTCGTCGGGCGTTTATGTCAGCCGCATAACCCTCGACAACAGCCTTATAAACATACCACCAATAAGGAAAATGAAGCCTTTATATATTTCGGCTGACGAGAGAGCTTTTTTCTCCTCCGACTCGTACGCCTCTCTTGCGAAAACGTCACATTCTCGTCGTTCCAACTCCAATTTCGCAACCGAAAACACGTTCGCCGGATCCCAGAAATGGCAACGTTTTTCTCTCTTTACGAGACGACCGACTATTCTTTCGCAATGGTATGTCGGATTGCGATAAAAAAGACGTACTTTTTCATTCCCGAAACGCGACAAAAAGTCCAAAGCCATAAAGAAATGGAAATTGAAAACGACGAATCGATACAAATACACGGAGTCGTAGGTACCTTAATTTTAAACATACCTTTACCTATGAAAACGTACCAAGTACCTTTTTCTACCTCTGGATTTTCTCGGTAAGAAGATTTTTCTAAATCGGAATTCAACTTTTGGAGTAAAGATCACGATGGATGTGGCTTTGCGAAAAATACGAGGTAACCGAAGGGAATAATCTGGCCAATTTATTCATCCGTCTAATCAAATCTTAACTAAACAACGCTCAAGTTTTCGAAAAGACTGGGTGAATTTTAAAAACTTTTTAATACGTGTTAGTCTGCTCGGTTAATAAGGCTGCTGTCTCGACAGCGTGTTGGTAAAACGAGTTTTTCTGTTTGAGGAGAATGTTCGTCGAAAATATCATGGCTGTGATGCTTTTAACAGCCGTAATGTGAATAATTCAACGAAAATTACCAAAGTTAAGATTTCAGTTGATGCGCTTTTACTAAATATGCAACTCAATTAACGTCTGTGTACGGTTTGTAAATGCGACGCGACGGCACAGGCCGCATAATCTGCATAATTATGGATTCGTAGGAATGGTATAGGGTGTCCGAAAACGTCAGAATTTCAAGTTTTTGCTCAAGATGGAAACTGAATTTTAGAAGTTATTGAGAAATGTTTTTCCGGTGAAAAGAAATTAGGAAATTGTCAAATTCCACGAAGGAGCGGGGGAAAGGTGTGAGATGATGGATTCAGCTCTTCATTTTTCAAAAGTGGGCAAAATTCAGTGTTGAAAAAAGTTTTAGAAAAATTGACTTTTTTTGAAAAAAAAATTGAATTTTTAGGGGTTGAGGAGGACTTTAAAATATGTAGATTGACCCCGATTATCTTTTTTCTAAACCTCAAGGGGGGGCCTCGAAATTTTTATACGAATGCGATTTTTATGCACCTGGCGGAAAACTCTTTACGATGGAAATTGATAGGAGATTCAAAATCGATAATCACATTTTAAAAAGCTCAAAGTTGAACTTCGGTGGTAAAAGCTCAACTTTCATAATCAAAACTAAAAATGTAAGCTACCATTTAAAAATCTGAAAAATTACAATCGAAGTAGCCATTTTTATCCTCTTTTCAAGCAAAAAATATTTAAGACGAGCTCTTTGGACCCCCGTGGGGTAAAGGGGTCCACAATTTTGATCAAAATTCAAAAAAATCAAAAAGTAAAGTAGCACATCAATTTCTGCTAATTCGAAAAGGCTGATTTCGAATATGTACTTGGTTTTTTAATCTGACCCCTCTGAACCCCTCTTTTAGCCCCCCTTAATAGAGGTCAAAATTCGAAAAAATAAAAAAAAATGACGTGCAACCCGTCGTTTGTTGGGTATTTGAGGGCGCTGAGTTCGAATATTCGTTTGTTTTTTGGATTTGACCCCTCAGTGCCCCCATAGCCCCTCAATTTTGGGAAAGTATGTTGAAAAATCAAAATGACGTGTGATATATCGATTGTCACTAATTTGAGGTCGTAGAATTCGGATATCGACTGACTTTTTGATTTTATCCCCTTCCTCATGCTCTAATCGACACCTTCTCGAATTAATTGTACCAATCTTTCGGTTAGAGCAGAAGTTCGATTCCTTGTTTTTTTTTTCTGAAAAAGTTTTGGCTTTATTAGATTTTTTTGAGACTCGTTTGATTACTTGGATTTAATTTTTTTTGAACTGGGTTAATTTCTTCGTAATTTTCGTAAAAACCCTGTTTCAATTTTTTTGGGTAGGGGGGGGGGACTTTTTTTGAAAGTCGATTTTGACCCTCTTTTCTTGAAGTACCTACCTACATGTACATACCTATTTTTTTTTTTTTACAAAAAATAATTCGACAGAATTTTTTTCGGGTTGATTTGTTTTGAATTGAATTCAGTTTGTTAGTTTTTGTTGATTTTTTTAAACATAATTTGAATTTATTGACATGACTTTTTTGGAAGTGATTCAAGTTTTCTTGTTGGATTTTTTCTATAAATGGTTTTGTTTTATAATTTTTCCAAAAAAAAAAACAAAACAGGTTTGCTTTTATACGTGCTTATATGTATTATTAAATAGATATTATTGGTATTTTTTAGTTTCCCCTCCAAAATGTTGAAGTTTTAGTACTTTTTCTCCCGCAAAGATGGCTTCTTACTTCTATGATTTTTTATTCAAATGATTCTTCTTTTTTTTTTCAAATTGTTCGTTTTTTCCTTTAAAAGTTGCTCGATCTTATTAATTTTTTTTTGTAAAAAATTTTAAAATTCAAGATTATAAACCTATTCAGAAATTGATGAAAAGAAGGGCTGAGAATTCGAGAAAAAAAATAGGGGCGGGTGGTAAATTTCAAATCAGTCATTTTTTACTGATCTTTCAGCTAAAATTGCTGATTTTTTTCTGACAAATTGGAAATTTATTGACAAATCAATGACTTTTGACAGAAAGATCATTGAAAACCGATCAATTATCGAAATGAAATAACTAAAATACTGTTTCAAGAACAAAAAATGCACTTTTTTTACATTTTCATGATGGAAAAATCTCCAGACTCGAGCTCCCTGAGCTCTCTGGATGCTCCCAAAGTAATTCGAAATTTAATCAATCAAAGCTATGTGCAGCACAGTAATAAATCAGTGAAAAAATTCTATTAAAGGCCAGCAGAGAAAGAAATTTCCGGGAAACTAGAGAAAATTCACTGAAAAATTTAGTACAATATCTCAAAATTTGCTGAAAATCAGTTAAATTTTTTGATAAATTGATATAATTCTTCAAAAAATCAATGAAATTCTTCAAGAAATCAGCAAAAATCCACTGAAAATCAATAAATTCCGCTGATTTTTTCTGTGCTGCAATTTTGGATTTTTTTTCAATAACTTCTTACTGATTCAAAATAAAAGAGGAGCTTCAGAAGCAACAATTCCCTTAAAACTGCTGATCATGAAAATACACCGACAAAACCCTCATTTCGATCCATGAAAACAAATTAGAAATAAAAATCAATGCCCAAAATCTCACTTATCCTACATTCATCGCCAATAAAAAAAATAATAAAACGACATTTGACCCCTGATGAAATCCCATCTTCGACATAAAATATTCTACGCTTTTCCTCGTATCGAAAATCAAACCCACCTTATCTCAGTAATTTTCAAATACCCCAAATAATCCGTATCCAAACCACCGAGGACACTGACCACCACAAATTTCTCCAAACTTTACCAACATTGTACCGGGATTTACAAATAACGGGACCCGAAACGACACACGACGCATACTAAATAATCCGCTGGAATTAGCAGCCTTACCTGGAGATAGGTGGTTCGGGCGCTGGATACGCGTACGGATTGACATCTCTGGTGGGCGAATCGTATCTATGCCATCCGGTTATATTACCATAATAACTAATGCTATTTTCCGGTGTGACTTCATTTTCGACGAAACTATTGTATTTAGCATTCACATTATTGGCTTGATTGACGAGACCGTTTTTCGTATGTAATTGACATTTCGACAGCACCGGTAATACGCCTATGTCATTCTTTTCCAAAACCTGAAACCGTAAACAGAAATCATATCGGATCGTTAATCCACCGAATAATATTCGCTAATTGCGCGCACATAAAAATAACCCATAAGCATGGAAAGCCTCGCGTCAATAATTGTCGTCGTCGTAATTAAAACATCAATCACGAATGGAAATCGAATTCTATGAAAAGACCATTGACTCGCAAATTCACTGTAAACATATTGTTGGCAAGTGTAAACAAAGTAACAGACGTAAGTCTTCGCATTTACCATTCATTCTTTTTCACTTGTTCCTTTTTTGTTTTTCAACGAACAGTGCCAAAAATTCTCTATCGTGCTTAATGTAATCAAAAAAAAATTCACAGACGAGTAAATTCTACATAGCAAAAGTAGGTATATAGTTCGCGTGTTGTTTAATATTGGGCCCAGCCCAAGCCGTGGCTGGCGTTTTCTTCGTATAATAAAACGAATTAACCAATTTATCAGCTCGTTGGGGAGGTTTCGCCGGCACAGGGTAGGGCGATACTGGTGCAATTTATTGCTCGTGTAAATGTATAATAGCGATTTTATCAAATTGTAAGATTTTTTATATTCGATGGAGTTGTTTCGTTATTGTAACTAGATCGATTATAACAACGAAAGGGAAGAGAAGAGTGAACGAATGCGATCAGATTGCTCGAGGTATTTAATTGAAAAGGTTACTACGTTTTGAAAGGTTCGGGTATAACATACTGACAAGAGTACGAATTAAAATTGAAATATTGTTCGGGTTCGAATTTGGTTTAGGCGAAACCTACGTAAGGACGATTGAATGGATGCAATTTTTCTCAAAGTAGGTAATGCCTTAATTTCGGTGCAAGAAAAGGTTCGCCGAGCAATTGGAGCCTTCGTTATGCTAAATAGGTCATACCCTTATTATCTCGAATTTTATTTTGAAAATTGATACAGTTGTTTTTGATTATCGACTTCAACAAACAAAATAGAAATGAGAAAAAAAAATCAAAAAATGCAAATAAATGAAAAAAATACGTTCAGTGAAATTTAGGTATCAATATTTTTTTTCAAGTCATTGGATTTGATTGTTTAATACCACCACAAGTTCTGATCAGGGCCGGCTAGACGAAATGCAGGCCCGGCACAGAGCTTTTCGCAGGCCCTTTTTTTCATACCAGTTTTCAAGCTGGCCCTTTTTTTCATACCAGTTTTCAAGCTATCTTCTTCACTGGAATAGACTTGAGCAAAGATCTGAAGTGAAATTTGGAGAAAAAATAAGAAAAGATTTTTTTTCATTCTTTGGATCAAGTCAAAATCAATTGAGAATTCTGAAAATACGAAAATCTTTGATAGAAGTTCGAAAAAGCTAAAAATTTTGGCTTCAATGGGTAATTTTTCGCTCATTTTTCATGTTTTATTTCAAATCGGTGATTTTTCACTGAATTTTTAGTCAAAATTATTGACTTTTTCGAATTGAAAATTAGGTAAACGAAAATGTGATTTTTGATTGAAAGGTCAGTGAAAAATCTTTAATAGTGAAATCAATTGCCAAAATACTACCCGAGCGAATTTAGGTCGGAAATTTTAAAAAAAATTGTTTGAAGAACAACAAATTCACTTTTTTACATTTTTTTTGTGAATGAAAAATTACCTTCCATACCCCTCTGTACCACCATCTCGCCAGGCCTGCGCGGGCCCTTGAAATCTGAGAGGGAAAAATGGGGCCCGGTGCAAATGCACTTTTTGCACCCTTCTCTCGCCGGCCTTGGTTCTGATACCAACATAGTTTTACTTGAAAATTTTCATTTCTGTACCAATAATTTCATATTCAGGGTGTCTAACAAAATCTCAAACTCCAAAAAAGGACCTTGGAAACACTTTCACTTTCCAAAATTAATATTGTACTCCCTCCCACGCCCCTCAAAAAAATTCAAACTCATTTTAGGAAGACAAATTTTTTCTGTTTCAAAATACTTTATTGTTAAGAAGGAAAAAAAGGGGTTTTAAAATAGTTTAGAAAAAAAAAAAATTCACTGAACCTATAAGCAAAGCGAGGGCGACAATGTTTACAAAAAGGCATCCAAAATCTAAAAAAATTTCTTCATTAGGTAAAATTTATGTTTTTTTCCATGTTTTCTTTAGAATTGAAAAAAAAACCTATGGACTCGTTCCTAATTTCTTTCCAAAAAAATCCAAACATTTTCGTACCTACTACCCACACTCAGAATAAAAAATTACTTGCGCTTTTTCCATCCTCTTTCAAATTTAAATTCGGTTTCTACCCAAAAAACTAAAATAAATCATCTTTGATCAGCAACAAATTAGGGTTGCAAAAATGAAAAAGAATGTAGAACAAAGAATCAGAAATTTTAACAAGGAGAACAAACTTTGAGTGTGCATGCTGAAAGGACAATAATGGGAATGTGAAATATGCAGATCAGAAAAGAATAATGAACAAAAATAAGAACCACCATTTTTTTCGTAATGAAAAATGTAAAAATTTCGCCTACTGCTTGGATTTTAAAAGAAAAAAACTCAAATTTTTACATTTAAAAAAAAATATTAAGTGAACATTTAAATTTAACTTTGTGTTGTGAGAAAAACAAAGCAGTGAGTACCAAAAAGAACCAAAAATTCAAAAAACAAAAACGAAGATAAATTTTTGAAAAATGAAAACAAAATTTTCAGCACAAAAAATAGCGAAAACCTAAAAAAAAAATAAAAGTTCTGAGAATCAAGTGTTCTTGTTTTTGTTCTCATTCTTTACTCTACTCAATTTTTCACATTCCGCATGGTTCTTTGTCGTTCTTCAAAATTCAATTTATACTTCTTGAAATATTTTTTGAGAAGGGGGGAAGACCTTGTAAAATTTTGAAAAATATTGATCATTGTGTCAAGGAAGAGATTAAAATCCGAGCGAGACAACGTTGAAATTGTCAAAAAAAATTGTTTTTTTCTCCTTTTCTCTTCAATATTGATTTTAGCTATTGAGGGAAGCCAAACTGAACAAAGAAGTGGAGCAAGGTTTGTATTTTGAGATAAGTGAAAATTGAAAAAAAAATCATTTTCCAAGTCATTCAGAAAACCCACATCGTTTTATATGGTCAGAAATTTTCAATTTCTTCTTTACTAACCATACAAATTACAATTTTGATTTTTGCAGACGTGAAAAAAAAAATCAAAAATCAAAGAAAATAAATAATTTTTCACTTTACAAAAAGAATTTAAAAAATATCTCCAATAAAAAATTCAGAACATCGTCAACACTTTTTATTTCACTGAAAGACACCTTTCTTGAAAATGTTCACTTCGGAGGGCATTCAATTCCAATTTGTTCCACAACCAAGAAACTCCACTCTGATGTTTTTTGACACATTAATTTCACACTCTTTTTTTTCTGAATAACGTCCTCAAATTTCAAACCCATCGCATAAACCCTCCATGGTCGATTTCTTCTACTCATTAATTCCAAACTCGAAGGATGAAACGTTGGAAAATTATTCATCGTCGGACGTTACTTCTATGTACACAGGTAAGACTGGGCCGAGTTATTTCCAAGACTCGGAATATGCGAAAGGATCAAAACTATACGAGGGAGTGGTACGTATTTGTAACGGTCATTCGCTGTATATTACAATGCAGGTCATCTACGACCGTCTAAAGCAGGTAACCATCAAAATTTCCCATTAATAAGCATACGATTCATTTCCTGCTGCAAAAGGCCCTCGCCGGTGGCAGCAAACTGCGCGACGAGATAAATTCGAATTTCAGCCTTCCTTTTGTAACCTTTTCAACTCGGATTTAGCTAATTAATACGGTGTAAAAAGGACACCCGGCAGCTGGGCGTAGGGACGCGACGCGGCGCAGACATTCGTGCAGAAAAACATTTTATTAATATGTGAAATGCTTTTGTTCTGTTCTCTCGTTGACGCCTACACGCATGAGTTAATTTGCAGCCGAAAGATAATCGGCTCTAGTTTTGCTTGTTTTGTTTAAATTTTCACTCATTTAGCACTTTTATTGCGAAAATTTCTAAACAAACACGCAACACTGTATATACTCGTCATCGTCGACGGTATTGTACTTCTATGCCAATAGCATACGGCGAATAATAAGGTACGCTTTTATAATGCCAGGTGCCTGTATTTCCAGTCAATCATTATCTCGACTGAAAAAATATCTCCGCTGAACCTTGAACTGACCTAAAACCTACTCGTACCGAATAAATTTGCAGTTTCGAACCAAATGGCCAATTATATCGAAAAAAATTCCTCCTCGAAAAAGCAATAAAATCTAATTTGAATTTTTTTTCGCCGCCCTTCAATTGCCAGCCCGTCAATACACCACACGATGCGATAGAAAAAGGCCACATTAACAATAACTACGCAGCGTACTCGAGAAATTCATAAAACACGTATAAATAACTTAAGCCAGCAACGTGCCCTATTCGGCCAACTTTTTCAATCAGAAACCTTATTCGAAAAAATTTGTCAAATTTCAACATAATACGCCTTACCGCATTGTAAACGCAGGATCTAAAATAGAATATGCTGTGCATTGTGTTCGCGCACACCGCGCACGTGTACATAAAAACATAAAATCCGCCACAGCCTCCTCTTCTCTTTTAGTATTCTCAAGTCCTTTAAATATCACACAACGAAATTCCAACTTGACTCGTGTAAATTGAAATGGGTTTATTTACGTATTCATTGTAGTGTAGTTTACAATAAAGTCGTCTAAAGCGTTTAATTTTTTCTTTTCTCTTGTTTCAGAGCGAAAAAAAACTGCGGAAAAAAGTTATTGCCTTGAGTTACAAACAAAGAAACATAAAACTCATTTCTTTTTCTCGGTAATAAAAAAAGTAAAAGAAAAGAAAAGAAAAAAGTTTGCTTAATTGGAAAATGCTGTAAGTGACGTAAATTATTATTTAAAAAAAAATTTACGTGGGCTGCATTATCAAGCTGAATTCTGCTCATAACCTGTCGTCGATATCGAAACAAGCTAAAAATAGTCTCAAATTCGTAATCAGCCAGCTTGAAAATACAGATTTCCGTATGTATATGACGACGGATGACGTATTTTCCATCATTTACGTAAATTAAGCCCTCCTTCTGAGATGTAGAAAAGACTTTACCACGACATACGTCATAATGAAAAAGGATGAATTTTCAGAATTTATTAATAATCAAAATAGAGTTGGTTTTTAGCAAATTTCAATTCTTGAACAGTATTTTCTTGGCCTGAACTTCTCTACAAGCCTTCTTCTTCGATAACCTTTTCCCAAAAATCCAAGACTGAAGAATTTCTGCGAAAGGAGTTAGCAAAATCGGAGGTACCATTTGACGGGAGTCTTTAAGAACTTCAATAAAAAAAAATTGAAAGGATCGAAATTAGATTTAATAGAAGAAGAGAGCAAGGATCGAACGCCAGAATAGTTTACTTTTCACAAAATTGTATTTTTAATCGAGAAAATAGGATTCGAACTGGAAAATTAGTAAAAGTAAGTACTTAATGGTCCTAATATAAGAAAAAAAAAGTGTGAATAAATTTGCTCTAGACTGGAAATTTTTAATTGCTCCTCCTTTTCTTCTTTTTCTCCTCCAAAGATTTTGGTTTGTTTTTTACTAAGATTATCATGTTTGAGAAAATTAGGCGAGAATGAAATGAAAAAAATCATTTTTTGAGCTAATTGTTCGCGGACAAAACAGAAGAATTCAAAATGAAACAAAAAAAACAATAGGAACCTACTTGAAAAAAATCTTTAATATAAGGGCAATCTGTGTATGAAAAATTTCCACCAAAATTTCACCAAAATGATAGAAAATCGAACCACCATGACGTGGAAAAGTCAATCGTTCGCGAACGAAAAGAACTAAAATCTGAGGAAATTGTTCTCGAGCGAACCAAATGAATCATTCACAAATGAAAAAATAAAATTCGAGACGAATCATTCATACCAACGAAAGTGCTTGAATATGAGCAAGTCGTTCACGAACGAATCCAAAGAATCAAAATTCGAATTTGTACACTACAAGTGATTTGATGACGAATTAAACAACCAACGTCCAAGGTAGATTGTGCACGAGCAGACATAAATCTAATTTCAAGAAAATCATTGGCGACGAATAAAAAAAAAATAGAAATTCAAGTAAATTATTTGTAGAAACGATTGAAAATTTTGATAGAAAAGATTAGATAGTGAACAAATACAAAAATTCATAATTCAAATCCAAACGAGTCATTTACTAACAAAATCAAAAACAGCATTCTAGCTGATTCGTTTAAGAACGAATCGAATGAGTCTTTTTTCAACCAAATCCTTTGTAAAATGGTAAGAATCAAAATGCGAGCAAATCATTCTCGTACGAAATGAATCAAAATGTGTACAAGTCATTCGCCAACGAAAATAATCAAAATTTGAGCGAATCATTCGCGAACGAAAATGAAAATGTGAAAAGAATCAAAATGCGAGCAAAATCATTCGCAAACGAAAAGAATCAAAACTCGAGCGAATCATTCACGAACGAAAAGAATCGAAATGTAAGTAAATTAATCTGGAACTAAAAGAATCAAAATGCGAGCAAATCATTCGCAAATGAAAAGAATGAAAACTTGAGCGAATCACTAGTGAACGAAAAGAATCGAAATGCAAACGAATCATTCCCAAACGAAAAGAATCAAAATTTGAGCGAATCATTCAAGAACAAAAAGAATCGAAATGTAAGTAAATTAATCTGGAACGAAAAGAATCAAAATGCGAGCAAATCATTCGCGACAGAAAATAATCAAAATTTGAGCGAATTATTCGCGAACGAAAAGAATCAAAATTTGAGCGAATCACTGGCGAACGAAAAAAATCGAAATGCAAACGAATCATTCGTGAACGAAAATAATTAAATTTAAATTGCGAGCAAATCATTCGCGAACGAAAAAATCAAAATTTGAGCGAATTATTCGCGAACGAAAAGAATCAAAATTTGGCCGAATCATTCACGAACGAAAAGAATCGAAATGTAAGCAAATCAATCTGGAACGAAAAGAATCAAAATGCGAGCAAATCATTTGCGAAAGAAAATAACCAAAATGTGAACAAATCATTCGCCAATGAAAAGAATGAAAACTTGAGCGATTCACTAGCGAACGAAAAGAATCGAAATGCAAACGAATCATTCCCAAACGAAAAGAATCAAAATTTGAGCGAATCATTCAAGAACGAAAAGAATCGAAATGTAAGTAAATTAATCTGGAACGAAAAGAATCAAAACTTGAGCGAATCACTAACGAACGAAAAGAATCGAAATGTGCATAAATCGTTCGCAAACGAATTCAACGAATCAAACTTCGAATTCGAACGAGTCATTCGCGAACGAAATGAAAAACCACTCAATATGAACCGCTTCTCTTTCATAACAAAAAAATTCTATTCTGAATCAAGTCGTTCACAAACATTTCAAGCTATTTTTCCGGAAATAAATCCGTAAGATTCAAATAAAAAATTATACGTACCAAGAGATTCGTTCGCGAACGAAATTAAATATTGTGGACCAATCGATTCAAAACAATGGTACATATAATAAGTAAGTATTTTGAATGAAATCGATTCCAATTCTAGAAATTATGAAAAAGAAATTTTCGAGACTTTTTACTCGTATCCTTTTCCTTATTAAATATTTTGAATTTTGATAATTGAAAAAAAAACTACAAAAATGCTCTTTTTAAATAGCTACTTCCCACCAAATCTGCCATAAATTTAAAAAATCCCAAAAAAATGTTCAGATTTTGAATATTTTCCATCTGCCATTCAACAGCTCAATAAGTTGCCTTCATCTTCTGATTTGAAGGAAGTATTCAATCTACGAAACACCCTGTATATTGATATTTAGGTCTTCCAAGTTCTCGATATGAATTCTCACTACATTTTGTCCCAATTTCCACTCATTTCAAAATCACCCCCTTTATTCTCTCGTAAATTCCAATTTTCTCCATTTCACATCCATCTAAACACGAAATAGAAACCATACTCGAAACTTTTCTAAACATTTCGTTTTCCACACTCTTCGCACTGCTAATTTCAAATCTTTAATCACGCTCTCAATTCACGACTTCAGAGCCACCAATCGAATCTCTACGACCGACTCTTATAATCAAAATATCAGATGTAAACTCATGCAGATAACTTGTAAACACCTCGAATGGGATAATTTCGAGTAAACTTTGTCAAAGTATAAGTATCCAGATCCGAATCAGCCATTTCTCTTCCTCTGCCAAGCTTTCAAATTAATTAGGCGAAATTGTATTTATCGTCGCTGTAAATGGTATCGTTACAATAATAAAACTACTACGAAATTCTCTCGGGTGCATTATCGAAGACCTCTGTATAAAAGGCGCTATTCAAAATGTATCACTTTGAAAACACCTGCTGTGCGGCGAATCCAGCCCAGCAAAATGTTTACCACCGTCGAATATTTACACGTAAAGATCTCGAAATCGCGTCGACTTTCGGGTAAATATCCACAAGTACTATTAACACAGGTACCTATCGAAAATTATACCGGTAACATTTCGTCAAGTTGCGTGCGTTTTCAAAAGTGAGAAATCGTATCGTCGCCGGCGAGTCTCGTAAAATTCAAACGGAAGCTTTTAGCAATGAATGATTTAGCTCGTTTTACAAGTAATTATATATTTATAACTTTCAACGTCGCGAAGGATGGTAAAACAAGGCAAGAAAATTTCCAACTCTGTCCCATGTTTCTTTAATACACGCGGAGGCGATTAAAATTATGAAATTCCAGCTTCGCCAAAATATGGGTTTAAATTTTCGGCCCTGAAAATTGGCCGGAAAAAAAAACTTTTACGTCACCGGACCGTTACCGCACGTTAGGCAGTTTCACGTATAATAAAATTAAATCCTTATATTTATTTACTCGGCGGAGCGTACAAAAAATACGCTGGCGAAAACTGAATGTGCTTATTAGATTTAACATAAAAAGTTACCAAACTTGCCAAACGTCAGACAAACTTTTTTAATTTAGTTATCAAACGAGAAGTGAGCATTTCGATTGCCGTCGACGAGATTTTTTCCTATGTTTTTTCTCTCCCTATCCCGATTCAAATAAAGTAAGATTACCGTTTCAATATAAATCTTTCGCTGAAGTTTTAATTCTTCTTGAAATGAATAAATCTCGAGTAAAAAAGTTTCACGAGAGGCAAAAAAAATGTCCTACAAGAGCTATCGTTGGCTTTCCCACCCCCCTCCATCCTTCTCGGTAACTTATCACATTTTCAGATAACCGCGTCCTACGATTTCACTCGAACGTATTATTCCCTTTATTGCCTCCGGAAAGACGTCGACAATACATCAAAGTTACCCCATCACCTCGATATCTCCGGCTTTCAATAAAACAACGAAAAAAAGTACTCGAGATTATAAAATCAAACGACTAAGTATGTTAGGTTTTTTGAAAAAGAAGAAAGAAAAACGGACTTATGGAGAGAAAAAACTCTTTTGTAGAGTCGATTTAAGCTAATATCATCCCCAGAGGGTTCGTCCGCCTGTTGTAACGTTACGATAAAAATGTTACGGTACATGTAATCGTAATAGATAGAAATAAGATTTTACAAGGCGTGAACTACGTATACATAAGTCCTATTTTAAAATAAACATGTACCCGGATACCCGCAACGGAGCGGATTAAATTGCGCCAAAATATTCGTTAGCTTACCCCCTTCTCGTACCTGTTTATTGCGTCGTTTCTCGTAAAAATGATAAGTAGAAGTGCTCGTTGTTCTAAGCTGAATTTTTCTTCTTTTTTTTTGGTTGGTTGATAAAGTAGGTATTCGTTTAACCGAGTAAATAAAAATGAAATACGATACGTACGTACGAGTTTACACAAAAGGTACAGCGAAGAAATAACGCTGGATTCGTTATCAGCAACCAAGAGAATATCGGTTTCGATATGCGCGACGATATTTTATATTTTTATCATTTTTCGCGATGCTACAGTCCCTTAGGTGTTTTCGTTCCCCGTTCGAGAGTCCTTCTCGATTACCTTGAATTTTGGGTTCGAAATGAAAAATAGTTCGGAGGGAGTTTTTATGGGGAATGATAAAATAAGGTAGTTGAATTTACCTAATTATTGAAATGAATTTTTGCCAAAATTCATAAATATATTAATCACTTACTCATTTTAAACGCGTTTATTGTAGGTATTGATGAAAATTCATAACTCACCTGAAACAAACAAAAAATAATAATCATTAATATAAGAAAAATCAAATTTTTCGTCGGATTTTGACAAAAATAAGTATCAAATTTAAAGCAAAGTGGCTTTTTATTATTATGAAGGAAAATGAGGCAAGCTCAGTGGAGTATGACGTAGCTAGGGGTACGGGGGATCCAGACACCTCCTCTCCGTAAGATAAAAAATTTACATGAAAATTGCATTTTAGGCACATTAAAATTCAAATTTTCAGCTTGGCACTGACTTCGTTCGAGCACGAATGAAATCATAATTGTATGAAATTGAAATATTTTAGATGACTGCGAAAAAGGGAAGTCTCCTAACTCCATACTCACTTTGGACCTTCCTAAAAAAGCTACCGAGGCCATTGTTTAGATTTGTCATCGTTTTTGGGTTTCAAAGTCAACATAATTAGTATGAAAATTGCTTGTTCCAAAATTACATTTTCATCGAAATCTCGTTTTGAAATTATCTGTGTATATTCGTGAAAGTGATGAGAATAATTTTGAATTAAGTATTTTTATAGTAAAAGGAAATTTAGCTGAGGGAGGAAGATGAATTCAAAATTTTTCAAAAATTTTTAAAATTTCACAACTTCCATGTGAAAATCTTGGCTACGCCACCGGGCAATCTTATCAACTTTTTTTCTTCATTTACAATTCAATCCAAAGTTTCAGAATTTTTTTTCGACTTCCTTAAATTTCTTGATCCTTGATCAGAAAAAAAATGAATAACTGGACACACTGTGTCCAAAGAGTGGATTTTCTATTATAAACAAACTGGTGACTAATCGCGAGAATTCAAACTTTAAATTCATTTTTCCCCGACACTATGAGCTTTTCAGAATGAAAAATCTATGTAACGGTAAAATTTTTCATTTTTTCATTCCATCGCCTAAATTCAATTAAAAACACTTTGCCACCAAAATTTTACAACCCCTAAAATTTAAAAAAGGAGTAGAAAAAAATGCATACGTGACTAGAAATTATTCCTATTGTTTGAAATTCCATGAAATTGTTCAAACAACTTGCCGCCAAAATTTTATAACCCTCAAAATTTTTAAAAAGGAATGGAACAAAAATCAAAGGTCGGTACGTGATTGCCCTCTTTTGAAATTCCATCTCCCGAATTTTACTCTCTTTCAGACTCCGAAACGTCATTAAAAAAAAGTCGGCAAAAGAACAAAAGGTAGGCCACCAGACGAGATGTCGTAAATTTTATGCCCCCCCCCTCGAAATTATGTGACTATTATTGTGTATAATGAATCATCAATTTTATTCACCTCACACTGTGAGCCGAAACCTTTGCATGTATCTGCCATTTGGAATTTTGTTTACCAAGTTTTTACCCCCACTCCGAAAAGATTTTTCTGGGGAGCCAATCAGATTGAAGGTTGGTTTCGGGGTAGGGGTATTTGAGAGATACTTATAGGCGCATCCAAGGGGGCCCTCCCCCCTTAAGCTCGAAAAAAATATTTTTTTGCTTTTCAAAGTATATTTTTTTTAAAAAATTTCGCTCTCGCTTCGCTCGGGCAGCATTTCAATCCTTTTCTTTAAAACTTTGTGACGATTTTTGACTTATTTTTCAGTCAAAAATCACTAATTTCTCAATAAATTCTTTGTTGGTCAGAAAAAATTGACGATTTTTGACTAAACGATCAATGAAAAATGGCTTAATTTGAAATTTGAACCCTCTCTCCATTTTTCTCCAATTCTCAGTCCCTCCCTTAATTAATTTCTGGGTGCGCCTATGGAGATACTTCCTACAATTTGTTTTCCATTTTTGGAAAAATTTAAAAGTGAAAGTGAAATATGTGGATCTCAGAGTCATAGTTTTAAGTTATTAAAAATTCTGGCAACTACCTAATTTTCGAGTAAAATTTGATTCAATTGTCAAATTCTGGCAAGGTATTTGAGTAATTTTAAATGAAATTTAGAAACGTTTTCCAAAATTTTATTACGTATTTTTGAAAAACTGATGTTAATTAACCAACTCTGATTATTATTAATAATTTTAAAATTATCTCGAAACGTCTACCAAAATTTGACTACATCAGCAATATTCTAGAAATATTTAGCTTTTTTTTTTTTTTTTTTTTTAAATGGGGCACAAGTACATAATATTTTGAAGATTTTCACTCGAGTGCATCAATATTCTTCACCGAAATTTTGTCAATTTCATCAAAATCAAAAAAAAATGAACAGTTGATAAAAATTTCTCCTTGAGTTTCAGCCGACTCAATTTGGCAAAATTGCAGACCTTAAAAAACACTTTTAAAAATGCATTCTTGCTTCAAATAGACTAAAGGTATAAATTCTGCCAAAAATCATTGTCTACATCTGAAACAATTTTTGTAGTATGTCAATCCTTTTCCTCAGCCAACTTTGCACAATTGACCAACAGACGTTTTCGTTCTCGTTTTTTTCTCTCCCGTATCCATCTTCGCCTCACTTTTCCAATGTCAAAGGTCAAGGGAAACAGCGCTTGAAAAAAAGATTAAAACTTTCACCACCATGAACTCTACCTTGATTCCTAACATCGGCTAATACAAATGCCTTGCCAATTTACACGTACGTACGATCGACTCGAGTATAATAAAGCGTGCTATCGACGTCTTAGAAATCGAAACCATCTAGACACATTTCTGAAACACGAAACGAGCTACGTAAAACGTGCTAATACCGATGAAAATAACCAAAATACCCGAACATCGAATTCGAAAACACATAAAAATAAACTTCCAAGTAAACAAAACTGTTGCTCTGCCATTGCCACCGTCAAACAGTCCAATTTTGGACATTCGCCTCTCCCAATCCCAACCCCTCCCCGAAAAGTTCGGAAAAATTACCTTTTTGGCCACAATAAGTAATTGATTCCACGAGGAAAATCACCGAAAGAAGCATTCCACTCGAGGGGCTCAACTCGACAACATTTTTATAAAGACGACTCGTGTAAAGAATGAAAATGAGTATAGCTGGAGAAATTAACGGCGAGTAATGAAAACGTACCAGTATTTCCTGCTTTTAAGCCCCCTTTCTCCGCTTTAAACGATAAAACTTTTTACGATAAGTTGTCGAAGCTCCGCTTGGGCCGCGTTACTGCGTAATTTTGGCAACTTATGCGAAAACGACTTTATATTTAAAGCTCGCGCTTCGACGAGCGAGAAAAGAAAAAAAAATAAAACTCTCAGCGAAATAAACGAACCGCGGTAATGTATTTTTTGAAGGATCGGCGCAAATACTACTTACGTGTACAAATCGTCGCGCGAGCTCATTAACCTATTTAGAAAAAAAAATACGTACGACGCGACGAATGAAAAAAATAAAAAAAAAACGTCACCAGGGGAGATTTTTCGCTTGTTCAATTTCCGTACCGTTGTAAAATATTAGACAATTCTTTACGTAGCGTCGTATTCTTAAATTGTTATGCGTTTTAATCGTTTTTTTTTTTTTTTTTTCATTTCAGTTTATTTATTTACCTACTTTTTTCCAGGTGTTTTAACTAAAACCCTCGTCCTCGACGATAAAAACAGGGACGTTGAACTAGAAAAAAAAATACAACCCTTTCACGTGTTTTTTAATATTAAAATTGCCTCGCGTAAAAAAGCTAATGCGATCTGAAATAATATGAGTGAACATTGACCCACCGCAACTTGTAGCGTTACCGTCATATTTTCAAGGCCAAGAAGTAAAAGCACCGGATCCGCATGCAAGACATGCAATAAAATAATAATTTACAGCCGTATCATTCTCAATTCGAACGCCATTTCCTTATTCCAATTTTCGTCGACCTCGAAAACAATTCGTACCATATTTGACCGTTATTTTTTTTATTCAAAGCCAGCGTTTCCTCTATATGGGAAAATTCATGCGTAGAAGGGTTCAGCAGGATTTAAACTCAAAAAAATCTCGAAATCTGAATTTTGGATTTAAATCCACTCTCATGACGAATTTTGAATTCGAAATCCTACTTTTTCAATATCCTTCATTACACGGAAATCAAATCTGGAATTATTCGAATAATTTCATGACACGTTATACGTACCTAGCTGAATGTCTTTTCGACTTAAAAAAAATCCAGAATATTTTTGTCATTTTTAAATCGTTCAAAATTTTCTGAAAAAGTTTTAAAAAGTTTTTCCTCATAATTTTTTCAACTCTTATTTTTTCTCAGGATTTTTTCTGGTGTAATTGTTCCACGGGCAGATTTTTTTACTGATAAAATTTTTCCTCGAACAAATTTTTTCTCATAATTGTCTCCACAAAAATTTTTTACGAACATTTTTTCCCCTTTGTTGAACTTTTGGATATTTTTTGAAAAGAATGATTTTTTTTGATTGACTCCATGGAAAAAATTTTTCTCACAATTTTCACATTTGGAATTTTTTCTAAAAAATTTTTCCACGTCCAATTTTTTTCTCAGAATGAATTTTTCCTCAAAATTTTTAAGAAGTCAATCAAACAAATTATTCTTTTTAGAAAATATGTACCATCAGTTCAAAGTCTCTAAAAAATTCTCCATCAAAACTGAACAATTTTTTCATCAATAAATTTTCTTCAAACTTTTTTACTCAAATTTTTCAAAGTTTTTTCTGTTTTTGTACAGCAAAAAGATGGAACTTTTATAGATAAACTAAAATCATTTTTTTAAACTTACATGGGCAAAAAAATTAAAATTTTCCAACAAAATGGATTTTTTCGATTCAAGGTACAATTTCACTTAATTTCCCTCTAACTGAAACAAACAAATTTAAAGAAGAGGTCACCACTTTCAACAAATTTTCGATTCTAATCTGATTAGGCAAGCTACTTCCTTTACTCCTCGTTCCCTCAATCTGGCATCAATTCTCTTGTAAAAACCAATCATAACTCTAAAAAATAAATAATTGAAAAAATAAAATTTCCAATTTTAATTTTTCAGATGCCACTGAAATTTCGAATAAACTCTTTAATTTTCGTCTCCTTTTTACAAAACAGAAAAATTACAAATATATTCTTATGGAAGAACCATCAGCTTTTTTGGAGGGGAAGGAAGAGAAGGAAATAGAAAGATGAATACCTATTTCCGCCTGAAGTGAATTTTTTGTGCTGATTTTTCATTCAAGGGCATACGATTTTATATTAATAATTTAAATATTTTAATTTATTTTTCTTTATATACTTTAATTTTTTATGGTTATAATTTAATTATTAGTTTTGATTTTAAAAAAATTATAGCTCTTTCTACAATAAATCATAATTATAAGATTTCAATTTTTCCACTTTTTTTCAACTAAAAGCAAAAATTGACCAATTTCATATTCAAAGTTTCGAAAATTTTTTCAACATTTTTTTCACTTTTCAAAAATCAAACAGAAGGAAACACTCTTCAGAACAAATCAACATCAACTAATGGGAGAGGATGGCAGAAAATTTCTGACTAAAATAAATTTTTTCTGATTTCTTCTATGCATATTTTTTTTCAATTGAATCAGATCAAATGGAAGACAACATTACAGAACTGATGGATGAATTTATTTCAAAAATTAATGTAAAAAACTCAATTTTTAAATTCTTGAACGTAGAAACCACTTAGAGTCAAAAATTGATTTTTGAGTTGATATTACCCTTTGATCCTACCCCTTCTGAAAGGCCCATAACCAGCGTTAACTTGAAAACCAATTTTTGCCACCTAAAAAGAGTGGTTTCTATATCCGCAGGCTCAAATTCAGAACAAATACCTATTTTTTCTCTTTTTTTGGTCAATTAAATACCCTTCAATTGAAGCAAAAATTTTTCTTCAAAAAATGTCGAAAAGGCACAGTTGTATAGTTGAGAAAAGGCCTGTTTTTTGTCCACCACACATGAGAAAAATTCACTTCATCGGTTCTCTTTTGATTACCACTGTCACAACGACAAAAATAAAAAACTACCTTCGCTGTTTGTTTTGTTCGTTACAAATGCAACAACAAACGAACCCCTACGTTACGTCGGAATCGAATTTAATACAAAAGCCGCGAATGTACGGGGCAGAAAAATTAAAACTAAAATTCTACCTCGAACGACAGCACCGGTATTTCAAACGAACCGTCGAAAAAAAACCCAACCCCGTTTTCTAATTAAGTAGGTACACTGTTCAGGATACCTTTGAAACCGAAATAGAAAACCTTAATTGCAAAAAGGGAAAATATGACAGCGGTTCGTTTCAACCAAGCCAAAAAGGTAAAGGTAACCAGGGGTAACGTAATATTCGATGTACTTTTTAACTCGACCGACTCATTATTATTTGGAATTTCAAAAAAAAAAAAAGTTACCAATTATTGATCTAATTCTACTCGACGAATAAACCTCTCTCTCGATAAACCGTGCCAATTTTATGCATGCTTTTACCCTTCATCCTCCGCAATGTCTTCAACTGTGTCGAAAAAAATACCGCATCGCTCCTCCAAAAGTAATACTTCACAAGTTTAATTGTCACAAGCATCCTTTTAGCTGGATGGGTAAACAAGGTAATTTAACACGTTCTGTTACAATGTTTACAAATTGTTAACGTTCGTAAGCCAGCAGAATCTCATTCCGCGGTTCAATCGAGTTTACGATACGTCTATACCTTTAGAAAATGCCTCTCGCCTTTCAAAAGGTTATATTTTCAACGGTATCATATCAATGAACCGATTGGCGATTAACCCTGGGTCGCCAATTTTCAGGGGTTGCTATTAATTACACCTATTTAAAGGTATAAAGACAGATTGGCAATAAATTCCACTCGAAAATAGGTTTTATTTTTGTAAACTGGTGTTCTCTCTCATTTCATCACTTTTGTGTCTCTCCCTGGGTCTATTTTCAATCTGTATGGGTTGTTTGGATTGGGATTAAGAGGTTTTAAAACGTTAATTTTCTCTTTTACCATCGATTAGAAATGTTTATTGGCAATAAATTTTTTTATTTGAAAGAAAGATGCTTTAACGCATAAAAAATGAGAAATCATTATACTCGAAATTTCTGAGCTAAATGAAAAGAATTGCTGGTAGTATAAGCACTTTGTATGATATTTTTATGATTTTTACGTTAAAGGCAAAAAAATGAAGATAAAATGAAGAATAATTTTACATCTCGTGATTTACATATTAAAACGACTGCTTATTTATATTTATTACGAAAATGGCAGACTTATAATTTTTTTTTCAATAATTTAACGATTTTCAAGCACATATATCTTCGTTAATTTGAATACTCAAAAACTTGACAGATAAGAACCGGAAATGGCATTATTAAAGTGGATCTAGAAAATTTGAATAGCTGTGCCAAGTTTGTTCAAAGGACAAATAGCCAAAATTTTCGGACAATATGATTCAAAAATTTGAAAAAAAATTTCTAAAAATCATTTTTTTAAAATAAATTGTGGTCAATTTTCCAAGATTGAACCAATAACCAAACGAAGAATTTTCCATGATGTTACTTTTGTAACAAATAACAAAAAAACTAAAATGGATAGTTATCAAGACTTGAATAAAAATTCAAAACACTATACAATTTTTCTTCAAAAATAGAAAACTTTCTGTCATGAACAATTTTTTTCAAAAAAAAAGATTTTCTCCAACAATTTGAAACATTATTCAGAACGTGGTCAATTTTTTAAAAAACTGAACAGTAATTTTTCAAAAACAAGGGTGATTTTTTTCAAAAATTGGAGAATTTTATAAAATTTAGGCAATAATTATTATAAAAAATCTTGGTGGATTTTCTAGGAAATTTGGATATTTTCCAAAATATGAATATGTCAGAAAATTGATCGATTTTTAATACTTGAGAAGAGTTTTCTTAAAATTGAAGAATTTTCCAAATCTAAATCAATTTTTAAAATTTTGAACGTTTTCCAAGAATAGGAAAATTCTTAAAGTCTTCTTCAATAAACGATTTTCCAACACTTAGAAGATTAAGATTTTATCAAAAAATTGAAAAATTTTACAAAATACGTGGTAGATTTTTCGAAAAATTGACTGCTTAGACGATTTTTTCAACAATGGGATAATTTTACAAATTTTTCTGTTCATTTCTTGAGAAATTTGGAATTTTCCCAAAACATGACGAATTTTCTCAAAAAATTGTCTGACTTTCAAAACTTTGACGATTTCCCATAAAATTGAAAAATTCCCCGATAGATACCTATACTTGAACAGTGAACACTTTTGTTCGAGACTGTACGGTTTTTAAAATACATATTAAAACAATTTTGCAAAACTTAAGACAAATAAGTAGAAATTGGATTTTTACATTTCTGATTTTTTCGGAAAGGAAAAAGACGTTCTGTAAATTTCAAGAAATACGAACTTCCAACTTGTACGAGATAATTTCAAAAATTGAAAAATCCTTCAAAATGTTGTTGATTTTTTTAAAAAATTGAGCAATTTTTCATAGAACTCGGATGTTATTTTTTAAACAATGGATAATTTTCCAAAATTTGGACAATTTCCATTAATCTCAGTTGATTTTTAGGAAATTGGAGGTATTTTAAAATACCTACAGTCAATTTCTTAGAAATTTGGTTAATTTTCAAAACTGAAGGTTAGGAAATCCAATGTTTTCAACGGCACTAGTAACTTTGAGTTTTTTGGCTTTCTCAGAATAAAAATGTTCATAAAGCCAATTTATTTTCAATTTGGTAACGGTTCTAAAAACAAACAAATTCTAATCAGAATTTCTCACGTATTGATAATGTTTGTATGAACTCAAATCAGTGCCACACAATAAAAACGAAACAAAAATAGTAATTTTGGTGAAAACGAAAAAAAACAACATAACTCACAGGGTCACAGATCGTAATTAGAAGTTACAAAAAGGACACTTTCAAAAAAATAACAAAATTTTTTATTTTTCATATTTTCTCTGATTTCAATAAGTAAACAGATTTTGTCATTCTTGACAAAAATTGCCTTCAAATTGAAACCCAAAGAAAGAAATTGGTGTTTTTGTTTTTTTTTTTTTTCAAATATATATATGTGCACTGTGCAGTAAAGAAGGGACCTTGTGTAAAAAAATCGATATCTCGATTTTTATGTGTTTGGTCTAGATTCGGTTATCATTTGGATCAAAAACGTGAAAAATGAGACATCGATTTCTTTTACTATTTACACTAGTGGGGCCCCTTCTTTACTCAAAAAAAAAAGAAGAAACCACTAAATTTTTGATAAAGATTTAAAATTTGCCTCTTTCACAAGAAAAAAATAATCATTTTTGAAGAAAACATCCGCATTGAGCTTTTTTGATAGAAAATTTTCAAGTGCGTTTTATTCCCGTATTTTCTCGTCGTCGTCCCCCCTCCAAAAAAACTGAATTTTTGAATCAAATGAGCGTTTAATTTTTCAGGTTCCAAAAAAATTGTAGCATATTTCTAAACTTCTGAGATTGAAATTGAACGCGAATTCGATTTAAATCCCAAATGAAATTCAACGAACGAACAAAATCGTAGTCTAAAAATGATCACTGTTCAATTTTATCAAAAATTTCACATTTGTTTTCCTTTCCCTCGCCGAACCAAATAACTGCAAAAAATGGATTTTATACCCCTCCCCCCCGTCGACAATGTTGCTTCTTGTATCGTTTTTCTTAATTTACAATGGTAAAATGATCGTTACGAGGCCCTAGTTCATGTACGTAGTAACCCAGCAGGTCTTGCTTCTAGCGGTCTAGCGGCTAGTCCTCTCCACGAGAACTGTCTGTCTCTGGAGAGAACATCGGTCTATAATCGGTCTATAATCGTGAGCCACACCACGAAGATCTGTCTGTCTTCACTGGAGGGCTATTCGTATAATCGTAATCGAAATAATCGTATAATCGTAATCGAAATAATCGTATAATCGTATTGGTTTATTCAGCTATGTGCTGTAATCGAATTCGGTCAACTACGCAACGACATCGGTACGCCTCGTAACCGCGACCATGGCACCTTAGCTCGGTTTATAGGAGTGCGCCACAACTCCCGGCCGACGAGATAGTCTCGAAAACAAAATATATGTAATTCTCACAGAAATCTTTTCTTTCCGATGAAATTTTTTTATGAATTTTATGATTGAATATGATTTATTTTGCATTATTATAAACTTAAATAATAATTTTTTCAACGGGTTGATTGTTCAACCAGTCATTTTAGCCTTTTATTAAGTAAAAGTTCGCGATTTTTTTTAGGTTCAATATTTTACTTTAAATGTTTTGGGAAATAGGTATGTTAGTTTTGAATGATTACGAACAAATTCACGATTTACTTTTTTTTTTCAATTCAATCTTCAACTACAAATTTCTATTCTATGAAATGAAAGTTATAAATTTTTGATTGTATGCAGAAGAACAAAAAACTTTTTAAATAAAATGAATATTGGAAATATTAAATTGACAATTTAAATAAAATGAATTATTGAAAGTATTAAATTGAAATAAAATATAAAATGATTAAGTATTGAAAATATTGAATTGAAATAAAATGATCGGGTTGTTGATTTTTTATTTGCCTGGGTTCCACAAAATTTTTTACTTTTTTTCAATACATATTTCAAATTTTGCATATTGCAATTCCATCATTTTAGATTTTATAAATTTTTGATTTTTTTAAAATATACTCGATAATCATTTTTTAGTACTTACTTTGCATAATTTTGAGTACTTAGAGAAAAAGTGAAAGTGGTACGAAAATCGCTTTAATTTCAATTCAAATTTAAAATAAATTTTCATATTCTGTATGTTTTAAATTTTTTTCTATCAAATACATATTTGAATACATTTTTAGCATTTTTCTTCAATTCCATGTTCTTTTTAACGTAATACAATAAATTTTAAAATTTATTGAACATTAAATTTTTTGGATGCGTTTACTTCAAGCTTTGAAGGAATTATGTACCTACCGAGTACCTACGTATTACAATAATTTTAAATTAATAAAACGAACTTGGATCATGTGTAAATTCGTTCTTCTGTCATTTGATTTTTACATCAGTTTTCTCGGTACCTAGTACCTAGTTACCTGCTTAATTTTTGCTAATAAATGGGTGTAATTTCACCTGATTTTCTATGGAAATGCCAGCAATTAATTCTTTTTAATACTTCAAATTTTTTTACACTTATCGATCTTGACTAATTTCAATGAGCGACACGAATCTTATCTATTGTTTTACTGTTTGTAAAATTTAGTATTGATTTTTTTTTTTCAACTTCAACAGCATAAACAATTTCCACAACTGAGTACAATAAGAATAAATTTTTAGGTGGTAGATAAGGTAGTTTTATTTTTACCATACTATTGATGTATTTCTTAAAGTAGATTTGAGAACAAAACAAAACTGATTTTAAATCCTGGTTTTTGTAATTCAAAAAGAATTGATAAGAAATTGAAATTGATGATCAATTTTTGAATGGTCTAAAACAGGATTGTACGCTAGAAAGTGATTCGAGATTCAAAACTTTTAAATGTTTTCATTGTTTTTTTTGTTTCATTTCTCTCTCGAAAAAAAATTATTTTAGTCTTTTCTATCAGCTAGTAGTCTACAATTTCTAAGATTTTTCCTCATACTTGAAATTTGTCGGCTACCACAAAATAGTTGAATTTTCTGCGTAAGAGAAATGTGAAAGAAACGGGAAAAACTGAATAGATTTAAAAAATGATTCGAAAAATCACGAATTATTTTCTGCTAGAAGCAGAAGACACGAATCATTTTTCGGATCATAAAATAAATAGTTCGAAACCTTGGTTCATGAGTTACGATTTTTATGATGAAACTCGAATTTTTATCATGAGCACGAAAGCGAGGACCTTCAAAAAATCTGAAAATAAAACAATGAGGATCTTTTCTGTATTTATCAAATTAACAAGGTTTCAGAAAAAGTCTTGAGGTTCCCGTGGGGGGGGGGGGCAGTGGCGTAGCCAGAATCGTCTGAAATGCGGTTCTCTGAACGAGTAGCATCAGAAGTTTTTTTTGGATGGCTGCAAAATGAGTACAGAACCTTGAAAAACGAGAAATTTTTTGGAAGGAGGGGGAAGGGGGAGGGGTAAAAATGACCTTTTTTTCGTACTTCAGTCATAAATAATTTATATAATATAGCGATTGAAAAAAAAATTTTAATGTCTAAAAAAGGCATTTTTCACAAAAAATTCTTGACCCTCGAGAGGGTCCAGACGCGTGTCCGGAGGGTGGGGGGGGGGGGTCAAAAGTCTTCGATTTTGACCAAAATTCAAGTTCAAATATTTGAATGCTTCTTTGGATCCAATCCTTCAATGTAGGTACCCCAGATAGTCCTATAATTTTGCAAAAAGAATGAAAAAATTAAAATAGCGAATGGCACATCGATTCTCCTAAATTGGACAGTGCTGACATTGAATCTCTTCCCATTTTTCGTTCTGATCCCCTTCTCTCAAACTCCCAAATTATTTTCAAAAAAAATACAGAAATCAGATTGAAAAAATTCAGCATAAATTGACCATCAAACGACACGAAAACAATCAAAATTCCTCAATTCAAAAATCAAAAATAAAACCTTCGTATCTATCCCTTACAAAATGCGTTTCGCATTGCACTACCTTCCTATACCAAATACAACCTATCGCGTGCCATTTTTCATGCTTTTTTTAATTTCGAAAAAAAAATTGCATTTAAATTAAATTAACTTCGCCAACTGATGACGGTAGGGTATCGCGTGTAAACAGCATTCTAACATCACGAAGGTTAACCCTGGCATAACGTTACGAAGCAGATGGCGCGGAGTATCTCAGGATGTAATTTAGCGACCAGTACCTCGACAGCGTGAATTTTTTCCATTTTACAGCAATCGCTACCTGGACCTATCTACTAACCACGAATTTATTAAAAAAAAGAACAAAAATTCCGGCAAAGGCGCGGAAAAAAGGGGGAAAATAAGAAACCCGAGAGAATAAGCTGATACGTGATACCTCCGATGACAATGATGGAGATTTACACAAAAACTCACCCCTTCTAATTACTTCCGCGTTTACGTTCCGTGTATTATGTGCAAATACCTCTCTCGCCGATATTTTCTATTTTCGTCCCCGAAATGGCCAAAGTTTTGATATTTTATCAATTTAGTATACACCGAGAGAGTCTAGCGTCATATTGCAAATTGCCCATCGTATACGCCGGTCGTTCTAAAAACTCTTCGTCGTATACGAACGAGACGTCGGGCGTCGCTCGCTGGTGTGAAAAATCACATAATATGTTGCATTAGTCGAGACCTTAGACAGGCATTTTATTGGCGTGAAAACTTCCAACAAACGATTCGCAAAACTTGGTAACTTTGGTCGTCTTCGTCGTCCGTAGAGCACATAGTAAAGTTTTTCTAGGTTAGTAGCACGAAATATACGTAGCCGGGATTAAATTGTGTAAAATGTTCGCCAATAAAAGGCTACATCCGATACATTGTTCGTCGTAGCGTTACCGGTGCGGTGAGCTGGTGGACCCTGTCCCATGACGGTTTCCAAATTTACTATACGAATGTACGAATTCCTCTTACAATTCTGTGGTTAGGAAATTTCACGTCGTTGGGGTTATGGCAGAAAAAATATACGATTTTACTGTCCTACATATAACTAAGTTGGTAGCCGGAGTGTATAAAATTAGTGGGCCTGTGAGGCTGTGAAGGCCAGACATATTTCCAAAAAAGGTCGTTCCGACCAGTTATGGTCAAATAATTTCAGATTTTTTTTTTTTTTTTTTTCAAAAAAACACAGCAAAATCACATAACTTTCTTTGTGCAGATAAGCAAATATTCGTATCGAGCTTTTTTTTGAATTTCTGAGTCTGGAATGAACTTGGGCTGCATATTCATTCCAAGCTGTTTTTTCAATTTTTATGTCTAAGGATGAATTTTTATCCCGATATTCATCCCAAGCTTTTCAAATTTTTGAACCAAGAATGACTTCGGAATGAATTTGGGATGAATTTTCATCCCGAGCTGATCGTCGAATTCCCAAGCTTAAGGTGAACATGGGATGAATTTCCATTCCAATTTTCATTCCAACCATTTTTTGAATTTTTAGCCCGAGGATAAATTTGAGATGAGTTTTCATCTAAGACTTTTTTGAATTTTTGATTCTGGGATTGGTATGAATTTTCATTCCAAGACTTTTCCCAATTTTAAAGCTTGGATTGAACATGGGATGAATTTTCTTCCCAATAATCATCCCAAGCTAATTTTCGAATTTTCGAGCCAGGGAAGACTTCAGGGTGAATTTGGGATGAATTTTCATCTTAAGCTGATCCTCAAATTCTTAAGCCTGAGGTAAACATGGGATAATTTTTAATCCCAGAATTCATTCCAAGCTGGTTTTTTTTGAATTTTTAGGTCTGGGATGAATTGAGGAATAAGTATTTATCCCAGATTTTTTCGAATTTTTGATTCTGGAATGAACATTAATTTTCATTCTAATATTCATTCCAGGCTGATTTTCAAATTTTCAAGCTTGAGAGGAACTTGACATGAAGTTTCATCTCAATATTCATCCCAAGATTTTTTCGAATTTTCATCCCAATATTCGTCGTAAGATAGTTTTTACTTTTCAAAGTTTTAGGCTTGTGATGAATTTGGGAAGATTTTGTAGTAGAAACTCATTTACAATCTGACAAACATAGGGGTCAAAAATGATTTTAAACTGAAACTTTTCATTTTTTTCATTCTGTTATCTGCTTTAAATTTACGAGTATTCAAAGTTCTTTTTCAACTCTAAATTTTATCAATTTCTAATATGTATACCTTTTTTTTTTTCAAAATTGATCCAATTTCAATGTTTCTCCAGCAGTAAAATTTTTCAAACTTATTATTTATTGATTGAGGAACCCAAGAAGTGGTAAAAATTGAATATTCACAACTCAAATTGATTTTTTCTAATTTTCCCCACTGAAATGCAATGCTTTCCAAATGACTAGGTACTTCCTAAAATTTTCTTAAAAGATCACCATTTTTGAAAATTTTACTTTTCAACCTTTCAACCCTGATTTTCCTATTTTTTTTTTTTTTAAAAAAAAAAAAAAAAAAAAAAAGACTATAAGGCAAAAAATTGGAAGAACAGCTCCTAATCTTATTGACTTTTTTCTTTTTTTCCAATTTTCAGTATTTCAATCACCTACAAATTTTTCAATTTCTTCTAATTATTCATTGAATCATCGAGTTGAAAAAAAAATTGGAAAATTTGCACTGTAAAATTTTCAAATCTCAAGGAAATCTGAAGCAAAATTTAAAAATCATTGAAAACATTTCCCACCAGAAAAAAAATTTAAAAATGTGAAACTGAAGAAAATTGAAAGAAATAAACAATAGAAAAATTTTTAAAAGGCATTGAAATTTTTCAATTTTTTTTCTTTCAACTGTAACGTCAAATTTTTTTCAACCTTGATTTTCAATTTTTTCTCAACCTTTCAAAAAAATTTCCAACCGGAGAATTTTCTCAAATAATAAATTGTAAAAATTTCAATTTTTCTCGAACTTTCCTTCACTTTGAATTTTTAAAAAAATTTCTACTTCGTATGTTTCTCCAAGATTTATTAAAAATTATTTAAAAATTCGATTACCAATGAACAATAAAGCGATTGAGGTTTACTTTATATACTTAGAAAAAAAATCGATTTAGTTTCAATTTGGATCCAGAAGTTGAAAAGTTGATCGCTGTAGTTTATAAAAATAGCTGAATTGGTCGTTGGATAATAATCTCAGAGAATGAAACATAAATTGCATTTTATTTTCATTTTTCTCTAATATCATTTCTTTAAAAACAAACCATTACATTTTGTGATAATGATAATCTTTTATTCAGGCTTACATTACTTGAGACTTCGTTTTCCACCCTTTCCCTCCCATCCTCCCATACACTCAAAAAGTATTCATCTCCCTGGCAAATTGACTCCTCCCTTCAAATATACGTATATTCATCTCTTCTACGCTTTTACAAAATTTATCGCCTGGATCTGCCTTCGTATAAAAATAATCGTGTTCCAGTTTTATCGCTTCTGCTTATGCAAATCGTCGTAGCGAAACGTTTGCAACAAAAGCGCACCTGTAGACCCGGGTCATGGTGTGGTTACCTGCGCTTTCGAAAAATGTTATACCCGTTTCGAATCGATACACACGTTCAACGTACGTAAACGAATATCGTCGTCGAAAGTACATCAATTCGACTGCACAACGACGACAAAAAAAATCACGAAGGGAGGCAGCAGCGAAAAAAACCAACTCCGAGACGTAGAAACTTTCGTAGCAGAACTTCGTGTATGTCAAACGTTTGAATTTTTCATTTGATAATAAACGACGACGACGTCATAAAATGAAAAAATATTCGTTAGTTAAGCTCGAAATGGAATAAATGACGAAGCGAGGTGGGCGGGGAGAAACACAGAGAGGTGACCACGTTTCGAGGAAACTTTCGCAGGCAAAAACTTACATTATAAAGTCAGGCAATTAACTCGGTACAGAAATTTTACTTGGGGGTAAAACTTTTTGTTAAGAGTAATTTTGATTTTGCTCGGCCAATTAAGGCGGCGAAGCTCGATTAAAACGTGCCCGCTGCGGCCACCTTCGTTGTATTCGTATAATTTTACTCCTTACCGGTTATGGAAAAGTTTTTCGCCGAGAGAAAAAAACAAATCGAGGTGCAAAGTAGAGCTAACCTACGCGAAAATATACTACACCTATGAGCTCGAGCCACGAGTTTACCTTTACGTCAATCAACTTTTCAAACTATTGCGTTATAAAATCAATTTGTATGGAGTGAAACATCGTCGAAAGTTTTAATTATCAACAAAAGATTTCTCTCTCTCTTGTACAAAACTTCGCAGCACCAAAAGGTTTCTCGTTACGAGTATTGAAAAGCATCCAGTTTATAGCATACCTATAAGGTTTTCAGGTAACTGTGCAATAATACAGGGTGTTTGGAAAGTAATGAAACGCCTTCAATTTGTCAAGTAGGCAACCTATCTTTGGCATAGGTCCGTGTGGGCTGCTTACCTTTTAAAATTTAGGCGTTGAAAATTTTTATGCCCTTTCTCTTCTGAAGATCGAAAATATGTAGTCTCTGGTCAGTAGAGCTGCCAGGTTTGAGATTGTTTCTCTCGTGGTGAAAATTGGAAAAAAATGTAAACAATAGTTTCTTTGAGTCAACATAATTGCAAGTTTTATAATTTGAAATTATTTTCTCCTAAAAATTTAAATTTTTGAGAAACAGGAAAGAACAATTAAAAAAAATCAAACTTATGAAAGATCCAGCTGAATAAGATGACCTCTTTACTAAGTACCATTTTTTCTATAAATTTTCCAGGTAACGTTCCTTGATGCAAAAAAATTTTCCAGTAAGTTTTCCCCTCCCTTTTCTTCAATTCAACTAAACAGCAGATATTTTAAATTTCAAACTGAATATTAATAATAAGTAAGTAGTTGTCTAAAATCAAAACGTAATAAATAATTTCACATTTCAACGAGTTTTTTGAATTTTTTTTTGTGATATCAGTTTTTTCGGATTTCTCTCAAGCAACATACTAAAACTGAGTCTTCCACCCCCACCCCCTCATTAACAAAAATATAAAAATGTGCTAATTATTCTTTATGCAATTTCAAAAAGGGCGATTTTTCTACATTTTTGACAACATCCCAATGAAATATCGTAAGAATATTTTTTTTCAAACTTGAAAACAATTTTCAAAACTATCAACAACTACTACCTAACGCAATTTTTTCGTGTTAATATGTATAAAAATGGCACTGACTGATTATTATTTCAGAAATTTCACTCATTGCTGAAAGTAGTAAACGTACAATTTATCAAAATTATTTCACCCCCCAAAAATAAGTAAGTCATAGAAACAAGCTAATTACAAAAGAAAACTGAAAAATGAATTTTCAATAGGTATTTTTTAAGAAAAATAGAAAAGAGAAGAATTCGCAAAAAAAAGAGAAAATTTTTCATTTTTTGCAAAACACTGCTTAAGATTTTGTCATTCGAAGTTTTCAAACGTTAAAAAACTTGTATTAAAGTAAAGACAGGTGAAAAATTTGTAATGACAAGAATTCCCCTTCGAATACAATTGAATTTGTAAATTTTTCCGAATCAAGGGCTCAAAGAAAAAAAAAGTACCAAAATCATTATGCGAAACAGACGCGAAAAAGATGCCTTTGACGAATAATAACGTGGAAAAAATTAACAAACTAGAACAGCAATTACAATATTAAATACCATCATTTGTGTTTTTTAAAATTCTTTTCTCATTTTTTTTCACAAATTAGGTACCTACTGTACATAAATTATTACTTTTTTACAGCTCAAAAAAATTAATGAGGCATTAGCAAACCAAAAGCATTTTAGAATTTTTTTCAAAATGAAATTTTCAACAAATTCACCACAATAATTAGGAACTTTTTTGTAAGAAATATTTTTTTGGAAAAGAAGAACACAAGACCAACTCAGAGCAGTATATTTTTTCGCAGATTGCAAATTGTCACGTATGAATATGAAACACCCAGCATATGTGACCCTGCCGTGAAGAAGGGACCTAGTGTAAAAAAATCGATGTCTTCATTTCTATGTGTTTGGTCCAGATGGTGTCATTTGGACTAAAAACGTGAAAAATGAGACATCGATTTTTTTTACATTAGGTCCCTTCTTTACGGCAGGGTAATACATTTAAAAATACATACAGGGAGTTCTATGAATGGAATAACTTCCAAAAATTTAATAAGTAGACAATTCATTTTTAGTCCAAGTTCAAGCAATCTTTTGTTTATCTATTTTTGACATGGAATCCATGGAAAAAAGATAGTTGAGGTTTAGACCTTTAGACCACCGAAAAGGGCAGGTTTTTTTACTTTTTTACACCGACCCCCCCCCCCCCCCAACCAGAAAATCGTATTTTCCACTCTGTCAGAGCATGAAAAAAAAAAAAAAAAAGGATCAAAAAATATTTGAATTCCATACCCTCAAATTAGTGACAATCGATATGTCACACGCCATTTCATATTTTTTAACATGTACTATTTCCTCAAAATTGGGAGTCAGGGGTGCCCTGAAGGGTCAAATCCGAAAAATGAGCGAATATTCGAACTCAGTGCCCGCAGATACCTAACAAGCGACATGTCACACATTACATTTCATTTTTTAAAATTTTAACCCCTCCTCTCAAGGAGGCTAATAGAGGGTTCAGACTTCAGAGGGGTCGGATGAAAAAATCAAATACATATTCGAAATCAGCGCTTTTGAATTGATAAAAATCTATGTGCTATTTTACTTTTTCGATTTTTTTTTTTTTTGAATTTTGGTCAAAATTGTGGACCCCTGCACCCCCAGGGGTCTAGAGATCCCATTATGAAAATTTGTTGGTTGAAAAGAGGGTAAAAGAGCTGCTAACTATCATTTTTTCAGATTTTTGAATGATCATGAAAGTTGACCTTTCACCACCAAAGTTCAACTTTGAGCTTTTCAAAGTGTGATTATCGATTTTGAATCTCATATCAATTCTCCTACAAACCCAGCGACATTTTTTTCTCCAAGTACAACCTTTCTTGAGGTATGAGCCTTCAAAGTTGAGCAAGTTTGATAAAAATTTTAATTTAATAAAAATTTCGAGGCTCATCCCCTCCCTCCCTCTTTAAGGGTTAGAAAAAAATGATCATGGTTTTGTGAATAGACCACTAAAGAGGAACTCGTAAAAAAGAAATTGAGCGAAATCGGAAGACCCTACCTCATTTTTGTCCCGTTTCAATATGGAATAGCCCTTTAAATGTTGAAAAATAGATAAGTGAATCTGGATATAGAAACCACCTGGGTCAAAAATTAGTTTTTGAGTTCACAGTTATTTTGATCCTTTCAGAAGGAGTAGAATCAAGGGGGAATACGAAGCCCACCCAGCTCCCTTAAAAATTCGAAGGTAAATAAATTATTGTTTTGTGAATAGACCATGGAGGGAAACTCGTAAAAAAAATTGAGCGAAATCGAAAGACCAGACTTCATTATTTTGGTTCAAATTAGTACTAAAAAGCCCAGGTGTAAAATTACAAAAACGTATATTTTCCGCACCTACGATTCAAAAACTCGACAAACACCTCGTACTCAGCATGCTCTGCCTACTCATCGAATCGCAGGCGCTACCTCGCTTACGAGCCATCCCGTATAGAAATACGGAAACTACGCTGCCAGTTCCTTAGACGAATAAATAATACGTACCTCTACCTACACACCTCATGAGATGAAACTGGCAGCAATAATACAGGTGCACCCTGCACCCAGACCTAGAGAATTCGTTGCTCCAACATCGTGCAATATACGAGTACCTCTACCTATTCCAAGTATCGATTCGCTCTCCAATATCGTACAATATCGATACCGGAGTTTGGTTCGGTTCGTTTATACAGCAACGTAAATTGTTAACACGGGAAAAGTACGGATCACGTAGGAGAGAAGAGAAAACGTTGGCTAGATACATCGACATTATTCAACAAGTCGAGCCGAATTGATGAACTGAAATTTCGCTGTTTATTTTATTTTTTTTTCTCCACTTCCAAGCTTCGCCGTCGCGAAAGCTCGTCCCCTTTCCCATGCTCCGGGTAACTTTCGCACGTTATGCAACGTCGAGGGTATTTTAAATAAACTCGTTTAGCGTGTATATGCTTCGCATTTTCCATCATTCATATAACGTCAAGTGGTTTACGTGATAGTACGAGTATATAAGGCCGGCGTATATAATAGAATGCGTAGCTGCGGCCTAAATTTTACCTACAACAATGTGTATTAAGATACAGAGCTACGTGTAGCCGAAGTATTACCCGCGTAGACGTATTCCCAAGTCTTTTTCGAAACTCGGTTAGTGTTCTATCGCGTATGGGCGTTTTTATATCAACGTACATTCATTTTACCCAACCGAAGAAGATATTTTTTCGAGTGGAAAAGTACCGAGCCCTCGTGTGGCATACTTGGAATCGTAAAAATTTCATTTTTTTGGAATAAACATTTCGCAAAGTGGGCTAAAAAAATTCAGATTCGACGGTGTAGAAAATTTACCTATACGTCGATATACGAGGTATCGTAAAAAGAAAGATATTGGCGATTCGTCTTCAACTCGTCGGTAGAAAATCCCATCGCGTATGAAAATCGTAAAAATTGCCCTTGAGAATATTTATGTTGGGCGTTTTGGTCGCTATTTCCAGCCTACAAATCAGTAGTTATGCAATTTCAAAGGCACCGAGGCGAAACAGGTTGCTAGATGTTTAAACCGAAGGAGTGAAATTGTGAAGAGGTGCGATTTAAAAATTTTTGAATGATGTTATTGAGGGATATTTTGACCGTGACTTGAATGATCGTTTTTTTTTCTGAAGCTATTTCGTGAAACGATTTTTTTTTCTCGATAATTTTTCGTAAGTTTTGACGCGAACGTTGATTTACCAAACGAACTTGGTGAGCTTGCACAGAAATGAAATTTCAAATGAGCCAGTTTACTTTTTCACTTGAGGTTCAGTTTTCGTAATTTTCGTGATCAAAGATCAGAACTGAATTTTTGCACTTTGGAAAAGCAGTGATTCAGAAATGGAAAAGAACTTTAAGCTGGAAGATTCTCTTCTTATAAACGATTTTTCAACAAATACGAGTAAAATGTTGAGTAATAAAATTAAAATACTGGCGTTTCCCAAACACTTTTTTCCTGATTTTTTCCATTTAAAAAAAAAAAATCTTTCATTTTTCCAGCATAAGACTAAAATATAATAAATTGTTTCACTTCTTAAAATTTTTTAGTTTCAGTTTTCAATAAATTTTGACCTTTTCATTACTAGGAATTTCCATTTTCTTTCTAAAATTTTTCATCGCTTTGAAAAATTTTTGGGTATTGACTTCAAAATAGCAAATAAAAACCACAGCTGTCAAAATTTCACTTTTAGTTACAGTTTTTTATTTATTCAGTTTTTAGTTTCAATTTTTCAGCACTGGATTTTTAAAATTTTTCTCATAAAAATCATACCTTTCGAAAAATTTTCGACTGAAGCTCGTATTTTTTTATTAACAAAAATGCAATTTTGACATTATTGAAGGCGGTAAATTTTTTCCTCTGAAATGTTCTTCGATCTGACTTCAATAAAATGAAATTTGAAAACAATCAAATTACTGAAAGACGTAAAGAAGTTATAAATTTTACTGAAAAAAAGATGAAGGATTTTATGAAAAAATTTTGAAATAAAATTTATAATGCATATTACAAATAAAAAATTTCAACATATATTCTTAAAATTTGGAAACGACTTTTTTTATTTTGATGTAAAAACTCTAGTCATCTTCTGAATATTTGACCAATGAAAATTGGTGAAAATCACTGAAAAACTGTCAAAATTACAGTACTGTAATAAATCAGTGAAAAAATTCACTGAAACCAAGCAGTGACAAAAATTGCTGAAAAGTCTGAGAAATTCGTGGAAAAATCAGCAAAAATCCGCTAAAAATTAAAGAATTTCACCAATTTTTCCTACGCTGCAATTCTGACTTTTTTTCAAGGATTTTTTTTTTATTACATGATTCGAAATTAGGGAGTTATTTTTAAATTAGACAGCGCAAAAAAGCTTAGGTATCTTCTCCATTCACAAATTTTATTTCCCTTCAATGCAGAAAGTAAATCTCGATGAAATAATACCCAACAAAATAACTTCTATTTTTTTGCTTCAATTTGAAATTCGATTTTTGAAAAGAAAATGTAAGAGCACACTCAACCCTTACCCCATCAATCCCATCATTTCATCAAATGTTTAGCAGTCAGAGACGTCAGAGTTTATCTTTCAATTTTTGGCAAATTTTTGAAGACGAATTCCTAAAATTATACAATAACGAATATGCCTCTGAAACTTAAGCAGGTAACTATCAAAATTCAGCTTTACAGATTTTTTCATGTGCACTTTCTAAAATTGGAAGTCACAAGGTGAAAAAGTTTCTATCTAACTGCAAAAATAAATTTCATTCTGCATAAAATTTTCGAAAATAAAATTAAATGGAAACAATGCAATAATATTCATTCGTGTTACACTATTTTTAAATGCCAAATCTAATTTTTCTCTTAAATTTTCCAGGGGATTTAAAATTTGAATGAAGTCACTATAAATGTACGATATTAAAATTCCAAATACTCGTATTCAAATTCGAATCAAAAATAAAGCACCAGCAAAACTCGCCAATTTTATCAGATACCTATCTAATAATATAAAAAATTTACATAATTTTCATTATCGTTGAGTCAAATTTGAAAACTTCCCAATCCCATTAACCTACTGAATTCCCTGTTTTAACCCAACAGCACTTCGCGACGAACGAATTATGCGAAATTGAATTTGAGAAAACATCCACATTACATCATTTCACATTCATTGGTTTTGGAAAAATTACAAATTCAGTTTGTCAATTTGCAAAAACCCACGATTCCGTAATCACCCGGGAATTCAAAATTCAAAAAGGGTGCGAAATTTCGAAAATTTCACGTCACCTCGTCGAATATCAAACACGCACGTCATTTACATATTATAAAAATATCATATATGTAAAAAAGTTCCACACTCCATTAGGCCCATTCTAAACGCCTGCTTTCACCTACACTGAGAAATTATTCAAAAATAAAATCTCTGTATACGAAAATATCCTCGCGATAAAATCCAATCTCGACATCGCAAATAGATACACCGAGTATAGTTTTCGATCAAGGCGACGTGGCAAACCCCTAATAACTTTTTAGTCCCGAGGGGTCTACGTGGATCGTGGAAATTTGAAAAATAATAGGAAAAATTATCTATACAGTGGCAAGCTGAGAGGTGGCTTTTATCGATTATGTAAAAAGTTTAATTCGCGTCGCAGCTCGAGAAAAAAGTTGATTAGCTGGCATAGCGAGTCGGCGACGAACGAGACGAGGCTACCAGGTCTGCAGGTCGAGCTTGAGAATGATTGCATTTAAATAACGTCATACATTATGCATTAAGTAGTATACAGTCCGGGTCCAACTTTCGTGTAATGATCTAGCGTAATAAAAGCAAAGCGAGCTTTCAATTTGGACGCTTAATTTGATATCATTACTCACTTTGATGGCAGGACTGATGGCTTTATTTCCGTTACAAGTTAAGCCGGTGACTTTATACGGAGACGGTGGATTCGAGTGTTCGGCGAATTTCAATTCGGCGTATTTCTCCGATACGCTATGGCCTGTGGAAAAAAACACAAAAATAATTACGTATTCTTTAAGTAAAATAAAAAACAAAAAATGCTAATTTCGGTCGGGGTTTTATACACGATGCCATTGGCGGTGGCACCCACAGCACGCGGCTTGGTTTCCGGATTGAAGATTCGTATTCCAGCAGCAGATCGTGTAAGAAATTAAAAGGAATAAAATCGAGAAAAAAATGATCAATATATCAGGCACGAAAATAAAAAAAATGGTGAACGATTGAATCTTCCTAGTTTGACTTTCAGGCCCATGTTTTCAACATTTTTTTCAACTCTCGTAGAATTTTCTTTTTTTTAAATATTTTTTCAGATTCAGTAACTTTTCTTCAGGATGTATTTCAACTTCGGATATTTTTCCAGCTCCAATGAAATTTTTTCTCAATTCTGAAAACTTTCCGCAATTTTTTTCTCACGTCAAGAATTTTTTTCAACTCTAAAATATTTTGGTTTCAGTTTTCAGTTTCAAAATGCATGTGGGTACGTGAAAAAATGAAAAAGTATGACGAGGTTCAAGGTAAGTCCTTCTCACTGAAATATCTGGATAACAGAAAAATTCATCACCTCCATATTTTTTCTCACCGTCACCAATTTTTTCCACACTAAATGTTGTTTCCTAAAATACAAATTTTTCAGCTCTAAAAATTTTTTTGTTTTCTGTTATTTCAAAAAGTTTAAAAAAGTTTAACAAAATTCGAATTCCATAAAGAAACTCCTTGAAAATAAAAATTTTGCAAAATTGTGCTATTTATATCTGACTGAGAGAGAAATTCCGCAAAAAATTCATTGCACTCTTCTGATTTTTTCTTAAAGTCCAAATTTTTTAACCCTAAAATTTCATTAAAATTTCCCCAAAACTTCGAATTTTCTTCAAAAAAATTTTATCTTGATTAATTAGACATTTTTTGGTAATTTTTTTCAAATCCAAATTTTTAAAAATTACTTTCACTAAAATATACTTTGAGATGAAATTTTAGAGCAGAAAAAATAAAATACCAAGGCAGAAAAAAAATGTTGAGAAGAAATCTAATAGTTGAGAAAAGCTTTCATCAGAATAATTATTGATAACGGAAGTGGTAATTTGAAAAAATTTAGTGTTGATCTGTTGAACTGTTGAAAGAAAATTGAGAAAAATCAAGATTTCTAACAAACTTTCAACCCTCTAAAACAGGACCCTCTAAAAATTGATATTATTGATAAATTTTGTAACCCCTCCCTCTTCAGAAAAATTTAAACCCTCCAAAACACGAAACATTTTTGAAAATTGCAATTGAGATCGTTACAATTGCGAGTTTTTCGATAGGTACATGAGAAGGACGATTTTTTTTACTTTGAAATATATAAATTGTCAAGGCTGAAAAGGAAAAAGTTTTGTAGATACAGTACTTTAATTTTGAAAATAAAATCGTGCCAATTTATTAAGCTCTAACCAAAAATTTTTAAAGAAAAAGACATGGCGGGTGGGATTTCAAAATTATTAAAAAAACAGGACTTTTCACAGGAGAAGTCCCGAAACAGGACCTTTCAGCCCGAAACAAAACCAACAGGATATTGGAATTGAAGTTGAAATTTGAAACGTTCAGAGAAATACGTCAAGAGTTGAAAAGAATTTTCAGATAAAAATACAATCGAATCGGGAAATTATTTCAAAAGAAACTTCAGGATTAAAAAAATTGAAAAAAATCATTACAATTTAAGTTCAAATTTGAAAAAGTAAGAAAAAAATGTAACCATTTAATTTTATTTCTCAAAGTAAGGACAAAATTGTATTTTTTCAGAAAAAAATAGCTAAAAGCCTCAGTGCCCGGAGGTCATAAAATAAATTTGTTTTTGTTGTTGTAGATCTGAGGCTAAAATATTCTGAAATCGAAAGTCTTTTTGGGGGAAATGTTCTTTTGTTTGCAAAAAAAATCAACATTTTTGTCTATAAAATCAGAAAAAATATTACAGTTAAGAATTTTGAATTTTTGATCCTCCTAACAAACCTAGTTTGAGACATCCGCGTCCATTTGTAGCATAAATAAATCAGAATTTTACAAAAATATTTCAAATGGAACAAGTGTGTTTGATATTTTGAGCAATTCTCTTCACAATATAAACATTCTTCACTTTTTTACCGTTAAACGTTTTTTTAGGAAATTCTGTTAAGAAATTTTGACATTATTATAAAGATTTATTATGACTTTTAAGATAATTTTTCAATGGAACGATGTTTTAGGAGGTCCAACTTTCTTGAAATTGACAAAGTAGTGCTTAAAATGAAAAAAACTGCTAGAAAAGTCCTTCATCTGGCTCAAAAAATTGATTTTTTTGTTAAAAAATAAAAATCCAGTTTTTTGACAACCTAATTAAGTACATAAATGTATTTTTTTAGAATCATCAATCGAAAATGGAATTGTTTTTATCTCTCTCGTGCATTTTTCATGGAAATTATTTCAATTTTTCGTAAAGGTGAATTTTTGGACGAGGAAAGTGTGATGAAGTTACCTTATTTGAAAAATTTTTCGATGAATTTTAATTATTCTCTTTTTTTCAGTCACTAAAATGTTTTCACGTTGAACTCTTTTTTTTATATCATTTAAAACAATTTTCAAAAGTTTTTCTGCCATCAGTTTTTATACCAAAAAAATTTACAATTTTCAAATTATGCCATTTTCACGTGCGTTTGCATTTTTGCATTTTCAATTCTCTTTTTTTCGATTCAACAACTCAACGTTGTAATAAAAGACAATTCAATTATTCGGGCGCAAATTAAAATTAAAGTAGAAGAAAAACGAATGAAACTAGAATGATTCGCGAGCAGAAGCATAATACATGTAAGAAGGTAATAAAAGGTACGATTAATGCGCTCCTTTAATGTCATCCTCTTCGCTTGGAACATTTGTTCGAGAAGATATAAAATCCTCTAGGTATGGCAATAAGGTGTACACCACGTCGCGTAATTTAACCGTAAGCATTGAAATTTGAAACGCCGACACTGAAATAAAATCGAATTACCTTCGAATGAATTTTCTCGCGAATAATTAAAAATAAGGAACAAGAAGTCGGCAGGGTGGAAAAGAAAGAAGGAAGGAAGACCGGAAGATAGTTTGCTTTTCTCATATGCCTGTTTAAACCACAAAAGCTTTTCCTTTGCACACAACGTTTATCGTAATAACTCCATAACGATTTTAAAATTACGTCGAGACACGATTCGGACGTTTCGTCTGCTCGTCGCACCCTCGCTTCTCTCGCTGACGTAATAATTTTCGCACCAGTCGAGTGTTTTAATTAAATTTTCACCGTTAATCGGTATTATTTGCGAGTTTTTCACTCGGCAGTGTGACGACAAAAGACGTCATCTTATGGTTGAGCGTACCTACGTGCTGTATACGCAGCCATCAAACGATATGATTCGATTTTCGGAAAAACGCCGACGACGAGAAAAGATAGAACAAAACGAATTTAATTTACGCCCGACTAAATTTACGCCGAGTATGTGCCAGGCACGAAAACATGAAAATGTGCGAACTCGACTTTTTTTCCCGAATTTATACCGCTTTGATATGATTTTGGAATTACTTTCAACTCAAATTTTCTCTTTTCTAGAATTTTTTTCAACTGTAGTTTTTTTTTAAATTCGTAACACTGTTTTCCAACGCCAATAAAATTTCCCTACAAATCTAATATTTTTTCTCAAATTTTTTTTCAATACCCAGAAATTTCTTCTTTAAAAATTTTCTCACCTCTAGAATTTTTTTACAATTTTTTTCAACAATAAAATATTTTCCTGTAGTAAAATGGTGTCCTAAAATTGTTTTGAAGTCTTGAATGAAGTTTTTTCCAAAAAATTTTCGTTCTTCAATTTTAGTTCTGAAAGAAAAATCCTAATTTTTTTCACCACTGGAATTAAAAAATAATTACTAGGAGCTGTCTACTTCGATTTAACCGTAAAAATTTCAATGAAAAAAAAATTGGTAAAAATTTTCCAGACATTTTTACAGACTTCCATTCGAATTGCATTAATTTCAATATCTGTTTGAATCCGCAAACAGTTAAATCGAAATTAAAAAAGAAGTTGAAAAAAAAAATCAGACAAGAACACGAAGATGGAAAAGCAGACGAGAAGAAAACAAATATTCACAATGCAAATTAAGGGATATGTGTGATGGGAGGGGGAATAGAAACAGAGATGAAGTAAAAAAATCATCTAGACGAGAGTAATTCGAAATTAATCGAACCAGCAGCAAAACAAGGCCACGAAGATTAAATTGGTATCGGTATTTATGCTATTTTGATTATAGCCACTAACTTATCGCAGTTGGGAACTTATTGATGGAATTTCAATAAACGTATCAGTGGATTAGGCCAATTTCTCAGCTGGCAATTTAATTTTTTTACACGACTAAGTAATACAACTCTTGATTATTACGACTACGCAATGAATATTGATTGATTTATCTTCCAATAATCAAATCTTGATAGCGAAATTATTACGAATAAATTTTTTCTATTCGTTGAGTAGGTAACCTTCGTGTAGGATTTGTCGTCGCGGCTGCAGTACCTAAATGCATTGGTGAGTGATTTTTTCCTATTATTCTTATTCAAACCTATGAATTTTTGAAAATTCATTTTTTCGGAAAAAAAATTACCTAACGAATTATCTTGTATTAAAAAATGTCTATAGGTGATGATGGTATGATAATTTCTTTCAATGAAATTCTCATGAAATTTTGTTTTCGATGGAGCAATGCCCATTCAAAACAGAATTTCAGAAGAATCTGGCGTTTAAGAAAAAACAAATTAAAATTGAAACAAGATTCCACAACAGAGAACCCATCCAGTAAAAGATGCAACACTCCATGGAAGAATATAAGTAAGTTTACAGATACCTAATTAACTTTTCGTTCTTTAATAGGGAATTAGATAAACCATGAGTGGATAAAAATTGGTTTTTGAATGAAGGTGCCTTCTTGATTCTACTCCTCACAGGTCCAAAATCAGTGTCAACCAGAAAAAACAATTTTCAACCTCTATAATGATGGTTTCTATATCCAGGATCACTTAAAAAATTACATTTTCATTTGGAAGAAAACGAATAAAAACATTAGCGAACTGAAAAGAAATTTTTAAATCTAATATTATTGTTAAATGTTCTTAGGAATACCAGACTTCATTTCATTCACAATTTAATATAAAATGAAGCAAAAGAACTACAGAATCGAACTACAAAATTCCAGATCAAACAATTTTAAACATGAAAGTACGTTGCTTGCTCTCTAAAGAACGAAATCCAACTCCACATCAAGAAATCGAAATCAACGTTCAATTTGAGCCATAAAATCATAAATCTAGATTCATAATATGCTGAAGTACATATATTATCCTACTGCTTCTCATAGAATTTAAAGAAAGGAACTTCTAGATGGAACAGAAACGCTGTTAATTTACAATCACTGGGTTTTCAGTTCAATTGATCCAACTAAAGCATACCCACATTTTAATGAACAATCATCCCATTACCTACAAAGATCAGAGACGAAACTTTTTAGGTACTTGACGTTTGAATTTTTTAATAGGATTAAGTTATCTCATCTTATTGCGAATACCGTATCGGAAGGCTGTAATTTAATTAAATTGGATGTACACATAACATAGATTTTTTTCCAAACCGATTTCCTCATTGTTTTTCATGTCTCAATTCTTATTTTACGATTCCAGCGGTAATTTAATTTTAAATTAGAAAAAATAGCAACCCCGGAGGAAAAAAATTCGACCATTCTCGACCACAATAAACAACCCAACAGAAAAATTTTCTAAAAATACCGCAACTTTCCTAATCTACACTTCCTTTAGCCCGGCACCGAAACGAAAAACCACCGCGGTCGTTCCAATTTCCAGACATCTCGAAATAGACCGCTTCCACCGACCAAATTCATCACCGCCAAACCATATTTTTAGATTACTCGAGCTTTTATATACGACATTGACTTACAATTAGTAGACATCCTTGACTAGGCCAAGTTAAACCTCACCAACCGCAAATTATTTCGGTGAAAAGGCGCTCTCGGCGATAGAAATTTCGACACGGGAACATTTTCGAATATGCAGGAAATATGACGAGAAAACTGATTTCGCAGCGAGCCATCGCCACGCGACAGAAAGGCTGTGGGTGCTGAATTTAAATCTCCCAAAATAGAATGTGCGTTTTCAACTTTCGTACTACAATAACGAATAAAACGAATGTTCCGATCGTTTGATAACTTACCAGGCAACTGACAGCTCGACAAATTTTCAACATTGATTTTTTTTCCCCTTGGTGGAAAAGTTTTCGCATAGCGAAGACGTAACATCTCGACGGATAAACTTTAACAGCCTCGAGTTACACTGTAACTCATTCTAAATTCTTCACTTCAACGCCGCTACGTTATAGTTTGGAAACGTGAAAAAAAAAAGGCGTTCGCAATTCGACAATTTGCCTTTGAACTGACGAAGAACCACATACGCGGCGATGGAAAACTTTCTACACCCAGGTGAGGAAGTTTCTTGCCTTCAATTCTGGCGTGGAAATTCAACTTTCCTCCCCCGTTGAAAAAAAATAAGTCGAACTTGTATACGCCAAAAATTTGACATTTATTCAAATTATTTAACAGTGGAATATTTTCATATGTTCGCTGTCGAATCATTTTCGCGAAGACAAATTTTTGAAAGGAGAATCTTTACGAAACGAAGTTTAAGAATTTTTACAAAAAATCGTTCAATTTTTCTCAATATTTGGTTCGGATAATGCTTCAGCTTACGAGCGGTTTCCTCCTCTAACGGATTGGTTTGGTATTGATTCACGGAAATTTGCACAAATTGGTCTCTGATCAAATAAGAATAAATTTAAAATGTCACAAATCATTCGGAATATCCTCAATTTTCTCGAATCAAGGTCAAAGGTCAAAGGTCAAGAGTCAAAGGTTGAAGATCACAGGTTAAAGGTCTAAGATTAAATTATTACAGATCACGGGTCAAAGATAAAAAATTTGAGTTTACAAATCGAATGTCAAGGGTCGAAATCATCGATTACAGGTTAAGGGTTAAAGGTCAAATATTAAACATCATAGAACGAGGGTCAAAGTCAAAGGTCGAAAATCAAAGATTATAAATCAATAATCAACGGTCAAAAATCCAAGATCACAGGTCAAGGGTCAAAGGTCAAATATCGAAAATCATACAGGACTAGGGTCAAATGTCGAAATTTCATGATCTGATGTCATTAAATCACTGCGTTTTCATTCAAACGGTCCGCTAAAAGTCAATCCCTCCCCATCCATTCATGAATTACTTACGAAATCGCCACACCACCCATCACATTTTCTCAATCATTGAGTCTAAAATTCTAGCAGTTTTTTGATTTTTCTCGACTTCTCGTGCTTCATGTCCAAAAAAAAAAATCTTTTTTATTCTTTGATTAAAAAATTCTGCTTTTCGCAGTAAGATTATCAAAATTCTTGCAACTTTCTAATTTTCTAGCTACGTTGGCAAAGTACTTACCAATTTCTTGATTTTTCTTTTTTTTTTCTGCCATAGGAAGTTAGACACCTTGCCAATTCCCCTCTTACCACAGCATCCCAAAATTTACCAAGTTACGCCCAAAAATTATCATGGTATTCAAAAACCATGCAATGAAAATGATTTTAAAAATATTTTTCAGATAATATACAAAATTTCACTCATGTTTAGTTTCCCAATTCAGAGAAAAATATCCGGAATTGAAATTTTTTCGCAATCCTCCCCCCCCCCCCCAACATTACTATCAGGACAAAATTTTGGGAATGATAAAACGAGTTTACTACCCTTTTCAAAACAATGTTTTTCAACGCCATTTTCCAAATCAGATTATTGATAATCTGGAATTTTTTTTGTACCTTTTCCAGGGTCAACTTGATTTTTGCAATTCAAATTTCTCCTATACCTCCCCTCAATACAAAATTTGAATAATTCAAATTCCTTCGTATGTCCTTTCTGAACAGAATTTTCAATTAAGTAAAAAAGAAAAAACTCTGAATTTTCGTCGAGGCGTATAAATACCTAATGACATGGATACGTCTTTGAGCTGGCAAGGAGGGGATGGCTAATCTAAAATTTTGTCCAAAATATGTCGGTTTTTAAAAAAATTGAAAAAAAATTCAACAGCTTTGTAACATTTTGAAATTTTTTCAAAATCGGAAATATGTACTTTAAATCACCTAACATGTCTTGGAGTCTCGAAGATTAAAAGTCAAAGGTCAAAGATCATAAATCAGAGGTCAAAGGATTAATTTAATTCTAATTTTGTACACTCATCAATCAAATGGATGTCCGTTGAGTGGTCTGCCATCAAAAACCTTGAGATAAAAATGTTGCAAATCTTGGAAATTGAAGGGGCAAATGTTGTTTCCAAAAAAATCATTGTACAATTTTCGTTTACAAAAAAAAAAACCAAAAAATGAATTGAGCTTGAGCAATGGAATGGATTTTACGTTGAAAAGTGAATAAATTTCGGGTCATTCAGAATGAATGAACTTCAAATTTTTTTCCAAATTTTCTCAATTTTTAATGACTTGTAACACGGGCTCTACATTAGATGTTAGACATAAAAGTCTTCAGAACAAAACAAGTTCAATTTCCAACGTACCTACTACCCATTTCTTTGATTATTTCATTTAAAAAAAAAAATTGAATTTTTTCAAACAAATTTTTTTGTAGCACCTTCAATTTTCAAGTTGAGCAAAAAGTCACAAGGAAAAAATTAGTTCAGTTTTCAAAACACTATCCATTCCCATTGCAGCGTTGAAAACAATTTTTTTTAAAAAAACAATATTTTTTGTTCCTTCAAATTTTATCATTCAATTTTTTTTGGTCGTACCCGATTATACGATCCAAAAATGACGATGGCAGACCATTCACCATTATATTTCACATCACTCTCAGTTCATTCTAGAACTCAATAATCGATGAAAAGGAGCCCAAGAATACGTAAAACTCTCCTCGCAGCGATATGCCAGTAAATTACACGCGATTCGCCAATGTCATCCATGCAAACTTTCCTTTTCTACTCCATCCGCGTGGCAATACATCCACACGTAAAGAGACAAATTCGTTCGAGTGAAAATTCAAGCCAGCACGTAGTTTGCAAATTACACGTGAGAAAAAAACCGATCGCCTCGATCATTTATACCGGATAGATATTATATGTAGATACCGGCGATGACCCAATTAAAAAAAAAAAAAATACCCGACGATACGGAAATACACGTACGTCCACAAAAGAGATGGTATAGATAGATAATCGGCGTAAAATCTGAGCTCTTTGTATTTTTCACGCGCTTTTGTTTCGTATGTAAATAAAAACTAGATAGGTATAAACCATTGTCAAGGGTGCAGAAAATTATTATTCGATACCTGTAAAGAACGATGGTTGAATTTTACTCATACAAACTATTACCATTGGTTGCCATAGCTACATTATTTACGAATATATTGACGACTATCGTCAATTTGACATGCCAGGGTCATCCTAAAGTACTACTGACCATCGCCGTCCCAAGCCGTTATTGATCCCCTTAAACGTATGTCTTATTAAAACAATGAAATATAGAACGCCGAGTTCAATGAGACTGGTCGCCAGCCGGCTCGATTAATTAAACGCCGCAGACCCATCGAGACGTATCCAAAACTTCGACACAAAACGCCGGCTGATTCTTTAAAACCGATCGATGGACGTTGAAAGCATCTCCATCTCAACGGCACACGTTAATCCATTACCGCCAGCAGCCAGAGCCCCAGAACTAGCCGCCGTGTAAAATGAACTCTAATCAATCAAAGCCAAAATTTTCAATCGTTAAGCTACACAAATCGATTCAGACTTCCTCTCCTCGCCCATTCACCAGCCAATTCCACCAAATTGGGGAGAAAAAACGAAAACTCCGTACACGTGAGAAAGACGTGGCGGCGAACTTCTCATTTGTCACAGTTCGTAATGTCAAGTTACTCTGGGTTTCTGCCACAGAAACCATAGGTACAGGTATTGTAGATGGCGAACTTGCTAATACGGACGAAGAAAAAGAGGAAATCGCGTATTTGCACAACGCTTTTAATGATGATAAATACCGAAATTCGCAGATATGTTTTTCTTATTCTGGCGCGCAAATGAATTACGATGGAGTTCGCTATTGACTCGCATAATGGCGCGTTTATAAAAGAAGTCACGTGCTCGCGTAAAATAGCTTTAAGTAACTCCAACCTGCTATCTAGTTACACCCATAGCTATTCAATAAGTTTATATTATGTGACTAAATAAAAGCTTCATTTATGTTGTTGTTCAGCCGAGCTGAAATTTTACATAATGCAAAACACGAGCAGCCAGCGTGGCAGCTCTACGACACAGTCGTTATTTTATATACGCGGGCTGTACTTTTGATATCGCTGGTTCGTAAAAAAAAAATACGCGTCGTTTTCTTATATTCGAAGAATATTACGGGGCAATTGAGCCAAACGAGGGAAAACAAATGCAGGATTTGAATTCGGCGTAAAATTTCCTCCATTTTGAGTACCCACATGGCTTTGTTTGAAATGATACGAGAAATTTTGGATTTTGGCGGGAAAATGATGAAAATGACCTTGAAAGTGTAGTCATCTGTAGTTAAGAGTGTATTAGAGCTGGGAGGATGATATTTAAGATGAAGGATGGTATTGGGAGCTGAATGCGTTCCAACCATTTATTTCAGTTTGACCTTGAACTTTTTGAAGTTCTCAATTTTTCTGAGATCCATTGCTGCATTGTAAAAAACTGTTTTAAATTTGGCGAAGAAAAGCTACGTACTTTTAAGACATTAATTAGAATGAACTTACTCAATCAGCCATCAAAAATTCGGTGAAAAAATTACTTTTGAGTATCTCATCAAAATAATTCCCCTTAGGATTCAAATTTCAAAAATTGTAAGTAAAAGAAAATTTTGTAAATTTGCATAAAGTTGCAGGAAAAAGTTGGCGTTAGCAGATATCAACGTATTTTGAGCTGCAAAACGCGAATACAAATTTGGTTTCTTTGTTTGAATGTTTCTACTTGTTTTTGGATTTGGATGGATCCAAAGAAATCAAGTAGATAGGTAAGTAAGCCAGAAATTAATGCCAATATTGTATTCTACGGCTTAAAATTAATCAAAAATCTCAGCTTCAGAAAAAAAAATCAATCAAATCAAATCCTTATCAGATAAAAAATTGAATCTTCTTCAGAAAAGAAAAAAAAACTGCATGAAAATTTTTAGCATTAGAAAATATGAACCCAAAAAACACCAAACTATTTTTTAGAAAAAAAAATAATAAAAACAAAAACAAGCTATTTTCAGAAAAAACTGAAAAACACTACACAAAGTGAAACTAAGACATTTTCAAAATAAAAAACAAATTACTCCCTCCCCCTCCCCCATCACTTTCAAGAAATTCCAAGTCATTTTCAGAAAAAAAAAAGAAGAACTTCGTTCCAAAAAAAAAAAAACAATAAACCCAAATAAATATTAAAAAACAAGTACCACAAAAAATTAATTCCAAAAAACCAAAAAGAAACCGTTGAGTAAGTGTAAGAACCTATTCAAAAAAAGATCCATGTACTTAAACGGTTTTTAAGAAAAAACCGAGAAAACAAACCATTTTATGAAAGAAAAAAAAACAATAAATCCAAACCATTTTTTAAAAAAAAATGTGTCCAAAAAAACTAAGCTAGTTCCATAAAAAGAATCCAATGAATTCAAAAACGAAGTCCTTATAAAAAAATTATTTGAAAACCGCTCATTAACGGAAGAAATTTTGAAAAATCAGTTTACTTATTTTCAGAAAAAAAATTCAATTTGAACTACTTCAAAGGAAATATCTGACAAAAAAACAAGAAATATTTCAAAAAACATATCCCAAAATATATTTAAAAAAAATTAAAATATGAAATTGCACAATGTTTAGAAAAAAATTGAAATCAGCGAATTTTCAGAAAAAAGTCAATGAATTTGAACAAAAAAAAAAATCAAAAAAAATTCAGAAAAAGATTGAATAGTACAATGACCGGAAAACAATATCAAAAAATGAAAGAAATTTTCAAAAACATCAAATCTATTTATTAAAAAAATGACCATCGACTATTATCAGAAAAAACCAAAAATCTAGGTAAGTAGTAAGTACCTATAATTCTGTTTGAGAAAAAAAATGATTTCAAAAAGCCAACCCAGTTTCGGAATAAACCCCTTAACTCATCAAAAAAAAAAAAAAAAAAAAAAAAACTGAAAAAATACGCCGCGCCATTTTCAAAAAAACAGAGTCATAATTTTCCTTGTGGTGATGGTTGTTTCAGTTTTGAAAATGATTCCCTTCTTCTGGTGCTCCAAATTGAAAATTTTCCATTTTCCTTATAAATTGGTTCTTTTTGGGATTTTTTGGGATTTTTCAATACAAAACAACTCAACCATATTAGTAGTTCAAGAAACAATCAATTTTCAGAAAAAAACCAAACAGCATATTTTAAAAAAAAAAAACATCTTTATTTTACTCTTTACGTGCCATCTTTTTCAACAAGAATTCAACATTTCGACCATTTTTTGCCTGCTTTCTATTTTTCATCCTCCACGAATTATGGATGTGCTCATTTTCATTACTTCTTTCAGAAAAAATTGAGGGAAAAAATTCTAAATTTTCAGTTTCGAGTATTTTTTGCTGTTTTCCCTCGTTTATGAAATTTTTACAAAAATTTTAAAAATTTCAGCTGGAAAAAATTTAAGTGAATTTTTTCTGAGAAATAATTTTGAAGAAATTAAGAGCAAATTATTTTAATTTTCTCTTTCCACCTCATGAGGAGTCATCTTTCATCCCTTCATTCCCTCGATTTCGTCCTTGATTCAAAAAAGAATTTTTTTCATCCCTCCCTCCATGTTCTGAAAAAAAATTCTAGCCATTTTTGTCATACGCTCCTCACCTTCAAAACCATTTTGATTTAAAAAACTGATTCTCAATACACCACTCAAAAACTTATCAAATACATTCCAAAAAATTCATTTCACCCCCTCTGTACCTTCCCCCCTCAATTTCCATATTCAGCCAGGAAGCTCTTTTCAGCAGATTAAAACCTCCCAAACTCCATCTCTACTCTCTATTTTCCATTCTATTCATATCTTAAAAGCCTTTCGCATTTTCCGAGCTAATAAAAACGTACAATTCAAGTTCATTTCGGTGTAAAGAATAAAAAAAACTACAAAACTACTTCTCAGCGGTGAAAAAAAATTCAACCTACATGACAATTTCAAGGTTGATCTCGGTATACGAGCTTCACAATAGAACCAGCGGGTCGATTACCTCATATTTTAAAGTCTCCGCAATACCGAAATTCTTTCTCAACGAGAACCCATTACTTCGACATTATCGCTGAAAATAGGTAATACATCGAGGGTAAATTCGAATCGTCTTACATGTCGATTCGAAACCGTGACTTTGGACATAAAAAACAATATTTTCGGATATTGGACTCCGATATGGTAAACTCGTCGTATGTACTTAGAACTCAGCAACTTTTCGCCACGAGATATCATCGCACGAAATAACGAAATAAAAATCAAACCTTGTCGTACTTCTACAGTATAGCTTTTCAACGTACACGTATTTTATTTCCACGCCAGTACCCTGTGCCCTGACCACCCTTAGTCCCTTATACGGATATAAATCGTATATCTATTACCTATACACGTATTACGGCGATAATTTGTTTGTTTTGCTGACGCTGATGATGACGACGAATAGGTACGACGTACAAACATGGCCGAATAATTACATCGTTGGAATATATTTCACGTGCACCTCGACCCGGAAAAGATTTCATCATTGGCCAAAAAAATGTCTAGAAAAAGCATCAATTCCGTGTACAAATACATCCGAAAAATACGTTCGATTAAACCCGTATTAAGCCCGACGAAGTAGACGAGATTTATATCCTCGTAATATTTCTTACACCGAGTCTTACAACTCTCGAAAATCGTAAAGTGGACGTTGAAAAAAAAATCGTGACCCGGTTAAAAAGGGTATAGATTGTCGAATTTTCCGATACTTTTTTCACCCCCGAAAAAAAAAATGCAGATCGAAAATTTCGTCGCTGGGGGTCCCTTCAGCGATACATTTCATAATAATTTCAGCATCGTTGTTCAAATTGATTCTTTTTTTTATCAAATACGTGTTCGGAATAGATTTTTTTTTTTCCTAAACAACGGCTGAGATTTTGAAATTATTTAAATGAATTCGAAAAAATGCTGTAGATGAAAAAAAAAAAAAAACGCTCGACTCGTCTGATCGATACGGCGACTGCAACGCCTATTTTTAACGCTTCGGATTTCCAATCGAATGGAAAAATTACGCAAATCTCCCCCGCGCCGGTTATTACTCGATTGGTAGACGAGGATTATACGACGAGCGAGGCGAGTATTATTTAAATAATTGATACATACGCGATTTACATTTTAAAAAAAAACAACCTAAAATAAAAATAATCTACGAGCTGGTCGCGTATTGCGATGGTACGTAGGTAATTAAATGTACCTATATGAACAGAATCGATACACGCCATCATTGTTTACGTGCGAGATTCGCGTATATCACAAACACACACAAATGCACGCCGACATAGACGTAAAATAGGATGGGGTTTCACGTATGTCAAGAAGCAGCTCCCAAAGGAGACAGCAGCTCGGTAGCACGTATAGTATAAAACTTGCCAACACCTTTGGGAATTCAAAAGTCGAGTAAGAAATTGCTTTTACCATATTTGCCTTTCTAAAACAATAGGCTGGCCATTTTCATTGCTAATATCGTAAAAGCTCGACGCTCGACGTTGCCATCAAAATGTATCTCTCTGCAGCAGTAAAACGTATTACGAGTGTATTTCGTTTCGTACTAGCTCGGGCTATATAACAAATGGATGATTTCATTGACAGCATCGTATCGCCTCCTCGCCGGGGCGTTTTTGCCAGCATCTTGTTTATATGTATAGGCGAAAGGCTCGTTAAAAAATTAATATCTCGATGGCCTTTTTAGTACGAAAACGGTGCTGGGAAAAATTTTGCGGGGGTGGACGAAAATGGGTGGTGCGAAAAATATACAGGGTGGTTCGTAAGTGAGCTGGATCTTTCGATTTGGCGAATAGGCAATGTATCATGATTGCGATTACGAATAATTGTCTATTGCCCTGCTACGATAATCAAATGGGGAAGTAAAAAAATTTGAGTTGAACCTCTTAAGGTCTGTCACCTTTCCATCCTCCTTCAAATTTGGAAATGTTCAAGAATGTTTAAAAAATACGTTTTATATTTTTAAAAAAAGGATATCTTTTTAGAATCAAAAGAAAGACAGGAAGTCCACCCCCTCCCCAAAAAATTAAAAATTAAATTTTAAAAATCAAAGATTATCGAATATAAAATTATCCTTACAAGAAAATTGAAATTGAAAATGCTCAAAAATGAAGATCATTTTACAAAATAATTGTATTTATGAAATGTCAGTTATGATTAGAGATAGGGGCATTCCTCATTTCATATGCAATATCTACTTTAATTTATTTTAATTGACATTTTAATGAAATGCCATGTCCCCACGTCACGTCAGATTCAGATTTAATCAAAAACACCTATTTTGTCAAAATGCCCTTTCCAATATTTAGAAACATAGTTTCACTTTCAGCGAGTATGTATCTCACAGATTTCAACAAAAAGCAATCAAATTATATTTTGAGTGCTAAGATCAATTTTCTTGACAGTTAGTAACACGATGCAATGTGGTAAGTATTTGGAAAACATCATTTTTCTCTCAAAATAACCACAATGAGGACTTTTCCAGAATTTTTTGCGAGATTTTCGATGGAATTTTCTTCACACCCCCCCCCTCTCCGCCTTTGAATGGTTACATCTTCCAAATTTTCGATATCTAGGTAACAATTCCTGATTATCAATTTAATGATGTCATTGCTTCACCTGATTTTAAGTCTGAAGTGATGCAGCTCGAGTTTTCTAGACTTTTTTTAAAAATTAGAAGACGGGTTGGGAGGGGAAAACATTTTAAAGAGGTTTTTGATAAAAAAAATTGAAGAATTTTCAACAGGTACGATTTTTTAAGCTAGTGAATTTTTTTCAAAAAATCTGATCTTTTTTATTTTTTTTTTGTTTTTTTTTTTTTTTTTAATATTTACACGACTATCATTCTTTCTATAAAAACGAAATTAACAAACTGTAGCCATCCTTTTTTTCAAAAATCTTTTTCTTTGACGTTTCCAGATTTTCCAAATGATTTACTCGAGCTTTTCGAACTCACCATACGGAGATACAAAGTACATACGTTTGATTATTATTACATGACCGATGGAAAATAATTTAGTTTAGATCGCGATTTTCGGATGGGAGCGATGAAAATTTTTTCAACATTCCAAATTTCTGAGGGAAAAGAAAAAAAACAACATGCAATTTTGGAGAATTTTTTGCGAGTTGAATAAAATTTGGAGTACACATCTTGAAAAAAGAACCCTTGTAATTTATGTCTTTTCATTAAAAAACTAAAATAATGTTTTATCATTTATTTATATTTCAGACCACGGAATAAATCATGAAAAAAATTGCAGGAAAATCAATAAAAATTCACTGAAGTCAGTAAAACATCCAAGTCCGAAAAATCAGTGAAAATCCGCAGAAAATTTGATTTTCATATGCTGCAATTTTGACCTTTTTTTCGGTGATTTTTCACTAATTCGAAATAAGCGAGTTCAGTTTCGAAATGAAAAAGTTTATGTTGAAATTCTTTAAAATTTTTAACACTTTTTTCAGTAGAAAATCGAGGAATCGCGGGCGACGAGAATGATTTCAGGCCAAATTAAGTCCACGACAAAATGAGAAATGAAGAAAGAAAATGAAAGCGATACGAAAAATTCATATCTCATTTCATGCATTTCGTCAAATTTGAAAAATCGATTTCACCATTTTTTGAAAAGATTTCAATTGTAGTAAAACTTTCAAATTATTCGACTTTTCCAGAAATAAGAATTTTTCAGGCAACCATGATAAATATTTTCTCAAAAAATTGTTTCAGTTTTTACCTACCTATAGCCTTTTTTTGATCCAAACACAGCTTATGTTTTACCAACCCCCTCTCCTCATGAATACTCATTTTTGAAATTTTTTGGACGAAACTCCCACAATTTGAGAAATACGGATGAAAAAATTGAATTTAGAGAATTTCTTCAGAACAATTTGGCCTATTTGACATAAATCTGAAAATGTAGTTTCCATTTGAATATTTCTTTACAGAAATTTCGTCATTTTAAAATTTGAATCGGATCCAAAATTGGTAAAAAAAAAAACTTTTTTGAATTCCACATAAATTTTATCACGTGATTTTCACATTTCCAGTTCAAATGGCTATAGAGTTCTAATTTTACTCTTTGAAAACCTACAAAAAAAATTTTTGAACTTTTTTTCGCCACGAAATTTAGATTTTTAACAAATTTTTATTAACTAGGATATTAAGTACCTATGTATATGAAAATTCAAGCTATTTTCTGGATTTTTCTAACCATTTTCGTACCATTTTTACGGTTTCAAATTTTTTCAGTACGGAACCTCCTTTTTTTATTTTTCTTATTCAAAAATTCAAAAAAGAGCAAATGATGGAAATTTTAGTTTTCCACTTTGAAATTAGGTAAGTACTAAAATTCTGGCCATTTTCTGCTTCCCTTTCTTTTTCGGGCATACTCACAAGAATTGAAAAAAATCACCAAAAAATCTACAAATGTACATTTTTTCCACCCATCAAAAATCAAACGGTCAACAAACATCCAATCCTACCTGCCCAAGCGCCCACTTCAACTTCAAAGAAATATTTTCTTTTCCGAACCACCCTGTACAAAACACAACAGATACAATTTATCGGGGCAAAAGGAAAAGGGAAACCTCGTTATATATTTTTTGCTCTATAGTTCCGTATTGTCTTTACCAATTACTCGTCCCTTCTTTTTTTTTTCTTCTGATACGCATCATTTATCCGCTGCCGAATTAATTTTATAAATGGAAGCTTATAAACGTTAAAGACGTGGCAGACAGACGGTGGCGTTTATCTTGTTAAATTTTTGCTTCGATAATTTTATACTCGCAAACGCCACCAGCGCGGATAAATTTTTCGGTAAATTGTGCTACGCTAAATTGCTGCAGGAGGTTCGCTTCATCGTACGTATCCGTCGATTAAATTAACAACCCCGGTATCGATTAACATTTCGACTTTTGGTCGAGTGCTGGTACAACTTTTCGCCGAATATAAATTAGTAATAATTCGTCCACTTTTGTTCGGCTCTCTGCCTATACGAATTTACACAGTCTGATGGAGGCTCGAGATGCAAAGGCATCGAAAATATGCCCAGAATAAACGTCGAGTCGTCTCTTGAAATCCTTCCGCCAGCGTCATTTCGAACCCGCGCAACGGTTTTTATTGTGTTTAATTAATATAGCGCGAGTTTAAAATTAACTCCGAGGCTCCATTGTTAGATAATTTCCATGAACATGGCGGATATTGGATAAATTTTATATACATTCTAACCGCCTATATGGTATCGTAATAGACGTCTAGCATAAACACTCCGTCTCTTTGTAGATTTCGCCGCGAATAACGAAAACGAAATTGAATTTTAACTCCAGCGCGTAGATAATTTATCCGCGTGGTAAGCAGACAAGACATCGTGTTTCTCTTCACTTCGAATTACCAATTCCGTGTTCAAGTATGTTGCAAATCGACTCCGGTACCGAGGTTTGTTTAAAATTTCGTTGCTTTCGATCGACTCGCTTTCGTTTTTGAATTTATAATCTAACCTGCCAACCTGCTCAGATAATGTAAAACAACAGATTGGGGGCGAATCAAACGAATGGCGGGCGATGGAATAAACTCTGCTATAATTTTATTATATTCGCCGCAGCTCGACTCGATGGCGTAGTTCGTTGATTAATGCGAGTTGTTTGAGAATTTTTTTTTACTCCGCGGAGATGCCGATGCTGATGCTGAATAGCATCGGTTGTTTTGTACATATAGTCGATATTATTCGCCAGAAACTGAAATTCGCTCGGATTGGCGGTGATTTTCGACGTAATTTGCATCAGCCAGCGAATCGAAAAGTAGAAAGGGTTTCTAAGGAATATTTCTTTGATGTTGAGAAAAATAGCGGAATGTTTTTGGACAAATTTCCGCAATACTGAATTTTTTTGAAAAGCTATTTCCCGGCGTATTGGAATAAAATTGTGCTGAATCATTATTTTTGTACCTTTCTAAGTATGAAAGTGACCTTTCCACGTAAACAGGTATCATAGTGAAAATTTTCTAAAAAAAAAGTAACCTCGGTAACTTATGAAGAAGAAAAAAAAGGACCAAAAAAGTGATAGTTTTTTTCTTAAGTTTTAGATGTTTAATAAATCAAAAAAAAATTTCCCCTCAATCTAGTTATTTCTGCTAGGTACTTGATTTTTATCTATTTTTTTAAGCGTTTTTGACCAAAAAAATATGACCACTTGATATGAGATTTGTCAGAATTCTTTTCGATCGTCAGATTGGTTTAATTTTTAGATATCATATCTAAAACTAAACCTGGTTGAATAGGGGCCATTTTCAATTAGCAGGGTATCTAACTGATTTTTTTTTTGTAAAATCACTACTTTTTTTTTTAAAATTTTCAATTTGTACCCCCCCCCCCCTCTCCAAAAAATCGACCCTCTTTCCAACATACAAAAAAAACGATCAAAATTTTTCAGACAAAAAAAATGAAATTAGAAAAAAAATCTCTATTTTAAATGTAATAAATGAAAAATGAACAATTTTTGAAATTTAAAAAAATTAATTTCGCGTCTTTGGAATTTTTTTATTTTTTCACTACTTTTTTTCAAATTTTCGTCTGAATTCACTAATTTTCCACTACCGGCATGACCGGTTTTTCAAATCACTACTTTTTCACTACTTTCACTACCCGTTAGATACCCTGATCAGAAAGCTCAATTCCAGGCTAACCGAATTGAGATTATTGATTCAAATTTACGGTAAATTATCGTAAATATTTCAATAATTATGGTAAATAGTAAATACTTTAATAATTACGGTAAATTACCATAAATATTTCAGTATTTACGGTAAATTATGGTAAATATTTTATTAATTACGGTAAATTACTGCGAATATTCCAATAATAACAGTAAATATTTCAGTAATTATGGTAAATTATAGTGAATATTTTAATAATTTACAGTAAATTACCGTACCGTAATTATTAAACAGGGTGTTCACTCTATCTCAGAAATGATTTTTCCTGACTTTTACAGACCAACTTCTCGAAATATTCCAGACCTTTCAAATACGTTATTCTTAAAGGATGGAGAAGGGGGTGGTTTTTTGGGTGATGAAATTGTGCAGAAGAATGGTTTATAATGCTCAAAGTTTTTTAAAAAAATTATTACATCTTACAAGATTTTTGGAATCTTCTTTTTCCAACCACAAAATCGGTCTAAATTCAATTTTTAAAATTTTTGAATATTCTCAGTCTTAAAATTCAAAAATTCCTTCGCAATTCAATGCCCCTCTCCCCCTCCCCAGAAAAACATGTCCCTCACATTTATAAATTCCACGAAAATCTCTCTTTTCGGATTAGCCCAGTAGATCGAAAAGGTGTAAAATATAAATCATTTTAATGAGAAAAAATACAAATGTGATGGGCCCAAGCAAAGCGAGGGCGAAAATTTTTGTAAAAAAAAATCTTAAAAAGTTGAAACATCATCACCGCACACCATCTTTTTGATCGCCTTTATAAATTTCCTCACCAGCCCAGACGTCGTTTTAGGAATAAAAAATAAAGGATAGCTAATCAAATTTTTTCATTCTTTCGACGGATTTTGGTTGGCTTTTTCATAATAAATCGAAGGGTAAAAAAATATGTAATGTTAATCATCAATTTTTGAATTTAAATGAACGATTATGCACATTCTTTGTTCGTTCACACATAATATTTTGTAATTTTATATTTCTATCAAGTGAAGATTTTGAAGAATAATCAACCTTACTGTATTTTCAATTAAACTTTTCTTCATTTTTGATTTGAATTTTTCGTGTTGAGTAACATTTTATTTCCCACGAGAAACGAAAATTTGTAATTAGGTAAATTTAGAAAAAAATCTTGATTGTCACGTGGAACAACCCACCTGTAATTTCGGAAGAAAAATTCATTGAAAATAGATTAAGTATAATTCGTCAGCAAAAAGAAATTTGACGCTTTCGAAGGATCTCTTCTCAAAGTGAGACTATTAAAGGTCTTAATTAATTAAAATGTCATTCAAAAAAAACTACCTACACAAAAAATGTTCTTTCATTATCAACAAAAAGACGTGTAAAAGCCCTGGCTGCTGTAAATAATGAAACGACTATAGATTTTTACAATTTTTTTTTTTTTACTAAAATGCGAATAATTTTTTGTGCGGATATCTTTTTCAAATAAAGCTACAATTTGGAGAGAAATCTCGAAATGAAATTTCATTTACAAACCATTTATTCAGGGTACAGTGAGTGGCCAAAAAAAGAATGATCAAGTTTTTTTTCTTAAAAAATTAAACCCAACAGCGATATCCCTATTTTACAACACGCAATGGCACAAAAAAAATGAAAAATATCCTAAGATGGCCATAAATGAATACTCTTCTCAACATATTTCCAAAGAAATTCTGATACACTAATTGAAATTTGGTTACATGAGAAACGGAAAATCTGGGCAAACAAAACAAAAAACACGGCTCATAAGACGTGCGGAATTAGCGAAAACACCACAACCGCCAAACTAAAGCTTATTCAACTAATTCTGAGAAAGACGCCTTAAATGAACGTTTGCAAAATGGTCGAAATTACTAAATAAGTACTCGTATAATACTACTACAGACTAAAATATTTAGCCGACGACACGCACGGATAACAGAAACTGAGCAGTTATCTAACTCGACGATTAGTCGTAGCGTGATATTATTGTATGTATTTTCATTAAATAAAGTAATTTGAATTTTTAGGTGACAAGATTGATTACGTTTTTATTTAAACGTACTGCGTAAATACGAATAATAAACATAGCCGAACAACAAAAGATGAGGTAGTGGGTCGGATCGATTTACACTTCTTTCTTTGAAAATTGATTGGGAGGAGAGTGAAAATAATCATCGAAAGACTTTCAAAGTAGGCCACCAAAAAAATCAAACCTCCAGAAAAAAGTAACAATTGTTTTAAAAATACTGAAAATAATTTTTTATCGATTTTTGAAAAAAAAAAAAATGGCCAAATAAAATATTACGAAAATCGTGAAACATGCCACAAAAACAATTGAAATTCCATAAAAACTGGCTTAACAGTATAAAAATCAAGAAAAATCTAAAAATTGTTGAAAATTTCATAAAAATGTACAAAAAAGAAATGAAAATTACTCCATCTGTGGTAAAAAAAATTGAACTCAATCATAAATATACTTCGAGGATATCCTACTAACCAATTTTTAAACCAAGATTTCACATTTACATAACTTGATCAAAACTTTCCATAACCTGAAATTTAGAGAAAAAAAATTGTCAATTTGACCAACCGTCGCTGAAATACCCAAAATTCAAAAATGGATTTCACGGTAAGCGGAGAAAAATCAACTTGAAAATGGCTAAAGCAGGATGATGAGACTAAAAATGAAGCAAGGACCATAGACATTTTTCTCAGTTTCCTTTCTAAAAAATGAATCATTTTCGCCACGAAGAATTTCACAGTTTGCAGACGAGTATTTCAAAAAATCGAACCGAAAATAGTCAAAATGAATCATAAAGAGATTGAAAACGACAATTTCTGCATTTTCAAGTCCTCCGGAAAATTTATCACCTTTCACATTTTTTAAAATTCTCAAAATTCAAAAACAGTACAACAAAAATCTTCCAGGGGCGAAGTGAAGACCATAGGCACATTTTACCAATTTTTCAATCATGAGCCCACCAAAAAACCCCTCAAAAATTCAATATTCCTGAATGCTTTCATAAATCATCCAAAATTTTACATTTCAACATACTCGCGGTCAGATTAGGCAACAACAAAACCCGAGTGAAATTCTGAAAAAAAAAAACTAATTCTTTTTCGAAACAACGTGCTGAAAATTCCAGCTCCAAAAAATAAAAATAAACCTCCATCTAATCCGACTAGAACTTTATCCTTTCTGGCTTTTTTGCTCGATATCTATTCGGGTATAGAGAGAAAAGCTGACATGAAAAATTGATTGATTAGGTAACGGTTTATTTGAACATTGAAAGACACCGAAATGGAATTGGTTTTCGTTTTGTTGGATTTAATTAGACCTAGAACTCGTAGCTTGAACAACACGCAGCCAAAACAAAAAAATAAAGACGAAAAAAATAATTAAACTCTAAAGCGGCGCGACGGCCGATAGACAGGAGGCGCAGGTCGGTCGTCGATAGACCGCTAAGACGCGTATGCCTGCTCGAATTGAACCCTCGTAAATAATGAATTGAGTAAACGACGAAAGTAGGTCTATTTTCGCGGACATGGACATCTCAATCGATCACACATTTCACTAACTCGGTGCCTTAATTCCACTACCCCCGGTGTTAATGTTTACTCAAGAGAAGTACGTAGTTAAAAATAGAAGAAGAAAAAAAAGAAAGGACAACGAGGGGGGGAAAAAAGGACATCAAAACAGCCCGGAAAAGTTACACGTTCCGAAAAGTTAACCCGACGAAAAAATAAGCCACGTTGAGTAGATCATTACAACGAAGAAAAAGACTAATAAATCATTTTTTTTCTCCTTCTTTTGTACAGTGTACATAAGGAAAATTCATGGTTACTCAAAATACCTACAACCGAACCATGGTACACTCTCGATCGGCGATGTTGTTTTTGCCCACCGCAATGGCTGCGTTTAACCTCGTCTCGGATTAACGCCGCATCAGGATAAAAATACTGATTTATTTTTCCATCCCGCCAGACCCTTTTCCTAATGAACTCGCACCTTTTAATAACATTCGAAATGACGCCTCGGTTTTTCGCGTTTATTTTCCTCTTTTTTTTTTCGCACGTTGAGTAAACACAGAATAGGTATTTTTTTTCGCCCTCCGCGGCTACGCCGAGTCCATCCACAGCTGAAAAAAATACCAGCCAGAAGACATTACGTACACGAGTGACGATTACAATGAGCCGAAATTCGTGCGTAAATTCTAACAAAATGGCCGCCTAAGTGAAAGCATTTTCATTATTTTCCATTAATGGACCGAAAGACGAGCGGAGGCGAAGATCACGTTACACAGGTAAATAACACACCGTATAATTTGCTTATTTTCACCAACGCTCGGATATTAAAATTACTCTCTCGACTGTCGCCGACTAAATGGAAAATTCGAATATGCACACGTGAAAAAATTAATAACCTGAGATTGGCCTTTGAAGGATTTTCCATCGTAAAAAAAAAACAACAATATTTTTCAATCGAGTCGAAAAAATATCCTTCGCTGCAATGGTAAGCTGAGAACATTTTTTCGACACGACTCCCACGCAATTTATAGAATGAGATTATCCTTTGAACATTTTTACATCGACGATCGATGAAATGTAGGTAATTAGAGTTTTGTGTCAATTTCCAATCATTGGCTAGTGAATTCTCTGCATTAAACTTATCAAAGTTGGTTTCTGCGAGAGGAAAAAAAAAGGAGCAAATATTATTCACTCCACGCTGAAAAATTTAACGACTTAATCAAGAAAATCGACTCGTAATTGGATATAATGTCTTTTTTTTCATAGCCAGATACCTATACAGAATGCAAATTAGTCGATGGAAGTATTAAAATGGCATCCTGTCCGAGAATATTTGTAAACACCAATGCTCACGTTTCACCTTCCCCGCCCATTCTACGTACGTATTCCATACTGACGTTATTTATAGTTATGGAATGAACTCACGAATAACGTCAGAATTGAGTTTATTTGTTCGTAATAATGGAAATTTACACTTGATATGATTTGTTTCGAGCATCTCCCGTCGTCCGCACCCTTTGCTCGTCAAAAATTCCCGATGCCAGCGATGATGAAGTCGTATGAAAATGGACAACGTCGACGAATTTGCATAAATTAGCATTACAACGTTAATAGTTTCAATATTCATATTAACCAAGTTTCATGTACGTACGTCATAACAAGCATGAAATGGATGAAAAACCCAAATCGACCTGACAAACGAGTTCAGCAGGATTGAAAAACTAGAAATCGATACCCCACACGATAGGTGAATTTTTATACGAAAAAGGTCCACTTTTGAAAGCCCCGTGCCCCAAAATGGGCTTAAAAATTTTAAAATTTGGAAAAAATTCTTGTTATATGTTGATTTCTACATTTTTGAAGGCTCCGAATTCAAATTCGAGGTCTATTTTCAATTTTAATGCATTTGGAGCATATTAATAATTAATTTGGTTTGTTTATGACCCAAAACACCAGAAATTGATACCCAACATGGTATGTAGAAATTTTTCATACGTATGTCTCAAAATTTTCAAGCCTTTAAAATCTCAAAATGGGCTCAAAATTAAATTTTTTTGAAAATCTCTAGTAGCATATTGATTGCTAAATTTTCGAAGACGCTGGTTTCAAATTCGAATATACTTTTAAATTTAATTTTCATTTAAAACACTTGGAAAGTAATTCGTTTCATTTTTTTCTTCATTTTTTATCATAACGAACTTTAAAAAGCTGAAAGCTCCAAATCGACCAGAAAATTGAGTTTAGCATTATCAAAACCTAAGAAATCGATACCCCACACGACATATGTTTTTTTATACGATTATATTCAAATTTCAAAGACCCTCGAGCCCCAAAATGGGCTCAAAAAAAAATCGAAAATTTTTGAGTTGTATCTCGATTTCTACATTTTTGAAGACGCTGGTTTTAAATTCGATATTAATTTTCAATTTAAATGTAGCTGGAACACGTTGATAAGCGATTCGATTCATTTTCATTTCATTTTTCCATCATAACGAACTAAAACTACATCAAAACAGGAAATCGACATGAAAAATGAATTCTACCTATTTAACACCTTGGAAAATGATACCCCACTCGATATATATGTTTTCACACAAATACGTCCAAATTTCAAACCCCCTTCGAACCCTAAAATAGGCCCAAAATTCCAGAATTTCAAATAGTTCGTGTTATATGTCGATTTCTACATTTTCAAAGACGCTGATTTCAAATTCGAGATCAATTTTGAATTTTAATGCATCTAGAGTACTTCTGTCGAGTAATTTGGTTAACTTTTCTTTCATTTTCGTTTGTTCAAATGAACCAAAACTGTCTGAAAACTTTAAATCAACCTTAAAACTACCCCCCCCCCACCCGCTAAAAACCAATATCCTGCACAAAATGTTTTCATAAGCCCATTTTCAAACTTTGACACCCCTCCCCCAACACCCAAACTTCCAACGTACGTTTGTATTCGTGCTGTACATCGAATTTTAAGTTCCAAAAGACGCCCATACCAAATCCGAAGTTGATTTTAAATTATAACACATGTGCAGCGCGTGGCTAGATAATTCACGTGTGAAATATGTATTTTTGCGACGTTACATGTTGTGCGGTTGAAAAACCGCAGATGTAAGACGCCTTCGTAACATGTGTCTTTTGCGAAAATGACTCTTGTATAATTTAATTTCCACTTTGAAAGGGTTACTAAGCTGTTAATTCGATAAGAGATGTTACAAAGATTGATTTACAATAGCAACTCGGATATTTCACAAAAACTGAGCGTTGCTTGATTCGAGGCGAGTATAAAGTTATTAGCTGCAAGTTAAATTCGTTATTTTCAGAGTTGAATATTCTCCGGTGATATAAATTGGTTAGGATCGTGACGAAAATTTCATTTAAACAGACTAGAAATACTGTTTACGAAAGCAGAGCGTATACCTTGTTACGTATAATTTTTTTCGATTGATGTGAAATGTTGAAAATTTAAGAATACTAAATGAGGGAGTTGAGTAGAGAAGTTCAAATTCCATAAGATCATTCTCCAAACTTTTAAATTCGTTTAAGAAAATTGTGACAAATTTTTGAACCCTTCTCTTTTTTTAGATGCCTATCTTCAAAATTTTTTACCTGTGAATATATTTTTGGACCAAGAATCCATTCCTGATTTTGACAAAAAAAATTATTGAAACATCATACTAAAAAATACACATGTTAGATTGGTGTATATAAACCACCTTTAGGGATCAAAAATTGGTTTTTGAGTTGGGATCCGCATTTGAGTCTACTCCTGAAAAGCCCAAAATCAGTATCAACTCAAAAATTAATTTTTAACCCTTAAGGGTGATTTTATTAAGGTGGAGTGAAAAAAACATATCTTGGATTTTGACCAAATTTGGTGAAGTAGTTTACTTTGACTGGGAAACCTCCCAAAAAATTTTTAGCCCCCCAAGTGCAAGAGAAAGGGGTGCAGGGGTGCTGAAAGTGCACTTCTTTTTGAAAAAACGCGATTTTTTGTGTTTTTCAGACAATCAGAATTGTGTGAGAAGCTGTCGTAGCTCGCAGCACTTAAAAGATGCGACTTCAGTTTTTACATCTCACTAAACCATTGCCATCCTTCTCCGATCAAAACTTAGACGACTACCAGGGGGTTGAAAAGTTGCAGATTGAAACATTCCAATAATATAAAATTTTCACTAAGGTGGAATGATTTTTTTTTTTCATTGAGTAATCGAACAAGAAACTTTCAAACCCCTTAAAAGTAAATATTGAAAAAAATCAAAATTTTGCACCAGTGCAGCCATATGAGCAAATCGTAAAATTCTAAAAAAAGAAATTTATATCAGCTCGGGCTTGATTATTTTTTTACCTAAAAATATTAATTGTAATTTTTTTCTATTTATATTTCTTTCAAAAAATCTTGAAAGTTTTCAATTTTTGTCCCGTTAATGCGAAAAATTTCAAATTGAAGGTCTCCAAAATGAAAATTATTTTAATTTTGAGTTTTCATACAGGACATTTTTTCGTTTTATTTATTTTTCTCCTTGTTTGATGGGTATTTCGATGGATTATCAACGTTTGAATTATTTCTTAATCTTAAAAAAGGTACCAATTTAATTTCGAAAAATTTTCACCGAAAAAAAAATTGGCCTCATTATTTTGTCCAACTATTCATCATTCAATATTTTCAAAATTTTCAGCCTTTTTTTGGAAATAATTTCGAGGTAATCAAAATTAGAATACAAAAATAAATCCGATCTCCATTCCAAAACCACAACACAAATTGTTCGACCCTCCTCTATCTTTTTCCTCAAAAATATCAAAAAATCTCGTACTCAAAACCCCAAAAATCATCGAAAAACTATCATTTTTTAAAATTTTTATTGAAAAACAGCTCCAATGGGTTCATTTTCACAACGACATTTCCCCATCTTATTTCACCCCAGATCATTTCAATTCCAAATTCCAATCACTCATGTTCTTCAGCACTTTCTTCCGTACCAAAACTCGTCACAGGATTTTCTTTCCTTTTCCATGTAGCTGCAATTGATTAAATAATTTCATCATTCCGTGACGGGGAGTTAATTACGCAAATCCAACGGTCATACCTTCCGTTAACGTTCCTTTGTACAGTTTAAAACCAATAAAAGCCAATATGGCGATAATCATTAATCCGGCGAACAAACTTAAAAACTTATACCTATGTTTTCTCAGTCGTCGAAATACGAAAGAAAATCCTGTATCGGCTTTGAGACATTTTTCACGAATTTTTTTCGCTTCGTCCAAATTGTACGAAGAGCAATTTATCGTTAACAATTCTAAACAAAAATATAAATGAAAAATACCAATCAAATTTTCCATAAACAATGCCCTGGTAGCGAGATAGATCAAATGATTACCTGCCTCGTTGGCTTTATAACACCCAAATTCTGGTGTATCCAATTTTATTTCCAACGACCATTTCGTAATTCTTTCGCATTCGCATTTACCCCTCAGTTTACCCAAATCTGAATACGAAAGCGACAACTCCAACGTTTTGAGCCAGCATAACGCAGCAATATCATGTACGGTGATATTTTTCAACGGATTCAATCCGGCGTTTAGATAAGTGAGCGGAGGAGGCGGATACGAAAATTTGGGAAATTCGTCGAGCTCGTTCGAATACACATTTAGCACTTCTATATGTTCTAATTCTTCGAAATTAAGCGCCTTGTAATCATTGTTTGATAAATTCAACATTTTAATAGTACTGGGATACTTGAAAACGTTTTCATCGTTCAGAGAACAATGAATCACCGATAATTTCTCCAAATTCGTGTTACCGAACAGATTTTTATGAATACTGTCAAACCATTCGGGCGATTTCTTCAACCAATTTTTATCAACGAAATGATCACGTTTCAAATGGATTCGTTTCAGGTTGCCGAATTGACTAAATGTGTTTTCGAAGACTATAAATTGAGGCACATCTTGTATTTCTAAAACCTATCGATAATAATGAGATTTTACATAGATGTATCTGTAATTCTAATGAGAATTCAGGTAATTAACCTCGACGTCGTAAGGAATATCACTCGGTAATTCAAATTCGATTGTATTAGATGCGCCTGCGGGTCTCTTGCAATTTGCACAATTTAATCCATCCTCACATCTTTCATTAAAACAAGAGAGCGACGTGTGAGACTTAACGGAAAATGAACTGATCAAAATGCATCCTGAATAGTACCATCAATACATAAATCTACAAAAATCGAAACGATAAATAGATGTGAAAAAATAATATCTTACCGCTAAATAAGCACCAATAAATCATAATACCTGCGAAGAGTGATAACGACAAATTATCATTGATTTTGATACCTTACATGAGGATCATTGTAATTTCTTGACCAATAATTTTCGAAAAAGATTTAAAAATTTGGCGTGTTTGTCTTTCGTTTGAACGAAAATCAATAATAAATGGTTATCACTTTTCGTCGCATATTAAAGAATTTTTTCTTTTATTGAAATATGGATATTACATTTATTTTTCATCTATTTTTCGATTTTCAATTTCACCTAATTCGTTGACCGAAGAAATTTTTGAAATGCAGAAAAGCGAAACCTCCATTTTCCCTCATCGTTTCTCTTTCATTGAATTACTTGGAAAAAAAAATTAAAAAGACTCTACAATTTTTTTCGGTTAGAGAAGTATTTTTTCCCCCAAAAATAAAGAAGATGATATCGCACAGAAAATCCTCTCTCTTCATCGTCATGCTTTTCAAACAGAAAAATCTCAATTTTTTAAAAATTAATATACCTTCCCTCGTAACGTGATTCCTTCTTATTTCCTTATGAAAGCTATATTGAAAAATTTGGTCCGAGCAAAAAGAAAGAGAAAAATTTCAGAAATGAAATTTTTAAATACCAAAAAAATAACTTTGTAGATTTTCGCCAATATTTAATGCAAGAAAGTTGAAATACCTTTAAAATTCATTAAATAAGTTCATGGAAATAAATTATTCAAACGGAGTGAAGCGAAAATGAGAATTTTAGATACGTACCGATTTTAATTAAAATAGGTAAGGGTAAAATCATCAGTTAGAAAAATTTCATGACCTTTTTAACATAAATATAAATTTAACAAAATTTACAACATGAAAAAATTTAATAATTTGACCAGAAAAAACGAGAACGGCAATTTAAAAAAATCATGTTTAAAAAACCCATCAGCAATGTCACTTACGAACAACTTTTTGTTAAATTTTCAGAATATTTATCATTAAATTTCCAATTTTGGAAGAATCAAAACGATAAACATGAAAGATTTCCCGTAAAATTTTCACTTTTCCGCAAAAATACAGGGGAAGGGTTTGAAAAAAAAATTCCAACCGAAAATGCCATTACTTTTTCTCACACCTACTCCCCTCCCCTCCACTGCTCAAAATCAAAAATAAAATTTCATGACCTAGAAATTGTTGAAATTGGAATGAAAATTCATCTCAATTTCCCAACGAAAATTTTAGTGTATTGCTTAAAAGGTCATTCTAAATAAATGATGTGAAATTCAGCTTTCCTCCGATTTTTTTAAGGTTCAGATTCAACATGACTGGGCATTTTAATCAAAATCAAAATCATTTTATGTACTTAAGTACATATAGATAATTTCTATCTTCCATTATTTTTTTGAATTTGACATTCGAAATTTGAAATCTAATTAATGTCAATTTCTACTAGATTTTTAAGAAATAACTGAAATTTAATCGAAACACCAAGAAAATTACACCTTAATAGAAAAGCTTTCTAAAAAAGTCATCACTATTTTTACCAAGATTTTCAAATTCTAATTCTGAGGGGGGAAAAAATGAAAAATATGCATAATTTTTGATCAATTTTAAAGTGATTGGTTCATTTTCAACGCGAATTTTACGAAATCTACTAACTTAGGTATTTTAGAAATTCAATCAGAAACTTATTCAACAAGCTTCAAAACAAAAATAGAATCCAAATTAAGCAAAAATTTCTCAATTTTCACCTTGAAATTCAGAAAAAAACATTCACAGGTATTGGAAAAAAATTCTTAAAATAGAAAAAAAATGTAGAATTTTTGATTAATTTTAGAGGGGATATGAAACTTGCAAAAATTTAATTTTCATCATCATTGAATTTATAACCAAACAGAAATCTTTCGTTCTCAGTTTTCAACTTTTTTTCAGTAAAATATTTTTCACAAAATTCTTTAAAATTTCTAACCATGTTCCTGATCTGCATTAAAATATCAAATTCAAAACTTATTCATTTTTTGGTGATTAATTGATAATTAATCGTCAGTTTTTATAATTATTTTTAATTTCTATGGCCAGTTGTTGAAGGTAAAAATAGAAAATAACCAAATTATGAAATAGTTGGTTCATTTTTCAACACGAATTTCACAAAATCTACGAACTTATTTTCGAAATTTCATCAGAAACTGATTGAACAAGGTCCACAACAGAAATAGAATCCAAATTAAACATTTCTCAATTTTAACCTTGAAATTGAAAAAAAAAAAAAACACATTCGCAGGTATTATCATTCCTCAAGGTTTTACGCTGCTAACGAATTTCTTAAAAATTTTACGATTTTATTGATTTTCCTACATCTCAACCATCGACTTAAAAATAAACTCGTTCATCAATTTTTCATTAATTTTCTTCGGCCCGAACCTCGATTAATTTCATTTCTTCCAACATTGAAAATGATTAAACCCATAAAACTCGCCATCAAAGATTCATTCGCAACGAGTTTTTCGTATCGAAAAATAAATAACCCCGTATCTAAAGCTTGATTACAAAAATTACTATAGACCTAAACGAAACTGCGGGCACCTATCTTAAGACGAACCCATTACCGATGGTGTCCAAACCTACACTTATTTATAATACCTTTATGACCCGGCGACAATTGCTGCTCGCCTTGAATGTCAACTTTCCCAAAATGGAAACCGATTTAGAAAATTATACGTTCCAGCAGTCGTCGAAAGGATTAATTTTAAGGAGCAGGATAAAAGCGAGAGTGGGCTGGGAAGGCGAACAGAGCTTCGATGTGATTAGTATGACACTTGGGGGTAACGATAGAAAAATATCACTAACCTGTGTTTACTTTCAATTAAGCCGCATGAATTATTCAAGCTAATTTAAATATCAGTACGACAAAGCTATATACCTACGAACCGGCTAAAATACGTATCGATGTATGGTTACGGATTTAGCAAGCCGCCGAAGCCATCATTTCTCTATTCGGTATAGAAGAAGACACCACCGCGACTAAAATGAGGATCCGGAACCGGAGCTGAGCCGAGTTGCAAAGGAAACGAAATTTAAACAGATGAGGAAACTGTACTCGTACACAGTACTTATTGTTAGGAAGAGAGTATTCTGCGGCGCGTTTCCTTAACCGTGAATAATTCTAAACTGTTAAAACTTTTCGAGGGGATAACAAATTTAGCCCGACGTTTCTTACTAACCGATGCGTATCATTTGTGGTGGTCGGGGTTATAAACTTATAATACAGAATCTGCTGCTGGTAGATGTTTCGGGGGTTCAAATGTTGAATCATCGTTGCCAAAGTAAAAGCTACTAGGTACGGTAAGAAAATTCGGAAACACTTACGTTTGGCCAGTCCTCTCTCCGTGTAATGGTGTTTTCTCGTTGGAAATCCATACATCCAGATGGATTGATTTGGCACATACAATCTCATCAGAATATAAAACTACTAAATGTAGTCATTCGGTGCTGGTTTTGGGTAAATTAGATCTGCGAACAACAAAAAAAATAAAAAACACAGTTTAGAAACTTGGGTCATGCATGTCAAAGGCAGAAATCATCAAGTTACATAAGTTTTCATATTTTATGGCAGGTATTTGAAAGTTTCAGTTGACAGTGAGACTGACGTGAGTTTTAAAAAATTCAATCTGGGAAAATTCAGGTTCAATAAAGAATGGAGATCATTTTCAAACAATTTTAATAAATTACTTTTTTTTCTTCTTCCTTCAATTCACACCTGAATTGACTCATGAAGGATAATTATCCCCTCACTCCCCCTCCCCCCTCATGGTTCAAAACGATCAAAAAATGTTTTTCATTTTTATTTTTTAAAAAATTTCCAAAACGTTAATTGATTTTAGGAATTGAAAAATCACGAAATTTTTACGATTTTCCATGCTATAAGTTCAAGTTACGAAAATATTATGAGCTTTAAAATTTCTACTCTTCCCGGGCACTCGACAGGCATGATTTCTAATTTTTTCTTTTTATAGAAGCATTATTTTTTCCAAACTTTCCTCAAAATTCCAAATAACTCTCTCTTCTCTTCTTCCATCATCATGAAAATATCCGAAATTCAATTCTAAAAATTTTCCAAATAAGTGAAAATGGCAACCCGCTCCTTATAAAAATTTTCACAGAATAATTTCATTATAATGTACAATGAAAACACCTTAGGTAGATATCTTTTATTCAAAAACTGAAGATCAGAATTTCATAATCCTCGAGAGGTAAAAATTTTAATTTTTTTTTCAATCAAAAAATTTCAAAAAAAAATTAAAAATTTGTATTTTTTTGTTCGACTTGTAAAAAAAAAACTTGAGAGATTTCCAAAATTTCCAAAATTGAGAATGGTCGAAAATTGACTTTTTCAAAAACCAGAGCAACGTTTGATTCGACAGTAAGTAATTTTGGCAAAATAAAGCTCATTCTAGTACTTTTCAAGCATGAAAAAGTTTTTGTGGTGCTCAGAAAGGTATAAAATCACACATACAAGATTCTTAAAAAAATTGAAAAACTTCCATTTTGCTCAAAAATAGTAAGTTCAAAACCAGGGGACTCATTACACTCTTCAAAGAAATTTTAAAGAGGAGCCAATTCTCGATTAATATCGAGGGGATTACTTACAACAATTGGCTCAAAATGATCATTCCCTCCTTTTTGGTATTTTGTCCAATCAAAACAAATCAACCAAAAAAATTTATCTCAAAACAAACGTAGATAATTCAATATCAACGCGAGAGAGATGGTTTAAAATTTGAGTTTTTTCATTCGTGATGGGAGGGGGCGGAGGGGGCGGTGGGATGAAACAAATTGGAATTAGGAACGAAGAAAATTATTTAAAAATTTACAAGAAAAATTCGATTAAATTATTAGACATAGAATTCAAGAAAATCGATGAAATTATAAAAAATTCATGAAATGTTATCAAAATTTCATAGCACTAAGAACTAAGAAGTAACGTCTTTCGTTGTCTTACTACAAATTTTTCTTCAACTTCAAGGTTGAAAAACGTATTAGTTTGAATTCATTTCAATTTTAAAAGTTACGACCCAACAAATTTTTTATGAGGTTTCTAAAATGCGTATTAGGTATACTTTGAAAAACAGATACTTGCTAAAAAATAAAATTACTCTGTCAAAAATTTGAAAACGATAAAATTCTCCTTATGAAAATTAAGAATCTCTAGAAATATCCGATAAGTTACATTTTTTAAACTGTTAATTTCGTATGATTATCCCGAGCTTCTGAAATTTTTTTCAATAGTTGAAAGAATTTCTCAAAAAATTTTAGTGATCAATTCGATGAAAATTGAAAAAATACATGTGAAAATTTGATAATGTAATCTAAAATGAATTTGTTTTTAATTTTTAACGAAAAAGTCGAGCAATAATTATTTGCTATTCTTAAAATTAAACTTTGAAATCTAGAGAAAACATCGATTTAGTTTTTAAACAGCTGCTTCCAAATATTTACCTAGGTACTAATTATTTTTTAAAAAAATAATTTGACATAATGCCCGATGATGAAAAGTGGACGAAAAATTTGGATAACGGAGTACCACAAAATTACAGTAAAAAATTGGATAAGTAAATGTGTTGCTTATCTTTTAAAATCGAAACAAATCTTTATCTGAATAATGAACAATCGTAAAAAAATAAGCAAGTACCTAAATCCTCAAAAATTGAAAAAAAACTTCTATGAGCTGATATTTGTCCAAAATCAACATTAAAGAGGCCGCTAGTTGAAATTTCAAAAAAAAAGTTATCTGGTAATTGAAAATTGAAAAATAATTTCTGATAAATTATTCATAATCTTAAAATTGAAGAAACAAACTACCTATCATTTACAAAGCAAAAATTTCCTATAATCTTTTTTAAATGTCTACCGGGTAGTTCAAACGGTTTTCAAGCCTTTCTAATTTTAATGTTATTGAAATAATTAATTAAAAGGACAAATAATGAAATTTTCTCAATTTTTAAAGCAAATACTTTCTGAGGCTTCAATTTTGAAATTAGCAAGATTGAAACTAAATTCTGATCACCTACCCCACCGCATTCCTGCTCCAAAAAACAATTTCGACATAATTTTCAAATTTACAATTTCAAAAATGGAAAAAAATTGAGTTACCAATTTTACTTCATAATAATTGGAAGTCATGTTCAAAAAAATACCTAAAATTTTTCTATTTCTGATGTTTTTGTTGAAATCGAATTTCCTTAGATTTCTCAATAAGAATGAATAATATAAAACTTGAAAATTATTTTGACCAAAAGTGAAACTGATTGGTCTTTGGAAATTATTTTCATTTCAATAAATTTTATGATTTTTTTAGTTTTAGAATTCGTTTTTCATGATGAACTTGAATTTAAAATTTTTGTAATTAAAAAAAAAGATAGGTAAAACTAAGAAGAATTACGATATTTAGTGAAACCCCACGCAGCTGAAAAAAGAACAACGTGGAACCAACTAATTTCTCAAGAATTTTCCATTCTACCACTCTCATCATTTAAATCTTCGTTTTGAGTTTTTTTTTTTTGAAAAGCAATTGCCCTTGAAATAATTTTCATAATTTTTATCAAGACAAACAACATCTTTAAATCTAAAGATTGGCCAATTTAAAAAATTCTTATAAATATTAAATTTGAAAAAAAAAACTCAAAATTTTCAAAAAATCGTTCCAATACTGCACAAGATTTGACTAAAACTCCTCGCGATAGATTTTCAAGCCCGTGAAAAAAATTCCAAACACTTCACTACATCATTCTATCCAAAAAACTACACTTTTTCAAAAAAAAATCGACAAAAACCACGTTAAAAAACAGCCAAGCACGTACTTCTTGGATTTACAAATTCATAGAATAACATTACCCACCTTCTATCCAGCAAAGAGAAACCATCATATCCGAATCAATTTCATTCCAATTCATACAGCACGTCTGTACATACCACATTTGCATACGTTTTTTCTTTCTTCGTACACGAAAATAAAAAATAATAATTTCACGAATCAAAAACACGCCTCGTCGTACAGCAAATTTTTTAATCTAAATTTTAATCAGATTTTTTCGTTGCGAATTTCACCTGTACGACGTGATTCGTGACCGAAGCATACGATCGGTTGGTAGGTTAACACGAAAAACAAGCCATTTTTGGAATTAGGTTGATAAAAAATTCCAAACATCTTCGACGGCAAAATATAATCCAAAGTAAGCGAAATATGAAAAAGTGTATTTCTCGGAATTAAACCACACAACACCTAGACTTTGACATCCTACCGAATATTAGTTAAAGGCGACACGCTCGAATCATTTATCATCGTAACACCTCACGTACGAATTAGATTGGCAAAAATTCCAACCTCGCGATCGGTTTTTCCCCCTTACACACGAAACCATTATAAATTCATACGCGAATATACCAATTTTTCCACTCTTTTGCGACACCTTCGGCAATGGAAAGTCGCAGATCTACCGTGGAAAGCTACCAAGAAAATGGAAATTCGTCCCAAAACGCCACCGCATCATTTCGAAGCAACTGAACAAACAGAACGAACGTCAGCGTTAAGCCAGATATATAATTTTGAATAATTAGCTCGGCATTGATCGACATTCATCTTCGCGTAGTATTAATTTGTACGAATTTACCGAGTAGATCGGGTGCGGCTTCCGCGTACCAGCTTTACAGGGGGCTATTTTTTTACCCAGATACGCGAACGTATAACAAATTACCACCAGTTGTTCTCGCTTTTTTCCCTGTACCCGGTGGCTCGATTGTTATTCGGTAGAAAGAGTCGATTGATTGATGTGACCAACCGAGGGCGGATTAGAAAAATGTTCGGGTACATTTTACAAGTCGTCGGTATTAATTGGCCGAAGAAAAAAAAAACAGCCAGGCGTAAAATTAAGTTCGAATTGCGATCCAAACAGACTCGAGTATTTTCGGTTGATTTTTAAATCAACACCTCGTACAAAAATTCAAAATTTCAAAAAATTTCAAATTGAATAAAAAAATTAACAAAATTTTCTTCTAAATTATCGTGAAAAAAATCATCTGAAAATTGGAAAACATCGGTAAAATAAAATAAATTCTCAAAATCTTTTTCAAAAAAACTCACCTCTAACCACTGGGAAGACTCCTTTTCACCGCGCGATTTTTTATACACCAGGAAAAAAATTCGACTCGAAAAAAATTTTCAAATTCGACGTTCGCGTAACACGTTCGTAACGTAGCACGGACACATACACCCGATGAATAATTCCCGCCAGAAATACGTTACAATGTAAAATGATTACGAAGTGAATAAAAAAAAATACAGAAGAAAAAAAAACCTACAGAAATATTAACTTTTCGGTAGTATACGAACGTTGCAGCGGCGCTTGCGTCGCATACACGTTTGTTTCTTTCTGGCGATGGTCGTGTTTTATTTACTCTTACCGTACCTTACCGTCTCTGTATCATTCGACCTGGCGTGTAGATGCGCTCTCTCACTTTTACCGCACGCCGCGTCATTTTTTCCACGCATTTCCCAACGCCAGACGAACGTAAATAGAAAATTTTTCAAACGTCGAAGGCGATTCCATTAAGGTACGTGTGTTCGGATTACGAAATGCAGCTGGAAGTTGAAAATACGATTGAGATATCGACGCGCGAGAACCGAAGAAAAGAAAATTAATGGGGTTGGATTGTGAAATGATCCACTGATCTGCGTGGTTTTTTGGGTAGGGGGCTAAATTTGAAAATGAGGGAATATCAACTCAATTTGGGGGAAATAATTCTAAAATATTGAGAAATTTTGCCTTAAAATTGAAAAATATGCAACGTTTTTTACACTTCAGTTGAGAGATGTAAACAAAATTGTACCAGTGAATCTTAAAATAGCAACTAGTATGGCAAATTCATTCGTGCTTTAAGAATTGCCTAACTTCGGTTTGAGGAGCTGCAAAACTCAACGCCTCTTCTAACAGGCCCCCCCCCCCAAGGAAAAATGCTCAAACGTTCAAATTTTCAATTTTTTAAAAAAAATCGAGTGTTTTTGCTTTCTGGTTCCAAAATTTTTTTGAAGAGTTGACTTTGGTTAAACATGCTGCTTTCCTTGATAATTGAAGGGACAAATGGAGCTTCTAAAAAATCACCTAACAATTTTTTCAACCAAGAATTTATTTGAAAACTGAACCATTTTTATCAGATGATTTTCTGCCCTTTTACCCAACTTTAAAATTGAATGAGACATAAAGAAGTTTGTTCAAAACGAATTTTGAAAAAATGAACTAAGTAATCTATAAAATGATAATATTAGACTGAAAACTAAACAAATTTCGCTCCAAGACTTCTTACCTAATACCAAAAATGAAAGGACTACTAGTCGTTGAAAATTGAGAAAATTTCGATTTTTTTGAAGCTCCTTTATTTCGAATGATCTGTGACCCCCTTCATTTTTAAAGTTATGCAAACATTTTCAAGAACAAAATTTATTCAGTATCAACGTATTTCCATTTTATGGATTACTTCGCTTTTTTCACGAGATCTCCAAATTGACTCAAGACTTGACCCTGGAGTCAAGCCGAAGTCAAAGGAGAATAAAGAATCAACTTTCTCCCTTGATTCCGGGAGTTAGGAGGGATTGGCTCCTATTCTTTAATTTTTTCAGATTTTTATTTGAATAAATTTTTTGAGACCCTTTTAAAGTTGGACAAAAAGTCATAAGATGAAAAAGTGTTCATATAGTTGTTCACAGAAAAAACTATTCATTTTCACGTAGAAAAAATTTTTACGTGATTTTTTCAAAAACAGCATCAGATTTTTCAGTTTTTAAAATAGGGATGTTCATCTCAAGTTTTTTTCTCAGGAAAGCTGATTTCTCATATTCAAAAAAAAAACCGTATGGCAGACCACTCATCAGACACCTATAATGAGGTCAATTTTCATGCTAGATGGACATGAAACCTCCTCAAAACTTCTTTGTTTTTCAGAAATTTCCAACTGCCATGAACATTTTAGGTAAATAAAAAAAAATACTCCAGATTTTGAAAAAATTTACAGGAGATACCTTTTGAGTCAAACTCTTTTCAAAAAAAATTATTCAAGCCCCTACCTTAAAGAAAGTTTGAGCTAGAGATTCCTAAAGTTGACCAATTTTTGACTTCCACCCCAAAAATGTCTAAGACTTTCAGCTAGCAGGTCATCGATACGTCTCGATTTTTTGCATATCTTGAGCCCACTGACATCTCGACTCGATGCCACTTTTAGAACTCCTATCTTTTGTTTTACATTTAGAAAATCGTGACAAGAAGCAAAAAAATCTAAATTTGGACGTTTTGAATTATTGAGGGAAAGGGGAAACGTCAAAATAAATATCGATCAAAAAATCTGAAATCTTCACCTCTTTTTAAGGCTATTTCGCTGCACTAACAGTTATCTGATGGATCCATCAAAATGTGAAAAAAAAAATTATAAAACGATCCACCTCATTTCCCAATCTCAGCTTCAAGAACTCTACAATCCTTGCGTCCTTGCCTCTTCGAATAAACCCGCATATGTGACCCTGCCGCAAAGAAGGGACCTTGTGTAAAAAAAAATCGATGTCTTCATTTTTATGTTTGGTCCAGATTTGGTGTCATTTGGACCAAAAACGTGAAAAATGAGACATCGATTTATTTTACACAAGGTCCCTTCTTTACAGCAGGGTCCCACATGCAGCTGTTCGAACTGCTCTAAGAATTGCCAACCTCAGTTTACAGGGTGTCTAACAAACAGGACAAAATCCAAAACAGGACCAAAAGGACCTTCAGCAGCACCCTTAAAAATAGGTACGATAAATTTTGTACCCCCCCCCCCCCAGAAAATCCCCCTTGCGTATACTCGTTTTAAAGGAAATTTCAAGCGCTTTATTATCTCCTTCTTGGAAATACTCTTCTATTCCATAGAAAATATCAAATTGCAGTAGCATTGCTAGGAATCACTCAGAGAGAATCAGAACTTTCATAAATCGTTGGGAAGTGCTGTGCTATGTTCACGGTCATGCTAATTATTTTGGCCTCAAAAACCAAAAATAATAACAAATCCAAGTAGTGGGTGTCGAAATCTTTTTTTGAAGGGTACAAAATGGCCATAAAAAGTTGGATAGGAAAGTTATTTTCCCGTATAATTGCCTCAAAATAATTTGTTGGATTGTAATATTCTCGCGAGGGCGAAAATTTTTCAGAAAAAGTATCCAGAAGTTCAAATTTTCTCATCAAAATTCAATGAAAATTTTTTATAAAAAAATCCAAGTTGTAAATGTATTTAAACACAATGCTTCAACCGAAAAATTCTTGAAAAACTGAAATATTTTGAAAAAATTTGCAACTTTTACAAATTTTTGGTCAATTTTGCGGCTTTATCGCGACTTTAGCGACTTTTCGCGACCAGTAGACACCTTGCCCAATCCCCCCCCCCCCAAAAAAAAAAAATTAAACCTACATATTAAAAAAACATTTTTAAACAAAAATTTGCAATAATAATTGTTAGAAATCAGCGTAAATTTATTTCAAAAATTCAAGCATAAAAATAACCGGATTTTTATTGTTTCGTTTCAAATTCCTGACGATCTCCTCTTTCCAATGAGCACCCACACGATTTTTTTTTTTAAATTTTGGCAGCTAGATCTCAAAATTAATACAAAACAGGACTTTTCTCTAAAAAAGCCTCAAAGCAGGACCAAAAGGACCAAAACATGACCACTCAGCTCAAAGCAGGACCAACAGCACCAACAGGACTTGTTAGACATTCTGAGTTTAGAGAACTATCGAACATAAATAATTGAATAGCCCCAAATCAAGGGACTGTCGTCCAAATCTACACCACCCCCTTCACAAATGGACACATATGCAACTTTTTTAACATTTCTGCCACAAGAATCGTTTTATCTTAACTCAAAGAGCTCTTCAACCCTGGGTCTCTTCAAATAAATTTTTTATTAATGCAATCATTTATGGTAGAAAATTTCCTAACTTCAGCTCCGAAGGCACAGACCCCCCCCTCGCATCTTCAAATAAAAATTGCCTAACCTAACCTCATCCAAAGTACTTAGTTGAAATCAAAAAATCATTGCATGCCTGAAAATGGAAAAATATGCAAAGGGTGTTTCAAAGGCGATGAACCTTCTTCCACCTGGTAAGTAGACAAATCATTTGAGTGAAAGTGTCAAACCTAAAAAATTGAAAAGCTTGAGTCGCAGGAGGTTCATCAGCTATGAAACGCCCTGTAAAAATATTTTTAAAACAATTTTTTCAAAAATTTTAATCTTTTTTTTCATTTTTTAATAAATTTTTCTCATAATCTTTTTGGTGAATGAAATTTCTTATTTTTTTAAGAACATGGGCAACTGAAATTTTGGCAAATGGAATTTTGAAATGAAAGGTAGTCACTGAAACGATTGTCTAGTAAAACCATTTAGATAAAATTTTTTATTTCATAGTGAATTTCTGAAAAAAAATTGGTAAACTTCTTCAATTGGAGAAAATTCTCTATTTATGTAAAATACTTTGATTGAATGGAGTACCTCCCAAAAAATTTTCAGCTTTCCCATCTTTGCCCCTCCCCGTGTAGTTCAAGATTCTGTATCAATCAGCATGATTGATTTTAAGACCCTATTTTCACAGCTTCAACCCTAATGATTCAGAGAGAAAATTTTTCCGAGAAGTCCCCCTTCCTCTTCCCCTTCAAAAAATACAACATATTACACGCTACATCGATGAATTTCTTCAACAGCTGTTCCACCTCACTACGGTGCTTTCAAACAATAAAATCTTCCCACCCGCAGCCCAATTCAATGTCATTGAAAAATAGCAATCACACTGCCGGTACACAAATGTCGTAAGTGTTGCATAATCACCCAGCAAAGCTCTCTAATACACCTGTCCACAGATTATGCAACTTTTCGTCCGCTACAACGTACAAATACCGTAAGGAGACACTTCAAAGGCGAAACTTGCCGAAATAAAACGTAGAAATGAAAATTTACCAGATACAGAGGTTTATTTATACTCGTGAAGATATTCTACGCCTAATGTAAAACTACGGTGACACGTACGTATGTAAATTACACCGTTATTTTAGTTTTCGAAACAACAAAAACGCCATCTTCCACAAAGAATACCACAGTTTCGACTCGTTTTCCAGTAAAATTATGAGCGAAAACTTTCGCACGCATTTTCTCATCAAAACTACGCTACTTTTTCACCGCAAACAGACCTGCTTCCTGTATCGCAATTCGCAACTCGGCGTAAACTTCACCAGGTATTTTCAAAACCGAATTGTTTTCGAATTTTATATCATTCTGATGAAAACACCCAAGAAAGATGGCCTTTGAAAAATCTACCTAATAAAACTGTCCGCGTATTTCTCCCATTGCCGAGCGTTTCTTCAAGTGTACGATGCTGCGAGAACAAGAAATCGGTAGGTAGGGCCCGAGATACTCGTGAAATTCTACGAATTCCTTTTTAAACAGCTCGTTAATTAACGTAAATAAATCGAGCCTGTAATAAAATTCCAAGTACGCGGACACCCGCGCAGTCCGAAATAATTAAACGTTCTCCACCTCTAACGACCCTCATTAGACGATAAAAAAATCGAATATTATTCGACGGGGGTGTACTACCGGTACAGCCAGCGAGGGGGTGGGCTGGGGGTAAAAATACACGACACGAAAGTATGAACGAAGGTTACTCAAGGGGCAGAACTTAATTGGTCAAATAATGAGCTAATTTGAAGCACGTAATTAAATCGGCCGGAATATTGGTGTTTTTAAATTATCGAAAATTGGCCGGTGACGAATGCGACGAGCAGGACGAATAACGCCGTCCAGCCGGTCGAATTTAAGTCGACGATGATGTATCGGCTTTCGGCCGGCCGAATTATTCATAAGGTACGATCCGGTCAAACAGATAATCGATAACGAGGTTGCTTTTTACTGGAAATTACAAATTAACCGATTCGTAATCTACGTAAATAAGTTTATAATACGCGCGGTCGGCCGTGCGACGTGTACGATAAAGTTTATACAAATGTGGGTCGTTGAGACGACTCGCCGGATACCCATCTCTCGGCTAATTGCTTCGTATTCATTAGACGACCAAGGGGGTTCATTGGCGTTAACGTGGTTGCGTATGTATTTCTAAAACAGGCGAGTATGTAACGCCGACAAATCGTACAGGGTGTTTCAAAGGTGACGAAACTCCTTCCAACTGGTGAGACAGTGAGTAGGCAACTTGTACTGAGCACGAGCACGTATGTTTGCCTAACCTTTGAACTGCAGGGGCTGGAGTTGGCTTTTCAAAACAGGATTTCTGAGTTCTGGTTGGCACTTTTACAAATATGTGGATACTGAGAAGTTGAGTTATGTGACAACACATAGCCCACTTCTATGGAGAATTTTTCTATATGACTGATAATTTATGTAGGTAAGTGAACTAGCCTGAGGGTACCTCATTCGAAAAAGGGTGAAATTCAGTGATGGAAAATTGGAATCGGAACTACAACTGAAAACTGAAAAAAACTGGAACTAAAACTGAATAATTGGAACTGGAACTGAAATGATGAGAACCGAAAACTGAAAACTGGAACTAAAACGAATTTCAGTTTTATACCTACCAGTTCCAGTATTTTTTTGCAAATTGCATTTTTTTTAAAAATCTTCTCTTCATTCTTCTCTCGCATTACCTACACACCAATTTTTTTCGAAAAATTCCTTTATCAACAAACTTTTCAAATGGAGTAAAGAATAGAAAAAATTCAAAATTTTGAAAATTTGACTTGAAAAAGTGAAAAATTTAGGTGTTGAAATTTACTAAAGCACAATATTCAATTGAACTTTTCAACTAAAAAACAAAAACGACTCAAATGAATCCTAATGTGGAAAATTATACAAAGAAAAATTGTGTTGTACATTTGAAAATTTCATCCAATCAAAACTACCCTCTCATACATTCTTCAAATTTGAAAAATTAAAAACTCAGGAAGTGAGTCACAAAATTTCTAAAAAAATATTACTTTGTCCAGTTAGTTTCCAAAAATCTTTTGTGTCGAGTTTAAATATATGAAAAATGAAAAAATTGTACTTTGAAAAGAAAAGAAAAAACAATAAAGTTCAATTTGGCGGAAAATTTTGGATTTTTTTTATCCCTCAGAGTTAGATTTAAAAAATGATTTTGGAACTAGAAATGGAATTCAAAACTGAAACTAAAAAATATTGAGAACTCGAATTGGAACTGGAACTGGAACTAATATCATTTTAGTTTTCCTTCATTGGTAAAATTGACAAAAAATTTTGGACTGCCAGGTAAAATATTTTTTTGGAGGGACGGGAAGGGAAAAAAAGGACGGAGAGGGGAGGAGGCTAAATGTGTTTTCATTCATTTTCTAATTTTTTGCCAAATGGAGATGAAAATTTCATGTTATTGATATCGTAGCTTCCGAAAGAGGTTGAGGAGACCCTAGAAATTTTTTTCAAAATTTTCGGGTAATTTTTCACCAAGTTACTTATACCTTCTGGAATATTTTGAATCCCTCTTTGGAAATAGAAATTTTTTCCAAAATAAGTATCATTCATTCAGTCTCAGAAGAATTCATAAATTTTTCAAATCTTCGACCTTGCTTCGCTCGAGCATTTGAAATCCAAAGTTTAAAATTTATAAAATTAGAGCTGCGGATTTCGCTTCCTTTCAGATTCAAGAAATGAAATTTCAGCTTTTTAATATTTTTTCTTCAAAAATTTGTTTACAAAATGATGGTACCTTATAAAACTTGGTTCACTTCCATTTAAAATCATTGATAATTTTGAAGCGAAAGAATGTTATTGTCTCATTTATTAGAAAGCCTACAGATGATCTTGTTCAAAATTTTCAAAAATTTCACAATTTTTTTGAAAGGGCGCGGTAGATTATTAAGAAATATACATAGTGTTTTTTTTTGGAAATTAAAAAATGAAAAACACGAATTTTTGATTTCCTTACTTCAGTCCAAACAACTGGTTGCTGGTCGACAAATTCAATATTGATCGACATTTTTTTTCATCCCCCCTCATTTTTTACAGAAATGTTTTCAATGAAGAACTAAAACATACCATTTTCATTTTGGGCAGTGTGTTACTTAGTTCAATGCTGCTAACTATCTGCCTGTCTCATTTAGTTACAAAGATGGAAATTTTAAAAATTTATAAAGGGGGTTTTCCATGTTTTTCGTTTTTTTCCCTCCAAACTAAACGTTCGTAACTTTTAATTTGTGCAAGACCGAAAAGTAGAGTTAGTGTCATTGGAAAGTTCAAAGTTTTCTGTAAGGTGCAGTGGGGTAATTGCAAACCACTTTTTGATTAGTGCCACTTTGTCAGTTCACTGTGGCGACCCCATGGCACCAAACAATCCCAAATTTCTGTCACATGAACTTCAAGGGGTTCTCTGTTGGTGGAAAAAATTTTGTATCGTTTCATTCACACCTTTGTGAGATAATGAAATTTTAAAATTTTGAAATTTTAAGTTTTGAGTTTACCCCGCCTGGGGTAAATGCAAAGTCGTACATTATCTCGGAGGGAGTTCATTTTTTTTCAATTCTGATTGAGAAATCGAAATCTACGTAAAATTTACTATCTGTTTACATGTTCATATCCGTTTTTTGATCAAGTTTTGTCCGAGTTGGAGAATTCTAATACAAATCTCTTAACGTCTTTAATGCCTATAATAAATGTTCTTTGGTGGCCCAATATTTTTTTTTTGTAATTTCGGACCATATTTTATTTTTAAAAATTGAGAAAAAATTGGGGTAAATGCAAAATCATAAAAAAGTTCGAATTTGCAATTGCCCCGACTACATGTTTTTTGGGGCAATTGCGAAATCGCATATTCAAGGCTTACGAGATAAAATTTTTAAAAAATCAATGGTCCTACCTTAAACTTACATGCCTTCTAATAATTAACACGCAGAAATCGATTCGGAAAACTATTTTTTAATTTGTTTTGGACCACATTGAAAAAAATGCCTACAATTTTACTTTGGAGCTATTTTGACACTTTTTGATAAAACCACTTCCAGAGAACACATGCGCTCACCAATTTTGTTCCTGTTGGGTGAAAATATAAGAAATAGAGGTACCTTGATGTACAAAAAGACCGTGTGGTCAAATATTATTTTTCTTGGCCTCCAGCAGCTGTTTTTGCAACTACCCCAGTTTTGCAATTACCCCACTGCACCTTACTAGAAACATCGTTAGTTAAATTAATAATGGTATCAAAAGAGAACAGCTTTTTTCAGTTATTCATTAAAATTGAAAAAATCGAAAAAAATGTTACACGCCTTTTCGAATATCTAATGCGATACACCCACGCTACTTCACCTACGACAATAATCATTCACATGGAAAATTTCTAAAGAAAGTGGGCTGAGCATTATTGTAAAGTTCACTTTTCCATGTAAGTACCAACGAGTATCTCGATTGTCGATGAGCGTACGAATGAAATTTCCCAGAAAACCTTAGATTTTTTTAAAAGAGCTTTAGTTTTTAGTTTAAAAAAACACAAATACTCAGGTTCAGAATGAGCTGCCTACTCTCCGGTTGAAAATATAGGTTCGTCAGCTATGAAACACCCTGTATCCATACATCCAACTTACCCAACATTATTGTAGGAAACAAGCCGGCAACTTATTTTACATACGAGACGTAGGTTCTACAATGTGATTTTGACTCGACTAAATGGCTTTTGTTTAAAAATTCCGCTCGGTTTTTATGCAGGCGGCGGTATACTTTTGGCATATTCATAAAACTACTCCAGACTTAGGGCACTTGGAGGAAATGAAAGTACACACGGGCGTGAATTATTAAAACTAATAGACTGGAAAAGTTGGCGTATTTCGAGGCCCCTTCGCCACTGCCTCCGTCCATACCTTGCAATTTTATTAAATTTTCGCGTGCGTCGTTTATTCGAAGAAGAAACTTTTATAAAAATTCGATTTCATAAGAAAGTATAAGGGAAAAAAAAACAATAACCTATAAAAATGGGTAGGTATTCCCTTTTTCATTTTTTTTTTCCACTCGAAAATAACGTCATTCGGATCGAGACTATGATATCTAAATTGGTCTATGTCGTGAGACGTTTGAACTAAACGAAAAAAAGAAAGGAACCCTTCTCAATCCTCCCCCAATATTTGTATCGAAGAAGCTACGCGTTTCTTAATTGTAATGTTTTATTCACGAATAAGAATTTTTATAGAGAACAAAGTCGCGTTCGATAATGTTGACACTTGCGATTAGTGTTCGATAATTCAAAAAACATCTCGTAATAGTGTTATTTTTAAAATGAGTATTTTTTTATCGCACTTTACGAGAAAATTACATTTTTCCTCATTCTATAGTTCGAAAAAGCCCACTGATTGGGTACGATGAACCTAAAAACCGAAGCCGTAAAATATTTCACGATGAAAAGCGGAGAATTGAACTATTTGGCATATAAATTTATCGTGTTTGTACGTTCGCTCAAAATAATTTCGTTATAGGTGATTTTTCACGTTGAAAAAAATAATAACGACTGAAATTGTTTGATTTTAGAGTCATAGACCTTTTGCTAGCCGAATTTTCCATATTTGATAATAAAAATTCGTGGTTGAACTTGCTAGGGTAAAAAGGTTTGAAATACTCAAGCATGGGGTAAAAATCTATGTTATTAAAGTACTCGACTACTCAACGATGCGTAGATATAATTTTTTAATTTTTTCCATCACCTGAGAATTAAGTTTCAAAACTGTATAAATCAACAGTTAAATATTATATTATTAATGAAATTTTTGAACTTTTCCAATTAATTGTTCTCCAAAAAGTACCTACTCAAAGAAGTCTCAAGGGGGAATAGACAGAAGAACTGAAGTAAAAATGGAGAAAATAAATGAAATCAGTATTGAGATACTTTTGAATCGGGGGGCGGGGGGGGGGATCATTGTCCGAAGTACGGTCTAAATTAAATAAATCGTAAAATTATCATGAAAACTGCTCAAAATATTGCAAAAATTGAAATTTTTCTCAAAGTTTTTGAAAAGTTTGAAACAGGAAAATTTATGAAAATTATTTTCATCTCAAAACTCATCATAATTTTCTAAAACTAATTTTTTTTCAAGAGAACGATTTTCATCTCAATGTTCGAATCATGGGATGATGATAGTAAACGTGGTCTTCATCCCAAAAATCATCACACCCTGAGAAGCTCGAAAAAAAAACGTGAAATAATTTGAGAAATTGGTTTTTTCATTCAAAGGTCATCTCAACTTTTCCTTCAAAATTTTTCAATCTTGAATTTTCGTTTGAAAATTTTGTTATTTTTGGTCATTTTTTTAGGAATGATGTTTAAAAAGTTCAATTCTTCCAAAAAGATTTTCAGCGTCAATTTTTTTTCAAAATTTTCTCATTTTCTCCAAGAAATTTTTACAGATTTGAAATTATTCTTAAAATTGTTGGTCAAGAGTGATAATAGGAAAAGGTATTTGAAATGATAATTTTCATCTCAAAGGTCATCTTAATTTTTCATAAAGTCTTTTCAATGATTTTTTCCAAAAAAAATTTCCATCCTCCCAGAAATGGAGAGATTGTGGGATGATTTGAAAAAAGATTTTCATTTCAAAAGCCATCTCACTCTTAAAAGCTCGCAAAACGCATGAAATGATTTTCAAAGACGATTTTCATCTCGAAGTCCCGAAGTTGAGCATCAACTTTCGTAATGAACAAAAATTGTTTTTTTTTTTTTGGTACAAATTTTTAATATTGAAATTTTAATTCTCTCAGTTGTTTCCCAGTAGATGATGAATTTATCAATAAACATGAATATCGGAATCATCGCGAATGTAGCGAATGAGAAATCCCTTCCTCACCGCTGGAATCTCTGATTCACCAATTCATGAAAAGTTCAAATAATGTTTTTGAAAATTAATAAACTAACAATTTTGAGTAGAATAACAAATTTTATGAATCGAAATGAAATAATTCAGAAAATATCCTTAGCGTACGACCCTGAAAAATATAAAATTGGTTTTTGAAGCCATCTTTTTGAAAAATAACGAAAATTCAAAAGAGCAAAAGGACAATAGAAGAGAATAGGGGGAAAGTGAGGCAAAATTATTAAATCCGCCCAACTCCATACAACCTTAACCCCCAAATCAAGACGCTCCGAAAAAATCATTCATTTTTTTCTAGAAAATTCACACATTTCCAACACTTCGAACATTTTCAATTTAGCAAAAGCCGATATACAAATGAAAATGACATTTTTCGGCCCAGCTCACAAACAGAAATCCAACCATAAGGGTTTCTCTATCGCGAGTTCGTTTCCATTCGCAAAATATTTCTCACCCTGCGAATACAAACTTATTAACAATTTCACACGAATTCGGGGTAGATGGGAATGAAAATGGAGTTCGATAACCCTCACCGAGAAGAAATTTTTTCGATGAGTGACATTTGCCTTTGATAGTGGCGAACTCGAGCTCGGTTCGGTGTAAAGCGAATGTGATTTATTATGGGATTTCAAAAGGTCCATTTTAGCAAGCCGCAAAACCGTTGTTCAGCTCGAATAAAATATTTCTCGTCCAAAATATACTACACTTTTTATTCACCTTGCAACTGAGAAAGTTTGCCTAATCAATCAATAGCTGGTACATTAATCTCGTTAGATACAACTTATTCATCTTACGTGAACGCAGGTTTGCCTAACCTATTAATAAAAAAAAAGGGAAAGATGCTGGACGGTTCGCAGGGCAAAGCAGCTGAAAACTATACGAGCGCGGTACCACGCCGAACAAAATGGTCGCATTGAAAGGATGTCTTTTTCTCTAGCGAATTAATTCCCGAGTAAAATTCAACGAGAGCTTAAATCTTTTCATTACCGTAATCCTACGGTAACATACGAAACCTCGACGCGGCGATTCCTTTGAAAAAAATTTCGTTTTCTGGTGCCAGCATCAGACGATGGCAGGGTAGTTGCAAAAGCGCAGAGGGAATTTGGGAAATTTTCGATTTCAACGTTTCGTTTTGGGGAACGACGAAAAGGCAACCTTATAAAATTACGTTTCAACGTTCGTAATAATTAATTTTTCTAAGATTAATTTTTCCACAGTACGAGTCGACGCGACGATTTAATTAATGTTCATTTTAAGGTACCTTTGCGTCATTGAAAATGTCTCTTTGCCCGTCATTCGCGCCAAATGATTTTCTATATGCTTACGTAGCAGAGCTATTCCGCGAATTGAAACGGGGCAAAAATGAAGTCGAGTCTTCCGATTTCGCTCATTTTTTTTCAGTGTTGGCGAATTGTTTGAAACATTTCTGCTTAAGTAAACGTTTAAAACACGTTTAAAACAAAGAAACAAAAAAACTGTTTTAAACAGCTTTTTTGTTTTAAACTTTTTTCTTCATCCGGTTGTTTTTTTTTATTTTCTTACAAAAAATGCGTTTTTTTACACAAAATTGAATGGATGGAAATTCCTATTTCATTCATTTTTTTTCTTAGGGGCTTTTCTTTGTCCCAAAAATCAACTTCCATACTTTTAAGTGTTGAAACAAAAATGATCAAAAATAATGTAGGTACATATAAAAAAATTTCAAAATGTTGAAAAATGTTGCTTTTGAGAATTAGGTCATGGCTACAGCGTAAGACAAAGGCAAATGGCAAAAAACAGAAATTTTAATCGAAATTGGAACTGAAAAGTAAAAAATATTGATTCAAGCAAACAACTGAAAAAAAAATTGAAAAATATTCAGAATTAAAAAAAAAAAACTTGACATTGCCGTTTATTTCTCATATTTTGAAAAAAAATATTTTATAAACGCGTTTTTTGGTTTTTTCAACTCTGTTTTTTTCTAACCCTTAAAGGAACGGAGGGGCGAGCTTCGAAATTTTTATGCAATTACGATTTTTGCAAAAATTGCCCAACTTCGAAGGCATCTCGACTCTCGAGGTAGGTTGTACTCGTACTTGAGGTGAAAAAGTTTGCAGACCATGAAAGAGAATTGATAGAAGATTTAAAACTCATACTCACATTTTGAAAAGCTCAAAGTTGAACTTTGGTGGTGAAAGCTCAACTTTCATAATGAGAACAAAAAATGAAAGGTACCACTGAAAAATCTGAAAAAATTAGAATTACAGTAAGTAGCCCCTTTCATCCCATTTTCGACCAGCAAATTTTCAAAATGGGATCTCTCGACCCTTAAGAGGTACAGAGGTCCAAAATTTTGACCAAAATTTAAAAAAATCGAAAAAGTGAAATAGCACACAGATTTTTTAAAATTTGAAGACGCTTATTTCGAAAATTTACTTGGTTTTTTCATTCGACCCCTCTGACCTCCCCCCCCTCCTCCAATAGTCCCCTTGAAAAAGTCAAAATTTGAAAAAATTTAAAATAAGGTGTGACCAATTGTTTTTTAGGTATTGGAGGGCACTGAGTTCGAATATTTGCTCATTTTTTTGGAATTGACCCCCCATTGTTCTCCTAGCTCCCCCCCCCCATTTCAAGAAAAAAGTATAATAAAATATCAATTAAATGGCAGGTGGTATATCAATTGTCACTAATTTCAGGGCGTAAATTTCGAAAATCGATCCTTACTTTTAGATTTGACCCCATTCCTCGTACTCTAACCAACTCACTCCTAAATAAATCGTACATATTTTGCGGTTAGAGCAGGGGGAATGGGGGTCAAATCTAAAAGTAAGTTGATATTCGAATTCTACGTCCTCAAATTAGTGACAATTGATATGCCACACACCATTTTAATTTTTCAATCAACTTTTCCCCAAAATTGGGGGCTAAGGGGGCGGGGACACTGAAGGGCCAAATCTAAAAAATGAATAAATTCGAACTTCTTTCGCTCAAATACCTAGCAAACGACAGGTAAAAAAATTGTTTTTCATTTTTTCGAAATTTGACCCTCTCAAGGGGGCTGATAGGGGATTCAAAGGGGACGGATGAAAAAACCAAGGACATATTCGAAATCAGCGCCTTCGAATTAATAGAAATCGATATGCTGCTTCACTTTTTCGATTTTTTTGAATTATGGTCAAATTGTGGACCCCTGTACCTCTCAGGGGTCAAGGAGATCCCATTTTGAAAATTTGTTAGTTGAAAAGAGGGTAAAAAGGACTACCTACTTTGATTTTTTCAGATGTTTAATTGGTGGCTTCATTTTTTGCTCTTATTATGAAAGTTGAGATTTCGCCACCAAAGTTCAAATTTGAGCTTTTCAAAATGTGATGATCGATTTTGAATATCCTATAAATTCTCTTTCATGCCTCGCAAACAGTTTTCTCCCAAGTACAACCTATCTCGAGCTATAAGCCTTCAAAGTTGGGCAATTTTGCTAAAAATCGTAATCGCATAGAAATTTTGAGGCCTCTCTCCCCCCTTGAAGGTTGAGGAAAATGATCGTGGTTTTGTGAATAAACCACCAAGGAGAACTCGTAAAAAAATTGAGCGAAATCGAAAGACCCGACTTCACTTTTGTCCCTTTTTAGCATGAAATAGCCCAGCAGTAGGTACTCGATTCATACATTTTTAGAAGAATGAGACACCGAAGAAAGTTTAGATAAAAATTAACAATTTATTCGACTGTATGATTTTCCTTCCTTTTTTTTCATTTCTCCCAAACGTTCCCTTGAGATGCCAAAAAAGAATCTTATTCTGAATATTTGATTACATCAATGCACACTACCCCTCGTCTTTTTACACGAGATACTCTTACTATGATACTTTTCCCATCTAGTTTTTTTTTTTACTTTAAATTCTAACTGATGCTGGTAAATTATACAGCATCTACGTGTTTCGCCATCAGCACAAGTTTTCTTGTTTATTCGCAAAAAGCAACGTAAGCGAATAAAAAAAATCATTGTTGACTAGAAATGTATTCACTTTGTAATCGTATCGCGTCGGGGCGCTTTGAAATGTTGCGAATAACGAAAGCAGAAGCGTTTTTACTTAAAGCTTCGAGTTAATGAGATATGGAGAAAACGATATGAAAATATTTTCGCCTTAAATACATATTACGACGGTACCGTACATCGAAAAATGTATCATTATTTAGCGCCATAGACGCCCCTGTTTGTGTGCGTTTGTATTTTAAAGGATTAATTTTGCTTTTGTAGCTGCTCGACGAGGTGTTTTTTCAACGAAATAGGCTCTGCCTTTGATTTTATACGCCGAATTATGATGTATGCTTGTACAAGGTGTACAGTTTATTTTAAAATGTTTGCATATAGGTATTTGACGTTAAAGGAATTAAGAAAGGTTTAGTAGTCTGCGACGAGACAAGTTCTTCGGGCCAAGTTAACGAATCAGTCTTTTTCGGGGGTTTGAAACCTTTCCAAGTCAGTTTGGTAATTGCCTAAAAGAGTTTAGTGCCGTCGACTCCGGATTCTTTCATTTGGAAAAGAAAAATCAACTGAATTTTCCCCCAGAGGATTACACGGAGAAAGTGTGGGTAGATAAATGTGTAGATGAAATTAGCTTAATTTTCGAAAATCTGATAAAACCTGCTATAGGTACCTTTTTAACATCTTTCTCCGATCATATCAAATTCAATACATTCTTTTTTTTTCTTCTCGCTGGTAATTCGAAGTTTTTTTAGGTCTTTTTTCAGGGTACAATTTTTGTGATTTAGAATTTTTTTCAAGTATCTTCCTTTCTTGGACCAATTTTTAGAATTCAAACTTTAAAAAAAAAATTGTTTCTCTTTTTTGAGTCGAATTTTCATAAACCTAATTTAAACTCAACCCTTACCCCGCTCCCTGAACTTACAAAAGAAAACATTTTAAAAACACTTCAGAAAACAAAACTTGCTTCATATTAAAATTCAGCGACCTCGAAATAGACAGGAAAATGAAAGGAAAAGTATTCGTACGGGTCTTAAAATTAGAATTTACCATCAATTTTACCAGCTTGAAGTCTGATTTTATTCCAATTTTCCCGAAATCGAGCATTCATGGCTAATATGACAACTTTTCATTTAACAATATTTTTCTGCAAAAGTGGTTCAGCAAAGTGAGATTTTCTTTAAACTTTTAAACTTCAAAATCCCCCCTCCCCCCATAATTTCAGGGATTCCATAGTCATTACGCAAACATGATGATTTTTTGGAAAATATATGAAAGCTGGTACCTAAGTGTGGATTTTTTTCCATGAAACATTTTCAACAAATATCGAAAAGAATCTAAAACTAGACCACCAACACTTACCTAAATCTGAGTTCACACTAAAAATTAAAATTTAAAAATTTTGATTTTCGGGCCTCTTTTTCTGATCCCCCCCCCCTCAAAAAAACAACGTAATATTCTATTTCTCCCTAAAAAAAAAAATAAAAAAATAATGAAAATCTTGATCGAGGAGAGGTATCAAAATTTATAAATGAGGGTTTCAAAATTTTCCACGTTTTCCAAATCAATTTTTTTGATTTTTCCAGACCTCTAATAGAAATACTTTTGCAAAGACGAAAAATCAGTTCAAATTTTTGATAATTTTTGACTGGGATAAAGTCCCTGAAAAATGGCGAAAACGTACCGATTTTTTGCCTCAAAATATTCAATTTTTCTGGGATAAGAAAGGGGGTAAAGAAAGGTTCGGAAAATTAATTTGAAATCGAATTTCTTCCCAAATTTCTTCAATAGATAAAAAATATAAATTCATCGAATAGAAGAAGTCGAGCGTAGAAATTTTTGAACAAAAGGGTATCCAAATGAAGCTGAAATTTTTTCATTTTTCAATATTTCAGATTTGAGAGGATACGAAATCCTCAACTACTGCCTTTTTATGGATCACTGTGCCTTCATACGCTCGAGCAAAACGAGAATTAATGACAAAAGATGGAAAATTTTGCAATTTTTAGAAACAAAATGCTTTATTTTTCAAGAGTCGTTTCAAAGATAAATTTCGTAGATTTTAGAATAAAAATTTGAAAACAAACGAAATACCTATGAAAATTTATCATTTTTGATGAAATTTCTTACTTTTCAAATTTTGCTCACGAAATTTCGACCTTTTTTCGAAATTTTATAATGCTTAATGAAAATTTGTAGTTTTTGTACCAGCACAACCCCAGCTACAATAATATCTTTTCAAATTTCAAGATGCAGAGGAACATTTTAGAAAAAACAGGACAGAAATTGAAAAATATCCTCAAAAAATTTCATGCAATTATCTTAGTTTTTTATCTCGTGATTTCAATTTTTCTTTGATCAATTCCTATTTACCGTTCTCGGAGGGGGGGGGGGGTGAGAATGTTGAAAAATTCTATGTGAATAAGTCTGTTTCTTTTCTATATGTAACCCTGCCGAAAAGAACGGATTTTGTGGCAGAAAAATTGATATATCATTTTTCACGTTTTTGGTCCAAAAGACACAAAATCTGGACACAACATATAAAAATGAAGACATCGATTTTTTTTTTACACAGGTCCTTTTTTTTCGGCAGAGTCACATATTCGTTTTTGACAGAATCAAATTAAAATATGGGATGGGCGGAGGGGAGGATGGACAACGACGAAGTTGCATTCGAAAAAATCAGCTTTGAGTCCAAAAGGCCTACTATGTGGAGAAATTTTTGGTTCAAGTGATCAGAAAAAATTCTATTTCCCAAAAAATTAAAATTTTTCTTCGATTTGTTTCAAAATAGAATTTTTCTTCCCAAAAAACGTGGTTTTTGAAAAATTTTGAAAATTTGAAAACCGAGAATAAATTTTACCATTTTAATCCTCCAGTATTCTTTTTCGAATTTCCTTTCACGTGAAATTTCAGTTTTAGTTTGATGATTTCTGCTCACATTCTAAATTTTTAAATCTCGTCCATAGATATTTCGGTATTACAAAGCCAGCTGATTCATCAATCCTGAAGATTTTTTCCACTATAGAGCCCCAGAACAAAAAAAAAAAAACCTCATCCGTTTGAAAATCGCGATGATTTTTTTATCCATCGAATCGAATAATTTCATATTCAGACGATACCGAAAGACTCCCAATTTTTTTACATTCTGTTAGCTATTTTCTTTTCTTCTTTTCATTTCGTCATCCAATCATCCAACAGGCCGGCGTCATTTCTGTTTCTTTTGTTTTTTTATTTTCCCCCTTTACGTCATATCATATCACTTTCAATATGCTTCATTTATCCTTTCTCTTAATTTCCTCGTATACGTTAGAATCGTCAGTCTTCCGTAACTAATTTGACGAAAGAATGTAAACTGCCAATACCAGAAAGAAAATATTTGAAAAATAAAAATCTTTGGACAAAGAACTCAAGAAGCTATGACGTCCTTAATATATTTTCCAGACGTTTGCCATCCTTCCAGGTGGAAAATTTAAAGAAAATAATACACTCGAATAGATATCACTCCTTGTAATATCATAATCAGCAAACTCATCAGCCCATAGGTAGGTGGAACTGCTGAATCTATACAAAGAAGACAATGTATCGAGATTGACACATCCTGTATATGTTTTCTCAAACCGCAGACGACAAAAACAATGGAAATTTTCCATAGGTAATTCTCAAGGATAACATTCGAAATGGAATCCTTTGTTATTACAGACTTTTACACAAATATCAACAAAACTAGCTTTTTTTTAGCCATTCGCAGCCTCTAAAATCTATTTACTTGCCCCGGCGAGTTTCGTATCAAGAAACATTTCATCTTAGGCCATTGATATTTACCAGTCACGAAAAAATTTTCTATCTCAATGATAAAATAATACACGCAACGCGAAGAATTGCTATACGCCTCGAACCAAACGATAAGGCAATTTTTCATCGCAGCTTTTATATTAAATTGCATACACACACGTATGAAAGGCGTTCGTATAGCATCGGCCATGTAATAATGATAAAGAATGATTCTAAATGCCTGCTGCAAACCTCCAAAATATGCAATTCATCATACATACACGTATTTGGAAGCGCACTTTGGGCGGCACAATTTTTGAGAAAAGTAGTAAATTTTATGGAGGACGAGATCTTATCACGTATATTTTTTATGACACCCTGTATCTCTCTCGTGTGTACATAATGTACGAGAATACCTTCGCCGTCGTTCGATTTTTACAACTTGGAAGCTTTTGAAGGAAATTAGATTGCAGGGATTTGAAGTAGACCACGTCTCTGGCGAATTTTTATTCTCCCAGTAATGTTCATTCAATTTAAAAAGGATTGTGTTGCAGACTCATCTATTTGATTTTTAACCAACTCGGACGGATTTGGATAGATAATTTGTATCGGGATGAAAGTAGGTGGCGTTTGATTGACGCTTGTTTCTAAAGCTGTGTACGTAGAAAAATTATCATCCGTTTTTTTGTTTACGTTCGATTTTTTTTTCTAAAGCCGGCTGAAATTAAACTTGGTGCAGAGAAATTATTCCGATGGGAAGGATTTTTATTCTCCCATTTCCTTTTACTCAAGGTTATGCAAATGGGGCCCCAAAATAATTATGGGGGGGGGGGGTGTCAGCCTTTTCCCTCAAAATTATATGCAAATAAGGTAAGTATCTCAATCATCTTCCAGCGACAAAACGACACTGGATTCTGACAATTCAACTAGTTTCCTTTTAAATGTGAATTTTTAACGTGATTTTCAACGCAAAAATCGATTTTTAAAGTTGAATTTTGCTCCCAAATCCGTGGATGGGTGACCTCGATTTCATTTTCAAAAAATATATCGGAAATCTGGAGTTTGGGGCAGAAATTGAGGTTTTGTGGAAAGGAAGGTACGATTTTGAGGTTGATTTTATACATTTCGATATTCAAGGAAAGGGTATGGTATTCAAATTTGGAGAAATTTTGGAGTATGGTGTTAAAATCTGAGTTTTCTGGGTATAAAATACCATTTTGAGGTTGATTTTTATATTTTGACTTGTAGAAGAGGAAGTATGATATTCAAATTTGAGATCTGTTCTGAAAAAATTAAGCATGGTACTGAGATTACAATGTTTGGAAATGTAAAACGAAATTTTATAAGGTTTTTCTCACCCTTCAACTTTCAGGACAGAGAGTAAAGTATTCAAAATTCAAAAAATGATGAGTTTAGTGTTAAAATCTGGATTTTTAAGCACAACTTTTATTAAAATCAGAAAATTACTTCGAAATACATATGTGACCCTGCTGGAAAGAAATGACCTTGTGTAAAAAAAAAAATTGATGTCTCATTTTTTACGCTTTTGGTCCAAATGACACCAAATCTGGACCAAACCCATAAAAATAAAGACATCGATTTTTTTACACAAGGTCCCTTTTTCCCACAGGGTCACTATGTTGATATTTAAAAACTTGTCCTAGACCCCAATTTCTTTCTCTCTAGAAAAAAAAAACACTCATACGTTTATTGGTATTGGTTCTACCTCTTTATAGCATCCTAAAAAAAATTACCGACGGGAAACACGTCATACTTGTTTCTAAATAATTTTGACGATCCAAGTTCAAAATTTCAAGGGCAAAACTATGGAATTTTTCTAATTCTAATTTCTTTTCGAAGTTGTTTTCAATTTTATTTTATTTTCAAAAAGAAACATCAAGTTGAAAACATTTTTGGAAATTCAAAGTTGAAAAAGTTGCAGGAGACGTCATTGAACTATACTGAGTAAAAGAATTTAAGCAAAAAAATTTTTAATTAAAGTTGAAAAATTTTCCTAAAAATTTTTCAACTTTAATTTGAAGAAATAAATTTTATTTCTTCAAATTTTTTTCACTATCATTTTTTAAAATTTTATCTTACTTAATTCTAAAATTTAAATTGAAAAATTTTTAGGAAAATTTTAAATGAAAAAATTACAATAGGAAAATGTTTCAGAATTGAACATTTTTCTTATTTATTTCTTCAAATTTTTTTCACCTTCATTTTTTAAAAATTTTTCTTAATTCTAAAATTTTTTCAATTATTTTATTTCAACTATAGAATTTTGTAATTGAAAATTTATTTAAACATTTTCCAAAGTATTTTCAATTCTTCAAAGAAAGTCTTAACTTCATATTTTTCAAAATATCTTCCAACTCGATAAAAAATTTGAAAAGATACTTTACCTATTAAAAAGTAATGCAAATAATACGAGATCGAAAAAAAAAAATAGAAAAATCAAAAGTGGAAGAATCTTTATAAGTAATTCAAGTTGAAAAAACAGATAGAAATTTTTAAATTTGAATACAACTTCGAAATGAATTGAATAATTTGAATTTGGATCGTTGAAATCCCATTTGCATCCAAATTATGCAAGACCTAGGGCTTGACAGTTTTATTAGAAATTGTTAAAATTTTCAAAAATTTTGACAAATATCCGAACTTACGGTACCTCTGATGGGGAAAAATAAAAAAATTTAGTTTTTTTTTGAAAATCTCAACTTCCTCGCCCTCTGTTGGGACCTTTGAAGGAATAAAAGGGCAAAATTTGGTAGTTTTCCATCGTTGGAATAAGAATTATTCATGATTCGTAAAAAATTTCAAACTGATATAGGAAGACTTGAAAAGAAAATTTCAAATTCATCAATTATTTTGACTAATTTTTAGTCAAATTTTGTAGAATTTAAAACTCTAGTGATTTTTTTAGACCCCCCTCCCTCTTCTTCCTCATTTGAGTCCATTATCCTCGAAAAAATTTCATTCAAGAAGAAAAAACACTGAATTTTCTGACTCCAGAAGGTAATGGAAACGTAACCTTTGTAAAATAAACATTTTTTTTGGCTCATGTTAAACATTACACGATCAAAATACCGATAATTAAAACCACACGAGTCTCGTGGATCCGGAAAATTTAAAAACAGAGGGGGGGTGAAAACACAACCAAGTAAAAATATTCGTCCGCCAAAGTTCACGTACGCGTTTCCTCGACGATAAATAAATGCATCGTACCGGTATCGCGTGCGTTCTACATTTTTACTCGATAAATTAGCCCGATACCGGGCCTTTTTTTTTCGCTATTGGTCTGACGCGCACATCGGCTGGTAATGCATGAAAGTTGCTAAGTTTCACACGGTGGTGCGAGTACTCCGTCGAATATAAATTCGCTCCATATAAAGTACACACTAAGTAACTTAAGCTCGTACCGGAGTCTTTAAAACTTACCCTAACTTTTGCAGAGGTCGTGTCAGGTGTGAAAAGCGAAAGTCGTATTCTGTTCCATTTTTCACCATCGCGTCAGCAGCCTAAAGGAACAACGATGAAAAGTATAATTAATTCGAGTTAATTGAAATGCTCGATACTTCCTAGTCTAATTAATGCCATAAATTCCCGAACCAACACCGAAGCCAAGTTCAAGGTAAACGACTACACGTGAAAATTCTTTGAAGACACTATTTCAAATTAAAGGTGCGAAAGAAAACAGCCATTCTGAGGAAATTACACTCTTTTGGGGCTTAATCAGCTATATAAGGCCTAGCTCTACTATTTTACATTACGTATTCGAGAGCCTCTCACTGCCGTACCACTAATTTCGCATCGCACTTTTTTTTCATTATCTACTTCCTACTGGTTTTCGTACAAGAGGAAATTACAATTTGTTATAATTTCGCTTTCTCTCAAACGGATTCGTTTCTTTTCGCATCGAATGGGAAAAGGCCCGGATAACGGGATCGATTTAGAATTCGGATTCTTTTTCGCCTCGCCGAAGGACTAATCAACATCGTAAACCTGGTCAGATAATTATTTTAGCATCCAATCTCCATAAACCGGAGTTATGGCATGACCGAAACGTACCATTAAATTTACACTCTCGGCAACCTCGAAAACTATAAAATCAATATACGACCATATTTTTAGCTTTTTTTTTTTCATCAAAGGCTACGATACACCCGGTCTTTACTCTTTTCTACTCGGTTTTGGAATACCCTTTCGGAAAATCGTTTTAATACGGTTCGTGATATAATATAAAACTACACAGAGGACTGGTGATAAATTATGCAACCGTTTTTTTCTTTATGGGTAACGGATAAAAGAGAAAAGTAGTAACTTTGTAAAACGAGTCAACCTCGATTCGAGTAGTTATGGAAAATGTTCGGAGATTCGTTAAAACGACCGAGAAATAGGGAATTTTGAAATCATAAGACGAACGAGAAAATTAACTCAATCATCTCGAAACTGGATGTCTTCAGCAAGATCAAAAATTCTTGAAATGCTACAAAATTAAAATTGAGAATTTTTTCGAATAATTATAGAAGCAGAGAGATAGCAAAAAATCTTGAATTTTTTTGAAAATTGATAAAGAAGTTCAATTTGACTGAAGGATCTCTTAATTTTGAAAAAAATATGATTCTCATCAGAATATGATCCATTATTCAATATTTTAATTCCGTATGAGCGCTTTTCAAGATTTCATCACATTTATGTATTTTGATTTTTATCATGTAGAATACAAATATCCTTCCCCGTGCTCTAACCAACCCCCTTCCCCCACGAATTAATCGGACATATATTTCGGTTAGAACAGGGGGAAAGGAGTCAAATCAAAAAACAAGTCGATATTCGAAATCTACGCCCTCAAATTAGTGACAATCGATATGCCACAAGTCATTTTAATTTTTCAACTTACTTTCCCCCGAAATTGAAGGGCTAAGGGGACATGAAAGGGCCAAATCCAAAAAATAAGTAAATATTCGAACTCAGCGCCCACAAATACCAAACAAACGACAGGTCACACGTTATTTTACATTTTTTCGAATTTTGACGCTATCAAGGGGTCTGATTGAGGGTTCAAAGGGGTCGAATGAAAAAACCAAGTACATATGTGACCCTGCCGTAAAGAATGGGCCTAGTGTAAAAAAAATCGATGTCTCATTTTTCACGTTTTTGATCCAAATGACATCAAATCTGGACCAAACACAAAAATAAAAACATCAGAGACATTTCCAATTCTAACGATTCGAATCTTTTCGAATCTGAAACGTCGGACATTTCTAATGGCTGGAATATAATTGGAATCGCGAATCATCAATGAATTCAAATATTTGTGAATCACGTTTCCAGTCATCATTCCTGATTGAATATTTTGAACATTGAGGAAAAATTTGGAAAAAATCATAGTGACATGACATCGAAGGTTTCAAATCCAATAGGTCAACTAGAAATTTTTTCGATTCTTACGTTAAAAATGTAAACTTTCAACAAAAAAAGAACAATGAAAGGTTCAATAAGAGATTCAAAACTTGATCACGAATCATCTAAATTTTGCGGTGCTTTTTACGAGGTGAGAGGAGGAAGAGAAAATCCAACAGTAATCTCATTGATAAAAATTCAAAAATGAATCATATCGAACGGGTGAATTGAAAGGAGAGAAAAGGAAGGAGAAGAGAAGGGGAGAAAGGGGTTGAGAGGAATGGGAGAAAAGGGAATATGGGGGGTAAGAAATAGGGGAGGATAATGGAGGAAGGAGAAAAGGGGAAATAGAGAAGAAAATGTGGAGAAATGACATAAAATCCTATATTCATTTTTCACTCATTATAAAAATATTTAAGGCCAAATTACTCAATTTGAGATGTGTTTCAAAGAGAATATGAAAAAGAGAGGGAAAAATTCTAAAGCTGAGAAAAAAATTGATAAAACCCTATAAAGAGTTGAGAAAGAAATGAAAAAAATTTCAATGTTGAAAAATACCTACTCAGATTTTTGAGAAAAAAATCAATTGGAGTGGGAAAACATTTTTCAAGGAGTTAAAATTTCGAGAAAAATAAGGGAAAGAAGTCAAATTTTAAATCAGTGTTCATCTTTCAATCAAGATTATTGATTTTTTCTGATCAATTGGGAATTGAATGAAAAATCAGCAAACTTTGATAATAAAAATCGTTTCACTGATTCTCAAAGACAGAATTTCATTAAAGACTGATTTCAATTTAGTGAGTGGTACGTTAATTCAAGACGAGGGAACAACAAAGGGCGAAAATTTTTCGAAAAAGAGCAAAAAAATACACTTTTTTCACATGTAAGTATTGTGTGCAATAAAAAATCTCCTTTCCGAGGAGGAGAGGGGTCGAACCCTCTGAGCCTCCCTTATGTGCGCTTATGCGATCCATAAATTTTCAAAATTTTCAAAATTCCATTCAATTTTGAAAATATTTGAGAAAATAATTTCTATAAAATCCACACATTCATTGATTTTTTAATAGGTCAATACAGCCCCCTCCCCTCCCCATCAAAAAATCACAACAATTCTAAAAATATGACTTTCAAGTAACTCATGCCAGATTAATTAATCAAAGTACAGATGCTGATGACTGATAACGGAAATACTAATTTTTTTTCACGTTCTGTACAACAGAGTTACATACATATTTATTCCTTTGATTACGTTAAATTTAGCCATTGGATATTTAATTTCTGATCAGAGAATCCTCAGACGGTTATCAGAACAAAATGAAAAGCATTTAGAATTACATCGCAAAAATATATGGAACGTAATTTTAAAAAAAGTAAAAATCAATTACTTGAAAATTATGAGCTTCTTATTTGAGTGATTTTTATAATTTTTTTTAAAAATTAAATATTTGTGTAATATGATAAATAATTCAAAGAGCAAAATTACTTCATCTGGTAAAAGAAATATTCATTCATAAATTAGGTAAGTATGTAAAAAAATTAACTCATGTATTTTAAAAAAAAAAAAAAATGTACCTAATACACACAAAAAAGTAATACTTAATCAATTTCTTGAAAATTTCTACAAAAACTTAACATAAAACAACTTTAGAAGTATCAACGTACATTTTTAATTCTAATTATCAATTCGTTAAAAATCAAAACAAAGAATAAGATACTCGTAGGATTCTATTCTACTGTATCATTAATACGAGTACAAAAATTATCACATTTCAACACAAGGAAAATAAAGATAAAAATAAACTCAGCGCCACTATTCGCTCATTCTCCAGGATAAAATTCTATAAACTCGCCACATTCCATTTTTATTTTCAATTTTTCCATTTCTTTGGCAAAGAACTGGCAAGTCGTATCGTCTGTACAATAAGATCTCATTTTGAAATACAATTCGTCGACCAGTTTCCACTCATCAGTCGTCCTAAAGTCCGGAAAAACAACTTCACTGTCTCTAGCATCGCTAAGATCCGTATTCGTTAGCTGGTATTGAATCACATGATGAATATGCTTGCACATGTTGAATTTAATCACGTTGTCTATACAGGTACAAGTGTACTGATGGATACAAATATTAGAGCAGTCTTCGCAGATAATTTTACAGGAAAGATGAACTTGGTCTGGATTTTTAGTCACCTCGTAGAAAGATTTTCCCGACGAGGCAGTAACAAGATATATCTTTTCTCCTTCGGCAGATATAATTTCGGTGACTCGATTTTTCATATCTTTGGATTTCAAATGTTGTTTTCGTAAATGGTGCAATTTGTAGAACAGTTTGCGATTATTTTCGACAATCACTCGATTGAAAAATTTATTTCTGATAAATTTCATCAGGAAGAATAACGTTTTATCGAGACGACCGACTTTTTTACCTTTGGTAAAGATGTACTTCAACGTGCCATGCATTCGTTCCAAATGATCATTGGTATCGACTACAGCTTGAAATCTGTAACAATAAGCCCATTTTTCAAAATCGTCAGTGAAATTGGATTTGAAATATTCTCCGAATGAGGCAGTTTTTTTATCGTTAATCAACGTGTTGACAGCTTCGCCCAACGAAACGTGGAACTTGGTTAAATCTGTTTCTTCCAGCAACGTTTTGAGAAGCTCGTAAGTTTGATTTCGAACACTTTTGGCAATTTTATTTAAATTTTTTCGCCAGACTTCTTCTAAACGCCAAGAGCAATAGAAATGAAACGTAGGCGTACCCATGACAGCATTCCAGGCATTTAAAAATTGACTAGATATATCGGACATGAAAACTTTCGGTGTGATTTTTCCGCAATAATCGCGAACTATGGAGAAAAAAATAGTCATAATTTCTTCGTCTGCTCGATTAGTCACCAGGAACGAGCAAGGGAAGCCTTCGCGAAGATCGTCGAGAACGATGATGGAGTAGAGTCGAAAATCACAGCTCGTACCGCTAGTTCCATCGAACGAGATTAAATCGTTCCCGTACCACTGGAGCATTTCTATTTGGGTTTTATTCATCAAAACTAGCATAAAATCTTCGGATTTTAACGTAGGAAATAGGTCATCGAAGGAGTCCAGTGGTTTGTAATAGAGTACGAAAGAATCCCCGTTTGATTCGTGTAGTTCGTTCACGAAGTCGAGGATACTGTCTGTATCTTTGGTATTCTTCGGGATCGCAGCTGTGATACCAAATTCCTTAGAAATATCGTGAATATCCGTATCGGTCAGTAAATGTATTCCTTCGAAATCGTCAGCCACAGCCGGAACTATGGTATCGTCAAAAATCATTGGCTCTGGTGGAATTCCATTCGATAGTTTTGAACCAGATTTCGGTTTCATACCAAGAGTGAACCTTATGTGACAAGGTTCATTTTCATGACCGATGTGAGTGGAGAGAAATTCAACTCTGAGCGGATTATCCGTATTTACTTTATCTCTATGTACGACGATTTGAGCTGGACAATATGATCCCATTTTTTTCGATCCTTGTTTCTTCAAATTTCGTATGTTTCTGCCACAGGATTTGAAAGTGCCTGATCGATGGCAGAAGAACCGTCTGATACCATTTTTCTCGCCGCATACAACAAGGTATCTGCAGATGGTCTCTTTTTCCATTTTGTATTTCCAATTCTAAATAAAAACACAGAACAGATGTGAAGATATTCTGAGATCAATATGAGAATAATTAAGTATAATGGTGAAAACGAATATTTACAGCGAAAGATTCTTCATCGTCGAAGTACAGCGTTTCTTCTTCAAATTTCAACGAATGAAAGTCGATGTAGTGTTTACGAATTTCGTAAGGTGTATCTTCAAATTCGCAAAGGGCGCATTTCCACAATTTACAACGTTTTTTATCACTAGTCGATGTTTTAGGTTCTTTTCCTTTGCGTTTTCTCGGGTTCGATGATTTGCTGGGCTTCGTTTCACAGGGCTTACTTTTGGAAGTCATTTTTCAATGATCGTAATTCAGATTTCGAACCATTTCAAAAATTATGTGGATAAATTACTTCGAACACTTTAACACGAATATTTTCGGCGGAAACTAAAAGAATGATAACTGATAAGAACACAAATGTAAACAAAATTGAACATGATACTTTTGCACTTCTGGCGGACTATAGATGAACAATAATATACTTACGTCATTACAGTGTTGATATGTTGAAAGCGAAAAAAATGAAAATTTATTTTTTTTAAACACTAAAATTCTCACTTTGAAAATTTCTTCAATAAAAATTCTAAACATTTTTACCGCCGAATTATTTTAACAGATACGCTGCAGGCACCAAACTCGAAAAAATTGCGAATGATCGATCTTTGGTTTCAATTTTCTCAATTTTTATCGTTTTTAAAACCAATTTTTCAAGTTTAAATTTCCTTTAGATTTCAAAAATTTAACTAAACTAAAGGGGATGTCAAAGACGAATAATTAAGTACTTAATTCAAATTTAGACTTGATATTCGAGTTATCAATTTTCTAATTTCGTTAACGTCTTTTCAAGTCAAGGAATGTTTAGAAATTGAAAAAATTTTCAAGATATTCAAACTTGAAAAAGTTATGAAATTTGAAATTTCAACATAAAAATTTTGGAGCTAAAAAATTTTCAATGTTTAACAAAATGAATACATTTTTTGGAAATAGAAAAAAAAAAGTGGGTAAAAAATATGAATTTTCTCACCACGTAAAAATGAAAGATTCGATATCTAATTCACAATATTTTTCAGTTCGATACCTGAAACATACCCGAGTAAATTGATTCGGAGTGAAAAAAACACAACGAAAAAAATTCTTTACATAAAATCATTCATTTTTCGAATAAAATTAAAGATGTTGAACATCTTATCAAGTAAATAAAGTATTTACTGAACATCTTATTCATTTAGGTACTTCGTGAAGATAGTACCTTGAGGTACCAAAACATCTTATTCACGTATTTGATAGAAAACAGTCAATACAAAGAACATCTTAAAAATTGAAGCTGCCTGTGGAGCCATCCATTCAGCCTCATAAACCATACACCAGACAAAATACTGAATTTAGCATTGTAAATTCATAGAACCGAATCGAAACTACTTCCACCACCAATAAATACATAAGTAAAATCATGATAAAATACATCACCAATTTAGACATCGATGTGAAATTTTCAAAAAAAAAAAATAAGGCCTTGACACACCAAAAAAGTAACAGAAATTTTCAGAATTTATTTATAATTATAATTCTAAGCTTCCCTCTCGATTTTTCATTTCGACTTTCTCTCCCCTCTAATTCAGTACTGAAAACCAACCGAAAAAATTTAAAGGCTTACTACTTACGAAGAAATAGTACGTATGTTAGATCAAAACATATTTTTTCAATACACAAAGTACTTTTGGTACCTATCGCGTATTTCAAATTTTTTACAGCCAAAGTAATGCGATTGGACAGCCAAAAAAAATTCATATTGTGTGTAAAGATGAATTTTAAAATTGATTTTTCTCGAATTTTGTCAATTAAATGTGAATAGTTCCTCGGAAAGTACATAAATTCACATCGATGCCTACTAATCTATCTCACCATGCAATCATAATAGAAATGAAACATAAACGATGGATTATTTTCTAATAACCTTTTTCAGACTCATTTTCCTCTTCTTGGCATTTTTGATCTTGAGCAAATGCTTAAAAGGACCCAAGCATCGACGAACCATGACACCTCTCCACCAACTTTGTATCTTTGTTGCCATCGTATTCAGATACACTTCGTATTCTTTTTCTTTTCGACGACGTTCTTTATCGTCCAAATACTCTTGGATTTCACTTTCGCGAGATTTAAACTAAACAAAACAAGCAAAAAAATATGTCAGAATATAGATCAAACACTTCGTCTAATATTTTTAAAAATTCTAGCAAGTATATACGAATAAAATACCAGCGATACGTAAAACTGCAATTCTTCATGTTGTTCACGTTGGCTATCGAGTAACGATTTCAGTAGTAACTTTCTTTCTTCAATATCCTTATTTCGATCTTTCCAATACGTAATTAATTCTTTCAGTCGCTAAAAAAAAAAACACAGTAGAATTAATAATCTCGTTCATCTTCGAAAGATTATACGAAAACAAAACACAAATACCTTGATTTCGTTGTCATAGTAAAATAAAACTTCTTCGTGAACTCTACTCTCCAATCGAACATCGTCATCGATACTGGTAATCTTTTCTTCGAAATTTTTCTCCTCCAGTTCACATTTCAACTTATTTTCTTCGATCTGAACACGTAATAGTTCAGCAGTGAAATCCAATTCTGCTTCATTTTGCTTCTCTAACCGTTCCAATTCAATCTAAACATCAAAAACAGTACGAATTAGTAACGTTACAATCCTTCGCTAAAGCTACCTCCAACTCACAGACTGCTCCGATATAATTCTATCTTTAAACTGAAATTCATTCAATAACCGTTGTCCGTCTTCTTTAATACGTTTATTCAAATATTTACAACGATGCTCGCTACTTTTAATTTGTTCTTTCATCGTAACTACTTGATCACAATTCGAACGCTCTTTAGCAACTATTTCTTTCAGAAGGTCGAACGTACCTCGAACTCGAATTTCTTCGGTTACGACGAGCAGACAATTTAACGTGAAGTCTCTATCGAGTAATAACGCCATGAAGTTTAATTCGAGTTTAAATTAATAAATTTATCGTACTTACATCGCTTGGCGTCCTTTTTCGAATGCTGTTTCGCCGGCGTCGTCATTCAGATGTTTCATTAGCTTTAACTGACTCGTGGTGATTTTTAACAAGCGTGCGATGGTGTTTCGTTCGCTGGGAGAAAAATATTCACTTGTGCTACGATAATTAATTAATTTCGATGAATAAATTAATGAAATAGGTTAAGAAGAAGGTAAATTGAAAATCATTACCGGGGATTCGAATCCATCGCAAATCATTCAATATGGCGTACTATTTATCGGCAGGATCACTTCAACGAACAATGTAGACTAAAAATATATTAATTATACATTAATTACTTTCATAAACGTCGATTTAATTATTAAAATTCTGATTTACCGCGGAAAACCGAACCGACCGAACGAAAAACACGAGACACGTACAAACACTGCAAACGCCGCTAACGGATGAATCACGTTTTTGGAATTCTACGAATGCAGTGCTACCAATCCCTGCAAATCTGGCCAATCTGTTATTGCAGAAAATGAAAAATGATACGTTTTGAATTATTTGTCATTTTAAAATTATTAATTAATCATTTCATCGATTAATTACTGAAAATAAATTATCTAGGACTTGATTCGTATTTAAAAAACGATTCAAACGAATTATTCGACGTGTCGAACATATATTTCGATTACGCCATTTTGCTAAACTGCAACTAGAATTTCGTTCTTCCATACTTGTATGACGTCATGTAGACTCTTAATCTTTTTGATTTTATTATTTTTTTTATTTTTTTCAAGACGTACTCGAGATTTCGATTTAATAAACGAATAAATGAAATTAATATACTTTCAGCGTTTTTTAATCACTTTAAAAATGATTTATGATTTAATCCGAACATAAAATAAAGTACCAAACAAATAAATTTCAAGGTTATACTCTTAATAGCTTCTCTTAAACAGTGGAGATTTTTTTATCGAAGAACAAAGTTAGCGATAAAGCTGTATGAATAGAATGAGGGAACTTATTATTGAATAAATGAATAATCTAGAACTCATAAAATAAAATGAAATTGTCTCGAGACGAAAAAATACTACTTGTTCGTACTAATCGATAATTACCCATTCCGAATCAGTCTCTATAGTCTATACTCACACAATAGAATATTTTTCGAGAATGACGAACAATGGCTCAAACTAGGTCGTCATTGTTCTAGCTGAATCGAATAAATTAGGTAAACATTAGGAAAAAAAAAGATATTTTAATTGATAATCAAAATACAAAGTAAATATAAATAATCCTTAACGTAGTATTAAAAACGCTTATTATACCATTCTCTAATTATTTCAACCTAACGTCACAAATAATTAGAACCATCGTTTTTTTTATCTCTTTTAAAATCATCATCGATTCGTAGAATAGTTTATAAATAAAAATTACACAAATATAGAGAATGACTAATTACAAAGTAAAGAAAATTTGGCGCAACAAACGAAAGAAGATATATAGAAGGGGGAATGAATTTTTTCTTACTATCATCATTACAACAATAATATCGAGAATATTTTAAAAAAATCCTCGTAAAATGGCACTTGATGTTCTTCGATTCAAAAACAAAGAGCAGAAGAAAATGATAGTCGCAAAAATTAAAAACACGTTCGCCTCTAAACTTGACAGTCTTTTTATAGCAAGATCACAATTTAATAAAAGGTGGCTGTATGAGTGTGTATGTGTGTGCTGATAGAATAGATGCGAAATTAATAGTACTATAATTTGTCTTATAATGAATGAAAAAAATAGTTATTTTTCAATGATATGTATTCATCGTAGCGCAAACATTCGCCTAGGTACCTTACTGAAAAAAAAACACGTATTGGTCAGCACAGGGCACATCACACGATCGTAAATCAGACAATAATCATTTCTTAATTAAAAACGAATAATAAAACTCCGTACCAAGCATCTTTTGTATTAAAAAAACCAATAAAACGAAACCAGTAAATTATATAATAAACGAGAATACATCAAGTCGAAATAAATACAATAGAAAAATCATTTCGATGATGAAATACACTATACAGACAATGAATGGAATCCGGTTTTCAACAACGGAAACTGCGTTAATGAATTCTACGCGATAAAACTGGTTTCTCTATGTGTTCTCTCTGTTTCGCTTTATAGCCGAAGTAAATTAAAATAACGCAATTACATTGATTATTATTTATGAAACACGACAATATGACCATTAAATAAAAATACCAAATAAAGACATTTATACATATCAGTACGACACATTATAAACCTCGCAGTAGTAATACGTGTGTTTTTCTTGGTGCAGAAAAAAATAAGAAAATAATAGATTAGAATAGAAGAGTTATCTAGGTATGAATATGCAAAAATTGCTGTTCAATAGGGTGGATAAAAAATCATTGATTTGGATAAAAATTGGCAAAGTAGTTTTTCTAAAAGGGGCAGATTTCTCAAAAAATTTTGAGCCTTCCACTGCCAATGATGGAACAAAAAAATAGACTTCAAGGTGGGATCATTTTCTGAAGAAAAAATACTAGTACTACTTGCTGGAAACCTCGATCATCCAAAAAATTAAAAATTAGAACTTTTATTCTTTTCCTAGCCACTGACTTCAAAATATGTCCTCTATAGGGATATTCAAAAATTACATACTTCAAAATTCAAGCTTTTTTGATTTCCATCAAAAAATTCGCATTGTTCACTCAACATCTCAAAATTGAGCCAAAATTTTTTCATCATTTGAAATAATTACTGATTAAAATTTTCAAAAATTTTCTTTTTTCAGTATTGCCAACTATATACAGTTATATGAACGCAATTTTCATCAAAATTCAGTTAGTAACACTGCTGTAGAAAAATTTCAGAATTTTTTTCTCAGTTCTGCCAACCACATATACTTTCATGAACGCAATTTTCATCAAATTTCAATTGGTAGCACTGCCACAGAAAAATTTCAAAACATTTTCAGAAAATTTTTCATTGCTGCCAACTACGTATATTTTTACGCACGCAATTTTCATCAAATTTCAGCTGGTTACACTGCTTCCATAAATTTTCAAAAATCTTCAAAAAATATTTTTCTCAGTGCTGTCAACTTCATCATTTTTAAGAATTCAATTTTCATCACATTCATGTTGATACACTGCTAAAAAAAAATTTCATTTTTTTTTCAATGTTGCCATTTTCATAAACGCAATTTTTATAAAATTTCAGTTGGTAATTCTGTTACTAAAAATTTTCAAAAAATCATCTCATTTATTTCAATGAACAAAAAAAAATTATCTTAATTTTCACGCCACGAAATGAAAAAATTTGAATTTTACGAACATTTTCCAGTAAATCAAAACAAAGTTGGCAGCACTGAAATGACAATTTCGTCAAAAAAATTCAACAAAAATTATGGGGGAACCAAAAAAATCCTAGATTTTGAGATGATTCAAAAAAACCACTGTGGCAAAAATTTCGTTCTTTTTTTTTGAAAAAGACCCCATTTTAAAGTCTTTTTACCTCCTTCCACCTTTACATTGAAAGACTGAAATTTTTTCAGGATGTCTCACACTTAAACTCGACTATTTTACCAATTTTAGTCAAAATTTTTGGAATATTTTCCTCACCCTATCGACTATTGGTCGATATTCTTGGAAAAACAATAAAATCCTAGATACCGAGTATTGTAGGTACAGAATATTATTATACGATACAAACTACTTATTCTGTTTAATAATCGGTGAGGAATGTATTTTACAAGTGATTCGACCGTATAATCGCACGTTTGTCAAATCTCCCTTCACTTCTTTCACTCTCAGGTACTACAATGTTTGAAGAATGAAAAAAAAAAAACTTAGAAATCCACGTCATCGTCATCATTTCGACATTTAATCGATTCCCTGGTATCAACTTCAAGACCAGATAATATTCAATATTTATTTCTCTCGGCGTGTTTTTTTTTTCAATTTTATACTTGGAATTGGAAGTTTCTAAATGGATATCAAATTCGATAAAAAGTACCATATCGATAAATATGTTTCAATTTTAACCATTAGAAAAAAATCTATATTTATAATCTGATTAATAATTTAGAAACACACAAGCCAACGTTTACAACGAATAAAAATAAAAACCCTGATAACCGCGCTCGAATGACCAGATAAAGCTATCAAATCGGGGTACCGAGCAATAGGCACGAATTTATGATTAAAATGCAATACAGATCCAAACCTAAGTACACGATTCCGTCACGTAATACAATTAAAAGCGATATTTACGTTAAAAATCATTTCAAAGACGTCTAATCACCCGTGACAATGTTTCCAACGAAGATAACGCGATTCAACGACGTTCTGAAATTTTTCCAAAACATACATCAACCCATCACAAAACCTAATCGATACATAAAACTACTCAGAAGGTAAATTTCGACACAAAAAAATTCAGAGCAAAAAAAAACCGAACCCATTAGCTTAAAGAATTCCGCAGCCTGTTTTTTTGCCAATTCGGGGCTAATAAATAAAACTTTCATGAGGATACGAATACGAAAGGCTGTTTCTCGACTCGACAATTATAGCTCAAGCGTCAAAGAACAGAGAGAAAAAAATTTTCACGAATAAATTAAACTACACAACAAAGAGCAGCTAGGTACATAGGATGGCTGAATAAAAAAGCTGCCTATCCTCTCCATTGTTATCGTCGTTCCTAATTCAATACAATTTCGCGAAACACGTTACGAACGTACAAAGAAGCGAAAAAAAATGCACTATCGACCTTTTGAGGTACCAAATGTGAGAGAAAAAAGTCTATAAATTTTCTCACTCGTCATCGAGTAATTTTCTCTTTTCACAGGGTGCAATTATCGGACGAATCACTTCCTCTTGGAGAAAAAAAAATAAAACGGGGAACCTCAACAGGGCATATTCTTATAACGACAAAAAAAATGAAAAAGAAAAAAGAAAAAAATGAGATACTCGAAAAAGGAAAAAAATAAATACCTTAACGATACTATAAATACAATACGTATGTACATCGTACAATCAATACTTTTCTATACAAGGAGGAAAAAAATGTCACATATAAAAAAATACATAGAATAAAAATCAATTTCAAAAAGCGTACAGCGAATTATACTCCATGACCTTAAAATTGCATTAATGTATAAAAATTCTTTACACTATTGACACAATATTTACCTCGAATTCTTATCGATAATATATATACTCGCAACTTATATACCTAATTAATCCATTATCTCTATACACACACACATACAAAATACATACAAGAGTAATAAATACGTAACAATTTTTTTCGGACTTTTTTTCAACGAAACGAACGAAATTAAAAAGAAAATAGTACGTCGATTTTCGACTCGCGAATAAAAAATTCCCTCGAAAAAAAAATTAGGAAGCCACACGCTGCATTTTTTTCATCGTGTTTTTTTTTAAGTATATCACAGGCTAATGAAAAAAAATCAAAGCTAAACCGACCGAAAAAAAAACCTTAGGCAACCATATCGTTATGTAAGTTTTTCAATATTCCTAGCAACTAGCATCCCGAACTTTAGGACTTCGCAAACATAAAATTTTTAACGACGTTTATTAACATTTATTCGGCGTAATTTTCGTTAATTTTTAATAATCTAACGATATTCGAACGCGCGCCGAAGTTGTTGTGTTCTTTTTTTCTATACTTTATTCGTTTATTTTTTTGTTTTTAACGACGCTTGCATAATTTCATCGACGGCGTATAACACGTTGTTGCCAAGTGTAGAACATCGCGCCGATACCTTTGTGAAAATTAATTAATTTTTCGCGTCGAAAATTTCACCGAGTTGGTGCTGATGTTGCCGTGGGTTGGTGAAGAACTTTGTGGAGTTTGAAGGAGGGGAATTTGACGGAGAAAAGGGTGATTGCAATTTTTGGATTCGGATTCGACGTGAAAAATCAATTCAAATGAAGTTCGAAATCGATCAATTTTGAATAGTAGACGAGAATTTTGTTATCAAAAGGGTGGAAGGGAGGTGAAATTGAAAAATGTGAAAATTGTACTGACAGTTTCGTATTCTACGCGAAAAATCATATTAAATCGATACCCAACTCGAATACATTGAAAATTTTCAAAACATGAGTGATTGTTTGGCATGTGGGGGGGGGAGGAAATAGAAAAATTCGGTAATTTCAACCACAGATTCGTATTTTACATGAAAAATAACATGAAATCGAAACTCTACTCGAATAGATTGGAATACTTCAAAATATGATTGGAGGGGAGGGGGGAGGTAAATGGAAAAATTCGGTGATTTTCCCAACAGATTCGTATTTTACGCGAAAAATTACATTAAATCGACACCCTACTCGGATATATTGGAATACTTCAAAATATGCGCAAGTCTCGACAAGTGTATAGGGGGGAAGGGGGAGGGGGAGTGAAACAAAAAAACCGTCAATTCCACTTAAGGATTTGTATTCCATGCGAAAAATCAAATGAAATCGATACCCCACTCAAATACATCCAACGACTATAAAATTTAGGTATGTGCATAAGGAAAGGGAAGGGGAGGGGAGGGGTCAGGAAAAAAAACAACATAGGGATATTTTGTTCACAGATTCGAAATCAAAATGAAGAATTTAGCAGAAACACATAAACAATTCGAAATTTATTTTAACCCTTTCGTGTAATCAAATTCTGTACTTTTAAAAAAGGAGGGCATGGGGGGGGGGGGTAAAAAATATGAAAATAATGCGAATTTCACCAAATAATTTGTTTTCCTTGTGAAAAATCAATGAAAATCGACACCCAACAACCTACAGTTTCTGGACTGCCGGAAAATTCATCCCCCAGCATACCCCACAATGGAGGGGGAGGGGAAGGCAGAAAACAATACTGAGACCGCAAAGGATTATTCGCAATGGATAGGAAACAATTTTGTAAAAAGTTCATTCTACTCTGTCTTTTCAATTTTCATGGCCCTCAATTTCCTAAATACACTCAAAATTAATGAAGGGAGAGAGCAGAAACGTAGTGGGGATGAGGATCAAGGTGAAAAGTTATCACTGAAACTTTGAAAAATGAAGATACGAATCTTCCATTTTAGAATTATCAATTTTAACTTTAACAAGCCAAAAAGTATTTTAATTTGTTCTGTGCTTGATCAACGCGTTCATGATGAATGGGGAGTTTGAAGGGATTATTTTAAGGGGAATCTTGGAATGGTGGGGAGCAAGGGGAGGGCTACTGATAAAAATGCACCATATATATGGAATTCAAGGTTTTTGAGGTCGCAGAATTCAAATTTCGTATTATTTTACGCCCAAAAGGCACCAGCGAGAAGATTTTTAAATGGGAATTCAAATTGATGGGGAGCTGAAGGGGGTAATGATCAAAACCTGATAAAAATACATCATACGTATGGATTTCAAGGTTTTTGCGGTCGTAGAATTCAAATTTGGTATCTTTTTTGCAAATATAGAACCTTACAAAAGATTTTCCGATGTTAATCAAATTATAGGGAAAGCTGGAGGGGGCAAAGATCAAAAACTGATAAAAATGCATCACGCATATGGATTTCTAGGTTTCAAAATCCGCAGAATTCAAATTTGGCATCATTTTTGACCAAAAGATATCACAGAAAATTTTCCAGGCAGCCAATTACAATGAACCAGATTCGGCTGAACCCGATAAAAAAATTATCATAATTTAAATTTCCAGCTTGTCGAGGTCACGTACATCGAATTCAGTATCATTTCACACGTACATCGAACTGCAACCGGGACAGTTCGGCAATTCGCGAGAGAATTTCAACAATACGGGTATTACACCGTAAAAATTAACCTATGTACTTACACCGCACGAAAAACAAAAAAAATTCAAGTTCGAAGGCGCGGCAACAATGATGAATACAGCCATAAAATTTTTACGACTCGACGAATGGGAAAAATTACTCATTATTACACGAGGTATCGTGCAATGAAACGCGTACGACTTTGCACTCGGTCGGAAGATCGATTACCTATTTAAATAGAGAAATAAGAAAAAAAAATTCTAAATTAAACGTCGACTGGGTAAAATAGCAAACATAAGAAAGAAAATAATCTTAAAAACTAATTAAACAATTCAAAACATGACTCGTAATCGTACCGAGGAAATAAAAACAGTGATGAGTGATACTTCACGTTAAAATAGTAAAAGTATCACGTAGATTAATTTTTTTCAAAAAAAAATTAATAATAGCTCCGGTGAAAACATTAAGCACAAAAGATGGTAACACTGATTAAAAAATTTATCTTACATTTACGTATAAGAAAAAAAAAAGGAAAGATTCAAAAAGAAAAAATGTCTATAACACTGATGTTCTCACCAAACAAAATAAGTTATATTTGAAAAAAATGTGCATTTAGTTGCCTTTTTTTTTAAATTTTAGTTTTTCAACACAGCGATGAAAAATCTCAATCGCTTCGTTGTTCTAAGACTAATGGTAGAGGTTTAGGTTGTTCGGCCGATGATGTAGGAGTTCGCGAATGAGGTGATTTCATAACTAAGTCTTCAATCTCGTCTTGAAACAGTATCTCAGACTTGACCGGAAAGTTATCGGTTGATTTGTAAGGAACGCCCGTTACACCAATGCCTACCTAATGACAAAGATGAAAATCACGGTCAAAAGACAATATTGAAAATTTTTCGGACAGATTGATAGATAATTCGAGACAGTCACGCATAGAAAAGATATTATAATGTTTAATCGACTAACTCACTTTAATATGACAAGGGAGGTTTGTTTTTCTCAGTCCTATTATCCAACGGGTAGACTCACCTCTAAATTTTCATTAGAAACAGGTGAAGCCGGAGGTGTGCTGTTAGGACTTTGCAATGGAGTGGCCATTAGCAGACTAGGACTTCCGTTGGCACATTGAGACGAAAAAAATCCGAAATTATTGTCGTTGTTGCTGTGAGCCGCAGCAGCAGCTAGCACTTGTTGCCTGAGGCCTTGGGCCATCGCGATTACAGCCGCCGTCGAGTTAGGAGATACCGGCGGTTCTGGACTATTCAGACACGAGTTATTATTTCCGTACATAGCTAATGGTTCTTGAAAGCACTGAAAAATATCATCAATTCATTATGTTACGGATATGTCGTCGAATTGGAAATACGTCGACTGGAGGGTCGAAAATGGAGGATTAGTGATTTAGCAAAGGCCACCAGGAGCTACTCAATATTTTGGGATATCATTTAACCGAATTGAAAAATCTAACCTTGGTGAACATGGGTCCAGTTACACAACCAAAATTTTTTTCTCGAATTTTTCAGTCGTATCGAGGAAAAGTCACCTTTGGTGATTCTGAAAAAATGTGCAAATGCTCATTTCAGAATTTGAAAAACTCCTCTTCGAGAAATTTAAATAAATTTTTATATGAAATTATAGGGGTATGTTCTGACGCAGAGTTTGAAAATTTCCAGCTGTGCATCCACTGTGCTGTGGCTCTGCTCACCCCACCCACAATAAAAAAAAAAGCTGAACAGATTTTAGCTTAATTAATTGATTTTTTTTTCAATTTTGGAATACTCTGCTATTTTGTTTTTACTTTTCAACAAAATCCTTTGTGGATTGTACAATTTTTGGAAAATAATTAAAATCGCCCAGTTTATCAAAATATTCTCATTTTTGAAGAAATTCTTAAATTTTGGGAAAACTGTCAATTTTTAGTAAAAATAATCTACCTATTTCTGAAAATTTTTTCAATTTTTGAAAAATCTTCAAACATCATAAAATCAGTTCTGAGTAATTCTTAAATTTAAAAAAATCTCAACTTCTGGGAAAATTACTGATTTTTTAAAAAATTTGGTTTTTGAGGAAAGGGAGGGGGAGATGAGAGTCCCATATCAATAATAAATTAAAATTACATCGAATGAAAATATGTACCTACTCAAACCAGAGAAATTTTTTTATTGTGAAAACCTACCCAAAATTGATCAAAAAGGAGGACTTATCCTTACTTAAATACTTTATTGCAAGAAAATTATTCAACTTTTGGAAAATTTTCCTACTCTCTCGTTTAAACATCATCAATGAAAATAATCGAAAATCACAGGAAAACAGTCAGAATTGCAGCACAGAAATAAATCAGTGATTAAAAACACTTATAAACAGCGAACAGAGAAAAAAATTACGGGAAAATCAATGAAAAATCACTGAAAAGTCAAAAAAATATCTAAAATTTGTTTGAAATCAGTGAAATTTTTTGAGAAATCAGCAAAAATACACTAAAAAATGAATGAATTTTGCGGACTTTGCCATTCACTGATTCAAAATGAGAAAGACATTGAGAAGAAAATCGTTCAAGATTTGAGAACATTTTCAATTTTATAAAATCATTCAACATAAAATTTTCCAATAATTTTAGAAAAATCTTTCAAGTTTAAAAAAAAAATCCATTAATTTTTGAACGATTTTTCAACGTTTAAAAATCTTTCAATGTTGAAAAATTCTTCAATTTCTAAAAAAATTTCTTAATTTTTAAAAAATTCTTCAATGTTTAAAAAATCCTTCAATTTTTGAAACTTCTTCAATTTCTAAAAAATTCTTCAATGTTTGAAAAATCTTTTAATGTTTAAAAAATTCTTCAATTCCTAAAAAATCCTTCAACGTCTAAACAAAATCCTTCGATTTAAAAAAAATCTTCCAATTTTTAAAAAGTTTTTGAATGTTTGAAAAATTCTTTCAATTTTTAAGAAATCCTCCACCGCTTAAAAAGTTTTTAGAAGTTATTCACCTTATGGAAAACTTTTTAGATTTTGATGACGATAGAGAAATAGTTTAAACTTATAAAGTATCTACCTAATGCCAAAATTTGAAAAAAAAATCGACTAAATAGTAAATACCTCACTTTTGAAGATAGGAAACCAGTTCGGAAAAAGTTTAACATTTTGGGTGAGTAAAAATTTATAAATATTGAACAAAAGTCAGAAATAAAAATTCTCAAAATTTAGAAATTTTTCAGAAACAGTTAATTCAAATAATTGAAAAAGTGGACTCAGAAGTCCACTTTCAAATCACCGAATGAAAGAAAAAGTAGGTACCTAACAGGACCGGTTACCGTACATTTTTTCAAATCCACTTCCCCGAAAGACATTTTTCAGAAGGACAAAATCCTGAAATTTTTTCAGAAATGAGTAACTGGACAAGAAAACATCCTCTTCAAAAATGATTTTTCAGTAAAAAAAATTAAAATTGATTTGAAAAATTGGACAAAGTACTGATCTTTTTTTGCCAGGGGAAGAAGGATTCGAAAAAATTCAAACGTTCTACAAGAAAATATTAGATTTTGCTTATAAATTTTTCCAGAAAATTTGGCCAATTCTTGGTGTTTAAGAAATCGATTGAGCAACATTTTCAAAGGTTCTGACTGTCTCATCAAAATAACTTACAAATTTTGAGAAGAATCAAGACTGGAATGAACAAACAGCAACCCCCCTCTCCAATAATGACAAAATCGTAGTTTTAGTAGAAAAATTAGATTCAATTTTTTGAAAATTATGACCACTTAGAGGAAATTTCTGCATTGAGATATTTCAACTGAAAAAAATACTGAAGTTCAATTCGGTCAAAAATGTGCTTTTTTTACTTTTCTCAAGCAACCTCGATTTGTGGAGGAGAAGAGGGAAGGTAAATGTAAAATAAATTCCAATTATCAAACTCAATAAAATTTGAGATTATTTTCAACCTCATTTTGCACTTTCAAAATCAAAACAAACTTGAAATGCAATTTTTCCAATTTTTACACTTCAATTTAATCGAGGACTCCTAAAAAATCTGACCTTTGCTTACAAATCTACACATAATTCAAATATCTCTACTCACCGATAATCTGGGGTAACCTAAATTAAGTGGTTCGTCTTTGATATGTTGAGGATCTCGGAAGACAACAGCTCTTATCACATTCTGAATATGGTCTTCGGGCCAATAACCGAGTAATATTCTTTGAGGTCTGCCTCTGCCTTTGGGCCTTAAATCTGCGTGTTCGTCAACAACACAAAACAATCCAACATTATAAATCTGCCAAGACCACTTAAATTCTCCCCACCAAAAAATTACACCCTCAATTTCACCTCTTCCCTTCCCAAAGCCTTTGAAAAATCGTTATAGATCCTTACCAGATCCTCCATCCACCGAAGGTCCCAACATGTTATGTACCCTGTTCGCGTATAACACAAAGGTCGGATATGGTATATCGTATTTTCTAGCAGCCTGCGACAACGATAATCCTTCTTTTAGCACTGAAAGTATAGCTTCGGCCATTGTCTCCGGCCGCCACGACTTCAACGGTCCACGTTCGCGGAATCTCAAATTATGAACTAAGCTTTGGTTCGTGTTCCAACATTTCTGCCACATTGACTGTAATTGATACTGGTAACTATCAGCTGAAAAATAAACCAAACAAAAATACGACATTAGTACGAGTCGTTAAAACCCACCGATGATACTTTACCCAAAAAAATTACAGGGATTGTGGCCAAAATTCGGGTACATTAAGCATGCTTACGAGAGAGATTCGAATGGGTTCGGGGGGTTAACAAAGCGACAAAAATGCTCATACTTTACCAAAATAATTCCTCGCTGTGTGATGAGTTTTCTACACAACTCACGCAGGTCAATCTACCACAAAAAAATGATAAAAAAAAGGGTGTCTACGCTAAATAAGTAAAGCGATCACACGTTACAGTGAAAATAATCCGAACACTTATTAAAAAAGAATTTTATTTATAAATGCAAAGCTCGAGAATCAAATGGAAAAAATCGTACAAAACTACAAAAAAATATCGTAACTATAAAATAAGGCACAAAGTATCGGTTAATTTTTTTGCTACCAATGAAAATATTTATAAGAAAAGGAACACATACAAAATATAAGAGAAAAAAGGTATCAAAATAGAAAAAAAAAACACAATCAAGGAATAAAAATCACGTACAACATGGTAATTAGTAAAACCTCAACAACATTGTATCTCCTCCTATACTCATGCGAAATCTTAACCCTATCGAAATACAATTTTCAAAGTAGGTATACCTTAATTAATAGAAAAATGCAAAATAAAAACGTAACGAAAAAAACCAAACATCGTTAAAAATTATTTATAAAAAAAGAAACATTAACGAAAGAGGGAAAAAATTACGCTCGCGCATAAATTTTTCCTTCACGTAACTATCAAATTAAATCCTACGAATAAGTATGAGTTATGACGTAATGAAAATAACTTAAAAGTAATTATAAAATTTAATGAAAGAAAACGACGAAATTAAAAATATTAAAATGAGAATGCCTATGAACGGTCGTAAATTGAAGATTAAGGTTTTTTCGTAAAATACATTGTTAAAATATTGGTAGGTAGTTGACGCTCAGAGGATGATTCACTTCAACTATACCAACTCAATCGAGGCTTAAAAAATTTATCATTTCCTACGAAAAAAAAAACCAGATGGCGAATTAAGGAAAGAGGACATTGCCTGAAATTTTTTGACGGAACTGACGAACTGTTGCATATTGAGATAGAAAAAGAAAATAAATTGATGGATTTCTCGATTTTATTCTGATGAATAATATTAGCATTAGAGAAAAAAGCAGCGTAGCAAGTGTTGGGAGGGAAACAGAATAGAAAACCACAAAACAATAAAAAAAATTCACTTCATTTTTTTTTCACAAACAAAAAAGATTTTTGGGCAAAAATTCAGGTTAAAAAAGAATAGGAAAAGAGATTCAGGACCGAAATCCCCTTCCCCAAAAAAACGAAATATTATGATCATTTATAGAAAAAATTGCAAGAGGAGGTTGAAAAATTGAGAATTTACGATTTTCATTCAATTTTTTCAAATGAAAATAGTACGAGCCTCCGTTTTTGAAAGTTAATAAAAAAAATCACGGTGATTTCAACGCTCAAAAAACAATTAATTTTTGGTAGATAAAAAAAGTAAGCCAAAATAGAAGAAGAAGGAGAAAAGGCAACGCCGAAGCCAAACACGTAGGTACATAAGAAAACTCCCCTTCCTTCCCCCAAAAACGATAAACTATAAAATTTTAAAAAATTTGGAAGAAGTTTGAAAGGTAAAAAATTGATGATTTTTTATTAAGTAATTTTTCGTCAATATGAATTTTTGTTTAAAAAAGTAAAATATTCAGAAAGTCAACATCTCGAAAAAAATTATAATCATGTTCAACATCAAAATATGGCCAATTATTTGCGGGGAAAAAGGGAGAGGAGGAGGAGGAGGAGGTGAAGCCAAAGGAAGAAGAAGAAAAATAAATTTTGAGGAAAACCCAATGAAATAAGAATAAAAAAATGTTTACAAAAAATTTTATAGAAAGGGGGGAAGATTTTTTTGATAGATAAAGATTTATTTGTTCCTGAAGTTTAAAAAAAAAAAGAGAGAAAATAATCTCTCATTCTTTATCCTTCCTTCAATCAGGTTTGCCAATTATGTCAAATTCATCACAAATTCTAATCAAAATTTGCTTCAAACAATGTTTTTTTTTTTGCCAAAAAATCACTTTTTTTAAACCAAAGAATGACTTTTTTTTCAAACAAAACGTGACTTTTACCAAACAATTACATTAAAAAATGATTGAAGAGTTCCAAAATCTTTAAATTCTCAATTCTTCCTCCCACAAAAAATGAAATAAAAAAAATAATAAAAATTGAAAATTTCCACAGGTTTGATTTTTTTACATCTATGAATTCTAATTTTTCAAATTAAAAATCATTTTTAAAAAAAAGTCTCGGTCTTTTGATCTCAAACTTTTCCATAATACGACTTCATTTTTTATTCGAAACGAAAAATTTTCAATTTTGGACTGTTGAAATGTAATTTGCTTGCGGATTTGAGTTGGAATTATTTTCCAACCACAAATACGGGAAAAATAATCAAAAACCAAACCAATCCATTTTTTAAAAATTATTTTTGAAATAGATTTTTCTTTTGTATTCAATTTTTCCGCAAATTTTTCTAGAAAAATTGAGTAATTTTCGAAAAAAAAAGGTGAACAAATTCCCATATATTTGAAAAAGGAAGGAAGAAAATAGGTGGAAAAGTCGTTATCGTGAGGTTTCAAATTCATCATCAAAACGGGGGGGGGAGGAAGAAGAAATGATCAAATGCTTGATTAAGTTACGGGAGATTAAAGTTGAAAAAAATTGAATTATATATTTTAGAAAAAAATTCTCTTAAAAATTCAATTTACTTCTAAGCGCAATGCAATTTGGATTTCTTTTGAGGGGAGGGGTTCTCTGATTCATATTCTATCTACGTATTCAAATTTAGATGTGGAAACTTATTTTTCCAAGAAAAAGGGTATTCCTGATTGAATGACAAATCGTTGCCAACCCTTCGACTCCCTCGTTCAAAAAAAAAAAAAGTCTCTTCCTACTACCCCCAAAAAACTACCACCTACCAAAAAAGAAAACATCTCTTCTCCTCCCTCCAAAAAGAAAGCGTTTTTTTTCCTCCCCTAAAAAAAAGGAATCTAACAATAAAACGATCAAAAATCTTTGCCTATTCCAAGCCGAGCCCTCAAACCCCTCACTATCATTCAATCCCTCATCTTCCCTCCCTCTTCTTTTCTATCAAAAAATCGATGAATCTGCAAACCGTATCCGATGGCTGTAGAATTTGGCCAAGAAATATTCTCCTTTTCAAGGTCATTCAAAAATATCATTCCCACTAATCGAACAAACATTTTCATAAATTTTCCCAAAACGACAAATTACTGCCATTTCATACACCAAACACCTCTATCTGGGAACCTAAACCCCCTCTCACCTCAAACCGTCCCCATATTTCAAAACAATCATCCAAAGTGGCCCCTCGTCCACGTCATCCAATCAATCTCACTCTCTAGCCTACACACAACAACACAACGAAACCGAAAAAAAATTAAACCAGAGAGAGACGGCGAGAGAAAAAAATTATCAACCATTTAATAACCTCCGTTTTCGCGGCGTATTTACCATATAAAATAACGTAGCCGGGAAAAACTTGTAATTAAATACATTACACTAAAGAATTATTGGAATGGAATAAATAAGACAACGAAGACATTAACATATACATTATAATGTCATGGATAGAGGTCGTTGTTAAAACATTTCATTAGCGTTTTTTCTAATGGAATATGTTTAAATATTAATTAATACAACATATTTAACAACGTCGAATATTATTATCGACGCGATGAGACAGACGAGTGAGTGCGACAGAGAGACAATGAGACAGACGGTGCGGTACGACGTGCCCAAGCAAGGAGAACCGCGGCTGAAGCGGAGGGCAAGGAGAGGGGCACACACCACAAAACAATCAATTGTGTTAATTGTCAGTCGTTTTTTATGTTAATGTTATTCTTCTTGCGCAACAATAAATTAAAAACTTCGATATTAAAACAAAGCTGAACTAATGTTTTATTAATATATTTTTTTTCAATTTTTCTCTTTTTTCTTTTTATAAGTGACACTTCCTTTCGAGTCATTTCCCCTTGACACTTTTCTATACATTTTACTATTTTCTACGATAAAAGTTCTCTCTCATTTGACAAAAAAAAAAACTTCGTATGAAAATTTTTTTCAACTATGCCCTTCTCGATTCGCCGCTTGGTACTTTTCAATTACCAGACTTTCATATACGACGACGAAACCTAGCACACATCGATTTGCAATTTGACTCATCAATTTGGCGCCAGACCAAATGAAATTTACGAATACCAAACGGCTGGATAATACATTATATTCGGGCAAACGGGTCAAAGGGAGCAGGCTCGACGAAATATTTCATATTTTAAACATTCCCTCCGTCCCGCCGCCCATTTTCCTTTCGAATATTCTAATATTGATTAAAACAATCGTCGAGTTTAATCCGCTGCATCGTCGTCATTTTTCTACTCCATACGACGATCAATCGTCCTTCCCTGCGTCTCCCGTCACCGTCGAATAAATTTCATTCAATATGGAAAGAAAATGATCGGGAGCAGGAGGAAAAAAACACACGAGTTCAATTTATTACCGACGAGTCGAGCAGTCATTTAACGACCACCGTGTATTATAGGCACTGGCAGCATTTTCCATACGCATCGAGCTGGGAAGCGACGAAAGAGGCAACAGAAATACCGGCTTTAAAATTAAAAAATATTCGAACCATTGTTTTTTTTTCCTCCTCTTACCCTCTCACTCTGGAAAGTACTCTTTTCTTATGCTCGTGTTCGTCTTGAGGTTTTTTTCTTCTTTTTTTTTCACTTTAAATTATATTCTTTGAAATCCTAGTCAGCATAATGGAATTTTTTATTTATACTAAGTGTTAACGTTGGAAAAAAATTCTATATTTAAATTTAGATGAAAATTATAAAATATGTAATTTAAAAGACCGTACGAAATTATGGCCGTACGTAATTGCGTACCAGCCGTAGGCATCGGTTAGGAGCTGAAATTGCGCCGGTATCGGTTCGATTGTGTTTGGAAGTTGAGAACGGTAGCGATGATGTCATCGATGGATGAGAAACCGGTTGAAGTAGTTGGCAGAGGGCGAGAATTGGGTGAGATGGCTATTTTTATGGCATGGGGCAAGATTACCTAAATGAATGCATATTTCAGGAGATGAAAATTGAAAATGGTCCGGAAAAATTACAGATATTTTGAAATTTGGGATTTGAATTTTGGTAAATTTTACAGCAAAGATTATAAAATACACCGAAAAAATTGAGAATTTTTCGAAAATAATCCAATTTAATGGTATTTGAAAATCTGGCACAATTTTGGACAATTTTTTTCAATTTTGAACATTTTAAGAAGGCTGTCAGGATTTCAAGAAGCATATAGAAAATTTAAAAATTAAATCTGATGGTAAAAAATTTAAGAAGTGGATCATTTTTTCATTTTGAACATTTCTCATAATGATGGTAAATTTACAAACAAATACCCCCTCTCCATCAATTGCAAAAATATTTTGAAAAAAGTTCCACTTGGGGTTCCGAAAATTCGATTTAAGCTGGACCAATTTTCCCACTATTTTCGCAATGATTTCCACAAACTTGATTTTAAATACAAAAATTTTTCAAGAATTCAGTATCCAGTTTTGAAAATTAAGACAATTGTGAAAGTGACATCCCTCTCCCATTTATGGCAAACAGTTTGTCTTGTCGAAAAAAAAAATTATGCAATTTTATTTAAAATTTGATCTCTTTTCTCAAAATTTCGTAAATTCATCTTCATAACTTGAACTGGAATGCAGAAAAATTCTCCAAAATCCATACCTCAAAAGTATTGAAAATTGAAACATTTTGCTATTTTTCTTCGAATATCTCTCTATTCACGAAAAAATGCCATTTTTATCCAATTTGACCAATTTTTTGTACATATTTTCAAAATTCAATTTCAAATTTTCAAGAAATTCAAAATTTTTCAATCCAGTTTTAAAAATTCAGACACTTATGGGAGTGACCCTCCTATCAGACGTAAGTACCTTCTATTTAATCACATATTGATGAAAAAAATTGAAATTTTGGAAAAAAATCCTTTATTTAGGCAAAAAAATAGAATTTCATCTAAAATTCGACATCTCAATCCATCAATTCTTACATTTATTCTCAAAACATGATTTAAAATGCAGAAATTCATCGAAAACCAAAAATTTAGAAGCTCGTTCTGAACATTGAGACATTCGCGAAAGTAATTCTTCCTCCTTCCAAGATATTTCTCTATTCAGAGCAAAAAATTTTAATTAAAAAAAATTCATTTTTTAGTCATCAAAATTTATGTTTCTATTCACAATTTGGTTAAAGTTAAATCTTACCAAGGTTTTCTCTCAATTTCAATGTTCAAAAAATATTAGTTTTTGGCCTGAAAATATAATTATTTCTATTCGAAAAACCAAGTTTCACCATGTTTTGCTCTCATCTTCCACTAAAAAAAAAATAGTTTTAGTCCTGAAAATATATTTTTATTTAAAATTTGACCAATTTTCGCCCTATTCTGCTCCCATATTCAAATTACAAAAAAAATTGTGATTTTAGGCATCAAAACGTGATTTTTATCTGAAATTTGACTATTTTTTTACCACGTTTCGCTCACATTTCTAATTTTTTTTAAAAAAATTCAGTTTTAGACCTAAAAATATTCCAAAGACTAATTTTCACCATATTTTGCTCTCATCTTCAAATTTCCAAAAAAATCAATTTTAGGCATCAAAATATGATTTTTATCCGAAATGTAACCAATTTTTACAATTTTTTAGCAATCACCTTCAAAGTTCAGAATCAACAGGCCACCCAACTTTTAAAACCCAAAATAAATTCAATTGCTGCAAAAGTGAAATCAATTTTACATTCATCTTCCCTTTCATTTTTTCATGACATCATCGAGTGCCCCACCTACCAATCTAATCTGCGATTTTTTCGAAACATTGGTTTTTATCTTAACCAAAGACGTTATCGAAGCTGTTTTTAGTAATTTAAAATCATCAACGAAGGTTTTTTCTCGAATTACGTAACAAGTGTGTCCCAATTTGGGAGCCAAAATTCGAAATTTCTTCAAATATCGTTGAGTAAACTTAATTTTTCAATCTTTTCGATTGTTGATTATTGATTAATAAAAATTACCACGAGTTACCAATTATCTGAATTTTGAAGGGCATCACATACAAAAATAAGAAGATAATTTTCATTCAAAAAATATCATTTCGCTTAATTCAGGTTAATTTTCAATATATGTACTTGAAAAAAATTGAAATTTTCAAAAATTTTACTTCTTTTTTTCTCCAACTCTCTACTCCAGCTCCGGCTCCAAAAAATGTTCTCCTTCAATTACGTTGACCACACATTTCCAGAAATTACAGTCTATTTCAATTTCACCTCACTCCCTCCCCTCCTCCGTTCCCAGACCTCGATCGCCAATTTTCAGCCCATCAACCAGCCATAATTTAATCTCGATAACCGTCAACCTCGTAACCTCAAAGAGCACGTCCAATTGCTAGTCTAGGCTTTTTTTCGTTTTTTAATCGACGAAACTACGTAACTTGTTTACTTAGATATTCATTTATTACCTGCACACGATGAGAAACAACAAAATTTTAATAACAATAATATTATAATAACAGTAATAATTTTATTTAATAACGCTATGTTGCAAGGACATGTCGTAATATGGCGGAGTTATTATTATTTTATTATTTTTTTTCGAACTTATCGCATTTTATTCGATCGCCGGGTATTTTATACCCCTTCCCCTCTTCGTCATTCTTTTCGACGACGAAACGATAAAAACCAATTTTACGTTTTCGAGAAGGCGAAACCTGGTGCGGTGCTGCCCTCCTTCCCATATCCGCGCAATGACATGAGTCAGGCCTATAAGACGGAAAGCTCGAGCTTTAAAGTGGATTACGTCATTATTGTACATATCGTTATATAAATTCGTCGAAGCTTGTTGATTCCCCCCTCCTTCCGCCACGTTCAATAATTTCACAGGCAGTACACTTTTCTTCGGCTTCTTCAATAGTTTCTTTCAAACTTTTCTTCTCGCAATCCGTACCCTCCCTTCCCCGTCCATTCTCCCCTTATCATACGATTCCGTTGATAATAAAATTTCATCAGAGTACCTCTCCTCTCTCTCGAGCCACCTTTCTAGTTTATTTTTCATTATTGAAAATTAATTGAAATTTTTATTACCTTTTTTGTTTTCTGTTCTACGATAAAAAGAAAAAAGAATTTCGATATTTTCTCATTCCAGATAATTTCAAACAAATTACGAAATTTTTTTCACAAAAAAAAACACAATTTCTCTATAAGCTGTTTTTTTTTTCTGCACCAGCTCGATGGCCTCGTCTGCGAAATTTTGTAATATCGACGCTCCTAAGAAACCCAGGCAAGTGAAAATTATTGTAAAAAATAATATTAAATCGAACAGCGGGATGTATTTTTTACGGCTCATCATGAAAGAAAAAATTGTCTTTGAGTTTGGTAACCGCAAAAACATGGAAGAATAGACACTGCTTCGGGATGCTATTGCTCTTATACGCACCATCGAGCTCGTTTCAAAAGTTTACTTATACTTATTCGGTGAAAACTTTCGTAGAAAAAAATTCAACTCGAGTTTCTATACTCAATTCCAACATTATAAAATTTCGCAATGTACTCGATACGAAATATCGGTTGGAAAAAATTTCAAATTCGTGAGAAGAAAATTTCGTCCATGGTTCAAGGTGAATTTAGATGTAATTTGATGTAAAATACAAGAAGGAAAAAAACAGCTTAAGCGAACGAATAAAATTACAAGAATTTGAATCGAATACGAGAAACACGAATAAGAGATGTTCGGTGAAGGATGCGGTAATCAGGTTACTTTCCGAAATTTTTTCACTGAAGATTGCAATGAGGCTGTCGGTTCAGTACGAAAACTTTTTTGAGGGAATTTTTCCGACGTTAATGGGTCTTTCAGAACAACCTTATTTCGTCTTCATTAAAATAATGTGAACTGGAGACAAATTTTTTAAAGCGAATTTTACATCTTCAACGAATGCTACCTTGAATTGAATTTTTTTTGGTTTTTCCCCTTTCCCTTCCCTTTGGGGTCAAACCAGGTGATCAGCTCATTTTTAGAAGATAAGTGGATACATTTTTTTTGCACTGAGTTTCTTTGATGTCTGAATTCTGATTTTAGGTATCAAAACACACCAATATACTCGTTTGTAGCTTTCAAAGGGTGGGAGGTCGAAAAATGAGACGTTTCGAGAATAATGACACAGACTTGAGAAAAAAATTGAGAATTTTTTCTCCAACTCTCGTGTTTATTGTATTTGAAAAACCGCATTTTTCGACCTCCCCTCAACCCACCCCACCAGCAAATTTTGGTCAAAAATTACTATCTTCTTCATTTGTAACATAAAAACAATCAAAATTTGACAACTGGGACCCAAATACAAAAATCGTGTCGAAGTTCAGGAGTATTTCGACATCAAATCAAAAAATTGACCCCAGGGGAAAGATTCAAGTCCAAAATCGAAAAATTTTTTACCGAATAATTACCAATTTTGGTTTTTTTCTCACTCTAGAGGGCCAACATTGAGTTTGGAGTCGAAATAACTTCACAAATGAACTCAGAGGGTTAAAAAACATTGATTTTAATTTCGATTTCGGTTCATAATTTAGCCTCAGAATCTATTTTTGGTGTTCAAGGTTCAGAAAAAACTTGACAAACCCCAATACAGCCATTTCTAAAATTCATTTGCATCATTTTTTGAACTGTTTCTCTTCGTAATGTTTTAGTTGAGCTTTAAAATTTTTTTGGGCTCATCACCCATTTCCATAGTAAGCTCAAGAAATTCTTGACAAAAATTGCATAAATCAAAAGTTAATTGACAGAAACTATGAAAATTTTCTGAAAAATTACTTTGCACGACCAGAAAAAAATTTCGGATCGATTTTAAGGTGTTTTCGTACAGCGATTTTCAACTTTCTTTTTTTGGATTTTGATGAATCAGTAGATCAGTACCATAAATTTCAGTGAAACTACCTCAAAATAGTGGTGAAAATTTGAAAATTTTTTGGTCTGTTTCCTCCCTCTTACCAGCAAAAGCTAAAATTTTTCCAATCTTGTTTTTTTAGATGAATTTTTATTCATTATCACTAATGAAAAAATTTAAAAAATCTGATTCAATTTCCAATTTTTTTAAAGACAAGGTAAAAAATTTGAATTTTTGGTCCATATTCCCCCCCCCCTCCCTCCCAACAAAAGATCCAATTTTTTTATATTCAGTTTTTATGGATGAATGAATTATTTATTACTTATTACAGTTATTACTGCTGAAAAGTGAAAACATTTTTGATTTTTAAAAACTTTTTCGAGGTATCTTATTTTTGGAGATAATTTGGAAGTAAATATAAAAAAAGATCACATTAGCTGTGATCGATTTTGAAGGTTTTATTTTGACTTCAGATGGACATAGATGGCTCAAAACCCCATTTCCATTTTTTTTTGGGGGGGGGAGGAGGAGAAAACTTTCAAAATTTTTTGCAATATCAAAATTTGAAAATTTGTGTCTTCAGAGCGACTTAAATTTAATAAAAATCGATAAATCTCCAATTTTCGAAATTTCCTACTTTTGAACTCCCTGTAGAGAGTAAAAAGTGGCATCCTTTTTTGAGATCAATGATTCAAGGAGGTTTATAGAAACTCAAATCACATTTTTTTTTTAGAAAGTGGCCAGGCCATTTTTTAAGCAATTTTTACTGGGTGGGAAACTTTTGAAAGGGAGAGGATCACTGGCGTAGCCAAAATCGTCTGAAGGGGGGGGGAGGCAGAACCAGTGGTTTCGGAAGCTTTTTTTTGGGGTGCGTGCAAAATGAGGACAAAGACGAAAAACAAAAGTTTTTGAGGCGGACGGGGAGGGGAGTAAAAAGTCTTTTTTTGCACTTCAGCTCTTAATAGGTAGTTTATAAAAATGCGATTTGATTTATGCCCGAGCGAAGCGAGGGCAAAGATTTGAGAAAATTGGATTTTTTAATGTCCAAATAAAGGCATTTTTCACGTATATTCGTATTGAAAATTGCCCACTTGAAAATCATAAATTTAAAAGGAAAAAATGTGAAAATACCGAACGCAGTAAGACGAAATCTTTTGAAAAAATTGGTACTTATAAATCGAAAATAAGGAAGTCCCAAGTACCTACAAAAAACTGACCTAATAAAATTGAAAGGAGGAATAATTTTGAGAAAAAATACGAATAAAATCACTTCGCAAGATTTTGATTATTGTAAAACTAAAACCATGGAAGGAAAAAATGCAATACGGCCGAGCGTAGCGAGGCCAAAGTTTTTAAAAAAATATCATTTCAGAATTTGTATTTTCCTTGGTTTTGAGCATTTGTGGCTGCTTGGGAAATATTGAGAAATTCGTTTCCACTGGGTGGGAAATTTCTTTCACTGGGTGGGAAAATTTCCAAGACTTATATACTTAAAAAATGGCCTGAAAGTGGCCAAGATTCTCAGCAAACAGCAGTATCTAAAATCGGTAAAAATTCAAATTTCTTCAAAAATTGCTTCATTTTCGCCTCTTCTTTTCAGGCTGAGACTTCATAATTTTTTCTTGGAGATATCTCTCACTCATAATAAACAACTTCATCAATTTTCGTCAAAATCCATAAACTTTTTTTTTCAATCCATCCAACTGAAAATATCCTTGAAAAATTCCAAATTTCCACTCGAAATTTAAAAATCAATCGCTATCCCTTCAAAAATTTTCTTCAAGGTTGTAAAAATTTCACGTTTTAAAACATCACGAGAGAAAGATGATATTACGAAACAACCGCACGTTCGCCTGTTATCTTGGTGAAAAAGTACGACGATGGAGAGAGAAACGAGAGGAAAAAATATAATACTATAATCGTTTTCGAAGATCGAAATTAATTTATTTTATCGTTTTTTATTTCATTCGGTTCGGTAATATTATACGGTCTCGAGTTTTACGTACGTACATACGACGAGATAACCCAACCGAGTGTGGATATTTAATAAATATTATTTTTACTATCGGGTTATAATTTTTTTCATGTACCTACGTATACGAACGTACGTCGTATGTACATAATAATAAATGTAAGTATTTCGTACACATTACGTACACGTACGACTTACGTAAAAAAATTATACACCGATAAGAAAAAGTAATACATTGAAAAATTGTGTCAGCCACGAATTCATCATATAATTCGTAAATGATGGTGCTCGGTTTTTATTCGTATACGATTCGACGAAAAAGGCAACATCGAATGTGATCAATTGATCAGGCACGAAAATTGAATGGGACGATTCAATAATTGAACTAAAAATTACTCGAAATCGGTAATAAATTCCACCACAACCTCGCCTATTACCAAAAAAAATTCAAATATCGAGCCATCGCGAGCAAATGTTCCAACGCGAAGGCTACACTGATGACGTCGAAAGATGTGAAATTCGATTATTTGTAATTTATTTAATTCGTAGAAATTATATTACTTCGGTATACGAGACACTGTGCGACAGTTTAGAACGAATAATTATAGATAAATACGTATACGCCATGCCAGTGCCATACGTACGCAGTAAAACATATTTCAACCAAACACGAATACGTTTTCGAAATATTTTAATTAGACTTTCCAAGTACGAGCACAGAAGCCAAGTCGTAGGAAAATTTTTTTACGCATAAATCTCGCATCGTCGACGAGCACGAATAAGAAATAGGGTGACTCGAGAGTTGTCGTCTGCTGAGGGTTACACTGTGCAAATTCACCCTTTCTTTTTTTTCCAACGAGACATCCGCGTCTGAAGAGAAATTTTCACCAGCTTATTTTGGGAATGTTAATTATAATACATTCTTTGGGAAAACGAGTCGCGATGGGGGTGAAGGGGTAAAAGTCTTTTTCGAGTTGGTGGTAAACCTCGACACTTCATGCGGTTGATAGTTGCGAATACGACTGAGACACTTGGAGGTGTCTTTTTTTCAAGGTGACTTGGCGTTTTTTTTGGGGAATTATAATGATTCGAGGGTGCACTTTGCACTGACTTATTATTTTTTTGAAATGTTGACATTTTTTGGGATATGAAGGAGAAGTGGTTGACAAAATTATAAATGAAGTAATGTTGATAATAGAAGCTGTATTGCAAGAAAAAAAATTTCCAGACAAATCGTCAAATTTAAGGGACCCCTCTCCATTCCTCACAGATTAATCAAAATTTGTGTATTCGAAGAGTAAAAAATGAGCAATTTTTAGATAAATCTAAAATGTAGTTATTTGATTTCTCAGATTTGAAAATTGGAATACGATTTTTTCAATTTCGCATCTCAAAGCAAAAATCATCCCCTCCCGTTCGAAAAATCATTATTTTTTCGAAAATCTTCGGTTCGAACACAATTTTCCAAACATAAAAATACTGTTTCAAAACGTTCAAATTTCGAATTTCTTCGGAAAATTTTAGCTTCTTGGCTTAGATTTCAACGTGAATAATTTTAAAACGAACCTTGAAAAAAATTATTCGCGAACAAATTAATCAAAAAACGAGTCATTTTGAAAATGAATTAATCGAGAATGAGAATTTTACAAATAATTTCATAAAAAACGTATAGTTTTTGAACGAATAATATTCTATCAAGGAAATACGCAAAATAATGACAGAAGAACGATTAGTAAGTTTAAAATAAATCGTTCGCAAAGGATTGAGTCGAATCACTAAAAGTAGGAAAAAGCAGCTTTTCATTTGGAAAAATTTCATTTTGAGCACTAAACATCAAAAAATCTCAGTCGAAAATTCTCTATTTCTGACCTTCACCTCCCCCCCCCCCAATGATCTTATTTGCATTCATAAAATTTGCTTCTTAAAAGTCTTGAATCCAAAACATTTTTTCCAAAAAAATTCAGAGTTTTTATCAAAAATGTGAGCTAAAATTTGAAATACTTGAGTTCATTTTTTCATAATTTTTATGCATGATTTTAAAAAAAAAATCATTAATATAATACTTACTCCATCAAAAAATGAGGTTAAAAATGCACATTTTCAAAAAAAAAATCAAAAAAATGAAATAAATTAACTAAAGGAAAATTTTCTAGCAAAATAATCAGCCATTTTAACAACATTATGAAAAATTCTTAAAATTCTCTCAAAACTGAACACAAACGTAAAAATCCTTGAATGTAGAAATGCATCCTAAAAATTCGTGATTTCAAAATGAGAAATACGGTATTCAAAAAATAGCATCCAGAAAATATGACGTATTCCACTAAGAATGGGCTGGTAGACCTTTTGGAGCCTGAACCCAAAGGAAGTGGGATTAAAAAAGTCTGAGTAACAGTTTTGGATCATTAAAAATTCGGAACTGAATCGGATGGAGGGGAGGAGGGAGGACTGAATAGCTTGGCACCAAAAACGGACTCATGATTTTGGACTCTGGAGCAGCTCTATAGCCTTAGAATCAGGCCTAACTCAATTTTGAAAAGAATTGGAGAAGTCCAATCTTTTGACTCTATGCTACTTAATTAATCTCTTAAAAATATCAAAATTTCGTTTTTGTTGGAAAAATTATGCCAGAGAGACAGAGAGTTAAAAAAAGAATACTTCAAAAAACTTGACGAAGAAAAAAAAATGAGAAAATAAGAAAAAGATACAGGATTAAACCAAAAGAGTAGAGGAGAGGGTCAGAAATATCTCTGCAGTGAAAAAATTAGGTTAGAATCGGAAAAATTCCGAAAACATAACAAATTTCTCTCAAAAGAAATGGAAATTTCCCATTCTGATTCATGATAAATTAAACATTCAGAAAATTTTCCCATTCCTCCTCAATAAAGAAAACAGGTTCAATTCTTAATTTTTCAACAAATAAATTCCTTTGACGATCTCTCCAATGAAAAATTTGAGAAAAAATTAGACCAGAGTCAGAAAATTTTCAATAATATAAAAATCATTTTCCCCCAATTTTTTCAATGTCCATTCTGATATTAACAAAAACTGTGAAAATTTCCGCGATTGAGAAATTTTTTCTGTTTCTTCCCAATAAAGTCAACAACTTCAACTTCGTTTCTCATAAAAATTAAATCTGTTGACAATTTTCCCCTCAATTTGGAAAATTCAAAACAATTTCGATTTTTCTTAAACAAAAATCATAAGAAATTTCAATATCATCCAGAAAATCTAAAATATTGTATTTTCACAATAAACAGAAATCAAAATTCAAATCCCACCAATAAAATTTTCAATTCTCATCGCCCTCCCTCGAACATTTTCCTCCAGTTTACCTTCAAATTCAGCATATCTCCAAACAATAAAAATCCCCCTTTTCCTCCTCACTCCGCAACATTATACCTTGAGAAACCCATCCAAAGCAACAATCAAATCCATACTTCATCTACACCAAACACTACCATCATCAACCACCATCCAGCTCAACAAAAAAACCTTCCTACATACACTACCAAAAAAAAACCACACGTTGAAATAATTCGAGCCAACGAAAAAATAAAAAAACTAAACCGTCATCATTTATAAAACTCAACGTAATTACAGTAAAATGAAAAACAGCCATAGAGCGGTAGGGAGCGAGACAGAAAATAAGAAAAATATAATAATACGTTTAGGTAATAAACATATCGAAACATAGAAATAATAAAACTGGTTTGTAAATATGGTAATTATTACGTCCATATTTTTAATTCTTTTTGTTCTAAATACAAATTCACCTTCCACCACTACTAAGCCACTACATGACGCCGATTTGCACTAAGTACCATTACGACTGGCTTCAGTTATAGAATTATTATTACGACACCTCGCCCGGCTCTTCGTCTCTCATACTTCGGCTGGCAATAAAAAACAATACTCGATTCGAGAAATCCATCATCGTCGTATTGAGAGAAACGACCAAAGACTCGGATAATAATACCATTCACCTAAATACACATTTCATCAGTTCGATTATAATACGTAAATTTTTATCGTTCATTAAATTCTGCGGAGAAAATTTTGATCACCCCTGAGCGTTGATTAAAATCTTGGTTAAAACAACACGTAAGTACGTACAATCGACCGAATAAAAAAAATCTTATCCACGTATGTAATTTATATCGACACACAATCTACGTAGGTAAATCTCATTCTCAAATAAAATGTAATACAAATTATTGCAATAAAAAAACTAATCCACGTATGTTCGTTTACGCAATCAGCGGCCATGTTTCGTACAATTATTGTACCTCCGATGAAAAAATTTTGTTCCACGATTACCAGATAAGTAAAGAAAAAAAGTCAGAAAAATATAAAAATTATCAACGTCGATTTTACAACAGACGTAATATTATGGCAATGTTAAAAAAAGGACAACACCTATAATAATATTATATACAACAAAATAAATAAATAAAAACGTAATAGCACGTAATCACATAAAAACACGTAGCCCATCTACGCACACCGGGCTCGGAAAATAAACCCTCACGTAGAAAATTTCATCCATTATTGCGAATACATATACAACAAACACACACACAACGATTACGTATGGCAACTCAAACTCGAAGCTCATATGGCATAAAGAGAGCGATAATTAAGTATATCGAAATGCAAACACAAATATTTAGCAAACATATTTGGAAAATGCGTCATAGAAAAACGAATCGTCGAGAGCTCGACCAGCACCAAATCCATTACTATACTTTTTTACCAACCCCGAGCTCTCTTTTTCTACAATCATCACGTACCATAAATGTATAAAAATTCTCGTATGTAGATTCCATCGTATTTCTTGTAGATAAGGCAGAAGAGGTAGAGGAGTCATAATGGTATCTGTTTAACATTACGTATCTATTTTTTTCTTTTCAATTTCAATTCGTCAGCGAAAAGGTCAAATATCAATTTTATATTTTTTTCTCATATCATCAAATACTTTTTATCTTTTGAATTACCTACTTACATAGACGTACTGATGCTATAATTGTACATTCGAACGTGAGTATATTTTCATCTAGATGTAGGTATTTATATTTTTTCTCCGTCTATATCGTCGCCTCTTCTCGCTCTCGTATGCGTTTTTTTCTTCTTTTCATATGCTCGGTTTAATTTCATCGTTATCGAATCAAATACATTAGACGGACGGCTAATTAGATTATTCAATTAGTTTTACAGCTGTAAGAAGTTTTTTTCTTACTACAAACGAGCGAATTTATCGACGAAAGCGAATTTATCGATGATGTTTCGTTTTCGTCGGAAAAGAAACATCTTTGAAGGTTTTCAACGTAAGTTTCGTTCTTATTTATGGAAAGAAAATGGGAAAAGAGGGAGATGGAGTTGAGGAAAAGGTTGGATTGATGCAGACGAAGCATGGAGAAGGAAAATTATCTGACTGAAGAATAAAAATGTCAAAACATTCCTTCAATTTTGTAACTTTCCTTTTCAAAAAAATTCATCTAACGAAGTGAGGAAAAACTGTCCCATAAATTTTCATTTTTTTGAAAATTTGTTTGCTTGAATTTACGTTTTTTCAAAGTATATTTTCACAAACTTGGAAAATAAGAAATGAAAATTTTATTCCTAATTACCTTCAATCAGATATCACATATCAGAATCAACATTGTACTAAAACATTGTCTACTATTTTTCACAAAATTATTTCTCATTTTTCATTTTCTATGTATGTGAATTCGGCTCTATAGATTTGAAGGTCAAAATTGTACTCAAACTTCGTTGTTTTCGTTTTTCGGAGCGATTTTCAATTCCGATTCAACTTTGCAAGATTTTTCAGAAATGCAAAACGGAAAATTTATAATTTTTTCGAGCAAATTCTCTAATAAATTTGTTCATTGATCCTTCGTCCTCCTTCCCCATTCCTCCAAAGAAATCCGATGCAAAAAATTGAACTTCGATTTTTTTTAAAAATGTACATTTTTCGAATTGACTGCGGGAATTTTTTTTTGGAAAACTAATGAAGCTACATCAATTTTTATACAAGATTTTCGCAAATTCTGCTCCCTCTCGTTTCCCTTTTGGAATCATTATCCAAAAAAAGGAATTCGTTGGATGGGAGGGGGGGAGGAAAGAAGAACTAAAAATGAAAATACAAATCAACGAGAAAAATAAGTTTTGGTGGAACATGAACCACTCTTTCATTAATAAATCAGTGAAAATGATCAAAAGTCACTAGAAAACAAAAAAAGTGCATTGAATCAGTGAAAAAATTCACTGAAAACAAACGGTACTTGAAAAAAATTGTGGGAAAATTAATGAAAATTCACTGAAAAATCGATGATTTTTTTTAAAAAAAAAACAACAAAAGTTTGCTGATAACCAAAGAATTTTGTTGATTTTTCTTGTTCTGCTTTCTGCTATTCTGACTATTTATCGGTGATTTTTCACTGATTCAAAATGAAACAGCAGATTTTGGAAAATATCTTGTTTTTTTTTCAACTTTTGAGAAAGGAGTACGAAAAGCTTTTGAGAAGAAAAAAAATGATTTTTAAAAAATCACTCAATAAGTCTAAAATTCATAATAATTTTTCAAACCAATTAATAATGTGAATTTTTTTTTAAATTTACGATTTGAAAGTATATTTTCTATACGATTGAATAACCTGAAGTGCGTTCAAACAATATTTTTTCGCTTTCCGAGTCAATTTTTGTCAAAATTAATTCTTTAATGTCTATTCGTACAGAAATTCAAAATTCATACTTTTGTGCTTTTTATTTTTCGATGCTAGTGAAAAATCCACTTACTCATCCCCCCCCCCCCCCCAAAAAAAAAAAAGTTTTTCAGATCCTAATTTGAAGCAACTAAAAAACTCTTCTTTTTGAAGGGAAAAATATATGAACTTATCAAATTGAATGCCACAAATCGAATTTCTTTAAGAAGTGACGAATCTCCAAAATTCTTTCGGTTGATCAAGTTTTGTCAAAATCTTTTTTTTCAAAAAAAAAAAAAAAAAATAGGACGATTTTCGTGATTTGAAATAATAATTTCTATTCAATCATAATCCAAGAATCATCCACAGAATTAGAACGGAATAGTGGCCATTCGTGGTATCAGAAAGAGGATGAGGGGATAGAAATTGATAAAAATTGACGAGATCCTAATTTTTCATCATTCAAGGCCATGTTTTGGCATAAAAAACAATTTTTTCAAATTTGGAGAGTGAAATAATGAGAGAAGTTTTTAGTGAAGCATACTGAGACTAAAAAAATCAACCACCCCATCAAAAATTCGTGACTCTTCTTCGGGCCGATTTTCAGCCATAAAAATTTTAACAAATTTCAACTCCATTTCTTCACCCTTCAAAACTCTGATAAAAATCACAATTTTCGTTGTTTCAAAATTCCTCAACACATCGTGTCCCATGCATTTTCATTTCCATCCTGCCTAAATCAACACAAGACCAAATCACATGACAAAATTCGACATTACCAGATCATTTTCCCTTCACACCTTACCATTCGCAGTCTGATAATTTTTCAGCATAATTTCTCAAACACTTAGCAAAGTAGTCAGGTTTGGTTATTTAAAAGATTTTTCCGTTTCGCCAGATTCCATTAAACAAATCCAATCGTTAAACTACTTTAAACGGAATTTAACGCGGATCAATTTTACACAGAAGGTTATTTTTGCTCACAGATTGATCCTTGAAACGATATCGTATCGATAAGTTGAAAATGTTTTTTTTTTCGAAATTCGAGATTTTAAAAAATGAAAAATTTAGGCTGAAAATCTAGATTTCGAAAAATACCAAATACCTCTCCATTATTTTACAAACCGACAATAAAAATTGGGAAAATTGTAAAACATTTAAAAACTCGATTCGAATGACGAAAAATATTCGAAATATCACCTGCAAAAACCATAAGTGTAAATATTGAATTAGAATAAAATGTACCTCGAAAACATCTGCGAATCTTCACAAATTACAATTCGTTTTCAAAAAAAAAAATCAAAATTACATTTTCATCCGCGAGTCATGCACAATTTAAACATAGAGAAAGGAAAATCGAAAACTTGTTCAACAATAACGAAAGTTTACGAGCGAAAATTCGCTATACCCTGATTTTTGACCCATTAGATACAGAATCGAATGAAAATTTGGAAAAAATTCAACAGATACCAAAAAGGAGTCTACCTCTACACCTCGACATTTTTCATATTTTCAATCAACAAGAAGCGAAACTAGTTCGCAAAATAATTACTCGTCGAGCATTCCACATCAACAGACCCTGAAGAAAGGACTTCCTTCTACTTCCACGTACCAAATTTTACATCAAACATGATCATTTACATCACACACGAGCTCTGACGATTCAACATGATCTCATTTCACTTAAAAAATACTGTCAGGTAATAAAAAAATCATAGACGAAATAAATTCTCAAAAAATTGAAAAAAAAAGAAAGTAAAAAATAATCGACGAAGCAAACAAACAACATAAATATAAAAATAACTTAGAATAAATCGAAGTAAAAAAAAATTTCTACCAACTACACACTGGAAGAACAAAAGGGAACAATGCTAATGAGCGAAATAATACTAAAATAAGCAGTCACACATGACAACACACAAAGACATAACATAATATACTACAAATCGAAATGGCCTATAAATATGGCACACGTGTTACACCGCCGACTGAGGCCAACAGACTAGGGCGAGGGTGAGGAGAGGAACACGGACGAGAACCCGAGTTCCAGCGAGAGCGAAATTAATGGCAAATCGGAGACGTTTTGGCGTGAATTTCCTGCATAATCTGGAAATTGCCAGGACTGCCACCGCCGCCACCGTTACGATTATTAAACGAGGTAAGAGACGATTCGACGGATAATTTTAAATACTGTTGCAAATGCAAAGGACTGTAGACGTTTTTCTCCGAAGATTTCGGATTCGAATCGCGTCCGGCGGTGGAAAAGTCGTAAGGCTGATCGTCGTAATCGTGGCCTTTGCTGGAGGCGGCGCCCGTATAATGCAACGACACAATACTGTGCTTTTTGCAAAACGCCCACCACCATCTGAAGCCGGACAGACCTTTGAATTCGAACGACGGATCTTTACGCTGCCTTAAATTTTGGACAAAGGTTAATACGTCGTTGAGAGATTTACGAGTGCGACGGTTGTAGGGCGATTCGGAGATCTGGCAGCAAAACTCGAGCACCGCCGTTTCCTCTTCTTGGCTGAGGGCGGCTTCCTCTAACGCCTGCATACGTTTCGTTTTACCTAAGATGTTATCGTACAGGGTACCCTTGGGTATTCCGAAATACGTCGATGCCTGAGTGAAACGCATTTGCTGCGTGACAACGGCCTGTATGGCTTCCTTGAGCTGGGCCTGGGTCCACGTCGGTACCTTCAGTTTCAGCGAACCGGTGCCCGAGGACGAGGATCCGGTGCCGCTTTGGGCACCGTTAACCGTCGCCGACGATGCTGCAGACGCGTAATCTATAATGGGACACAGGCAGCATAGTACCATTGTTAAATCGGCACAACATCATCAACAAAATCGACGCAAGCGAATTCAGCCTCATATCATATCGCATCGTTGAAGGCGAAGATAAAATTACCAGATCCTCAATAATTTTCAAGCGAATGCGATTTCGAAGATCCAAGTTTCAATTTCAACACATGAATTTTTTCAATTTCTGTAAGTAGCTAATTTCATATTTTTTCGAAATTGTTTCCAATTTTAAACTATTTCGACTTTGATTTTCCAAACTATTGAATATTTTTGATTTCCCATTTTTTTTTTTCATGTTTTCTTAAATTTGTAAGCTGAAAGATATTTTGAAATCTTAAATTGAGATAAAATTTGAGGAGAAATTTAGTAATCATTGGGAACAATATTGAAAGCAACCACTTGACAATTTATCAAAATATATCTCAACTCATATGAACCACTTAAAATTATCAAAACTTATAAAAAAAATTCAGAACTCACCAAAAATCACTAAAAAGCATCAAAACACATTAAAAACCAGTAAAAATCATCAAAACCCATAAAAAATTTTCAAAAATTGCAAAAAATCAAAAATCACTAAAAAGTAATCAAAAACGTATCGTCAAAACTCACGAAAAATCCATCAAAACCCGCAATAATTTTTCAAAACCCACCAAAAATCACCAAAACCAAATAAAAAAATCATCGCAACCTATCAAAAAAAGATCAAAAACTAGTAAAAATGATTAAAACCAAAAAATAATTTGCAAAAATCCCATAAAAATCATAAAAACCTCACAAAAATTATCAAAAATTGCAAAAAATCAAAAATCACTAAAAATATATAGAAAACCATTATCAAAACTCACGAAAAACCCATCAAAACCAACTATAATTTTTCAAAACCCACCAAAAATCATCAAAACCGACCAAAAAATCATTAGAAACCACCAAAAATTTATTAAACTTCACCAAAAACAATCGAACCCTTTAAAAAATTTATTAAAAACCGCTAAAAATTATTCAAAATTCACAAAAATTTTCAAAAACCACCAAAAATTATCAACTCACTAGAAAATTATCAATATAATCACTAAAAACTTATCAAAAACCACCAAAAATTTAGTAAACCTCACAAAAAATGATCAAAACCCTTCAAAGTTAATAAAAATCCAGCAAAAATAATTGAAATCCATTAAATATTTATCAAAAACCATGAAAACCCATTAAAACTCCAAGAAAACCCCATCAAAACCCGCTATAATTTGTCAAAAACACCAAAAATCATTAAAAACCACCAAAAAGTTACTAAACGTCACCAAAAATGATCACAAGCCTTCAAAATTTTTAAAAAACCACCAAAACTCACTAAAAAAATCATCAAAAACTACCAAAAACCATTTCAAAAAGGAAAAACATTAAGTAAAAAAGTGTCACAAATTTTTCCAAATTTGATTTTTTCAAATTTTTTTCAACTTGACATTTTTACTTCAATTTTATTCTCAACAATACAATTATTTCCACTTGAAAATTTATCAAATTTTTTTCTACATGTAAATTCAAAGAAATTTTCAGTAACGTCATGTTTTTCAGAATTTCTTCTAATTTAGTAGTCTCTCATTTTATAAATCAGTGAAAATTATCGAAAATTACTGAAAAATGGACAGATATTGCAGCTCACAAAAATCAGTAAAAATTCTCTGAAAAGTCAGCACAACATCTGAAATTTGTTTCAAAAAATCACTGAAATTTCGCTAAAAATCGAAGAATTTTGCTTGATTTTTCCTATCCTGCAATTCTGACTTTTTTCAGTGATTTTTCAGTTTTCACTCATTGGAAATAAGTGTAAAATTTTTGAAAAATTTTTTAAAAATGATAAAAATATGAAATTGAAGAATTCTTTCAAAAAATCAAAGTCTCAAAATTGATCACAGTTTTGAAAAAATTTGAACTGGGAAAATTTGTACTTAAATCATCGAACTCCCATTCGCGTCAAAATTATTCAAGAGCCAGTGAAAAATTTCCCTACATACATTTTTACGAGAGCCCATAAATCCCTTACAACGTACCTACTCTTGATACACCAAAAAGAAAACTCTCATTACCATTTTAACGATACACAAAAAAAAAGGCAAAAAAAAATTTCAACTAAAATAACAACCGAGCTAAAGGTGCGCTCTACATAACGGATGCTCGACTACCGTGCAAATTGTTATTTAGAATAAAATTTTTTTTAATATATACGCGAATATTAAAAAAATAATAACGAAAAAAATCTCGATTACGCCACCCCAGTCTACCCTTATTGTACGTTACGTTTTTTTTCTGCTTTTCTACGGCTACGAATTCGTTTTTCTTTTTTTTTTCAACGCTGCCTGCCTCGGCCCATTCTTTTACGTATTAGGCAATATCAAAAGGCTACAATTTGCATTTTATATTTCCACATTATGCTAATCAAGGCGCCATAATAGAATGTATTTTTATCAATTATCGTCACGAAATTTCATCTTTTCTTTCTCGTTCCACCTCCGACGTCATTGAAGGTCGTAATAAAATAATTTCGATTTTAATAACGACGCCGGTGCTGATGCTCGACGTTGTTCGAGACGTCGACGACGCCGATTTTTAAGCCGAATACGTTCGTATTATAAAGGGGTAATTTATAGGCAGCGATGGTGTTATTTTTTCCTAATAAGAAAGAGTTTTCGAGATTGATTTCTTTTTTTTTTTGAAGATGGGAATGTTTTTCAGCGGGGATTGGTTCGTCGGTAGAGTCAAGAGGGAAATACGATGGATTTAGAATTTTTTTGAAGATCCTGCGGAGTAATTTTTTTTGGAAATTTGCTTCAAGACTACCAACACGAGAAAATGATCGACAGAAAAATTTCAAAACACCTAAAAAACTGCCGAGCTACCAGTTTTTCAAATTATTCAAAATCATCCAAAATTTTACGAAAAAATTGAAAAAATGCTACAAAAATTACGACAAAAAATCAATTCAAAAACACACAAACAAAAACTGATTCAAAAACTTTCAATTTTAGTCAAAATTCATTAAATCTATGAAAATAGTAAAACCGAAAACATTAAATTTTGTCAAGAAAATCAACACAAAAAGCAAAATATGCGGAAAAACATTGAAAAATCAAATGACAAAAAAAACGAATATTAAAGGCAGAAAAAGTTGAAGCAAAAGAAATTTATAGAAGAGGCCAATAAAAAATCAGCATTTGAAGTGTCCTCTTCAGATATGAACCGAAGTAAAATTAAAAAAAAAAAAACATCCTAAAACTCTAATAACCAAACTTTTACCTACTTATCTAGATTGATTTTTTAATTTTCTCTTTTTGGAATGGAAAACGAAAACAAAAAATGAAACTTTTGAAATGAAACATGACTTCAGGATCGAAATTGAAAAATAATTGCAAGACCAATTACCAAAATTTGGGCAATTTTCTGGCTTGAAATCTAAAGATTTACTACTCCACTACTGCATCAATTTCAAAATTCATCATCCAACCAAAAATTCTAAATCCATCATAACTCTCAACGTTGAGACGAACTTCTCTTGGAAATTTTCTAATTTTCCTTCCTTTCACCCACAAAAATATATGAAAATCACCCCTCCAGCTATCTCTTGTTTTTATTCCATAAATCTAAAACTCTATAGAGACTTTCAATAGCCTCTTTCACCTAATCAAACTACTAAAAACCTAAGTACTAAATCAAACTACCACAAAAAAACAATTAATCGTGCAATATGAAAAAATAAGCAATTAAATCCAAAACTGAAAAAACCCCTACAATACGCAAATTTACTCAAAACGTATACTTACAAGCTAAGGACGTAGAGGCATTGAGCCAAGCTTGCGACGATTCAAGCATCTTGGCCTGCAAAAAAACAAAATAAAAAATATATAAATTACCGGCGCATTTGCTTTAATATACAGAAAAAAAATCCGCCATTACAGCTTAATAATGACCATAGATGGTAGATAACCTCTTCGATATTGCCTACTGTGTGTATTAGGTAACCCGCGATTGTGCCCGCTGCCACCACAGCCGCGCTTACCAAATCGTAATAAGCACTTATAGAAACACAGAAACAGCACTCGGTCGGTCGGTCCGAATTCCGAAACGTTTTATTACCTGTGTTTCGAAATTACTTAATAATTGAGGAAATGGTAATTCTTTTAATGTACTAAGATTATTATCTTTTTGTTTTCAACGACCATAGTATGCCATACAATACGAAAACATAGGCAGAGGTGGAGGTACAGTTGTATTATATTTGTATGTGACTGTGAGCAGCGAGCACCCCGGTATACTCGACTTGGGTACTGTATTTTATTTTTCTAACCTATAATGATCTGATGAGGGAATTTGGTAGTTGGGACGGAGTTGAGCCTATTGGTTGTGCCATTTTTTTGTTATGGATTTGGTCGAGAGTAGTCTGATAGAGGAATTAAAAAATAAATGTTGCAAGCAGAGAAATCTCCACCATTCGTTTCAAATTTCTTGGTACTTCGACATAAAAATTTGGTAAAAATATTGAAATTTTTGATCTCTGAATTCAGAAATGTAACTTTTTTCGATTTCAGCCAAATTTATGACCTCTTTCCAGTTCAACCGTTCAATGGCTTGAATTGAATTATTCGAGTCAATTGAAGATTTTCGACAAAAAGTCAGGCAAAAAACTATTCTTGGAGCAAAAATCCATCAAAAACCAATTTTTGACAAAAATTACACTTGAAATTGATTTTTGATAAAAATTACTTAGAAATTAATGAGGTAAAAAACAATCAAAAAATGATTTTCAACAAAAAGATATTTGAAATGATAAAAAACACGCTTCTTCAAAATTGTATAAAAATGATTTTGGAAAAACCCAGTCAAAAGATAATTTTGACACAAAAAAAAAGATAAAGGCAGATTTATTTGATTTTCGAAAAAAAACAGATGAAAGATTATTTCTGAGAAATCAAAAATGACTCATTTAAAACAAAAACTAGGTCAGAAATTCGACCGAAATTCCGTCAAAAACTGGCTTTTTTGACAGAAAGTAAACAGTCAAGAAATACCTAATTACAAAAAAGTCTGAGGAAAAAGAGTTCGGCGGAAATTTTGTTAAAATCTGGAATTTCAAATAAAAAGTTGGTGGAAAATGATTGACAAAAAAGCCGGGGAAAAATATTTTTGATTAAAATCAATTCAAAGGATTTTTTGTAAAAATTTTGTCAAAACTTGTAGGTACTTCAGATGAAAAGTTGAAAAAAAAAATGGACAAAAAGTCACAGAAGAAGAGATTTTTGACCAAAGTTACGTGAAAAATTCGTATTTCTAACAGAAGTTAATGAAAAAGTGATCAACAAAAATTTTAAAAATTAAAAAGTCAGAGGAAAAAGATTTTTGGCAAAAATTTTGTCAAAAATAATTCTTGACTGTACCTAAATCACACAAAAACTAATATTCATAAAAATTCTGGCAAAAATCAACTTTTGATAAAATTTATGCTAAAAAGAGATGCCTGATAAAACTTGAGGAAAGAATATTTTTGGAAAAACGAGTCAACGATGTGTTATTTTGACAAAAATTTTGTTAAAAAACGATTTTCTGCCAAAAATTCTGCCAAAAGCTACATGTCTGATAAAAATTACGCCGAAACACCTTTCTCTGAGAAATCTATTTTTGACAAAAATCTGGGAAAAACAAATTTTGACAATGCCAACAACAGATTTTGACAAAAATCTGCCAAAAAACAAAGTTTGACAAAAATCTGCCAAAAACAAATTTTGACAAAAATATGCCAAAAACAAATTTTGACAAAAATATGCCAAAAACAAATTTTGACAAAAATATGCCAAAAACAAATTTTGACAAAAATCTGCCAAAAACAAATTTTGACAAAAATCTGCCAAAAACAAATTTTGACAAAAATCTGTGAAAAACAAATTTTGACAAAAATCTGCCAAAAACTAATTTTTTTGATAAAAATCTGCCAGAAACAAAATACTTGCTTAGACAAAAATTTTGCCAGAGACTTTTTTTTTGTGAAAATCTGCCAAAAACCGAATTTTTAGACAAAATTCTGCCAACACTTGATTTTTGATAGAAATTTTATGAAAACCCGATACTATTCAATAACAATTTTTTTTGTAGACAAAAGTAAGTCAAGTAAACAATTTTTAACAAAAATTCTGCCAGAAATAATTTTGGCAGCACGTATTTTGGACTACAATTCTGAGAAGACTAATTTTTGCCAATAGTTCTTCCAAAAACTGACTATCTTGACAAAATGATTTGACCAAAATCTGATTTTTGTGAAAAAAATTCAACCAAAAATTGATTCCTGACAAAAATTTGTTAAAAAAATAGCAATTAGTGAAGAGAAGTCAATCAGAAACTGACTATCGACATTAAAAAAAAAAAAATTCGCTGATAAATGACTGTTGATGGGCTGAATTATTCAAATTGAAATTGAAGATTCAAAAACTCAACATAAAAAGATGACTTGATGGTTGATGAGGCAAAATAGGATATTTGAACGAGTTCAACAACAAAATCCAAATCAAAAGATACTTTTTTGAACGAATTCAAGTTTAGAGCCAAACTTCTGTCAAATAAATCTCGTTATCCGATCAAAAAGCCCCATTCTTCAAATTTCCTGCTGCTTTTCTCCTTATTCACCCAACTTCAAAAACATGACTTTTTCCACCTCAAACTCCAATCTGCCTTCTATCAACTTCGATCCTTTCATTTCCATACGTATCACTCACGTCCATTTACAAATACTTCTTGTTCCTCTTCAATGATCCAACTTCCCCTCCTATCGGTTACTTCCGCCCCTACACAATGGATTCGGGACATGCCCATAATAAAAACCGAAAATTTGAATTAAATAAGTACACGTAGAATATATTTCGACCTAAATCGATCACTCTGGCAAATCTTCCAAGAACAAAAGAAGACAAAAACCCATTTTGCGCGACGATTAGTTCATTGCGCCTTTTCGTCATGTCAGCCCCAGCCTAGCCAGGGCAGACCGCTTTACCGTATATAAATGTATTAATAACATAGAGCACATACAAATATAAACCATCGTAATAATGGAATTATACGTATGTATGGGTCCGTGTACGTACAAAATTAACATATTTATATCCTCGTGAAGTCGTAGTCGTCGTACAATATGCATAACCGTATGGCCAACTATGTAAAATGATAAAACGCTACCTAAACGTACCTCCTTCTCAGGCTCGTCTTACCTCTAGCAGCCTAGAGCTCGACGACGTTCACTCTTACACACAAAAAAACCTCCATGCTGAGGTTATACGTATATTATAAAGGATAGTTGTTATTTTTATATATTATAAAGTATTTTATTGTATAAAGAATGTATTTGTGTACATTGGGTTGGGTTTGCGTCCGCTGTATAAGTTTCGTTCTCGGCATCCGGTTGAAATATTTACTTTTTTAAATATTTACCCAACGAACGTTGCTGCTGAGACTGTAGAAAAACGCTCTCTCTATGGCATTTACCTATACGAGCTTGGTTTCTTTCATTTTTATTCGTTATCTTCGAGCCTTCAACCTTGTATCCCTCACGACGTAATTTTTTTTCTAGAATTTGTGTTTTAATTGCAAATGAAATACGGTTCGATATGAGACATTCAATGTCGCCTAAGTTCGACTATACGTAGGGTCATAGTTCGTCGAGCTGCGGTTCTTTTTTTTTTCGTTTTACAATTCTTCGAGCACTTGTAGCCTTGATCATATCCGTTGGCACCTTGTCTACTTTCCATACGGAGATACCTAAAGCGATGATTTGGTGACACATATAACTTAATGCCAACATATAGGTATATAATTAGTCGACTAAACACCGCATTGCACTAAAGAAGACACCGATGAGCCGAAAAAAATTCACTTTATTTCGCCACGTACCACCGGAGAAAGGTGTTATTTATCTCGCCGTAGATCTCTCTCACTCTGTACCCGCGACACGTGATTATTTCTTCCGCGTCAAAATCGAAATAACCGCGACGAGGTGACGATCAGGCGACGCTTTCCCATATGATACATTGATCTTTCAAATCACCCGAAGGTGGGCATGCGTTTGGGTGGATCTGGATACGTGAAGCTGTTTGATGAGCCATAAACGTCGAGCCGAGCTGCGTCTTGTAATTAATTCTCGATGCACGGAGTCGATTCTAGAGACGATGCAGATATCGAATAAAAAAACGACGTAATCGAAGATGTGCCATATCTCCGGGTAACCTGGCGCGGGTAGATTATGTCTCCGAGGGATATAAAAGATAATGGATGTGGGTGAACGGGGAAGCAGAACGTGTAATATTTTATCTTTTTTTAACACGTCGGTCGCGAAATTGATGGACGAGATCGTGCCATCGTACCGTAACATTTCCTTCTTTTTTTCGCCATGTCTGATCCGGAGAAGTATTTAATAAATTTGATCGTTGATTGCAGTCGTTACACGAATGTAATTAAATTAAGATGCGGTTTTAAATCCGGCACATTTGGCGAATATATGGAAATTCACGAGAAATCGTCGAAAAAACTTGATAGAAATTAACCGAGATAATCAGACTGATTGAAAAAGAAATTATCTGAGGGGAATTTGAACGAAAAATCGAGAAATTTCGAATAAAAATGATAATCTTTTTGTGAGAATACCAAAACGATGATTAAAATGGCAAAATAATATTAAATTCGCTTACCAAGACCGAATTTCATTTGAAGGCTAAAAAAGAGATCAGCACAATTAAATAATTTTAAGAAAACCAAATTGATAAGTAAATATAAATTTAATGAAAATAAACAAATTGTTTTCGAAGAACATTTTTACAAAAATATTCACAGAAAAAATTTAGTTCGATCTAATATAGTGGAGGGAGAGAGAGGAGAAACTTGCCACCAATAATAATAAAATTGTAATTTCAATTTTCAATAGGAAAAATTGGTTTGAGACCAAAAACTCTCTAGATGATTGGTTTTTTTGGAGGGAGGGAAGGAGGGTGAGGAGAGGGTGGAAGGAAAAATCGTAATTTGAGTGAGAAAATTTTTTAAAAAATCCTATTTCAACTGAAATTTTTGTTCATTTTTTCCATACACTTAATACGTCAAAATCAGGATCAAAAGATCAAACATAGTATGAAATTCTTCTAAAAATGATATTTTTTTCTGAAAAAAGGGGGGGGAATGAAATGTTGAAAAAAGAAGTTGAAAATTAACCAATTTTTTCAAAAATTAAAAAATTCAAGAAGATACAAAATGGATTTTGTTTTGATCCATCCAATTTAGTCTTCTTTATTTGAGTTTTTCTACATGAATGCAAAAAAAAAAAACTATTTCTGAATAGTAGAAGATTTGAAAGAATGACTAGTTTCAAGAAGGTGCGAGAAATCAAATTAAAATTGCAAACAACTCAAAATTGAACGATAAGTAAGTGAAGGAAATATTCAAAAAAAAAAGTAAAAATTTGTATAAAAATTAGGTCAACTTTTGAAGATTTCAAAAAATGAATGTAAGGTAGTCACAAAATGTTAATCAACTTATTTCTTCAAAAATCAATATCAGCTCATTTTTGGCCAGAAAGGAAACATCAACATAAAACCAATATTCTTAGATTTTGTGATCTCAAAATTTTTGATCTAGAAATGAAGATTATTTCTTTTGAAAAAAATCCAACGTAACGAAAATTTAAAATTTTCAAGTGCAATGAAAATGAGACAAACTTTTACCGAAAAAAAACCACACCATGAACTGAATTCAAAATGTGTGGGGGGGGGGCTCCAACTTTTATCAGATATTTTTCAACTCTGGATATTTTTTTTTTTAATTTTCAGACTCAGCATGTAAAATTTTCTCAACTTCAAACAGTAACAAATTTTTAATTGAAAACTAAACAAGCTTCTCCGAAGTTGGTATTACATTTTCGGGAAAGATGAGGGAATGAAACAAAGATGGTACAATTGGAAAAATTTTTCAACTTCTACGATTTTTTTCCAGGTTCAGGATGTTGTCCAAGTTTTCCGGATCGAAATGCTCAATTTTTCAAATTTTCCTCAGCAAGGACACGGATTTTGCCTATTTCTGATTAGAATCCAATTTTTTCAACTAAAAATACACTTCTATCATCAAGAAGATACCCTCATACCGCAATTTTTCAAAAAAAAAGAGTACATTTTTGGGGAAAATTCTGATTTTGAAAATTTTCATGATTGCCAACGAATAAGGAAACCTCAGACATAATTTTCCAACGAGCAAAATACGAATCATGTAGTTGAAGAAATTATCTGTTTGATTATTAGATGGTAATTAGGAATCGTTCAGATTTTCAAAAAAAAAAACTAATGTTGGTTGTTTATTTTTTTAACAAATTTTTTCTGAAGCTTAAGCACTCCTAAAATTTAGAATTTTTCGTTCATTGGCAACCCTGCAGAAAATGTCATGATTTAATCGACAGGCCTTCGCAATACGAAATAGAAAAAAGTTGCAAATCTGACGGATTGTTTATTATCATCAATAATGTAATTTTGTGTTATTTTCGTAAAATTTTCAAAATAATGTGTTTTTTTTGAGAAATTTCGTTTTCGAATTTCGGAGGGGGGAGGGTTGAAGGTAAGGTAGGTCACAAATTGAAAAATGGGGCATGCTGCAGACATTGCTTTCAAATACGAATTTATACGAAAAAAAAAATCACATACGGTACTAAACATGTCTCAATCGATACCTATTCTTGACATTTTTTCAGAATATCACATTTTTGTTTCAATTTTCACATAAAATATCAAAAAAAATTGTCAAAAATCCAACTTTCCTATTCGTGAGGCAATATGTAATTTTTTTTTTTTTTAATCCGAAATATTGTGGTAGGCACCAAAAACGTTTGAAATACATGAAACTCGTTCCAAAAATCAGACAATTTGGCTAATTTGAATAGATCTGGCACACCATTTTGATCCCAGGATGGTGCATCGTGCCTCAGATTCCCTTAAACCTACTCGTGATTTTACACGCATAAAATTCTTGATTTTTCATTCAACTTTTTATCGTTTCATAAGAGGAAGCGGATGTGCATCTTGTATCGATTCTTTCCACAATTGTTCAAGTTTACATACCACTTATTCTGGCATCAAAACTTGAGAGCACCTTGGCTTGGGATGCACTTCAGTATTATTCACGACTCGAATATGCATTATGTATATTATACGTACATCTACGTATTACATATAATAACGCTGAGTCATCATTTGGGTAAATTAATTTCATATTTCAACCTTAGCAAGTACGGTATGGATGCGCGCGCAGACCTTATGGCTTAGGTGCTGGTGATCTTATCGTACGTAATATTTATATGAATCACATAGACATAGAGCTACGTATGTAGTTGTACTTCGTTTCTTGTAAAACATTCCTACTGCTATGTACCTTACATCTACACAAATAAAACATACATTTCAAATAAACATACGCAGACATCATCTAGGTAGATACGTGTATGATTTTTTTTGTATATTTTTTTAACATACGTACGTAAAACACCATCCATATAAATAATGGGGTACGTCTTTCAGCGTACAATTAGTATCTCGACGGAGCACCTATCTACACACATAAATCCAAGTACAACTGCGAATGAGAGCTCACACATATTCTCATACCACCCACACACATCGAGCAAAACAGAGGCGACGTCGTTGTCGAATTTTTATCTATATTTTTACAGGTGTTTCCACGGCCAAGACATGCCTTCTTTCGCTTGCCTGGATAAATTGCAGGCAACGAACAAGATGCCAATTACTGGCAGCTACCGTTTTAATGTTTGGATCATTCGAATCGATAAGATCGACACCAGAACACCTTTTAGGTTCCAGAACCTCCCCAAATTCCCACCTTTTCTTCCACTCGTGCCTCGAATCCAATTCATAAACCGAAATTGGACTCTCCTGTGCCATTTTGCCAATCTCTTGAAAAATTCTGCGTCGAGTTTCCGAGCGCAACATGGACGTCGACGTCGTCATCATGCCACGGTCACAGCGCGGTAGCCGGTCGGACAACCTTGACTTTGTAAATTCGAATGCCACATCTGTGGGCCAGCGCAGCGGCATGCAGCCGGCAGATTCGTCGATATTTCGTTCGTTCAACTCGAACGACGACGCCGTCGACTGCCACCGTAAGCGTGGTATACGTTGCGCTTCTATTCGCCGTACCTCGCCCGCCTCGTCATCGGCCCGCGTCGTTTCTTATCACGGCGAACGCTCACACTATGAAACACATTAGCCGTGACGTAGTGGCTAAAGCTCTCTTCAATGAAAATTACGTAGGTGAATTAAAACCAGCACGAGTGTTGACTGGCGGAACGTGGATGAGAAAAATTTCATTACAGATCCACTTGAAAGACCGAAGTACGTCGAGTACCTTGGTACAGGTAAATTGAGTCGATATGAAGGCAACTAATTGATAAAGAAATCGATTTGGGATGACGAACGAGTCGGTATAGCTCATATTAGGTCGCGAGATCCTCAAATTCTGACACTACTTTCTCCTATTAGCTCATCAAAGGCTGGTTCAAGGTTCAATTGAAAGCTCAAGTATTCAGTTCACAGAACAAAAGTTTAGTTCTCTCTTCAAGTTTCAAATTCGAGAAATAGAAGTTTAATTTTTAGCTCAAAATTTTCAGTTTTCAGTTGAGGTAGTTTGGAAATTGATTTAAAAAATCAGAAAAACCAGAGTTGAAAACCAGATCTCGTTTCAAATTTCCCAAAGATGGCTTCAATATTTTCGAAAATAAAAATCACATTTGTGATAGGAAATTCAACTAGAAATTCGTAAAAGTTATTTTTGGAGGGAAGGAGGGTTGTTGCATTATCCTTCTAAATGCTCAAAAAAGGATGCAAATCCTGAAAATTAAAAAATTGTATGTAATTGCTGTTCTTTAATTATGACTGATGAGAAAAATGAAGAATCTGAAAAATTAATTTGTGTCTTGCATGATTTCAGAATTATGGAAAGTCGGAGACGAAACAAGGTCAAAAATTTGGGGGGAGGAGAAATAGATATTTTTCATTTTCTTCCTAAAATCTTTCAATTTCTTCATAAAATCTGTCCATTTTACCACAAAATTTGTCCAATTTTAGAGAAAATTTGTCGACGTTAAGAAAGAAGTTACCCACTTACAAAAACTTTTTCCAATATGGGAGGGGGGTAGAGGAAGGATGGTGATGGATCATCTAAATACTCTTTTATTTACAAATCATGCAGTGAGTAAGCATCATCAAAAATCATAGAAAAACTGACAGAATTACAGTACAGCAAAACAAAATTCACTGAAAACAAACGATGAAAAAAATTTCTTGGAAATTGGTGAAAATTCACTAAAAAGTTGGTAAAATGTCAGAAATTCGTTGAAAAATCAATGAATTATCAAAAAGTAATACCTAGAATTTTTTGCACATCGTTGAAAAGTTCAATCTTTGAGCTATCAATGGTAGAAATTTTAACGTGAAATACTGAAGCCTTTATAAAATTTTTTGCAATGTACTAGAATTTGTATTTCTGATGAAAAAAAGAAATTGAAAAGTTCCAAATTTCTGCTTTTTCGATCACTTTTTAGTCTTGAGAGTGACAAAAAAGAGAAACTTGGCCAAATCAAAACTGTGCCTACATTGGATGAATGGGGGAGGAGGGAGGCGTTTGATTTTCCTTTCGAGAAATTACTCCTCAGCTCTGTTCACTGCCTACAAATCTGCATTCTTGAATCTTGTTTTCTCAAAAACGAAGTAAAAAATGTAATTTGTATTGAGAAAAATTTTCATAATTATGCAAATGGCTTCAATTTCTAGATAAAACTTCTAAACAATTGGTTATTCAACGATTGGCTCGGTTATTACCCATTTACTCAAACTTTTTGTGACTTCCAAAAAATTCTTCATTGTTACTTTTTGAACAGCCCTCACACTCCAGGATATTCCCACTGTGACAAGAAGCAGAAATTTGAGAGGAGTTGGCAGTAAAAATGTGAGAGAGGTCACTTCAAAGGACACTTTTTTTTTTTTTCAATTTTCAACCATTTTTTTTCCAAAACTGTGGACGCCAAAGAGCTCTGAAGGATTGTGCCCAAAAAATGATCGAATATTTGAACTTTGGGTTCTCAAACCTCCAACAATCGAAATGTAACATGTAATTTTCCATTTTTTCAAATTTTGATCTCAGTACAAGGCTGATGGGGAGATTCAAAGAACTCAGCACCCTTAAATCAGTAAAAATCGATATATCACTCCATTTCCATTTTTTTTTTTTTTGAAATTCTATATCCAATCTCGAGGAGCGTTGAAATCGATTTCGAAAATTTTTTAACGGAAAAAACGAGCAAATGTAATTTTATTAGATTGTTAAATGACAGTCTTCAATTTTTACGAAAAAGGTTAACATCAAGCTTTTCAAAGTTTGATAGTCAATTTTGAATTTTTCTATTTAAAAAATCATAAAAGTGTATCAGAGTGCAAAATCCTTCAAAAAATGTATTCACCAACACTTTTGGTTTTCCAACCCTCGAATATTACTTTTGATGGAAATTGATTTTCAGGATTTTTAGAAGTAGGTAGAGAGAAATTGTATCTGAAGCAAAAATTTAAAATGATATGAACAGAGAGAGACAAAAGGGACAATTGTCCCTTGAAACCTAGAAAATGCGTCGTTCTATGCTCAATAATTATTATACTTTTTTTGGGGGGGGGGGGGGCTTTTTAAACATGATTTTTGACAAAAATTGTCACCAAGCATCATTAAAACAGTAATTTTTCATTTTTTTAAACAAATTGATTTATTGGTAATTTTACTTTTCTAATTTTCAAGTCAATTATTGATAAATTTGTCAACAATATCAGAGTCGTTGAGAACAGAATTAAGAAGAAGGTAAAAAAGAAACCCCATGGATTTTTTTTTCAAAAATTGATATAATTTTGGTAAAATTCTTCAAAATTTTGGAATTTGGAAAATTCAAGCAACATTATTAAACCGTAAATTTTTGTAAAATAGGAAATACCTTCGATGAATCGAAATTAAATTAATGAAACCCACCGAGGAGTGGAATTCCTAGAGTTAATTGATTATTTTAAGGAAGAATAAAAAAATTCGAAAAAAAATTGCAAAACCCATCCATATTTTTGATTCAGATTTTTCAAATTCCTATCCCCAAAGATCACTGCTCATTTCTTCCACCGATACAATGTCTACAGCACAGATCAACGATGAATCACTGAGCACATACATCATTCTATAATTACCAATTTGTAAGCGTGCAACACGACCGGAAATTTTCATTTCGATATTTTTATCTAATCAGCCGAGCACACAACGCTAATAAGAACTTTCTTTCGATACGTAATTTTATCAGCATCCGCGTATCGCGAATCTGAAACCATTCCCAACGATAAGATTACCTCCGTTCTTAAAATACACGTCAGCCTCATTTTACGAACCCCTCGTCCAAGACGTCGCGTCGAGGCGCGGTCCACCGTCGAAATTTCCTCTTCGCAGCCCCTCAGCTGTCCAGCCTGCTGCGCCGAGCCGCAAAAGATGATTCCAGTAATTATCGTTCGCCTAGAAAAGGGGTTCCCTGCGAGACATGCGGCTACCCCTGCACCCATCATCATCTCCACCAAAACCCAAACCGACTGGGCATTATTATACCCTTTTTGCGGCCGCCTCAGACCCTTCGCCTTCGTCACTTTTATCGTGTTACCATTCCGCCTCCGTCCTGTTGTTTTTAACGCATCGCCGCTCTCTGCAGACCCGTCACCTTTTTCCACCGCATCGGATGCTTTTGTCGTCAAAATACGTACGCATTTCTATCGAAATTTCTCTCGCAAAGGTAAAGTTATAGGTACTCTCGTCTCCTCCTTTAAGTCCTCGAACAATAACGACAACGTCGCGACGCCGTCATCGAGCTCTCAAAAACAAAAGCTCACCCTTCTCGCCTCGTCTCGCTGATCAGTCGAGAAAAAAACCACATACGTCTACCTTCATTATTTTTAACGCATCTAACGTAAGGATCTGTCTCCCTCTGCCAAGTCTATTTCACCAGCATACATACGTAGAAAGGCCAACCATATACACAACCAATCTCGTAAATACACAGTCGTATTCTTTATGATTAATACACCGTATGAGCTTTTATTCGACTGCACATACATAACTCTACGATACCTACAAGTTGACAAACTTTTTCCTTTTCGCGTATGCTTTTTCAAACGAAAACATAAATAAAAAACCGCATATAAAATATTCTCGTCTTTGGAAAAAAAAAAACAGAGTAGAAAACTTATTCTGATAAGTTGGCGTAGAGAAAAAAAAAATTATTGCGAAAAAGAAACGCGTCTCTTTTTAGACGGTCGCTCGCTTTGATTACTATAAATTTTCTCTCGCTCTGTCTCTGTTTTTCTGCACTCTTTTGCCATCGCCTTTGCTTTGGTATACGAAGGTATCGATTATTCGCCGCCACGCACCCGTTGAAACGTTCACTTGGCTGTGATAGAGAATGAAAAACCGCCCGAATATGAATTAAACATGCGACAAAACCACTTACGCCGCCGAATCTTCGCTGCGAGCTCAAGCAACCACCGATTCGCAGCATTGTTCTAGTTGCACCGTCGAGAGTCGCGGGCGTCGCGCGAATTTCAGCAAGGCGATGTTGCGACGAATGAGGACGTGGTAATGACTCTCAACGACACGTTGAACTTGACGATGACGACGTGAAATATGGTCGAATCGATCGTCGAAATGGTATTTTTATAGCCGTAAAAAATTTACAGCGAGTTTTTCAGAAAAAAAGAATAAATATTGGGAGAAAAATTGATGTTGTATAAAGTTGTGTAGTTTGTGAACTGATATGATCAATTCATAATGAGTTACTTAATATTGATTTTCGAATAATTTTCAAGTTTGATTCAATTTTGAGACTCGGGCTTTCAAAAATTTTCAACTTCAACATGTTATTCAAATGTTGGCAGAAAGTTGCATCAATGTTGAACAAAAATTCGGTGAAATTTTGAAAAAGAATTCCACCGCTGAGAAAATACCTGTCACGATGTTGAAGAAAAACTGCATCAATGTTGATAAAATGTTGATGGAAGTTGAAATTGATGAAATGTTGCATCAATAGGGAAGAAAAACTTTGAAAGATAAAAAATGGTAATTTAGAATTGAAAAAATCTTGATATTGAATCAATCTCGGAAAACATCTTATCAATGTTGATGAAAAGTTGACAAAAAATTGCTCAATAAATGTTGATTGAAAACTTTTCATCAATTTTAATGAAACCTGGCTGGTTGTTGATGAAATCTAGTATCACTTTGAAAAAAAATCATCCATGTTGATAAAATTTTGAAAATAATTCTTGGTCGAAGAACTGTTCATTTGAAATCACTTTGGATGAAATGTTGCATCTATACAAAAATATCACTATTCAGTCACACTGTTGAAAAACGTTCAATAAATTCCGATGAACCTATTGAAAATGAAAAGAAACTATTATTTTGATGTTGATGAAATGTTGATTTTAGATCGATTTCTGTCCATGTTGATGAGAAGTTGAATGAAAACATCAAAGTTGGTAAAGGCTGAATTGATGTAGCGAAAAATTCTCAATTTTGATGAAATGTTGAGTCAACGTTGAATGTAGATCTGAAGTTGAGAAAATGTCAATGTTGAACGTCATAGATGAAACATTTTCAACAATTGTTGAAGAAGACTTTTTATCCATGTTTGAGAAAATATAAAAATTTGCAATGTTAATTGATGAAAGTTGGAAATTTGCAATGTTGATAAAATATTGAATCTATGTCGATAAACTGACTACATATATTGAAGGTCATAGATGTGAAACATTTTCATATTGTTGAAATGTGGAACAAATGTTGAAGAAGACTTTTCATCAATGTTTATGAAAAGTTGAAAATTTGCAATGTTGATGAAAGGTTGAATCTATGTTGAGAAACTGACTACGTTGAAGGTCATCGGTGTGAAACATTCTCAACAACTGTTGAAATATGGAACAAAATGTTGAAGAAGTCTTTTCATCAATGTTTACGAAAATATGAAAATCTGCAATGTTAATTGATGAAAATTGAAAATTTGCAGTGTTGATGAAATGTTGAATCTGAGAAACTGACTGTATTGAAGGTCATCGATGGTGGGACAAATGTTGAAGGAGACTTTTCATCAATGTTTATGAAAAATTGAAAATTTGCAACGTTGATGAAAATTGAAAATTTTCCATGTTGATGAAATGTTGACTCAAAGTCGATAAATTGCCGATGTTGAAGGTCATTTGTGTGAAACATTTTCAACAATATTGTTGAATGTTGGACAAATGTTGCAGAATTGTTGATGAGAAATCGAAAAAATGTGAGAAGTTGAAAAAATGTTGACCTAATGTTGCGGAAAGTTCTCGATGATCGAGAAAATGTCGATGTTTAATTAGATGTTGCAGTAAAATGTAAATGTTGAGACAATGTTGCTCCAGAAATATGTCTGATCTTCAACAGAACATCAATGTTTGAAATTCAAAGAAATCTTCAATGTTGAATCGAAATTGGGAAATTTTTCATCAATGTTGAATTGTTGATGAAATGTGGCATCCATATTAATTAAAAAGTTTCCTCTTTGTACTTTAATGAAAAATTGTAAAAAATACAGATCAAAATTGAAGAAAAGTCGAAACAATGTTGAAGACAAATTAGTTCAATGTTGATACAATGTTGAATCACCCAAGCTCAACAAATTATGTTGATCCTCAGGAATACCAATTTAAGGGCATATTAACAGTAAAATGGAAATTGCCTCAAAGGTGCCAGGTTCAGGAATGGATGAATTGATAATGAATTTCAATTTGCAGAGAATTTCAAGAAAAATCATTTTTTCGGCTCTTATTTTCATTTTTTGATGGTGTCAGAGGAGGCGGTCCAATTACAAAATATGAAGAAATCTCGAACCACCACAGCAATATTATTTCACCCAGTAAAAAAAATCCATCAATTTTATCATCAAAACTCAATCACACATCATATTCCGAATTCAACCTCAATATCCACACGGGGGGGGGGAGGAGGACACACCAATCACAGCATTCGCCTGATGCATTCGCCATCAACACTTCAAATCAACGCAAAACTCCGGCCATTAATTTCCATCATCTGTTTCTCTTCAGAGCAGCTCCACTTTCTACCTTCAGCTCAACAGTAGCTATTCCATCGGCATCGTTAACCTCCGGGGAGTGCCTGCGTGGTATTCCCTGCAGTCGTTCGGTTTGATTATTCAGCTGAGGTGGCGATAGCAAGCGGTGGCAACGTGAGGCGTCTCCGCGCACCGAATGAAACATTTGGTGGTCGTGTTCGTTCCCTCGTCATCTCCCAAAGCTCTCCATCAATTTGAAAAACTACACAGCGACGATGGTGGCGACGAGACGCGCGTTCGTAAAAAGACGCGAGCAGTTGCAACGGTAATAAACGTCGGGAAGTCGAGTCGAAATAATAAAAATAGTAATAACAATGATAATAATGACGGCGATGATGATGATGGCCTAGTGGTAATTACAATTTCAAAACTATTCGGTAGCATTGGTCGATGGTGTGCATTCTCCTATCGTTCTATGCTGCTTTCTACATAAAATACGTTCGTATGCAATTTATAGTATCTTTTTGTTCCCCCCTTTCCTCTTCATTTACACTCGTAACCCTCTGCAATGCTACTCATCGTAGAATGACAAACGTATCTACAAACCTAGCACATAAACGTTAATAAAACCAGGGATCAACGTCATAGAATCATTGAAAATTTTCGCTCAATCTAATCTTTAGATCTTGACTTCGACACGCATGCCTCGTTATTCGGCAGCCACCTTCGCTGACATAATTATCACCCCCGCACATTCATTCTGGAGATATACTACAAAGTCGAGACCATAATTTAAGCGCCATCAACACCATCGCCGCCGTTCCCTGTACAGCCACAGTCACGAGGAAAGATAGCGAAGGAAAAAAGTCACCAAACTGGTTACCATTCAACGCCCGCGTTTCGTTCGCACGCCAAAGCCCTCTCGAGCCGAACCTACCGCAACTTATCTCGCCCGTTAATCGCTAATTTCTTCATCTCGTCGAATAATTACATTTACACGTCTTCACGACACGACGGGCACGCGCCCGCCGCCACGAACCTCTTCCTTCAGCATCACCTGTGCCTCTTCGTACATTCCTTTCCTTCTTTCTTCGTCCTCGTACAGGGCCAAATTTCGTACATTTCCTGCGTGCCGCCCGAGCGGCGAAAAAAAAACCGATTGGGAAACCAGTTTTGACTAATTCTCGAACCGATTTACTAATTGAAAAATCACCTCGGGCCATCTCGTATCCGCCCCGCTGCTTCGCTTATTAAATATGATAGAATGCAGTCTACTTCGTATGCAATATTGCACCCGAGACCGAGAGACGTATTGAAATGAAAAATCCGGTCGTAATTAAAATTATTAATGGGTCGAGCTCGCTCCGACGACAACTTTTTTTTGGGTGCTGATAGCTGAGTTATTTATCCTTTCCCTGCTGCCTTCTCTCGCGCCGTGTTTGACTTTGCTCGTTGCAAGTGCACCTTGCGTTCTACTTCCCCTCCCTTCGGTCCCATTGATTTCAATATTTATTGCCATTGTATCGAGAAAATTATTAGTTTTTGATCGGACGTATATTTTCAGGGTGTCTGCTGGCTCGCAAAAAGATAAATTTGTACTATTTTTGTACATCGACAGAAAAATTTCGTGTTAAATAAAAATTTAAATCGTGGACTACCCCCTTCTTTCCTCTTTTTTTTAGATTTTTGTACGAAAAATTCGAGGCAAACACGCAACGAAAAATCACAGAATTCCCCCATCCTCTCCTCAGCAGTGATCCAACAAATTTCAAAGAGCTCAAGCTCAAAATATCACACAGACATACATCTTTTTATACCAAATTTTTTCAGTTTCCATACATAAACTTGAGAAGTTTGGAAAAAAATTGTGGCTGTGAAGCTTGAAAATTTTCATTAATATTGATGAGAAGTCGAAAGGAAACATCAAATTTGGAAAATGTTGAATTGATGTTGTGGAAATTTTTTCATGTTGATAAAAAGTGAAACCATGTTGAATAATGGCAATGTTGGAGAAACGTTGAGTTGAAGTTGAAAAAATGCCGATGTTGAAAAATCTCAATGTTGATAAAATGTTGCATAAATGGAGAAAAGTTTTCTTCAACATCTGTCCAACATTTCAACAATATTTTTGATAATTTTCACAGCATGATGTTCAACATCGAAATTTTCTCAACTCCAAGTCAACATTTCTAAAACATGAATACAACATTTTATCAACATTGAAAATTTTCGCCATCAACATTTTCTCAACTTCTAGACAAAATTTCTAAATGTTTTAGAAATTTTGACCAGAAGTTGAAAAAATGTTGACGTTTGAATTCAATGTTGATACAATGTTGCAACATTGTATCAACATTGAATTCAAACGTCAACATTTTCTCAACTTCTGGTCAACATTTGTAAAACATGGATGCAACATTTCATCAACATTGAAAATTTTCAACATCAACATTTCCTCAACTTCTATAGTCAACATTTCTAAAACATGGATACAACATTTCATCAATATTGAATTCAAACATCAACATTTCCTCAACTTCTGATCAACATTTCGAAAACACGGATAAAACATTTTTTCATTGAATTCAAACATCAACATTCTGGTCAACATTTCTAAAACATGGTTTCAACATTTTATCAACATTGAAAATTTTCAACACTGAAATTTTCTCAACTTCTAGTCAACATTTCTAAAACATGGATACAACATTTCATCAATATTGAATTCAAACATCAACATTCTGATCAACATTTTCTCAACTTCTGGTCAACATTTCTAAAACATGGTTTCAACATTTTATCAACATGAAAAATTTTTCACAACATCAATTCAACATTTTCCAAATTTCATGTTCCCATTCGACTTCTCATCAACATTGATGAAAATTTTCCCGAACATTAAAACCTAGAATCAACATTTCATCAACATGAATGACTTTTTTCAACGTGACATTAGATTTCATCAACAGCCAGCCAAGTTTTCTATTTTTGAACCAATAAAAAACAATCATGTACTACTTAACTGTTTTCTACTACTCTTCTCATTCTGAATCAGTGAAAACTGAAAAATCAAAATCAGCAAATTCTTTGATTTGCGACAATTTCTTTCTTATTTTTCGAAGAATTTCACTTTTTTAACCAGAAAATTTCTAAGATTTTGCTTACTTTTCAGTGACTTTTCACTGATTTTCTAGCAATTAATTTCCATCCCTAAGCTACAATTTGGACTGTTTTCCAGTGTTTTCTATAATTTTCACTGCTTTATAAAAATGAAAAAATAGTAGTTGAATAAAAAAAAAAAAACAGAGCCCAAGGAGGAAATTTTTTAAAGAATGAATAGCTCTTTCGACCAAAACACATGATTTTTGATAAATAATTTCCTGTCCTGAAATTTCGCATCAAATTTCATGATTTTCGACAATTTTGATGATTTTTCGTAATATTTTTTACGATCATTTTCAAATTCCCATCTTTTTTCGGACTTTCGTGTTTTTTTTTTCGAACTTGTAAACACTATTTTCCCTGTTTTTTCTCCGCTACTGCGGCCCTTACACGTATCGACGAACTCGAACGAACCGAGACCCGAGAGAGTTCGCTCGGGCGGCGCACGCAAATATAAAATTCTTTCTCTATTACCTATAAACGCGCGCGTTTCACGACGCTTTATAGAAAATTCAACGAAAAAACTGAATTATTAATATGGCGAGTAGTAATTACGACGCGATCGAGCCAGCCGGCTAAATAATTCAACCGTCCGGTAAATTATTTACCCTCGTACTACACGGTAATTACCGGTAAATGAAAATACCATAAGTCCACACACATTCCTTCACCTGCTCTCACACCGACACCTCACAATTCAATCTCGAAAAATACCAAATCTCTCCATTTTTAAACCAATCTGTTCATAAGTGGCGGAAAAACACCGTATTTATTTTCGAAAAAAAAAAATCAAAAAACCAGAGCGGTAATCTACTTTGATGTATGCAACGCTGCGCTGGTTTACGAGTATCATTTCCATTGTCGAGTATATTCGAGCGTGTAATTGTATACGTATATCGCATGCACATCGAGAGGAAAAAAAAGGTTTTCGTTTGTAAATAAATTGGCGGCTTCGTGGTACTTCAGAGCTATAGTCATTGCGCGATGAAAAATTCGCTCGGATATCGTTACCCACTTCGATAAATTTAGCGGTGAAGTTCAATGATTTAGAAACCGAACGTCTATTTTTATAAAATATGTCCCGAGTGAAAGTTTTCCAAATCGTATAAACTAGGTAAACTTTGCAAAGAGGAATTCCAGCGATAAAATTATACCAGTTTCCTCGACTCGAATTCGCTTTTTAGGCACAATTCGTGTTTATTGGTGTGCGAAGGCAAATTGATTAAGAATAAAAATTTGATGGAAAATTTGTCGTTTAAACGGTGAATTAAAAATTGATAAATGAGTGGCCTTGGGAATGGTTGGGTAGGGAGAGGACGTCTGATGACCGAATTACTTAGTACGGACTTGACGAAAATTTTAAATTTCGTCGCCTGATACCTACGAATTTATTACGATGAATTATACATTTTTATTTCAAGGTAGCAGGCGAAATATGTTCTTTCAAAAAAAGAGGACATGAAAAGTAAACGTTGAGTTCATAACGTATTCAAGATGAATCAACTATACTTACGTACCTACCTCTTTTTTGGTATAAAATTTATGAAGAAATTTATCAAATATTCGAAATAAATTTTGTTCAAAAAATCAATAAATTGAAATTTCAAGAAAATCACACGCCTCAAAATAATATAAAATCAATTTAAAAAAACATTACCGTATTAAATACATTTTGAAAGTCATAAAATTCAAAAAAAAACCAACAACAACCAATTTTTATAAAAATAGAAATAAAATAGACCGTATAATCTCTTAAAATGTTATATTTTTCGAATTTCATAAAATTGTGTAAAAAATTGTTCTCTCACAAAATGGCATATATCTATGTAAATTATTGGAAACGAAATTGAACTTCTCAGAATTTGAAATGTGAATTATAATTGGGAAAAACATCGTGAGAAGTTCTAAAAATATAATACCAGTTGTTGGAAAAAAACAAAAGCATTCGTGGAAACCCCATTAAGATTAATTAGAAATTGAAATATCGTCAAAATTTTGTGGCGAAATTTAGCAGAAATGAATGAAAAAAATAGTAAAATTTTTCTAAAATGAAAAAAATGAAAATGAAAAACTTGAAATATTCATCATCAAAATTTTGACGAATTAACAGCATATCAAAAAGTTTATGAAGTAAAATAAAAGCGTTTGAAGGGGAACTAATTAATTATATTTCATACAATTCGGTGAAATATTTCGGGCGGAATAACTAAATTTTGAAAAATTATCATAAAAGTACTAAAATTTGGACAAAATTTGGAAAAGAAAAAAATGTTCAAATTTATGGAAATTGCACAAAAATTGGCAAAAAAAAAATAAGAACATACCTACCGTAAAAATTTTTTAAAAATAATGAACTTGGGAGAAGAGTATGAAAATCTTTGACTATCGTTGAAATCGCAAAAATTATAAAAATGATGAGAATTTAATTCCTGAAAATGAAAGAAAAGTCAATGGAAAAGAACGAAAATTATTAACATTTCATGGAAATTATTGCATTTCATTGAAAAAAAAAAGTTCAAAATCCTACAGAAATTTCCATATAAATATTAGAAAATGTATTAAACTTCTGTAGAAAACCCCTGTAAATTATAAAATAGAAAACTCATGAAAAACATAATGAACCACTCTAAAAATTGAATAAAAATTGTTGAAAATGAAAAAAAGAAAGATAATAATTCAGGTAATTTGAATTTCATAACTAAAAGTGCCACAAAAACTATATGTAATATTTTTTCAAAGAAAAACTAATTGCGAAGACAGAAAAAAACTTATTTAAATAACAAAAATTGATTAAATTTCTACAAAAATCACCAAAACACACTTGCTATAAAAATATTTTTTTAAATTTTGAAAAATCTCAAAATTTGATCATTTCTGGTGATTTTTGAAATACACTTCAAACATTTTTCGACAACAACGTAAAATATCGGTGAATTGAAGTTTAGATATTCTTCAAAGGAAAATTCAAAAATGAACGACTTTTATACTTCAAAATTTTCAAGCTGCTGTTCAATTTTCAAGGTTGATAATTTTTTTTTTTGAACTTTCCCATTCATTTTTTAAAAATAGCTCATATCGAAAGTTTTTAAAAATTTCAATTCTTCAAATCGGGCCAGTTTTTAAAATTATTTTGCTAGGCTGCAAATATTTCAAATATGCATTCTGCAAAATTGATCAAATATCCAAATCGGTTAATTTTTTAAAAAATTTCCAAATTTTGAAGGATTTTCAAGTTAAAAAAATTTCTTAATTCTTCAAACGACGATCATTTTTCAAGATTTATTGAAAAATTTCCCGATTTTCAAGTTATAAAAATTATTTAATTCTTCAAGGGACGATGATTTTTCAAAATTCATCTTTCTGAAGCACTATTATTCAACAAGACTTTTTTTTACCGAAGCTTCTGTGACGTTCCGAACAATTTTTAAAACAACTATTTCAAGAATTTCAGCACCGAGCCCATTAAAAGAAAAAAAATACAATAATTTTATCAATATTTCAATAACTTTCACAACATTTAATGATTTTGGTGACGTTTCAGTCGATTTTCATGGCTTTTTAACAACATTCTCGATCAATTTTGGCACAATTATAGCAACTTTTACAGTGTTTCAAAAAATTTATACAAAATTTCAAGCTGACTTCAAATTAAAACAAATACCAAAATTTGGACAACTCCATCGATATTAAAAAATTTAGCATAATCGTAACCACTTGAGATTTCATTCGTCATCAATGAAAAATGTCCCTCTCTCAAACACCTTGGCAAAAAATTGCAACACTTTCACTTTGAGTACCCCTATCTACACAACAATCGATATGCAACGCGATACACACATTTTTAACGAGCTTTTCCCAGAATTAGACTCATTTAAGACTCGAATAAAAACAGACCTGCGTCGCTGACAAACCATTAATCAACCTGCACATTCGCAGCATAAAAAGGTAATTGCACCGAAGGGATGCTCAAAGGTATACACCTCGCACAGCATTTTCATAATAGACTCGTATTAAGACGATAATGCAGCTCGTAAATCGATTATTGATCGATGGTGCGTCGAGCCAAACATCCAAACAGACCGCAAAGGGAAAGCGGACGCCTTTACGTTGGTAAAAAGACACCGTCGACGCGACGCGGCAACAAAATAAGCTGAAGCGAGAAACAAAGACGCAGCGAAGGTGAGGGACCGTCGCTGCCCTCGGGCCCCGGCTCACTCCGACAAATTATAAGTTAAAGGACGCGCAACGGCGCAAAGGGTGTGAGAGAAACCAGTATACGGTATGTAAAAGAGTTGTGTGCGAGTAAACAACAACGAGTAGGCTTGTATAACAAATATTGAATTAAAGCTTGCCTTTGTATTTAGAAGGGATCGTTACGACGAAGTGGTACGAACGTTCGCTCTCTTCAACCCGGGAGTGAGACAGATACGAGGCGAATTCGAGCGAAAGAGAAAGACGCAGGCTAAATATACAGGCCGACGAGAGAAGGCCGAGGAGGGGCTTTGGTTATTACACATTCCATGTATAAATTTTATATTACTCTCTAGTCGAGCGCACTAACAATAATAATAATAATAATCATTAAAATAATAACAATATATACGCGCGATGATGGCCATAGAGACGGCGGAGCATGCCGAACAGGCGGAGTACACTCGCACCCATATACATATAGGAGGGAAAAGGGGGCGAAGAGGGGAGCATGTTCATCGTAATGGCGTTTTGTGCCCGTGTAAAACGCTCAATCGTCGTTGTTGCTTTTTTTTTCACCAACTTTCAACTTTAAATGGACACGACGTTAGGCGATTAAACTGCTCTGCTGCGGATCGCGTAAATGAGAATGGTATTTTACCTCGTACCTTTTCCTTCCATTCTCTCTAGATCCTATAAAAGAACCCCGAGAAAAAAGCTGACGTATTCGAAAAGTCGTCTGAGCCGCGTCATTTCCCTCCTCGCCATCTTCTCGCAGCTAAACTCGACACAGCAGAAAACAATACGTCTTCGTTTATACAAAAGCATGCTCTTTACCTTTAAGACCTCGAAACGACGAAAAACTTCTTACCAGAGTCGTACCTCGTCTTACCTTCCAGTGTGCCACGGCTCATTTGTAGTTTGCACTTCTAAACTGTTCAGGTGTGTTGTTTTCAAGAGAACGGTCCCTTCTTCAAACCTCGTCTATTCATTTACCAACCATACAATTCGCAAACGACGAGCTTTTTTCCTTCATTCGCGATACCGACAAATTGATATTATTCATATTTTTTACCTCGTTCTACGTTCACCTATCGTCGAATGAGAGGTGCCAGGGGGGACGGAAACGATCCACTTGATGTTATTGCAATTGCGATGAAAATATCACTCGAAAAAAATTACTCGAATTTTTTATTATACTCGTGTAAAATTTATCGTCGTCGTGTTTCTGTCTCTCGCTTTCGTCCCCTCCGCTCGAGAACAATTTTCGTTCGCCGAAACGTCGATGTTTAATTAAGAAATTAGTTTTCCAGCTTTGCGAAAATTCGTCTCCGCAATTACGACGTCGTCGGATTTTTCCGCACCAATGCTCGGTATCGTTTTAGAGGGTACAGATTACCGAAGAAATATTATTTACCAGACTTTTTGTTTCTTTAAGAAGAGTTTTGCGTAATTTTTTGTCTTATTTTTAAGCAGAGCGAAGGAGTTTTTCGATTTAGGGTGAAATTTTGAGAAGAGATATTTTCTTGATGTAGAATTGATTTTTTGGGGAGAGGATAAATAACGAGGACGAAGAGGGAATGAAGAAATAAAAACCGAAAATATATTCACTAGAGCATTAGCATAATTAAATGTGGAAAAAAAAAGCAGAAAAGAGCTCAATTTTTGACGAATTTTTGAAAATTCCAAAGTATCTCGTTCACGGATGTGTAAAACTGAAAAATAACCCGAACTTTGGATTCAGTACCCACGAAACCCTTGAAATCGATATGCATGATGCATTTTATCACCTCCTCCCCACCCCTCCCCCTATGCTCCCCAATTCACACCCCATCACTAGGAACAAGGTCACATTCATTAGTTGTATCGGAAAATTTACACCCTACATTTCTTACTCATAATGAACCGATTTTAGCTTCGAATTCCACTTTATACCTCCCCTTTTCCTCTCCCACCACTATTTTAAATTTGCTCCCCACCACAACTATGGATCAGGATAAAAACTTGATTTCAGTTTTGTCGCACCAAGATTTCGCATCAAAATAATTTTTGCTTCGAATTCTATCCAATGACATTATATTACATAAGCAATAGTAAGATTTGAGGAGCAAAGCAGAGTGAGGAGCTGGTGGGGAGCTATGGGAAAGCAATTGGTGGGGAGATAAGATGAAAAAAACCTTCATGCGTATGGAATTCATGGTTTTCACAGATGAGGAATTCAGATCCGCCATCAATTTTGGGATTTGAATTCCTCTATTTTCATTCCTTTCCTCCTTATTGATTTTTCTCCCCACCTACACCACAAATTCTGGTGAGAACTTGATTTCAGATTTGGAATAGAATGATCCTACATTAAAACGATTTCTCTTCTGAAATTATTACAATGTAATTCTTTTCTACAAGTGCTGGGACAAATTTGGTGAGTCATGGGGAGGAGGGATATTGGGGAGCAAATAGTGGGGAGATACGATAAAAACTGTCATGGGTATGGATTTCATGGTTTTCAGGGATGCTGAATTCAAATCCAGGGTTATTTTTTCGATTCAAGTCTATCTACTGATATTCCCTTCTCCCCTCATTGCTTTCCTCCCCACCTAAGCCAAAACTCTTGGGAGACTCATTCTTGGTAATGAAATGAAACGATTCCACATCAAAACGATTTCCTTCACAATTTTTCTCAAAAAATTTCAATTCTACAACTATTTGAGAAAAATTGGGGGAGTAATGAGGTGGTGGGGGTTCTGGGAAGTAACTGGTGGGGAGATATGATGAAAAATCGTCATGGATATGGATTTCATGGTTTTTAAGGATGCTGAATCTAAATCCGGGGTTACTTTTTCGATTCGAGTCCACCTATTTTACTCTCCTTTACCCCTCATAGGGTTTCTCCTCACCTAAACGACAAATTTCGGCGAGAACCCCTAATTTCGGATTTTAAATGGCACAATTCGACTTCCAACGATTTTTCTTTCCAATTTCTCACAATCAAGTCAAACATCAAGAATACTTGCAGAAAATTTGAGAAGTAATTTTGGGAGGAGGGGAGTTCAGCGGAGCAAATGGGAATGGGGGGGATGAGATAAAAATCGTCATGGATATGGATTTCATGGTTTTCAACGATGCTGAATCCAAATCCGAGGTTACTTTTGCGATTCAACGATGTTGAAATGCCCCACCATAACCGACATTAAAATTTCATCATACAGTTATACTTTCCACACAAAAATATCATCAAAATATTATCCATCCCGATGATAGTTATACGGTTTCAAAAAAATAATAAAAATCCAGCCACGCGTCTAATAAACCTTTCCAAGATGTATAACAGAACTTCCAAGATCTCAAGAGCAGCTGAACGATATAACGTTGCAAAAAGCATCTCTCGTAATGGCCTCGATGACGGAAACTCGGCCTTTTCAAATGCATCTCGACTCGAACCTATGAAAGAGTAAAAGGAAGCACTGCACAGACGACATCGTCGGCGTGAACACACGTTTCAGAATTTCTTAAACCCCCAACACCTATATACGTTCGATTGATTAATAGGTGTTGGTTATGGCTGTCATCGGTACACAGGGCTACGTACAGGGAGGGCGAATGGTTCAAGGGTTTTGAGATACAGAGAGATGGAGAAAGAACCACCGTACGTAGACATTTTCAAGGGGTTATGCGTCGAATAGAAATAGAGGTTTAATTGAGACACGCCCAAGAGCTCTAATGCAGAACGTATGCGGCAAATTGAGGTACATATATGTTATGTGTATGGCAAACAGGGGTAGGGTTTCGGTTACGGGCAATTTTGGGGCCGTATTCGATGCACTGGCCGGACGGAATGAAAAATTACACAGGTTAGATGTACGTCATCGAATGACTAATGCTAGATATTTAAATGCTCGCGTGGTTGTGATTGTTTTGAACAAATCGAATGGGTGGATGGATTTTGAATTGGGGATGCCTGGTTCAGGGTGGGAGACTGGAATCAAGTGGTTATCTGTCTCGGCGGTAGTCGATCGCGAATCGCCTAATAGTGCCACCCTTCGAGTTAGCGTACGATTTACCATAATAGATAAGTATCTGTATTTATCGGCTTTCTAGCTTCCCTTTTGTGCACACAATGTTGCAAATTTGTTTCCGGGGTGGTAATTCGTTATCGACGCGGTATCGAGATGGTAATTTTTACATCTTAGCGGGTGAGATATCAGCACCTACGGAGAGAGGCACATCTGCAACCCACTGACTTCTCTCTGCTGTTTAAAATTGATAGAATTGCGAATTGAATAAAAGCATCAGCACTCTGCAGGAGGAAAAAAAGCGCAGAAATTTCCCCACGTGTTAATTTAATTATTTAGCATAGACAACCACCATGGAGAGAAAAAATCACGACGAACCCCACCGAAAAGTTGAAAGGTGCTGGTGTGTGTCCGTACATATTTTTCGCTCGTCTCTGCACGAATTACAATCATCGAATATGTCTGACGGTTATATTTTCTTGTCTTTTCGCCGATTGCGTGGCGTGCTTTCTCCCCTACGTGTATTTCCATTTTCCACCCTCCGGCTGCCGAGTATTTCGGGTGTTTTGTCGGCTAAGCCGCGAGTGTATCTTGCCCACCCCTCCATACCGAGCTTTTAATCTTTTCCAAGTTTCGTAATATGCAAAATACATCATCGGTTTTGTGTTCTTGGCGTTTTAGCAGTTTGTTGTTAGCTTCGTGTTATTTTTCACGACCATTTCACGTCGCATTGATTTTCTCCCTCGGTTCTTGAGCTGGTGTCGGTGTTGGATTTTATCCTCCCTGCTCGTGCTCTACGGTTGGAGTTTTTTCAGCCAATCGTACGAATGGTATTGATGACCATCATGTTCGCTGTGGAGGATTATTTCTGTGGGAGTATTTTGCCAAAAGCTAGGCAAGGATAATATGGAAGGATTAAAGAGAAGAGATTTGTGTTGTGGTTGCGAATGGATGTTGTTGTTTTCTTCTTCTTTTGAAAACAAGGGTAGCATTTTTTTAAATCATTTTTTATTTTATTAAAATCAATAACGAGAGACAACTAAAATAATAATTTTGAAATTTTTGAGGATCTGAGAGGTTTCAGAAGGAATCGAGTAAGGATAATTTATAAAATGACTGAAAAATCGAAAAAAGAAATTCATCTACGATTTCTAAGAAATAATGATCAAAATTTTTAGAGAGGGGGAGGGAGAGGGGAGGGAAACTTACAGAAATAATTTGACAAGATATCACTTACTCAGTGGGTACCGAGAATTTTACAAATGGCAAATAATGAAGTTGAAACTCCATTATTTGGATCAATGTCTAAAATCGCCTCACTAAAAGAGAACAAAGATGGATTGAAAAGAGAAAAGAAGAATTTAAAGCGAAGTGCAAAGAATAGCAATTCAAGAAAATTCAATTTAGCGACTTTTTTCTCGGTTTGCAGGTATTTCGAAATCTACGAAACGATTCTCCAGGAACAAATCGAACTTGGCATTGAAAAAATTGAAAATGTTTGGTTCTGGATTTCGAAGCAGAACGTTTCTTTGATCTTTTCAAAAAAAAAACAAAACAATTTTTTCCATTCATTCGAATCTATAAAGCATTTTCTCAGAAAAAATCAATATTTATAAAAAATTTCTGACTCGAACCCCCTTACTTTCAATTTTATTAAATTAAAAAGCACGATTTTGTCATCACTGGGGGGGGGGGCAAGTATCTCTTCCTCCACCAATTTGCTGTCTCTGTCCGTTTATTCAATTTTTGATCTTTTTTTTTCCAATTCTCTCGATTAATCAGGATGTAATCGGAATTTGATTGTAGAAATTTTTAGAGATAGGTGAAGGAAGCTCAAAGATGATGACTTTTTCCAGAAATTTGAGACAAAATTGCAAATCTTGATGAAATTATGACGTTAGGAAAAATTTCACGACTAATTACAGCATGACAGAAAACTCATTTCGATTTGAGGCACAAATCTTGAAAAATGAGGGTAGAGATACAAAATTTATGAGTTCGTTTTGGTTAAAAACTTGGAAAACAAAAACACTTGAAAATCACAAAAAACTATTCCACCAAAAAGTCGCCCGTTACTTTTTTTCCAAATGTTTGCGGCTCATAAATAAAAGGGTAAAATTACTAAAAAAAAAAAAATCAATTATCGTCAGAGAATTGAAATATTGAAAAAGGAAGATGAAATTCGAGATTTTAATTCGCTTTCTTGATAAAGTTCTTGATTCTCTCGGGAACAAATTCATTTTCGAAGAGTGCGGTCATGTTGAAATTCTTGAAATTTTGAATATAATTCCAAAGTTTAAATTGATACATTTTTTTCAATCTAATCAAAAATTATTGGAATGCTACGAAGGAACCAAAATTGTCGTATACACGTTAGCACTGTTTCCAAATTTTTTGAAAAATTCATTTTTTGTGGCGTGTGGAAAATTTCATTTTTACGGATTTTTTTCTGTAGTAGTACACTTTAAAGAGAAAAATTTTCAATTTTTTAGTTCATTTCATTGTTTAATTTTTGAGGAAACTTTTGGTTTTCTGAAATATTTTGTTTCAGTTTTTTTAAGAATTTGAAAATTGTTCAAGTTCTAGAATAAAAACTGTTCAAGTTTGGAAAAAATTGTGTATATTTCAAAAGATTTCTCAAATTTTAAAATACTTGCTATTTTCGAAATGTTGCTCGAGTTCTGGAAAATCGCCCAGTTCTATAAAATTTGACCTTTTTTTTGGGGTGACCAATTTTCGAACATTTGGCTGGCGTGGTCTATGAAAATATGGTTAATTTTTGAAAAGTTGGACAATTCGTTGAAAAATTGATCTTTTTTTCGAAAATTTTATTCAATTTTTGTAAAATTTACCAGGCCAGGGTTACAAAAAATGAGTAACATTTGAAAACTGGTCCAGGTTTTGAGAAAATCCATCTGAATGTGAAAAAATTATTCTGGCTATCGAAAAAAAAGGGACCAGTTTTAAAAAATTTTTAGTTCTAGAATTTTGAAAAATCTTCATTTCAGAAAAAATATTTTCAAATTTTCAGTTTTCGATTGAAAAAAAGTCGAGAGTTTTGGAAAAAGTCCCAGTCACGGAAAACATCCTTCAATGTTCGAAAAATCATAAAATTCATGGAAAATTGTTCAAGTCTCACGTATTTTTTTATTTGTTTCAAAAATCTTTCATATTTTGGAAACCCGCAGAAATTATGGAATTTTTAAAATTATATTATTCTATTCGTACCTCAGTTTTGGAAGACATATTTTTGATTTGAAAGGATCTTTTTTGCTTTAAAAAATCATCCAATTTTTTTAAAATTGAACAATTTTGGAAATATTTTTCATTTTTTTAGAGCATTGCACAGGTTTCTTTCACTTTCCTAATGTAGCCAAGCCATTATAAAGTTATTAATATTTTGGGCATGTCGTTTGATTTTTAGAAAAAAAATTTTCAACGACCTGTTCTTGAAATCAATATTGGATGAAAAAAAAACCATGCAAAGCTGAAAATTTTTGTCTCTTTTTGGTCACTTTTTTAGCATAATTAGGTCACCAAAAATTATTTTTATGAATCAATTCAATTGGTCACGTTGCGATTCGAAATTTGAATTTTGAATCAGTCGATCGCCACGTATTCGTTCTTAGCACATTTAAACCATCAAGCCAAGTAATGAAGTGTACGAATACCGATACCTGTATAATTATTATAATTGATGCTCGAATGACGTGGAAATTCACCTACGACGCGACGAGGGCAAGTGTACTTAAAAGGGGGCGAGGGAGGGCACATCGTGTATTTTCATTAAAGCTACGTAAGCGTCATTCGTACTCGACAGTTTGGATATACTATTTTATTATTTACGTCATGTTATACAATAGCAGATTTGTTATTCGTTAAATTATTATTTTTTCGTATTTTTTTTCTTCATAGAACCACCGTCGACGACGGAGGATCTAATATGACTAGGTTATTTTTCTCGCTCGTGAGGTTTTTTTCTCGGCAGCATTCGTTGAATTTTATTGCGTATACGCGTGGGATTAGAAAAAGCCAGGTACTGAGCAAATTTCAGTACGAATTATTATCGATGACGAAATATTAAAGGTGACCGTGACGTAAGAGCTTAACGGGGGTGCTTAGATTAGGGTGGCACGGATACTCGCACCCTCCCACTCGCAGTCTAACAATTGTTTTCTTCAAAGCTCTCATTACGGCGATTGGTTTTTTTGCTTTATTCGGTCGTACCGAACGATGAGTTTCGATTATTAATCGTGTTAATTAAGCTCGTGCTGTAGCATCCGGTCGACGAGGCGACGCGAAAGGGTTAAGTCGGCTGCGATGGGCCGGAGAATGGCGGAAAATCCCCCAAAGGGATGGAGGGGAGAGCTGGGGCGACGAGATGTACATTACAACGTGTCGGTAAACGAGTATAGATAAGATAGGAGGATCGCGTGCTGTGGAAATGTTTGTTTTAGCTGGTAAAGGTTTAATTTAAACAAAGCTTTTTTTTTGCTGCTATCTGCACTGTGGGCCCGGTAGCAGCGTCTACCTGGGATCGTGCACGAACCAACCCCCTCCGTCGCCACGGGGGTTAATCTTAATTTCCGATGATTTTTTTTTCGTCGCGTATTTAATTGCGGTTATACGTAATTAACGGGTAGCCGGGCTGGATCGGCGAGGGGTTTCAAGAAAATTAAGGCTGCTCGATGTCGTCGCCGGAGAAAGGACGAGGTGGAACGGTCGAAACAAAAAATTGAAAAAAAAATGCTTTTAGTCGGATTAAAATATGGAAAAACGATACGTCGCCGCCTATTTTTGAATTATGATTTGTTTAATGGTGTTTTGCTGGCGTCGAGTTGAACGTATGCGGCTGCGCGTACACACCAACGCGAGATAGAAAAAGCTAAAAAATTAATGAGTTGTCAGGATTTAACGCCGGCAAGGGAGGAGGGCCTGCGGAAAATTTTTTAGCCAGGCAAGGTCGGCCGTGGCCCTCCGCGACAGCATCCCCTATCGTCGCTTTCCCACTAGCCAAGATTTGATTAATATACGTCACGTGTGTTGTGGCTTTTGTACTTTTCATTGTGTATGCTGTTTATATACGTATAGATATGTCATACGAAGAGAGGACTGAGGAGGGAATTGAGGACGGAGTGAAAAATGGGAGAACGACGCTGGATAATTTCACGAGTTATATGGACGTTTGTGTCGGATGGCGTGCGGTTATTTTTCATATTTTACGAGCTCGAAACGATGCGGAGATGGCGGTCGGTCTCGACCACGAACCGCCGGCGCAGCAAGGGTGATGGAATTTCATGGAGAAAATATTTTCCCATCAAATGGAATCGCGAATGAGGTGACTTTTCCACGCGCCGACGACGAAAGATGAAGGTTCGAGGCACCTGTTTGAATGGTGAAGATTGCTGGGCTGAGGGGATTTGGGGCACGAGGCGTTGAAATTTTAATCATCTCGAAATGACCGAGAATTTTTGATCAGAGGCGATCCCCGAAGGATCCAGACAATTTGAACAAATACTCGATTTTAGCCTTGAAAAGGAATTAAGAGCCTCGATGATTTTCACGTAAGGCTTTTATAGAAGTTGTAAGGGCGATTGGAAATTTCGTGTTTTTTCTTATCAATTTTCCAATGCAATTTCAAAAAAAAAATTGGACATTGAATAAAGTACTTCGAAAAAAATAAAAATTGTTTTTCAAAGGATGTGATCACTTTTGAACTCGTAAGGTGTGATTTTCTTCTCGAGGGGGGGGGAGGGAGGGGAGGGGAAGGGAAGAATATGGTGAATGGTTTTTAAAAGTACATACACAAAATCTGTAATTAAGAAATTATATCATTGGAAAATTCATTTTATCCCAAAAATTTACTCTCTTAGTCTGAATCAGTCAAAATTGACCGATGAAATCGACGGAATCATGTCACTGTAGAAATCAGTGAAAAATTTACTGATTCAAATAGTGAATTTTCATTTTTGAATCCGCAAAAATAAAATTTCACCGATTCAATTAGTATAGTTAATTACTGATTCAATCGTAAAAATTACTGATTCAACCAAAAAATTAAAATTTTCACTTATTCATTTCAATAGTTGGGCAAAAATTACGGATTCAAAAATAAAAATTTACCCATTGAATCGGTAAATTTTCACTGATCGACAGCCAAATTTCACTGATTAACTGTGGAATCAGGAAAATTTCACTATGCCAATCAGTGACATGAATTCGTTTCTTTCAATCTGTCAATCTTCAGATTTTGACTGATTCAAGTTTAGAGAGTATTGAAAAATTCGTGAAAAATTCCCAAAATTGCTTTTTTTCGAGACGTACAAACCAAAATACTTTTTGATTTATAAATCAGTGAAAATTATGGAAAATTACTCGAAAAAAGTTACAATTGCAGCACATTAGGTAGTAAAACAATAAAAAAAAATTCATTTGATTAAACACAAACATACTGAACAAAATTTCACTGAAAGCAAAAAGTGAAAAAATTTATAAAAAATCAGTAAAAATTCATTGAAAAGTCAGTAAAATTTCTGAAATTCGGCGAAATGAAAAATCAGTGAAATTCGCTGAAAATCAAAGAATTTTACTGATTTTTACGGCATTGCAATTTTGACGATCTATCAGTGAATTTCATAATTGATTTAAAAAAAATAAGAGAGTGGAATTAGAAAAATCGAAAACTTTCGAATGAAACTAAATTTTTTCAACTTTTTCTACTTAAAAGTACAAATTTTTCCATTTTTCTGATTTAAAACAATAATTTCTTCAAAAAATTCATATCTTCTGAAGATTTTTCAACAATGAACCAAATTTATTCAAAATTTCATCAATTATTGGAAAGGAAAAATCTGTTTCTTCTTCCTACCCCCTTCCCCTCCCACCGTTGGATGCAATCCTAATTTTCCAGTTGAATTCGAAAATTTTTGATAAAAAATATGGAACCGTTTTTCGATGAAAACCCTTCTCACTCTCTCCCCCTATTTTATTTCTTTTTACCAATTTCCACGGTCAAGAAACAGAAAAAATTAATCAAACAGACTATTTTCAAATTTTAAAAACTATAAAATTGAAAAAAAGTTTTGATGCGTGATTATTTTCAGCTCTTCTCAGATATTTTTTGAATGAGGTGTTCGGCATTAAAAATGGGCAAAGGTGGAAAAAGTGAAAGGTACCAAAAAGTGATTAAATGCATTTTTAATGAAAAAAATACGGTTATTCAAGTTGGAAAAATTTTACTTTCTGCCAAAAAAATTCTACCTCGATCGAAAAATTTCAATTTTTCAACCTCTCCAAAAAATATACGTTTTTTGAAACATCTTCTCCTAGAATCCATCTCTCAATCTTTCATGCACTGGATTCATTCAAAACCCTGCCAATTTACTCCTTGCCCTATGTGCTTCGAAAAAAAAACACATTTATGAGTATTCAACAATTTAACATCACATCTGCGCCTTCGACTAATCCACCGAAGACCACAAGCTGTCAATTATGCTACCAGAACCCTCTTACTTCACCCTTCCATTTTATAATCATAATCAACATACAAACCACGTGAATCCGCACAATTTCAGTTCAAGAGCCTTTCGAATACACCAAATAAAAACACATCATCGGAGCCATTCTTCAAATCCCAGTTATAAATAAATAATTCAATTCACAACGAATCGCGTATGACACTTACCTAAAACAGAAATAAAAACAAAAATCCAATTAAAATCAACTACAATACATTAGATACTCGTACAATACATAATGAAATGAAAAACATGCAGCACCGTAACAAGCAAACAGACTCGAATTATGACTTACGGAGGGGCGATAATTAATAAAATGGAAAACTAAAAATTTTCCATTTGCGTAGTTTAATAAATAACATCGCAGCTGGCTTACAGTAATTGCAATATTCTCCGAAAAATAAAATGTTTTTCAAAATATTTACTTCGAAAATTTTTGTCATCGTTCCACTCTAGTGAGAGCCAAACAGCCAATATTTGAAAAATTGATGATTTTCAAAAAAAATTATTGTTCATGCAATAGTTTGATGTTGAAAAATTCTGTTACTTGAGAGTAAAAATTTTGTAGGTTTTTTTTCAAAATTTCGTGTTTTTTTTTCTTGATTTTGGACGAAATGGCGAAAATTTGTATTACTGGCGCCAGTTTGCAACATTTCGTCAAATTTTTGAGAAATTTTTTTACGTCGTTTCAAATATTTTTCAAACTAACAATAAAATTTTTCAGATCCCCCTTCCCCTCTGGTAAAATTATCTAAAATCTTTTTTGAATTGTGCAAAAAAAAAAACTACAATTTTTTCTTATAAAAAACTCCCATGTAAACTTTTTAGCTGTATCTTCCTATCTCATCATCAAAAACTCGAAAATTCTCACACAAAAATCACCAACTCGTGAAAATATCGTTCAAAAAATTACCGTAGGTGTTCGGTATCATTCTGCGACGACCGTACACAGACACTCGAGGTAAATTAGTCAAAACGCCAGAAGTTTTCTTTCGCTCAAGGTAGCTGAAACTTTCGATAAATAAGAGCGGTTTTCAAATGCGAAAACAATAGATTTCCACGACTGAAGACAGCTGTTTATAGCTGACGACGTTCGCTTCGTAATTAACGCTCAGGCGAAGGTGTCGTCTTCGGAGTTCGTACGCATTGTATAGAAATTTATGTTCGATCGACGAAAACATTTCGACGACGTCGAAAGAAATAACATTCGCATGAATCGTGAATTGTTTAGAAAAAATTTTCTCGTCTTTGCCTTCACTTTTGAGCTTGATTTTTGGAATTCGTTCAACGTATACGTCGAAAAACGCCCTATTTCAGGGGGTTGGGTGCAATTAGAGTGAAAGAAGGAGTTCGAATCGAATGTTTCCCCAAATCGTACACGGTATTTGCGAGTATTTACTTTTATCCTAGGTATGTAACCGCAATATACTGCGATGATGGTGTTTTGTATGGCAAAACGAAGGTAAAATACGATGGTATTTTTCTCGTCGCGTAGCCATAGCCACATATTCGTCGATGAGAGACGAAAAAACGTCACGTTATTTACAATTTATTTATCAGCTGGCTTTCGAACTTGAAAAAAATCGTCACGTTTGAACGTGCTCCGAAGGCTTTACACGTATCTCGGCGCGTTCATTGGTGCAATGAGGTATGTTATGTGGGTCTGTAATTCTGTATGTACAAAAAAATCTAAGTACGAGTATCTACTTCGATAAAAAATTCACTTTGATGAAGATTATTACACGGGTCGACGTAGGAAATGCTGATTGAAGTTTGATAGATGTTTTGCATAGCATTTTTCACGCTGGTTGAGAGAAAAATTGTGAAAAAATTCTATCACCTAAGGATGTTTCACAATTTCAATTTCTTGTTTTGAATTTTCCTGTCTATATTGGTTCGAAGTCGATTTTTTTTTTTAATTAAAAATATCTCAAGACTAAGACTTCTAAGAGGAAAAATAGCACTCTATAGATAGGAAATTTGACGCTCTACAATTCATGTTTTATTCAATTTTTCTCTAGGAAGCTTCCTTTGCCCAGAAAATTTTTTGTAATGAACCGCATTTCCAACATTTCCCAAATAATCGAAAATATTTTAATAATTACGGAAAATTACAGTAAATAGTTTTATAATCACGGAAAATGACTGTAAACGTTACAGTAATTATGGCGAATATTTCTACAATTTCGGTAAATTACCGTAAATGTTCCAATAATTACAGTAATTTACCGTAAATGTTCCAATAATTACAGAAAATTACCGTAAATGTTCAATAATTACGGCAAATTACCGTAAATGTTTCGGCAATTACGGTAAATTACCGTAAATGTTTCGGCAATTACGGTAAATTACCATAAATGTTTCGGCAATTACGGTAAATGTTTAGGTAATTACGGTAAATTACCGTAAATGTTTCAATTATTCCGGTAAATTACTGTAAATGTTTCGGTAATAACGGTAAATTGTGGTAAATTTTTCAATAATTCAGGTAAATTACTGTAAATATATCGGTAATTACGGTAAATTACCGTAAATGTTACGGTAATTACGATAAATTACAGTAGATGTTTCAGTAATTACGGTAAATCACCGTAAATGTTTCGGTAATCACGGTAAATTACTGTAAATGTTTCTGTAATTACGGTAAATTACCGTAAATGTTTCGGTAATTACGGTAAATTACAGTAAATTTGGGTAATTACGGTAAATTATGATAAATATTTCATTAATTACAGTAAATGACCGTAAATATTTTAAGAAATTACGATAAATTATCGTGAATTATTTTTTTTATAAAAAAATGAAGCTGAAAAATTATTTAAAAGTAATTCTTCAATTATAAAATGATCAAAATGGATGCTTTTTTCATGCGCGGTAGACACCATGGAATATCGAAGGCTAACAAATCAATAATTTTTTCCTGCATAATTGATTTTGAATGGCGATTCTAATCTACTTTTTAGAGCTGAGTCCGAATATGAAATCAGTTTTACTTCCCTACGTCAGGATTTCCAATTTTCCATACAATTAGAATCTACAGTTGATAATTTGTTTTACATTTTTTAATGCATATTTTGACCTTTAAATTCGATTTTCCGGGCAAAGGAAGTACCCTAGAAACAAAATGAATGAAACATAAATTGTAGAGCGTCAAATTATCTATCAGTAATGTTTTATTAGTTTTCTCTTACGAGGCTTAATTTTTGAGATATTTTCAATCTTTCAAAAGAAGTAGAACTTCGAACCAAAATATCTTGAAATCCAAGTCTCCTAAAAAAAACTAATACGGAATTTGACGCTGTACAATTTATATTCTATTCTTTTTTTCTCTAAGAGGCTTTTTTTGCCTTAAAAATCGACTTCAAGGGTCAAAAGTTTTCAAAAAAAATTTAAAAATGCTAAGACAAAAAATTAAAATTGTGAAAAATCCTTGGGTGGTGGAATTTTTTTCACCATTCATTTTGTGATTTGCACGAAAAATACTGTTAAAATCAACCATTCAACTTCAAACATAATTTGAAAAATATTGAAACGTCGACCTGTGTTACTGGTATACAATCGTTTTGAAAATTTACTGCTGGAACAGAAGGAAAACACTGTATCCAGACCTACCCCAACATTGGTATCAAATTCACAAAAGACCTCGTCTTTTCTGGATTCTGCGACGAGAAAGGGAAACGAAAACAAGGGTAGGACGTCGATAATAGAACGCTCAAGATAACGATAAAAAAGAAGAAAAAAACGAGGAAAATCTTTTCCAAAAGAATAGAAGGGAGGGGGGAACTCGAGACGTGATAACTTGAGACGCTCATACTTCCAAGTAGAAAAAAACATTCCAAAACGTTGAAAAAAAAATTCGATTGTGTAAGTGGCGCACTCTGGCGGCAAATCGATGACATCCCACAGCCCCCTTCACCCTTGGATGAATTTTTCCAGACGAAACGAATGCTTCAGCTGATGGGAAGGGAGGGTTTCATCTAAAAAGAAAGTCGTCGTAGGATTTCGCTGGCAGAATTTTTTTCTCTCTTCGCTTTGATTCGACTAAAGAATTATCATGGTCGGCGCGCGATAAGTGTTGGAAAAAGCTTCCTTTTCACTCGTCACTTGTTGATACACCTAAAACACGAAGCTTTTTTTTTCAAAGGGTATGAAAGTTTTAGCGTGGTTTCCTCTTCTCTTTTTTTCGGTGTGGTGCTTTTTTTTCTCTCGTAGTTTTTTTTTCAAACCACGTTGCGCGTTTATTCGCTTCGTATTGTGGTACGCGGCGGCTAATCCTTGAAATCTTTAAACGGTTTATTCAACCGTTCTCGTGTATCGTATCAAACGTTTCGAGTGGTGTTTTTTTTCGCGCTTTACTTTTTTTTTCGGTAGGTACGCGACCGAGAGAAAGCAATTTTTACGGGTAATTGGCGTTGAAGCGGTGTGAAAAGCGTGGGTGTTGAGCGATTTTTTTTCTTTCCCCTGTAGGACTGGCGAAGTACAGTTTTGGCGTATTAAAGCTGTTAATTTAGAAGGGCTAAGGCGAGAGATGTCGGGTGCGAACGCGAGTTTGTTTGATTTATCTACCGGAGTGGTTTCTTAATTTGTGGAGCACCTGTAAACCTCCCTCTGGCGTCGCGATGTACTCGAAGCGTTCTGCGATATTCGCGATTATTATTCTTACTTTCGAGAAGTTGTTCGGCGTAAAGTTTACCTGCGCGAATTTGTTAAACGACGAGTTTTAAACAATCGAAAGACGAGGTGTGAAACTTATGGTACTTGCGGATGCTTTGGATGTGAACTGGCGTTATCATTTTACAGGATGAAATGAAACCCCAAAAATTAAAGACTAGATGGGGACAAATTGAAGCTGGTTTGTTGAAAGGGAGGGAGAAAAATTGAAAAATTTCCACTTGATTTTCACGATTTTGACCTCAAACTGAGTATTTTCTAAGATGAATAGGTCATCATTTTTTAAAAAAAATTTCAAGCACAAATCAAGGGTATCTCTTCAATCTAAAAAATGAAGATTTTTGCAATTATCTGGGTTTTCTTGCTATTTTTATGAAAATTTTCTTGATTCGACTTTTTTTGCCCAAAAAAACTACATTGAAAAAACGAAATAATAAATTTTATCAAAAAAAATAGGTGATAATAACGGGTTCTCATTCATAAAATTTGTAAAAATTCATTTTATGCAATAAATTCTATCAAATTTTGTGATAAATATGACCATTTTTGGCGATAATTATTATTTATTCTTTTTGAATTCTTTTTTTTTTTCATCAAATTTATTCATTTTTGATAAAATTCATCAATTTTTGTAATTTTATTTTTTTCAGAGTATAAATTTCATTATTTCATTCTCACTCTTTTTTTTCTACCAAGTCAGCAATAAAGAAAAAATTTTTCAAAAATCACTGTTTCATCTCACTCTCATTCAAAACCCTTCTACACCCCTCACCCCTCATTCGCCATCATCGAACCAATCTCAAAATCCAATATTCCATTGGCACACCTCTATAAACTTGCATTTTCACATACTTTCACCCAATTTCCACACATTCGCCGTACATTTATCTTGATTATTACGCGATTCTCGTTGGTTATTTTTGCACCGTTGCCAAACGACATGTTGATTGTATGATTTCTATATTTATCGCATTTATTTGCTAAAAATGTTTGTCAATATCTAATATTTACGCAAATCTTAATACTTACATTTAGAATGCGTCAACGCAGAATACTACAATCATTTTAACCCATTACGCGTTTCAAGTTTCGCGCCCAATCCATTAAAAAATCGTATTTTTATCGCAATGTGACTGAAAGACTTCCGCTTTTATCATCAAACTTTATCCAAGCAATAGACATCCTTTAATTACTCTTTTTATTTCGCTCACTTTCGTTGGTTTTCGAAGATACAACAAATATCTTGAAGACAGAAAACACATTAATTAATTACTCAATTCGAGTTTTTATAAAAGAAAGTCCTATTACAGGAGGGAATTCCCTACCCCTCCTTTTTTTTCTTTTTCTACCGTCAAGACATGTAGTTTGGTATCACCGAGTGTTGCTAGGAAAAAAAAAGGTCCACCCTTGTACGATGCTGACGGTTTAATCTAGGGCACACTTTTTTTCACCCTCGTGTTGTTAGAGAAATTGTCGTCGAGATAGGTGTTAAATCCTCGTTAATCTTTTTACTTGTATCCCCTTAATTGAAAATCACCACAAAAGTACATAATGATTTCTTTTTGGCTTTTTCCAGCAATTTTGTGACCGGACGTAGAAATCATTGTTGAATGAATCATTTGATATTTTTTGATTTTGATAAATAGGAAATTTTTCTGAATGAAAAAATCTCATGAGAGTATTTTATTGATTATTAATAAAAATTTTGGAAAGGAAAATCCTAATAAATTTAATTCTAAGATGTAGAATATCAAAAGAGAGAAGATAGAAGAAAAGCCGGATCGAATGAGGGACCGAAAGAGTAGGAAATTTCCTTCGAATGACAAAATCTGGAATAATTGAAATTTTCTTCATCAAAAAATTATCAAAATTGAAAAAATTAGGAAAAATTTGGTATACAGAGTCTTGAAAGTTGGAGAAAATTACATTCAAGCCGAACTTTTTCATTTTTTTCTTGTTCAGAAACATCAAATTTTGTTCATACCTCAAAAGAGCCGATGAAATCAAATTGATTAAATTTTCGAAACTTTGAACAGCTCGAAATCAAGAAGAGGAAGGGTGAGAGGAGTCAGATTTCGCACATCTCGCTTAAATTTCCAATTTAAAAAATATCAGTTACAATTCGAACAAAATAATTCGACTTTCCAATAAAATACCATTTCAAGCAATCAAAATATTTTCTTCGTCATCGTTCAAAATGGGTACACACTAAACACACACTTTTCCAGCACAGATCTCATCCCCATCCCTAAAATTATCAACTCTTCAATGAAAACTCATCCGCGACAATTCCACCTCTCTTTTTCTTCACCCCCCTCCCCCCTCAAACACTCGAAATTCTCTCTCGAGGAAAAAAACTGCCGCAAAATTCCACGACGCGTAAAACGTCGTCAATTATCCGCATAGCTTGACTTTTCAAGACGAACACAGGCTCGATGTCGTCGCGACCTTTACAAAAACTCTAACCGCTTATTTCCGGCTGCTTGAGTTTCCTTCTCCGAGCTACCCGCCGATATACCTTCTATATACCCTTTAAAATACTGGTACACGCCGTTGCGTTCCCTAACCGTGCGCAACTTTCTCGCTAACTTTTTTCTCTCATTTTCATTCCGCTCCCTCTTAATACCGAACGACGACGACGCCGGTGCTATTATATCGAGGAGGAGAAAAGCCAGAAAAAAAAGCCAAGAAAACACCGCCGAGCCTCGACGTCTTCTTTCTTCGCTTCGCTTCCCTTTCAAGATACGATATTCCCATCTGCGAACCGAGAATGACATAAACCGACACTTGTTGGCTTAGCGTACGTTTTTATTCGTATCTATATACACGATTCGATTCCATGATAGTAAAAAATACTCGAGAAAAAAAGATAATGGTGTTAATTTTCCAACAGTTCATTTTTCTCTTCTCTCAGCAGACCAATTATAAAATACAAGCGTATGGGAAAAATTTAATAAATTTTCGATACCAAGGGTTGTGTCCAGTGCAGTTATTTCAATCGAATCATGAATCACGAATAATTGAGGAACACGAAGCTTTTTCAAGAAAATGATTCGAAAAGTTGGATTATTTTTTCAAAATTTTAAATATGGAAGAAAATATTAAAAATTGCAAGCTACCAAAATGAGGGAGTTAACTCTTATTGAAAAAAAAAAAAACTGTGATATCTTCGGCTATCGGAGTGTCTCAAGTTTCAATTTCCAAGACTTGAGTTTTGGAATTTTTGAAAAAAATTGCGCCGAATACTGATCATTTCGATTTAAATTACAAATCATCGAAACACCTTTTCACCATGAAATGCTTCAATTCAGCGATAAATACCAAAATTTACCGGTAATTACAAACATTCACCCGTAATTATCACAATTGACCAATAATCACAGTTTTTCCAGTTAATTACCCAAATTTTCATGTAATTACCAAAATTTACGAATAATTACCCGAATTTACGAATTACGAGTAATTACTAAAATTTACCGGTAATTACCACAATTTACCAGTAATTACCAACATTTATCAGTAATTATCCAAACTTACCGGTATTTATCGGTAATTACTCAAACTTGCCGGTATTTTCCCAAAAACTTTGCCAGTAATTACTCAAATTTATCGGTAATTACGGGTAATTTATCAAATTTACTGGTATTTACCAATGACTCCCTAACTTTACCGGTAAATACCCAAGTATATCGGTAAATACCTGCCAAAATTTACTGGTAATTACCAACAATTACCGATAATTACCAAAATTTATCGGTAATTACTAAATTTTACCGTAAATACCAAAACCCACTTATTTTCAATTTAAATTCAATATTTACCAGTAATTACGTAAATTTGAAATAATTCCAGAAATTTCTTGATAAATGCTCAAAATTATTGATGGGAAATATTAAATATTAACTGTTAAAAACTCAGAACTACAAGTAATTACCATCATTTACTCGTCATTACCAATGTTCACCGGTAATTACCAAAAAATATGTAAAACTTTGGGTACGTCAAGCTGCGGCTATAAACTCCAGGTCCTCGTTACAATTCACATACAGACAGGGTATAGGTACATTTTATTCGTAAAATAAACATCTCATCCGCGACCTGTTTCCAATCCACGTTACGGGTGCTTATGGCAATACGAATAAATCGTACATTTTTTTCCACATGCACCATCCTCTGGCACAAAAAATCTTCTTCTAACCATAGTACGATACAGAGACAACTAAATATATAAATATTTCCCTCTCGCTCTAAGCACAACGTACATTAAAAGTTCGCGAACGTGTACGAATGTCGTTTGAAATTGAACTGTGTACCCCCATGTTACACTTCACCGTCATAAAGGTTGATTTATTACAGCCGTATATCTGCGATTCGTTCGCCCTTCACGTTTCGTGCCCCCCGATCGCGATATTTTAAATAAATAAAAAATAAGGGAAACGCGGCGCGACGCGCAGCACATACACACACACAGAGGAGTAAAATATCGTGAAAAACCATCGTACAGCAGTACACCATCGGTAAATTGGGGGTACCTGCATCTATATCACGTAAGGCGACGAAGGGAGAAGGGGGCGTTCTAGAGTTTTAATATGTTACACGCGAGTTACATTTCTCTCTTTCTCCGGCGCGATTTTCTTCTCACCTCTCGAGTAGGTTTACGAACTAACGCCATATTTTTTACACGCCACATAATCCGCCGCTCTAGCCATTTGCTAAGGCTCCTCGTATCGTAGATGTATGTACATAAATAAACGAATTCCTCCATACGTATTACGTATTACTCCACATATTATTTATATTTGTACGCTAACTTATAGTATAGTATATATTTTAAATATAATCCGAATTGCGAAACAGGAATGAGGCAGTTACGCTCGTACGATTACAAATTTATCCTTTTCTTTCCAAGACAAAAAAATTCTTCGTATTTTTCATGGAGGTGTAGTCTGGTTTTTGTGAACATAGCCAAAGTCTAAGATGATTTTCTACAGAAACCAAATTATTTTTGGGTCATTCCTTATCAGTTAAACCACAAAATCAACAACACCACTTTCCACTTCGTGATTGAAATGACTCAAAATTAATATAAATTCAATTTGCTCATATGGATTCAAAAATTAATTTACCGAAAATTACCTAAACTTGCCGGTAATTACCCAAATTTACCCATAATTACCCAAATTTACCCGTAATTACCTAAATTTACCTGTAATTACTCAAATTGACCGGTAATTACTTAAATATACCGGTAATACCTAAATTTACCGGTAATTACTCAAATTTACCGGTAATTACCTAAATTTGCCTGTAATTACCCAAATTTACCGGTAATTAATTACCTAAATTTACCATCCAAAATTCACCGCTAATTATCAACATTTACCGGCAATTAAGGTAATTACCGGGAAATACAGGTAAATACTGGTAAATTCAGGTAAATACAGGAAAATTTGGATAATTACCGGTAAATTTCGAGAAAACACACGTAAATTGTGGTAATTACCGGTGAAAATACTTCGAAAGTTTTCCAATATCACAGGAAATTGTATATGGATAAAAAATTCAGGCCAAAGAAGAAAATGAAAAAATCTTTCTCAATGACAACAGCAGTGCATTCTTAACAAGATTAGAAAAATGAGGAATTTTTCAACAAAAAAATTTCATTCAAGATTCAAAAAAATCGTGTTTCAAGTTGAAAATTTTCAAATTTTCGACTCGTGCAAAAAATTTCTATACTTTAGTATTTCTCGATTTCATGGAAACTTGTTCAGTACGTATTAACTCGATATACTCTTTGAAAACTGAATTTCGGGTTGATTCCAATAATTGAGCTGATTATCCATATCTTCGTTTTAACTCTACCACTAAAATAAGAGTTTACCAAAGCTGCAGAACTAATTAAATACGATACGTGTAAGGTACGTGTCTGCAATCCTCTTTCTGCGCATACCTCATCCAACTCCGTTCTTTGCAATCTGCTGAATTATTTTATAATCAATTTTACCTTCTCATACTCGTACATTTCATATAATAAAGAATATCTAACACCATAACCAACGTAACACACATCCTTCTAATACTTTTACGTCGCTAAATACATATAGTGTATAATAATATAAAATAGTAAGTGTATAAAATGGTACGAGAACTTTCACGCCACTGCTGCCATCATCGTCAGCGTTTTCGTCCCCTCCGTCCCACCTCATTTTGTACTCTTTTCTTATAAGCTTATAAATCTTAAATCCTCTCGTATTAGATAATTTCAAAGTATTATACTCGTTCGTCGCGTATCGTATCTTCCTTTTTAAAGTAGACACGTTCTTAGCTGCGTCGCCGCATACATTAATAAGAAACTACCAGCGAATTCACCATTTATAATACATAGTAAATACCTCTACGTAAATACGAATTTTATACCAACATTTTCAACGAAACAGATGAGTAATTTCAATTAAAAACGTCGTCGTCGTATTCTTCACGTCAGCGAAAAATCATTCGACGAGGCGCCAATCGAAGGGGAACGTACTGGCAATATTTCGAACAAATGCTGTACTTCAGCGAACTACGTATTGTAGATCTTCCTCTTACAGTACAATTTTGTACTTGAACTGCTAATTATATGTCGGGTTGATGGAATAATAATACAATGTTATCGTATAATAAGAGGTTCCGGGAAATTCGACGCATATTTGGTGACTAACAAATAATAATTATACAAATGGGTTTCAAAAATTGTAATTTGAGACAAAAACATTCGTTTTGAATGGTTTACCTGATTCGATGAAAATATTATCTACTCGCGTTTCTGTTGCAATTTTATACCTATTTATGTATTTCTCGAATTATTTTTGTGATTTCTGCGAAAAAATGATACGAACTGGTACCAAAATTCGACTCTTTTTTATGATTTTGGAATCTTGGTTCAATTTGTACTCGTTCTTAATCTACTAGCAAAATACACAGGGTGTCTAACAAAATTTCAAACCTCAAAATCAGGACCTTGCAATAATTTTTGGAAAAAGGGCATCGAGAATCTGAAATTTCTTCATTAGGTAAAATTCGTGTTTTGTTTTCGACTTCCAAAAAAACAATATCTATGGACTCATTTTCTGTTTTCCTTGAAAATATTGTCAAAGCTGGAAAGGAAGAAGTTGGACTATTCTAGATTAAAACAGGATTCACAAAACCACAATTTTTTTTCTAACCCTCAAGCGGTGGAGGGAGGAGGTGGGTCTTGAAATTTTTTTAGCAAAATTCTCAAATTTGAAAGCTTATATCTCAAAGGTTGTACTTGGGAGTAAACTGTTTGTGTGGTCTAAAAGAGAATTGGTAAGAGATTCAAAATCGATAATCACATTTTGAAAAGCTCAAAGTTGAACTTTGATGGTGAAAGCTCAACTTTCATGATGAGAACAATAGATGAACGCTATACCATTTAAATATCTTTAAAAATTTCAGTAAGTAGCCCATTTTACCATCTTTGCAATCAAAAAAATTTCAAGATGGGATCTTCAGACTTCTGGGGTTACAGGGGTCCACAATTTTGACCAAAATTCAAAAAAATCGAAAAAGTAAACTAGCACATCGATTTCCATTAATTTGAAAGCGTGATTTCGTATGTGCTTGGTTTTTTCATCCTACCCCCTGAACCCCCCTGGGAGGGTCGAAATTCGAAAATAAGAAAAATAACGTGTGACCTGTCGTTTGTTAGGTATTTTGAAGGCACTGAATTCGAATGTTTGCTTATTTTTTTGATTTAACCCTTCGGTACCCCTCTAGCTCCCAAAATTTTAAGGAAAAATATTTTTTTAAAATTTGAAATGGCGTATGGCATATCGATAGTCACTAATTTGAGGACCTAGAATTCAAATATTGACTTACTATTCCTCCTCCTCACAAAAAAGCAATTCCACTGCACAACTCTCAAATATTTATGAAAATGGTTCAAATTTTGAATTATGTGGTTTCATAATAAAATTAAATTTTATTAGAAAAGAATCAAGAGGTGACTTCAAAATTTCTCAAAAAATTGAGAAAGTTCTGCCCCCTCCCTCCTAATACCAGCTACTGTCAAAAAAAATCAAAAAATTATTCTACGTTTAAAAAATTCCAATGTCCGAAAAATGAATTAATTCAAAATTTGGTCCAAAAAAGTTCATAAAATGGATTTTCCCAATAAAATTTTCCATTTTGCAACTTGGACAATTCCACGTGAAAACTGAAAAACGAACCTCATCAGTATCCAATTTATACCAACTTTTCCAGCCAATACATCACACATTCCGCCAAACCGTACAAATCAGCACAAAAGAGCCCAACTATGGCACTGGCAATCAATACGAAAGCTAATTAATTGAAAAATAATGATGAAAAATGACTATAATAAAGAAGAAGAATCCAAAGCAGAAGTAGCACACTGTCGGGCGTTTCTTTATACCCCCTTCGTTCATTAACTACCACATCGAACGCGTTAAATTTAGATTCGTATCGATTGCGACTTGTACGACTGGTATTATGTCAAAAACGAACACCGCCGCGGAGCAGAAAAGAGAGAATTTCCCACGATGACGATTTGCGGTGTTGGCCATCGGGGCCGGGGCCGGGGCCGCGTAACTAGTAAACTAGATTAGCCCTTGTCATCCGAATCCTTTCGCAAAATCCTCTCCCCTTTGTACGTACCGCGACGCAGTATCTGCTGCGGGCTATCGACGGCGGCGGCGCCGCGTGCGCGCCGGGTATGTTATTGTGTAAATTATATATTCTAATTTCTGTGTTCTCTTCTCGCGTTGACACTTTTCTCCGGCGGCGGCGACGGAGGTGGAATCTCACTCGACGTTCGCAGAGTAGAGGGTAAGCAGCCGCGCTCAGTCCGCGTCCGTCGTATACACCACCAACCCTTTGCCCAAGCTATGCTATACGTATCGATTTTGAGTGTGTACTGTGGTACATACCGCCGTAGAATACGTACAGAAGGCCTACTCGCCGCGGTCTCATCAAAATCCTCCTTCTTCTCATCGGTTTCTCACCGTCATGCTGAGTGAAGGCAGAAAAGGCGTTTTGAAATTCTGATTTTAAATTATTATTATCGTCGACGCTGGATTGTGTTTTTGTAGAGTTAATTTAATTCAAAATTACTTTTTAAGCCAAGAAATGGCACAGAAGGAAAATTTGGATAATTACCGGTAAATTTCGAGAAAACACAGGTAAATTGTGGTAATTACCGGTGAAAATACTTCGAAAGTTTTCCAATATCACAGGAAATTGTACATGGATAAAAAATTCAGGCCAAAGAAGAAAATGAAAAGTGAGAAAATTTGTAGTAGGTGAGTATAACCAAAACCCATAAATTTTTCAAAATTTAGAGTTAAATTTTTTTTTTGAAAACTTTTGCTATTTTCATGTTTATGGCTTTTGAATGAACATAAGAGTACAAATTGTAAAAAAATATATAAAAATGTACAAACATATAGATTAATTTTTCCAATAATGAGCTGTCACAAAATCACGAGAGGACTGCAAAATTATTGTAAATTTTATTATAAAAATAAAAACTTAAAAATTAAAAGAATTGAAAATGTGAGAAAAAAAAACTTAAAAATTGAATTCTGTCCAAGAAAATCTCATGAAAAATCTTTGAAGAAAAACTTCTCAAAATAGATGAAAATTGGGGGGAAAGTGCAAGATTAGTGAATGTTATAAAATTATTGAAAAAAAATGTTGAAGAATTTGGCAGAAATATCAGGGATCCGGAGAGAGGAGGTTCGGTCCCTCCAGCTCCAGCTCTCCGAGACTTTTTTTTCAAGTGCCTCCGACTCCGGAGGGCCCTCCTGGAGGACCCATCCGGAGAGTCTCCGGCTCTAGCTTCGAGATTTTTACAAAAGCCCTTCCGACTCCTGCTCCGAAAAATCGTCCAAAGGGGCTCCTCTCCCCTCCTCCCTCCGGCTCCACTCCGGATATCTCAGAAATATGCAATTTTAAAACATTTGAAATCATCTAGAATTTCAAATTGATTTGAACTATTTTCCATTGATTTCATAGACACTCCAAATGAATTTTTAGAATCAACAAAATTTGACAACATATTTCCAAAAATTCCATGAAATTTTTAGAAATACGGAACATCTAAAATTATTTTCATCCTAACCCGAACAATTTTTAAAATCACTCTCCGGATCTCGAACAATCGTTCAAAAACTTCCAACCCAACCTTCAACATTTCAGTCATTTCAACATTTCCAACGACATTTTAAACAACTTTCACGATTTTTAAAACAGATTTCACCCATTTTTTCCATATTTCCAATCCAAGCCCGGCTGTCTCTCCACCACACCACTCAACATCCAACTCCATTGTAAAAAATAACAAAAAAAAATAATAAACGAGCCAGATGGGTACCCCACCAGCACAATCCATCGATATACGATGGAAAAAACCCGGCAACTTTACTCCTCCCTCCACGTGCCCTATTGTTTCAGCGAACTATTTTAATACCGGCGTTGTTTGAAAATCGAACTACACCACGATAATAATTCATACTTATTGTAATACGCAGTAAGCAAATAAAACCCCGAGAAAAAGTTCGACTTTTTTGCACCCTTTCTGCCTCCTCCCTTCGTCTATTTATTCTGCTTTATAGATACCTACGTATACGACACAGCGCACAGGGAACAGCGGTAGCAGCCGCCGAAAAAAAAATATAATAATAAAACAAAAAACAAACAGTCGTAATTTACCAACGGTGGAATACCGGCGCCAAATTGCTCCTTTCTGCGAGTTAAGAATAGTCGTTAATGGCGAAGGCTAAAGGAACGTTGCGCGCCCGCCGATCGAACTTACCGTAATGACTTTTGAAAAGTACACGATATTTTTCATTTTTTTTCCACCACCGTGCGCCTTTTCCGACCACCCCGCAGCGCCTCGCTCAGCCTTAGTTCTTTTTATTTAACTGCTTATGTAAACTCGTGTTCGCCTCGTAAGGTACCTACTGAGCTACCGACGACGAAAAATATATTTGTCATTTTTCTCGTTTAAATTTTAATATCGGTTGCCTTATACTCGTGTGTACTTTCTGATAATTTTTCTCCTTAATGTGCACCCTTGATACCCTACGTATCTGCCGAACAGAGGGCTGATGGTTGCCAAAAAATGTGTACCTTCGCCCTTTCCTCCTTTTCGACCGATTCTCCAAGCTAATAATTAGACTTACCGACCTCTTCTTGTTCGATATGCCAAAAAAAAAAGAGAGAAAATGTTGACTCAAATGCTGCAGAAAAATTTCAGCTACTTTTATTCAGTATTTACGATACGGTTTCTTTCTCTATCGAGCCCTGCAACACCGAATGACTTTGGAAAACTTGTTTCCGAAGTCGTTCTAATTTTTAATACCGCCTCGGTGCGGTTGCCATAAGAAAAACCACCGTATATATGCCGCACGTATGTAGACGAGGGAGAGTACGAACGAGCCGGAATGAAAAAAAAAGAGGTGAAAAATTACCTCGAAATGGAAACGATTAGCGGTTCGAATATTACAAATGACTATATACGGTCGCATATTTCACCAGCAACCAGCAACGCCACAACACATACATTCTCCCTCGTATTCAGCACCGCGTGGCGTATTCGTTCCTATGGAATAAATGGTATATCGTACACGTACAGTAGGTATACGAAATTGCAGCGGTAATCGCAAAATTCCCTCGGTTTTATTAATCGTCGAATGGCGCGAAAAAGGCGTAAATATATCTCGAAATCGATATCATCGCTGTGAAAGTTTAATCGCCGCCGATATGAGAAGACGTTGGAAAAAAAATTCATTGGCACGAGCTTGCTTACGTATTATATATGGAATTTCATCTATATACGCGAGCTAAAGTAATCTCGAACGGTATAGTCGAGTGTCTTAGAATCGAGAAGAAAAAAATACGAATAGTTATGGCGATATCAGAAAAAAAATCAACCAATCGATGAACTAGGTAGGAATATGTGCGAGGTTTCGCATTCAGATTTTTAATTTTTTACATTTTGCACCTTTAGCACTTTTCTCAAGTACCTTGAAATGAAAAAAATCAATAAATCCCATTTAGAATCTTGGATTTTCAATTTTATTCACAGGTATGCCATTCAGTCAAAAGAAAATGTAAAAATAACATCTGATTCGTTTTTAGCGTCTTCAAAACCCATGAAATCGATATACAACTCAATTTTTCAAAAAATGCCCCCTCCCCCCACCTTAAGGTAAAAAAATCTCAAATTAACGAAAAATGTAAAAATAACAACAGATTTGTTTTCAGCACCCTTAAAAACCATGAAATCGACATACAACTCAACTTTTTTCAAAAATTGACCCCTCTCCTGCTTTGACCCCACCTCCCCCTCGCCCTAATGTCATAAATATTTCAGTCAACAAGAAATGTAAAAATAACAACATATTTGTTTTCAGCCCCCCCTCCCTCCAAAAAAACCATGAAATCGACATACAACTCGTATTTTTTCAAAAATTTACCCCTCTCCTGTTTTGACCCCCCTCTCCACCCTTATGTCACAAAAATCCCAATCAACAGGAAATGTAAAAATAACAAATTTGGTTTCAACATTCTCAAAAAACCATAAAATCAACAATCAACTAATTTTTTTCAATTTACCTCCTCCCCTTCTCCCCCCTCAAAATACAAAAATCTATGGTCAACAGGTAATAGTAATACAAACAGAATGCCTGATTTGTTTTCAGCACTTTCAAAATCTATCTCTCCACTACCCATCCCTTAGACCAAAACCAAAAAATTCTCAGTCCATAATCAACATAAAACTCAATTTCAATTTAAAAAAGTGTCCTTGCTCCTGTCCCAATTTCCCCCTTTCCGCTCACCCAAATACCACAAAAATATCCAGTCAACAGAAAATATAAAAATAATATCAAAATCGTCTTCGGCAGCCTCAAAAACCATGAAATCGACATACAACTCGATTTTATTCAAAATTTACCCCCACCTCGACCTCGACCCGTACCCCTCCTCACGCCACAAAAATTCCCTGCATAACTCAACTTAACCCAGATCAGTGACTAATCTTCTTCAATCCGATGAGAACCCTATAAAATCATATTAGCATCAGAACAGCTTCGAAAACCAACGAATATCAATATCGCAGATCACTTAAAAAAGGGGGCTGTGGCGTAGGGGAGTGAGATATCAACTCGAGCCAAACTATGCCTTCATGTATATCGATTGTAAGGTTTTCGAGGTCGCTGAATTCGAATCCGAGGTCAGTTTTAGTCTATTTCTCACACAGTTCAAGATACCAGCCTAATTCCCTATTCACAACCATTTTCTCAAATCAAAACACATCTCGTCCGGCTCCTAAATCCGATTACTCGCCTTTTCGCGAATTATTACGATAAACCACCTTTGCAAAAGTCATCTTTCTACAATTTCTACTCTTTGAATGGTCTCACCGCATCAACAAAGCATTCTGGATTAATTTATACGTCGGTGGCTCGTAAACTCGCCCACGATCTACGAACTTATCAACGCCTAACACCACAGAGCCGCCATCTGAGCGCGGTATAGGAAAAAAAATGCTATAAAGACATTAAACCGCATCAAGTTGATCGTTACATGCATGAACGAACGTGTTAAATCGATCTGAAGCCACTTCGCCGTTCTGCGCCAGGTTGCACAATTAATACACATATTCGAGAAAAGAAGAAACTCGACGACGTGAATGTGGAGAGAGGAGAGAGTATAAAAAAACCTCTAACACGAGCCGATACGCTTATTCAGCGACAGATGGCTCGATATCATTATTTACATTTTTTTTACTATATGCTCGACAACCTTCAAGAAATTCACCGCGTTTATATTACGACGATGACGACAATGACGATAGAAAATACGTACGTCGGATAGAAAAACCGCAACCGCATCGCACCCCGTATACGTTTCCAACAACCCTTACCCCGTTTACAATTTCATCGGCTGCCTCTTTTCTTCCCTTTCTCTCTTTATTACCCATTATTATAATATATAAAATGTACTCTCGACGAAGTATCGGTAAAAACGTGGGTGTGTTGTATGCGTCGCGAATACACATACCGAACCCTACGTAAGTCTATGTACATATCGGAATATGTTTGTGTACCGAGCACGACGTCGACGTCGTGTAAGTGTATGCACTTAAAAACATCGAGCCTGCGAAAGGTCTATTACTTGACGCGTTTTCCATCTCGCTCTCTTTCGCTCCGTGTAGCCTCTCGCCGCTCGCGTGCCTCCATTCTTTCTCGTCTACCGCCGCACCGCACTCCGCCGGTATCGCGAACCCAAAGAAAACTATCGATTTTCCTCTTCGCCGCGCTCACGCAGCCATATTAAGTAGGCAAGATAATATATATAAAGTCGGTAAGTACACAGACTAAGTACAAAAACGTTGAAGGGCGCGCCGAGAATAACGTACGCACTTGAATACCCTACTCTGTAGTCTGCGTCGTCGTCGCCGCCACCATTCTCCACCCCTACCTCGTCTGTATCGCTTTTAAACAAAATAAAGCTCAAAGCTAGAAATCCGACCGAGATAAGCCGGCTGTACGCGCGGTTTTCAAAGATATCGGTAGGCTCGATATTGCCATTGCCATACCGAAACCTCGTTCGTGTGCGAGTGCTTCGCAGCATTCCAAATTTCGACTCGAATTTCAACGTTAATTCGGCCGAATTGATCGTTTGGCGGAGAGACGACGGCGTTAGCGGCGCCCAGAGTCGTCGTAGGTGGCGCTTCATCGACGCGCGAGATCTTCTCGCGTAAATCAAAACCGTGTCAAGTGCATGTCTGGAAACATCAAGACCTGTCACTGTCATCGTCGTTTGAACAGCAGCAGCAGCAGACGTTTTCGCGATTTATTACGCTCGGTTTGACGCGCCATCGTTCGTACCTGCATATTCATCATCTGTATTGTAACCACCGCAAAAATACACTCATACATGTCGAAGATTTTTCCACAGGCACAGGACCCCCCTTCCCACCACAAATCCATCATATTGGAGTTCTATAGTATAAAAATTACCGTAAACAGAAAAAAATTACCAGAATTTTGACCACAATCGTCTGCACAGAATTGTGAGTGATCCTTTACAGCTCATTCTTGACAAAAAAATTTCATTTTTAAATTTTTTCATACTTTGCCGCACAAAATTGTATACTCGATCCTCGATGCCCTATAAAAACATAGAACTGTCTCGGCCTTAATCTTCTCCTCAGTTGACAATGAATTCTATGTTGGCCAATTATCGAGCATTCAGAAAATCACACGCTACCTTCACCCAAAATACACGGGAAGAACGTAGAATTTTCAGAAATTACTGGAAATTACCAACATTTACCGAGAATTACCGGTATTTACCAAGAATTACAAAAATTCACTTTTTTCTACTGGTATTCACGAAATGATGACAAGTAGTTAGCAAGTAATTACGGGTAATAATATGCATCTATTCCAGTGTTTACCTGGTAATTACGGTATTTACCAAGTGATTACGAGTATTTTTTACCGTAATAACGGTAATGACTTTGCCCGGTAATTACTGTATTCACATGGAAATTACTGTATTCACTTAGTAATTACTGTATTCACCTGGTAATTACGGTTTTTATCGTGTAATATTACGGTATTTACATGGTAATTACGGTATTAACCTGAAAATTACGGCACTCATCTGGTAATACGGTTTTCATCGGGTAATTACGGTATTTACATAGTATTTACTGTATTCACCCGGTAATTACGGTTTTTACTCGGTAATGGCGGTATTTATATGGTAAATACGGTATTACTCCAGCAATTACGGTATTCATCTGGTAATTACAGTACTCATCTGGTAATTACGACTTTTTATCGGACAATTACGGTAATTACGGGTTCTGCATGTTAATTACTCTATTTACATGGTAATTACGGGTTCTGCATGTTAATTACTCTATTTACATGGTAACTACGGGTTCTGCATGTTAATTACTCTATTTACATGGCAATTACGGTATTTGCGGTATTAACATGGTAATTACGGTATTTACAGTATTTACATGGTAATTACGGTATTCGCCTGGTAATTACGGTTTTTACTGGGTAATCGCTGTATTTATATGGTAATTACGGTAAAACCCAGGTAATTACGGTATTTTCCAGGTAATAATGGTATTTACCCGATAAGTGCACAGTTAAATGGCTAATTACCGTGATAACTCGGTAATTATCAATATTTACTCGGTAAATACGGATTTACATCAGAAAATTACTGCGATCTACCGAATTATCACAGGAATATTCATCAAATCGTGAATTGCGTGCGCAGATTATCAGCATTTGCCACAACTACCATAATTCGGACATCCATTACAATATGTGAGCTGTAAAATCAGTATCCGTTATCAGATAAATAGGTATTGGAGGTATTATGTAAAATGTAATTTACCTCAAAGACTCCAATCTCAACTAGTATTACTGGGAAATAATTCGATCTACTCATGAAAGTAGTGAATTCCAAATCACTCAAATTGAAAACACCCTCCACAATATCGAGCACCACAAATCCAATACCTCGATTCCTAGCGAAAATTCACCAAACATCTCTAACTCCCCCTTCCCCGGCCGATACATCGGTGTTATCTCCGTTCTGGAAGGGTCGCGAAACCGAAATTCGACGACTAAAACTTGCGCGATAAAATTCATGAAACTTTAAGCAGCTACACGATGAAGTTCCACAACTAGGGCGGCCATCAACGTACACGTTGGCCTGTTTATCAAACGCTAATCCACCTCCACCAGCATGCTCGATTTTACTCGCAAGTGTAAATCCGCTTCATTTATAAAAGTACGCGAATAACGAGCACACAGCTCGAGTACCGGATAAAGGACGCAGAACGGGGGATGAAATTACACCAGCTTCTAGGGAATATTAATAGTACAATAGAACAGATCGCTAACTACCCTCACACGGCCGCGGTTACACCTTCGGCTACGAGAAAGTTTCGCTCGCATTTCCACCATGGTATACAGTTTTCGAGTACTTCTACACCGAATAAACATTTCGAACCATTTAAAAGAATAATTCGCCGATTCATTTCCCCCTGCTGTAATTTTCATTTACCAACGTACACTTATCCAAAGCGTCGCAACGCGCCACCTTTGCACAATTTGCTTTTTACGTACCTACTTACGCGACTAGATCGTCTCGCGTCGAGTATTAGATTTACGTGTGTTCCGTTCGCCGTACGTACCCCCTTAGCCTTCCTGTCGTTCCTTCGCTGTGTTTTTTTTTCGCGGTGCGCCGTGTTATGCATGTATATCATACAATCTGTCGTCGTATATTTCGCGCGTTTGACGGCGTGATTTATACATTTTAAACGATAAACCATATTATGTACGCCACGAATACGATTTATCGCTTCGACTACGAAACACATACATAATATTCGACGCCCGAAACGTTACCTACTCGTAAAACCCGTAAAAGCCACCACCACAGCGCCGTTTCCGAAAAAACCAACCAAAAAGTGACATATTTGTTTATCGAAAACAACGGCGAAGGTAGTGCCAACGTAACGCCAACGACCAGCTATTGAACCCGGCGTCATTATCGCAGTTTCCTCGTGTAATTAATCATCGTTCGACGGGTGTTTTTCCACTTTCCATGGTACACAAATGCACGTCGAACGTGTGAATCCTTCGCGCCATATACTCCAAAATATTATGTTCCTTCGATGGAGTACATTAACGGAGGTATAATGAACCTCGAATGAACAAAGCCTACGTTGAAAGCTTACTCGATAAGATCCAATTCAAAAGTCAAATTTCGTGTTTGTACGTCATGTAATGCCTTTTTACGGTAATTACCGCGATCTCAAATGTCATGAAATGGAATGGGGATGAGATTTCCATTACTTTTACAAACATTAACATTTTTTTTTCGATATTTACCGTATTTGCCGTAATTTTGACTTACAATTACGAATGATTTGCAGCAATTTACAGTCATTAAGCTAATACCAATGTGATTTACCGTAATTACGGCGACCAAGAGCGTAATTACGACGACACCATCGTAATTTTCTGAGCTTACTCTTGAGCCATCGCAATTTATGAAAATTATCGAATTAGTTTTTGGTAAAACTCAATGACTGAAACCGAGTAATAACGGTAATTCCGAGTGATTTATGGTAATTTCGAGTAATTACGGTAATTCAGAGTAATTAAGGTAATTCAGAGTAATTATGGTAATTTATGGTGATTACGGCGAGCAATTTACGGTAATTACGGCAATTCAGAGTAATTACGGTAATCACGAATAATTATGGCAATTCTAAGTAATTTACGGTAATTCTAAGTAATTTACGGTAATTGAGGGTAATTACGGTAATTCAGAGTAATTACGGTAATTCCGAGCAATTTACGGTAATTACGGTAATTCAGAGTAATTACGGTAATCAAGAATAATTATGGTAATTCTGAGTAATTTACGGTAATTCTAAGTAATTTACGGTAATTCCGAGTATTTACGGTAATTCAGAGTAATTATGGTAATCACGAATAATTATGGTAATTCTAAGTAATTTACGGTAATTCCGAATAATTACGGTAATTCAGAGTATTTACGAAAATTCCGACTAATTACAGTAACTATCTAGTGTTTACGATAATTTACTTGTAATTACAGTGGGTAAATGGATTTTTCATGATTTTTGAAATTGGAGAAAAAATGCTTGACTTTTCAGGACCAACTCGACCGCAAGGCAAAAAGCATGACTTATCAGACTACCTTGACCTGTTAGACATCCTGTTATGATTACGGTAATTTCCTAGTAATTACCGTAATTTGGAGAAACTATGGTAATTCTCGGTAATCTGCAGTAATTTCGTGTATTTTGTTGAAGGTAGATTCTAAGAAATTTGCGAATAATTTTCATTAACATTGTGATCCTAAAAAATCGCTGGTAATTATTGGTAAAGATTAAAATTTACGGTAAGAACGGTAAACCCTATGCATTCCAGGTAATTGAGCGTAATTTGAAGTAATTGCGGGTAACTTTGGATAAAGTTGTCAAGTTTTGATGAAAATGATGATTTTTGAAAATACACCTGTCAATTTTGATTGAAATGACCATTTCGGTAAATCTCTGGTAATTTCGGTAATAATTGAAATAACCGGTAATTTCCGAGTATTTTCGAATTTCTCAAAGTAATTTTATTCATTCACGATACTGCAATAAACTGAACGCTCATTTAGATAAAAACTCTTCCGAGAGTGACACTCAAACACATAAAATTCCTATCAAGAATGAGTCATAACAATCGGCATCTACAACACTCCATCTAATGATCTAAATACCACATTACGGTTTACAATCGTCCATATTTCGCCCACTTTCGATAAATTACACAACGCTGTAAATCTTCATATCGTAATAATCGAATTACCGCTACCGCAGGAAAAAAAAACACCTCAATAATATCTAATAATGGTACATCAGACAGACGCTACGTACACTAAAGCGGCGTATTTACGCAAAGCGTGATAATGGAATGACACTCGAGCATCATACGATTCCATTACGCAACTTCGGCGCGTTGCGTCGACCCCGCAATACAATAGAGAGACGCGTCGCGTCGCATCCCGGTCGAATTGCTTTCTACCGGAAATCTTCTAATACGAATTCGTCATCACGACGCGTACCTCATCCGGCGTCGATCGTGATCGTAATGGCACCTTAGATTAGCCTATTTAGCAACTCGACCGGCCACAATACATCTCGTCCAATTCTGCATTTGCCTTCCCCAAACCGTATCTTCCAATCGAAAAAAATACCAAAATGATGGAGCAGCGTCATGTACGAAAAAAAAAACGGAACAGCCGAACGCGAGTGCCGATGCGGCGCAGCGTGGTCTGGGGCATTGGAAAAAATAAAGAGGCGTTTGATTAGTTTTAATTAAATTTTATTGAACGAAGAATTAAAATAGATGAAGGTTGTCCAGGGTAGGAAGGGGGCAGAAACGCGGCGCAGGACGGGGCGGCGTCGAAAAATAATATAATTCGTGGAACGCGACCGCTCCGCGCCGGTGTCGGAGGGTGGCGGTGTCAATTTCATTTATTATTAGTTAAATTAACGTTTTATTATACATGGCTGAGTTTATTACAGGGGACCAGTCTGTAATTCTCTATTATATACACAATAATTGCCGTATTTGTACGATGACGCAGTTCACCGTTAACAAAAAATTATTGCTACATATCTTTCAAATTATAACTTTTTATTCGACTTCTCTCTCGTTCGCTGGTTCGTTTCGATGTGTTTCATTTCGATCATCGTCTCATTTTATTTTATATTTCAAACTTCTAGTCATTTTAGATCGAAGCCTCGGAAAAAGTTGAAGGGAAAGTGAGTTCAAAAAATTTGTGTAGAATGACCTAAGCTATACATACCTTCCCCTCTCCCATCCAACGAGGGTAAAAACCACACTTGAAACCAGTTTTTCGCGTTTCTTGTCAAAATGAAAAGTTTAATTTGAAAATATGCCAAAAGTCAATGGTTTTTTACGTTAAATTTTCCATAGACATGAAATAAAAAAAATTGGAATATAAAATTGTCATTTTTAGAATTTTATTTCATTATTGGGTAGACATGACATAATTTTTCGGATTTTCACGCCCAATGTTGGAAAGAGGAGATTGAGAAGAGAAAATTAATTTTGGGTTCGGTTTTTTTTAAAAATAATTAGAAGTAAGATTTTTTGTAATCCTGTTTTTGAATCTGGGATGCTTGCGGAATTTTCAGAAACATTGAGGTTTTGTCTTTCTTGTTTCAAGTTTGGGTAAAGGAAAAGGAGATGTTGGAAGGCATTTTTCAAATTTTACCAGAGGTCAGGGGTGCGAGGAACAAGGCAAGGAAGAAAAAGGTTGTTTTTCATCGAAATCATAATAATGGTAAGAAATATTCAATACCTAAGAAGCAACAAAAAACCCTCTGAATTTTGACTGAATTTACAGAGATGATTTTTATTTTGAAATAGAAACTCAAAATGAAAAATTTCAGCTTTTCTGCTCAAACTGAGACGAAGATAAGGGCCCTCAGAGCGAGAAAATTTTTCAAAAAGTTGGAAATTGAAAATTTAGCATTTGGGTTTCATTCTTTGGAAAAATGAATTTTTTTGATAAAAAATTAAAAATTTTGGGCAGTAAAAAAAAATATTTTTTTCAAAATCAGAAATTGATACAATCAAAAAAATAATTTTTCATGTCAAAATATTATACTTCTGCTTGAAATGTAGAATCCTATTCATGTTTTGGTAACCAAGAGAACACTATTTCATTTTCAAAACTCTCGATCTTACAACGAACTGTAATTTCTGAAAGAGTTGACGCCACCCTAGAACTGTTTCAGGAAGATGAAAAATTCATAAGCTTAAAATTTGCACTTTCTTTTATCCCCCTCTACACTTTTTCCCAACTACTTCTAGTAAAGAATGTTCTCATTTTAAAGATTTCTATCTTCGCCTTTCATTGAGCTAGGGGGTCAGCATTTTTCATGGTGAATTTCTCACTAAAAATAAACCTTGCTTGAGAATTGGTTTCGTTTCTACCAATTGAAAATGTCATCCACTACCCTGTTCCTCGTACCATACTCCAACCATCCTCGACCGCTGGCCAAACCTAAAAATTTAGAAATTCGAAATAAAAATAATACGGTTTCTCATCATTTTCCTTTTCAAAACACAAAAAAAGTTCGTAAAATGAACGGAATTTTAAAAAAACGTTATTTTCATCATTTCCAAAATGAATTGAAAATGAAATGTTTTCAAAAAGTTTCATACAATTTTTAGAAAAAATTCAACATAGAAAAAACTTTAACTCTTGAAATGTTTTGATTATCATTTTTATTTCGGAGGAAACCCCAAAAAATAGTTATTGTGGGCATTTTTACCCTCGGTGGAAGCGGGTGTTCCTCAACTCTAGCAGAGTGCAAATTTTAGTATGTTGTTTTTAAGGTGATTTTACGCAAATAATTTCTAATTCAGCTTTCCCCAAATTTTTTCAAAATCCAGATCCAAAATGACTTCCATAAAATCGATTTCGAGCTTCATTTAATACCGTACGAGTACATAATGATCAAAATTCCGCTTCGATACGAGTTCGCATCCATAAAAATCCACCAAACAACCACGAGTCGAGAAATATCGAAAAATTTTCAACACCGACGTGACAGCCTTTCACTCTATCAAAAAGTTGGATATTTTCAGCATTGTCGATAACGCACGTTCGGCGAAATTTTTCAGCTCCTTTATGGCACACCTATCCGTCGAATACATCTTTCGGTATCAAACCTTGAAATTCCAATCTGGCGACGTTTCTGGCGTATTAATTTCCCACCATCGAGCATCCGAATGAAAAAGAAACCCCAGCCTAAAAAAAAACCATGGAATACGAGACGCGCGCCGAAAAAAATCCATGACCTCTCTCTTAACGAAACTTCTTACCCTTTGGTGTGAAAAAAGCTCCCCACTTTTACACCTTCCACACGTCGAACATTTATCAGGCATAGAGCGGATTTATGGAAGCTTTGTAAGCGCGACAGCGTTATTAACATGGCTGATACGTGTGTCACATTCTTGTTTCGTCGCCCGTCGCCCGCCACCCTCGCAGCCGACGCTGCGAGACTGAAGAAAAAAGCTCGTCGGCGCGATACGTGGTTTTTTTCGTCGTCGACGCCGCCACCGTGAAAAGGGTTCGAAATGAAGCGTAAGGGTTGCGGCTTAAAGGGCTAAACTTGATTCGAGTGGCGCGTCTACGTTTAAAAAGCCACCTCGTACCTTACCCACGCTGCGACTCGGAAGCTCCTTCAACGTGCCAACCAATCTACGTATACTTTTTGTACATGGCGAACTCAGCCTGGGCCTAGACGAATATTATATAATATTATACGTAATTTAACCCACAGCCGCAGCAGCGACGTTTTAATGTATTTAAAAGAAGACCCCTTTTTGGTTCTCTTTCCATACACCAGCGCCCCTGTTCATGGCCAGCTTTCATACTATAATCTAATTGAACAAGAAGTGCTGTACAATTTCGGCTCCGGTGCCATCCATTTTCCAAAAATACGGCTACAAAGGGTCGAGTACGGCGGGGTAATGGATGAAGAAGGGGGCCAGGCTCGCCATAAGGAACGTACGAGCATTGCGCGAAATTCGATATACCATTCCGACCCCCTCGGCGTGATTTTCGCATACGCGAATGTATAGATTAAAATAATGTATTCGGCGTAAATTTTAACTCGATTAATAAAACACTTTATGCGCGCCGAGTATCGTATAAAAGGGCGCATAAGGGACGTGCCCGATACCCCTACTATTTCAAAGCTTCCAACTCGAACCCGTCCGAATGAAAAACCGGCGAGGAATTACCTACGACGATACTCGCGTGACTACCGATACAGGTACGGTACACCTTCAAGAACGGTACCTGAGAAAGGTACAAAAAAATAAATAAAAGGCTACCTACGCTACACAACGCTAACGTGATTATAGACTACTTATATATGTACTTTCTACATAAATCCTTTTTATAAAGTATACATGAATTGAATATCGTATACGAGAAGGATTAACGTGCAACTTTCAACCCTTGCAAAGGTGTTTTTTATTCGTTTAACCGCGTTTGCGTCGTTGATGTCCCTTTTGTCCCGTCACGCCTCGTGTAAATACCGATAAATGCTCAAGGCCAATTATGACGAAAATTAGAATGAATTTTTATTCGGAATTTGGACGCCGAATTTATGCAGTTCGTATCAGATTTTTTTCCTCGTGTGTAGCGTACGTAAAAGTACAGAAATTGGGTAATTTACACGCCCTCCCCCACCCTCATGAGTTATATTCGTCTTTTTACAATTTTTTTTCATTCACTTCAGTTGATCGATATCTGATAAGTCATTGAAAAAAATTTATCCATAAATTTTACTTAAAAATGAATACTTATTCTTGAATTATTTTTTTAAAAAATAAATTCATTCGTTAGTTTTGCAAAATCGATTATAAACTGATCTTCATGAATATAAAAAACAGATAGTTGGTTCAACAGGAAAAAATCTTCCTTGAATAAGGAAAAAAATCTGAAAAAAGCTCATTTCAGCCAAAAATTTGTAATCTTCTCTCCCCCTCTCCCCACAAACCAATTTTAATTCGTTTCGGGAAGTGTTTTCTTCGGATTCGATTTTGAAGGGCCCAAAAATGTTGAAAAGAATTTTGAAAATTGAATATGAGATTTATAAATGAAACATGATTGATGATGAAAAATTAAGTTTCTGATAAAGTAGAGGAAGCAACTCTTGGCCTGGCAAAGTTGAATCTAATTTTTTTTGAAAAACGACTATTTGAGGAAAATTTTGGCTTTGAATTGAAAAAATTGGGGAAAATCCTGAGTATACCTTCTGGAATTGAAAGCCATCAGAAAAAATCTACTCCCGGCGGAAATTATCAATTTTAGCCCTCCTTTCTCCATTCTCCCATAAGCAAAATGCCTACGATTCTCCCATAAGATATTTATTTCTCGTTTCGAAGTAAAAGGATGGGAAATTTAAGAACATGAAGTTCTAAAAATTTCACTTTCTTCGATTATTTTTCAGGGTTTTGATTGGTTTTTATGAAATATTTAGAACGAAATTAAGCGAGAAAGGGGCAGATGGTAGCTTTCCTCTGAATAATGGCAAAATTAATTTTTCAGACAAAAAAAATTAAGATTGGAGAAATAAATTTTTTGAAAGTGATGACTGTGAAAAATTTTTGTTTTTAGTTGAAGAAAAATTAAGAAAAATCATACTTAGAGTATCTTCTTGTGAAATGAAAATAGGTGAAACTTGAGAAAATATTTTGCACATAAAATTTTGAAACAAATTTATTGATTCTTAAAAATTGAGAATTAAAAATTTTTTCAATTTTTTATTATTGTTTTGATGGTGTATTTGAATTTGAAACCAATTCGCAGAAGGGGAAGGGATAACTTAGCTCTCTTTAATGATAGCAAAATCGAATTTCAATTTTCAAGTCAAATAATTAGGCAGGTTCGTGTTTTAAATTTTTCAAAAGTCTACTCTAAATTTTTGTAATGTGGTAAAAAAAAGAGGGAGAAAATTGTGCTTCGGATCGAAAAAATCAGGAAAAATTATAATTTGGTGGAAAATTTCCGATTTTTTGATCCCTTTTATCATTATTCTTAAAAAATTGATTTGTGTGAAAAAGAATGATCAAAATTTTGAAAATTGCATTTTTTTCAAAGAATAATCAGATAGCTTGATAATTTTACAAAAATCGACCACAATTCAGAAAATGAGATACGCTTAATCTTACACACAATACCTTCTCATCAGCATGAGCCTTTTAATAACACCACACTGAGCAAAAATAAACACGTATGCTTCAGATCAGCCTTATTAAATACCTGGTTTCACCCCATGCCACTTCAGGTTAACGCCCTTTATTATCGAACGAAAAGATTTAGTAGCTGAGGGTAAACAGACATGGAATATGTTCATCCTAAGTAAACAACATTTTTATTCAATAAGGGATCTCGAATCAACAGCCTAGATTAGCTTAGGAGCTATTTTTATTCACACGTGTCTGGTCAACTCTGCTGCGATCACAATGAAGCTCTGGAAAAAAAGACACTCTCTAAATAATCCGTTCAATTTGAAATAATGAGCCTATTAAAACATAGTTACTTTGATACGTGACGTAGCCTGAAAATTGCCCCACTTTAATGTACCTGACAAATTCAGACGAAAATTACTCATTCTTTAAATATTATTTTAATAAATTTCAAAACAAACAAACCGATTTCTAAAAAAAATTAATTGACGATGAGCAAGAAAGAAATTAAAATTTTCCAAGCAGCAGCGGAAAAAAGCTATGACTATGGGAATTTGGGTTTTTTAGTAGCTTCCTCGAATTAGGAATCATAGAGTGATTCCCTGAACTGAGTGTAGAATGATGACTTTCAATTCTCGGTTAAGTATGTACTTAAATTATGGTGTAATGATAAGTACGTACTTGACTTTATCAAATATTGCAATATAGATTCTTTCACGAATCGTCAAAAATAACTTACTTATTTCTACATTATGTTCTCATGATGAAATTTCGTACTCACCTAAAACAAAGAAACAACACAAAATGTCGATTAGTTGACAGTTTAATAAGTTGATACATATTAAGCACAAGTTATCGGCAGTGGCATCATTCCTATTAAAAGAGACAGGCTGAAATATGAAAATTTTCATTTCTTTTTTTTTGGGGGGGGGGAGCGACGAGGTGAGAGAACGTGAAAAAAAAGGTCGAAATAGCAGGTTTTTTTTTTTTAGAAAATGACAAAAAATTCAAAATAATTATTTCAGAAGTTTGATTAGGAGCAGTGTTATGTCACTAATTTTTCAAAGATTTTCAATGATTTTTCAAAAAATTTCAACTTTTCAAAGATTTTCACTGATTTTTCAACAATTTTCACTGATTTTTCAGCTAAATTTATATTTATTAGCTCTTCAGTGAATTTTCACTGACTTTCCAGTGAATTTTCTTACTAATTTGTTTTCAGTGAACATTTTTCCACTGATTTTTTCTTGCCCTGCAATTTCAACTGTTTCTCAGTGATTTATTTCAAAAATTTTCACTGATTTATAAATAAAAGAGTACGAATGGTTTGATATTTGAAACTACATATAAGTAATAAAAATTGACGAAATTCTATTAAAAATTGGAAAAAAGCTCCTCAAAATACAATTTTAATACAAGAAACTCTCAGGTTATCACATCAGAAAAATTGTTTAAAATGTTGAAGCTCAAAAAAACAAAACCAATTTTCAAATTTTTCATTATGAATTCCAAAATTTGAGACGTTGAGTGAAACCTCTAAAAAATATGTATTTAAAAATTGCTAGAACTGAATTTCAGGTAATTTTTAACCTTTTTCGTGATGAAGACACATTCTTTTGAGTTACGTCCAAAATTAATGAAATTTGATCAAGTCTCTATTTTTCTGATTCAAATTGAACCTGAATTTCAACAATTTTTCATTTTAAAAACTTTCGCATCAAAACGTAAAATTTTATCAATTTTTATGCTTTTTTCAACAATTTCAAAACTGATGCAATAATTTTGAACGAATATTTTACACATTCGCAAATATTTATCTTTTTTTCGACCCATTTTCTAAAAAAGATTCGTTTCAAAGCAAACATTTCAAGAAAATAGAATCCGAAAACCAATTCCACACCACATGCGGCTCGCACCATCTACGTAAAAATTCGCTAGATGGAAGCCTAATTTCGTCTACTTCACTATATTAAACACATACGCTTCAATAATGAAACTAAATTAGAGGTACGTCGTCCAGAAGATCGATACACATATAAAGGAACGGTAGAATACGCGGCAGGATGGCAAAGCGAGGAAAAGCCTGGTTAAAGTACTCGTTTATATTATCGCAGCAGCTCGCAGCAGAGCATAAGGAAACGTACGGTAAGTATACGAAACGGACGCGGCCGTCCGGCGCTGGAGACCGCGCGGTATCTCGGGGTATCCGGCGCGTCGGCGAAGAGTGAAGAGAGTGTGAAATGTAAAAGTTTCATTTTATATTACATTTTATTAAATTAAATAAGGTATATACGCGGCTCAGTTTTACGGAGGCCGTTTCGTACAGCGATGCCGACTTTTGCAAATGGCAGCTTGGATAAATTGCCGGTCGTTTGTCTGTTTTTATTACACGCGATCCTTTAAAGGCCTCGAAGCGGGAGAGGCAGCGAGGACGGAGAAGACGCGCCGAACGCAAGCAATAGTTAACCTACTACGTCGACAGATGTTACTAGTTGTGAAAATTGCCGCCGCCTTTGTTCATCCCGACGATGAGCCACCCCCTCTTCGTCTCCTTCGCAATAATTTGTAAGATCCACGGCTCCCCTACCCCCGATTACTCGAAGCATCTATACTGCTCATGTCTTTTTCACACTACCTTATTTCTTCCAACCCCTTTTTCTTCCATTGCCTCTCCGGCTACCTGGAAATTTCGCATCAATTAACGATGCAACGGATTAGTTTAATAAGCCGAAGGTAATTTTTCACAGCGAGGCAGTTCTCGAGCAGCCAGCCGGATTATTCTCTTGTTTCAAGTTTAAGGGGAGATGATAAGGGGTTCGTAGTTATTCGGGCGTTGTTGGGATAATTTGTAATTTATCATACATATTGCCAGATGATCCACAATTGAGTAATTTGTAAATGGTTCGTCATATGGTCCAGCAGAACGGCAGCATGAAAAATTCCTGAATTTTTCATTTCATGATAAAAAACAAAAAATCCATCTGATAATCCAAAAAAGGTCACTACTTTGAAAAAGTTGTGCCTCAAGATTTTTTAAATATGATTTTGAATCTCAGGAAGAATTTTTTTGGTCCTCTGTCTTCTCCTCTCCGGAACCAGAATTCCACTACTTCATCTCATGATAAAAAATGAAAATCCAACAGATAATCCAAAAAAGGTCACTACTTTGATAAAGCTATAAGCCTCAAGACCAAAATTTTTTGAAAAAAAAAGATTTTGAATCCCAGGAAGATTTTTTTTGGCCCCCTCCTCTCTGGAGCCGGAATTCAATTTTTTAAAAAAAGAACATGTACAGTACAATTGTCTACTCAGAAACAAACCAAAAATTTTCTCATTTTTTCCATCGCAATAAAATTTTTTTTCAGATAATTCAAAATTTTTGAAAAAATTCCGCTTTAAATTCAAAGTTTTTAGAATAAAAAGGTTTCGAATTTTGGAAGAAGAAAAAGCTTTCCCCCCTCTTTCAATCCGAACAGATCCATCTCATCACTTCAGATCACAAAAAAAACACACTCTAAGACTCTGGCACACTTATCAACACATAAAAAATTTTCAATCAACCCAAATTGCATAAAGAATCCCCTACCTCACCTCGAACCCATCAAAAACAGTAATTTTTCGCATTTCATTTCCAAACTCCACCGATGATGCTTCTTCAAACCACCATTTTTGATAACACCCCATATCCACCCCTCTACACAAAACACTATAAAAATCAACACCCCTCCCCCCACACCCAAACTACACCGGACTAAACCATGCAATCGTATAAAACTTCGCGAGAAGTTTTCCAATAAACGACCAAATACATGCTGGCCAAATGACCGTAGTGGAAATTTATTTAGCGGAAAATGCTCGTCTTGGGTGGGTCGGAGGCGAGATGGCGGGGAAACCCCGGGTAATATTATAAGTATTCTCGAATGTGTTGTAACTAGTTTTATACACGTGTTCATCTCGCTGTAACGTCTTGAAATTGCTCGCCGAATGAAATACTCGAGATCGTCTCATTCGCCTCTCTCGACTCAGCGGTGTTTCTCTCTATTCGTTCGATACATGGAAATGCAATTTCAAAAATACTCGTTCGGTATCGATATCATTATACAAGTTCAATTCCGGAGCTTTTTTATATATATTTTTATCGCTGCTGCGGTTTCGAATGCGGTCAAGGTTGCGAGGGAGTATTTAACGCACGCTAACGAGGTATACCACACTAATGAAAGAATTTTCAGCATCGTAAAACAATCCCTTTTTAATTATACGTCACCAATCGATAGAGGAAACGTAGGAGGATGCGTCGGATTTGAATGCAAGTCATCTACGATAAGTCAAAAATCAGAAAGAGGCTTTGATGAGGGTGTCACAGTCGTGTTTTTGATGGGATTTCAATCGAAAATATCTTGAAAAATGAATTTTAGAAGAAAATTCGCGCCAAGTTTCTCTTTGTGACGCCATTGACTCGAAATTCGAAAATAGAATCATGCGAAATTTTGGAAACGATCGATCAATCTCCTATTTTGAACTCATAAACAGACAAAATTCAGAACAAGGAATAATCAGTGAGAAATCAATAAAATACTGGAAATGAGTGAAATTATATAAAAAGAGGACAGATAAATTGGTTGAAGCAACATTAAAAATCAGCGAATTCTTCAAAAATCTGTAATAATGCGCTGAAAAGTCAAGAAAATGTGTAATTACATAAGAAAACACCAATTAAAATCAGTAAATTCACTCAACTAAAAAAAAGTGAAATATTTAATGGGGTTCGCTAGAAAAATCAGTGAAATTAATCAGAAAAAATTAGTGAAATTCACTTGAAAGTAAAACTCAGTTGTAACATCAGTAAGACTCAAAAGTTAGTGAAACTTCCTCTTGAAAAAAATGAAATTCACTAAAAAAAAAGTCACTGAAAAATCACTATAAAATTAGTGAAATTCATTATTAAAAAATCAATGAAATTCATAGAAAAGTCAGTGAAATTCACTAGTACCAGGCTCAAAAATCAGTGAAATTTTCTATTAAAGAAATGGTGAAATTCACTAGAAATGTCACTTAAAAATCACTAAAAAATCAGTGAAATTCACTATTTAAAAATCACTGAAATTCATAGAAAATTCAGTGAAATTCACTAGTATCATCAGTAGGCAAGGCTCACTAGAAAAATATGAATGAAATTTTCTAGAAAATAATTAAATTCATTAGAAACATCACTGAAGTTCATTAGAAAAAAAAATGATGAAATTCACCAGAAATATCAGTGAAAATCACTAGAAAAAACATAGGCGAAAATTACTAGAAACATTGAGAAAAACACTAGAAACACTGAAACATTGGTGAAAATCACTAGAAACATCAATGAAAAATCACCAAAAAATTGGTGAAATTCACTATAAAAAAATCAATGAAATTCATAGAAAAGTCAGTGAAATTCAGAAGTATCATCAGTGAGGCTCACTAGAAAAATATGAGTGAAATTTTCTAGAAAAAAAAACATGAAATTCACCAGAAACATCGATGAAGTTCGATAGAAAAAATTGATGAAATTCACCAGAAACATCAGTAAAAATCACTAGGAAAAATGCATAAGCGAAAATCACTAGAAACATACGTGAAAAATCTCTAGAAAAATAGTGAAAATCACTAGAAAAACATCTATGAAAATCACTCATAAAGTTGGCAAAATTCACTTTAAAAGAGCAATGAAATTCACTAGAAAAGTCAGTGAAATTCACTAGTGACATGAGCGAGGCCCACTAGAAAAATTAGTGAAATTTTCTAGAAAAAATTAATGAAATTCGCAAGAAACTTCAATGAAGTTCATCAAAAAATTGATGAAATTCATTAAAAACGTCAGTAAAGTACTATAAAAGTTGCTGAAATTCGCTAGAAAAATTAGTGAAATTCACTAGAAACATCATTGAAAATCACTAGAAAAGTTGGCGAAATTCGCTTAAAAAAGGCCAATGCAATTCACTAGAAAAATCAGTGATTTTCACTAAAAATATCAGTGATGCTCACTAAAAAAAAACCGGCGATGCTCACTAGAAAAATCAGTGAAATTTTCTAGAAAAAATTAATGAAATTCACTAGAAACATCAGTGAAGTTTGCTAGAAAAATTCATAAAATTCACCAAAAAAAATTAGCAAACTTCAATAAAAATCAGAAAAACTTTTCAGATATCATTAAAAATTCATTGATTTCACTGATCTTATTGAAGGTGCAATTCTGACAGCTTATCACAAATTTTTCACCGATTCAAAATAAAAAAAGCAAACATTTTTCAAGAGAAAAAGCTAACTAGGCTTCTTTTTCCCCTCCGGCTCCTTGGTCACATTTTCAATTGCAATCATACAGTTTTTTCTCCAATTTTCCTTCTTCTATCTTCAAAAACCAAAAATTTAGAGCATCTGTGATCCAAAACTTTAGAAACCTGATCTTCATTCCTCTACGTCGTTGTAGAAGAAAAAATTTCAAAGTTTCACAAAAATCAAACATTCCCAAGGAGAAAAAAATTCTAACCGCCGCAGATAATAAAATTACAGCACACGGGTATATTTTTATCCTCAATTTTCCATCTTGAACGTACACGAAAAACCCATAAAAATTTGTTCGATGCATACACACATTATTAATAATAACAATAATGTACTCGTGAGGCATTAGCGAGGTTAAACAGAAAATAATAATAAAAATTATTCGGAAAAAAACTTGTTTATTAGTTTTTTTTCCTTCTTTAAATATACTCCAGGTTGTTGCACCATACTCGAGCTGCTTGTGCCTAATGTATGTACATACACATTCACATTACTGCGTACATATGTAATTAATGTTGGCTCGACAAAGACAGAAAGTTGAATCCAGCTAGGGATAGAGGAACGTAGACAGATACGATCGTAAATAAGAAAAAATTACACACCGTTGGTAGGAATCGTAAGTACGAACTTCTTACAAACAGCTCATTTGCACAAAATGTACGAGAACGATTGAATCCAAACGTACGATCATTTCGAATCGCAATTTCTCTCGCGAATTGGCACAGCCACAAATCGCGGCATACATCCCTCTTCCGCGAGCCACGATCTCGAATTCCGGCATCGGAAATCAACGCATCGCAGACAAGGCGCCGCGGAATCGGAATTTCCTAAAGTCGACGACTTTTCAGGGTCGCCGATGGATTGCACATGGTTCCTCTCGAGCCCCCCTTCTTCGCCTCCACACCGAGCCGACCATACGTGCGATTTTACGGCAGGTCATTGTTATGTATACACACTTACACACTCGTTAAAAACCATGTTGGACACATTGATAAGAATCTGAGTAGGTGAACGGTCGGCTTGAAGAATGGCGTAGGGCCGGAGGGACGAGCGCGCGCACGCCGCCGCCGTCGACACGCAACGTCTGTCAAAAAAAATTTACATGTAACGTTTAAAAAATGCGCAACCTTAGCAGGTGTCTTGTTTGGCTTTTTTTTCCACCTCCGCTCATAATGCTCTTCTGCTAGGACGCGGTTGTAGCCCTACCAGAGACCAGTAGCCGTGTAACGTGATTTATTGACATCGTGCGGTTTCTCTCGGCTCGTCTGCCTCTTGCCCTTCTGGCTATCCGATGCCAAAGCTGCAGACTATGTGTCATATTAACGCTAATATATTCCTTCTAGTCGAGAAACACCTCTATGGATGCGATCGTAATTTCAATGACGATGAAGGTAGAGGAAGAAGTGTGTAGGTTAAGATTCGGCGGTGATTTACGTGCGCATTCGCAAAGATAAGGAAATTTACTTGCGTTTTTTCTCTCTTTCTGTCTCGTTGCAGAGAGCTAGAGATGGTAGGACGATTTTGACGCGGATTACGCGGGCGCCGCTGTGAATACGAATGAGTGAACATATCAGAACGACCGAAATTTCGAATATAATGCTAAAATGAATCAGCGAGAGGTTGCGATCTTTAAGAAATTTGCGTTCTACAATTTCCAGCCATGAAATTTTGGCACTCTTGTCCAGAGACGAAACTTGGTCGAAATTCAGAGGGGTGAAAATGAGATAATGACTTTTAAAGCGAAATTTGTCGATAAATATCGAAATTTTCCCACTTTTGTTGAGGTGGGGAGAGAAGGGGGGATGGTTGTAGATTAATTTCTGTTATTTAGTCTTCAGTGTCTCATTTATAAATCAGTAAAAAATATCAAAAATCACTGAAAAACAGTCAGAATTGCAGCACAGGAGAAAATCAGTGAAAAAGTTTTTCACTGAAAACAAATCAGTGAGAAAAATCAGTGGAAAAATCAGTGAAAATTCACTGAGAAGAAAATCTTTAAAAATTCAGTGAAAATCGTTGAAAAAACAGTGAAAAATTCTCTGAATATCAGTGAATTTTGCTGGTTTTTCCTGTGCTGCAATTTTGACTGTTCATCAGTGATTTTTCACTGATTCAGAATGAGAGAGTAGGTATCCCAACTTTGAAATAAACCATCCGACTTGCTCCAATATAGCTCAACTTGAGCAGATGCTCAGATTTCAATATTTTTGCTAGAAATAGGGTAGAATTTGTCTAAATATGTAGTATTGATCCAGTCGAAACTGCAGCACAGAAAAAATCAGTAAAATTCACTGATTTTTCAATGATTTTCATTGATTTTTCAAAGGTTTGGTGATTTTTCTCACTGATTCGTTTTCAGTGAAAATTTTTTCACTGAAATTCACCTGTGCTGCAATTCTGACTGTTTTTCAGTGATATTCGATAATTTTCACTGATTTATAAATGAGAGAGTATTGCTGAGTAGGTACATTTCAGGATTTCTCCTGAGTTTGAACGATACCTAAATCTAATTATTCGCCAAATTTCATAAAATTTGAGCAAATTTTTACAAAATTTCTACATTTTAAGTTTGTTTTTGAATTAAAATCTATTTCAAAATTCCCAAGTTTTTGCTGATATTCAATAAGTACATATTTATGCAGATTTTCGTTAACAAAATATTACAATTTTTTTTGACAAATCCCAATTCCAAAATATCCTCGAAATAGCAAATTTATTTCAAAACCAAAAATTCATTAACTGAAGCAAAATAAGTTCAAAACGAAATTATTCTGTGAAATTTCTCAAATTTTGGTCTCACTTCCCCTAGAGAGTGAACTTTTACTAGTAAGGTCAAGATAATCCAAAAAACGAATTCAGGAGGTCAAAAAGCAAGAATTTAGATACAATGCCTGTCATGCTTAAATGCTCATTCAAAGTTATTTCAGCCAAATTGGATTTTTTTTTGTAAAATTTTGCCTTTTCAGTTATTTTCACCTAATACAAGCTAATTTTCATTCAAGTTTACTTAATAAGTATAAGAGCTGAAATTCTGACCACCCCCCCCCCTCCGATCAAAAATTGGTTTTTCAGTTGGCTCTAATATTTCGTCTCTTTCACAGGAAGCAGAATGAAGAAAAAAAATCTTAACTCAAAATTCAATTTTTGACCTTCAAAGGGTGATTTCAATATCCAGGCTTACATTTTTTGCTCATTTCCAGCCCTTCATAAATTTCAATATTTTTGGCACAAAAAAAAACAAATTTTCCCCTCAATTTGAACCTTTGTTTGCTAATAATTTTCATTCACAATGATACATTTCAACTCTTATTTTCAATTTTTTTTGATGAAATTTACTATTTTCGTTCAAGATTATCAAACTATTAGATTTCATGGTGTCAACAGGATCTGAAACCTGATTCTCTTGCTATTTTCTGAATTTTTCTGATTATTTTCATGCCATTTCTCTGACTTCAATTTTTCAAAAAAAGGACGTTTTTTTCATCCTTCAATTGAAAAATTCGAGGAAATAAAAACGTTGAATAATTTTTGCTTTTTATACAGTAAAATCATTAAAATGTTTGCTATTTCCAATTTCCAGTCAACTAAGCCAAAATTCTTGCGTTTTTCTGGAAATTCCAGTTTTAATTTTTTGGCGACTTTTTTTCCCCTTCAAAAAACAATCTGATGATTTCTGCAAAATTCCAATTTTATTGGCTCAATTCGAGCAAATTTTCAGAACTAATTTTTTACCAATCTAATCAACAGGACAGTTCGTCTTTTCAGCGAAATTTCATCAATTTTAATCAAATTTTATTCTCCCAATCCATTTTCAGCTCTATTCAAAGATGAAAAATTGACACCACGACAACCACACTCCTTCCAATTCACTCACATTCTAACACAACTCACCAATCCACCATTCATCTGCACACCTACCCAGCCAAATTACAGCACACACCAAAACATACGTGTACATACTTAGTTCAGATGTAATCGATACCAGGGGTATTGTTTCGTTCACCAGCTCAGCACCAAACACCACAGAGCTTTTCTTGATTAAGGGCAAAGCTGATATGCCTCGGCACCCCTTCTCACAAACGCATACAATTTACCCTCTAAAACTGCAACTTGCACAGTGCAATATTTTATTGGGTTTCCTCCCACCACAGCGGGTTATCGTTGGCGTACGAGTATTCGAAAGAAAAATTTAACCAAACTAGCATTTTTTTTCTTCTTCTCCTCCCTCTCGCCATGATCCATTTACAGTATTTCTTTCTCTTCGCCTGTAGCAGGTTGTACATAGAGAGGTACATACCATAATAGTAATAAGTTCGCCTCACGGCCAGTTTAATGTTCTTTTCGTACATTACAAAATGTACTGGTAGGTCTAGGTACGCGTCGGGTTGTAGGTACAAACCCGGTCTTCTCTCTACGTAAAACTTAATTACCAACGAATAAAATATAATTATTAATGTTCCGTAAAGAGAATTACGTTTTACGTAATTAACCTCCATATTTTCTATTCCCAACAAATCGGTTTTACCATTTCAATCGAGTATGCGTATAGTTGGTAAAAAATATTATTACCGAGTCGTATATAAAAAGTACTGCACAATACTAACAACTGTGGCATATGTATACACTGTATAAGAGAGACCGAGCGGAGCAATTTTGCTGAAAATATTCTCTCTCACGAAGCTATCGATTGCGCGCGCTTTTCTCCCTCGTTCGCCACCGCTCTCGAATATTTCTCAGCAAAAATATGCGGTGCAGCAGCCACTCCATACAGGCACATATATTATTATACGTATACACCAATAATACCTACATGTATAATATCGATAAGGTTATTGTTTAATACATATTACTTATGACGTATTTTATTATTATCATAAAATACAAACTATATTGTATTCGATTGCGAAACGAACAATTTAATAAACAATTTCTAGTCCAGATAACAAGACTGCATATACGCTATTATTATTGTTTTATTTATATATTTTAAAATATGCGCAAGCCCGCGTGTCTCCCGCGCCTATCTACCACTTTTTCTAGCTTATGGTGCGCAAACACACACACACAGAGCCACATGTACACGTACACGACCAGCACGGTTTGGTATACTGCTGCAGTAACACAAATATGTATTACATTTCAAAGATGTATATAGAAAAGGTATTGTCTGCCAGGTTATAATAACAGAACGTGAATATGGATAGGGGCAGAAGGAGGGGACATCGATACCTAAATAATATATTGCGACCTACCTACATTGTAGAAAAGTGTGATGGTTGTTCGGTGCTGTGCAGAGTGCCACGCAATTATATCACCTTATTCGATATGAGCTTCGACCGATTAAATAATATATTATTTTGTCCACGATATAGATATTTTTCCCATTGGAGAGTAAAATTATTCCGAGAGGAGTGCTGACTCATCGTATGTATTGAAGACACTTTTATGAAAATATATTAGAGGACATTTGGGCGCCATCGTCCTATTTGCCACTAATTGGTACCTAGGCGTTATCAACAGATGGCATCGGTAAGATGGCACCGAATTGTTCGATGACTTCTTTTAGGATGAAACTTTTTTAAGGTGTTCATTATTTTTCAGATGATTTCATCAGACTAATTTTTTCATGTTTTCCAGACCTTGAGTCATCAATTTTTTGAATGCACAGATCAAACAAGAGAAGAGGAAAGCTTGCCTATTTAAATTGATCCCTAAAAAATATTTCATCGACCTTTCGCCCCAAAAAATGAGCAAAAAGTGATAAAAAAATCCTCATATTTGCATGTACTTGAAAAAAGTCTGAAACCCTTTTGAGTAATTGAAGCATTTCTGAAAAATTGGACGATTTTTCAAGAATTGAAAAACCACTCAAACGCTGAATAATTTTTTAGAAACGGGTTTTCTGAAACTAAAACTGCGGAAAAATCATCTGAAAATTTCACGATTTCTTGAAATTTGCTGGCGGTTTGATCAAAAAATGGCGAAGTTGAATTTGAAAATTATCTAAATGATAGATTTTATCAAAAAAATTGATAAATTTTACCAAAATAATAAATTTTAATCAAAAAATAATAAAATGTATTCAAAAAAATAATAACGTGTTTCAATTCACAAAATAGGTGAAATTTGTTCTAAAAAATAATATTTATTATCAGAAAAAATGATAAAATTTGTCAAAAAAATGAATAAATTTTACCAAACAGAATAAATTTTATTCAAATTTTACCTATTTTGAGAATTGGAACACGTTATTATTTTTTTGGATAATTTTTTTTTTTTTTTTCAGTGCATTCTCCGAAAATTATGGAGAAATTTTGTTTAAAACATAGAAATTATTTCAAGAATTTAAATCAGCATTCAAAGTTTGAAAACCTCAATTTTGGATATAGTGTCCTAGAATTAGATATCCAATTTGAACATAGTGTACCAGAGACATCCGTAACTGTCCCAGAAAACCTCATTTCGGACATCATGTCCCAGAAACATTCAAAAAGTTCATCCTAGGCTTAAAAATTTGAAAATCAGTCGAGAATGAGTAATGAAAATTCGAAAAAAATCCCGAGATGAATTTATTCCAGGTCAAGAGAAGAAAAAACTCAATTTTGGACATCATGTCCCAGAAACATTCAATTAGGATAAAATGTCCCAGAAACATCCGCAAAGTTCATCCTAGGCTTAAAAATTTGAAAATCAGCTTGGGATATGTATATTGAGACAGGATTGCAACCCAAATCCATCTCGGCCATAAAAATTTGAAAAAATCTTGGTATGAGTATTGGGATGAAAATTCGAAGAAAATCTGGAGATGATTTGATTTCAAGTTGAAAAATACCTCAATTTTAGACATTGTGTCCTAGAAACATTCAAATTGGACACAATGTCCCAGAAATATCCGAAACTGTTTCGAAAAACTTCAATTTGGACATGATGTCCCGAAGACATCCAAAATGTTCATTCTAAGCTTAAAAATTTTAGGATGAAAATTTAACCCACATTCGTCCCAGACATAAAAATTTGAAAAAAATCTTGGCATGAATATTGGGATGAAAATTCATCCCAGGTTTTAAAATAAAAATTTCCTTCCCTTTCAAATTTTTAAAAAATTCCTATGAAAATTCCCAGACTTCTCAGCGTTTTTCATGAAAATGAACACCATGTTTTTGGAAAATTGATCATTACCTCGAGAAATGCTCACCGACTAGCTGAAATCTTCGGGGAATTTTTTTTCAGCCGAAACACCCAACCAAGGCCACCGAGAACGAGATTTGATCTCGAAAAAGAAATAAATTTCGCGTGCGAAAAAAACATACCAATTAAAATACAGAATTATTTTTTTCTTCAATTTTATTCGTAATATAAATTTTAATTTTGTTTCTAATTAAAAATATTAGTTATTTTATTCGTTCTACTCGGGATATTTTTCTACGCTGCTGTACCAACGATACAATGTGAAAAAAGGAGGCCAAACTGGGACGATTAAGGCAGGTAGGATTTTTTTCGTCTGCTTCCCCCCTTCCGCTATGTCCTTCTTCATTCACTCTTTAGGCTCAATGCAGAGGTAAACTTCGCACTTCCCGACCTTGGAAATCCATTAAAGAGTTTTCTCGACCGACGTTTCGTCTCCGGCCTCCTCATTCGCGCTAAAAGCGCCACCGCCGCGTCGTGATTACCGTACCCGTCCGTCGCGTATTTTTTTTTCACGTAATTCGTTAAATTCGCGCGTGTAATTGATGGTAATTGAATGCGAGAGAGCGGTGAGGCGAGATGCAAAGGTGAGCAGGAGCGAGAGGGGGTTAAAGTAAGGCTCATTTTTTAAATTAAAAAATTTTATTATCTGTATAAAAAATACCAACCCTGACGAGCGCATGAAACGACGATCCGATTCACTCTCCCTCTGGCGTACACCTATAATGCTTAAGCAGGATCATATAATACTACTTACCCTTCGTCAGTATCCGAACGATGATTTTATCCGTTTTATACACCCACCCGGTTCCTCTCACCTTCGCATTTTTCCCGCCAACATTCGCCTATTTAGCCGGCCGTCGTAATTCCGAAGAATTATGAATGTAATTTTTTCCTTTTCATTCGCCAACAACAGTACGAATATTTTCCAGTCTCGCGAGTGGTGAATTTTCAAAGGTAATTTCATCGCGTTTCAGTGTCCTTCTCTTTTTATGTTTTTTACTGGCATTTTTTCGATAAAAATTATCAAGTTCAATTTTTCTGCTCATATTCTCGATTAGATGCCATTTTAACGCGTATTTTTGGCCAAAATATGTTAATTGATGCAAAGAATAATCCAATTTGAAAATGTGTTATAGAAACATTCGCAATTGTAGCAGAAAACCTCAACTTGGACATAATGTCTCAGAAACGTTCACGATTATCCCAGGAAAATCTAATTAGGACATGGTGTCCTAAAAAATCTCATCAGTCTCAAAACACCTCAATTTGGACATAATGTCCCAGAAACATCCAAAATTTTCCTGAAAAAATCCAGTTTGGACATGAGGTTCCAAAAAATCTAATTAAGACACGGTGTCCCAAAAAAATCCATGACTGTTTCAGAAAACCTTAATTAGGAAGTGGTGTCCCGAAAAAAATCCACAACTGTCTCAGAACACTTCAATTTAGACATAATGTCCCAGAAACATCCAAAATTGTCCTGAAAAAATCCAATTTGAACATGAGGCCCCAGAAAAACTTAGTTAGGACGCGGTGTCCCGAAAAAATCCACAATTGTGACCCTGCCGGAAAGAAGGGGCCATGTGTACAAAAAATCTATGTCTCATTTTTCATGGTTTTTGGTCCAAATGACACCAAATCTGGACCAATAAACACATAAAAATAAAGACATCGATTTTACAGGGTCCCTTCTTTCCGACAGGGTCACAATTGCCATAGAAAACCTCAATTTGGACATAATGTCCCAGAAACAATCACAATTGCCCTGAAAAAATTCAATTTGGACATGATGTCCCAGAAAAATTTAATTAGGATATCTCAAAAAAATCCTCAACTTTTCCTGAATACCTCAATTTGGACATACTGTCCCTGAAACATTCACAATCACCCCAGAAGCCCTTTATTCGGATTTAATGTTCCAAAAACGTCCACGAATTGTCCCAGAAAACCGGAACTTGGATAAAGTGTCCCGAAAATGCCAATTTTACACAAGATGTCCAAAAAGAACCTTCGTTCAAAATATTTTTTGGAAGGGAGAGGGGAGGAATTACTGAAAATGATCTTTCAACAGAAATTGATATGTATACTTCTTTATCTACGATAATTCAATTGAAAAAATCATGAAATTCTGGAGAAAATGTACTTTACCAATATTAAAGAAATAAATTTTTGTCAATTTTACTAATTTTCTTCAAAAATACAAAAATTTTCCTATAATACAACACCAAACGCCAAAAAAAACCTCGTCTAAATTCTGACAAGATATTGGAATAATTTTCATAACTTCAAATTAAATTATCACCTTCCAGTTTAATAAAACACTGGATCAATTTTCATCATTCATGAAAATCGATATTTTTATTCTTTCAATATCGGAAATTTACCAAAATTTTATTCAACTATTCCATTCAGTCGAAACTGTCGACCAAATTACTCACAGATATTAAAATGAAATTCAACATTACATATGTTTTTAATTAAAATATTGCAAACTAAATACCCCAAAAACATATTCAAAATTAAAAGGCTTGTCCCTCCGAGGGAAAAACTGCCTAATTTTTTTCACATACACCACGAAAATTGAACATTTGATCCATACGCATTAAATTTGATTAGGTGCTCTGTGCTCGTGCAGACTGCAGACTGCAGTCTGAACGAAGTACATTATACGAAGGTCAACGTTCCGGGTTGTTATCGCAGACATACACGATAATAGTCTGTCACTTCGGTGACACACCATTATACCGGACGACCGTCTCATCATCTCTCAAATCATACACATAAATACGAAATCAACGTCGAGAAACATCTCCAAAAATAACCTCAATTCGATAGAAAAATACCTCACGTTGAAAACCCTCAAAAATGAATCTTCACTCCTAAAATTATCAATTTTTTTGCCACACAAATCGATCCTAAGATTGGCAAAAAGAGAGAGGTAAATATCGATAAAATACTCTTAAAAAGCTGGCGAAAAAAAAAACTTTCAACCAAAGGTCATTAATCAGTTTCTCGTAATTTCGCCTCGATGAAAAAAATTTCAATAACCCTCTTACCTCACGTCGTGCCGCCAAATAGAAAACATACCGTGCAAAACAAAAGCCAACATTATTAGTAAGTTAAAAATAAAATATTAAAAAAAAAAATTAATAACACGAACGAGAGCAGCGAAAAGAAGACGAGGAGAAAAAACTAAACCAGAAAATACGCCACAAAAATTAAACGACGAAAAAAAAATGAAAAATGAAGAAGAAGTAGAAAAAGTAATTATAAAATAAGAATAATAATACCGAGTAACAATACTAATATTAATAATAATAACTTCTGACAAGAGCCGTACAATAGCTAGTAATTACAGTTAAGAAAGAATTATTTAATGAGAATTCTAGTAATTAATGGCGTTAGAATGGCCACATCCTGCCATTACTCCTCTCGTCCACGGCATCGCAGCGTCGCCGCCGCCTTCCACCCTCTTCTCGTTCACGTCTAGCTGGCTTTTTATATTCGGCTGTGTGTGTGTGATCCTCTACTCTTCCATATACCGAACTATCTCACTCACTAGTCAGTGCTGTGCACGTTCATCCATTTTAATATTACATTATAGTTATATATATGTATTTAGTAAGTATATAACGCAACACATATAATTCGTCTTTCTCTATACTATTCTGTGCCCGACTCGTCCCTCTTTCCTTCCTTATGGTTTATATGCCCCTATGGCTCGTAAATAGTACGATGGATCCAAAAGCCAAACCAACATCATTTAGAATATGCCACGCCATCATTAACTATATAATATATAATACCGCGAGCCCGAGTACCTCCCTCCTCCCTTCATCTATCTGTTTCATCGTAATGACTTGTTCTGTCTTCGTTTTTCGCCGATGCGATGCTCTCTTTATTGTACAGAGTACTTTACGTATAATATCGTAACGTTTATCAATCTCTGTTTTTTTCTTCTAGTGTTTTCTACGTTTATACTCGCTCATTTTCATTGTATTTAAGTCTGTATCTTTTTTCTAGAGATATTTTTATTCCATTTTCTATTTACTGCAGATAGAATACGACTATTTTATGCCTTGAATTGAATTTTGGAAGTTTCACCTTCGAGAGAGGATTGTTCTTCTTCTAAAAATGAGATTTTCATAATTTCATCCCCCCTACAACACTTTTCCTTATGGGATTAGGCAGCAGATAAAAAAATTGGGTAAATGATGCAAAATTTCCAAAAATATTTCTTAAAAATCTGAAAAAATATTCGATTTTTATTTTCATCATTAGAAATGAACTTTGAGCTCAAGAAAATATCCTAAGGGTTCTGAGCTAACCTCAAATCGGGTAAAAATTGTCAAAAATGTACCATTTTAGATCTTCAACTTCCCTTAGAACGATTTCTCGAATTTAAGCTTTCAAAATTCATTTCTGAAAATTAAAACTGTATCATTTTTTAGATTTTTTCAGAAACACTAGAAAATTTTGCATTATTTTTTCTAAAATCATTTTTTTTTTAGTGTCCTACGTTGAATTCCATAAAAAAAAGTATCCAGTCCATGACATTGACCCCTAACACAAGCCTGAATTTAAAAAAAATTCTGCCTAATCAATCCAAATGAGATTCTGATCTGATTTTTAGTGCTGAGTTTGAAAATGATTTCAGTAGGTACGTCGGGAATTTTCATGTTTTCAATTTTCATTTGTTTTACTCTTTTTGATGACTTGAGACACTTCAAGGTGGTTTTTTGAAAAAAAAAAAAAGTCTTCGTGAGAAAAATTCAACACAATACGAACTTTTTCTCATTTATAAATCAGTAAAAATTATCGAAAATTACTGAAAAATAGTCAAAATTGTAGCACAAGAAAAATCAATTTAAAAATGTTTACTGAAAACAAATTGGTGAGAAAAACCACTGGAAAATTAGTAAAAATTCACTAAAAGTCAGTAAAATTTATGAAATAAACTGAAAAATCAGTGAAAATCTTTAAAAATTCAGTGAAAATTGTTGAAAAGTCAGTGAAATTTTAAGAAAATTTAGCGAATTTCGCTGGTTTTTCCTGTGCTATAATTCTGACTGTTCATCAGTGACTTTCACTGATTCAGGATGATAATTTTTTTAGAGCGCATGAGCTACTTTTTATCTCTCTCCTAGAGGACTGGATGGCAAGGGCCCCAAGAATATGATTTCCAAGCTGAAAGTTTCAAAAAAATTCATTTCCGTGAGTTTTCAACCTTGTGACATGAAGGTTGAGATACCAGAGGGAAGTACTCTGAATTTTTTTCAGATTTTTTGGATTATCTTACTGATCTTTTTGACTTTGAAAATTTTAAATTTCCTTAAAAAACACAATTTTGAGATGGATAGAAATTTTTTTTAAATACTTCTGAATGCATTATGCATCTTTCAGAATTGTTTCCGTTTTTTTCAGATTTTTTTCAAGTGGTGGAAGTTGGTTAAATATTCGAAAAACCTGTTCAATTCATCATTTTCATTACTAAAAATCATTGTTTTTTGCCAATAATTTTTGCTTAGCAAAATTTCCGAGATATTTTAGCTGGAAGCTCAAAATTCAACTTTCGTTTTTTGTTCACAATATCTCAAAAATTTAACCCCCTAGAAAAAATCTAGTTATATTGCACAGAAATAAAATTTCACACTCCATCATTCATATCCAATTCATTACAAAATTTTTCTCATTTTTTGTAACAATTAGAATATCGCAGACCAACCATTCAACAATTTTTTCCTTGATTTTTTTGTAATTTTTTTCACCTGGAAGTCGACCTGATGTATGTAGTTTTTCAGAAATCTTGGTTTTCGAGATATTTTTGACAAGAAATGAGTTAAATTCTGAATTTTTGACTGAAATATCTCGAAAACTTGGCTTTATGAAAAAAAAACCTAATTAAGTTCTACAAAAAGAGAAAAAAATTTTCACGCCCTATTTTGTAGACCCCTTTTCTTGCTCAGAAAATTGACTTAAAGAGTCAAAAGTAATCAGAAAACTTTAAAAAATCAACAAAAGATCCAAATTGTGAAACATTTTGCTTGCAGCATTTTCCAATTTACCTAAGTAAAAAATTAATAAATCTAGGAAGCAAAACCTTTGAGAATCTCCTTTTTAGAAAAAAATGAACCATCCCAGAAGGTAAGTACGATTTCCAAAATTCGAAAAAAGAATACAAATCTAGCAAACGAGGATTTAACAACATCCACCTCACCAGAACCTTATCATCTCCGCATAATCAAACCTTTCTGTACATCGTTGCACCATTCGAGATGCAACGCGACCAATATATAATTTTATATCGTCAAAATCCTAAACAATGGCTTCTATCTAGAGGTACGATGCAACCGAGCATAGTTTAGTTTAGATTTGAAATCATTATAGAAATACACGTACGATAGAGATAGGAAGCACCGCGCAGTGCCGCAGAGAGAACAGCACCGTATTAATATGGGTCTTCTCCGCCGCCTGTGCCACCGATTCACCTCCACCCTGCTCCTGATCTATTCTCACGTTTGAGCTGTCTATGTCGAGCTAATTCTTTACCAGCATCGTGTCGTGTAGTACCCATCTATATTACGTTATTATAACACGACCGACGATATAAACTCTGCATCGTGAAATAATTGCGCCAAGCGATTCTATATGAATAATGAGAGCGAATTGACAAAGTACTTCGGAAGCTTAACTGGGTGCTGGAAATACAAGGAGGAAAAAAATTCTCCGGTAGGGAGATAAATCAGAATGTACGTGAGACGTGTCTCATGTTCAATGCACAAGTCGATGTTTAGATGCGTTTTTTCAAGAGAAAAATTCAGCTCAGATTCTTTCGAATAAGAATTTGGAAGATGAAAAATTTTAGAATCAGAAACCGAAAATGGTCACTGAAATTTTTAAACAATTTTCAAGGGGAGAATGGTTCAATTTTTAGAAGCTTCGAAGTTTTACATAACTCATTACACATGAAATCAATACAAAATTAGAAGTATTCTGAGGGAAGAGACTGGTGAGATTCTAAAATTCGAAACCTGAGCTATTTGTATAGGTTAAAATTAGATAAAATACCATTTCAACTCAAAATTCAAAAAAAAAAAATGCAAAATTTGTCAATTGAAGATGAAATTATCACTATCACTAAATTTTTCAAAATATACTTTTATTGGCTTGAAATTTTTTTCGTCGCTACTACAGTTCAAAATAAAAACTATTTGAATTTTTTTGAAAATTTTATTCAACGTTGTGACTAAAATTTAATAAATTCTGATCTATTCGAATAACATGGAATCCTTCCTTATAAAATTTGACAAATTTTTGCAACCGAAATGAAAGTTTGAGCCTAATTTTACCGTATTGCTCCCACTGCCATGATTTCATTCATCCATTACCCAAACAAGTACATATACTTGCCACTTGAAAATTGATACAATTGGCGCAATTAGGAACTAAAAAAAGTCAAGGTAGGTAACAGAGAAAAAAAAGAAAACGAAGAAAAGTACCTACGATATCTACACTAAACCTACAAAAATTAGAAGGGCATACATTTTTTATGATTTCGGATTACAATGACGATAGTGTTTTGAATATTTCATGAAGATGCGCAATTGAATGTAATAATGAAGATAAACAGACCATCTTATTCCTTAAAACAATCATCGATCGATACGTAGCCAGGTTTATACTTTTCACACAACTTTTGGAGTACGTTTTACAACGACTAAATCATGATGGAAGCTCTAAAATATGAGGTGGGGGGGGGGGGGTCGACAGAAAACTATTGATCACTTGATCACATTAAATTTTGAAAAATATTCGTTTTTTTAAACTTGATATTTAGAATAGATTTTCTGGGCCAAAAAACAGTCTTACGAAAAAAATTAATAAAACTTGATTGGTCTCTACCTTTCTACACTCTAAATTTGAATCAGTAAAAAATGCCAAAATTGACTGATGAAATAGAAAAAATCAAGACACTGATAATCAGTCAAATTCCACTGATTTTTCTGTTAATCAGTGACATTTTACTGCCAATCAACTGATCCAAATAGTAAATTTTGAGTATTGAATCAGTAAAAATTGATTGATTGAAATCATTTCATTGATTGAATCAGTAATTAATTAATGATCGAATCTGTGAAATTTTATTTTTACTGATTTTGTAATGAAAATTCACTGATTCCTACAGTTGTTCAATTTTGTCGATTTAAATCAGTCAATTTTGACCAATTCAAATCAAGAGAGTACAAAAAAAATTGCGCTTTAAAATTATTCTTTTTGAGGCTCGATTTTCCCAGAAAACAGATTTCTTGGTCCACTCTTTCATTTATAAATCAGTGAAAATCGTCGAAAATCACTGAGAAACAGACAGAATTTCAGCACCAGACAAAGTCAATAAGAAAATTTTCATTGAAAACAAATCAGTGAAAATTTTTACTAAAAAAAAATCAGTAAAAAATTTCACTGAAAACAAATCAGTAATCAGTAAAAAAAAATGTCACTGAAAACAAATCACTAATCAGTAGAAAAAAGTCACTGAAAACAAATCAGTAATCAGTGAAAAAATTCACTAAAAACAAGTCAGTGAAAAATGTCACTGAAAACAAATCAGTAATCAGTAAAAAAAAAGTCACTGAAAACAAATCAGTAATCAGTGAAAAATTTCACTGAAAACAAATCAGTAATCAGTGAAAAAATGTCCTGAAAACAAATCAGTAATCAGTGAAAAAAATTCACTAAAAACAAATCAGTAATCAGTGAAAAATTTCACTAAAAACAAATCAGTAAATAAAAACAAAATCAGTGAAAAATTGCAACCAAAAACAAATCAGTGAGAAAAATCACTGGGAAATTAGTGAAAATTCATTGAAAAGTCAGTAAAATTTATGAATTTAGCTGAAAAATCAGTGAAAATATTTGAAAAATTGGCGAAAATTGGCTGAAAAACAGCGAACATTGTTGATTTTCCTATACTGCAATTCTGACGGTTCATCAGTGACTTTTCACTGATTCAGAGTGAAAGAGTAAATAAACATATTTTCAGGAAATTTCATTTTTTGTAAAAATTGAATTATTATAATGATTTTGATTCGTGATTCGTGATTCTGACCTACTTTATAATGCTGGATTCGAAAAATTTCCGTTTTTGTTCATCTTTGTCCGGATTTCTTTCAATTTGAATTTTTGAGCCTCAAAATCCATTTTATGAGCATAAGAAATACGAAAAAAAAAATTATAGAATAAAAGTTCTCTATATTGCTCGAGTCCGAAAGAGAGGCTAAACATTTCATCCAAAAACTCCTTCGAGATCCAATATCCGAAATTTTCATCCATTTCTCAAATCATCATCATGCAAAAATCATACTCTCAACCTTTCCAAAATCTACCTCTAACAAATCCCACCTCACTTTCAAAGGTCCCTGTCTCCTTTAATATCACGACCCAAATAAAACACATACGATCTATGTACACAATGCCTCCATTAGACATCCAATATCGGTGCGAATAATTCTATTTACTCGTACGTACGACTGCACACGCGCCTCGCACTGTTATTCTAGTCCCACGACATCGAAAATTTCACTCTTCATCGAGCCAGGCCTTTATTTACGCGCACCTCCGCGTAATACCGAACACTAAATACATTGTAATTGCACCAGCCACCATTCGTGCCTCGTGCAGTACCAAATCTTCGTCGTATTTGAACCCAGGACGACCCCACAGCTCACCAGCATCACCCTTTAAGCCGATTTATTACTCGTATCGACATCATCATCGGGTACCTATGGGTATCGTGTTACGTGGAAATTAAAACGAAAGGTAGAAGGTAGTAGGTACCTATATCTGCATAGATGCTTACGACGGAGTCCGCAGCAGTTACTTCGAGTACATAATACGAAATCGATTAAAAATTACGAGGTAGCTTCTCCCAGCCTGCTCAATACACACCTTCTGTATAGGTCATAAATCAAACCGCTCGGCGCTCGTATGAAGGTGGCGGCGGAGAGGAAAGGAGGGACAAGACGAGTTATCTGCTAAAATACAATATCTTTCGCTATTAGTAATTATTATATGTATTATTGGATCGTAATTATTATAAACGTCGGCTTACGACGTATTTAATATGTATTTTATTTTATTATCAGTCGTCAGATTTGTGGCGGCGGGGTTCACGGGGGGAGCAGGTCGTCTCGCACCTCTCGCGTGCTTCGTTCGCCGCGTAATATTAAATTGCCAACTAATGTAATTCGGAACATCGATGAAAATTCTCATTGCTCTCAAGGTTAGAACGCGATGCCATACCGTCGGCGTTCGCAAAATACCTAAATACGTTTTCAAGTTCACGTTAGGTACATATTTTCGCACAGGCTTTTTTCATGCTTTTTTTTCGTCGTTATCTTTATTGGAAATTTTTTCGACCCAGCCAGATCAGCTACGATAACCATAATAATGCGTAAAAAAAAAGAAGCTCGAAGTGACGAGCAGAAAAAAAAAATACGTAATGGTAATTCGAATTTCTAATCTCTGACGTACTCTACCTCTTGAAAATTTTCCCATTTTGGATTCCCCCTCGGTCCGTAGCTCGGACCGTGAATCAGCGAGAATTTCCCCACTACCTAGGTTCTTCCTGTCACCTCATACAGGTCGCTCGCGATACGATATGTTTAAAACATTGTGTGGTATCTGCATCTATGTACTTCTACAGCACAGTAACATTACGTAATAGATACTCGACACTCGACACCCTGCCCCCAACCACCCACAAGTTGCCGGCATCGCGGCACACTTCACCAGCTTGTGTGTGTATTGAATATGTCAATATCACTTGAAAGAAAAATCAAGGTAAAACTTTTAAAACAACAATCGAATTCCTTGCGATTGTGATGCCTGCTTACGCGTAACATTGCACCATATTTTTTCTGAAAAATCTTCCAAGTTCAGAAACCTTTTTTGGTAGAATTTTTGGGAAAATTATGGTTATTGAGGTAGACGCTGTAATTTTAAATTACGCGCTAAAAATAATTTGTGTACTTGTTTTGGGTCTTTTTAGACCACAAGATAAGTCACATCGTGGGTGCCAAATATCGGTGATCAAATGAGCTCAAATTTTGTAATTTGGGTTTTTATGAGGGCACAATTCAACCACGAAAATTTGAGTCTTCATTTGAAGATTGTGATTATTTATTTTTTTGTGAAGACTTTGAAAAGGATCAAAATTAAGAAAAAAAATTTCAGCACTGATATTCAAATTTCAGCTTCCTAGCTCATCTCCACTTTTTTTGAGCCCTCAAAACGTTAATTTTTGTTTTGGACGTTGACACGCCTAAAACCCATAAAAAATGATTTCGAAGACTGAAATTTTTTATGTAAAGTTGATATTGGTTCCTGAGATGCCTTCTGCCATTTTTAGCCCCTTAACCCCAAAAACTGGAAGTAGGTTCAATTCGGCGTAGCCCCTTGAACGGACTCGAAGTTGAAAAAAAAATCTGAAATTTTTACCACACATATAGATATTAATATTGTCTCTTACATATCCAAATTTCAGCTTCCCAACTCTCTCCACCCTTTTTGAGAGCCCAAAACGAGCATTTTCCCAGCCAAGAACTCCCTAATTGAGATAGATGGTCGAAAATGTCTGGGTATGAAATTGGTAGCACTGAAAATGTGTCCCAGTGGCGTAAATACGGGGGGACACCCTTCAAAAATGAATTTTTTGGACATCAAAAATCAAATTTTTTCAAAGCTTTGCCCTCGCTTCACTCGGGCGTAAGTAAACAAAATTATTGTTAATTTTGGCTAGTTCAAAAGTTCAATATGTAAGCCTGTGGTGTAAATACCTCCCTCAAAACCCTCAAAAATGAATTTTTCGGGTATTAAAAATCAATTTTTTTCATATTTAAATTACAAAATTCGTTTGAAAAGTATGATACCAAGACCAATAACAGAAAACCGAAACTGTAGATTTCAATTTAGAGACAATGTTGCCAATATTTCGCAAAAAAAAATTTCTGTAAAATCAATTTTTTAAAATTTTTTGCCGCTTTTCTGTAATTGGCCTAATTACTTACCTTACTTTTTGAACAGACCTCTTATTTAAACCGACAGTACCAAAGAAGGTTCTGTCACCCCTCCCCCACCCCATTATCCGAGATCTTTATGCCCATTTAGTATATACCTAAGAAAAAAATTTTCACCCTTCGTCTTCCCCCACCCCCCCCCCCCCCCCGGATGTCAAGTTACGCTACCGATGTGTCCTACGAAAATTTCAACTTTTAGGATTTTTTAGTCTCTTCTAGAGCAAAAGTCCAAAGAAACCATCATTTTTATTTATTTTTTTCGTCGTATAAATCGAGTATCTTAAAAGAATTTCAGTAATTCTTTCACAAACTGTTTGATGCCAGTTTCTGACTAGAAATTCGTTTCATTCACGACTTGTGGAGATCGAGAAAAAATCACACAATGATTTGATTTGAAAACAGAAAAGTTAGGACAGCATTGGATTGACGATAGAGGTCAAAAACTGCACCAGAACGCAGGAAAAATGACCTTGCACTTGCCATAACTAAAGATCTCCGTCTTCACAACATCCAGATGAACTCCAGCGATTTATTTGATCATTTGTGACGAAGTGGAGTAAAAGGGACCTTAAGGGGTGAGGAAGTCGAAAATTATTTTTTGATTCTGCTATTAATAAGAAATCGTTGAGGTGATAAATATTTTTGATTTTTTTTTTTTTTTAAAGAGCGATCGAGTTTTAGGAAAAATTTACTCAGAACTTTTTTCTTAATTTAATCGTTTCTGTCTAAATTTCAAAAAAATATCAAACTTTTTTCACCTTTAAAAATCTCTGCTGTGACGTTAAAACTTGGAACCAAAATGAAAGTTATCCTAGGTCATGGTAGCTAACGTAATTTTCTTTGGAAAATTCACTACTTTTTTTCACTCTTTTTTTTGCTGATTTTTTTCAACCCGACCCCCCCCCTCTCCCCAATGATGATAATTACCTTTCCGGCGCCAAAAAAGATCAAATTTTTCACCAAAAAAATTTTAATTGGAAAAAAATTGTTCTCAAAACTCAAAAAAGGACCTTATCAGGACAAATTTTTTCGTTGAGATGGAGGATAAGAGTTTCACCACAACTTCAAAAATTAAAGCACCGATGTGAAATCATCAAGCCCAAACAAAGCGAGGGCGAAAATTTTTGAAAAAAGGGACGTTGAGAATATGAAACTTCTTCAATACTTTGAAAGATTTTTTTTTTCAATATTTTGTTTCAGTTCTTGAAAAATTAGTAAGATACTCGAGTTCTAGTTGAAAATACCTAGATATTTCCTAAATATTAAAAATTCGTTCCAGCTTTCACAATAATAAGATTTATGTCAATTAATTCAAAAATTGTCATATTCTTAAAAATTTGACCAATTTTCCAAAATTGTATAGTTGTTAGAGAATTTTTCAACTTTGGTAAATTGATTCACATTTGAAGGATGACGAGGAATCTTTCAATATATATTTAGATGTGCTTATATGTATGAGCCTGGATGTAGAAATCACTCTCAAGTGTCAAAAATTGACTACTTCTGACTTAAAATTCCTCGTTGATTCTACATCTTTTGAAAGGCTAAAAATCAGTATCAAGTGAAAAACTAATTTTTGAGACCTAAGGGAATTTTCTATATCTAGGATCACATAATTGAATACACCTACAGCCAAAATTATGTAAGGCCAAAATTTTCTACCTACCTATATGGTCAGCGAAGATTACTGAGGTATTTTTCGCTCTTAACTGCAAAAATTGAGGGATGTTTTTCTTAGCGAGACTCTTGAGTGAAAAAATTTCTGAAATTTTCATCCCTGATGAATATCGACCTTGTCTCAAACATACCTAAATTTTTAAATTTCGGTTTCTCAGATTATCTCAACTCGTTTTGAGGTCCTAAAAAGAGAATTTTTAAAAATAAATATGTAGGTAATTAAGTATTAAATAACAAACAAAAATTTCAAGTCGAAAATTCAGTATTTATACAGCGATCCGCCTGCTGTAACTTTTCCCCCTGATTTCCTACTCGTTTTTACGGGTAATAATACCCAAACGAGAGAAAATTCAAGGAAACCTTTCAAAATCCCATTTTTTTTCACCATAAACTTACCCATCAAAGTTTTCAAACAAATTATTTACTTTTCAGGGCAAATAAAAATACTCGACTGACGTCACGGATTTAAACGATGACGTGAAGTATTCGAGTGCTACTTACATCATTTCATATTTCAGGTAATTAAATCCTCTCGACGGGTATATAGGTGAAATCGATGACGTCACGTATCGAGATCGACGTAGCTTTTCCTCAATTACCAACCACCCCTTAGCATCCCCGGTTTAATCAATTTACACAATTTCATTAATAAACCTTAGGAAAACGCCTCGATTCGACACCGGAGGTTAATTAATTTCGAATACAAACGTAATATAGTACGCTATCGCCGACACGTTATTTGACGTCAACGTAGCTCTGCGGTGATGTACATTATCGAACCATTTCGCGGACAAACATCTCAAATTATGATCCCGCACCTTCCAAGGGTGAGGAGAGAAATTGCGTCGTCTCTTATTGCGGAAAACATCGCCGACGAAAAACTAATCAATGATGAAAGCGAAAAAAAAAACATTGGTGATATCGAAACACCGGCGAAAAAACATGGCATAATTTAAAAATAATCCTGAAATAGATATACGTTGACAAAACCCAGCGGTTAACAAACGTTTAATGGCGAAATGTTGATCGAAGTTAAAAAAAAATTATTTCAAAACGATTCGAGACTCGGGAGTGTGAGGTGTTCATATTTTGTATCCTCAATACCCTTCCCAGATCCCTTCACTATGGTTTGTTGCTTCTTCATTTAATAAAGTAAGCGTACAAATATGCCATATACCTTCGATTATTATAAATATGGTCAACGAGTTATACAAATACGTTTTTTTTTCAACGAGCCAGCATTGAGCATTGTTTTCGTATCTTAGAAACAACGCAAACACATAGAAACACGTACATAGATATAATAAACGTATATGTGCGTACAGTATGCATAAAGAACTGGTTAGACTTCTGAGAATTAAACGATCATCATCGGGCCGCGATTATGTATTCAGCAAATAATTTCTAATCGTCGTGAGAATTGCGAGAATACGAAGTACGAAGCTCGCATCGTTGCGTCGATGAGTTTTATTAATAAGGTAGGTATTTTTTCATTAAGTTATGATTTGGATGCGAAATGTTTTCGAAAAAATTTCAGGTAGCACTTCAAAGTGCTGTATCAATTGGAAAATAAAAAAAATACAAATGAAAATTTTAAAATCCACAATTTTCAAGGTTCGGTTCTGAAAATTTAAGTTTTTCAAAACTCAAGAGCCAAATTGGACTCAGAAAAAAAATTAAATTGCGCCATACATCGCAATATATGGATAATATTTTTAAAAATTGCATTTCATCGTCGAAAAAAATCACGAGGGGCAAATTACATCAACCTCTTGAAACATCTGAACCACGCAATGAACATTTGATCTAATAAACGAAGTTTAATCCTCAAGAATGAATTAGGCTCTCAAGTTCACAAGAGTTAGAAGTAGGTATAGTTACCTATATCATTATACGCGCCGTCATCTGCTAATACAATCAAATCTTCATCATTTTTGGTTAAAATTGGATCAAAATGTGGTTAACTTTATGAGTTTTTCATCCAGGATCTTCAAACGAGATACGCCAATGGTTTTTTTGAATAATTGAAATAAATATACAGATCTTAAGGGGATATTTAGAAAATTTTCGCCTATTTTTCCATACTTTTTTTAAATTATTGAATGAATATCATGGAACAGAATGTGTCTTACAAAATCCTACAATCAAAAGCTAAGATTTTCTCAAAAATTAAGAAGGACTTTTCCTCCAAATTTTTCAAACATTTTACAAGAGAAAAGAAGGAATTTATCTCATTAGCAAATTCATTTCAAAAAGTCGATTCAGTTGCCTTTTTCTTCCAGATTTTTTATTCTAAATCAAAAGGAGAAGTGTTTTTCAGAAAGAATTTTATTTTTAAAAAATCGATTTCAAATCAGATAGGTAATTAATGAAGCCATCAAGAATTTTTTTCACGAAAAAAGAATAAGTTTTAAAAAATATCAATAAGTCAAGATTTTTTCGAACTAATTTTTCAGTTTGTTTATGAGCAGTAAAGTCTGAGAGGTTTTCAAAAATTCGACTTTTCAAGATTGAAAAAGTATATTTTTTCAAAAAAATTAGATTTAAAAATATTTGGATTTTTCAAATAAAGTTGAGAATTGGAAAAAAAATTCTGGCTTGAGGGTAAAAATTTCTATAATTCCTTGATTTTTTAAAATTTATCAGAAAATGGACATCATGTTCAAACATTGTCTTTGAAGATAGGTACCCTAAGCATGGACTACATTTTTCAACATTTTCTATTGTTTGTGACTAATTTTTTCATCTAGCCACGAAATAATCGACTATTTTGAGAAAATTTTTCCACTTGGGGAATATTATTGAGAAATTTTAAAAAGTGAAAAAACTCAATTTTTCTTTCACCTTAATACTTTTTAGATGACAAAAATCTGCTTCTCTCTCATTTATAAATCAATGAAAATTATCGAAAATCACTGAAAAATAGTCAGAATTGCAGCAATGGAAAATTCAGTGAAAAACGTTTCACTGAAAACAAATCTGTGAGAAAAATCACTGGAAAATCAGTGAAAATTCAATGAAAATATTTCAAAAATCAGTGAAAACCTTTGAAAATTCAATGCATTTCACTGGTTTTTTCTATGCTGCAATTCTGACCGTTCATCAGTGATTTTTCATTAATTAAGAAAGAGTGAGTTGGATATTCAAAAATTGAAAAAAAAAAGAAGAAAGAAGCAAAAGTATCTACATCAAAACTGCATGGAGAGAAATAATAATCAATTAAATAAAGTACTGAAGATTGAAATGAAGCATTGTTAACTCTTCGCAATTCTTTTTTCAGCAATGGCTTAGGTCTGTTGAAATGAAATCTGTATATTTTTGAAATTTCTAAGACCAAACAGTTTCACAATCAAAATCTGTGTTTAGATATGGTAAAAAAACCGGCACAAATGGCATGACAATATGAATAGAAATTGATATTACTTCGTCATTCACGCTGGAAAAATATTTTCGATTCAATAATAATTTTTTATCTATAAATTAGAGAACTTTTATGTAAATCTGTTAGCTGACCCAATCACTCGATACTTCAACAAAAACAAAATAATTATTACAAATTTCAAACCCCACTCTTTTAACTAGAAATACTGAAAATTCTTTGAAAAAATAACCAGAATTAAATTACTAAGTAATAAGAGAAATTTCACTGCCGATTGATGAAAAAGTACTGAATCAATCAGTAAGTAAATCTTAAATTTTGAACCAGCATTTTTTCAAATTACTGAAATGAATCAGTAAAAAAATAAAAATTTACGTTTATCTACCGATTGCATCAATAATTATGGAAAAAATCACTACTTAATTCAAAATTGAAAATTCACCAATTGAATCAGTAAATTTTCATTAATTTCTGCAGTGACTCAATTTTATCTATTTCATCAGTGAATTTTCACTAATTCAATTTGAGAGAATTTTTTTCAAAAATACATAACGCATATTTCAACGTTTTGATGATTTTCATGCTTTGAAGGAGCCCCCCCTCCCCCTAAAAAAAATTCACTCAAAAGAATGCAAAGTAGTCATGAAAATGTTCTTTAATACTATTTTCAAAAAAAAATCCTCAAAAATTTGTCAAACCCCATCACAAATCAATAATAAATCATGAAAATTCAACATTATTTGAGAAAGCCTCACGAAGTTTGAAAGTTTCTACTGAACCTGCCAAATTTTTCAATCGATTGCTAACCTCCAACGATGCCAAATCAATCCCTGATCAGAATACATTTTATTCAACTAAATCCAAGAATCAGGCATTTTTTAGACCCTCTGCCAGAACCTACGACAACTTCTCAGAACTCAATCCAATTCATCCAAAGAATACCACTGAAACTCAACTACCTCGCTTTCTCTCATCATAAAAAAACCTATACCTCTCAACACTCATCAAATCCACAACCCAACTTTTAATTACTTCTGAGGTTACCACCAACTCATCATTTTCAATCATCGCCATTCCAATCATTCCACCAACCACCCGGCATTGCATAATAACCATCTTCATCGCGTACAAACACAATTACTCTGTGAAACCATTCATATGAGTAATCAAACACAGCCATAAAATCTGCAGATAATATGCCAACAATAAACATAGCCATATGTTTGCAAAACTTAATCAATTCCACGTTAAACTGAAACAATAAACCATCATCGCAAGCATTCATTATACCTCTAAGGCTGGCTAATTCCACCACGTAGGTATTACGTACACTGCCACGAAGACTTTTATATCACCTGACTTACAGCCAAGTCGGCCATAATTTAGAATTACCGAGTATAATTACTCGAGCTATCGATTCTCTGCGATTTTTCTAAAATAAACGGCGAAAAAATTATGAAAAAACGAACCCAACGAATGATTTTTTAGCCAACTACTGGTTGTTTTGTTTAGCCACGGTAATTAAGGCCGTACAGTGTACTTTCACTCGTCGTCAGTACAGTCATCGTCATCGGTCATAATTCACCATTTATAAGGTCGCCAATGTCTGCGAGAAGGAAACAATCATATTTATGAGACCGTCATGATATTGCTGAAAACTCAGCCTCCGTTTTTTACTACCCGATAAGCCGGAGCCAATCTGATCACGATTTTTCTACCTATGAGAAGGTACAGACCTCGTCACTTATACCAAAATTCCGGTGGCACTTGCAGACGCATTTTAATGGGTTCCGCTTTAATGGCTTCTCCGTTGGTACACCTCTGTGCCCTGTCACGCCGTCACACCGTGTCCAGAATCGTTTAATTAACCACATAACCACGTTTTATCGACCAATTACCTACTCTCTGGCTGAACCATACGCATGTGTGCTTTCGTATAATGTTTCGACTGCGAGACACGCGTGACCGATTGTCACGTCGTCTGTGAATCAGTCACCGATACTTTGGGAAGAGAAAAGGAAACGAGGTATCTGTAGTATCTATGGCGTTGATTTTTACGCAAATGCCAACCGTAGGAGTAGTTCTGGAGTTGGAGAGTGAGTTTCGATGGAAAAAGTAAGGTTTAGAAGTAACTCGGTGTCCTGATCCTTTGGTTAATTAGCTTGTAATAAGTTGTGAACGCACTTGTACGAATTCTTTTCGGATTACATTGCTAATCCGGGAATTAACACGCCACCTTCGACACCGTTCGCTTGATATTTTCTCAGTAATGGATAGAATTCGATTATTTGCAATTTGAATCGAAATTTTTCATTTGTGAAAAGTATTCGGATGGATTTTTGAAGTGGGTATTCGAGATGAATGATCTGAAAGGGATTTTAGTCAAATTTTCAGCGATTCGTGAATGTATTTCAAATTTCTCGGCATTATTGAGCATTTTTTTTTTACGATTTTACATTTTAAATTACTGCAAGACGAAGTTACTTTGGCCCTACCAAGTATAGAAAGCTTTACTTTGTTTTATAAATCAGTAAAAATTATCGAAAATCATTGAAAAACCAGGCAGAATTTCAGCACAGTAAGAAATTAGAGAAAAATCATTGAAAGCAAAAAGTGGAAAATAGAAAAAGCAGTGAAAATTCACAGAACACTTGTGACAATTTATTAAAAATGTGCAACAGTCATTAAAAATATCTAAAATCCGATGAAAAATCAATAAAATTTGCCAAAAACCAGTAAAATATGCTGAAAATCAGTGAAATAAGATAAAAATCAGTGTAATTCGATAAAAATCAGTAAAAAGTGATACAAATCAGTATAATTTGATAAAACATGATGAAATTTGCTGAAAAATCAGTAAAATTTGATTACAGTAAGTGTTTGATTTTAAAATTCAGTAAAATGTGATAAAAACCAGAAAAATTTGCAGAAAAATTACTCAAATTTGATTCTAAAATCAGTGAAATGTGAAAAAATTAGGAAATTTGCTGAAGAATCAGTGAAATTTAGGGAAATTATTGAAACTCAATAAAAGTAAATGAATCTTGCCGAAAAATTAGTGAACTTGATTTAAAAATTCAGTAAAATTTGATAAAAATCAGTGAAATTAGGAAAAAGTAGTGAAATTCGATGAAAGTAAGTGAAACTTGATTTAAAAATCAGTGAAATGTGATAAAAATCAGTGAAATTTGCTTAAAAAATCAGTAAAATTTGGTAAAAACAGTGAAATTTAAAGTGAGTGAAATTTGATTTTAAAAATCAGAGAAATGTAAAATTTGAGAAAAACTGTGAAATCTGATGAAAACCAGAGAAATTTGCAGAAAAATTACTCAAATTTGATTCTAAAAATCAGTAAAATGTGATAATAATCAGAAAATTTGCTAAAAAACCAGTAAATTTAGAAAAAAAAACCAGTAAAATTCGATGAAAATAAGTAAAATTTTGAAAAATTTGATGAAAATCAGGGAAATGTGCTGAAAAATTATTATTTGTTAAATGGTAAGAATCTGCTGAAAATCAAAAAATGTTGCTCATTTTTTCTGTGTTGCAATTTTGACTTCATTTCAGTGGCTTTTCACTGATTCAAAACTAATATTTTCTGCAATGGAATCGGACGAATTCTCAATAAAATTGGGGGTGACTTTGGCACACTGTTTAAAAGGTAAGAAGTTATTTCTGGTCAAACGAAGAGGTAGGGAAAGATCGGATGGAGTAGGAACTAACAACGATTCTGATGAATATACTCTCACTTCTCCTCCCCTCAGTGATTCTCTAAACGAAATCAGTACTTTTTTCCTATGTAAAAACTCTCAGCTTCGATTTTGAGGAAATTGCAATCAATTTTGTCTAAAATGACAAAAAATAAGTAACCAATTTAATCCTTCCTCGCGTTGCTAAAACTAAAAAAAAATCCAGTTAAATATTATATTTTCAATTTTTGTCTCTGAATAATATTTTAAAGGATTTTTTGCTCAAGTTTTTCCATAAAAAAAACTAAACCAGGCTCCAAATATTCAAAAATTTGACAAAATTTTGATCAAAAATTGCGATTCTGAAACGATAATTCGGATTGAAAATCATTTGATCAATTCGTAATTCGAATGATTTTTGGCTACTTATTCGAAAATATTGAAATTAGAAGATATTCTCATAGTCAAAATCGAATATTGAAAATGATTCATGATTCAAGATTTGGATCTTTTTCCGGATGATTCTGCCTAATACCAGCTTTCTGGCCATATTCTGGCACCACATTCACCATTTCCATCTCGGTCTACCTCATGTACCAAAATAATTACACTGGAAATCGGTCGAAAAAAAGTTTTTAGGAAAATATACACATGTACGAGCACGTGAATCTATCGTTTTCACTCGTAAAACGATAAAGAGACTCCAGGGTTAACAAACTGGGCCAGGCAATAACATCCCTGCCCCGGCCCGCCGGCTCCTCCGGAGCCCTGAGCGCGCAACGCCGCAGCGCGCTCCCAACACCGGGAATAAATAAACAGAAAGCTTTTAATTTATGTTATTGAACTCGCCCAGCAGAATAAATAAATACGTAAATAAATAAATACATATGTAAACAACCGAGCACCATCAAGACCCGTCTCCGGTTTTAAAATAAATATCTCGCATACTTTTTCCATCTCTCGTCTTCCTCTCTCATTCGCTCCCAAGTAACTCACATTTCCGACGTGTACATACGCTTCTCACTGTGTCTTTGTCCGAATATCTCTCCTCTTTCTCGTATTCTTTCACTCCGCCATACACATTATATTACTATTTCTCTATATATACACATAATTATTAAATAAAACGCCAATACTTCGCCGTATTCTCTCCTCACTCCTCTCTGAACGCCAATGGTTTAATCTCTCTCTTCACTGACGCGTCGATACCGTACGAATATACTATTTGCTGCGCCTAATGCATCGCATTCTATTACACAAAATCATCTGCGTAAATACGACTCAAATCTTCTTCGAAAAAAAAGTAACCAAAAAAACCTCCTCATCGAGAATACGAAATATTGGACGATATGACCTCTTCCTTTGACTTTTTTTTCAGTCTTGACAAAGCCATTTCAGCGCAAAATTACGATATAGAACACCTTTATATGTACACTTTCGTACTGTATGTGTTTCCCCGTAAAATCCCTCCGGATCTTCGTCCTGTCTGTGAAAATACCACAATACCGGAGAGGTTTTCATACTATAAACCTGCGATTGCAGTCGTTAAAAGTTTACAAGCGATTTTAACCGTCGAATTGGCTTCCCTTCCTGGATTTTTATACGTTCTTAACCCTTCCTACTTCCTACGTCCGGACAGAGGAGAAATTTTATTTTCTACATTCGTATAGGAAGGTAGTTTTCAAAAGGTGGGTAATTAATTCTAATGAAATGTCCTATGAGAAAAGCCAACTTCATATATTTTTTATAGTAGAGCATATTTTATTTCGTTTTTTTTTTTTTTTTTTTTTTTTCATTAGAAGAAAATATTTCTTTTTTAATTTAGAATTTCAAAAACTCCATGTTTTCAACCCACCAATATCTTTTTAATTGAAATTAATGAAAAATCCCTTGAAAGAAATGAAGATTTATTAATTTCTAAGAAGAAAGGATTGACCAATTTCCAACAATTTTGAGTGAATTAAACACTAACCAATGTTCAATATAGGTATACCAGATATTCATCTACATTTTACCGATTGTCAGAAAATTTTACTACTTATTTTTCAAAAGAATGACTGATAGGTACCTAGAAAAAAATTATCGAGTTTTGTTGACTTCATCAAATTTTTGTTTGTAAGTAAGTATTTCTATAATTTTGTAGATTTAAAGATCGATTCAGAAAAATTTTTTAATTTTCTACCTATAAATATCACTCATTTTTTAGTGAATTTGACTGCTTTTTAGTAAAATTCTCCAATCAGCTATAAAGGTAGGGAGAAGGGAGAGTTGCCTACAAAAGAATTCCTGAATATTGATTACTTTTTAAAAAGTGTTTGGATGGAAATTCTTTTCTTCTTAAAAGTTTGGTAAGTTACAAAAACGTCAAATTTATCCAACATTTTTGGAAAATCAAACAAAATAATATAGAAATTTAAATCTAATTGCCATCAATTTCCAGTTTTCTGAAATAATTTTGTTCATGTGTGCATACGAAAAGCTCCGGAAGTCCAGGTTTCAGGTTAGAGGAGTCAAAACAACCTCATACTCTTTCATTCGTAAATCAGTGAAAATTATCGAAAATCACTGAGAAACAGTCAGAATTGCTGCACAGGAGAAAATACATAACTGGAAAAATCATCACTGAGGAAAAAATCCTGAAAAATCAACGAAAATTCACCAACTTGTCAGTGAGATTTATGGAATATGCTGAAAAATCAGTGAAAAATTAGCAAAACTTTGCTGAAAATCAGTGAATTTTTCTGATTTTTTCAGTGGGGCCATTCTGATTGCACATCAATAACATTTTCACTAATTCAGAATGAGAGAGTTGAGTCTGGACAATTTTTTTCATACCTCACTCGAAAATTATCTAATTTTGATTTCTTGCCTTTTATTGTGCGGCTCATTTCAGTTTAGTTTCCTTTTTTTTTGGGGGGGGGGGGGGAAGAGGAGAATAACTTTAGAAACGAACTTTGGTAATCAAAAACCGAAGATTTTCAAGCAATACTTGATTTAGCTAAATTTTTTTTCATATCAACCCTGTTTTTTTTGGGGTCAAAATAACCCAAGAATTTGATTCAAGGACTCGGAAAACCTCCTCAGATCAAATAATATTGTATAAATTCTTCCAGATTTCATTTTCCGACTTTCTTTGTCATTTGATCAGTTCAACCCCTGTGAATGAAGAAGAGTGAAATAAATTTGAAAAATTGCTGATCCGATTCAGAATACATCAAGAAATCGAATTCTGCTAATCCAAAAACTCGGCTCTGACTATCAATGGCTCGTTCTGTACTGTGGACATGATGTCCTGATGTTTCAAACTACTTCAGACTTAATGTCCTAACGTTCAGAAGTACTGTAGACATTCCTTAAAATATCAAACTTCTCCAAATTTTAATGCCAGGAGCAAAACTTCAGTCATGATGCCCCAATTCTCTACACTCATCAATTTTTTTTAATTTTTCTGCCTACTTTCTCGTATTTTTCTTGACAAAATTTACAGAAGATCCCTCCTTCCCTTCTGATCAATAAATGAAAATTACAATCTTACAACATTTCCAAACTGAAAAAATTAAGATCTGCTCCTTCCAGAAAAAACCTTTTCAATGGTACCGAATTTCATGATAGAACAATCGAAGATTTTGCGATTCCAAAAATCATTTCCAAAGTTTATCTCTCTAAACTTGAATCAGTCAAAATTCACTGATTAATCAGACAAAAGTGTGCAACTGAAGAAATCAGTGAAAATTTTACCGATTCAATCAGTGAATTTTCATTTTTAAATCGGTAAAAATTTTAATTTACTGATTGAATCAGTAATTAATCACTGATTGAATCAGTAATTATTCACTGATTGAATTAGTAAATTTTAATTTTTACTGATTCATTTCAGTAGTTCAAAAAGTATAACTGATTGAAAAATGAAAATTCACTACTTGAATCAGTAATTTTTCACTGATTGACAGTCAAATTTCACTGATTGACCAGTTGCACACTTTTCGCTGTTTAATCAGTGAATTTTCAGTTTTTTGACTGATTCAGATTTAGAGAGTAAAATGTAAAAAATTAGGAATTTTAATAAAATATACTTGAAAAAGAATTACAGAAATATTGAAAAATAAAAAGAAGTCTTCATTTTTTTTAAATACCTATCTTTTTTTTTGAATAATAAAACGTCATATTCTTGATTAAAAACCTTTTCACTGTCATTTCAAATAATTTCTTCAACTGATTTGGTGATTTTCTTCCAATAAAATCTTCATCAAACAACCTCCTCCTTCCCCGTAAAACCAATCCCCATTCTAGATTTTCTTTTTCTGCCACTGAACCCAAACCACAATTCCATCATCCATCAAACACATTTCTCATAATTTCACCAAATCGTCGCACAAAGTCGACCAAAAAGTCACATTTGAAAACAGCAAACATCGTCAAAGTGCATCCGACAAACTAATACCTCGCAATTTAGCTCTTCTGCTCATTTAACAAATAACCTAATAATTAAACATGTATTTCCATAGTTCATAAGAAAAGACGCCAGCTATACTTCGGAGCGAGTTTAATACGCGAAAACTCGACATGTTCTATATAAAATTAGCGGAATAAAATTAACGTCGACGTTTCGCAGTTCTCGACACGATGCTACAGACGACAACGACGACGCGATGAAACTCAGCAAGAAAAATTTCTCAGATAATAGAACAATAACTCAACGCCATAGCGAACCGTACCTATACCATTTATTCTCTCACACGAATAATTCTTATCTGAGAAATATATTAATAAAATTTTACATAAAGAAAAAAAACTTTACCGCGATAAAACCCTGGTTGAATGTTAGTAATTGATAAATTTATCGTTAGATGATTAAATTATTCATTTTAGTTATTTCGTATTTCATTCTATAAGTAATTCCAATTTTAATAAAACCAAATATCAAAGTTGCTCCTCCCTTCGACCTCGTGGCTGTTTCGGAGTAATCATTAAATCTACTCGAATTCACCCTTTTACGCACGCTCAACTCCCTACCGAGACGATAATCTCATAAACAAATATTCGATTCATTCGATACGTATGTACGTGAAAAGAGAACAAGAAAATAAGTCTCGTGGACGAAGAGTTCCCAAATAATAACCCTCTGGTGGTGCTTCATTAGCTGCTATTTTTTGTTATACCCGTACACGTGGTCATCAAGGGCCAGCATTTATTTATATTACAGCCAAGGATAAATTAAAATTTCGGGATCAGGTTCGACGACCCGAAGAAACGTGAGGCTCGGCAGAGCGAACGCAAAAAAATATTAAAATTCGGGTCAGACGAGTTTTAAAGATTTCGAAAAAGATTTCCGTAGTAATTTCTCGAAAAGTATAGATAAGGTTAAGGGTTAAATTTTTTTTAGAACGGTTTATGGGTATACGATTAAGATAGGCAGTTGTCTGCGTCATCTTTCTAGATAAGGAAAATTATTCTCGTATGCGTAATATGTAAGAAATTAATTTCCATTTTACAGCATCGTGTAGGTAATTAGTTTCAGGTTGAACTTGTAAGAAATTGACTTCGCATTGAAATGGTATTCATTTTTCTTGACATGTTATAATTTTGGATAATTGTCTGTAATTAATAAAACTATGAATTTCAAACGATTCCATATTTAGAGCTATTAGGCAACGATGCTATCGAAATTGGATGACGAAAAAAACAAAATGATTATTGTATGACATGGAAAATATTTTCAGAATCTCGATACGTGTTTTCTTCTCGTGACACACTGAAAAATAAAAATCGCAGGGGAAATTCCTCTTCACGAGACAACGCAGCATAGACGAAAGTCACTGCACTTTGATTTTCCCCTCCATCTACCGAAACAATGAAAAATCACAGGGATCATTCTCGTTCACCTGACAACGCGTTCAAGGTCACCGTTTTCAGTACGATTCCCTCCTTGACGAACCTAAACAGAGGAATAATCACGAGGACTACCCTCCCATCGCTTGACTTTCGACGTTTTGACATTCAAATCACACGTGTTTCTTCCTCGTGACACACTGAAAAATGAAAATTGCAGGGGAAATTCCTGTTTCACGAGACAACGTAAAATTGACAGCGTCACTGCACTATGATTTCCCCCTCCACTTACCGGAACGATGAATTCACAGGGGATCATTCCTTTTCACCTGACAACGCGTTCAAGGTCACCGTTTTCAGTATGATTTCCCTCTAAGATGAATCGAAACAGAGAAATGGTCCCGGCGACTACCCTTTTATCACTTGACTCTCAACATACCAAGCTGCCAGACACACCAAGTAATTCTTTTAGAATCGTTTTTCCTTATCTCACGTGCATAAAACACGTGCCAAAGCCGCACACCCATTCAGGTTTTTCCTCACCTCATCATCATATTGGACCTCCGCAATACACCCGCACCACCCTCAAGAACACGTAATTCAATTTAGTTCGAAATTTTCTCGAATTTTCGATGCTTCATTTCCTAGTAAATAAACACTCGACATACAAACACATAAAGAAAGAAAAATTCGAACGCGAACGTGAGAGAAAAAACCCAAACTGTGTATACGAATCGATGTAATTTTCTGTATCACATATTATCGCTGAATGTACGTACGTTTCCTAAACCTTGACTTCTAGCTACAGATTTATACAAAGTAACCATACTATAAGCAGATAGCTAATTAGTCGATAAATCGAACTGATAACGGAGTAATCGTTATCGACGTTCTTATTTAATCAACTGCCCGATATTGGGCCATTAATTTAATTTAATCATTTTAATTATAAAAAGAACATCGCTAAATGAATGATTCATTTAATTTACCGAAACAGTCGAGAGAAGCACGTTCACATACTGTATGCTTACCCTAGTTTTATGGACAGAAATTTCACGTAGAAACTTATATTCATAATATTGGGTATTCTATCTTTCTATTTTTGTTTGGATTTTTATCTATTGATTCCTTGACGTATTTTCTTGGGGGTTGATTTGCATGTTTGCCTTAATCCTATATCCTTTTTTTGATTATTTTGCTAAATTTCAAGTGCGTAGTTTTCCATGTTCTTAGATGAAAGAATACCTATTCGTGAGTTCTGAAATGTAGAATTATTCGAAGGATCAATTTTTTTAGATAAGAAAATTGTTAACGAGGCTGGGGGAAAAAATTAAAAGAACTTTGGAAGTATATTTTAGCATTTTCAAGCATAGGATCTCTCCACTCTTCTCCTCACCCTAGCTTTCTAACCAACCTGGAAAAATTAAGACAATTTCAATGCTTTGCTGACCTCAAATTCTTCGCAAAATTTCATCAATCGTTCCTCATGCTACAATTCTGACCTTTTCAGTGATTTTTCTTAGATTCGAAATAAGAGAGTATCTAATGGTCACAACTTTGTCAGTAGATTTTTTCACCATTTTCATTTTTTTAAAGGCCTATTAGACCTTTACGCTATTTATTTTTGATTATTGAATGGCTTATGATATGTTATCAAATAATTCAGAAAAAATTGAAAATTCATTTCTCTCTCATTCTTGAAAAATGAAAATTAATTTATGAGTGCTATACTGAATTGACCTTTTGAACTTTCATAATTTTTTCGTAACTTTTTTGGGTTTCTTATCAAGATTTCAGATTTATACAAAAACGATCACAAAAAGAATTTTCAAAAAATGTGAAAATTTTTCAATGGTATAGAAAAAACCCTGAAAAATTCTCTTCAATTCCCAGATCAATTGGAAAAGTGTACAAAAAAATGTTTTTAATGATGCTTTTCAAATTTTATGACTTCAAAAGAGATTTTTAACGGGCTGACATAAGAGTGATTTTTTTAGAACTTTTAGAGACTACGGCAAAAAATTGCAAATAACTGACCTCGAAAATGGCCATGTGGGTTTGAAAGTATTCTAGTTCACAAAGTTTCTCAATTTTATGAATTCAAAAAAGTGTTAGTTGATATTTTATTTATAATTATGTTTAATATGTAATTACTGCTGAAAAATAAAAAATTCTGTTTTTTATGATTTTTCGGGTTGATTTTCAATCGATTTTTCTTTAGAAGTTCTCATATTATACAAGCATTGACTTAATATTGGTCAATAACTTTCATGCAAAAAAAAAATCGAATGTTTGTTGAAAAAGGGAAAATCTAACCAAACAAAATCATTTCCTCGAAAAAAAATCAAAAATTTAAAATTTCGAACTTTTGGGCGTGGAAGGAGGAGGGTGAATACCACAATCTTTTTGAGGTCATTCCGTAACAGTTTTCACCATATTCCTCTAAAATTTTGAAAAAAATTACGACCACCTCTCAAAAAATCTACTCAAATCACCACTTGAAAATTTAGAAAAATTTACTAAGGCTTGAAAATTTCCAACCTCACAATTTTTTACAAATTAAACCGCGTAATTACGAAATAGGTCCAACATTCAGCCACCTTGCGTAATAAAATTATTACATTTTATTACACCGTTTCAAAGGTCACTTGACCGTCCGCAACTGTTACGTTTATGAGCAAAACTTCATAAAAATTACATCATATTGATAAAAACTGACCGCGATTGTGAATTTCGGACAAATCATTTCGTTCAAGAAACCTACCACGCCAGCATCCATTTCCGGCCAATTTTCCTTTCTCAAACTTCTACGACACCTTTTGATATCAGAATTTTCAAGGTAATCTCATATCAGTCCGCTTCTATCTTGAAAATCAACTCATTCATCGAACAAATTAGCAAAACGGTATCGGGTATCGAATTACAGGGCAGCTTTGAAAACATAGGTAGCTCTCAATATTATGCAAATGGGCCTCACAACGACTTAATACCCTCCTCCGCAAAATCGGGTATTTTCGGTCTTCTGCTCTTTTCCATTCATTCGACTAATGATTCGTCGGGTCGTGTTGCCCAGACACGCCGGCGATTCCCCAGAGTAGGGTGACTTTATACACTCTTAACACTACCGCAAAATCTCTCGTCGCGTAAATCTCGTCGACACAACAATCGTTCTTAAAAAGGGGAATTTAAAAACTCGACACGATGGTAAATTCGTGACTATTGTTTGGCGATGGAACAAAACGCACGGTGATGATTTTTCCTACAAAATTTGGAGGCTTAGATGACCCCTGTGAGGCTGTGATGGTGGAAAAATTAGACAAATTGCTCATCTAAGACTATTAAAAGTATAGCCTAGGACCAGACAGAGAAAATGGGGGCCTAAGGAGGACAATTCAAGAACAAATAAGTCCTTAGAACATCGATAAGCCTTTTTTGGGGGTTTGAGGGTATTAGCAGTGAAAAAAATATAATTCTTCAAGCTTCAAAAAGTCCTTTGGAACCTACAAGCCTGAGGCAACTTCCCTCTCACCTCTGCAGAGACCTGAAATAGCCAACTTTGGTCAACTGCAATAAAGATTGGAGATTTTTGAATCATTGAAAAATTGAGTGACAGTTCACTTATTACATCATAGGATTATGTTTACCACAAGACAATTGGATGAACCAGGAGTCCAAAATCTTACCCTTCTTTCAACAGGAGATGCCACCAACACCAATGTTCTAAGTCTAGGATCAATAAAATCTCCGCAAACTTACCCTTTCCTCTTCCCTGATCATCTCAGCGATACCAGGTTTGATTTCCATATCATCAGCAACGCTGGAGGTGCTCGGTAAAGTGGGCGGTGGCGGTGGTATAGGCAGTGACGTCATATTCGAAGGTGACTGAGGAGTAGACGATTGCGACGGACGTCCGGATTGATTTTGACTTTGCTGCTGTTGCTGTTGTTGTTGCTGCGAGCTGGACGTATTGACCGTCGAGCTCATGCTGTTGCATACGCTGGTTGTGCCGATCGACGACGACGACGGGGATGTGATCAATTCCAAAGCTCTGGACGGTGAATTGATAACGCTAATCGTATCTTCTCCGGTACTACAGCTACTTCTATCGGCCGAGGCTCTTCGTCGTTTCTTATTCGGTGGCTGTCCGCCATTGGCCGAATTGCCCCGGCTAGGAGATCTGGTCGCCGATTCGGTGGCCGAGGTGGCTGCGGAGCCGCCGCTGGGACTTTTGCTATCCCTGGTCTGGGCGAAATCGTGCTCGTTGCTGACATCGGCCAGGCCTCTAATTTTCAACGATTCGGCCACCTTCAGCAAAGGCGCGATTTGTTCCTGGCAAACGTTTATTTCGCCTTTGTACATAAATTCGACGGCCGCTTTCAGCTCCGTCCATTTGATATCTTTCAAAATGACGATCGGGTGTTTGCAAGGGTTTTCGAAAAACAAAGACTGAAAGTACGGACTGCAGGCGGATAACACCATTTTGTGAGCTTTGACCGTATGGCCATCGGCGCACGCCAGCGTCACGTCTACAAAAGACTCGTTCTGTAAGAGCTGGTCGAATACGTTGGTCAAATTACTCTGGTAATTGTTCCATCGCAGGCAAAACAATTGCGGCGTTTGTTCTTCGCCGCCGCCAGCCGGCTGCGTTTCTTCGCCACCTTCCGAGGCGATCATCGAATTCTCCATTACGTAGACGTCTTCGTTTATTATTCGTCGCGGATTTCTCCCTGGAAGTCCTTCCCTGTAAAATAACAACGCACAAAAGTCGATAATTTAATACACCGTCGTCTCTCCGGCGAGCCTTATAATTTTACAAATACAGCCACGCGAGAAATTCACTGATTTCCTTATCTTTTACAGCCAGTCTTTATAATTATCTCTCCGTTTTAAAGCCACCACTTCGTACCACTATTTACGACCAAATCGACATCGTCGAAACACTGCTCTTGCAATACCACCGCACCACACACACCGTGTAAAATTTTCGCGCAAAATAGTCCACTTCACCAAAAAAATTGCCAAATTTTCGTACAAAAATTCGAATGGCGCGACAGCTCGAAAAATTATTACTCCCGAAATGGAAACTTTTTCGCCGGTTACGATTTCAAAATAATAAAATTACAAAAACAACAAAACAGTCGCACAAAACAAATATACGAAAAAAAATTCTCTACTCGCGAACGCTCTTTCGCTGTAATAAATTAATAATCGATGCTTATTAATTATTCACAAAATATTTACGCGACGATTTCGCGATTACCATTTTCGAATACACGACCAACGACGAGTAAATCCACGTATCGTAACGATAACCAAAAATATCGAGCGATCATGTTCTGCAAAAAAATTTCCAACTTGGAAAATAATAAATCAATTCCCGCTGCAAATTTTCTTTTCGAAAAAAAAATTTATTAAAAAAAATTCAACTCGCGCGCGTTTTTTATCTAACAATTTGTAGCGTACTCGGTAGCCGGGCAAACGTGCCTTGATAGGCGCTCGAATGACAACGTACTGAATGAAAACGTTTTTCTGATTAAACTCAATACACACACTCTTCGGGACAACGTGAATAGGACGAGTTATACACGAGCCGACGTCTCCGCCCCACCTCACCTCCTCTCCACGGCGCACCTACCCCGTCTCTACACCCGTATACCCATTGCGCACGCCTCTCTTTTCCCCCCTCCGGCCCAGAGTAGGGCTGGCCGCTGTACGTCTAGCGGGGTACGTGAAACACCCACCCCCTGTAACTCCCCACCACTCCCCTCCCTACCAGGGCTATATACAAAAACACGACACAGCGCGTCGTCGTTCAACACGCATTAAATATACAAAAGTAACACCTGCGTTATATCCATAACTATTAGAAATATACACATAATCGGCTCTATACTCTTCGTACTCTCTTGCGCGCCCACCACCAATGCTGCGCCTCTCTCTCTCACCCTCTTTATCAATGTTCAGCGTACAACGTTTCCCCCTATTTTTTTTTTTGCGCTCTCTCTCACACACTGTACGAATAGTGTACCTATACTCTCGGTACATTACTGTACACCCAACTACACATTACACGGTAGGTATTACAACGTATCCTATGCACTGGCTGCTTGTTCTTGTTCTAAATGACTCGCATGTACCTTATCTCATCTTCCACTACGACCCTACATACTCGACGGGTACCCCTACTACATCCCCTTTACCCATTGCGACGCTCTGCTGTCGCATCTTAACAGGGCCATTTTCTTTCGAACCCTTTGCGACAGTCTGGGTCGCCGCGTGCGAAATACAAGTATGAAATTTGCACCTAGTTTGTCCAAATGGCGTAGACTACAAGTGTTTCGGAGGACGGAGGGAGGGGGGTTCAAAATTCAACATTGGCGTAGATTTTTTTCTTCAATTTTTAATTTTGAGCATAATGAGAATCGGAGATGGCGAACAACTCACATTTTACAAAAAGGTTCAACTCAAGTTTGAGTTTCAGTTTTTGGAATAAAAATTCAACTTTTAGTCAAAACTCAAAAGTTCAAAGTTCTACAAATTTTTAAAACTTTTTAAAAACTGATTCAGCCAGAAACTTACTAGCTCAAGAACATCCAAAGAAATTTTAGGTTGAAAAAATTTAGTCATATTTTTTTTTTTTAAAAAAAAAAAACTTTTCCAAGTTTGAAAAGAAATTGAGAAAAATTATGAAAAAAATTTTGAATTTCTTCTCAATTAAAATTTTTTCATTTCCAGAAATGTTTAAAAAATTTCAAAAAAATTGAAATGAAAAAGCAATTTAAAAAATGTTTTGAAAGTTGAAACATTCAGTTTTTGAAAAAAAAAAATTAATTTAGGAAAAAAGTCAAAAACTTTGATAAAGTTTTACTCAAAATATTTTTAAAAAATCAAGAATTGGAAAATTATTGAGACAAAATTTTAGAGTAAAAAAAATTACAAAAAGTTTCGAAGTTGAAAAAAAAATCATTTTTGAGTATACATAGGTACAATATCCTTCACTCAATTACAAAATGAAATGCAAATTTTCTTCACAAATCCATTTTTTTAAAAAAAGTAAACTAAATTTTCTGAGGAGAAATAGAAAACTCTCATATTTTATGATTCAATTCCAAGTAATAGAACTCTCCAAATCGGAATCAGTTTCTGACGAAACTTTACTTTTTTAGAATCAGTGAAATGATTTTCATTGAAATTGAATGATTTTTTTCATTGATCTTATCAAAAATCATTGATTTCTCAATCAATTCCTAATTTGTCAAAAAAATCAATAATTTTCAGGTCAGTGAAGAATCGCCGATTTTTAGTTGCACTCAAGACGAATAGAATGTGTTTTTTTACGATTAAATTTTGACCACTTCGGTCAAAAATAGGTTTGGCTGGGTATGATTGATGGATCTTTTATTACATGGGGCTAAAAATCGAACAGAAAAACGCTTGTAATTTGGTCGAAAATCGATCGAAACTAATACATTTTTGGGATTCTTTCGTCGCACAGCGGGGGATTTCAGGATTTGAGGCTGCAAGAAACAGAATTTGTGAAGTTTTGAAAAAATAAATTTGTGAACGAGGGATTTTTGGGGAGCTGAATACGATTTTGAACATATTTGCACCCTTTCTGATAACTCACCCCTTATACAGGAGGATGAAAACTCAAATTCTTGAATACCATGTTGGGCATTGAAATTTACGTTTTTTGAGATTCAGAACCCCTTCTGATCACCCCAAAAAATAGTTACACGTTTAAATTCAAGATATTTCATTTTCAAGAAGGGTAAACAATTAAACATGCACTGAATTTGATAGTAAAAAGTGATGGAATAGTTGAAAAATGTTATAAAAATTTTTCAAAAAGGTAACAAATATAACGGGATTTTGATTGAAAATGTTTATAAAAAAATTTCAAAACAATTCAATCAATCATTGCAAAAATTATTTGAAAATACAAAAAACTGATCGAAAATGATACAGAAATCAAAGGAAAACCTATTTAAAACTGTATACCTACCTACATCTACCCTGAGTAATAAAAATTTCTTCAAAATAATATAAAAATTGAAAAAATAGTTTCCAACCAAAATTCAACAAAGAATCCATAAAACGTTTAAAATTATAGAAAATGTTGTAAAATTGGTATATAAATGAGATTTGAAAGCCCGCTAAAAAAAAATAATAAAATGTTGAAACATATTTAAGTATGTTTTTCATCCATCATAATTTCTAAATCGTTCAGGCATTTAAAAAAATTTAGGTGTAAACATATTACATTTACAAAATTCTGAACATCTATCAAGAACCTCAATCATATTCTACTGATAAATTAATAGTCTTTAAAATTTTACAGAAGTTTTTTATGCTGTTTTCCCTACCAAACTTTATGCCATTTCAAGCGATTTCAGCAATATTTCAGTATCGTTTTCATTTTTAATTGGTTCAACAAAATTGATGAATTTTTTTCAAAATTCATTACTCAAATGTTTTTATCTTGTTCAATGAAATTTTCATATATACAACTGTATAAAGTTTTACCTTTTTTAGGACTGGGGTAGTTACAATGATACTTGATCAATTAAATTTTTTAAAAATACTGTATTATTGACAATTGTACAGCCATTTCATTTAATTTCAATGACATAAGGTATCTGCAACTTCAAATCAACCAGATTTTCATTTTTGCAGAAACATCCAATAACATTTGTTGCAAAACTAGTTCAGACAGAGTTCAATGTGGGTTTGCATTTTGTCAAAAGTACATATACGTATTCATCGAAAATATTTAGAACGCGTGGAAAATTTCAGAGCACTTTTTTATGCGAAGAAAATTATAAACTTTATTCAACAAATTAAAATAATTGAAATTGCAAAATGTGCTGCAGTGTCACAAAAAATAATTAATATGCATGCACTTTTTTTTCGAACAAGTACACGCAAGCTGTAAAAAATTTCTCAGAATCAAATAGAACACTTCTATATTATTTAATACTTCCTTAATGTTTCAAATAAATTTGAATGTTAAATTTTTATGCATTTATATATAATTATTTTTCACGAAGTGACCTCGTATTCATTTATTATTTTTCTTGAAAAAATAAACGTAATTTGCATTAAATTTTAATGAATTCTTACGGCAATACATCGAAGATCACAAAAATTCGAAAATTTCTCACCTCTGCCCTAAAATTTACCCTCGACTCGCCCCTTCCATCCCCATCCCTCTTCATATACTTCAATCAACTGCACATAGCTCACTCATCACGGCGGAATTCCGACTCATTACTTGGAGCAAAAATTCATCTCGATGATAAATTTTCACGCACCCTACGCATAAAATTCCTTTGTGAATTTGATTTCGATACCACTTGCTTTGGGGGCCTTTTCGCGCCGCGTCTCGTAATCTCTCACGCAGCTCGTCGATCTTGCGTTTCTTCGACAAACACGCTGATGGACTTTCGTACGAAATTACTCGACGCTGCATAAATTCTCAGCCATACGCTTAAATAACGACTATCCCTTCGAGCCCATTATCAAAAACGAGCCAGCACAAAGCGCACCATGCACGACGAAAATTTTCCTAGCCCCTTGGCCTCCCCTCAGCTCTTCAGCAGCCAAAGAAAATCACGATATACAAGGTCATTCTCTATATAGACGTAGAAAATTGCTTTTAAAATTTTGCGCCTCGTGGTGATATATTTTCGTCTCTCAGATTCGATAATTTTGCATCGACGATACAAAACGTAGACGTACACGCTCGATCGCCGTTTTTAATGTTTTAATTACTTCGTGTATAGCTCTATAGCTTTTTAGAGAAACGAGACGCGATGATTTATACAACGCGAACACCGGCGCAAAAGGAGAAAATAATTAAATTTCGACGCGAATATGACGTCAACTTTTACAATATTATTTCATCGGGGAGCTGTATAGTAGGTGCCTAGTAGCAAAAAAAACATACTGCACGGGTACCTTACCCATTTATAGGTAACAAAAAGGTAAAAAAATTTCAATATCGTCGTGTTTTATAACAATTCGATAAGACATTTTTTCATACATACGTAAACATCTTATATAGATTGTGTAAAATATACATCATTTATACAGCACGTACGTTTAAAATAATGTACGACTATACGCCGGTGTATATTTTTTTTGCGCCGATTGTAAATATTTTTTTTATTCTCATCGGTGGGCAAAGCCATATCGCGCGAATATTTAGATTATTTTTTTCTCTCATTCCCTCGTCCTGTTCCCTTCGCGGTCTGGGCTGAAAAAAAAATGCCAAATAGCGTCGTTTGATTCGTAAATGTTTATCGTTTGTTATATGTTACATATTATCGACCCTGTGAAATGTAAAATTTAGATATTATCGGAGTTTTTGCTTATTTTTAGTACTATTTTTCTTTTTTTCGGAGAGAATTACATCGTTAGGTATAATTATAGGTTTTGGGAAAGAACGTGGGTGCAAATAAAAGAATCTTTGCAAAGGCTCCAAAAGGGTGATATTTTAAATGAGAGTTTTTGTTGCCAGTATGGCCAATTTAATCAACTCCCCAAAAAAGTAACTTCAAAAACCTAATTTGTAATTTAAACGGAAAAGGTAACCAAAAAATGTCAAAAAAATACTCTTTTAGGTATTATCCATTCATCCAAATATTTTCAAGAACAGGTCATGAGAAAGAGTGTTTGAAAATTGGGAAAACTTAATTCAATACTAGAAAGGTGCACAAAACCTACAGCAATAATGCTCTAAAAAATTAATTTTTCAAAAAATTGAACATTTTTTTCAAAAATTTTAAACATTTTCAACTCATTTTCTCATTTTGAATCAGTGAAAAGTCACTGATAAACAGTCAAGAATGCAGCACAGGAAAAATCAGCAAAATTCATTGGTTTTCAGAGAATTTTCACTGGTGTGGTTTTCAAGTGATTTTTGCTACTGATTTGTTTTTAGTGAAAATTGTTTCATTGATTTTCTACTGTGCTGCAATTCTGACTGTTTCTCAGTGATTTTCGATAATTTTCACTGATCTATAAATGAGAGAGTACGATAATTTTCTAAAAATGAATCTTTCAAAATTAGAATTAAAAAAATCTTCTACACATTTCAAAATTTAATTTTATGACATATATGATTTTCCGAATATTGAAAGATATACCTACCTCTCAGAACTTTTAGATTTTTTTCCAAAACTCTAAACATTTTTATAAATAATTTTCAAAAATTGAAAATGGGTATCGATGTAAGCCTGAAAAGCAGTGCTCAGTTGAGAGAAAACAAAAAACTGCAAAACAGGATGCCCACAATAATTCAAAAATGTTTTTTCCAGACTTTTTCAGGTTTTATTCCAGACCAAATTTTCCAGTTTTTCAGATTTTTCAAACATGATATGAAACCGATTGGGGTGGAGGGGATATAAAATTCTATGGAACAAGGGCGTCCTTACGTTGTTTTCAGAAAAAAAAAGTTTGAGATTAAATTTCAAGGAATCTTACAGAATTGTATAACTAAGAAGCATGACGTTTTCATGACTAAATTTCAATTTTAGCAAGTACCAGAGCTTTTTTTGAAATGAAAAATGATTTATGTCAATTTTTTTAATTTTAAGAAAAATAAAAAATGATGGTTGAATGTTGAAAGAATTTTCAAAAATCAACATTCATACAATTAAATATAAATCTTTTGCCATCAAACATTTGCTTACCAAAGATTCTAAGACTTTATGAGATTTCTTACCAGTAAAAAAATAGGAATAAAATATATTAAAAATTTTTTTTTGGGAAAACTCATAATTTTATGGACGAAATTATGCGCATTCAAGTATCAATTTTTGTTGTTCACTATTATTGAAAAATTCCAAATAAAAAAAGTCACATCTGAACGAATGGCAGAATTTTGCCTGAGTAAAGCTAGGGCACAAAAATTACGATAAAATTACTAAATCAACATTTCTCAGATGATTCATCTTTCTTCTGAATTTTTACAAAATTCCTTGAATTTTCCAGGCTCGCAAACTTCTCTGACTTTTGCAGGTTTTACAGAAAGAATATTAAGTCGAAAAAAACTGAATGGCTTCAACGCATCTCGTTAGAATTACTTTAAAAAACTTGAGCTATGCTAAAAGTGTATGAGACTAATTTTTAAAAAATTATTAATCGAGGGGGGTTAAAAGTAAGATTCAAGCCTTTTGGAATTTCTCGAAACCTGAGGGAGGTACAACATCAATTTTATAAAAAATTTCAAATGAACCAGTTTTTTTGACAATCTGAGAAATTTCTATTGTCGAGGACTTACCTACAGACTGAATAAGTTTTTAAATGTTGATCAATTTTCCAACAATATTAGACAAAATTTTAAAAATTGGACAATTTTTTAGGACTTGAACAACTGTAATGAGCAAATTTTTAAAGCCTGAGAAATAATTATCTCAAAAATAATTATAATTTTCATCCAAAAGTCCAAATGATTTTCCAAATTCTCCAAAAATTGAAACGTGATATTTATTTCAAGAGAAAAAAAAAACGAAAAAATTTCATTCAAAATATAAAAAATTGAGCAAACCAAAGAATTTTTTTTCAAAATTTTACCCATAGACATTTGAAAAAGCAGCACAAGATTTTCTACAAATTAAAAAAATTAAAATTCAAACCGGGCCACTTTTTCAAAAAATCACTTTCTTCAAAAGTATAAAAATCTCAAGTGCCATGCCAGCGTATTTATTACACAATCGTTTCATTGTGGTTCCCTAACATCATTTTCCAATAGTTCTTCTTGACAGCAATTTGTTTTTTTTTTTTCAAACAAAAAAAACTTTGGCTTTCTGGAAAAAATATCCACTGAAGAAGACTTGAGATTGAAAAAATCACCAATTGAGCATATATTCTTTCAACCAGAAAACCCAAATGAACTGAAATGATTGGTAATTTTTGAATGTTTTTTATTGCAATAAACCACCAAAACGTATAATTTTCGTCATGAGACGATAATTTTATACGATTTTAACTCGAGTACCTGCTCGTGAAACCCCAGGACCCATGGTTGATTTTGCATCTCGAGATAATTGTACTCGTATGAACCATACGAATGTACTTATGGGCATGGGCGATGGCGTATCCATAAACTCCACCACCGCTGCGGATTTGAACTCCGAATCAATCATCAACACGAACAATGGCCATTAATAAGAGATTTCCGTTCGTTTCTCGGCGTTTCCGTGTGTACGTGAATAAATATGTGCTTACGATTACATATTATACGCTCGAATAATATTGAAAAATATTCGACGCCAACGCGATCGTCGTTTCCCTCTGTTGTGCTGCGCCGCCATCTTATCGTATGAACGCGGTTTATTAACTCGTTCGAATTTTATTAAGAAAAAATATCCGGTCCGCGAGCTGGATGTTGCGGTTATTTAAACTCGACCGATAACATAATTGATAAATTTTTGGCTCGAATTAAAATAAAAGAGGTGGACTCGAGTCTCGTGGTATTTTCTAATTTTTAACTCGAGTCCAAAAAGTAAAAAGTGGAAAATGAAAAATTTGACTTTACGAAAGATGTTTGGAAGGGGGAAGTGGAAAACCATAATGATTGAAGCTCAAAGTTTCCTTCACAGTTATCTCATTTCCATTTTACAAAAAAAAAAAAATCAGTTAGGTGTCTACTTCACTTTCCATTCGTTTTAAATAATCAAGTTCTTCAAAATTCCATAAATAAGGAGAAATTTTTCAAAATTAGTTTCTGATATTTTTTCTTCGAAACAGAAAGGCTCTGGTGTGGTAAGGGGGTCATTTGGCCTCTGGTCCAACTTTGGAAAAATTCTTGCGCCATTCGATTTGCCATGGTAAAAGATGATTTTAGAGCGCATGAGCGAATTTTTACCTCACCCCTGGGGGGCTGGGGGGCCAAAATACGCGATTTTCAAGCCGAAAACTCTTAAAAATTCTATCTCCGCGAGTTTTCAACCGATTTTTTCCAAACTTGGCACAAAGGTAGTGGTACTAGAGGGGAATGCCCTGAAATTTTTTCAGATTTTTTTGACCACTTTAATGACCTTGAATTCGACTTTGAAGATTTCAAATCGCCCTGGGGGGCACAGCTGGGGGGCTGTCTGAAAAATTTTTTTAAATTAAAATTTTTCAATGTATTTTACATTTCTGAGAATTTTTTCAGATTTTTTCAGGTGGTGGAAAGTGGTCAAAATCTCAAAAAACCGCCGTAATTCATCATTTTTATTGCTTAAAATCAACGTTTTTCTTCAAGTTTTCATTTTTAATAGTTTCCTGCCAAAAATATTATTATTCTATTCACTCTCCGTGTCCCATTTTGACCTTTGTTTGTTCATTTCTCATGACTGTTATCAGTTATGTTCAGAACAGAAATAAATATCTATGAAAAAAAAGCCCCATCCAAGGATTTTTGGCGTAATTGACTCACAAATAATGTGACAAAAGTAATCCTACCGGTTTTTGAAGTTTGCCCGATTCCCCTGAGATTATTAGCCTTTCTCCCCGTTCAGTAGAGGTTTTTCTTATCATTTGAGGAGATGTATTCCATGATTTTACGTTCTCTTTTTTATTATTATTATTATTATCATTTTTTAACTATGGAGGATATTTAAAGTACCTAAGTAAGTTAAATGACACAAAATTCAGAAATTGAAAGTCAACTAATCAGCTATTCATTTTATAAGTACCTATATCACAAAACTTATGAAATATTTCTAAAAATCAGAAAATAGCGTTTTCGTATAATTAATTAATTATGCTTTTGTAATCTAATCATCATCTTCACTATCTTCACATATGATTGGATCTTCAATTTCGTTGTCAAATATTCTGTACAAGATTTCAGCTGGGCGCACAATTAATTAATTATACGCTAACGTTATTTTCTGATTTTTAGAAAAATATTTCATAAGTTTTGTGATATACTTATAAATGGAATAGCTGATTAGTTGAACTTCAATTTCTGAATTTTGGGTACCTAGGTACTTTAAATATCCTCCATAGTTAAAAAAAAATAATAATAATAAAAGAGAGAAGGAAAAAAGAGGTCTAGGTTCAATTTAGAAAAGTTGAATGTACCAATAGTCAAATAGTATATTGTGCAACTAGGGGGATAAAGTGATTTTTGAAAATTTTGAGATTTTTGCCCGAGTGAAACGAGGGAAATAACAATTATCGAAAATCATTCATCTCCCGAGTTGAATACGATATTATACGTCATAGAGGGAAAAAACACGAATTTAAGTACTTGAGCGATTAGCGAGAGGGATTATTCCATCTATGACGTAAAATCATGGAATACATCTCCTCAAATAATAAGAAAAACCTCTACTGAGCGGGGAGGAAGGCTAATAATCTCAAGGGGAATCAGGCAAACTTCAAAAACCGGTAGGATTACTTTTGTCACATTATTTGTGAGTCAATTACGCCAAAAATCCTTGGATGGGGCTTTTTTTTCATAGATATTTATTTCTGTTCTGAACATAACTGATAACAGTCATGAGAAATGAACAAACAAAGGTCAAAATGGGACACGGAGAGTGAATAGAATAATAATATTTTTGGCAGGAAACTATTAAAAATGAAAACTTGAAGAAAAACGTTGATTTTAAGCAATAAAAATGATGAATTACGGCGGTTTTTTGAGATTTTGACCACTTTCCACCACCTGAAAAAATCTGAAAAAATTCTCAGAAATGTAAAATACATTGAAAAAATTTAATTTAAAAAAATTTTTCAGACAGCCCCCCAGCTGTGCCCCCCAGGGCGATTTGAAATCTTCAAAGTCGAATTCAAGGTCATTAAAGTGGTCAAAAAAATCTGAAAAAATTTCAGGGCATTCCCCTCTAGTACCACTACCTTTGTGCCAAGTTTGGAAAAAATCGGTTGAAAACTCGCGGAGATAGAATTTTTAAGAGTTTTCGGCTTGAAAATCGCGTATTTTAGCCCCCCAGCCCCCCAGGGGTGAGGTAAAAATTCGCTCATGCGCTCTAAAATCATCTTTTACCATGGCAAATCGAATGGCGCAAGAATTTTTCCAAAGTTGGACCAGAGGCCAAATGACCCCCTTACCACACCAGAGCCTGTTTTGAAACCTATCAAATCATAGATTTCTGTAAAAAATGCATAAAAACACATTTTATACTGTTTTTTCGAAATAGCTAAAATTTATTTTTCATCTGAAAAATTTGTAGCTAGGAAAGAAAATTTTCGAAATGAATGAGGCGATGATAATTTTTTTGAAAATAAAATAATTTGGCACAAAGATAGAAAAAAATGAGAAAATTTGAACATTTGCGTACCATATTCGGTATGATTTTGTCAATCAACTTTTAAAAACACCCCTTTCGATCAATTTCACATGCGACATAAAACTTTATCGCATCTGAAATTACCCTCGTCCAAAAAAAACCGTCCTCGTACACGACTCGTGGACCAGACACAAACGTGTCCATACACCCATCTCGTAAATTCGACGATAATTATTATTTGCAACACTGGCGTAATCAACGCAACTGCCCAATAACGCGGGGAAAAAATCAAAATTAATTAATTTTTCGTCGACGACGTTGAAATACAAATCACAATTAAAATTTATTATGTAGAGAATTTTACGAATAAATTTATTATCGTCGAGTTTATTATAGCAATAACGTCGATTGTTTTTTTGTTTTTCGTGCGTACCAATACACGAACAAGCACAGTCACAAATACATGGCTAATGTGGTATATGACAATATAACATCGGTTCTATCGAATATTGCTACTAGAGGAAAAAAATCCTTGAGAAATGCAATGTAATAATACAATTTTATTTTATTTACGAGCTGCAAACGTACGGAAAGAAACACAGCCGTGGCCTTTGATTATTTTATTATTGCGAGTCAGATATAAGATGAAGGTGGTGAAGTATTATGGAAAATTTTTTCGATAAATTTAAAGCTGTTATTTCAAGAAAATTTGAAACGAAGGGAAAAAAGCACGGCATGAATTTTTATCAGATTTTTTTCTAGGTAAGTATACTAGAGAGAAGAAAAGTTTGTTAAATCTGAAAGCATAAACAGAATTTCAGTTTATAATTCCAAAAATTTCAATTTTCCAAAGTTTTTTTTACGTTAATATTTTTCTATCTTTGCTTGCGTTATTCAAGAGAAACTGAAAAAAATTATTTTTCATTTTTGTTTCTAAGTATATAAAAAAAAAATCGATAAATTTTTTGGGCATAGCAAAAATGATGGAAAAAACAGAAAAAATACTCGGAATATTGCAAGTAATTTGAATGAAGTGAAGCAAAATTTGCGATTAACCACTTCCACCACCTCCTCCTTCAAAAAAGAAGAATACGAGTGAACAATTGTATTCGATGAATTCGGCAGGAGAAACTAATGCGAGGTTATTGAAAATTGAATCTGTTGGGAAAATTGAGAACTGATTTCTATGGCAGTTAAAAATGGTGCGGGGGAGGAGTAAAAAAGATGAGAAAACACCTTCGATGATTTTCAAATTGGAATGCATAATTTAGGTCAATTTTGCGAAACATGGTTCAAAACAGGTCAAGATCAATAAAGTAGACACACGAATATTAAGGGCAGCTTTCGTTCAAGTATTTTGTTTTTTTAATTAAAAAAATCAAGTTCAATTGAGAAAACTTGAAAATTTGATTTTTTAAAACTGAAAACCTCAAACAGATGCAGTAACAATTTTTTTTTAACAAGGGGTGGGCAAAATATTCCCTCTTCCTCCTTTACTCCATAAAACGATGAATTTCATTCGTTCTGATTGAAGAAAATTTTTGACTTATTTTTTCTTGAAAATGTCATTTTTTCAAACGCTGAACATGGGGAGACGTTTTTGAATTAATAAAACGACTCAACTATACACTCAACTTTATTGTAAATAAATACCATGTTTTTAAGAAATATTGATCGTATCCTGGCTTAAAATTTGTACAGAAATACAAAAAAATCAAGTTTGAAGAGTACCACAGGCATCATAGCGAAATTCCGCAGAAAAATATCGACTTTTATAGCGACTTTTGAACGAAAAGTGACCAAAAAGTAACCAAGAATCGAATTTTTTAAGGGGAAGAGCAATTTTTTACTTTTTTTTTGGGGGGGGGGATTTTTTGGTAGTTTTCTATAAAAATTTCAAAGATAAATCAATTGAAATTAAGCGACGTAAGTTGAATCTACTCTGCTTTTTCAGTGAATTTTTTCCGGCTTCTCCTCCTGCTGTTGTTTTCTAAACTTGAATCAGTCAAAATCAGAGGATTGACTGATTGAAAGAGACGGAATCATGTCACTGATTGACGGTGAAATTAGTTAATCAGTGTTTGACTGTCAATCAGTGAAAAATTACCGATTCAATTAGTAAATTTTCATTTTTGAATCCGTAATTTTTACGATTGAATTAGTAATTATCGGTGAAATTTTATTTTTACGAATTCAAAAATGAACATTTACTAATTGAATCAGTAAATTATTCACTGATTTCTACAATGACATGATTCTGTCAATTTCATCAATCAATTTTGACTGATTCAGATTAGGTAATTAACAAGTGATAAAAGCTCTTCAGCGATCAAGATACCACCAACATTTTTTTTGACTGCTTTTTTCACTTTATGACCCATCGAAAATATTTCGTCGTAAGCATTTTTTCCTTTTTTTCAGCCACTTTTTCCTTTGCTTTGGATAATGGATAATTGACTTTTCTAATGCACCACACATGTGAAAAAAGTGACTTTTGAAGGGAAAAGTGACCAAAAGGTCGAAGACGAAGAAAATGACAAATAACCAAAAAAAGTGACCTGCTATGATGCCTGATACCATATGCTTCCAAGTTCCCCCACTCTCTCCCCTCCATCATTCTTTTTCCTACTCTCCCCCTCCCTCCCACCAAGCTTTCCAAAAATTACAGGTAAATTTCAAATATTTCTTTCCTGCATTTCTACATTTTGAAGTTGAAGCAGTCGAGGGCACAACATCGACATGACTTCCCAAAAAATTCAAATTTCTGAAAATTTCAGATCAAAATCCATATTAAAAATTTTCAAATCTTTGGAGTAAGCCCTTTCGGAACACTACATTAGAAACATGACACTAAATTCAACTCAACTTTTTCGAAAATCAGACCAATTTTTCATCAGAATTGATGAAAAAATGTTGAAAACAATTTTTCGGAGCCATTTTTGGGACATGGAAGAACGAGGTAATCTTAATCTGGGAGAAAGGGGACTTCGGTTAATTTTTCACGGTAGGAATAAAAAATATCAAAAAATAATTCTTCATACATCTCCTCTTTTTTGAAACTGCGTCACGTCAGTAAGGAATTAAGGATTCATTGAACCGGTTTCATTTCAAAATGGAATTAAAAAGCAATTTGCAAAGATGAATCGAAATTGGTTTCAAACAGAAATATTTTCCGATTTTTTTCGAAGCTCATAATGAGAATTTTTCAAACGCATGATTATCAATTCATCTGAAAAATTTTCCGTTAAAAATTGTATTTTGCAATTAATTATTGAAGCTACCCTCCCGTTCAATCTGCCTTTCCTAATCTATGATTTTTGATAAAAATCGATCGAATATAAAAATTTTTCAATCATTTTGAACTCAACAATCAAATTTTGGATCTTTCAAATACCTACCTACTTACACGTCATTTTTCAAAACACATTAAAACCACTCAGAAAATATGAAAATTTAAATTTAGCCCAAGTTGAATTTTTTCTATGAGTAAATCTTTTGAAAAATTTATAAAATTCAAACTTCCAACTTTTCAACCCCTTTCGCCTCTCCTCACACCCCAACAAAGTCTCGCTGCTCAAAAACACTCTCCAATTTTATATCGTTTCAAAAAAAATTACATTTGGATTACGCCGTTGGAATTAAAATGAGTCGACAAGACGAGGAGTAAATTTATCGTTGCTTTATTGTATATTACATAAAGGCCTACACAATTGTGTACGGTTCGTATATAATTCGCAGCCGAATCACATATCCAGCCCCAGCTCCGCGATAAAAAAACGACCGAATTTACCCATACGTCTCGTATACTAATAAATTATTTCGATTTTTCATTAAAATGAAAAATAGTCGCGGCTTCGGGACCTACGCAGCGGAGGCTCGGGCCGAGGGCACGGGCACGCCGACATAGTAGACGTTAAAATGCGCTGTGTGAATTTCGCACACACGCACACTCCATACACACGTAGCATATCGCAAAAGAGAAGAAAATTTCACCTCGTCTGGAGGAAGATCTGAGCAGGGCGAAGGGTTCCGGCGTTCTGCTATCGTCATCGTCGTCGAAATTTGCAAAACCGAAAAAGGGCGTCCCGTCCAAACCGCACAAATCCGCCGGAGCTCGGGGTACGCGCGGCGGCGGCGACGGCACAAGTCGCAGTCGGCGAGCAATTTTATTTGAATCCCTCATTATATTAATTTTTAATTTTTATCGCTAACCTGGTAAATTAAAGCAATTCCCGAAGCTACTCGAAAAAAGTAATTGGAAGCTTCGCCCTTGCGCCCTGCTTCGTCTCGTGCTCTTCCTACGTACGCCCATTCGCCGCAGCCACCACCACCGCGTCGCTTTTCGTGTGGCGACGTTAATATAAATTATTATCGGTTCCCTTTCTTTCTTTCTCGCTCTCACTAGCTCTGTGCCATTTCGACTCCTCTACTCGGCTCCTACCAAGCGCCAGAGGTCCTGCACCTATTACTCGGGGATCCCCTTCGACAATACCGCCGTATGTACATGTGTTTATACACATACCCGCCGACCGTATTGTTATTCAATAATAATAATAAAAAAAAATGAGAAACTACCTCGCTGACAAACCATATATACAGCACAACTCGACATTTGAATGTTTTAAACCATAAAACATTACTTTTCCACCTATTTCCCCCACAAATACGCGCTTTTCCTTTCCCCGCCCCGCCAGGCCTTCGGCTGCTTCGAATACATGAACCGAGCCGCCTGACTCCTCGCACTTCCTCCTTCGCAGGGTTTTCTTCTTATTTATTATTATTATTTTTTTAATCGATACCGTAACACCAACCCTTTTTTTCTCGCTGCCACCCCTTCCCCTCGACCGATGCTTTTCTATATTATACCCAAAAACCAAACAATACGTTCGCGTAATTTATTATCGTCGTCGAAAATTTTCTCATTACTGCCCCCTAAAGCCTCCTCCTACACCGTCGTTCCATTTCCATCTCACTCTGTCGTACCAATCAAATTTTCTAATAAAATTTTCCCAGTCCAGAGGTGCATTCGAGAAGAGGGCTTGGGGGGTTCGAGCATCCCTATTGAGCTCAGCAAGGAGATTTTTCAATACAAAAATTTCAAAAAGATCATTTTTCTGCTTTTGAAAATAATTTTTTTTTCAAATTTTCGCCCTAGTTTTATAGGAGTCGTATTTTAATTGAATTGTTTCTTAAATGAATCAGTAATCTAATTCCTTCTTAAATTAAATCAGTGAAAATTTACAGATGAAACAGTCGGAATTGAGACGAGGCAAAAATCAATGAAAGACTACTGATTCAATATTGAGTGAATTTTAAATGAAACAACTTATTGAAAATTGATAATTCAATGGTTGAATCAAAATTTCACTTTTTCAAACTACTTTAATGAATTTCATTGATTCAAATCAAGACAGTATAAATTTTAAAACGTCAAATTTGGTGAAATTCATGCTATTTTGAATCAATGAAGTAAAAATCAATACTGATTTTGAGCAAAATTCATCCCACTAATTCAAAAAAGCGCCATTTTTCAACCCTTAGCTCATTTGTTTTGGAGGGAGAGAGACCAAAATTTGTTTTCCTTCATAATTTTTCTCATTTTCCAGCAAATAAAAATGAAAATTTTGGATTTTTCAGATAGCTAAATTTGAATTTAAATTTTAGGCAATTTTTCACCAAATTCTCTTCAAAAATTTTGAACCCTTTTTTTTGGTTATGAAATCTCAAACGAAAATGGATTTTTTTTCTCAAAATAAATATTATTTATCCATGAGTGTATCACAAAAACTTAAAATTGGTCCCTCAGAGAAATAAAAAAGTGAGATTTACGTCGATATCTGACCATAAAATCGATATGAAATAATCATGGGGATCACTACACTCAAAACCCCATTTTATGCCCCTTCCAAGATTTTCATTTTTTTAAAAATATTCACCAAAAACATAATAAAATTTAACACGAAATTTGATTGACCAATTTCGAAATAAATTTCACCAATTTTTCGATAACGACCCACTAATTTTAGAAGTATCTAAGTGCCAATTTGATTTTTTTACAGGAAAGCCAAAAAAGTAACATAATTTGCATTGAGCTTATGAACTTTGTAAAAATCTCATTTTTTTTAGTTCTGAACTAATTAATTTACGTTTTTTAAATTTCAATTGATGCAATTTGATTCAGAGAACTTAAAATTGTAAAAAAAAAACTATGATTTCTTAATCAGCACATCACCAAAAAATGAAACAATAAGTCAATAACACATGTGGTGTTTCACGAAAAAAGGGACCTTATAGCGGTCGTTTTATCGAAAGGCATTTTTTTCGGATTCGAGTTCAGATAACCTTTAAAAATCGAATAAAACCATTTTCAAGGTCTCCAGACTTCAAAAAGCGAGATTTAGTTCAAGCAATTGTCAACATTTTACTCAAAAAAAGTAACAAAAAGTTCAGGTCAATTAAGATCAAAAGTCATTTATTCCGGATTCGAGTTCAGATAACCCTTGAAATCAAAATCAATTGAAACCATCCCCAAGTTCTCCAGATTTCAAAAAGTGCCCCGAAATTGGCATTTGGTAGAAGTACTTTTCACCATCTTATCCAAAAAAAGATTTAAAAAAGCTCATTTCATTGAAATTTTAAACACGTTTTTCTCAGAACTCTGTTTTTACTGTCAAGGTTCTTTTTAGTATGAACGACCATATAATTCTTTCCGAGGGTACGGGGGAGGGGGAGAGAGACTTCAATCGCATATTTGATTTCATATTCATTCTCAGGAGTTTGAATTTATGAGAAATCGACACCCACATTGCCTACTTTAAAATTGACTCAAAATGGGGTGGGGGAAGGGGAAGGACTTGAAAAGGTTTGAAGGGTCAAAGTCCCATAATATCAGTCTAAAATTTTCAAAGGCCTTTCATTAAAAAGAGAGGTTTAAAATTTTTAAATGCGCAAAACTCAACAAAAAATTGCTAAGTTTTTGAAAAATAATTTCTAAGGTTCAAAAGGTGTGAACAATTTTTTATTGCTCGCGGGGTTTCAATTTCAACTTTTTTTTACAAACTTTCACCGCTTCGAAATTCAACTTTTTGGGGGTAATACTTACGAATGTGTGACATTTTATTCTGAGGGAGAAAAATCCATTGCCTCTGTGACCCTTCATTAGAAAAAAAGTGTTTAAAGTTTTCAAGAGGGTGAAACTCGGATAAAAATTGCTCAAAAATTTTGAAAAAAAATTTTAGGGTTCTCTTCTAACAGTTTGCAAATTTTCTAAAAAAAAACACAAACATTTTTTCAACATTTGACGAAAAATGAAAAAATCAAGAGAAAAAACACATAATTTGGCCTCATTTCCAAATCACTTGAGAGTTAGGGGTCCAAAATTGTTATGAAAATAATTTTTCAGAATAGGCGAGTTTTTTTGGGATAGGAGTGTTCGAAATCGATTTTCAATTCCAAATTATCCCCATTTAGTCGGCTATGATCCTATGATACTTTTTAACGATCGCTCACAATTTACATCTATAAAATGTACAGGTAATTCGCTTAGGTATTGAGAATACCCCGACTACGCCATTGAAATAACAAATTATCCAATTTTCCGATCAATTTTGACTTTCCCTCTATTTTTTCCCAATTCAGATCTTCCCTCGCATAATATCTGAATTCCATTTTAATCACAGCACAGCAACGAATGAAAAATTTCAACCTCAAGTTCATTCTTGATCGTGAATTAATCGAAAAAAACTCGCCTATAAATTTTCCGCATCGATCAACACACGCATTACACGAGTTCTCACATTTTAACACAAAACGATGCTTTAATAAATAATTCAGCTTGTATTTTATTCCTTTCGTTTTTTTTTTTTATCAACAAAATTCTACATCAGTACGACTGCGTCGACTCGCCTCAAGGTCGCCGAAAAATCACTTCGAATCGACGAGTGAAAAAAATTAAAAACAAATTACATCGAAAAATAAAGTAAAAAAATACGTAAAATTGCTTCTCGCATACGTTACGTTCGTTTTGTCGTCAAAAAAACACATCAACGATAGGGAAAAAAATATCTACGACCGCCGAAATTGTTACTTGATTGGATGCAAATAAGATCAATTATGCCAACGACTATCAGTAAACATCGCTGGATTCTTCCCTTCGTCTACCCTTGGCTGTCGATGTGTCTCGTACGCTCGCTTTTCCGACCGTCAACACCGACAAAACCTCAATCAATCAACTCGCTCTTTTTCGTATTCAACACGAAAGGGGGTTTTTTCGAGTACCTAACCACCCCCAAGATCGCTAAAAAACATTAACGCTGGCACAGAATGAGAATTTTACTGAAAAAAAAAGGATATAATGATGAAATAGTAACGTCGTTGTACAATTTTCGAACCCCTTCAGCTCCTACAGACGTTTTGATGAATTCGGTTGTGAGTAAAGTAGGTAATTCAAATTGATAGAAAGGGAAAAGAGGAAGAGGAGTCGAGAAGGTGAATATAGATTTCAAGTTGTTGGAAAATTCTAATGAAAATAATGAGATAAAGGTTGCAAATTTTCAAAATTTTCGTCACCTTGTTAATTTGAAAATCGCACGAACGAATGAAATTTTTTCCTTTGTTTGATAAATTCATTTTACATAATTTAAGGCCATAAAAAATTGTAGTTTTTTTTCCTTTGCTCGTAAAATTTTCAATTTTTTTCTGTATACTCGAAAAAATTTATTTGTTACAATTTCAAAAAATATTTCCAGCTAAAAAAAGGTACTCAGGTCAAATTTTTAAAAATATGTACAAATTTTTGAAAATTTCCATCTAAAAATCGGTAGAAATTTTTATTACCAAAATCATTACACAAGATACGTGCCTATTTTGAATTTTCCAACACAAACGACCCCATTAATGTTTGCATACACTTATTACATAAACCCCATCTCATCATAAAATCATTATCATCCTCGAGACTCGAAAGCAAACAGATTTTCTCGCTCTTATCCTTAAACCGTACCTCATCCGTCGTCGCGCAAAATTTCAAACACACGCTCCAATAATTACCCATAAATACTAACTTATCTCATCCGTTAAATTTCACTCCATCTATCGCATTAAATTCAATGCCAACGTTTATTAAAATTATTATACACCCAGCCCTACACATAATACGAAATCGACCAACATCTATAATCATGAAATTGCAAAATGCATCGAAAAAATCAATTCGCGGATGCATATGTTCATTATGGAGGTTACCAACGTTAGATGTACGTTTAAAAATCATATGTGCGAGTACGTAATTATATTATGGATTTTACATACCTTAAAATTTGCCAATTTGTCCACTTCGTACCGGGAATATTGAATATCTGCAAAAACATCAATAAAAAATCAATAAATTCATCATTTCGAATTATTTCAGATTAATATCATCAATCATCATAAATCTAAAAATTATATAAATGCATAAACTATACGAACCCATTCCTCCCTTCCTTCTACTTACATTGAAGAACGTAAATATTAGAAATGGATAAAATGAATCATTTTTAATTTTAAAATAAGAAACATCTAAAGTTTGATTTTCCATTTGAAATTTGAATTTGAGCGTTGTGCCGTGAACCTTGAATTATGTTGAATGATTCATAATAGAGGGAATTAACAATTCTCCATTTTCTTGCACAAATCATAACGAAAAGACAGGACTGAAAATTTATACAATGAGTAAAAGTAATGAAATGAAACTTCTCCAAAATTGTTCGAGATCGCCTCAAAATTGAGTAAAATATCACAGTTGTTGAAATACGATCAAAATTGTGAATCAAAAATAATAAAAAATGTAATGAAAATGTAAAAAAGTTGAATAAAAATGATGAGTTTTTGATATAATAAAATAGAACTTTGTGAATACTCACTAGAAAAAAATGGCAACACAAAATTAATTCTCTTGGCATAAACTGTATAAAAATATTCAATTTGAGAATCAGGCAAATTGACAAAATCCATAGAATACCTACTCGAAAAATTGAGCAAAAAATATTTTTAAAAAATTAAGCAATTGCGAATAATGATGAAATATGTACCCATTGTACTCTATAAAAACTAAAAAATGCAAAAAAAAATTGTCAACATTTTTCAAAACAAAGAACACTCTAGAAATCTTGCAAAAAGCCACAATGCTGACCGCATTCAATTCCACATACGACTAAGTGAGGTGAAAATTATTTGAAAAATCATGAAAATTGTTGAAAATTTTGCACAAATTAATGACTCAAATTATAAAATACGGTTCAATTTTTTTAAAAGCTGAAAAATTTGGTAAAAAATCAATAAAATATGGAAAAAATCGTGAGAAGTAGGCATTGAAAGCGGTACAGAAGTATGCTACGTAAATTTTCGTCCTGTTGGGCAAACTTATGGAGAAAATTAAGCTTTCAAAAAGTATAAAAATATCTGAAAACATCGAAATTTTCATACTTATTGGCAAAACCTCGATCAAAGTATAAATATTTTGAAAAATGTCAAAAAATTTGTTTAAATTCTTCATTGCAAAAAAAAAAAAAAATGAAAACATTAGACAAATTATTTACAAGTTGAGAAAACAGAAAACATCTTCTGAAAACGAAGTGATTTTCTTTAACCAAATAAAAAATATTTATCGGGAATTTTGAAGACTGAGTTATCACTTTTTGTAACATTCTGAATGATTTTCTAGTTGTTTTTGGGAATTTTCAACAATTTTAATTTTTTTTCAAAAACTGAACCATTTTTATGATAATTTTCAACCATCTTCTGCAGAATTTGAAAAGAGTGCCTAACAAAATCTCAAAATTCAAAACCAGGATTCATAACCTTTTCAAAATAGGTACTAATGAATATTATGCACCCTCCCCCTCTCCCCCCTCCCAAAATCAAAAACTCATGTCGGAAGGAGAAATTTTTTCTATTCCAAAGTATTCAATTGTTTGAGATGGAAAAGAAGAATTTATACCATAATTTTGAAAAAAAAAAAAAAAATTCACTGACCCCGAGCGAAGAGAGGGCAAAAATTCTTGAAAAAAAATTCCAAAATTTGAAATTTCTTCATAGGGTGCAATTCGTGCTTTTTTCGTGTTTTGTTTTGTTTTGTTTTGTTTTGACTTCTAAAAGAAAAAAAGAAATCGAACTCAAATTTTGATTTCCTTTCAAAAAATCGATAGTTTTAAAAATTTCAATCGAGAGCATTACCAGTTTTTTTTTTTCATAAATGAAAACAACAATTTTTTCATTTGAAAATAAACTGTCAAGTTTGGAAAAGAAGAAGTTTCATACTAACATTTTGTAAAATAAAATTGAGTAATAAAATTACTGAGCCCGCAAAGCTGAAATTTCTTCAGACACCCTGTATTATCATTCATCTTAAACAGTGTTGGTAATAATCACATTTAAAATATTTTCTTCTTATTTTGGTGGGCGAGTCTTGAAATTTGAAACAAGAGCAGGACTTTTTAACTAAAAGCAGGATCAGAAGGACTCGTCAAGACACCTTGTTGAATTAATTTTTTTCAATACCGAGCAAATTTTACACGTTTTTATGAAAATTTGATACAATTTCAACCATTTTCAAAATGATGTAACTAATAATTTTGGAATTCAGAGTCCCATTCAACGATTTTTCCACATCTGTTACACCATTCTGAGCCAGTTTCACAAAAATTTGAAAGTTTTTTAGGTCTCTATCAATTTTTGAGATTTTTTTCATCAATTGAATTCAGGGCCGGCGAGAAGAAATGCGGGCCCGGTACAAAGCTTTTTGCGGGCCCCCCTTTTCTTCAGTTCATTTTTTTCATTTCTCAAATAAACTTGAGCAATGATCTGAAGTGACATTTGGAAACAAGAAAGAAGAATTTTTCCATTCTTTATATCATGTCAAAATTGAATGAAAATTTTGAAAATAAAGAATATACTATAGCCCGAGCGAAGCGAGGGCGGAAATTTTTGGCAAAATTTTGAAAAAAATGAAATTTTAGCTTCAGTAGGTGACTTTTCCGCACATTTTTCACGTTATTTCAAAACAGTAATTTTTCAAGGAGCTTTCAGTCAAATTTATTCATTTTTTTTTGACAAATTGAGAATTTTGCAATTGGAAAAAAAGATTTTCAACTGAAAAGTCTGTGAAAAATTATCAATTTTTAAAATAATGATTAAAATATCTACTGCCCGAGCGAAGCGAGGGAGAAAATTTTCCAAAATACTGCACTTTTTAAAAACTTATAGGTAGGTAGTTGAACATCCTTCAAAGGGCCCCGCATGCAGGCCCCTCTTAAAATGCGGGCCCCTTCTTAAATTGCGGGCCCGGTACAAATGTACTCCCTGTACCCCCCTCTCGCCGGGCCTGATTGAATTAGTCATTTGCAAAACCCCGTAAGTCCATGTGAGTGTGCATAAAAAAACCACCCTCAAGAGCGAATAAAATTTTGAGCCCTCAAGGATGGTTTTTTTATGCAAGCTCACAAGGATCTATTTGGTTTTGCAAATTACTGCTCCAATTTGTCGAAATTTTTCATTTTTTCGTGAACCTTTTACATCAGATAAGGCCACTTTTCACCTTATTTTGAATCATTTCAATCGATACTTCAACTTCGTAAAACTTTCTTTAAATTCCAAACACCTTTTCACCAAAGAACGTCAGAGAAAAGCAACTCATTCGTGATATTCTAAATTTTACCATCTTATCAGCTGCTCTGCAGATCAAACGCCAACCCAATTCCTTTCGTCAATTCCAATTACACCGAAATTTTCGTCTACCATTTCGCCAAAAGCCATCTCATACCTAGGTAGCAATTACGCTCTACGCAAGCAAAAGCACCATACACTGACGGCTACATTACAAATTCAAAGGCATATCAAGATCAACCCTCCCAGGCAATGGCTGGTTCGGCTCGCACGTTGAAAACGCACTCCTACTCCAATGTATTCTGCTACTGTACTTTGGCTTTGCACGTTGCTCGTACCAAATCGAATATAAAAAACAATAAAACGAGACACCTTCGACATTTCGAATATAATTATACGCTTCGAACCCCCTGTCATTTGGTATTATTCAGTTCGCATAAACTTATAGGTAATTATACCAGTACCAATATACTGCAGGGGTGAAGAGAAAAAAACACGTACACTTGTACTAAGGCATACACCTAGAACTACGTACCTACGTTTTAAAATGAGTACGTATGTAATTAATACACCACATATGCTTGCATTACCTTTCAGGTTTTTCTAATTTTCATTTTTATATACAACTCGTAAATAATAAAAAAAAAAAACAAAAGCAAAACCAGGTCAACGAACACGCGAGTCAAAAATGAAATCAAGAGGTACGTATTACATGCGCTCGCCAACTCCCTCTGTTGATTAAAACATCTGTAAAACCTTATGGGAAAAATATAAAATTTAAACTCGTAGTTCGTCACCTATGGAAAAAAATTTCGGTTCTGTAAATCCGGCGAAGTATATAAAGTTGTACGTACGATCCGGTACACATCGCGTGTGATCCGATGTACCTACACACGTACACAGGTATACCGAAGTATTCACGCACACGAAAACACAACCATAAAGCCATAGAATAACATATACGTGAGTACCGCCGGAACAGAGCGCGCGGAGAGTATATAAGAGGTATATATATATAAAATAATAATAAAACCAAGGCCTAACGACGCCAAAAAAGACATTAATAATAAAATATAATAGCTTTCAAACGCATAATTACTTTATCATTTCCCTCCCTTCGCCCTTTTAGTGCGTACCGCGTCTCGTCTCGTCCGCCCGCGCGCAATGTACGTTTCTTCGTAAAGCGAGTGCACGTACGTACACAATATACATAATTTTTTTTTTTTTACTATTTTCCTCTCCCTCTTTCTCTATTTATTCATTATTTTTATTATATACGTAGAGACTGTACGTCATCGTTGTTGGGCTCGGATACCTGTGTAAATTTATATGCGTAATGTTCACGTACGAAATGTATTTTAACTATAATAAGGTGTGCTGAAATTTTTTTATTTTTTTGGCTACTTGGCACGATGTAATCCGTAGTAAGAAGTAGATACAATAGATGGTTATGAATTTTTCTTACCTTTTCCTTAAATCATTAGTTTGACTTCGGGGAAAAGAGAAAATTAGCTTGAATAAGTTTGAATGAATCAATAATTCGATCAAATTCGTTTACACTAGTCAGATTCAAATTTGAAATTTTTAATTTCAAGATCTCCATGAAAACAAATTAAAATATGATCGATGTTTCCAAATTATGTATATGGTGTCTGGAAAAAGGAGAGAATAGTTTGAGTAAATTCCAAAGAGGAGGGGGGACGGTCTCCCTGAGGGTCGAAGGCACCAGATCAGACCCCTGGTTCTTGGCTTCAAAGGTCACTCCTCTAAATTTTGTTTCATGCCCGGTACTGATAATGCCGAACTCGTGTTTGGCGAATTAAAATATCTTCGGAAGTTCCTCCCAGAGCCTTTTCAAACGTCTTGAAAACGGAGCCATTTTTGTAAAAATTTTGGAACCAAAGGAGCTTTTTAAAAGTTTTAGAGACACAACCCTCCTTGGATCTCTAGTAAATCATCATCAATAACACCTAAAAATAGACTTTACATAGCCGAAATTTTTAAATTGGAATTTTTTCATTCAAAATTGATGAGAAAAAATGAGGTATTAGCCTAGATCTTGTACCTAATTTCACAAGCACCACAACACAAACATGGGAAATTCTTTTAAAAAAAAGGAAACGATATTAAAATTTAATATCTATTATTTCCTTTTTTTTAAATTTCCTAAAATGCCATTTTTATTCCCGCCCTATTGATCTCTCTCACATTGACTTAAAATCCTTTTCCTGGCAAAGGGGGAAATTTTTTTTTAAAAAATCTAAAAAGAAAATTGTATCCAATATAATTACATAATAAAGAGAATAAAATTTCTTTTTCAAAATTTTCCCATCTTCATTTTTTTTTATCTCTCACGTACAAATTACATAAGAATCTCACTCTCTCATTTTGAATTAGTGAAAAGTCATAGATGAAATCAGATTTGCAACACAAAGAAAATCAGCAAAATTTATTGTTTTTTTTTTTTTTTAGCAATTTTAGTTGATTTATCAAGAATTTTACAGGGTTTTCATCAAATTTTACGGGTGTTTCAAAGAATTTCAGAGGTTTAATCGACTTTTTAGTTAATTTTCATCGATTTTCCAATTTCTTTCAGTGATTTTTTTTCTCGTTGATTTATTGCTGTTTTGCATTTATAATTTTTCCAATAATTTCAATAATTCTTGCTGATTTATAAATAAATAAATAAATAAATAAATATCCAAAATTTCAGACGCTCAAATTCATTTCTCGAATTTTGGTGAATTTTTGAAATTTCAAAATAACGCATAATTGCCTTGCAAAACATAAAATTTGATATAGTTGACAAAAAAATAATATGCCAAAAAAAATCATGCAAATTTCAACTCAATGTTACCAATCTCGAAAAATTGTGTTTTGATCGATCCACAGGAGGAGGTGCACTTATATAATGAACCATCCTTATGAGCTTTTCTCCAATGCTGGAAGATTTTCAAATTTTCTGGAGACTCCGAAACGTCTAGAAATCGCCCTTCAATCGATTCAGATCAAAAATGGGGTATATACTGATGAACTGAATTTCAACTTTTTCGGTGGGATCACATATTTATATCTTGCAAAACGATGAGGATATTTTTATAATGTGATTGTCCACAAAAAAAGGGACCTTGGGGGTCATTTAACCAAGTCTTTTTTTTTGGGGGGGGGGGGGGGAATTTAGGACCCTAAAATCCTGTAATTCAAAAAGGGTATGATTTATCAGCACGACAAAAAAGGCTGAATCAACGACAAAAAGTAGGAGGTTCGAACGACAGAAAATGCGTTCAAACAGACGTAAGAAAAGCACGACTAAAATATATATTGCACGACAAATTAATATATTAAAAGACAGATAGAACATCTCACGTCACAGTTATTCTCACGACAAAAAAACATATGTGAACGGCGAAAGTAATTTTTGAACGACAAAAAAACTGAAAATACCAATATAAAATTTGAAATACTCTACATTGATTAATATGATAAAGAAAGTACCTAGGTATAATTAGAAAACATCTAAAGGCTCTGGTGTGGTAAGGGAGTCATTTGGCCTCTGGTCCAACTTCGGAAAAATTCTTGCGCCATTCGATTTGCCATGGTAGAAGATGATTTTAGAGCGCATGAGCGAATTTTTACCTCACCCTTGGGGGGCTGGGGGGCTAAAATACACGAAAAACTCTTAAAAATTCTATCTCCGCGAGTTTTCAACCGATTTTTTCCAAACTTGGCACAAAGGTAGTGGTACTAGAGGGGAATGCCCTGAATTTTTTTCAGATTTTTTTGACCACTTTAATGACCTTGAATTCGACTTTGAAGATTTCAAATCGCCCTGGGAGGCACAGCTGGGGGGCTGTCTGAAAAATTTTTTTAAATTAGAATTTTTCAAGGTATTTTACATTTCTGAGAATTTTTTCAGATTTTTTCAAATTTTTTCAGGTGGTGGAAAGTGGTCAAAAGCTCAAAATACCCCCGTAATTCATCATTTTTTGTTGCTTAAAATCAACGTTTTTCTTCAAGTTTTCATTTTTAATAGTTTCCTGCCAAAAATATTATTATTCACTCTCCGTGTCCCATTTTGACCTTTGTTTGTTCATTCTCTCATGACTGTAATGTTCAGAGCAGAAATGAATATCTATGAAAAAAAAAAAAACCATCCGAGGATTTTTGGCGTAATCTGAACATTACCCCCTCTAGTACCACTACCTTTGTGCCAAGTTTGGAAAAAATCGGTTGAAAACTCGCGGAGATAGAATTATTCAAATTTGTCGTTGATAACATCATTTCTGTCGTTGAGGGAATTGTCGTGATTAAGAAACAATAACAGTCGTGGTAACAACCTTTTTTTAGTCGTTACAAAATTGACCGTTCCAACCGCCTAATTTGTCGTTAACACCACTATTTACTGTCGTAACACTTGGCTGTCGTTCAAACCTCCTTTTTTGTCGTTCGATTATATATTTCCCATTCAAAAATTTGTCACAATTCGAGAACAGAGCTTCAGTACCTAAGATTTTGGATATTAGTAATGAATTAAAACCCCCATCAGTAAAAATTAATTTCAGCTACATTTTTCAATAAATCTCGTCATAAAGTTGTTAAATCAACCCACTCTCTCATTCTGAATCAGTGAAAAGTCACTGATGAACAGTTGGGTAGAATTGCAGCACAAGAAAAACAAACAAAATTCACTGATTTTCAGCGAATTTTCACTGATTTTTCGGCTAATTCATAAATTTTAATGATTTACCAGTGATTTTGCTCACAAATTTTTCAGTGAAATTTTTTTCACTGATTTTCTTTTGTGCTGCAATTCTGACTGTTTCTCAGTGATTTTCGATCATTTTCACTGATTTATAAATGAGAGAGTAATGATCAATCATTAAATTGAATCAGTTTTCAATAAGATTTTCAAATCAATTTAAATATTGATTAGTAGGTACTCTCTCATTCTGAATCAGCGAAAAATCACCCATGAACAGTCAGAATTGCAGCACAGGAAAACCCAGCAAAATTCACTGATTTTTTAGTAAATATTCACAGGGTTCCAATAAATTTTCACTAATTTTCTAATGAATTTTTACTGATTTTCTAATGATTTTTCTCATTAATTTGTTTTCAGTGAACATTTTTTCACCGATTTCCTTCTGTCCTGCAATTCTAACTGTTTCTCAATAATATTTTCACCAATTTATAAATGAAAGAGCAGCTCAAAGTAAGCATGATAAATTGACCATGCAACTTCTTCACTACTGATGATAGGAAAAATAAGCAGAAATTCAATTTTCATTTTATAAATACATCAAACTTCCTGTTTTCAATTATAGACCTAACCTCAAAAAATATTTAAGTGTAAAAATTTCAAATTTCCCCACTAAACTGAAATTTTCATAAATTTTCCAGCACGAACTACAATTTTTCCACTTTTTAATGTCAAAATAAATCGTTTTTTTAAGATTAGATAATTTTTTTCAAGCTTACCATCATTGGAAGAAGGCTCTCTAGCTTCCTTGCCCTTATTCGACCCATCTCTGAAGAGCGATTTTAAAATTTTCTATATCCAAAAATAAGGGCAAATCGATTCTTTAGCACCAGACACTTCAGATTACAAAAAAACAAACCCAAATTTTGAAAAATTGTATTCTTTTCAAACGTCAGATAAATTCTACGCCTAGAATTTTTCCATATCATTTTTCGTCAAAACCTCACTGATTCAAAATACGGTTCACTCTCTTATCTCTATTTTACTCTTTGCATTTGTCATAATCTTGCACGTTTCGATCCGCCCACCTCGAACAAAACCATCAACACTATAAATTTTCCGGCGCGTCGCAACAATGCCTCGCCACCAGGTTTATATGATCTTCGAATACGTTCATCTCTCCTCTTCTTACTCTTCGTACTCCATCAACTCGTATAAATACGCTGGTATGTAGATGTACCTATGCTGAACCTACCATACCGTGCGTACTCGCACATACCAAATATCATTTTTCATCTTCCATATTCGCGTGTTAATAATACGAAAAAAAAAGCCACACACGCACATTCAGACATATTCGCATTTACTATACACCTATAGACCTATATGCTTTCGCATGTTTCGAATTCAAACGACGAGTATCGTATTCCGCTGTTTGCCAAGATAACAACTCCTTGAAGTGGGAAAACAGATCAATTCGCCAATATTAATAAAAATCAAGCTCGTCTTACATTTTTATACACGATTGGTCGTATTTTCGAGTACAAAATATGTGCACAGTACATCAAACCTAGTCTGCCACCCTGCGTCCCGTTTTGAAGAGGCGTTTGCGCGACCACATCAGCCTTTTCAGAGCACCCTGCGGAAATGACCCGAGGGACGGTCATAAAAGTTAATTTACAAAAGCGTATATTATAAATAATAACATATTATGTACACCGAAGCAATGCCTGGGTAATAAACGATGAAAAGAGAGCAATGAGGACCAAGAGAGGTAATAAGGTTCTATAATGTACCATTCGAGTATACGAGCGAGAGAGACAAACACGTGCAAGAGATGGCGGAGGTGGTGGCGCTACCAAGGAAAAAAAAGACGCAAATACGTTGATAAAGAGCGAGCGAGATGGAAACTCTACGTACATCCAAATACACGAATGTAAACGAAGAGGAGAAGACGAATAATAACAACACAGAAGAGAAAAAAAACACCAACCTAACGTCTCGAAGAACCGAGAGAGACCAAATAATATAAAAAGAGAATAGGGTAATAATAAAGTAAAAATACATGGCCCGGCTTCAATTGCATGTGTATATAATTTTTAACGTTGCTACGCTGCGCCGTGTACCCTCTATCGACGCCGCGCCGCGTATTCGTATAAATTTTTATTATATATTGCTTTTATTAAAAGAAATAAAAGTTATATAACTTTTAAAACGGGGCGGCTATAATAAAAATAACAATAACATTAATAATAAAAACGGAAACCCTGGCTAGCTCTCCGCAGTACTGTGTACTAAAGATAAAAGAATGACGTCATTTTCCAATGCTGTTGATGTTGTTGTTGCTGCTGCAGCGGCCGCTGTTATTATATTATACGCGCCGCGGCCATCTTCTAGCAGATCTAAATTCAGCTCACTCCAGCACGATTCGTTATTCGTTTTATTTGTTTTAAAAATTATAATATCGTCGAAAATATTACGAATTTGCAAGGTTTTTTGCAGAATTACCTTTCCGGCTTCCCTGCATCATCGTAATCATCTTCATCAACCTCCACTCGAACCGCATCTTTCGACAGACCAGTCCAAGATAATTCATAATTAGCACTTCCTACTTGAAAAATCTCAAATAATTCGTCTACATTGGTTCGTTTCCCCAGAAGATCCAACAGTTTTTCAAACCTACCCATTTTGAGAAGTAATGCTAATATTTTTCAGGACTGTTGGAGAGGGGGGAGGTCATCCCAGTTTTGGGGATTACTTCGTAGAAGAAACCATTCCATTTTTGAAGATTTAAATCCATCTGAAGAGTAGGATAGGGTCATTCCTGTTTTAGAAGGATGTGCAAAAAATGGAAGTTTCTCTTTGAATTGAATTAGTGAAAAATTCACTGATAATGAAAAACTGCTGATTTAAGTAGTGAATTTTCAATTTTAAATCAGCAGTTTTTTCCTTACTGGATTGAATCGGTAAATGCTATTTTTTACTGATTATTTTTGAAGTAGTTTTTGAAAAAAATCGCTAAATCAAAAAAGATGATTTTTTTACTAATTAGATCAGTAGTTTTTCACCAACTGCGTTAGTGAAATTTCGCTGATTCCTTTATACTTTAATTCTGATTATTTCTTCAGTGAATTTTCGCAGATTCAAATTAAGAAAGTAAAAAATCTTGTATTAAAAGTCCTATGATTTATTCCCATTGATTTCTTTTTTCATTTAGTATTTTGGTTTTGGTGTTTGTTTTTAGGTATCAAGGGTCAGTTATCAGATATCAGGATTCAGACAGATATCAAAACATCTGAATTCAGATTACCGAACATCAGACAAGTATCAGGATATCAAGATTCAGACATCATGACATCAGAATTCAGATACCAGAGCATCAGGATTTGGATACCAGAACATCAGGAGGATTCAGACAGATTTCAAGACATCGGGATTCAGATTTCAGACCATCAGGATTAAGATTATCGGACATCAGACAGGTATCAGGATATCAAGATTCAGATACCAGAACATCAGGAGGATTCAGACAGATTTCAAGACATCAGGATTCATATTTCAAGACATCGGGATTCAGATTTCAGACCATCGGGATTCAGATATCATGAAATCAAGATTCAGGTATCAGGGCATCACGATTCAGATATCAGGAAATCAGGATTCAGATATCGCAACATTGGGATGCAGATAACAGAACTAGGATATCAGGATTCAGATATTAGGACATCAGGATTCAGGTACCATGACATCAAAAATTAGATATCAGAAAATCAAATTTCAGATGTCGGAACATCAGGAAAATTTAGATAAATTTCAGGGCATCAGGATTTATACATACATCAGATCAGGAAATCAAAATCCTGATTCCTCAGATATCAAGAAAAGAAATCAGGATTTAGATATCAGAAAAATTGAATAAAAATAACAGAAATCAGATATCAGGATTCAGATATTGAGATATCAAGACATCGGGATTTAAATAGATATCAGACCATCAGAAGGATTCAGACAGATATCAGGACATCAAGATTTAGAAATCAGTTCATCGGTATTCAGATATCAGAAAATTAAGATTTAGAAATCAGTGTTTCAGTATTCAAATATCAGGATATCAGGATTCAGAAATCAGGACATCAGGATTCAGAAATAAATACATCAGTACTTAGATATCAGGACATCAGGACTCAAATATTAGGTTATCAAAAGATTCAGATATCAGGACATCAGGAGGATTCAGAGAGATATCAGGAGTTCAGGACATTGGGATGCAGATAACAGAAATCAGATTAAAAGGATTCAGATATCAGAACATAAGAATTCGGGTATCAGAACATCTGGATTCAGATAATAGGATTCCGAATTCAGACAACAGGATATCAAGATTCAGACAACAGATACCAGGATTCAGTTATCAGATAACATGATTCAGACATTAGATATCAAGAATCAAACATCAGATTTGAATCAAATAATGTGAAGAGCCAAAGTTTTTTTTACTTTGAATTTCCTATAGAAAGAAATGTTATAATTTTTTTTTTTTTGAAAATTTTCATTCTCAAGCCATCACCTATCGATTGGATGAAAATGAAGATTTTTCAAAATTCGAAATTTCTATTACTTTACAAGGTTATTCATCTTTCAGAATGAAAATCATGAAAAACAAAATCATTTTCACACCAAATTTCCAATAAAGAACAACCCTAAATTCTTGCGATCGGATCGAAAAAAAAAAAAACACTAAAAATTCTCAACATTTAATTTCTCTTAAAAATCCACCGATTCTCCGTTTTTTCCGAAACCCAAATCAGCGCCAACTACTCTCAATACTCCTTGAAATCAATCACCGAATTACACCACTTTCAACGACCAAACCATTGCGAAAAATCGCAATCAAACTTGGGAAAAATCAACTCACCCTTGAAATTACACAACTGAAAACCACCTCGAACGAAATCTTCGCACCGAAAGTGTACTTTCCGGAACATTACCACCTTCAACATCTAACTTTCGTAACTTTCACTCTTGGTGGCATCTTAAAATAAACATCTAATTGAACGATTCCCAGGAGGATTGCGTTCTGCATTACTGTCATCTCCGTCATCTCTGGATTTAAAATAGTAGATTTTTAATTACTTTATCGTCTTTCGGCGATGGTAAATTCAATTAATAACGCAGAACGCCCCCACCCTTTTCATCCCTGTTTCGCATAAAGATGGACGAATGAAAAAAACGCATTGTGCCGGTTAATAATACAGCTGACATTTTTACTCGTAATTCATTTATAATAACTGGAATTTTCGTGAAATGCGAAAAAAAATTCCGACGATATATCAACGAGAGAGGTTTTAATTTTACAGACCGGAGCGGCGGAGTAGACAGAGCGAAAAAGCAGGAACAATCATCGCGCGCCCTTTTTTTTTAATTCTTCATCGTTGACGTCGTAGTCGACGTTCAAATTATCATATCGAGAAATCACGCGAATACGTGACATTTTTCACATCCATTTTGCAAGGTACGCTCATAGCGACCGTATCCTGCTCATTTTCCTGTTAAGTATACAACAGAACGAATACAGGGATTCGCAGAACGCAGCAGCACTCGACGAACACATTGTAATAAAATCTCTAAAAACGAAACATGAAAAGGTTACTGTCTCGTATGTATCTTTCTGCCATCTTACAACATCTTCGACACTTTGTAACACCACGTGTAGAATCAGCGAGAAAAATTCCCATCAGCAAATACCATAGGTACACTAGAAAGTGTAACAAAAAAAAAAAAAAGGAAAGAAAGAAGGAGAAAGAAACACGAAGTAGAATGCGGATAAATACAAACACATGGTTAAAGACCTTGGAATCTGTTTTCACATACACGCACCACATGGCACAGACCAACGCAACGACAGTGAACTTACCCTGTCACGTTTGCCATAGTAATCGTATCGTAAGTTGTGCACAAAACATGCCTCTCTGCTCTTACATTGACATTAACGTGTAAAACGTACGTTCATTGATCAAATTTATACGGGTAGGTCGTAAGTTGAATGACATTCGAGCCACACGAGAATCACAAATTAATTAAATATTTAAAAAAAAAGCTCGGTAAAAGCAGACAAGCGTTGTGTGAGCTTCTGAAAATTATTCAAAGTTGTTGGAACGCTATAAAACTTGTAAAATTGCCAGAACTGTCAAACGAAAAACCAATAAAATGATTGAATTATTATTATAAATTTATCAAAGTCAAGAAAATCGAATAAGATAATGAAATTCGAGGATTTTTGCGATCACATGCTCTAATTCCAAATTGTGCAAATTTCATTGTAATCTACATTTATGCAAAGGACAAAAATACTAAATACTTTCAAAATTTTAAAATTTAACAATAATTACTGAAATGATTGAAAAATAATTTTTTATAATTTTTTTAAAAAGTACGTAACAAAAGGGTGCACAAATTGTTAAGAAAAATACACCAAATTGTTAGAATCTTCAAGAAAGATTCTTCAAATCGTTGAAAATATTTTTGAAATTGATTTAAAAAATTCAAAATCATCCAATAAAATGAATAGATAAAAGAGAAATGATTACGAACAACCTAGAAATTAGAAAATACTTCAAAAAAATTGTTACCCACATAAATCGCAAAAGGTAAACAACTACTAAAATACAACTAAGAACGTAAAAGTTCGAAAAAATTTCTCAAAGCTATCATCAAAATTTAAAAAAAAAACACCAAAAAATGGTTCGAAAATTTAGAAGAGCAGTTTAATATTCTGTAAAAATGTCATCAAAATTACTGAAAGTGGTGTAAAAAATTACAGAAATCATGAAAAATCATTAAAATTATTGGAAAAATTATGTTGAGTCTTTATTTAAAATTCAAAAAAAAAATACTTGAAATCAAATTGTTAAAAAAAATATATTAAAGTGTAACAAAAGATATGTTTTTAAAATTACCGAAGTTTTCAAGATTTTTTAAGTCAATTTTCAGGACATTTTCAAGACTTAACTAATAAAGTTTCAGCAAGTTACAATTTTTTAAAATTTTCATTAATTTTATTGACAGAATTTACATGAGTTTTTCGTAAGTTTTCAATATATTTTTTTGATTTTTTCCCCACAATTTTCATATGTTTCAAACAATTGTCTGCCAGTCACCCAATGAAATTTTGATGAAAAATTATTTTCCAATTAATTCATGGTGTCTACTGGATCTGAAAAAGAAAATTTATTCTGTTTTCTGAATTTTTCAGGCCACGTTCATGCCATTTTTTGGCTTTGAATTTACTCACCAAAAAAAAATACTCATTTCTATCTTTCGATCAAAATGGTCAAGAAAAAATGCAAATGTCGATAATTTTTGTCTTTTGCAGTAAAATCATTGAAATTTTTGCCATTTTCTGATATTTTTGGTATTTTCTGCTTTTTCTTTTCAGTAGAAACCATGCAATTTGAAAAAAAGTCGATGATTAGAAAAACAAAAAAAAAATTAGTACTTATAAAAAATTTACCAAATCATCAATGAATTTTATTAAAAATGACGATTCATTTTGAAAATTGAGACTTTAATTGCAATAATGATGATTTTTTTTTACCTAAAAAATTTATCATCATTTTCAAAAAATCGTTGGAATGGAGTAAACCAAAACGGTTAAAAATACGATCAATACCATTTTCCCCTTATTCGCGTATGTACTTGAAAAAAATTTAATCATTCATCATTTTTTTCATTTTTTTGGTGCTTTTTCCCTATCAAAAAAAAAAACTTCAAAACAGGTGATGGATTTTGAAAAATTTTTCAAGTTTTTAAAATTATCAGTTTAATTTTCCCGTCCTCTTCAACTACCACACATTTTTTGTTTTGAATAAATTTTTCAAGAAATTTCACCACCGACCTATTTTGAAAAAAATTACATATAAAAAATTTCATGTCTAACAAAATGTTATTAGCGATATCAAATCGAGGTTTTCTCATCATTAGAGAGGGAAATTCATTAACTTTTTATATTCACTCCACTATCTGCAATTCTGCAATTCTGCATAGTGTTCCATTTTGTTTTTGTCAACTTGGAGGAAAGCAAAATTTAATTTACTCAATAAGAGGAGTAAAATGATCTACACCCTCTCGATGCTTTTGAAAAACGAAGTAGGAGGGAGGAAGTGGGGAAATTGAACCGTGCCGATCTCTCTCAAAAAGTCATAATTATAATTGAAAATTTTTTTTGAAGAAGCTATGGCCTAAGTAATTGAATGTTTGGGTGCACTACTTCTAAATTCAGGTTTTTGGGACACTGTGTCCAAACTTTTTTTTTCCAAAGGATATCTGTCCAATAAATTAAAATCTCCATTGTACGTATTTTGGGACATATGTTCAAAAAAATTGAAATTTTCAGGACACTACGTTCAAATTATTGTGGTTTTTATGGAACACTTTGTTCAATATTGAAGTGTTTGGAACACGTCCGAATAAATCTTTTTTCAGCCAAATATCTAAATTCAAGAGGGAGGATGGTGGTTTCTTATCAATTTTTATTAAATTTTAGGCGTTTTAGCACAATATTTTATAATTTTGATAATTTTCTATAAATTTTTTGGCAAACTTTCAAACAGTACACTTTTTACGAGAATATTCTCAAGTTTTCAATGATTTTTTCACAACTCTTTTCCATTATTTTCATCAATTTACAAAAGATCAGAACCATTTGGGCAAAATTTCAACAATTTATAATTGTTCAAACAGTTTTTATGGAATTTTTCATCAATTTCACCACTTGCTTACCCATTTTCCATGAATTTTCCATTTATTTTTAAAATTTTATTTTATTTTCAAAAATATTTTACATTATTTTCAGAAAGCACTTCCAGCATATTTAGAGACTACGGCATTTTTTCCAGCATACAGTATTTCAAGCTGTCTCCAACCTCAATGCCACTGAAAATCGACGACCTTCGAATTGAAAAAATAATGCAGATGATTACATAACCCTATGACAGATTCTCGAAACTAGAACTTCCTGTGGACGAAATTTCGTCACCTTGGTTTTTCACATTTGCACACAAATTACACATCCCTTCCCTGCACGTTCCAGATTTACACATAAATAACGAAAAAACGGTTCGAATCTTGTCTAATTACCCATCCCGAATCAATACCACATACAGGCAGACGATCAGCTCAGCAGGATAATCACTAATTACCTACACCTATACTCTAACCAGTAAACTAATCACATAATTTGCACACATCCATAACTCCACACACATTCTATAACCCACAACACCTTTGAAAAACTCGTTTCTAATATGCATACCCTTTTTCGACAAAAATTTTTGCTAAATCATATTTCACACCAATACGTACTTACTTGTACACGCCATTACCAGCCATAAATTCGCCGCCAAATTCGTGTATCAAATTTGATAAGATCTCGTGTACGAAAATTATTACAAGCGGAAAAAAATTCATTAACCAGTTCCACTTCTACTTATTTAAACGAACGTGCATAAAAGTATAACACGGTACAGTGGTACAAAATATGAAAAAAAAGTTTCATTTCCCTTCACTCTTCGTATTTCCTTCCTTAGCGGCCCATCTAATACAATAATGTTATCAAATATTCGTATCTGCAAATTTATCGAATTCGTTTAATAAGAATTTTTTTGCCAAACGCTTAATTACCTTTGAAAAATTATACTCGATTCTATATTCTTCAATGTCGCAATTTCATTAATTTTGATAAAATTTTTCTCGACATTAACTTTGAAGAGCAAATAAAAAAAGACTGCAACGCGTACCCTTCACTTCTCTTGACCATTCGGCTAATACATTTTAAAAAGTATCCTATACCTGTAATATCGTACACACGAAAAATGCTCCCATTTCGTACGAAGTTTATTAAATATAAATTACAACGTTAGTAGGTACTTCACCTGCGTATACCTATACCATATACGTAGGTATCGCGCGCAAATACCCGCTTAATTATTATAATTATAATTCGTGTTTTAATATAATTACGACCTCGGTTCGTAGCTCAAGGTGAATTTAAAATGTAATATTTCGATATTAAATACATACATGTGCATATATTTTTCAATTTATAAAAAAAGCCCAAGAGGGGAGGCAGAGAGGAGAGAAAAAATAACATTATTTATTACGTTAATTTGATTGATTAATTTGCGGTGAATTTTTTTTTTCATATCTCGGTTCGCAACTTTTTTGTTATTTTTTTTTATTATTCGGTGATCGATAAAATGACGTATCTTTTTTATTCGAAAATTTTCAGCTGAGGGTTAGGTATACCTGCTTACAATAAAAGAAAAAGAGGAGTTCGAAAATTTTAAAGAAAAAATTATTATAAGGAGCTCGGATTAATTTTTTCAATGAAAAGTTTTCAATATGAAATTATAATCATGAAAATAATTAATTTCGATCGAGAAATAAATCGAAAGTCAAAAATTGCAAATCAAAAACATAAAAATTGTAAAAATGGTTTTAACGGATTCAAATTTTCAAAAAGCTTTCTTGAAATTTGCACCTTTTTCACATCTCAACTTCCAACATTAAAAAACGTTCGAAACTACATACTTAGAAACATTTTTTTTGAGTTGAAAAAAAAAAGAAGAAAAATCAACGATAAGATGGAAAATTGATAGGACTATAAAAACTCCAATCTTCATATGTACAAGTTTTCAATTCCTTAATAACTAGATTCGATTCATTAAAATTGATTTTTTTAAAAAAATCTACAAAAAAAATGAAAGTTTCTCAAAATGACTAAAATTGCCCTGTTCAGAATAATTTCAAGTTCCAAGTAAAAATTTCACGGAGGACTTTTTTTTTTAGTAAGTAATTCGAGGCTTGTACAAAAATAAAAAATCAATTTTCAGAGTTTTTCTGGCCCTTTTTCCAGCTAATTTCTCGAAGAATTTTTGAAGAAACCATAAACTTCCAAACATTTTTTTTGAATATTAATATCAAAATTTCTCGGGCTTTTTAAATTTTTCATCATCATGCTAATTTTTTTTAGTATCTATTCTGTATAAGCCCTAAATGTAAAATTGAATACATTTAAAATCGATAATTTTCAGTAGACGACTTCCTTCCCTAGTCCCACCCCGAGGAAAAGCTACAAGTTCCTTCAATTGATCAAATTACTTCTACTAAAATTATCAAATGAATTATTTACAGTCTCACTTCTGTAAATAATTTATAGGTTTTTGAAAATTTTACACATCAACTTTCCATTTTCAAAATTTGCGTCCACAGTCTCTGAAACGAAAACTACTTTCGAAAAATATTATAATGGTTTTCCCTCCCCCACTTCACCATTGCAAAACGCTTTAATTACACATTTTGTGATTTTTTTTAGCCATTTCAAAAATTTAATGTTTTTTAAATGTTTTGATGAATATTTTTACAATTATTATTTTTTATGATCATCATTATTTTTCTCGGAAAAAATTTTCATTAGAGTTCGATACTTTTACAATTTTTCAAAATTTTTAGACACTTCATGATTTTTTTTTTTTAATGAAAAATCAACTAAACAAACCTTTCTGGTAGGCAATGAAATCTTTGTTTGGCTACACCTTTGTCCAGAATTATCAATTTTTTGGCAGTTTTATATAATTTTCAATGATTTCTCTTTTCTCTTTTCAGATGACAGAACAAAATTTTAGCCAAATTTTTAGCTTCTTAAAAAACTGAGAAAATCGTTTTTTTTCTTCACAGAACCAGTTCCAATTTTCTAATTCTCTGATTTCAAAAGCACACCCACAAATTGAGCAAGGCAAAGGCTGAGAATTCTAGAAAGAATGGGAGCAGTCAAAATTTAATCATTAAATTGAGACCCAAAAAAGACCTCTCGGGAGGGAAGAGGGGGAGGGTTGAAATAAAACATTCTAGCAATTTTTACCTAATTTGAGAGCATTTTGAAACCTCTCGGGTGGTTCAGTAAAGGAAGGGGGGGGGGTCTAGATTTCTTCTCTAAAAATCAGAAATAATTAATTCAGATTACAAAGAAATTATGTTTTCTTCAATTTTTTTTTAGCTTTCAGTATTCTATAAGTAAATATAATGATCGACTCGAATTTTTGAAATCTCGTTTTAATAAACCACGTTGAGAGATAAAACCACCAAAATTTGAAAAAAAAATCACAGAGATTTTCAAAAATTTCATTGGAAAAGCAAAAAATGCACACCTTTTTGATATTTCTATGATGAAAAATCTCCTTTGACAGGCTTCAAAAAAGAAGGCTCAAATCCCCTTTATTATCCCTTTATTAACTGGCAAAATGCTGCCATCCATCATTATAAAATTCGTACAAACTCAATTTTTCGTTTTCAATTACTTTTTTTTCTTGTTTATTTTAATAAAATAATCGATAATAATTTTTGAAAAAAATTGACTTATTTCAAGAAAATTCCAAGTTTCATCCCCTATAATACTACTAAACCTCCCATTCCTTTCATTTCAAGTCATTTTCACTTTTTTGCCAGTTTTGAAACCTCACAAACTCTGAATTTATTTCTGACACCGAACATTTCTAAAAATATCCCAACATTACTAAAATTTGCACGCAAGTTTTTTTTAAACAAACCGTATGCTCGTTAAGACCATATTATTTTTATTTTAAACCACGATATTCGCTCTAGCTATTGTCTCATTATAACATATTGCATTTTGAACAAATGTTTCGATACTTTGGCGCTGGTAAAAAATAATTACTCGCACCTTGGCATCGTTTTTGGTAAAAAATTTCAGCTACTCACCGTCACCGTCACGTGTATATCTCGTTATGGCTTGAAATTTTCAAAACTGAAACACCAAAATTGAAAAAAATTATTATTACTTTGCTGCTGTTTCGAAAATAACATTCTACGTACTAAAATAGTCTTACACAGAATGTAAATATTTATTCACATTTAAGCAGAGAAATTGGTATCTTTGGCAGTGAATTACCTACAGCACACATTCTTACACCCCAAAAAAGGGTTAAAGATGATAAAATAGAACGTACGGATGGGGCAGGAAGGGAATGCATACCTACGTTGATTAAAAATCAACTTTCGCGTAGGTACAGCTCGCAAGCACACATCGAATCGCTTGAAAATTCCAACTCACGCGTAAATGTCAAATGAAAAATTACCAGAACGCGTGCCCTGACTCTGGCTCATCCCGCATCGCAGCTCAGTCTCGCTCGACGAGCTGAAAACCACAATCACAGTGCACAAAATATGCCCATACGTCTGCTTTAATTACCAGCTCGACGTGGCGTTTTCTTTCTCGAGCATTTTTCTCTCTGCGCTTTTTCAACGTTACATGTGTAATTTGGTTCGAGACGAGGGTGCAGTAACATAAAAGGGTTGTCAACTCGCCACTTTTCCTTCTATTTTTTTTTCCTGTACTACATCTCGTGCGGAAAAAAAAGAAAGGGGAGACATCGCCGCGTCCTTTTTCCGTACATACGTAGATATTCGAATGAAAGAAAAAACACGCCACCACTTTTGTATATTACCCTCTTCGCGACGACTTTTTTTCGTCACATTTGTCAGCTCAGTTCGCAATTGGCTAAAAATCGCGAATAAATCCGGTCTCGACGGCGAAATCATACATAATCCAGACCGCTGAACTCTAGTCGTAAATTTACCACGTACAGAGTCGCTCGAATCGTTAATCGTTGTCGCGTCGACTAAGAATACCATCGCCGCCTTCACCCTTCATGAGGCAGTCTCGATACGAATGTTCGACAGATGGTAAATTAGTCGAAATTATATACATACCAATTTGCAATTATCGTTAATATTTTTTCACCACGAGAAGATATTTTGCGCGTTTTTTGTATAAAAATAACTCGCACAAGCGACGTGTCGAGCTGTTTTTGAAGCTCGAGTACGTACGCAGGCTTTATGGGCGATGCTACAGAGTATTTTTGTCTGCTAAATTACCATCGAGTAAAACGAGCTGACAGAAGTTACACGTCGATGGAAATCTTTCATAATTATGTCGATGTCGAGAAATATCTGGTGGAAATTTTCAGCCCCGTGGGACTGTTCTTTTGAAGGTCGAAAACAACAGAGCTTTACTAGGAATCGCTGTCGACTTTTTCGACTTGTTATGAAAGTCAAAGAAATCGACCCTTTTATTATTTTAGAAAATGAAGAGCTGTTCTTTCCGATAAGGAGGTAGACTATTGCGAGTTATCAATAAAAATTTTGAGACTGACCACTTTTATTCAGATATTAATAATATGTCAAATCATTAATGAACCTTTAAAAATTACTAATGTTTGATGAGAGTGATCCATATCATTTGTGAATAACTTATACCCACATATTTAAAAAAAAACAACAATAATTTTTGGTCGTTCGAAAAAATAAATTACTAATCTGCAGGCCATTTTTTAAGCAATTTTTACTGGGTGGGAAACTTTTAAAAGGGAGAGGATCACTGGCGTAGCCAAAATCGTCGGGGGGGGGAGTCAGAACCAGTGGTTTCGGAAGCTTTTTTGGGGTGGTTGCAAAATGAGGACAAAGACGAAAAAACAAAAGTTTTTCTGGCGGGCGAGGAGGGGAGTACAAAAAGCCTTTTTTTTGCACTTTAGCCTTTAATAGTTTATAAAATTGTAATTTGATTTATGCCCGAGCGAAGCGAGGGCAAAGATTTGAGAAAATTGGATTTTTTAATGTCCAAATAAAGGCATTTTTCTCGTATATTCGTATTGAAAATTGCCCACTTGAAAATTATAAAGAGTCTGGCCGAATAAGGGGTGAATTTGGCCCCAGGCTGGATTTTCGTTTTAACCCTCTCAAAAGGTACCCCTTGATGTAAAAAAAATCTGGAAAAATTTTTGACCCCCCACCCCCCTCCATTTCGGAGTTATGGCCATTTTATTACCCGATTTTCAAGAATTTTTAATTCCAACGGAAGTGAACGAAATTTTCTGTTCTTTGGCATAAAGTTACATCTCGTAGAGATGTATCTATGGAAATTTTTTCAAAAATTTTCATGCACATCTTCATGGTTTTTCGGCCATTTGAAGTTTTCAATCGCAAAAAACACCATGTAATCGAAGAGGTACCACTCTGGAAAAATTACTAAAAAACGTGTTTTTTAACGTAGATTCACGTCACGTATTCAGTTTTGGCGATATCGATGCAGCAAGGGCCGTAAATCGCGAAAAACTGTACAAAAATGTTGGGTTTTTAAGCATTTTTTTTTCAAATTTTGAGCATTTTGTGTGGAAAGAATTGACTAAACGAAAAAACTAACGCCAAATTCGTGTTCAGCGGGTCAAAATACCCCCATAAACACCCTTTTCGCGATCGTTTCATTTGAAGTCTCGAAATTGTTTTTCTCCACCGATTTTTCATGACGAAATAATCTGAAAAAGTGAATTTCGAGACCTTGGGCAAAATAATCGCGAAAAGGGTATTAATCGGGGTATTTTGACCTGCTGAACACGAATATGGGATTAGTTTTTACATCCGGTCATTTCTTTCTTGAGAATCCGCCATTTTCAAGTTTTAATCAAGTCTTTGAGCAAAAACCTGAAAATGGCGGATTCTCAGGAAAGAAATGATCCAATGGAAAAACCAATCTCATATTCGTGTTCAGCAGGTCAAAATACCCCGATTAACACCCTTTTCGCGATTATTTTGCCCAAGGTCTCGAAATTCACTTTTTCAGATTATTTCGTCATGAAAAATCGGTGGAGAAAAACAATTTCGAGACTTCAAATGAAACGATCGCGAAAAGGGTGTTTATGGGGGTATTTTGACCCGCTGAGCACGAATTTGGCGTTAGTTTTTTCGTTTAGTCAATTCTTTCCACACAAAATGCTCAAAATTTGAAAAAAATGCTTAAAAACCCAACATTGTTGTCCAGTTTTTCGCGATTTTCGGCCCTTGCTGCATCGATATCGCCAAAACTGAATACGTGACGTGAATCTACGTTTAAAAACACGTTTTTTAGTAATTTTTCCAGAGTGGTACCTCTTCGATTACATGGTGTTTTTTGCGATTGAAAACTTCAAATGGCCGAAAAACCATGAAGATGTGCATGAAAATTTTTGAAAAAATTTCCATAGATACATCTCTACGAGATGTAACTTTATGCCAAAGAACAGAAAATTTCGTTCACTTTCGATTGGAATTAAAAATTCTTGAAAATCGAGTAATAAAATGGCCATAACTCCGAAATGGAGGGGGGTGGGGGGTCAAAAATTTTTCCAGATTTTTTTTACATCAAGGGGTACCTTTTGAGGGGATTAAAACGAAAATCCAGCCTGGGGCCAAATTCACCCCTTATTCGGCCAGACCCTTTAAAAGGAAAAAATGTGAAAATACCGAACGCAGTAAGATAAAATCTTTTGAAAAATTTAGTTTTTATAAATCGAAAATGAAAACTGACCTAATGAAATTGAAAAGAGGAATAATTTTTAGAAAAAATACGAATAAAATCACTTCGCAAGATTTTGATTATTTTGAAACTAAAATCATGGAAGGAAAAAATGCAGTAAGGCCGAGCGTAGCGAGGCCAAAGTTTTTTAAAAAATATCATTTCAGAATTTGTATTTTTCTTGGTTTTGAGCATTTGTGGCTGCTTGGGAAATATTGAGAAATTCGGTTCCACTGGGTGGGAAATTTCTTTCACTGGGTGGGAAAATTCCCAAGACTTATATACTTAAAAAATGGCCTGCTAATCTGCATATAAATTGCATAAAAATTAATCACAAGAGAATCATTTCATAGGTAAATGATTAGTTCGCGAACGATTTGCTTGTAAAAAAACATTCACAATTTTTGATGAACAAATAATTAATTTCTTGACCAATAATTTGATTTCACTAAAACAGATTACTTTTGTAGATCTGCTTGAGAGATGTCGCCATGTATCGCTCAATCACAATATCGAGTCATTTACAAATAGTGAGTTCAGACGGAGTCGTTCTCGAACGATTTTTATCGAAATAAAGTCGTTGGCGAGCTAATTGGATTACCAAGTATTTTGCAATCGATTTTGTAGGGAAAAGTAGTTTTCCAAAGATTTTCAAAAAAGTCGTTCGCGAATGATTTAGATTGTTTCGAAAAAATCATTCATAAAAAAGTACTTGGGGAATCAATCACAAATAAAATTTTTGAAACGAATGATTCGCAACTATTTATTCAGAAGAAGTCGTTTGCGATTTGCGACTGATTTGATCCAAAAAAAAAACATTCGCAAAACGATTTGCACATAGTCCTGTTCGTTCAAAAGATCGTTTGCAAAAAATTTGTTCAAGTCGTTCGCGAACGATTTACTTGAAGAACGAATCATTTATAAAAATTTCTCTAAAACAATGGTGCACAAACGATTTGTTCAAAAAAGAAAAAACTAAAAAAGTCGTTCGTGGATGATTTGTTCATGAAAAGTCGTTCGCAAACGATTTGTTCATAAGGAAGTCGTTCGTGAACGATTTACTTGGAGATCGAATCAACTATGAAAACATTTCTCTAAAACAATTGATCACAAATATTTGTTTAAAAAAGTCGTTCGTAAACAATTTGTTCAAAAAGAGTCGTTCGCGAACGATTTGCTTAAAAAATCCATTCGTGAACAATTTATTCGGAGAACGAATAAATCATGAAAAAATTTCCCTACAACAATTATTCATAAATGCTCGTTTAAAAAATCTTTCGTGAATGATTTGTTTAAAAAGAGTCGTTCGCGAACGATTTGTTGAAAAAAGCTGTTTGAGAATGATTTACTCGGAGAACGAATAAATCATGAAAAAATTTCCTAGCAACAATGATTCACAAGCGATTTGTTCAAAAAAGTCGTTCGTGGACGATTCGTTCAAAAAAGACCGTTCGTAAACGTTACTCGAAGAACGAATCAATCATGAAAAAATTTCTCCACAACAATGATTCACAAACGATTTATTCAAAAGAAGTCGTTCGCGACTGATTTGTTCTAAAAAAAGTCGTTCGTGAACGATTTGATAAAAAAAAGTTTGCGAATGTCAAATTCTTTCACAACTGAATTTCCTGGAGAACTGTTTACCTACAGATGAATTTCTCGGAATGAGTGATTCACGAACGATTTTCTCAAAATAAGTCATTCGCGAATAATTCACTCGTAGAGCTGGAATGAATGATTAAAAACAATTCGCTTAAACAACCCGTTCGCGAAAGATTTGTTCGCAGAACAACGTTCGTGAACGATTCACTCGGAGAGTCAATCATGAAAAGATCTCTCAAAACAAATTATGTATTCACGAACGATTTATTGTTCATCATGACCGAATTTCTTGGAGACCATTTACGAATGAATTTCTCGAACAAGTGACTTGCCAACAGCGAATTTCTTTTCTCCACTGACTTTGTGCCACTTCGCGAACGTGAAGCTTCGGTCATCGAGCACGGCAGCGCAAATTTAATTATACTCATTGTATTTGATGAATTTACGAATTTAGTCGGAAAAATTAAAAAATTCTTAACTTTGTCTTTGTTTGGAAATTTAGAAATTTACTAAAAATGATTATGAATAGGTAATAATGAATATCATAAATTTTAATTCACCAAAAATACAAAATTTTGAGTTCTCAATCTCCTGGAAATTACATAAATTGAGTTTGTACACTACACTTACGTAAGTAGATATTTAAATTTATTCAAAGTTCAATTTTTCAAACTCTAAATTTTTTCAGTTTCTTTAATTCTTATTTGTAAATAAAATAATGTCCGATTTAAAAATTTCTCCAACAAAAACGACTGTAAAGTGTAAAATCAGCTTCAATTTTCTCAAAATTTATTCAATTTTGTTTTTAAATTTTTTATGTCATTTATTTTCAAAATTTTCTTCCAATCATTATGTCGAAAGGAATTTTGAAAAACATGAAATTGAAAAAAAATTAAAAAAATTATAGTCGAATTTTCAAAAAAAATTTCAATAAAAAATTTTAATTTTCAGCTAAAAGCTAAAACGATTTCGATTTTTCGATTCCTTCAAATATTTCACAAGTTGAAGTTCATAATTTTTGTATTCTCAAAAAAATCCAACGTTAAAATTCTTTTCCATAATTTCAAAGTTTTTCTCCAATTTTTTCTCTAACATCATATCGAATTTTTTTGATTGGAAATTTTAAAAATAAAAACATTTTCAATTATCAATTAAGATAAGATGCTAAATTCAAGTTGAAATAATTGAAATTTTGCATAAATTTGAACTTGCATCTGATCTTCTGATCTTTCCATCTTTGCATACGAGATCGAGAACCCGAGATCCCGAGAACTCAAAAAGAATTGGTATGCGCGTACTTAACGCGGAAAATGGCACAAAGTCAGTGGAGAAAAGAAATTTGCCTTACAACATAATTTTCTCAAAAGAAGTCGTTCGTGAACGATTCGTTCAAATTGAGTCCTTCATGAACGATTCGTTCAGATGAAGTCTTTCGTGAACGATTCGTTCAGATGAAGTCGTTCGCGAACGATTCGTTCAAATGAAGTCGTTCGCGAACGATTTGTTCAGATGAAGTCGTTCGCGAACGATTCGTTCAAATGAAGTCGTTCGTGAACGATTCGTTCAAATGAAATCGTTCGTGAACGATTTGTTCAGATGAAATCGTTCGTGAACGATTCGTTCAGATGAAATCTTTCGTGAACGATATAAAAATGAACGACTCTTTGAAAAATATATCATTCACAAAATGGAACATTTTCCTTCAAATTTCATCGTTTGCGATTGCTTCGCATGAAAATTATTCGTTCAACGAACGATTCCAGCCCAAAAAAATTCAAAGCTGCAACATCTTAATTCATTTCCATCGTCGAGCTTGATATTTTCAGCGAAAAATTTTCGTTCACACAATTAGCACAAAACACGAGCTTGTCAAAAGCTACACCCACACTACATTACCAAAATTAAATCACGCCAGGTCGCTTGTATTCGCTGGTAAACGACGAGCAGGCACTTATCCGCGACCAAATTGAAACACCCGTCAAGAAACTAATCAGAACCACGGCAGCGTCTCTCATCCTAAAATTTGCTCAATTTCGAATACATCCATGGGCAGGGCAGGGTACCATCTAAGATGACAACAAAGACAATCTCGAACACCTCTCCGGGCTCGATTATTACCAACATCTCCAAAGGAAATAATCGAGCTACGTCCAAACTGCGCGAATTAGTGCGAGTAAATTCACTACATAATTACACAAGGCTGTACACCGAGTAGAGCCCGAAGGACGAAACAGGGTTTCCAGGGACAAGATCTCTCCGCTTCTACCCTGGTTTCACGTCACATTCGCCGGTATCTTCGTGTCTCGCCCATTCTAACGATTATCATTAAAGACAATGAGCATCTGAGCTCGGCTCGACGCGGCTCGTATGTAATACGTGTACGTATTCGCATAATATGTAGATTCGCGCCGAAAGAGGCGCACGTCAGAGAGGCAAAAGTCGCATGGCGCTGGCGGAGGGAGTTTCTCCCGCATACACACTTAACACAAAGTCAAAATCGATATCAGAGTATTATATCCGTGTGCTCATCTGACACCACCTCGAATAGCCTATGCCGTGCCACCCCCTCGAGCCCCCCTTCACCACCCGGCACCGTGTACTTTCGTACACACCACGTAGAATTTCACGAAACTTCAAGTGGGAAGATATTAATTAGTGAAATTACTACCAAGACGTAAGAGCGTCGACCGAAAGAAGGGATGGGGGGTTGGGCTGGCTGCGCCCGAACGATTTCGTTACGCTTTTTGTGTATGTTGTTTACGTACGAGACTTTCGAGTCGACTTCTTTACTTTTGGGTGAAAAGTTTTTGTTTTTCGCTTCTGCATGTGACTCCTCGACTTGATTCTGGGTTTTTTGCAAGATGACAATTTTCGCCCGCACATGAGTCGGATATTTTCTTCTTACGAATGCGACGAGTTCGCGATGCCTCGTCCTATAGCTCCAAGATTTGTATTTTTTCGGAAGGGAGACGCCGAGGGCGAGGTAGCGGCTGATGGTGGCGTATTCGCCATAAAAAAAAGATGACTCGCCGTTGAACGGCGTTAATGGCCTTTTCTGCTTTTCATTTAACGTACCTAGCTAGATGGAAACTGTAACGCAGCTAATTTATTATTTATGAAAAAGTTCGCGTCGGAGGCGGCTTTTCTATAGCTGTATTACTTAATAAAATATTTAACCGCTGTTTGTACTCTATATTGTATTGTGCGTTCCACCACACACACACACAACTCGACAACTCGTACTCCACACACATTTTATAATACATAGATATATTATATTCGTACAGCTCTTACGATTCTCTCAACTGTATCCCAAAATTACGCGACGTTCGACGTTCAACCTACACGCCCATATCTAATTGTCGTCCTCGTACAGTCGCTGCGCCAATCCTAGGTTAAATTAAATTTTGGAAAATTCACCAGCTCAGATATTTTTCCACAGCGACGCGCCGGGGTAGCGGTCATTTCCGACGGTCATTTAGATTCGTCGTCGTTGCCTTCTTCAACCTTCCGAGAATCAATTTTCCACCAACCGAGCGAGTTTTCTATTTTGAATGCAATTCGTTTATACGACATATGTAGTTGCCGGAGGCGCAGGCAGTTTCATCTAGATCTAGACGACGCGACGTCTGTGTAAAGGTTTCCTTCAAAGACGTCCCATACAATTTGCAGAATTTCTCGTCTACTAGCGTGCCGGCCACCTTAGGCCTCCTTGAGATTTTCTCCTTTTTTTTGTCATATACTGAGATATAATTTTTATACTTTTATAGAGTTTTTAATAAAGCGTTTGCGAATGGACGTTGACCAACGATTCAATTTACCTATGTAGTTTTTTTTTCATTTTTTCTTTGCTTCGCCAAGGTAAGGAAAGATTTTTTTGGTATGGGTTTCTTTGTAAAACAGAGGGTATTCAATTGGCCTTCTCATTGTGGCTCGGTCTTTTTACGTTCGACCATCTCTAGAGGTTGCATTTATATGTAGGTTGGCATAGGTATACGATGACGTTGCTGGTTGCTATGGAAATTATGATGTTAAATTTTCAGAATTGGAAAAAATTCAAGGGGTTGAAAATTTGAAAACAACGTTGGCACGAAATTAAAAATGGAAAAGAATCAAAAACCGGAAAAAGTCGTGAAGTTAATCAAAAAAAAGTAGATGGAAAGATGGCTTAAAAAATAAAACAAAAATTTATAGTTTTTCAAACTTCGACCTCACCCCCTTCCTCCTTTCATAGTCCACGCACAAAAACATTTTTCAAAATTGAAAAAATTACAAGAAACTTGAAATGGTACGAGGTAGAAATTATTAGTCTGGTTTTTTTGAAAAAAAAAATAATAAAATTTATCCAAAAAAATAATAACGTGTCCCAAATTCTTAAAATAGGTAAAATTTATCATTTTTTGAATAAAATTTATTCATTTTTTTGACAAATTTTATCATTTTATCTGATAATAAATATTATTTTTTAGAACAAATTTCACCTATTTTGTGAATTGAAACAGGTTATTATTTTTTTGAATACTTACATTTTATTATTTTGGTAAAATTTATTAATTTTTTTAATAAAATCTATCTTTTTTTTGATAAAATTTATTATTTTTGGGGTAAAATGTATTAATTTTCGTAACTTCTGTTTTTTCCGTGTGAAAACAAAAACATTATAATAAGATCATTAAGAAAACTGTCAAAATAATTGAAAATTAGCAAAAGTAAATACTTACTATATCAACGAAAAATGATAAAAAATTAATAATATTTATCAATAAAATTGTACAAAACTTATCAATATCAACTGTTAAAAACTTATGCATGAGAGATAAGGAACCATTGAAAAAATTCTTCAAAAAATAATAAAAAGATGTCAAAAAAGTGGTTAAAATTTTGGTAAAATTGATTAAACATTGTCAAAGTATTCAAATCTTGTAGAAATTGGTAAAAAAAAATCATAGAAATTGTTAAATCTTTATAAAACATTAATATTGATTACTAGAAATTGATCAACAGTCAAAATCGTGAAACAGGAATAAGAAATCAGAGAAAATTTATCAAAAAAAAAAAAAAAAAAGAATATATGAACTTAAAATTAGTGAAAATCACTAAAGAATAAAAAAGTCGAATACAAAATCAGTAAATTTATCAAAAATCAGTCATTTCGTCAATTTTAGCTGTCCTAAAATTTCAACAATGTTTATCAGTGATTTTTCATTGATTCAGATACAGAGACCTTTGCGTTTACAAGGTATCTTCAGATTTCCAAAAATCGAAACCTCTCACCCCCCTTCTCCAACTCCCTCAACATTTCGAAAAAGTCATGAAATGAAATTAAATTTAATATTCAAAAAAATTCCAAAAATTTCAAATCGGAAGAAGCCAGGAGAAAAAATTTTTAGGCAAAAAGCTCAAAAAGCTAAAATGTTGGAAAAATGTTTGCAATATCTAAAGACTAAAGAAAAAAAATCTAAATATTTGGTAAAAAATTTGCGACTTTTGATGAATTTTGCGAATTTTTCGCGACTTCAGCGATCAAAATCTAAATTCCCGACTTTTTCGCGACTTTCGCAACCTGTAGACACCCTGCTCTATAACAAAACTCCAAAAGTTATTTTAAAAATGGCAAAATTGAGTTTAGGAATTCAAATAAATTGTTTGAAAATATGTAAAGAAATAAAATTGAAATCGATGAAATAACGTTGAAAAAGTATCAAGTTCAAGATGTTATAAAAATGATGTGAATTTTGTAAAAAATATTAGTAACGTATTTTCAAAAAAGAGAAAATTGAACTGTAAAATTAAATTTCAATAAAAATAAAAATTTCACCAGAATTCAGATGTCATATATCGAATACCATAAAAAGTCCTAAAAAAGGCTCCACACCTGAATGATTGGAAAATTTTCACTTCCTTTTCTCATTATTTTGAATTTTATTTTTGAGGCAGTTGGGATGTGATAAGATTTTTTAATGAAATATTTCAAATTTTCCAAGATTTTCGACTAAGGAGTAATCAAAAGTAGTTATCAAAATTCCCCATCATTTAAAATATTGGATCTTTTGCAAGGCGCTTGGAAGCATAAAATGACACTCGAATCAATTTTTTTCAATTCTTGATGAAATATCTCATCAAAATTGATTATTAAAAAATCTTGAAGCCAGTTTGGGGTACTCAGAGGCAAAGTTCATCTTTCAAGCCTTTTCCCTATTGACAATTTTGCTAGCACGGTACTAGCATCACTAGCGCAACGCTAGCATGGGTAACCAAATGCTCGCACCACGCTAGCATAGCTCTACCTAGCTATACATTTGCTAGCAACATACTAGCAATTCGCTAGTAAAGTTTTCTAACAAAAAGTTGTCTCGCAAAATACTAGCTTCGCACTAGCCTATGCTAGACTAGCTTTATGTCTGCTAGCGTAATGCTAGCTTTTTGCTAGTATAGCTAGCAATACACTAACGTTTGACAACTATCAAAATTCTAGCTAGCAAAGCGCTAGCATAAATAAGACTAGCTTTGCATTCGCTAGCATTATGCTAACGAATGCCGACTAGCAAAATTCTAGCAAACAAAATGCTAGCATCACTCTAGCGTAAATTGGACTAGCTTCGAATTTGCTAGCAATACGCTAACTTTTGACGACTAGCAAAATTCTAGCGAACAAGATGCTAGCAATTTGCTAACGTTTGATGACTAGCAAAATTCTAGCAAACAAAATGCTAGCATCACTCTAGCGTAAATTGGACTAGCTTCGAATTTGCTAGCAATACGTTAACTTTTGACGACTAGCAAAGTTCTAGCCAACAAAGTGGTAACATCACACTAGCGTAAATTGGACTAGCTTCGCATTTGCTAGCAATTTACTAACGTTTGATGACTAGAAAAATTCTAGCAAACAAATTGCTAGCAATTTGCTAACGTTTGATGACTAGCAAAATTCTAGCATACAAAATGCTAGCATCACTAGCGTAAATTGGTCTAGCTTCGCATTTGCTAGCAATTTACTAACGTTTGATGACTAGCAAAATTCTAGCAAACAAATTGCTAGCAATTTGCTAACGTTTGATGACTAGCAAAATTCTAGCATACAAAATGCTAGCATCACTAGCGTAAATTGGTCTAGCTTCGCATTTGCTAGCCATGTACTAACGTTTGATGACTAGCAAAATTCTAAGCAAACAAATTGCTAGCATTTTGCTATCGTTTGATGTCTAGCAACATTATCGCATACAAAAGGCTAGCATCACTCGCGTAAATTGGTCTAGCTTCGCATTTGCTAGCAATTTACTAACGTTTGATGACTAGCAAAATTCTAGCAAACAAATTACTAGCGTCACACTACCAATTGGACTAGCGTATGTTGGGTTCTTCACCATCACCCTATAAGTATATTTGCATAGCTCGCGAGCTATCTTAGCGCCTATGCTGGACCCGTACCGCATAGACCGTACGGTCTTACGACTGATTTTGCGCTCAAAATACGGAAGGTGAAAAAATATTTCGACCCAACCTGTTTTCAAAGCAAAAAGGCAACATTTGGGGGGGGGGGGAGATTTTCGGGACGATTGGACTCCACCTCGGGGTGTTTTTCTTGGATGAAAAAACGTGAAGTGTATGCGTTCGAAAAATCTAAAAAACGAAAAATTTTACCAGACCGGCAATTTTTGAAAATGCTCGCCACCTCCCGATCATCTCTGTCCACTTCCCACGGACAACTAGTGGAGTGGTTTCAAGCGTTCGGACAACAATCGTAAAGAAATGAAAAATCTCACGTTTTTTCATCAAAGAAAAACACCCCGAGGTGGAGTCCAATTGCCCCGGAAATCCCCCCAAATGTTGCTCTTGAGCTTTAAAACCCGGTTGGGTCAAAATATTTTTTCACCATCCATATTTTGAGCGCAAAATCAGTCGTCCAGACCGTACGGTCTATGTGGTACAGGTCCGCCTTAGGCGCTAAGATAGCTCGCGAGCTATGCAAATATACTTATAGGGTGATGGTGAAGAACAACTCCGAATGTTGACAATTTGGGTTAGCATAATGTTAGCATAGCTAACCAAGCACTAGCACCACGCTAGCATAAATCTGACTAGCTAAACTTTGGCTAGCGACACACTAGCATTTCGCTAGCATAGTTTTATAACAAAAAGTTACTCCAGCAACTACTTGCTTCACACTAGCGTATGTTAGGCTAGCTTTATATCTGTTAGCGTAACGCTAGCTTTTTAACAATATCTAGCATTACGCTAGCTAACAATATCTAGCATTACGCTAGCTAACAATATCTAGCATTACGCTAGCGGACTTTATGCTAGTCTAACATATGCTAGTGTGAAGCTAACAGTTGGAATGGGGTAACTTTTTGTTAAAAAACGATGCTAGCGAGATGCTAGTGTTTTGCTACCCAACGTATAGCTAGTCAGATTTATGCTAGCGTTGTGCGAGTGTTTGGTTAGCTAAGCTAGCGTTATGCTAGTGATGGTAGTATTTTGCTAGCCAAATTGTCAATAGTACTAACACTTTGCCACTAACCTAATGCTAACATCACACTAGCATAAATTGACCTATCACATTCCCTAGCAATACGCTAACGTTTGACCTCTATCAAAACACTAGCGCATCATGCTAACATTAGGTAGCATCTTTTTGAACACTTTTTGCTAGTAGGTAAATACGCTCGCGTTCTCACGCGAGCGAAATGCGGTTCGCTAAAAAAAAATTAAGCTAGCAAAAAGCTAGCGCTCAATGTGCTAGCGAAATGCTAGTGCACCGTGCTAGTATTTGGTAGCATCTTTTTGGACACTTTTTGCTAGTAAATACGCTAGCATTTTCATGTTAGCAAAACGCTAGCCCATTTGCTAGAATTTCGCTAGAAAAAATGAAGCCAGCAGAAAACTAGCACTCAAAGTGCTAGCATTAAGTAGCATCTTTTTGGACACTTTTTGCTAGTGAATACGCTAGCATTTTCATGCTAGCAAAACGCTAGCGCATTTGCTAGCATTTCGCTAGAAAAAATGAAGCCAGCAGAAAGCTAGCACTCAAAGTGCTAGCAAATGTTAAGCACACCGTGCTAGCTCTAGGTAAGCGTCTTTTTGGACACTTGTTGCTAGTTAATACGCTAGCATTTTATGCTAGCATTATGCTAGCGTAAAATGCTAGCATAATGCTAGGAAATAGAGTACTAGCATTACACTAGCAATATTGTTAGCGTAATGCTAGCATAAAATGCTAGCGTATTTGCTAGCAACAAGTGTCCAAAAAGACGCTACCTAGAGCTAGCACGGTGTGCTAGCATTTTGCTAGCATTTTTAAAAATTTTTTGTCAATAGGGTTCTGGAGGACTTTCAGTTAGAAATACTTCGAAAATGGTCGACATGTAAAAATTGTCAAAAATGGGGAAAAAATTGTGAAAACATGTGGAAAAAAAATTTAAAAACCGTAAAAATGGTCGAGAATGTCGTAAAGAATGCATTATTGTTATGAATTAATTTATAAAATAACAAAATATTCTGTAAGTACAATTTATTGTGAAATTTTAAAAATTCAATAATTTTCATGACATTGATGTTCCATACAAACCCAATATTTCATGGATTTTTTTTTTTTAATTCACAAGGTTACAATCTTCAGTCAATTATTAGTCACCTGCATCGTCATTTTCAAAATTTTCTACATTTCAACTTTTACAATTTTTGTTCAAAAAATTTTTGCTTTTTCGAACAATAGTTTTTCTACATTTTTTTCAACAGTAGCAATGAAATTGTGATTTTTGAAATTTTTTGGGGAAATTCAACCTTACCTACTTTAGGTATTTTTAGGATATGAAAACGTTTAAAAATGAATGAAAAAAAAAACTTTCATTCAGCATATTTTGAAAGAATTGTATAATACAAATGGTTTTTCAATAACTAATATTTAAAGCTCGAAGTTCATTTCAACTTTTTTTAGATTGGGAAACGATTTAATAAAAACTAATACTTCATAATAAAAATTGAGTATTTAATCTTCAATGAAGAAATCTCACAATCATCTGATTGAATTTCATATTAGATTTCAGAATAACATTTTTCAATCGAATAAGTAAGTAATTGAGAAAATTTAAAAATCTAATATCGATATTGAGAATTATAGTAAGTTCTGTTCTCGAAATGCCAAATTTTTGAATTTTCAGCACTCCTTTTCGAATATACTTATATTGTTTCGTTCTCTTAACGAACAAGCATCACCCATATTTCTCAAACATATAACACCCGAATACAATTTTCGACGTAATTTTCTACCATCCTACATTTTCTCGACTTGAACCACTTTTCTTACCTATTTGTTAAATAGAAGCTGTCATAGGACAATAACGCAACTGGCACGATAATTGCTCAATTAAGCTTACAATCGGTATTATCTACAAATTTTCTTTCGTAATTAGGAATAAATTCAGTCGTTGAAAAAATTTCAACGTAGGCATAAGTTAGAAAAGGTCAAAAAGTTAAGCTACCTAACCGAATGGAATAACAGTTGGTATGGAAAACACCACCTTTAAGCGTGGATCGAAATCAATTATTAGCAGAAACGAAACACACCTAAGAAAGTCAATTTTACCGTAGCCATAATTTTACCACACACGTGTACAAATTTTCTCTCATTTTTTGGCATAGATTTGCTATAGCATGGCAGTGGCAAAGCAGACTGCAGACACACACTTATCACCAAAATTCCTGTACACCATACCGAAACATAATTCACCACGTCCATACGAACAAATGTATATAGGATATGACGAGGAACATATAAAAAAAATACCATACGCGGGTTATATTATATATATGTACGTGCTAACAAAGTCGATAATTAATGGTGTGACACCTGATGAGTATTTATTCGATTCCTCGCACATACGTCAGGAGCTAATCCGGAAGCCATCGAAATGATATACATCTTTGGTAAGTGTTTTTTTTTTGGCCGGTCTGCCTTGCTACTCGTTGTGCTCGTGGTCTGAATAATATACGTATAACATTATTATAACAAACAACGTGTATTAACGAGTGTACTACACATTCTCGTAATGTGAAATACGTTCTTGTGACAGCTAAGTAATTGGTAATCATCATTTACTGGTAAAAAGCGAGCTGTGTGCAGCTGTATTTTCTTTCGGTATCTCCTCTCTACTTAATATGGTAAGTTGCGAAAAAAAAAATTAAAAATTGACAGAAAATTTCAAATCGATGAAATACATTTAAGATGATTAGGATGATGAAGAAAATTGAGCTGAATTATTAACAAATTACAATAATGATCGAATTTTTAAATTTTTTTTTGAAGGAGTGCGGAAAGACAGGCACGTCGTATGAGAAATTTTATGTCAATTTTAAATGAAACGCCATGAAAATGTCACTTTTGTAAAAATTTAATCGGTTTGGTGTTTTGTAGTATGATGTGTTTGATTCGTTATATCGTGTCAGATTCTCAACAACATTTTTAAAACAATTTGCCACACAGCCAGCGAAATAAATTTTTCATGTGTGTACAGAAATATGGAAATTTACAAGATACCTGCAAGTGTTCCTTTCTGTTGAGATTTTGAAGGTAGCGAAAATTTTAAGAGATTTTTGAAAATTTGAATGGAACATGATTGATTACAAAAAATGAAGATTTCGAATGGGAACAGGGTGGAGCAACTCTTGGATGGGCAAAAATTACTCCTCTAGTCAAAATAGTTGAGGTTGGAACTGAATTTTTTGAAAATGGTGACATTAATGTGAGAAATTTTTGTTTTGAGTTGAAAAAATAGGAAAACTTTGTACGTATTTTTGAATTAAAAACCATCAAGAAAAAAATCACTTCTGGCAGAAATTCAAAATTCTTCCGTCCGTCTTCCCATCAAAATATTTTATTCCTTTGAGGACAAAAAAAAATTGAAAAGCTGATTCGAAATTTTGAGTATATGTAATTTTAATGGTCCTGGAATGATGACTGAAAAATTGGGTTTTGAAAATTTTACTTTTTCTGTTCTTTTTTTTAACAGAGTGTCTAACAAAATTCGTTGAGCAAAAATACTGACTTATACTGACCTTTCAAAATGACTTTTTCTAGTCTAGCCCCTCTCCCCTCCTCCTAAAAAATCAATACATCAAGAAACAAGGACGAAAATTTTTGGTAAAAATTCAAAAAACATATGAAATTTTGGCGTTATTTGGTGAATTTTCTACCAATTTTCCATGTTATTCCAAAACAGTGACTTTTCACCGATCTTTCAGTTAAAAATATTGATTGATTTGACAAATTAGAAAGTGACTGTAAATCAGTGATATACCTGCAACTGAAAGATCTGTGAAAAATCATTGATTTGAAAATACCTAAAGCGCTTAAAATACTGCCCAAAGGCAAAAATTTTTCAAAAAATACACTTTTTCACATTTTTGTAGTAAAAAAAATTCTATTCCCTTGATAATTGAAAAAATTGTGATACAAATGTACTCCTTTGTACTCTTCTTAGGCCGGTCCTGACTAAGCTCAGACTGAGCCTGAGTACAGCGAAGGCAAAAATTTTTGAAAAAAGGGCATTCAGAATCTGAAATTTCATTATTAGGTGAAATAAAATTGTGCTACAAAAATCGAAACATTTTTGAAAATTCCACTGAGGTCATTACGGAGTCCTTTGATAAAAAAGGATAATTTTTTTCACTTGAAAATAATGATGTTCAATTTTTGAAAAAAAGACATTCAAAAATGAACATTTTTTCGTTATTTGATCAATATTTTAGTATTAAAAAGTAGGCGAAATCTTCAAATCTCTCAATGAAAGTGGGATTTTTTAATACAATTTTTGAAAAAAATTTAAGACTTTTTGAGTAAATTAGTCAAGAATACTGACTCACAATGACTGGACTGACCTCTTTGAAAAAATCCTGATTGTGTCTCATTATTGGCAGAACTCAATTTTCAGAAAAAAAATAAATTTGTGTTTTTGAGCTAGAAATTCTTCAAAAATCGTGACCTTTTTTGAAAAAATTTCAGTTCCTAGTTGGAGAATGATTGAGAAAAATCATATTTCGGGTCAAAACAGTACATCTCGTCAGAAAATTATTGTTAAGAAACGAAGTTTTTGAAATTTTGTTTAATTTTCCAATGTTTTGATAGAGAATATCATTCTGGTGTTAAAGAAAGCACAAAAATTTAGTGCTGTAACTTGAAAAATTGGACAACACTTGACAATTTTATCGTTCTCAAAAAATTGATTTTGGGATAAATGAATGATGAAAATTTTAAAAATGACTTTTTTTTCATTTCTCCCATTACAGAACATGTTGACTATTTGTCACAAATTTTCACTTCGAATCAATTGGGATAATTTTGAAGCATCCAAAATAGGGGGAAATCTATCTGATAATCATTCATGTACCTTGAAAGGTCAGAATAGATCAAATTGAATCACCTATTCTCAAAACGATTCAAAAATTAAAGAAACCTTATTCATCGATATCTCACAGATGGAAAACAACGATTCCTCTGTTTCAGCCTTTTTTTCTCGCCGAAAAAGTACGCGGTGGTTGTGTTATCGAAGCATGACGTCGACGACGCGAAGAAGAAAAGTTGAATCCCGAAAACACCGGCAAAGCGGTGACGCCGGGCTGGGCTCGGGAGCCGGGGTTGATATTCGTGTGTATATAGGTATATAGAGTTAGAGTGCGGCGGTATAGCGTACGAATACGTAGCAGGGCGGCATAGTGCGGGGGCTAGAGTACGACGCGGCCTGGCGGTGGCAATGGCGCGCATTCATTATTCACAAAGGCGGCCTAAATAATAAATAACTCGTCGGATATAGAATTTTTAATAATAAATGATATGACCTTTAATTTATTAAATAACTCAGAAGGGGCCCCTCGACCGCGTCTCTTCGCAGCGTCGCCTTCTTCTATATGTACGTAGTATACGTAATACGTACTGCTACCATATCGTGTACCTAAACCTATACGTACGATGTGCGTTTAATGTGCAGAATACTGTATCCAATCTATGTATGTGTGTCCGTATTTAAGCTACTGCCCCAGCCCAAGCCCTCAGCAACTGCTGAAATACCATAAACGGAATACGATGAAATGACGTTTCAAGAATGAGAAACGTGGGTGGGATGGGATTTTTCGATTGTTTGTTGTGTAAGCTTACTTGATGGAAAATTTGAGGCTAAATGCGACAGGCAGGCAGGACATTTTTCGAGATTATTTTGAAGAAAATTTGAAAAATTAATTGGAATTTTACCCATTTCTAAGCGCAGAGATGCATGATTAGTCACCAAAAAAAAATTCTGTACCATGTAATCAGAACTTGAAGAAAATAGATCAAAATTTCACTTCATAATTTCTCGACAGATCAAAATTCTCAGAATAAATAGCAAGAGAAAAATAATTTGTTTAAATTAACACAAAATCTAAGAGAAGACAAAAATTGGTAGAAAAATGATAAAATAAAATCAGGTAAAAATTTGATTCATGAAAAAGGAGAAAATTTTACAAAATATTTGTAATTATTGTTCAAGAAAAGTTTAACAAAACAACACCAAAATAGGTAATTATTGAAAGTGATCAAAATAATCTAAAATTATGATTAAAAATCATAACGATATGTTAAAATTTGACAAAGATCACAGGAAATTCAAAACTTGATGATATTATGATGATTTTATGAGAAAATACGGTTTGAATGCAACGAAAATCGTTTAAAATTTATAATTTCAGTTTGAAAATCACAAAAAATAACTATCGTTGAAATATTCCAAGAATTGGATACAAAATATCAGTTCGTAAAATTGGATCAATTCAACTACAATTCCACATTTTTCACAAAATCAAATTTTAGTGACATTTCTCACGTTTTTTCTCTTTTTTTTTGATTTTAATGTTTTCCTTGACTTTTTTGCTTTACTTCTGTGATTTGAAAAAGTGAGAAAACTTGAAATGTATGAGAAGTCGATACGATCTATCGATTTTCATTGTTGCAAAAAAAACCTAATCTAGGAAACTATTTTATGCCTAAACACGCGTTATTAGATGCGTTAAATACATCGTCGTTCCGATGAGGGATGGTCGTACAATGGTGGAAGACAATGGAAAAGAGAAAGCTGCTGGTTTGGGAACGTTGACGGGTGTAGGAATTCGGAGAAAAAAGGATCGAGGAGAATGGATGCTGGAGAACGGACATTTCTCATATGAACAAATATTTTACTAACTTTTTAGATTTTTTTCATCGATATTTTTCTTTTAAAAACATTAGAACGAGGTTTTGAGAAATGTCATAACAATTTTACAACACTTCGAATGAATTTCAACGGTTTTTGTAGATTTTCTAACCAATATATTTGCAATTGATAAAATGATGATTGAATAAGTTTTGAAGTTTTATTTATTGAGTGATAGAGTGATACACAATTTTCAGGAAATTTTACGAAAATTTAGACAATTTTTTAGAAAATTATTATTGAAAGATTTTTAAGACAGTTACCATTTAAAACGATGTTTCGAACTTTTTGCAACATTTAAGTAATTTTGTGATCTTTTAATTAACAATTTTTTTTCAAAGTTTGAAGAATTTTTGTAAATTTTTATTATTTTTTTTTACAATTTTAACGAAATTTTAAATACATTTTTCGGTTCTAAATTATATTCAAAGGTATTCCAAAAATTCAGTTGATATTTCAAACAATTTAACAACATTTTAAATTAATTTTTAGGTACTATCTTTATTCATTTTTACGACTTCAATATGAGTTTTTAAAAAATTGAGCACAGATTTTTAACAAGAATTTTGATAAACTTTTCCGAGAAATTAATCTAGAAATCAATCAAGGGAGGGGGCGGAAATTCAAATCAGTCATTTTGCCCTGGATTTTTTCAGACAAATTGGGAACTGATCGAGAAACCAGTGATTTTTGACAGAAAAATTAGTAAAAAATCATTAAGTAATAAGTAGGTAATTTTCAAAAACAAATGACTGCACTTCGTAAAAATGATGAAAATTTCAAGAAAAATACTATTTGAGGAGCAAAAAAGTTTTTTTTTTCAATTTGTGATCAGAAAATCTCCCTTTCGAGCTTAAAAGATGGGCTCGACTCCCCCCCCCCCCCGAACCCTCTAAGTGCGCCCCTGAAATTCTTGTATGTACTATCTTAGACAAGTTTTGAAAATATTGCACAAATTTTTGACACATTTGAAACGACAATACGTAAAACCATTTCATATTAATGATTTTTATGAAATTTTAGTTTAAAAAAGTTACTAAAACTTTCATTTTTTCTACTCGGACATTTTTTTCGAAATTATATAATAGGTAACTTCTTAGATTTTATCTTGATCTACTTCATATTTTCAAGAAATTTGATCGATTCTAAATACAAGTTGAACAGAATTTTCAATCGTGAGCCTGGATATAGAAAACACTCTTGGATGTAAAAAATTTGATGAAAAATCGTGTTGGAAAAGCCAAAATAACATTTTTAACTTCTGAATGTCAAAATATTTGAAAAAAGTTTGACCTTTGAGTCAAAGATCTTGAAATTGCATGACTATAGCTTGACTTCAGGTCAAAAGCTCAACTCATTTTGATCATCAGACACCCTGTAATCGAATCTAAATTTTTTTTCTTGGTATTTTCTTCATTCTAAATTTGAATTATTTTTAATAATAAAAAAAAACACACAAATAAACCGAAAAATCTATCCAAGAAGATATTTTAGGTAATAAATAAAAAAAGCTTGGAAATCGTAGAGAAAAGAAGTTGAAAATTGAAAACAATAAATAAAATTTCAGTGAATCACCAATAAAGCTCGATTTTTTTCCGGATACCTTTCCCTAAAAATTGTCGATTTTCAACTTCCAATCAGCTTCCAGACCCTAACTTCAGCCTCATTCTACTCTGCTGCGGCGCTTCAAATCAAAATTCATTCAAACCCATCGAAACCTCACTCCACTTTGATTTGCCTCCACGAGTTTCAATTTTGAGGTACCATACGAGCATATATTTCACCGTCGCATCGTATCTTCACCTTTCCCAGCCTCGGTAGCATTCAGCTTCAGGGGGAAACAGTAAATAAACGACACGCTGCGACCATTAAAAAACCATTTCCAATCGCAATTCGCAACCCCCTATCGTTTATGCGAATTAACAAATAGTTACATTTCCAATGGGGAAGCTCATCTTCAGTTGAAAATTCGATTACAGCGCAATCGAGTCAACAAGTTACAGAGCCATACGTATATCACCAGAGAAGACATATACTAGGACGAATGTATTTTTCCCACCCAGATATGGAAAAAAAAAATTGAAAAAAAAACTGCCATCCGACGTCATATAATAAGAATAGCAAACGAGCAACCAGCAACGCAGCAACTTATACGAACGATAATCACGAGCCCCGAGTCGAGCACCTCCATTTTACTGGCGCCTCGAGTACCATTACGCGGTGGTTTCTGCTGCTTTCGGAATTATTCAACGAGCCGATACCGTAGACCGAAGCGGGGGCCGAGGAGACGGGGAATAAAAATTAAGAAACAATGATAGGATGCAATAATAAAAATAACCGATAAAAACAAAAGCTGTAATGCCACACGATGGAGAGAGAAAGAGGCGCAGACGCAAGAGAGGGGAGTCGGAGGGAGCGGAAAGAATAATAATAATTAGGACGCCAGATATGGAAATACATTTTAATGGTTTTATATCACAATCGTTGGCGCATTATAATAATTATATTGTATATAACGATCTTACAAGTTACAATACACAATCGTATAATATGCATTATACATTTATTCTCTCGTAGAGTTATATAGAAGGAAAGAGGAGAAAAAAATATGGAATTATCGGTCTACGACTCCGACCAATGGAACCCCGAAGGCGATACGATTTTCTCGTATTGAACGTATCATTATACTTTGGTGAATTCGCGTCTCTCTCTCCATTCTCCCCGACCCATACCCCTTCCGTCAACTTTATATACGTACTTTGGCCCGTTATAATATTACAACAAATAGTTTATTATTATTATTTTTTCATAGTATACTTATATGCCAGATCGGCCCTAGCCCAGGTAATTCTCTCTTTCGTTTGGTCGATGCCATTTGCACAGCCCAGCCCAAGTTTGAAAAGCTCATTGAAAAAAAAATGAACCCGACAACGTGAAAATACAAATACGAAAAGAAGAAAAATAAAAAAAAAAAGATAATCTTTATCGTTTTCTCAGCGAGTTGAGCTGAAAAGAGACACATATAAGCAAGGAGAGTTTGTACAATTAAGACATGCTTAATGGGTTTCTTCTCTAATACAGAAAGAGAAAAATAGCATTTATACGAATGTGTACCATCATCAGAAAAATTATAGCTGGCGGGGTCGAATCGTATATTTACTCGATAAAGGGCGAACTTTTTCTATCTTTTCAAATAAACTCTATTCGTATAGTTCAGAATGTGGCCTTGAATCTTTACTTCGGTGATGGTGGTTGACCGGCTAATGATGTACATACGTGCGTATGTATGGATTGCGTACGCCATAAGGCCATATTGAGGAGAAATTACACGTGGTGGTAGTCATCAGTTAGCAATGAAGATGAAAATTGCGCGTTTTCATAAAGAAATACTTAAAAAGGGTTCGAAATTTGGTACTATGTCCAAGTTACGATGGTATTCGGAGAAAAAAATGACTAAGATGAAATTGAATAATTGAAAAAATAGTTTGAATTTTTTAAAACTCATGTAATAGGCAGAGCTTTGCTCATGTTGATCAGTGGATAAAAAATTCGCAAAGTTCAGCAAATTTGAGCATTATAAAATTAGTGACTTGCTCAAAATTTTCAACAATTTCCAATGTTTCGATAGAATGTGAATAAATTTGATTTTACCTAATTATTTTATACCAAATAATTGAAAAAAAAAGGTTAGAAATCGCATTTGACTAGGAAGAAAATACAAAGAATGGTGGGGAGAGGAACGAAGAATACTCCATTTTATTTTTGTTCAAGAAATTTCTACAAAATTGAAGTACAATAAAAAAGTAGAGAGGGCAGCGTGACTTTTTTCCCACTTGAAACTGTCAAAATCGCTCTACATAATCGAAATGAATACCAGGGTGTCTAACAAAATTTCAAACCCCAAAAGAAGGACCTTGGAAGGACTTTCAGCATGACTTTTTCAAAATTAATATTGTACCCCACACCCATAAAAAAAATTCAAACTCATTTTAGGAGGACAAATTTTTCCTGTTTCAAAATATTTTATTTTTTAAAATAGAAAAGAAGAGTTTTTACCATAATTTCGGAAAAAAAAAATTAAATTCACTCAGCCCAAGTGAAGCTAGGACGAAAATTTTTGAAAAAAAAGGTATCCAAAATCTAAAAATTTCTTCATTAGGTGAAATTTCTGTGTTTTTTTCTGTGTTTCATAGGTGCACCCAGAAATTAATTAATGGAGGTGCTGAGAACTCGAGAAAAAATGGGGGGAGGGGTCGAATTTCAAATCAGTTATTTTTGACTGATCTTTCAGTCGAAAATCATCAACTTTTTCTGACAAACGGGAAATTTATTGAGGAATTGGTGATTTTTGACTGAAAAATCAGTCAAAAATTATCAAATTTCAAAACGAAATAATTAAAATACATACCCTAGCAAAGCGAGGGAGAAAATTTTTTGAAAAAATTGAATACCTACCTAGGGGTATGGAAATGTGGAAATTTGTGAAAATGGTACCATTTTCCTACACTATTTTGATAAATTTGATAATTTTTGAGGGTAGAAGGATTTGAGAAAAATTAACACTATGTTTTTCACTTGAGAAATAATAGCTGCTGGGAAATATTTAGCTTCAGTTTTCTTCATTTCAATTTCTTCGATATTTTTTCTGTTTCGGTCTCATTCCTTTCTAATCACAGTTTCAGTTTTTGAGCCCTGTCTAAAATTCGAAAATTTCCAGGTTCTTCGAAAATATATGAACCTAATAACATGCAGTTTCATATTTTCTGTAAATTTCCAATTTTTATGGGTAAAAATGAATTTTTTTAAATTTTGAGAGGACATCACATCCACACTAATTTTTCGTTTGTGTCTGTGGAGCTAAATTTAAAAACGCATTAGTTTTAATTTTTCCAGGTATTAAATTTATGTATTTTTTGAAGGGGTAGGGAGGATTGATAATTTTAGCCGCTTCTCAAAAATTACAAAAAACTACAATTTTCGAATCCTGCGAAATAGCTGGTTTCTGGTCAGATTACATATTTAAAAATAGGCAAAAAAGACAGTTTTCCAGCTTTGTAACGAGGCTATTTTTTTGGAAAAAGACAAAAAACAACCATTTCCAATCTCAAAAAGACGTCGCGTCGTCTCTCAGCGTTTCTTAAGAAGAGCAGAGAGAAATTCATTGAGTTTATATATTTTTTTTTTTCGATTCAATTTGTTGAATATAATTTTATGTTTTCGTTCAATTTCTTGGCACGGCTCAAAATATAAAATTTCTCAAAAATCGTTAGGTACTTCTATACCAGTTTTTACTTTTTCAAAATACGTTTTGTCATTTTTCGAAAGGACATCGTGTCCGCTGGTTTTAATTCATGTCTGCAAAACCCAAATTATTAAAAAAAAAACCTTACGCATTCTGCGTAAGGTAACCGACTTTTCCACAAAAGTCGGTGTAGAAAACTTAATTTACTTTCGTTCAACTATTCACAAATATTGAGCCTACTGAGAAGTACCAAACTCGAAATTTTGGACTCCAGTGTATCCAGGGAAGGGGCTCAAATCAAAATAAAAAGTCGGTAATACATAAGTTAAAGAATTGGTACCCACGCTATTTATCAAGTAAAATGACTGAAATTTGAAATTTTGGTCTTGCACTCAAGCTCAAAATTTTGGGCCCTCAAGCTCCCATATCCATAGGGGTACCTGGTGGGGGGAGGGCACAAATTCAAAAAAGTTGATAAATTGATATTGAATGAAATAATAGTATGCCATTTTTTTTATTTTTTATTTCAAGTTACTATTATTATTCGAAATTGAAATTTTAGCTCAACTGTCCCCATCCCCTCAGGCATTCTTATATTCTTAGGGACATGTAGAAGATTTAGATCGAAAAACAAATACCAAATTCGGAATCAGTGACCCAAAAAATATCAAACTGCGCTTTTTCACAAACTTTAATGCCAAACTGTAAATTTTGATTCTTAGATCTCCTTTTGCATCCTTTGAGGACCGTTTTTAAGCAAAGGAAGGGCCTTCCAAAAAGGCTGTATAAGAAGTTGTAGAGAATTAAATTTGTGTTCTATAATGTGTCATTAAATTTTTTGAAGAGCCCTAGTTTTATTCAAATTACGTATTTACGTTTTCAAGCTTGTATAAGAAATTAAAAATGGCAGTTCACAAATTTAAGCTACCGAGGGACGACTTAGGAACATGTAGAGGATTCAAATCGAAAAACAAAGACTTAATTCGGAATCAGCGACCCAAAAAACATCAGTTTATGCCCTTTTACAAAAGTTTTTTACAAACTTTTTAATGCCAGAATGCGAATTCCGAGCATTGGACCCTCCTTTGCGTCCTTTCTCAACCCCTAAAAAGCACAAAAAGTTCAATATCTCGAAAACGGCTGAACCGATTTTAAATCGGTTTGAAAATCTCACAACTACGTAAAAATGCTATCTATTGGGATCATTGTCCCCTTGTGGAGCTACACAGCTTTCGAGTTTAATGCGAATTTTGAGTATTGGACCCTCCTTTGAGTCCTTTGAGGACCGTTTTTGACCAAAGGAGGGGCCTCCGGAATAATGCCTGTTTAGCAAGTTGTAGTTATTTAAATTTGCGTTCGTCATTGATTCATTAGTTTTTTTTGAATAGGCCTAGTTTTAAAATTATTCGACCTTCATGTTTAAGTAAGCTTTTGAAAAAACTGTTTACAAATTTTTAGGCCTACCGAGAGACGGTGTACCTCAACCGATCAGGCTGAAAATTTTTCTGTAAGGTCCTCAAACCTTTCTTTGCCAATCCTGAAAATTTCAGCTCAATCGGTTCAGTAGTTTTAGAGAAATCAAAATTTGAAGCGCAATGTAACTTTTACCTTGGTTGTTTGAAATTTCGGCTAAGTCCCCACCCCCAACCCCTACAAAACACACAAAGTTCAATATCTAGAAAACGGCTAAAACCAATTTAAATCGGTTTTAAAATCTCAAAAATACGTAAAAAATGCTATCTTTTGGGATCGTTGTCCCCTTCTGGAGCTACACAGCTTCCGAGTTTAATCGCGGACAAAATTATACATAAACATATAAATATATATATATATATATATATATATTAATAGTCATCTATGGTCAAAGTGGCATCATTTTTCATAACCCCTGCAAATTCATCAAATGCAACATTAATGACATTGTGAAATTGTACAGAATCTATAACTTCATAGTTTTTTTTAAAAACGAATTTTAAAAAAGATGCCACTTTACCTGTAAACTTCACAAAAAGATGCCATCTCGACCGTAGGCACGAAAAAAAATTTTTTGCTTTAAGGAGTAGAATATAAGTGGTAAAGTGGCATCAAGTTTCTGATAGGTTTTCTGGCATCTATAGCACTTATCTTAGCCAAATAACAGCAAACGGAAACTGGCATCGGAAAAATGATGCCAGTTTCCAAAAAAGATGCCAGTTTACCTGTAGATGAAAAAAAAAGATGCCACTTTGACCATAGACAAATCTATATATATATATATATAAGGAAACCTCGTTCTCAACCACACGTCCTATCGTGTTCAGAATGTCCGAAAACGTAAAAAAAAAATGTTCCCGACGCTCCCTTCAACTACGATGAACAATTTAGTACTCGACTTTTCCTAATGGAAAAGTCGGTAAAAATATTCTTGAAAAACCAAAATATCATTTTCAACTGTTTGCGTCAGTTCTTATACCCAGTTTTTTTCATTATTGATCAGGAAGATGAAGAAGGGGTGAAATGGTTGAATGAAAAGAAACGTTCACGATTTCACCGAATTTTAGCATGAACAATTTTTCTCACTCTGGCCCAATCCTATTCAGTTATAAAATGTAAATTTGCCTATATTGCTGGAAATTGGAAATCTTAAAAAAAATCAATATAAAATCCAGACCATTCAGGTCATTTCGTTCAGCGAGCATTCGACTCTTTTTTATCTCTTATCGTCTTATCAAAATCTGAAAGAGGGAAACTGAAATAAACAGTTTCGAATTTTGTCATATTTTGTGCCCGGAATGATTGAATTAGAACAAATTACTTATTGAATAATATTCGATAATTTGTACTAATTCAATCATTCCGGGCACAAAATATGACAAAATTCGAAACTGTTTATTTCATCACTCTTCAGTTTCCCTCTTTTAGATTTTGATAAGAGGTAAAAAAGAGTCGAATGCTCGCTGAACGAAATGACTTGAATGGTCTGGATTCCACAAAGAAGTTTCAAAATTATTGTAGCATCAATTTTCCATCCTCAACTAGTAATAATGATCAAATTTCATTTTAGCCCAGAAAATTGTCAAAATTGGAGCCTAATTTGGGGATATTTTTGTATTGAGAAACAAAAATTTACAAAAATAAAATTTTCAATCAAAAATTGAGTTTTTACCCTCCAATTAACAATTTTTTTTCTTGATACAATTTGCTTGTATTTCTGGTTTAAATATCTCGAAAAAATTGTATGCTTAGATTTGCGCAATAATGTGTTGCGAATTCACAAAAATGAGCAAAGTTGAGCATTTGCTCAAAGACCATAATTTTTATCCGAGTATTGCCATAAATTTTCTCAATAATTTCAAATTCAAAATACAAATGAAAACATCAACAGAAAAATTATTTTATCCGATAAATAAAATAAAAGCTTCGCAATTTAGGAAAAAATTGCAGAAATCCTCAATTCTACGAGCATAATCCAAACCAACCTCCCACTAATCACCATATAATCCAATTCGAAAACCAAAAAGGCGCGAATAACTCCAAATCGAGTCCTGCTTTTCAATTCCACAGCACTCCTGATCAAAATACATTTACAACCGATATATCTTCTCGCCTCTACTTAACCAATAGATTTGAAATCTTCACACGCATCATCGCCATCTCAATACAAAATAAAATTGCTCCGACAGACAAGTCTTCCGCCTGAATGCATATCTCTCGAACGTACAGAGTGAAAAAAAAACTTCAGAAAGCGAGCCACACGTCGAAATAAATCCGACATTTGTCATTCAGCATCGGCGGTGTCGTCTATCTGTATTCTTCTTCTACATATGGACGTCGTTTCAGGGGTAAAATGGCGTCCACCCTCAACATTCGAGGGATAGAAAGGCGTCCCGAGATGTTCCAATGAATTCGAAAGGAAATACGATTTCGAATGATTTTTCCGGCAATTTGTTTCACGAATTATTAAATAGCAGTTTACTGCCGGAGGTGAATAATTATAGTTTTCATTATGCAAAAAAAAAAAAAAAAAAAATAGCAACGAACTGGTTCGGTTGGTTATAACGTTATAAGAAAAAAAAAAAATTATTTAAATTAATTAAACAGTGTTTTTTTCCGGACCCCCCCCCCTCCCCCGCAGAGAAAAAAATAATAAAAATTGGAAAGAAGATTTTGGGCGAAAAGATTAGACATCAAATTGGGGTAATTCGGTTAAAAATTGAATTTCGAGTTTATTAAAAGTCGGCAAACGCGATGCCATTTCCCTCGACTAATTTTTTTTTATAATATACAATTTTAATTTAACGTTTTCTACTTTACATTGTATTTCTCCCTCGATTTTTTTTACTCTCGTTATTGTTATTTTTAAACCGTTTTTTTTTTCATTTCATTATTGTAATTGCTTCGTTTTTTTTTTATTTCTCGTCGAGCATTACTTTCGAAATCGACTATTTCTTTTTTTTTAACGTTTGTTTTTATAATTCCGAGTGCCGAATATTTACATAAAATTAAGTTTTATTATTACAATTTACTCGGATTAATGTTATTTCGCCAGCGATGCAACTTCGATTCGTCTAATTGTCTATCGTGTGACGCTTTATAAAAAATTTATCTTTCTATTTATAGCGGCAACGAGGTAAATTTTTCATCATACGCCGTAACATCGAAATGAAATTTTAATAAAATCAAATAAAGAAAACCAAGTATTTCCCTCGGTCGAATTGAAGCTTGAAATGTTTATGAGGCGAGTTCAGTTCGATGCGAAATGAATTAATTAAAAATGAATCGAGTTCGTTTTCAAATTGCAAACGTTTTACCATATTCGCTGATAAATCTGCAGAATACGCCTCGCCAAATTATTTCTATTTTTATAATAAATTTTTACCCATACGAAGGTGAAGGCTGGATTTCATTTTTCACGATATTTCCCGGTGTAGGCAACACTGCGTTACAAGATAAAAAATTAAACCGAGTCGAATTACTCCATACGAAGGTAGCTTTTTCTCAGAACTTGAAAAGGCTCGAAATCTGCGGATAAAAATCTCACTGGTTTGGCATTTTCAACTCATAGTGATGATGCTTCTCACAGGACTCGATTTGGAGAAATGGAAATAATCTAGAATCAACTCGTTGATTAGAAATTATAGAAATTCATAAATGAAAAGTATCATCGATGTAAAAATATTTTTAAAAATAAAACCTGTGGGTACAGCAGGTGGATATGAAAACAATAAACAATCGGTCTCGGTGTTTGAAGGATGCAAACAAATTTGCAATTATTCGGATGATGAAAGTTGTGAATAAATCAATGAAAAATTCCCATTTCGAAGATCAAGCTACAAACTTACGTTAATTCTATATTATTCAATACTTATTCTAGTCATAGATTGGAAATAATTCATGAAAATGGTATACACACAGAATGATTATAAACCGCTTGATCTCGAATGCATGATCAACAGGTAGCTGCATTCGATACTGATAAAATAAAGATAGAATTAGTAGAAAGAAAGCTTACTCGAATGGTATCCTGGGTGAATTGTAAGCTCCTTCGGATTAATTAACCACCAACATTATTATTTGACAAAATACGCATTTTATATTAATTAAAAGATCTTTTCAAATGCTCATCTTTTGTTTGTTTTGATGCCGCAGGAATGTTTTTTTTTTGTTTGAAAATATTTCGCATGGATGGAGGAAAGAAATCGATGGAAACTGGTTCTATTGTTACCTACTTCATCGCCTATTTTGTATTTTTTTTTTTTTTTTTTTTTAGAAGAAATTTATTTTGATTTTGAAAAAGGAATTCAAGTTGATTTTAATTTTACGCTTTTTAGAAATAAATTTCGTAACGATCGTAATTAATTTAACGATCGTTCTGGAATGAAATTATTTTCGTCATAAAATAAATTATCAGGTTGATATCTTATCTCATCTATTACAACTATCGAAGTTGATATCACCGTTCGTAACTCAACTTCCCATCAAAATTTCTCTTTTTCAACTTGGAAAAAAAGGAAATAACACATCTCGCCGGTAAAGAAGGGGTTAATGATTTCGTCCCGCTATTAACACATTCTCAACCCCAAAAATGGAAAATATTCAGCCAACCAAAAGTATCGTACGATTGAAACTCTCGAATCATTCGGAGAGTAATAAATGAAGCGAAAATACATATAACGATAGCCTAACTCCTACACGAGTTTTTCTCCGCCCTCGAAAATATAAATTGGTGAAAAAACCAATGTTAGGTGTAGTTCGAAGGGTGTGCTTTATTTTTATTGAAATATGTGACTGGATTTTCAGAACACATACCATTTTTAGAAGTTTACTTCATCTACAGTTGAGTCGAGTTTCACGTAATGTACAATAAAAAATGTGAGATTATCTCGAATATGCGTAATTGAAAAACATGTATAATCTGTTAAATTATATCACGTTACGTACTTTGTTGATAATTTATTATAATGTACATTTATTGCTTTGGAAAAAATAGTGATAAAATGACCATTGATAATGAAGTTTGTGTACGAGTATGAATGAGAGTAATTTAGATAAATAAAATTATGTTTCTTTTGATAATAATTTCGAACGCATAGTAATCAGGATTTTATACAAAGTTTTGATAGAAAAAAAAATTCCAGAATTGATTTGAAATTTATATTAATAGATGATGATTTGATCTAGAAACTTGGTTCCGAAATACAAAATTCAAATATTGGTAATGGTTGAAAAAAATTAAGTACATACCTTTTTTCAATGAAGAATTAGAAATGAGTAAAAAAATTTGCGTAATTATTCTATTTTTAAACGCTAGCAAAGAAGGAAGAGCGTATTCTTCTTATCTTCTTAAAAAATCACAAAAAATGACGGTACCTATGATGAATTGATATGATTCAGAGTGTTTTTTTTTCTACAAAATAAATTTGAAGACATTTATCATTTTTAAATTCGTGGTTTCAAGAGTCTACTGTTATCAGAAAGGCTGTTGAGTAACGAAACTCGAGTAGATTCAAGATATGTACAAACTAATAAGGAATTTTATTGTTCTAAGAACTTTCTGACATCATTCATCATCTTTAAAATTAATGATTATGGAATTTTATTGCCCAATTAATTTATCAACAATTTATGAATTTTTAGAATTCGATCGAAATAATCATTTAATGAATCAATGATTTATAATTATTAATTAGTTAACAGTTTTTTAATTTTTGGTTATCTTCATTTTTTGAACTTCCTGATCCTTATTACTTGGTAATTGGTTATAATTTTCAAATAGTTGTGAGGAATTTGTGGTATTTTTATTCGAAATTAAATTATTAATGATTAGTTTGCATTTAAATTGTAAATTATTTATTTCCTGAACACTTTCAAGAATTTATATTGAAAGAAAAAATTATCAAATTATCCTCGAAGGAATCGAAATTTAGTATGAAAAAAGAGACTTGTAGACAAAGGGCGAAAGATCGTAAAATCAATTCAATATTTTCACTTTTTTAAATATAAAAATGTACTTGTTCAAAAATGAATGATTTTCGTAGACAACTTCTTCCCCCTCCCCAATTCATTTTTTAGACACCGATAGCTGAAAGAATAATTTCGCTTCTAAGTTTCTATTATCAAAACAGAAGTACAGCTTCAATTTTGGCTACATTAAATTTTATGGGTTGTAGATAATTTTCATCTTTTCTACAGATGTAAAGTTTTATTTTTTTAGTGTAGATTTCAGCTTCGGTACCAACAATTTTTGTTGAAATTTCCATTGATTTATTTCATTTCAAATTGCCACAAGAAACCAGAACCAGACTAATATTGGACTTCAATTTTCGGTGTGGAGATAAAAGAAAAGCACAAAAATTATGTTTGAACTTAAAACGTTGAAGTGATCTGATAAAAATTTTTCCTCTTCCTTCTCTTCACTTGATCTATACCATTCTCTAACGAATCATGAAATTTAAATAGATTGAAAGATTTTCAAAATTTGACCAAAAAAAAGAGAAAAAAATCACTTGAATAATGTGGGTTATTTCTGACATACTTACAACAGTTACAACATACTTACATATTTTTCATTTTGGGATTGAAACATGACGATAATTGAACCTACAGTCGATGTAAATTGAGAAAACCCCTGCCCTGTAACGTTTATTTTATAATTCAAGAAATCCTCTAAACGTTTCAACATCGACACAGAAAAATCTCTCAAAACTTTAATTGCAAATTCAAGTAAGAGAAATGAATCATAAAATTTAAAATTAAATTGAATTTGAACTTCAAAGGTGAACTTATTGTATGGACGTTTCCCATTTCTTTCAATTTGGCCCTCAAACTCAGAACAAAATTTTCTAAAAAAAGCCATCACTTTTGAAAAACTAAAATTTTTCAATTCGTAGTACACCTAAATAAGAAGAAAATTGCAAAATCCAATTTCTGTTTACATACATCTCAGAAAATCAGATGCCACTTCAAAAACTCGTTAAAATTTAAAAATAAGAATTGAAATTGAAAAGTATTAATTTCGATTTTCAGCTTTTATAGCTCTTGATTTGAAATTAGCTACTCTACCGGTTTCTCCTTTCAGTAAGAAAAATTTAAATCTCAAAATTGGATTTTGAATTTGAGCTTTGAGCAAGAATTTTTTTGAAGGTGATATTTTTTATTTGAGAAATTTTTGTACTTGCTGATTTTTATTTGAAGTTCAAGCGTTGAAAAAATAAAAATGGAGAAATGCAAACCAAAATCGTACTTTAAAAGCTTTGATTCAAATTTTTTTAAAATAATTATGAAAAAATAACTCATGAAAAATGGAAATTATAAAAAACGAAATAAAACTAAAAAAAAATATTAGGCATTAAGGGCACAGTTCCCATAATTTTTTGCCTACTCTTTCGCCTGCCAAGTACATTGGGAAGTTCATTACATATTACTTTACGCATAATGAGAGGGATGAAATTGGTTCAAATTTTTAAATCTGCAATTGCCAAGATGATATCTGAAATCGTACGCATAGTTTTCTCATTACATAGAATATTTTACGAAAAAATTGAATTCGAAAAATCCTGGATTTTTCATGCAGATTTACAAATTTGAACCAATTTCATCCCTCTCATTATGAGTATAAACTAATATTTTAATGAACTCCCATAAGACCAATGTAATTGGCAGACGAAAGAGTAAAAAATTATGGGAACTATGCTAATTTCATTTAAGGTAGAAAAATTTTCATTTTACACATCCTCGCTTTCTTCCCAGACAGAATAAAATAAACAAACTTCTTTTCACCCCAATACTTCCTAAGAAAAAATTATGAAATTAAAATTTAAAAATTAAAAAAAAATTGAAAAAACATTTTCAATAATCACGAAAACTACTACTCATTCAGTGACGTCAGCAATAATCACGGGACCACGTTGTTCTAGATTCATCACCGTAGAAGAACGAGGCGGCATCATTTTTTTTCAAGTTGAAGTTACAATTTGAACTTCAATAACCAGGGGTGCCGAGAAACGTGAATTCTTGAGGAAGTTTCCTCAAATAGATTTTTGGGGGGGAACCTCAAATCGATTTTTTTTTGGGGGGGGGGGGAATCACTCCCTCTTCAGAAATTAAGATTACTTCTCAAATATTAATCCATAACTATAATCCTTCGCTGTTTACTGAATCCCTCCCAACTGCAAGTCAGTCAAGACCAATGGTTCATGATGTTCCTTGGTAGGATTATAGACCTATACACAATTTTTTTTAACGATAACATTAACTGTAACGTATAATATATGTTACACGCGCAGGGTTTCTAACGGTCAGTATAAGTCAGTATTTTTGACTAATTTACTCAAAAGGTCAGTATTTTTTTCAAAAATTCTAAAAAAAAACCGAATTTTTCCTTGTAAAATTGGAGATTTGAAGATTTCACTCCTTTTCAATACTTTCTTAAATATTAATCAAATAATGAAGAAATGTTTAGCTTTTGAATGCATTTTTTTTTCAAAAAATTTTCGCCCTCGCTTCGCTCGGGCTTAGTAAATTTACACAATTTAATTTTCAAAATGGTATGAAACTTCTTTCTTTTCAACATAGAAAATCATTTTTTTTTTAGATGAAAAACATTGTCCCTTCTTATTTATCAAAGGACTCGGTGATGATCACGATTGAAATTTTCAAAAATGTTTCATTTCTTTTGGAAGGAGATCAGGGTTTTCTAGAAATAAAAATAGACCTCGAAAAATTCACAATTTTATTTTAGGTACCTAATAATGAAATTTCAGAATCTGAGATCTCCTTCCAAAAGAAATGAAACATTTTTGAAAATTTCAATCGTGATCATCACCGAGTCCTTTGATAAATAAGAAGGGACAATGTTTTTCATCTAAAAAAAATTGATTTTCTATGTTGAAAAGAAAAAAATTTCATACCAGGCGAAAATTTTTGAAACATTTTTTCAAAAATTGTCGCCCTCGTTATGCTGGGCTTAATCAGAGCTCGGTTAGACCCAGCGAGAGGGAGTACAGAGAAGTACGTTTGTACCAGGCCAGATTTTTTTTCAATTACCAATAAAGGAGCAGAATTTTTTTACTAAAAAAATGTGAAAAGTGTATTTTTTGACTTTCTTGAACAGTATTTTTTGAAAAATTTTCGCCCTCGCTTCGCTCGGGCAGTTTTTTACTTCTTTCATTTTAAAAACTACATAATTATTTTTCACAGATCTTTCAGTTAAATAATATGTAGAAAATGCCTTGATTTTTAAAATTTGAAGAAATTTAATATTTATTGGTTTAAGAAATTTATATTTCAAAGTTTTGTGTCAAGCGAAGCAAGATTTTTTTTAAAAAAGTATTTCTGATGGCAATTGAGAGCCACAAAAAAAACAGGAAGGATGCAAAGAAAAGGAGAGGTGTCTGGAAAAATTGGGGGGGGGGGGTTGACCGAAGAAATTGGGGGGGGGAGGTGAATGAAAGAATTGGGGGGTATTCCTCAAATGCTCAGGGGGATCTCGGCACCCCTGTCAATAACTTTCGATCAGCGGCCGGTACAATTTTCAAATCTCATCCCATCTAGTAGAGAATTTCACCTAGATAATTTTCCTCGCCTCAAAAACCTATGCCCTCGCCCAAAATTTCGAGTTGTGAAAAAAAAAATACGAAACATTTGTCATGAAAACTCACTTTCGCAACTTTGAACTTTAATAACTTTCAATCAGTTAGGCGAAACGAAAAAATGAGTACAACATCGGAAAGCTTGTTGAATTTTTTTTAGGATCCAGTTTAACAATTACGAAAAAAAAGCACTCCATATGGGGCAAAAAATTGAAAACGATCCAAAAAAAAAAAGGTATATTATTCTTCCATTTAAACTTTGAACAACAACCAACAAGCTTCGGAAGCAGCCGAAAGCATGCTGCCTCGTCCTCCCACGGTGATGAATCTAGAACGAAGTCATAACACTTATCAATAAACACCTTGGTCTTCCAATTTTTCATAGTGGATAAAATTTCCAGTATCTTGGCAAAACTTTCAAAATTAATGAAGTTCGAAGTATTATAACATGTAAGAAATTATCCTCAAGCACTCCTTAGATTTACTCATTGTTGAATTTTACCAGTTACTTAATGTAAGAATGCTAAATTCATGACACAAAGTGATATCAGTGATGCCCTACTAATCTATGTACATATAAACCTTGTTATTATCAGTACAGAAACATACCAAACTACTCCTAATATCTTTTAAAATATCATTTTTATACTTTTATTGTCATAATGACCACCGCCATAATGGCCTCAAGTAATTTTGATCCTTGTGAGTACCATTTTGATTCATAATAGGTAAAACTAATCAATTCTTTACTAATCTGATCTCATCTATTTGTATAGCATTATCTGGTCTCTTGACATCTTTAGAAGAATCACATGGAAACGTTTGTACATCAGAGGAAGAATTCAGCTTCCTGAGTAATATGTTTTGCAGTAAAGAGCTTCACGCTCTGTTTAAGATTTTCAATAAGGTATCAGAGAAGGAACGTAGCGATAGGTACCGCCCTGTATTGGCTAGTTCGATGCAAATTGTTTTGGAAATTCTGGATGCCATTATACCATATCTAAGCGAAAGTGATGATTGTAAAGAATTATTTTTCCATTTTCAGAAACCTCATTTACAAGTAATAAGAGTTTTGAAAATGGAATCTACTTTCCTACAATTGATATCAAACTTTATGTTGTTTTTTTTTTTTCAGGGATTACTTTGTTCTCACGATGCTATTGCTCAAAAAGATTATTACCCAAGGTTACCAGAAATACCTCAGGATGTTGATGAAGATGAAGAAACGGTGAAAATAGTTCAACTTGTGAAAAGTAACGAACCTTTGGTAAGTTGGTGCTTAATTCTGAGTTAGATTTTAGTTCAATTTTAATGTTGTATTATGTACCTATCATTATTGTTGGGAAACGTTTCTCTGTTATGCTAACAAAGGCTGATGACCGGTCTACTGAACCTATTGTGGTATGCATATGATTTGAATGTATTTATGTTTTATTTTAGTAATGATCTTGGTTCATTTTCAGGGTGCAACTATCAAAACTGACGACGATACTGGTAAAATAGTTATAGCTCGTGTAATGCATGGTGGTGCAGCTGATCGTTCTGGATTAATTCACATTGGCGATGAAGTTATCGAAGTAAATGGTATTAGTGTTGAAGGTAAAACTCCCAATGATGTTCTCAAGATACTTGTAAGTTCTTCAATATTCATCAGTTTGATTTCTTCAAATCATATGTTCTGTTTCTCAATTTGATCAGGTTAAATTGTTGACTCTGATTTTGTTTACTGTAGCAAAGTTCCGAAGGAACCATAACCTTCAAATTAATCCCAGCGGATGGCAAATATGGTCTTAGAGAAAGCAGGGTACGAGTTCGAGCTCATTTTGATTACCAAGCCTCAAATGATGTCCATATTCCTTGTAAAGAAGCAGGATTAGATTTTGTTAAAGGAGATATCCTTCATATTGTTAGTAAAGAAGATAAATACTGGTAAGCTAAGTAAATCTTGGATTTCCTTTTACCTCAATCAAATATTTTATTGATAATATTTCTAGGTGGCAAGCTCGTAAAGAAGGTGACAAAAATCTTAGAGCTGGATTAATCCCAAGTAGACTTCTGCAAGAACGTAGAATTCTTCTAGAACGAGCTAATGCTGAGAATAAAGGTCAGCATTAAACACCTGTCCATACATTTCACAATTATTCTAGATACAAATCATTTCTAGAACTTATTAAATCTAAATTCTGGGCCATTAAATCTGTATCGGAATGATGTACATATCAGATTAGCTACCAAAACATTTTAGTTTACTTCTTAATTATTATGTTGGTCAAAGGAAAGGTCTTTTAACCTGTTGTATGTTTAAATTAAGGTAAATGAATAATGAAGCTGGTATGATCGAAAGCATATAGTAACCATGATATCATTCAACTTGAAAGTAGTATTTTTTTAAAAAACGCAGTAGTCACATGCATGCATATTGCATAACAAAAAATTAGTTTTGTCTGTAGAAAATATTTGTCACAAGGGTGCATGTTGCTTGTGTATTATGAAAAAAAGTGGATAGAGCATGCTATAAAAATGACTTTCAAAGTGAGGAGAAAACACTAAAATGATGACGGATTTGTGTGTTAACAGGAGAAAAGATCATTGCCAGTTGTCTAAAAACACCCAATAGTTGTTTTCCTGAAAAAGTCGCTCCCATTATTGAGGAAGTTACAGAACGAGTGCAAATTTGTAGTTTATCGAATCGGGGTGAAATTGGGGGTTCACCACAATGTATTCCTAAAATTAAAACTAAAAAAATTATCTATGACACAGCTGAAAGCGATGATTTTGATCGTGAAGAAATACCCACCTATGAGGAAGTAATTAAGTTGTATCCGCGTCCTGGAATGTTGAGACCATTGGTACTAATTGGTCCACCTGGGATTGGACGGAATGAGCTCAAGAGGAGGTTGATGATCACCAATCCGGATAAATTCAAGACACCTACTCCTTGTAAGTAGCTTTGGCAAAAGATTGATCAAAACTGCCAATTCTCTTTTTAATTCATTTGACCTTTGAGCAGATACATCTCGACCTCCTCGAACTGGTGAAATGCACGGTAAAGATTATTTCTTTGTATCGAGGGAGAAGATGGAGGAAGAGATCAGTGAAGGTAAATTCATCGAGTTTGGCGAATATAAAGGCAATCTTTATGGCACCTCTGCTGAAACAGTGAAATCTCTGATTGGTGACGGGTTTTTCTGCGTTTTAACTCCTCATTATCAAGTAAATATTCCTTTGCTGATAATTCTGATTCTTAAAAGATAATTGATCATTTCTGATTTTGATTCTACCAGGCTTTAAAAATGTTAAGAACGACTGATGTCAAGCCATACGTAGTGTTCATTAAACCACCAGAATTTGATTCCTTAAAGGAAACTCGAAGTGCAGCTTTTGCTCGATCAACTTTTGATGAAACGAATTCTCGAGGCTTTACGGTAAATCAATGAATTTTTCTCATTGCTTTCTCTCCTGATCTGATCTTATTTGAAAATATGGATCCTGGATCTGTGATGAATTCTTGGTTCTAATACCATATCAATTAATTTCCATAGGACGAAGAATTCCACGAAATCATCCGAAGCTCCCACAGAATCGAATTCCTATATGGACACTGGTTTGATGAAACAATTGTTAATGCAGATCTGCACACAGCGTTCGAACAGCTTCTCCAAGCAGTCTACAAAATTGAAAATGAACCATTATGGGTTCCAGCAACCTGGGTCCAATAAGCAGACCACACATAAAAATCCTCCCCATGATCCGTGATACCTTTGTTTCAGGTTTCAAAAAATAGCTGCCATAATCCGGTAATAAAGGTGATTGGTCATACTATGATCAATGCAAAAGTACTATTTTTTGTTAACGTTCTAAGACTGATAGTAAAATGTTTTTAATTTATGTAATTTTCTCCCTTTACATCTCAACAAAACATTAGCAATTAGCATATTGAATCAGTTCATTCAACACCACTTTATCACAATAAGTTGATCCGTTTTCTTTCATTTAGCCCGAATAAGTGAGGAGCTTAGTATCAAAATGAATCATAAGTCTGTGAGATTCTATGCTATGACAAAACAGTCCTCATATGTGTCAGAATTTTTTTTTCTATTTCTTGTTCTCTAAATGTTGGAGAACAAAATTTATGAAGAAAATTAGACAATTTTTTCAGACACATAAGGTCTGTTTTGTCATAGAGTGTCACAGGCTTATGTTCCACTTTGATACCAAACTCCTCAAATATACCTATGTGCTTGTTAAGGAGTAAAAAAAAATTCCCTTTGAGCATTAATTTGTAATTACAATCATATGTAAATTTTCCTCAAAGGAAAGTTAATTTTCTTCAAAGGAAAGTATCTTAGATAGCTTCTTGGTGGCGCTTTCTTTCATTCATGTTTTTTTTCCCTCGTTCCCTTGGTTTTGGTAACCGTCCGGCATTGAAGCACGCATATTGTCATTTAAAAATGACGATAAACGTAGGTTTAAAATAATACGTTTTAATAACCGAGCGTTCCCTCTACCTTAAATATTTATTTTCAACATGCTACTCAATCTTCTGTAGTATTAGTTATGCCAAAGAGTTGTCATTAACAGTATTTTAATCAAGCTCTCTTCCCACCTATTCATATTTTAGGTACCTATATTACATGTTATATTAGTCTGTAATCTCTTTTTTTGCCCTCGCCCTTTTAGAGTTTGCTGGAATCTCACAACTGCAACCACATAGATGATACCAAAAAAGTGAAGGGGTTACATTAGGCGGGTACTACTTTTTGGAATGTTGTGTTTGAGATTGCATTTCTAGATTCTTTTCATTCTTTTCAATTTTTTTTATTTATTGATTTTTCATTTCATCACATCTCATCAGAATATTTAATTTTGTTACTTGAACAAAATTTTCTAGGAAAGTAGAATGTTTTCTATATCGAATGAATTTTTTTTTAATTCATTTTCAAGCTAGATAAACGCTGAATACAAAACTGTTTTATAATGCAATTTCAATTTCAAATTAGAATAGGTAGTTGAAAAAAACAATCGACGACCTGGCAATATTTTACATATTTCTGATCATAAATTTCACAAACTTTTTAAACATGTCAACATTTCATATCCGCGTTTCGTTTCAGTCCCAAATTGGGCTGTTTTGTGTAAAAATGGGTAAAAATTAGAAAAAAATTGCAACTTGGGCAAATAGAGGAGTAAAAATTTTTTGATACATCATTTTGATTTTGAAGCTCGAATCAAGCCGAATCCAGTGGTGTAATTGCCATTTGGATCCGACCATCGGTGTTCACAAATCAAGTTTTAGTTCACGCCAGCTGAAAAAATGTCAAAAACCCCATTTCTTGATTTGACCACATGTTCATAGTAATTCTACATTGATTTATTTTTCATCCCAAATCTAAATCGACGACCTGGTAATAATTTTACAAGTTGCTGATCGTAAATTTCACGCTCTTTTCAAAAATGCAAAATGTTTTTGAATCCGCTGAACCCTTTGATTCCAAAATGGGCCTTTCTTGGCGAAAATGACAAAAAAAATCGAAAAATTTCCTTCAATGTGCAGAGAAATGGAAATGAAAATTTTTTTCGACAAATCATTTTGAAACTGAGATCACACGGAGATCCGACCAGCGGTATGGTCAATAAAAAATTCATGACAAAAAATCACTTTTTTCAATTAATCCAAGTTTCCATGCATTCAGGTACCATATACATGAAATTTGCATTTTCGAAAACAGTGTAAAATTTAGGTTTATAAATCTGTAAAATATTACCAGGTCGTCGATTTAGATTTGGAATGAAAAATAAATTAATATAGAATTACTACATATGAAGATGAACATGTGGCCAGATCAAGAAATGGGTTTTTTGACATTATTTTCAGCTGGCGTGAACTAAAACTTGATTTGTGAACAAACCGATGGTAGGATCCAAATGACAATTCGAGCTTCAAAATCAAAATGATGTATCAGAAAATTTTTTACTCATCTATTTGCCCAATGTTGCACATTTTTTCCAATTTTTAATTTTTTACACAATTTTTCCATTAAAAAAAAAAAAAAAGTTTAGGGCTGAAGGATAACATGGATCTGAAATACATTGACATTTTTGAAAAGTTCGTGAAATTTACGATTAGAAACCAGGTCGTCGATAGGTTTTTCGAACTATTCTAATTTGAAATTGGAATTGCATTGTATTCATCGTTTATCTATGTAACTTGAAAATAAATTTAAAAAAAAAAACACTTTCAATCGATATAGAATTACAGAAATTTGAAAATATTTTACTTTTACTTCCCTTGAAAATTTTGTTGAAGTAACAAAATTAAATATACTCTGATGAGATGTGGTAAAATGAAAATCAATAATTTAAAAAAAAAATGAAAAACAACATTCCAACGTGTAGTACCCGCCTAATGCAACCATGACCCATGACTACCCATGACGCTACCGTGACGGTAACGTTATCCCTTATCACTTCACTTTCCGGTATCATCTATGTGGTGGCCTGGTAGCAGCAGTGAAATTCCGGTCCGGCACGACGCCTCCGGCCGTCCGGCGGACCGCAGACTCTTTCCTTTTGTCCATTTTTATTAATTATTTTATTTGTTGTGCATTTAATAACAAGCGAATAAATATATGCAAAGTGTCATCTTTGATGTAGTTTTATTCGATAAATAAATATGGTATTAGATTAGATGATCGAGTCTGAGATGATAGTAACGATCGATAATTATTCCAATATAAGAAATTTCGTCACATGAAACTTGAAACATCACAGTATAGTATAATTATTACAAAATTTAAGCGATTCTTCATGGATAATGAATAAAAGTTCAATGAATGATATCCCTAGTCAATATTTTTCAACGAATTGGCGAATTAGCCAAGATGAAAGATACCGAAAAATTTACACAACAGACACGGACAGAACTTGAGAAATCCTCGAGATATAAACAAGATCCTGCCAAAATAAATACAATATTCAAATTGTTTGGGCAGTGAAATGTACTTGTTGAATGTACGAAGGAAATAGATATCTATATCTATTTGAGATTTGAAACTTAATCGTAGAGACGTATAGACAATGTGGCGTTTTACTCAAGCTGCAGATCATTTCAGTTCCACCGAACAAGCGTCGGTAGAAGATTTTAATAAACGCTAATGACGGCTCATTCATACTTTTGTACAAAGAAATGAATCAAATTGAATAGAATACTATTAAAAACAACGAAAAATACGTAGGTATTTAGATATATTCAACTCGACTCACCAAAGCAACGCCAAAGATGTACTTATTGTTTCCAGTTCGATATTCAATATTCATGGGTGAAGTGGAATAATCTATGGTAAAAAATTACCGGCGAGGTTTTCTGATTCTTCAATCCCGTATAAAGTTTAAAAAATACACAAACTAGTCATTCTAACACCGCACAAATACACAATATCGATAAATCTAATCTAACTTCACTTCTTTCGCGAAATTATTCAGAACAAAACTTTCATAAACGCGAAACTAAAATAGACAAAGCCATTTTTCATTATTTTACAAACACGAATTGCGTATGTGTTATTGTGTGAGTAAGTATTTTAACCATTTGAGCAAATAAAAAGAATTATCGTGTGATCAATTACAACCAATCAGAACGTGCCGCCATTACAACCCTTGAGTTTGTTTATTTTAGTTTTTTTGGTTTTAGTTTCGTCGCGTGTTTTGTCGTTTACGTCGGTCTTCTTATTAAAATTTAATTAAAATTATGAATTATTTTCTTTAACTTTAATACCAGCGTAAGTTTCTTTCCCATCTACTTTGATTCCAGCCGAATAATCAGTCGAGTATTCGCAAATGAGAGCTAAACATCGTTCGGTTTGTATCCTGATTCCTGAATCGTCGGAAAACTACCAACTTTTTGTTGAAATTAGACGAAATGGTTGAATATTTTAGAATGTTTCGTGGATTTCTTTCTTTAATTTATTCTCACGTGTACTCTTGATTTATTTTCACGATACAGATAATGGGTACCAGGCTTTCGTACGTCGGATTTATGTAATACCAACAATTTGCGTTGCTGTTTCAATCGTCGACTAAGGACGAGGAGCTAAACGATGATTAGACGTCGTCTACCAATATCAAGGTAATAGTCAACTCGATAAACAATTTCATAGGTATCATTCAATCAAAGCAGTTTCGTTGAAGTCGAAAAGTAAGTTCGATTTGGTGTTATTTTGTAATCGAATTGAGTGTTTGTTGATCTTTTCAACAGTGATAATAGATATCCGAATGGTGAGTGATGGATTTCTATTCATTAAGTAGAATGGAGTTGAACAAGATTCTCGTAGACAGTCACTTCAATTGTGTTCCATAATCTCGAATTACGTTTACGGTCGTCGGTGCTTCGAAATTATTGTAAGTAGTAAGTTGCATTTGACGTTTTGTAATCTTTGTGTTTGATTTACTATTCACTAGACGTTGAGATCAATTCGGTAACGTGCGAGGATATTATTGATTGTGAACTACAATGATTTTTGGGGTATCTTTACCGAATTTACGTGCAAGTAATTCGAAGTAACGCTTCTGACGAATTCTGTTCCTTCGGTATTGGAATTGGCAGCTGTCGTCGTCATTGCTCTTGTGTACGATTGATGCTTGAACGATTGCCAACTTTATTCATATCCTTTATTATCGAAAGAATCGAAGAATCACCATGCTGGAATGGATGAGCTTTTTCGACGATAATAAACTCAACATCCTTCGACTGTTGATTGTTGATTTGCTATTTGTAAAAATCGTACGAATGCGGTGACCTTTGTTTGAATATTGTTTGTGTTTCATTTTTTGAAGGTTTTTAAGTGGTGCTAATAACTACTTGAATAAGCAGTTCTCTTGCTTATTCTTTACTTAACATCTATTTTTATTTTTTATTTAGCTTGACTGTGCGAAGATCGTTATTTCGTTGGTAACGCTAAGCAGCTACGAAGAGATAGAATTCATCAGTGACCACCTGCATCAAGATTTCCATGTTATCTAAGGTTTGTATTGAAACAGATAAATAATTCGAAGAAATGAAATGGAAAGATAATTAGTGAATTACCTATTCGTCGTATAATGAGATACCGAGGTTCCTACGAAACGTACGAAGGCAAATCATGTTACATTCATGTACAATGTATCTCGATCGTAATAATTGATTGTTTTACATTTTAATACTTGAAAATTTGTGTTCATTTGTTGTTATTACCGTGTTATGTCGTACGACTGTATCACTTTTCGCTGGATTGTGAAACGATTTCGATTTGAAACGTATAGTTTTGTTTTTTATCAAGGAGTTGCGATCATTGTTTCATTCCTTTGACTATACAGTGGTCAAAGTTTCATTCGTTGAATGCTAATCGAGAAAATCAAGAGTACCTAGACCTACCTATATTGAATTTTATCGATTTTGTTGAAGCAACGTCGTTGATTTTTACTATTTTACTCATGTTGAGTTCTCATAAATTGATTTTAAATAATGTTTCTAAAAAATCGTATTTTTAATGTTCCAGGTTTGAGAAACTTGACTGGCTAGGCATCGAGAATTGGAACTGTTGACGTTATAACAAGAATTTCCTATGCATATTTCTATACCAGTGATCAACGTTGAATAAAGATTTCGATTTGAGTCGAACGTGGTCTCATCCGGATTATTCGTATTCTTTCCTATATCAATGTGAGTATCATAATTGGAATGTGATTCTTAATTATGGATTTTAATACCGGGTTTGTAAATAATAGTATTCGTTATGTCATTTATATTTTATGAATAAGCCTTGCTCTGATTCAAGTTATGAATGTGATTGAATTGATGAAAGTTTGACTGAAATGTGTTTAGAAAATTTGATTGTTAAGCATTTTTTTGTTTAACGCAAATGACCCTGGCTCAGGATATTTTTAATTTTTTTTTTTTTTTTTTTTAAATCCTAAATGGAGTAAACAATGATAGTTAATTCGGGCGTAACCGAAAACCGTATCCATGCTGTAAAAATAGCCGAAAACTGAACCTTAGGTGAAGTAAACGTCGAAAGTTTGACTGAAATGTTGTATTTAGAAAATTTGATCGTTATGTATCTTTTTGTTTGACGTGAATGACCCTGGCTTACGATATTTTTAGATAGAATTTTTTTTTTAAATCCGAAATACTATAAAAAATTGAAACATTGGATTATTCCGTTCCCTCGAACGAATCTTACTCGGTCGAATTTGTTTTGGTTCGGTTTTCGGTCATTTTTAAGCCTTTTGTTAAATGTTTCAATGAACAGGAGGGGGTGAGTCTTGTTTTGGTTTTTGGAAACGCTGCGTAAATTCGTATGTGTTCTCTCGAAATTCCCCCCCCCCCCCATTTGAGATGGCATCGAATGTAAAACATCGATGAATTCTGCTCTCCTCCTTGCATTTGCATGCATACAATTTTTTGAAAAATACGCGGTTACTTTGTTTTTTTAATAAAATGGTGTTCAATTTATTTGTGTTGTTGTGATTGTGATAACGTAATTAAATGTTATTCTTATTCGCGAATTTTGTCGAAAAACGTGATTTTTTGAATTTATCCTCGTGAGTTATCGTTTTAAAAATTTCATCCCAATATGGAGAACTACTACAACAATATGTTTCACCGAAATGCTTCCAGAAGAGGAAGTACCACCATCGATCGATTAACTGATCCTGAAGTAGTGACTAATTATTTATGTGGATACAGTCTGCGAATTTGTACTCTTTATTTATTATGGTTCCATTTAGTAAGTGCACGTTTGATTTCTGTTCCATGGAATTTAACCGATGTATCTACTTTTACATGCACTACCTGTGTGATATAATTTTTTCTTTATTTCATTTTGCAGGTATTCAATTTTTTTGTATTTTGCACATTATTTTTAGCCAATAGTTATATCAAGTTGAGTTTCGAAACAGACGAAACGCCTAATGCTACTTTATATACAGTATTAGCCAATCGCAAAAAGATATTTGATATTGACATGTATTTCAAAGGTTTGTATGAGGTTTTTTAAATTTAAAAAAAAAAATGTATTTTTTAGTAGGTAGTAAAGTTGATCGTTCATTAATTTTATTTAGGCATTATTTTCTTTTTCAGGCCTGGATATGACTTTAAACTTCATCACTGACAAATTAGCCCAGATCGTTTTCAGTTGGGCTGCCCTCGATGTAATTGTAACGATCATGGCGTTATGCGGTGTTTATTTGGTAACAATTATCAGGAAACGATTGACTTTAACGATTTAAAATTGCACAATTGATACAATTTTTGTTTCAGAATAAATTGATGTTGATGCTGCCTTACGTGGTTCCAATATTTACGAATATAGTTTGGTTCACTATTGTACTTTTAGTCGAAATAGTTGGTGTTTTGACTAAACGATTAGAATTTAGTTGGATATCGATTTCGATCACCACTTTCTTACTGAGTAAGTTTTATTTGGAATTTTCGAAACGTTAATTATCGATTTTTCTATATCTCGTTTTGTTGTTGTTGTTGTTGTTTTTTTTGCAGTCAAAGATAGTTACAGATTTACCGTATTGTATTCCTACTTCCATATGATCGGAAAACATTGCTTTTCAGTAGCACCTCCAACGCCCAAGTATTTATCAACTCGTTCGCCTCATCGGTTTCTTTCGCCAATAGATACGGTGACAACTGATACGACAACATCAGCCACATCGACGCCGACGACTGCATTGATTGAGAGAACACAAGTTTCTTCAGATTTAGAAGTGCAATCGCCCAAGATTTCGTTTTCGAGTCAAACTAGCATCAAAGACCCCGAAGATAATGGCTGAATTGTAATCGTGTACTGGAAATCGATTTATTTAGATATAATATTGTTTTGTTTGTGTGCAAAGCTTTGTTTTATTTATTGAAGTTTTCTTTTGTTTCCGGTGTAATTCGAGGATCTATGCTGAGGTCCGAATGAAAATTAATTTGTTGTTTTGAGATACCATTTTCTGTGATCCCCCTCACCCCGACAGGGGCAAATCGTTAAATTTTTACGACAATTTTTTAGAATGTTGCCATCTTGCAAAATTATTTTGGTCGCTGGTCATCGAAAGATCAGGATTTAGCTGAAATCTCATTTTTGAAAAAATCTATTTTGTGTTTTTTGGAAAAATTTCTCCATTTTTTTGTGAAAATGTATTTTTATTTTAATTTTTCTTATCTTCAACGTACGCGTTGGTAAGATATTTTTATTTTCGGTTGATAATTTCTTCCAACTTGATTAATCCAATTTATGCTGATGTGAAACGACGCCTAGAAATTCTCGAGATATGCAACTTCATTGTCACGCATGTTCGAATGGCGTTCGATTCGATCTTCAGCAGTGAAAAATACTCGTTATAGATTCTTGAGAATCTGCGTAAAGACAAGTTCAGAATATTTACGTCATTTAAAACAGTTCGCAAATTCTTGAAGAAGTACCTGAACTGAAATTTTTTCTGATGCTATATTTTTCCGCGACCAAATTTTTTCCTGACGTAATTTTTTTTACCAGATTTTTTTTTCATAATTTTTGAACAGCAATTTCTCTGACGTAATTTTTTCTATTGTAATTTTTTTTGAAGAATTTTTCCATTGTTGAACTTACATCTTGAAAAAAATTCTGTTTGATCGACGTCATGAAAAATATTTTTCGCAAAATTTTCACATTTGAAATTTTTTTGAAGAATTTTTTCACATCTAAATTTTTTTCTCAGTATTTTTTTACACGATTTTTTCCCTCAGCATTTTTATGACGTCAATCAAACGGAAATCATTCTTTTCAAAAAAAAAGTAAATTTAACAATGAAAACTTCTTCAGAAAAAATTACAGTGTAGAACAGCTACATCAGAAAAATTTCTGGTGAGAACATTAAACTGCTGATGAAGCATTGAAAAATTGGCCATTTTTTTCTTTTCAAAACATTTTCACCCTCACTCGCTTCATTCGAATAATATTTTTGTCTTCATCATCGATCGATGGTCTTCATTTGATTTACCTACGTGACATATTTTTGTGGTTTTGAAAATTATTTCATTAATCACGTCATTTTTCAATTTTTTATGGCACAAAACTTGTTTTTTTTTTCAATTTTTGACTTTGTTATCTACAAATTTTACCTCCTTATTGGGGAAATGTAAGAAAATTCGGCGTATAGTATTCTGACTCTAGTTTAAATTTTGTTCCTAGAAAAGGGATTTCCTTGAAGAATAAAGTAAAGAAGCTTTGGGTAGAATATTTTTGAATTTTCTTCTACTTACTTCCTGAATTTTTGATTATTTTTAGCTCTTGATGCGTAATCGTAAAATTTTTTTTTCATTTTTTAGGCTTTACAGCCCTCTTCTTTGCACAAAATTTTGAATTTCAATCCCCTCATTGTGGGACCTTTTCTTGCTCTTTAAATTTTTCCTCCGTTGAAATATTTTCTTATTTTTAGATATTCGCCTACTTTATGAATAATTTTCACTGTTAGGCAACTTTTTCGACATTTTCATTACGTTTTCTGAACGGAATCATCCCTTGGTCTTGACGCTTCTACCTGAGTAGACATCGCTACACGTACACGCATCACAGAATGAGATAACCGATTTATTTCCTAATTTGTTTGAATAACCTAGAAACAATTTCCAAGGTACTAGTCTGTTATCTTTGAATGGCTCGTGGGAAAGACAAAGAAAAAGTTGACATGAGCTGTTATCGAAACGTGCCGCGGCGAATACGAAAACAAAAAATAATCCAAAGGGTAGAATCACCCGAAAAAATATTAGATAAGGATATTGGAAGGATCACGGAGTACCTGTTTACGTCAAAGTGTGTCAAAACTAATTTCATCTCTTCCTCTGTCGATACTGCGTTGTTGGCTTGTTTTAGTGAATTGGGCGAAGGAGAAGATGTAAAAGGGGTGAGAAGAGGTGTTGGTTACCAAGGTCTAAGGAAAGCGCTAATGAATGAAGAAGAGCTAATATTTGTAGATCTCAGGGTTTTCGGTGTACGAATGTGTAAAGTTTGATTTTCGTGTATTATGTGACATTAAAAGTGCAGTGGGAAGAGAGGGGAAGAATGGTACTTGGAAAAAAAAATCTGAATAGTGGCAAAATTATTCATCCAAAATTTCTCAGAATCTTAATTTTTAAATGTAGAAATAGGAGGAATAATTGAATATTCAATTGCAAAAAAAAAAAACATTCCGAATGAAAATTCCGTTGAATTATTTGAAGAATAAGTAGGTTATTAATCTGATCTTGAAATCTGCATCGGTAAAAGGTTTGAATAATATTTTTTCGTGATGTTTTCCCCAAAAAAATTCGAATAGCCCTTCGGTCAAAAGCACACCCATGTTGGAAAACGAATAAAATAGGAATAAATTCTACTTCCTGTGGTGTTGGAACGAGACCGTCCACTTCAGAGGAGTGCCCGGACGGTTTTTTTGTTTTTATGGAGTCATCTATTAGTTGTTGAGTATTTACTGAATGAGTTGAAATGAGTGGACCGGTATTAGATTGCATAATTGGGATCTGGTCAGGCGCGACGTGCCACATTAAGGTCAGTGTCGCGATTCGCTGCTCGATTCAATGACGGTGGCCTTTCAGGCTTTTATGTCCAGTTTGCAGCAAAGTGGCACACCCATTTGATTTTTTTTTTTGAGGGAACGAATTTCAAAATCATGGAACACTTTAATTTTCTAAGAAATAAAACACGTTTTGGATTTGGACGAAAATTGATGAGGTAGTGTATTTTGAGGGGGTGAGGGTGGGAGGGGTTTTCAGAACAATTTTGAGCACCTCAGGGAAGCCGGAGTAGAGGAGTCTCAAAGTTGGATCGCTCTCGAGAAGGAAGTGCCACTTCCTGAACTCATCGACCCCTCCCCCACCCTTGTGATTTGAGTTTCTGTGCTTCCTTGAACCATTACAAAAATTGAAGTTGTAAATCGGATGACAAATTCTTGGTCACACGAAATTATTTCTGATGTCATTTCTTAAAAAAAGTTCATGGCAGGGTTACCAACTATATCTTATGATTTATCCAATTCCCATAAAATTTAAATAGTTCATTCATCGATTCGAGAAGTAAATCAAATGATTTTTTGATCATTAAATTTAAAATTCAATTAATTAAAAAAAATTGTATTAGTGCTATCAACTGGAATTTTATGACAATTGTGTAAATTAAAATTCTGTTGGTACTGTCGAATGTCAAGAATTATTCTCAGCAAACAATTTGGCTGGATTTTGATATGCTTGAGGGAACGATTTGAGTCTGGAGGACTTTTTATTCAGAAATTTATTTTTTTAAAATAATGTTCAAAAATTTTGGTAAATACTTTTAAACAGAAGATGTTTCGAAATATGTACTTTTTTTTATCGTTATGATTTTACATTTTCATACTTGATACCTATGAATCTTGATTTAAACAATTTTTATAGAAAAACTTTTTTTCAATTCTTCCCCGCTCAAAACCATTGAGAAAATCCAGAAACAATGATGTATAATTTTACCACTTCTTTCTCATTTCAAACAAAGGTCATATTTTCTAAAAGATAGTTTTTTCTGTTTTATTTTGTTGATGAAAAATCGGAGAAATATCTACTTTGTTCTATGTTCTTCTTGTTTGATTTAAATCATTCGAGTCATCATTTAACAAAATTGTGTTTTCCTACTTTGTTCAAAAATACCTTCGTTTTGATACCCATCGTGACGTAGTAATTTAAAAATGATATTTTATCCTCCACCTCCCGTAAAAGTCCAGAAAATTAGGAAAAGTGACCCGAAAAATCTGGGAAAGTCAGGAAAAATCTGCTTCGAGGTATTGTGGACATATTGAACCAAAAACTGAAAATGATTCCATTTTAAGTCTCCTGATTCTGTCTCCTTCTAGACCCAGCTCTCAATTTTTTTTTGAAGGGTTTCTGTGCAAATCAAATGTAATTAAAATCGATGTATGTGTATGACAGACTTCTAATCATTTTTCAACTTCTCCTCCTCATTATTTCTACTCATTTTGTAAGAAAAATACTTTGCTTGGTCAAAATTATTAAATTAACGGAATATTTTTTCAGTTCTTTACTTATAAATTGATAGTCGTCGATTAAAATCGTTTATGCAAGAGCTTCAAATTTGTACCTATGTTGAAGTAAAGCTCGTGATTTTAAACGATGAGATGGGGGGGGGGATGGAAGTGCGAAAACTAAAATATGGTAACTAACAGGGCTATTCATACTTAAATGGATCAAAAATGAAGTTGAATTTTCCGATTACGCCCAAATTTTTTCAAAGAGTTCTCCTTGATAGTCTATTCATAAACTCACGATTATTTCTCCTAACCCCCAAGGTGACTGAGGAGGGGGGGCTTGTAATTTTTAGGCAATTGCAATTTGTTTCCAAGTACAAATTACCCAACTTGAAAGGCTCCTATTTCGAGATCGGTTATATTTGAAAAAATACTGTTTGGGTGGTCCGAAAGAGAATTGATAGGGAATTCAAAAAAAATTATCACATTTTGAAAAACCCAAATTTGAACTTTGGTGATGAAAGCTCAACTTTCATGCACAATAGATGAAAGTTACTGTTGAAAATTTTTAAAAATTGCAGTTAGTTGCTTTTTTTTAAACCTATTTTTCAACCAACAAATTTTCAAGATGGGATCTGTAGATTCGGGTGGGTGGGTGGGTGGGGGGGGGGGGAGGGTTACAAGAGTCTGAAATTTTGACCAAAATTTTAAAAAATCGAAAAAATAAAGTAGCATATCAATTTCTACTAGTTCGAATGCGCTGATTTCGAATATAGACTTGGTTTTCTCATCCGACCCTTCTGAACCCCTCTATTAGCCCCCTCTATTGGGTCAAAATTTGAAAAAAATGAAAAATAACGTGCGACCTATCGTTTGTTAGGTATTTGAGAGCACTGAATTCGAATATTTGCTTATTTTTTGGATTTGACCCTTCGGTGCCTCCCTAGCCCCCAATTTTTGGGAAAATATGTTAAAAAATTTGAATATCGTGTAACATATCGATTGTCACTAATTTGAGGGCGTAGAATTCGAATATCGACTTACTTTTTGATTTTACCTCCTTCCTCGTGATCTAAGTTACCCCCTCCTGAATTAATAGTAAACATATCAGGGGTAAAATCAAAAGGAGTAGGGGGAAAATATTCCCAAAATTATACTATCAATGCTTAATTGATAAAATGTGACATTCGGAATTTCTCGACTCTTGAGGTGCGATATGGGAATTTGGAACGTTGAGAAATTCTACAGCTGTCTCCATATTTTAGTATTTTATACGATAAACAGCGCGAAGGTGATCTATGCATAGTCTGTGCGATACGTCGGTGGCGGTGGATCCGAATGGTGGTGAAAAATAAGCGTTTATAGAATATATAAAAAGGTTTTATTCTTTTTTATCTATCACACTATCCGTATCGAAGAAAAAGACTACATCAGCAGCGCACAAATACACTGAAACCGAGAGAGAGAGAGAGTCGAACTAGGAACGATATGACGGCGATGGCGTGTTCTCCTAAGTCTTGTTAAAACTATTTCCCAGTCCAGATTGGCCGCATTTGTAGCTTGCAAGAGCGAGCGAGATGCATAGACTGGGAGTTGTTACTTACATATGTGTGCGTATGTATCCAGCCGTAGTCGATGCATTGGTGTATATGCCTATTTCAACAAATTACCACCCGGGAGGTCTTGATTAAATCCATTGATTAGGTAAAATATAACTTTTATTCGAGTCGTCTGGACTAACTACTTTTGTTGTCTCAATTTACAGGTGTCCATTTATTTGTTGATCTTAATCAGCGTTTAAATTATTTTCACGACTGAGATTTAGGTGGTTTTGGTTTTTTTTTTTCACCACCACCACCGCATCGGCATCGAGTTTTTACTTCGGTTAGGTTTTTTTTCTCCTTTTTGTTGGGCGCATGCGAACGAGTTGTGTAATTTTTCTCTCTCTCTTTCGGCGCGGAACGTGGTCCGCAATTCCATAACAATTATCCCTTTTGGAAGATCGTGTATGGGTGATGAACAATTTCAAGAATGTTCCATCATATCGGCGGTTTGGTGTTGTTTTTTTTTTATCGTAGGTACACTGGTCGCCAAACAATAGTCGGCTATGGGCCGTTATGACGGGCACGATGATTAATGATGTAAAGAAAGGTGGCCCAACTTTCTAAGGCGTTAGGAAACCTCCTGCCATGAATTTCACGTGTCTCCGTGTGTATTTAGTTCTCGTATGTTACGTTATTTAGCGTACATACGTATACGAAGGCGAACTGAATTTTAATATTGAAATTTTATATCGCGCCTCGATTATAAGACAATCGATCATATATATAAGAATTGTCCCCGCCTCGATGGCCGATCAGACCACTATACCCATATACGTACAAAAAAAGGTGTACCCGAGAACCCGAACTGAGCTTTTTTTATTCTATCGCGAGTCGTCGTTACCGCAGGTCCGTGTGTACTTATACCTTTACCTACAGTATGGTGACAGGAAGTGGATATTATCCACGATCCAGTCATGTGGAAATGCCCAGAGTTGGAGTGGTGATTGAGTGGTAATCGGCGGTGAAAAGACGCGAAGGCCTTTGGAGAACTGCTTAGATCGAGTTTCGGACTGGACCGATTTGAAAACCAAATTCAGCCAGTTGTGGAAATGGAAAACAAGAATGGGAAAGATTTTGTGATGGTGCAATGGCGTAGCTGGACATGATTTTTAGCGCAGAGGGGGAGGAGGTAGAGTTTGAAGGAAAAACGTATTGACTTTCTGATTTGAAATTTGAAGTGCTTACCTATACCTACTCATAAAAAGGTATGGTTTTAATAGACTAGGTAGTCAAAGAAATAATAAAGATTCGAAAAATTGGCTTAAAAATCAAAATACATCTGCGGAAAAATTTATAAAATTAAAAAAGTTGGTCAAAAATTGACCATTTTTTTCAGTAAAAAATGGATAGCTATTCTTAGATTTCTCGTAAAATCGAAGCACTGGGCGTGAAGGAAGTAAAGAGAGTTCATTTTTGTGTCTAAGCGTCGAAAAATGCATTTATAAAAGAAAATTAAACATTCCTACTGTGAAATTTCTCCAGAAATTTTTTTTAAACGTCCCATGATTGTATGAATTTTGAAAAATACCATCGGAGCAAAAATTTCATTACCTATGTAGAAACAAATTGAGTTGCCAGGAAATTCGTGTTTTTATGCTTCAAATTGATGACCACATTCTACTGGTGTATAATAATTGAGAAATTTTTCTCCGGAGGTACTGAATAATTTGATCGTTCAGTTCAGATAGCTTGAACAGGGTATCTAAAGATCGTAGATATTACGAAATTGGATTGTGTGGTCGCTGAGTCGCGAAAAAGTCGAAAAATCACCAAAAATTCATCAAAAGTCGCGAATTTTTCCCAAATTATAAATTTGAATTTTTATGGCTATGTTCAAAGCAAAAAGATTGAAAATATTCAACTGTTTGAACACTTTTCAAAAAAAAATCCCCCTCGCAAATAATCCAATTTTAGAAAGTTTTAGGGGAAAATTGTTTTTTTTTTGCTACGAGTACTTTGGAAATTGTATTTCGATTTAAAACACGTAATTATTCCTTTCGAATTGAATTTTTTTGAATTTTTTCCTGATGTACCTACGTAATTTCTTGATCGCACTGATTTTTATTGTGGGGGTTGGGGGGATGAGGGGTCAAATCTAGAGAAAAAAGTTGAAATATAGGTCGCGAAATAGTCCCAGATTTAGGATTTTAAAAATCTGTAGACACCTTGTTGAATTGTCCATGTTCAAGAATCTATTTTACTCACCTATACTTCTGTCAATTTTTTTTAGTGAAAGTAGGTAATATTTTTCAATGTTTTTGAACGGTTTTCTCAAAATTAATTCATCCGTTGATAAAAAAAATCGGTTGAAACACTAATTTAGCTGCTTTTGACAGTAGTAAAATTTGAAATCGTTCATGAACGATTTGCTCGTCTGAACGATTTCATCACTATTTTTTTGTAAAAAGTTTTTCGTTTGGTGAAAAAAAATTATCTCAAGTTGATCGCTCATGGAATTAGTTGATTTGGTTATCGTTTATCAAAAATTGTTCTTGACCGATTTATGTAGAAGTATTGAATCATTCGTTCGCGAACGACTTGCTCAATTTCATAATTCAGGAATTTGTTGAGAAAAATCTTCGTTCAGTCGAAAATTAATCATTCTCAAAAGCATTACATTTTATTAGTTATCGTTCGTGAACGATTCGAGAAATCTGGGATGTTTACTCAGTCGTTTGTGAACGATTCGCTCGTTATGATTGTCCGATCGTATTATGATAATTTTATTTTGAACTAAAATTTTTTGGGTAGGTGCACTGGAAATTTTTTTTCTCAAATTAGGTAAAATATGCTTAGGTAGTGTTTTAGGGAAATCCGTTCGTAATCAATTCAGATGACAATTAAGCCATAAATTTGCAAAAATTCTTCGTTCACTTGAAATTTTTTCCTTAAATTGATTTTTTTCTATCGAAGTAAGGAGGTGATTCAGTCAGTTACCGAAAATTGTCTGTGAATGATTTGATTGAAGTATTGCAGTAGTCGTTTAAAAATATTTTGGAATCGTTCGCGAACTGTTTGTCTTGGTAGTTCGATTACACTATAATTTTAAAATATTCTTCGTTTACTCGAAAAGTTTTTGATTGCTTGTGAGAAAATTTTATTCTCGAAAAGTCTGTTCTGAACGATTCGCTCGTTTTAGTTACCTCTATCAATTTTTTTTTTTTGTGAAAATTATTCGTCAAATTGAAATTTTTCTTCAAAGGCTCAGATTGAATGCTTTTGAAAATATAATGTCTTTCGTGAACGTAGACATATTGATTCAGTTTGCGAACGATTTGCTTTGGCTAGGTATTAAGTTGCGCATTTGTTTTAAAAAAAATCTTTATTCACAGAAAAGTTTTCTCTTTAATTGATAATTCTTGAATAATTTATTTGCTGTAAGTAAGTCTTTTGTGAACGATTCTATGAAAAATTGGGTTCGACATTCGTGAATGATTCGCTCGTTATGGCGTTTCAGTCTTTTTTTGCCAAAAATTCAGCGATCAATCGAATATGATTTTTTTGTGATTGATTACTCTATATAACATTGTATTTATTTAATTCCAAGATCGATTCCGTCGTTCGCGAACGATTCGATTCATGGATCGATTCCGCCGTTCGCGAGCGATTCGATTCATATATCGATTCTGTCATTTGCGAACGATTCGATTCCCAGATCGATTCCGTCGTTCGCGAACGATTCGATTCCCAGATCGATTCCGTCGTTTGCGAACGATTCGATTCATATATCGATTCCGTCGTTTGCGAACGATTCGATTCATATATCGATTCCACCGTTCGCGAACGATTCATTCAATAAAAATTCGTCGTTCACTAAAAACTTTTTTTCCAACATTGATTGTTTTACTTTTGATTATTTTATTTGTCGAAAATTATTCATGAATGGTTCGGTCAAAACTTTGATTCAATCGTTCGCAAATACAGTATTTGATTTTATCAATCTTCAAACCATAAAATTACCTTTTCTGTTTGACAGGTGAACAATCATTCATAAATCTTTTTTTTTTTTGTTGAAAAAATTTCACAATCTGTAATGAACGAATTGCTCTGGGATCGTGATTCGTTCGTTCTCAAAAAATCCAATTTTTCGTTCTGTCGAATAATTATTTTTCAAATTGATTTTTTTTTTGAAAGTCAAGTTACTGAAAATTATTACAATCGTTCAAAATGATTTCTCTCAGAACCATATTTTGTTGAACCGATCGAAATCATCGATCCCGTGAATCGAGAGCAGTTTTTCTCTCAAGATTTCCAACTCCTCATCAATTTTCATACAAATTCCTATAAGAATTTCCTGGAAGCCAGATCCATTAAAAATCTGTCCCCTCCTGCTGATCTCTGATCTCTCTACACCTAATTTCAAAGCCATGCCTGCCTCATTAAACCCTTTCCAAACTGGGAACCGATCAACAATAGAAATTCCGGTGGTAAATTAGGCGCGACACCCTTAATCGATATAATCGGTGGCTAATCGAACTGATTCGGCGTGTCTAATGAACCGATAAAAAATCTTTCGCTATTCAACGACTCGGCGGTACACACCAATAGCTTCGAGTAATTAAGAATAAATGAGCCGGCGGAGAGATGGGGGGGTTTGAAAAAGAAAATATTCGTCGAAGCGTGGGTGCCGTTTGAAACCGACGACGACGACCAAGATACACGAAGGCGATCGCTCGAGAGTTAATTATCGATACGGATCCTACCAAAGGTGCAGAAGGCGCCCCGAAGGACGGAGGGGTGCGACGGATGACACGATATAAACGAACAGAGTGACTGTTAATTTAGCGACAATATTAATTGAGTGGCCAGGTACCTGTACGATGGATACCTTTACATTCGTAGGGCTATTGCGCCGAAAGAGCAAAGGGAGGATTTGTGAAACACGCGTTATAGGGTGCAGTACTGCGTTGATGGCGACAGTGGGTGGTCGGTGTGTATCTCGTATTCGTATTAGGTATATTAAAAGCGCTATACAGAGAAAAAGTCGATGGAGATGAGCGAAGATAAGCATGTAAGGATTTATACGTGAGCAGGACGCGGTGCGGCGGCGTTAATATGTATTACGGTGCTGTGTGAATGGAATTTTTTTCTCTTTTTCATAGGGTCAAAAGGCGTTTTTTTTATATTTTGAGGTTCGGAGATCGATGGGCGCAGGACGGCGCGATGTCGACTTGAGAGAGATCGAGAGGACATGCGGTTATTTGAATGGGATAAAATAGAGGCGGCCCCCGAATACCGAAACATTGATCAAGCCGGGTAATTCCGTCGCTGCCTACAATGTTCTCTCTTTCTCGACATGGGTGACAACAATAGCCATTGTTACATAGAATGAGTAAAAATTAACCAGCCTGTTATTTCTATGAAAGCAAGCCGGTATCCGTGTATGCGCAATGTACTATATAGTCGGATATACCTAGATGTGTATAGTCGATTTACATAATAACTATATATGAGGCCAATAACAATAAATGCATCGTCGAGTTAAACGTTGTAAATATGGGTTCACAGGGTGACGAGTAAAGAAATATGCCGATGCTGAGATGACGAATTGAGGTATCCTGCCAGCGGTTCAAGTGGTCGGAGGAGATTCCATTTTTCAATCGTATCTGCTGATTGTAGCCACAAATGAATTGAATAGTCCTAACAAGGATCCCCGTATTTTGGAGGTTACGTAAGAATTTCATCCTTTGCGAGCTTCTGGATTTCCGCAGGTAAGTGATAGTATATAGTTGGACAAATTGGAATTGATTGGATGGAAATCTGCGTCGAATTCTCGCCCACGATTTGTAAATTTGTTCAAAATCCACTCGAAAATATGAATGAAATCCAAGGTACGTGATATGATGTGTCCTATTGTCCTGTCAATGGGGTTCCTCAGTTTTCAAATCTTCAACCCTGCTGCTTACAAAATGAAGAAATTATGTAATAAGTACACTTTACCTATGAAGTTGCATATTACTTGTATCTACAGCGTTTGGGAAAATTGGAAAAGCGTTTCGATAAATAAAAACTTACCTGAAATTATATCTACGTAAGAATGAATCAAATTGAAATTTCCATTTCCCAAATTTCAACACAAACTCATCGTGATGATTTTGATCAATTTTGGCATCAACCAGAAATAATTTTGACGAAGATGCTGGTCAGTTTCGATGATCTTTTCATACTGAGAAGAGTGGAAGATATTTTGTATTTTGTGAATAATTGCTTGATGCCGAGTAGAGCTAGATGAAACGAGAAATCAACTCCATTGGAATAATTGATATTTTAGTCAATGATCAGATCAAAAAAATGCTCTTTTTTGGCCCTCCCGCGGGAATCCTTCAGGGTTTTCAAATCTTGGTACTCTACCCTTTCTTAAAATTATTTGAACTACTTAATTTTTGAACGTGAAATTAAAAGAAAAGTAGTGATTTTAAAATGGGTATTCTCTTCTTCTGAATCAGTGAAGTCACCGATCATCAGTCAGAATTGCCGCACAGGAAAAATAAAAGAAATTCACTGATTGATTTTCAGCGAATTTTCACTGATTTTTTCAAAGATTTTCACTGATTTTTCATCTAAATTCATGGATTTTGCCGACTTTTTAGTGAATTTTCACTGTTTTTCAGTGATTTTTCTCTTTGTTTCAGTGAGCATTTTTCCATTGATTTTCTCCTGTGCTGTAACACTGACCGTTTCTCAGTGTTCTCTTATTTCTAAATCAGTGAAAATTATCAAATATCACTGAAAAACAGTCAGAATTGCACCACAAGAGAAAATCAGTGAAAAAATTTTCACTGAAAACAAATCAGTGAGAAAAATTAATAAAAATTCACCGGAAAATCAGAAAAATTCAGAAATTTTGCTGAAAAATCAGTGAAAATCTTTGATAAATCAGTGAACACCTTTAAAAAATCAGTGAAAAATTTTGAAAAATCAGTGAATTTTGCTGGTCTTTTCTGTGTTGCAATTTCGACTATTCATCAGTGACTTTTCACTGATTCAGAATGAGAGAGTGGTTTTTAATAATTTTCACTGATTTATAAATGAGAGAGAAGTGAAAGAAGTGAAGAAGCAGTGAATTTTGTTTGAAATTTCACTGAAAGTATATCTTGTGAAAGGATGAAAAAGTGTCGAGTCCAGATAAATTTTTCCCTCCGATGTTCGAAGTGATGGAAAAAAATGAAATTTCAGTTTTTGAAGTCAATAAAGGCCTTTTTTCATAAAATTTTCGTCCTCATTTCACGCAGATTTAGTAAATGTTTGAATTGATACCTATAGGTTTCTCAATAACCTCTCATTGATTTTCTTTTTACCCCTCCCCCCCCCCAAAAAAAAGAAAACAGAAAATTTACTAGGGATTGAGTGGAATTTATCCGTCTGAAGCATCAATTGTGGAGAGGAGTAGTTTGAAGCAATGAATTGTAAAAAAAAAGTATGAAATTTTCAATCCAAAATCACTGATTTTAATTCTCTATTCTTGTGATTTGGTGGAAAGTGACATTGATTTATTTTCATAATCAATTTTTTTCATTGCCGAGAGGGTAAAGCGCTACTTTACTCCCTCTCGCGAATCGCTCTAGTGCTCAAATTCGCATTTTTTTCACCACCATACCATTAGAAAAATATCATTCACCACTTTGAGAAAAAACGATTTTTATAATTTTTCTTTGAAGTGGGTTTTTCATTTTATTTGAAATGGTTTCTTTCATAAATTAGATTTCTTGAATTTTTGTGGAGGAAGAGCAAGTCTATAAAAATTTTCATCGCTGTAGTCGATTGATTTTTGTGGGTCGGAGAGGAGATTTTTCAAAATTTTGGCAAATGTGATAAAAGAATGTAAAAAAGTAGTAAAAAAGTAGTAATATTGGAGAGAGAACTGAGAAACGTTCGATACCTTGCAGAATTTTTAAAAAATCAAATGATGTACCTAAAACAATGAAAACAAGTTTGAAAATCTGACAACATTTCAATCGAAAAAGGATAAAATATCACAATGAGGCTAATCGTCGACCCTTTTTAAATATGTGAAAAAATTGTTGCAATTTTATGGAAAAGTTGGTGAGAAATCATTAAAGTTGGCCATATACCTAATTGCTGTAGTTTTGTAAAATGTAAATGTAAGTAATCAGTTTTTTAACGAGAATATTCGTTTAAAAATGAAAAAAAGAAAATGAAAAATAAACCAGTTCAAAAATGTTGGAAAGAGATTTTTAACGAGTGTAATTTTTTTGAAAAATTGTATCAAAATCGATGAAAATGTTCAATTACTTTTACAATTTAAATAATTTTTATACTTTCACGAATCACGATACTTACTTAGTTTGAAAGAGTCCCCTTAAATTTTGAAGACTTTTTTTTTACGATTTATAATATTTTATGATTTTTCCAACATATTTTGAATTTGTATAAAACATGATTGTACATATAGCTTTATTTGGACTTTTTTTTTTTTTTTTTAACAACAAATTTTGAGCCATTTTGTTTGAAGTAACGTTCTAAAAATTATGTGTATACTTCGACTTACTTATTTGATTTTAAAATTCAGGCGTAAGAAATTCGAGCCTTTTCAAGCACCATTTCTTAAATTGAATGATGAAGAATTAAACAGCAGTTTTCAATTTTTTTCAGTAGCTGTTGATTTTTTTTCAATAGTGGACACTATTTCGAGTTTTTTTTCCTTCAATTTCCAGTCATCTCTCATTCCTTAATTAACGACTTGAAAAATAGAAAAAAATAACTGAAATCATTGAATGTGAGATCTGGACGTCTTTTTTGAACAAAATTTTTCCCTTCCTTTGATTTTTCTCAATAACTCCAGTAATTTCACAAAATGATTTAAAAAGTTGTGAAATTTTTTTCTCAGATCTCTTCTCTCTTCATTATCTTCTCATTGGAAACGTATTTACGTTATTTTTAATTTCTAAAGTCGCGTTAATTTTTGACACGTGTGTAGTTGTATCCATAATGGCGAGAAAAATAAACTACTAGAAGATGGAGAACCAAACAACGAATGCTGATGACAGTCTATGGAAAATAGAGCACCTATTCTAACTGTATCTCATACACACAAAATTTTAAAACTGGTCTTTCATTTCGGGTAATACTACCTATGTACTTATTCATTTCATTCAGTATGAAATTAGTCTCGCTTTTCACATGTTTTGAACATGGTGATTAAAACAATGTATGCGTTGCGGCGGCAATGCCTCGGTACTGTTGTGATTTGAGTCCAAGTGTCCCTACACCTTCGTATAACGATTATCGTGCTTAAGCCAAGCCACGTTCGTCCATGTCTCATAAAATCTTTTTCCATAAGATGCATGTGTTCGTGTGAAAATTAGTATACAACGTGTTGCCTTGTTCGTATAAAAATACTGTGGGCTGGGAGGCGAGAAGAGGAAGGTATCACGGTTGAAAATTTGTAATTTGTGTACTGAGAGGTGTCCTTTAGAGGTGACATTGTATAACGTCTGTACTCGGTACATGGGTGATGAAGGCGGAAAACCATAAAGGAAAGAGACTTCTCCCATACGGAGATGCGAGTGTAAATGTGAAATAAAATTTATACGAGGATCTCTGTCCGTATCGTTTGTGCTGCGGCGATAACATCGTTGTCGGCCATAGTCCAATTTAGGGGATTAAATTTGTACGGTTTCTTTGCATACGAAGACGACCACATTCACACAAGCATAGGACCAATACGTGGTCGACATTTAATATGAGATTTGTTATCGGAATGAATTTTTTTTCCGAATGTGTGTGCTGGTCCTCGGGCAACCCGGGCGCCGCCATCATGTTATCGCTGTAACGATGGCGACTGCACGACGACGACGTACGTAATTCGGTTATTTTGTTGGCGCTAATTGGCTATAGGTCCGTGGTGGAATTGAATGGGAAACGTGATGTCGAAATTCTCGCCTGGCTCAAGGTTGAGATACTCATATTGGTGTAGTCGTAATGAAGTTGAGACTTTGCGGCTGCGGCGCACACCAAACCCATGCCAGAGCCAATTGGATTATATCAAACGATCTATAACCTTGGCAGAGATCGTATGCCTTATTGAAGAAGATGAGAAAAACCTTCTATTTTAATGACTGTGGAACGCCGCAATGCCTTTGTCGCCTCCAGATCTCCACAAGAATTTGCTGAAAATCTGGATTCAAAAGTTTGTCCCCATGGAGTTCCAGTTCTTCAAAAGGATTATGAAAGTAGGCCTCATTATCGTGTAAGAAAGGCGGGTTATAAGTTCAGCGTTCGAGGGGGGAGGAGGGTCTTGCCCCTCGACTCCGGCTCCAGTTTCGAAAGTTTTTATGAACATCCCTTCAGCTTCAAAAAATTCTTTCAGAAGCGGCTCTGGCTCCGCTGTTAGAAAATTTAAAAATGCTTTGAAAAAGACCTCTGGAGGTTTCTCCAAGAGGGGCCTCTTCGAATAAACTTTGATTAGCTAAATAAGAATTTAACGTATCTTATTATTTTAGCTCAAAAGATGAGACCTGTCACAAGAAAACACGGCTTTGATTCAAAAAGTGATTTTTACAGGAGAGTCCTTTTAATTTTTAAATTGAAGTGTAGACCAACCAATGCTATGGAATTATGCTCTCCTTTATAAATTGGTAAAATTATCGAAAATCACTGGGAAACAGTCAAAATTGCTACACAGACGAAAATCAGTGAAAAAAATCACTGGAAAAGCAGTGAAAATTTACTGGGAAATCAGTGAAAAATCACTGGAAAAGCAGTGAAAATTCACTGAAATATCAGTAAAAATTTATTGGAAAATCGTTGAAAATTTACTAGGAAATCAGTGAAAATTCACTGGAAAATCAGTGAAAATTTATTGGAAAATCGTTGAAAATTTACTGGGAAATCAGTGAAAATTCACTGGAAAATCAGTGAAAATTTACTGGAAAATCAGTGAAAATTCACTGGAAAATCAGTGAAAATTCACTGGGAAATCAGTAAAAATTTATTGGAAAATCAGTGAAAATTTACTGGGAAATCAGTGAAAATTCACTGGAAAATCAGTAAAAATTTACTGGAAAATCAGTGAAAATTTACTGGGAAATCAGTGAAAATTCACTCACTTTGACGCTATGAAAGTGTGCTCTCATTTATAAATCAGTGAAAATAATCGAAAATCACTGAGAAACAGTCAAAATTGCTGCACAGGCAAAAATCAGTGAAAAAATTTTCATTTAAAATAAATCAGTAAAAAAAAATCACTTTAAAAACAGTGAAAATTCACTGGAAAATGGAAAATCAGTAAAAATTTACTGGAAAATCAGTGAAAAAAGTACTTACCTTTATTAGAATTGATCAAAATCTCAATTTTCAAAATTTGGATCTAAGCATCTCGCGTCTTGTGATAGGTAGACAAGTCAAAAGTATGTTTTTTCGTCTTTTTTTTGAAATACTTCCCATATGTAAATTTCTGGTAAAATTTCAATTATCGAAAATCACTAAGGAACAATCAGAATTGCAGCGAAGAAGAAAATCAATAAAAATTTTCACTAAAAAAATTGGTGAAAATTTTTGTATGTACTTGAAGTCAGTAAAAAAAATTATCAAGAAAATCAGTAAGAAAATTTTCATAAAAATCAGTAAAAATTTTCACTAAAAAAATTAGTGAAAAAATTTTCACTGAAGAAAAATTTGTAAAAAAATTTCTAAAAAATCAGTGAAAATTCAATAAAAAGTCAGTAAAATTATAAATTTAGCTCAAAAATCTGTGAAAATTTATTGAAAATCAGTGAATTTCGCTGATTTTCCCTGCTGCAATTCTGACTGTTCACTGATTCAGAATGAAAGAGTAAAGAAAGGGCTTCTGGAGGAGAGATCCGAAAAGAATCTGATGTGATTACACTGATGACTCTCGACTTTGACTCGGCTCTAAAGTTTTTATAAAAATGTCTCCGGAGAAGGGCTCTCTTCCCGCCTCCCCTCGGCTCTACTTCTGGATCTCTGACGAATATACGATTCTTTGAAAATGCATATTGAATCATCAGCTCGCCAATGACTGTACGACGATGACGTACCAACGTGATTTTCATCGAACAGACCGAATCACCATCAGACTTAGACTTTTCGACTTAGCTCTTGTTCGCCTATTCAGTTTCCCACATGCGAAGTAAGGATCAGCTGTACTTACCCGTATTCTTCAATCACCACTCATCACGAGTATTGCAGCGGTGAAAAAAAATGAAATAAAATTAGTCATCGATGTAATCACGCTTCGTCTCGTACCAGCAATACGAATTTTACTACCTGTGGAAATTTTTTCCCCTTTTGGAAAACCAAGGCTACATCGCACATCACATGACATATGAGACATCTCGTGATTTCCATCAATGAATGTAATTTAATGACACGATGATGACGATGTCGGAAGGGGGAGAGCACGTCGAAGAGATTGTTTGCCCCCTCCGATCCCCTCTTTGTCTTGGATCTTTTGGTCTATTCTGTTTTACGATTATGTGGCCAGATAAAACGCATTATGTTCGAGTAATACGAATTTTTTGAACGGTGTAAACTCTCGTCATTAACGAGCGCAAGAAGAAGAGGATAGATACACGTTAATACCTATATGTATTGAAAACCAGCACCGATGGACATTGGTTTTGGTTATTAATGATTTTTAACGCCGCAGACCCTCGTCCCCCCTCGCAGCCTCGTACTGTATGGAGGCTTACGTATGCTACAAGGCATAGCGCACATTGCACCAGCATCATTGTTTTTATCCGTCATCGTCATCTAAGTATAGATCGGATCGTATAGATTGGAGCACTATTGAAAATGGTTTATTTTTTCCGATGTCGATGACTGCAGCACCTCGGCCACCCGGCCCAGGCCTCACTCGTGGTTATCTGATCGTCATATGGAAGCCCGGTGAAAAGATGTGAGAACGGAATTAATTTTGGAATGCGCGCGTAAATCTTAATTGCCGATGAGATACCGATGCCACGCTCGCATCGGTGCTTATCAGAATAAGCAACGTGGTGAGGTGTTGAATAGGTTTAGTATGGAAATTGCGTGTAAACGCGCCGTGATTTAACGTTCTTGTGTAAGTTGATTTTTTTTGGAGGTTGAGCTTTTTCGATGGTATCGGGTTTAATGGTACGTTGGACTACTGTGTGTGTGTTGGAAATGTCTGAGGAGAAATTATGGCTGTGGAATTGTGGATGGTTGTAGGAAGCGGTTTTATTTGAAATTTATTCGAGTGAGAGCTTGAGTCGATATGAAGTGATGGAAAAGAGTGAGTTTTTTTAATAGATCGCAGAATTTTCCCCCTCAAAATTACCATAATTTACCGTATTTTTACCATGGTCATGGTAATTTACAAAGATGGTTGTAATACTTATTTGAAATCGTGGAAATGGGGTCATCCCTTATCAATTTAATCAGATTTTGACCCAAGATGCCTCGATTTTACTGGAAATTCGTCGTATTTTTTGTTCTCTAAAAATCCTAGACCTAATTTCGATTGTCAGGGATAAATTTTAAATCAAAAGAATTATTCTAAAGGGACCTCGAGAGGCAAGTGATAAATTTTAGCCATTTTTTTATCCAACATGGCGTCCTCTGACCTCTCCTTAGATGATTTCTTACATCTGAAGTTCATCCTAGGGTGTCCTCTTCTCTGAAAAACTTGGAAAGCCTGTTAAATGTCAGGGAATTTTGAAGTTTTTAAAGAAAAATAAGGCTTAATATCATTTTTTATAAGAGTTTCTTTGCTTAAATTTTTCAAAAATTTTCACGCTCTCGCTCCGCTCGTACCAAATTGGTAATCTCTTGACTAGACTGATTTTTTTATTCGTCCTTCTTTTACCGAATTTTCACCCAAGGAAATACAAATTTTCATTCGCCTAATTTTATGGACACTCTGACATGTGTAGGTTATCTTTTTCATTTTTCACAAATTTAACTTGAAAGTGAAACTTTTTAATTTTATTTGAATGGTTTTTTTTGTAATAAAATCAAATTTTCAAGTTTTTTGATACAGGGAGGAGGGGAGGGGTGTCAAAACTCTTCAGAATTGATTATGAGTTGTTTTTGTAATAGAAAAAAAATTCTTGTACAAATTAGTGATTTTTTTTTAAAAATTTGTCAGGTGCTATCATTTCAAATCATTCTTTTGCGCAATAATTTGGAATTGTGAGTACATTATGCGAACAAATTATCCTCTCCTCATGATTTCTGAACATCATATTCTGTCATTTTATAAATCAGTGAAAATTATCAAGAAAATTTTTTAGAAACAATCAGAATTGCAGCACAAGAGACAATGACAGAAATTTTTTTTACTGAAAACAAATCAGTGAGAAAATTAACTGAAGAATCAGTAAAAATTATTCATAGAATTTGCTGAAAAATCACTGAAAATCTTTGAAAAATCAGTGAAATTTATTGAAAATCAGTGAATTTTGCTAGTTTTTTTTGAGCTTCAATTCTGATTGTGTAGTGTGTAGTGTACCTATCAGTGACTTTTCAGTTATTCAGAATGAAAGTGTGTGTAAAGGTATGGAAAAATTTCAAAAAGTTGGTCTACTCTCTAATTCATGAATCAGTGACAATTATTATCGGAAATCACTGAAAAACTATCACAATTGCATTAAAGGAGAAAATCAGTAGAAATTTTTTCACTAAAAAAAAAAAAATTAGTGAAAAAATGACTAAAAAATCCGTGAAAATTCACAGAAAAGTCGTGGAATTTTGTTTATAGAAAATGCTGAAATGGGTATCATTTAAAATCTTCGAAAAATCAGTGAAAATTCGATGAAATCAGTGAATTTTTATCAATTTTTCAAAGATTTTGGCTGATTTTCCTGTGATTTTCCTCACTAATTTATTTTCAGTGAAAATTTTTACACTGGTTTTCTCCTGTGCCGCAGTTCTGACTTTTTCTCAGTGATTTTCGATAATTTTCTCTGATTTATACTACATACAAGTGAGAAAGTGGGAAGGTCAAAAGAAGTTATTTCTAAAATATATTGTAAACACCCTGAATTTCAAAGAATCAAAATTCAGTCTAGAATTTGTGAAATGAATATTTGAAAAATTTGCTGTATTTTTTCCACCTTAATAATACCTATCTCCTGTTGAGTCCTACGAGGTAAATGAAGGTCAATCGTAAGGCCTTGCATTCGAATTTAAGCAGTTTCTATGAAATTTTATTGTGTTACTGCTGCAAATAAGTTACAAAAAATTGATTTGAATGCATTTTGAAGACCAAAAAATTTTGTTCTATTTTTCGAGCCACTGAATGAAAAGCTTAAATTTTGTAAAAATTGTACGAATCAGAATGCAGTTGTCAGCACTGTTATAAAAATTGAAATTTTATCGAAAATTATTCTGGACAACTTGATAAATGTTTCGCTCAGTTTCTTTGAAATTGTCGATGTTGATTATAAAAATTACTGAAATGAAGGGGACAACAACCAAAAATAATTTTATTACCTGCATTAATTCATCATAGACGACCAAAGCGAAGATTTATTTCGACTTCCGGTTCCACCGCCGCATACGTTTCCACCCCCAGCACATCCGCCTCCACTGGGGAAAAACTGAGTGGGCTTCTTTTTGAGCTGTTCTTCAAAACTTCTGATGTGTTTGAGAACGGAAGGATCATTATGTTCGATGGCACTTTCGAAGGATGTGTCGTTTTCCTCTTGCTCGTGCGGATCTTCGTTATATTTCCACGACATATCGTCGAAATTTGATCCGATCATGTCCTTAACGCCTCCTTCGACTCGAACTCTAACATCGTTGAAATCAGTAGAAGAGAAATACCGGCCACCAAATTTGACCAAACCTGTCATTTTATCTTTGTTCTTGACCAGCAGAATGAGGCAAACGATAATTACAACGATGACGATGAAAATTTTGATCGTATTGCTTTCACCTCCTCCGCCTCCTCCGCCTGCACCGCCTCCACCGCTTCCACCACCTCCACCTCCGCCACTATCGCTTTTTTCCGAAGAAGGATGAAATCTCCGAGGATTTCTAGTTGTACCTTTCCAAATCCAGGGCTCGATGTACTTGGGTGATACGTATACATCTCGGCTGGAGGACCTCGTTCGTCTTCTGGTACCGTTGCAGCATCCACGACGACATTTTTTTGTCGGCTGGGGCGATTCGTCATCATCGACTACGTTTCTCCAACGTCTCAAAGGTGTCGAAGAAATATCCTCCATGATGTACGTGTTTCTCGTCGCTTCTCCTGAGCCGACTGCCGCAGCAGTGGCTCCCAAACAGGAATCAGTTGCACGCTGAAGTTTACCTTTGGTTAGCCATTGATGAAATCCGACCAGTGAGTCGAATCTGGACTGTAAGAAACTGGAATCAGAGTTCGAATCGGTGCAAGGGTCTACCTGTTCTTCGCCTGTCGAGTATGCCGAATTGTCGTCCAGATCTATTGCACATTTTTTGGGCATTATTTTGAATACCTATTCGAAATCGTGTGTTGGTATATAGGATTTTATTATTTTGACGAAACGGATTGTTGTAAACATTGAAAGAGAAATGAGCAATTGGCCAGGAGCTCTGTTTAGTATTTTACTTGGCAATTTGATTTTTAATGAGGTAGATTTTGGAAATGATCGAGGTCATTTGGCTCTTGTGAGTGAAAAAGAAAGCTTTCTGTGGTACGATAGTACAGACATTTATTTTCCAATTGTTACTGAAAAGAATCTACAGATTTTAGTTTCTTGAAAACTTAAATCAGTCTTACGTTAGTGCCGAATTGAGGATGGAATTTCAGAATTTCGATTTGAATTTATGATGGCTTCATCATCATTTTTGGTGTTAGTTTTTGCTATTTTTTTTCAAATCGATCAATTTTATAAAACATGAAGCAATTATTTTCCAATTTCAAAAACTGTCGTTGCTTGGCTTTCCTTGAAAAACGACCAAGATCGACCAAAAAAGAAAACTGGATCCACGGAAAATACCATTCTTGATCTACGAGTAAGCACCTATTAGAGATGTTGCTTCATAGTAAGACGAAACGAGGCAACAATTTTCCACTTTTAAAAACTATAACTCACTGTCCTTTTTCATGATTATTTGAGAAATGACCAAAAAAGACTATTTTTGATCTTTTTATGCATTTTTTTTTATCCCAATAACAGTCGTTTCTCGTCTTTCCTTGAAAAAACGACGCGATGAAACCATTTTCCAACCTCAAAAAATGTCGTTTTCTGTTGTCTTTCAAACGACGACAATTTTTTATCCATCAAAGTAGTCGTTTCCCGTCGTTTCTTTGAAAGAACGACACTAATCATCTATTTTTCAATCTGAGAAACTATCGTTTCTCATCCTTTCTAGAAAAAACGACACGAAGCAACTATTTTCCAATTTTGAAAACTGTGGTTTTTCAAAAAACGACAAAAAAACACCCAAACATTTTTTTTACTCCTCAAAAACGTCGTTTCTTGAAAAAACCACAAAAATTTACCATTTTTCGGTCTCAAAAACAATCGAGTACCGTTTTTCCAAACTGAGCTAACTTGCAAAAAGTGATTTTTCAGGAAACACAAAAAACTGTCCATAGAAAAGAGTAATAATTTTTTGAAGCTGGTAAAAAGACTAATGTAAGGAGGCTACCTTTCGACATCATGTGGCCTAGGTAGAATTTCAAAATTTTCGAGTGTGGCGCCATGAGAATCGGAAGAAAATGAAAAATAACGAAGTTAGCTCAGTTTGGAAAAACGAAAAAGCATATTTTGTCTCTGAGCGCCACACAACTCGCACAAGTATCGGATTTTTTTTAAGTCGCTCATGTATGGATGGAGGAGAACACTTTCCAGCAAAAAAAAACAAAAAAAAACTTCAATCCCCTTTACTGAAATTATAACGATTTTCGATGATTTTCGCAACTCAGAACAGTTTTGGTCACAGAACAACGCAAGTAAAACAGGTAGCGAAATCTTGTTAATGCCATCTGGTGGCAGTGTATTTCAGCTACCCGAATCCGTCAAAAGGTCAAAAACGTCAAAAAAAAAGTTAGCTCAGTTTGGAAAAACGGTACTCAATCATTTTCAGTCTTTTCTCAAAAAACAACAATTTCGATCCATCAAAAATGTATTTTCTTGTCGTTTCTAGGGGAAAAAACGACACGAAGCAACCACTTTTCAATCTGTAATACTGTCGTTTCCTACCGTTTCTTAAAAAACGTTGAAAAAACAACCGAAACTTTTTAATACCATCAAAGTTGTCGTTTTTTGTCGTTTCTTGAAAACTCAATGAAAAATTTCTCATTGATAGCAAAGAATGACATAAATCGCTGGAAAATCAATGAAAATTCACTGAAAAGTTGGTAAAATTTTTGAAATTTGTTGAAAATTCGGTGATTTTTTTTCATAAAATCATCAAAAATGTGCTAGAAATTTTGTAGATTTTGTAGATTTTTTCCTGTACCATCACAATCCTGACTGAGTATTCACCGTGGATTTTTTACTGATTCAGATTGAAAAAGCAAAATTATAAAATTGGAATATTTCCTGAAAAAGTCTTCTTCTTCATCAGTTTTTGAATCCAGTTGCCTTTTTAGGGGGGGTAGTTTCAAAATTTTTGGATTGAATACATACAGTAGGAAAATAATCAATTTTTAATGAGGGAAAATTTAGGAAAATATGTTTGAGCCAGAAGCCAGAAGATTTCGAGAAATTTTGGAAATTGGATTGATTTCACTTCAATTCTCAAGAATTTGGCAAATTAATATTTCGAATTGAAAAATGCATACAGTGTTTATAAATTAGAAAAAATATTGAAAAACTTTGAATTTTGTGAAAATATTTTAGAATTAAGTACAACGAAATAGGTTAGGAAAATAGGAAAGGAGTACTTATTCTTTACATGGAAAAACCAGTTTTCACTTTTTCACCCATTTTCTGTAGAACTACGTACGCGACTGTTTTTTCCATTTTTTTTCCATTAGTATCAGAATTGCTTCCTTTTGAATTCCACAAGAAGATTTTTTCCGATTTCAATTTTTAAAAAAAATTTTTATTAAATTTTCTTTTGTAATGGAACACTGATTTAAATAATTTTACGAAATTTTTATGATAAAGTTGGTATTTTTGCAAGCCCTCTCGTTGAAATATTGCGGGATACCCCTGAAAAAATGGAATCAACTTTGGGGCTCAAGTAGTTTCTGAGGAAACGGGCCATCAAGTGAAAACTGGATTTTCCATGAAAAAAAATAGTACTTACTCTTTTTCTATTTTCACAAACTATTCCATTGCAATTCCAAAATATTTCCACAAAATTCAAAATTTTTTATGAATTCTATGTATTTTTAAATCCAAAATATGTGACTGCCGGAAAGAAGGGACCTTGTGTAAAAAAAATCGAAGTTTCATTTTTCACGTTTCTGGTCCAAATGACACCAAATCTGGATCAAACACATGCAAATTTAGACCAATTTTTTTTTACGCAAGGTCCCTTCTTTCCGGCAGGGTCACATACCTATTAATTTCCCGATTTCTTGAAATTAAAATGAATTCAATCAAATTTTCAATTTCTGGGATTTTGCTGGCCCCAAATTATTTTTCTATTATTTAAAATTGAATTTTTTCCTGGTGTTTGTATTCAACCCAAAAATTTTGAAAAAACCCCCTCCCCCAATATATTTTCATTTTCTTGCATTTTGAATTTTTTTGAAAATTGTGTTCAACTGACCTGTTGAAATTGGAGAAAATATTCGAAATTCAGTCGAGGTAGCTGCTCCTTTTAGACCTGAAGGAATTTTTGCATCCCTGTTTCGATATCTTTAAAGAAATTATGAATTTTTATGAAGATGTAACTAATGAGATTCCAATGATACGTTTCAATTCCAGAAACCACTTTTTATCTTTCAATGCCCAGGTAATTACTCAAGTTGGTAAACATTGTTACCCAACCGAGGGGCGAAGGGGAGCACAATACTACGCTACGTACACCAGTATCCATACGACACCGCAGCATTTCCGTCAGATTTATTAATGATTTAACGACGAACAAGCTCGTAACAAGTGGTTACCTGCAGCAAGGCGCGAGCAAGAGTATGTTTGTACGTACATTCACGTATACGTGAATTATGCGCCGCAGTCGCGGCCGCGAAACCCGTATTTAACGAGACGATGACGAATACCCGCGCGATGCGCGATGATTACCCACAGATAAGCAGACGAAGATGAACGAGAAAGAAGAAGAGGAGTAGAGAAAAAACAACCAACGTTTTAGAAATTTGACATTTTATCACTTTTTTATTACATCGAATAAACAAATTACCTTATTACAATCGCGGCCGTAAATAATTACGTAGATGACAGAACGCAGATAAATCTCGGGCCCGCGAGAGGTTTTCTCTCATCGAGCGTTATTATGTAAAGCCAAGGCGCTCTCCTCGCTGCCCAGTCCATCGTCCATCATGATCCCGCGCCCGAAACGAGAAGTATATCGCGGGCGCGCGTGGTAATGAAGTATAGAAAAAATTTTAATACGTGTAAACTGCTAGTACAATACGAGCCGTTGATGAAGAACGCAGAAGTTGGCACATTTAATGCTGATGAGCGCCGGTGGTATATCTGCTGGGTCTGCGACGACGATAAGAGGAGCAGGGGCGTTGTTTGACAGATAATTGCGTGTACCCGGGTTAATTCGATAATTAGTCGTAGGAGCGTAATTAAACGCTCGTTCGGCGTGATTAGAGCGCGATGAGTTCTCATCATTAATTTGAATATACTTAGATACCGAAAGGTCTAAGAAATGTACGAATCGAGTAGATACGATACCCGAAAGCGAAATAATATTATTTTAATTATAGCCTCTTCGGTCCGCACCGCCGGCCAGCATTTGTTTAATCGTTTACCATCGTTGGAGCTCGATTTGGGAAGGGTTTTTCCCGTGTGAGAGACGCGTTGGTATTTGCTGACGACAGGATCGCGCTACCGGGTAATTTTTAATCTCGTAAGGGACGATGAACGAGGCGAAGGGGAGTGAGAATTGAAGAGGGGAAAAATTGGAAAATCAAGAAGAGGGGTGGAGGGGGAAGTCTGTCTCTACGCAGGATTTATCTATATCATTTATATTTCAATGGTTATAACTTGAAAGATCACATTTGCAATGTTGAAGTTATCAAAAAAATTGATAAAGGTTTTTGAAAAGTTCATTTTAATGAAACATCTGCTCAATTTTTTTCAAAATATCAAGTACTTACTTTAAAAAGTTTATACCACGTGTGATTTTTTTAAAATGTAAAAAAAGCAAAAATCCCCCCCCCCCAAAGAAATAATAAAATTTTGATGAGAATGTATCAGTGAAAATAATTGGTAATCCCCTTTTGTTCTCAAAATATGTAACTCGATATCTGTCAAATTTTTTGAAATTGTAAATTACAACAAAGCTTTTTTGTTTGTATTCCAGGACGGGGGAGGGGGGGTACGATTCCCGAGGACGAATATAAAAAAATATTTGAAAACTGCTGAAGTTGATTGAAATTTCGATATAGGCAGAATTTTCATAAAGATTTTCCGATGTTCAGTTGTTGAAAAATTTCGAAAAAATTATGTAAAATGTTATAAAGGAAGTAAAATATTATGGAAATAGATTAGTGAATTGAAATCATTTCAGAAATGCTGAAAATTTTGTAAAAATTGATTGGAATATTACTCGAGTATATTAGGTGGGTTCAATAATCATGAAAAGTTGTCTCGAATTGTGTAAAAATTGTGGAATATGATAAAAAAAAAAGTAAGAAATTAGGTAGAAATATTCAATTTTTTTTACTTCTTCTAAATTATCTCGGTTTTTTAATGAGTTTGCAAATATTTCACTCGGGGTTTTGAACATTTTCAACGATCATTATGAATTTTTGAATCGGTTTCAAGAAATATGTAAGTAATTTTCTATGAAGTTTTTTTGAAATTTTCAAAATGATACTTTTTTCAACTATTCCATCAATTTTTATGATTTTTCAACTAATTTACTGTAATTTTAGCCAATTTCGTTTTTTAAAATGAATTTTTAAACCGGCTTCGGAAAATTCCACTATAATTTGGGTAATTCCAAAACTTTCGACCACTTTTTCAACATTTTTCGAACACTTTCATTACTTTTTATTGAACTTTTCCTTTAAAATCGTTTTTATTGATTTATTCATGTATTTTCACTTCTTATAACAATTTTTCTATCATTGCAATTTTTATTGAATTATTATTGGAACAATTTTTCAATCATTTTTCTAGTTGTATTTCAAAATAATTTTTATGACTTTTTGAATCGATTTTATAAAATTCGAAAGTTTTGACATTTCAGTCTACTCAAATTATATTTTCGTTATTTTAAATAAAATTTCATAATGTTTTTCGCACTTCCGTTGAAAAGATGTCAAGCTTCGAAATGAGAATTTCGAGAGTCCTTATAATCCCTTAATTTTGAATCATTTCCAATATTTCGAGGTTACTTGGATAATTTTTTTGGATTTTCGAACCAGACCATTTGAATTTTTGCGATTTTTTCCTCACATTTCAGTCTACTTCAATTGGCATTTTAATTTTTATCGAATTATCGATTAATTTTTATGAAGTATTCAATTGCTTTTTATCAGTGGCGACAGTACCTTTTTTTTGTTTTTTTTTTTGAAAGGATGTAATTAGGTGTAGGGGCTTGGAATACGAGAAGGATTTCAGGAGGAAAGGGTAAACTAGAGCTTTATTTCGTACGTTTGCCTCAAACAGTTCAAATAATGCATTTGATATTTTGCACTTCGGTCGTCAGAATTGAACTTTCTTTCGCACTTTGGCTTCAATTAGTATTACAATTAATTGTTCATATCTTCGCATCGCTCAGATGGAGTTCTAAAAAAATTGTATTTTTAATGCCAAAAGAAGATTTTCATATTTTTTGTATGATTTGAAAATTTCCACCTCCGATGATTTAAAAGAAGCGAGGGGGAGGGGAGGAGATGCATTTGATACTTGGCACCTCGGCTGACGATTGGGAAGGGAGCAATGTATGTATCTCTAGTATCACACTTTCTGACGCCACTGCATTCTTCATGTAAATTGAATTCAAAATTTTTATTTAATTTTCATGATTTTTGTTGCGTATAAAAAAATTAGAAAATTCGAGTCAAGCATAAAAATTCAAAATTTGCATTGTCTTTTTTAATTTGAAACCATGGAAGATTGGAAAAATAGCCTGAGAAATTCATTTTTGAGGAAACAGCAACGTCCCTTTCCGAATTTTCACAGAGAGGGCAAGGGAAATTCAAATTTTCAAAAAGTCCCAAAATTCAAAAAAAAAGTCTTAATAATTTTGATGAATCTGCCGAGTGATGGAGGAGGGCGATGACATCTCTAGCAATTTCTTACTCTTATTTTAATCAATTTTGATGGTAATTGCGAGGAACTTGTTTCCAGAAGTTTTGGGATTTTCATAATAATTTTACAGTATGTGAAAAAGGCTACCAAGGTTCAACTATTTGCAAATCCTTATAAAACATACTCAACTGGAATCGAATTACCCAAATTCCAGGAGAACTTGCGAAACAACAGTGGACTTTCCACATTCACGTAGGTAACATCGACGCGATGATATCATCGTACTTATCTGTTTATCTATGCATCGGCATAGCATACGTAATTGAAATGTACCATGGGAATGTTTATTCATGGTCGAGTAATTCAGCTTGGCGAACCGGATGCGGATACTGGCCGATTTGATGAATTACGCTGCAAGGTGTTGGTAAATACCTAAACGAAGACGCGTGTTCGCGAAATTCCGCAACACCAAAGAGCTCGGTGAATTTAGGCGGCCAGTTCTGTGTACCTTCTCATGGTACATATGGTACAGTGAGTCAACTCCGGCGGATATCTATTTACGCTTATAGATGGATCAGATGAGCGACGCAGAGGAGAACAGGGAAGCCCAGAAGAACCATAATCACACGGAATCGGCAATGCGCTAGGCGCGGGCGTCCAGCCGGACGATTTCAATTGGACGAAGATATATATCTTGGATGATGGGTGGCTCATCGGCGCATACCCGGAGCGGAGGACGGAGCGATTTGATTAAGCTTATGGAAATCATTGATAAGTTGAGTACGATGAGTTATCGCGTCCAAAGCATACCTTTCGGTCGCGTTCGGAAACCATGGTAAAAAGATTACGTACTAATTTGGTTCGGCTGCGGCGTTTGGAGTACGTCGAACGTAGGAGTACCTCTGTACCTAATACGCCAAGTTCCAAGTCGATCGGCCGCAGAGGTTTCTATTTCGGTGTGTGGCTGTGGCTCGACCATGGTTGCGCTAAATGCTGACGAAGGCAGGGCGGTGGGGTTTAAGTTCGAAAGAGTTTCCCACCGTCAGTGGGAACCTAACCCAAAAACTGCCAAAGGCTAAACGTGAGATACCGGAATGCGGAGTTATACGCATGCATCAGCAGCATCGGTACGGCCACTACGACTATATACGAATGCGAAGCGCACAACAACATTTATATGTGGCGTATACGCGGGCGCGTTTACATACAGCATCTTAGACCGCTAAATGGTAAAAAAAAAGGCGGCGCGGCGGAGTATTGTACGGTTTATAATCATAATACTATACGAGATATGGTAAAAGAAAGGGAAGAAATACCTAAACGCGGTGTGTATTTCAATAAACGGCTCGAACGGGTTAAATATGTACGAGAATCTTGGTCGAGCTTACTGTCAATTCGGATGGACTGCATGTGGGATGTGCCGGATTGGATCTAGATCAAGTATTGGTAGCAGCAGCATCAGTATTGACTTGGTGTTTTCCGGGCATGAAAATCATGAAAACATGTAAACATGAAAATGCTATGCATTTTGATCATTTTCCACAAAGAGCATGAATTTTCAACAACTCTCAATTTCTAAATTGAAGAATTGCTTTTAAATCATTTTTCAACTTCATTTTTTTTTTAAGTTAAAAATTGTCTTCCTTCGCTTCTCTTAGGCAGGGCTTAAACATTACTTCAAATTCGAATAAAAAATGACCAAAAATCAAATCGAACGGCCAATTAAATGGAGAAATAAGCCCAAAAACGATGGCTTTGATTCAAGTAAGAAAGATTAAAATATGAATAAAAATGAAAATGATCTGGCAAATAATGTCAAAATCAGAAGATTTACGATGATTAACAATAATCATTAGAATATTTACAGTAATTTATCGTAAATATACAAAAATTTCCTATAACTTACTGTACTTACTGAAATATTTACGGTAATGTACGTAATTATTGAAATATTCATCATAATTTACAGTAATTCAGAGTATTTACAGTAATTTACCGTAATAATTGGAATATTTACGGCAATTTTCCGTAATAATTGGAATATTTACGGTAATTTACCGTATTAATTAGAATATTTACAGTAATTTATCGTAATTATGTAAAAATTTCCTATAACTTACTGTAATAATTTTAATATCTACGGTAATTTACCGCAATAATTGGAATATTTACGGTAATTTACCGTAATAATCAGAATATTTACGGTAATTTACCATAATAATTAGAATATTTGCGGTAATTTATCGTAATAATTAGATTATTTACGGTAATTTACCGTAATAATTGTAATACTTACGGTAATTTACCGCAATAATTAGAATATTAACGGTAATTTACCAAAATAATTAGAATATTTACGGTAATTTACGGTAATTATTAGATTATTTACAGTAATTTACCGTAATAATTAGAATATTTACGGTAATTTACCGTATTAATTGGAATATTTACGGTAATTTACCGTATTAATTGGAATATTTACGGTAATTTACCGTATTAATTGGAATATTTACGGTAATTTACCGTATTAATTGGAATATTTACGGTAATTTACCGTAATAATTGTACTATTTACGGTAATTTACCGTAATAATTGTATTATTTACGGTAATTACCCGTACCTAATTATTAGAATATTTACGGTAATATACCGTAATTCTTGGAATATTTACCATAATTAAATTAATTATATATTTACAGTAATTTACAGTAATAATTGAGGAGTGTCGTTGCAAAACGCAACATCTCCGAAAACCTGATTTTTGGGAAATCGCAAAAAACTGTCATTCAAAATTGGGTGGAGGGTTTTGGCTCGGGGCGGTCTCATTGGAAAGCTTAGGACCTCAGCTACATGTTTTGGGGGTCACTTCGCACTTGTACCTCAAGGGGGGTTGGAGGGGGTAAAACAAAAAAGATGTTGCGTTTTGCACCGAAACACCCAGTATTTGTTGCGTTTTGCACCGAAACGTTATCTTTCATGGCAGATAAAAGGTATTTATGGTCGTTATGGAGTCCTGTCTATGGCACCATTCGATTCCTCGTTGAATTTCCTATAAGACTGATATATTAACTCAAAAATGATAAAAATCGAGATGTTGCGTTTTGCAACGACACTCCTCAATTATCAAAAATTTTTCTATAAAATGGTGTGTATCAGGCATGAAAATCATTTTTAAAAAAACGTAAAAATAATTATCATGAATTTTAATTTTCTCAATCCAGTGCACACCATGATTAATGATATGAATGAACTGGCTTCAAACATGAACTCATCGGGTATCGTCAAGGTCTGAGGATTTTTTGTTCATTTTTCGATACCTGAGAGTAAAAAATCGGAAAGAAATTTCTCTTATGGAAGATTCTCTAGAGAAGCAGCACAATCCGTCGAATTTGCCGCAGCAGCTTGTCTAAAAAGGAAATTAATTCGCGCCAGAATGTGCGACGGACATCTCGTAAAATGCGACGTTTATCGATTTACAGAAGTCGTTCTTGGATCGCGGCGGCGTGTTCGGTGAATTTGAGACCGTTGGTGGTTGTCGACTGTCGTACCGCGGCGTACCTCTGCGTTTGTACATTGGTACGTCTTCCGAAGGCGAAGCTGAAGATTGTCTGTCTCGCTCCGAACGCTCGTCATCGGTGTCGTCCTATATACCTTCGAACTCGTGCTATTGGACACAAAAATGTAAATGCAACTCGTAAAAACGTCACATTAAACGTGTATACGCCATCATTCACGTATCGTTAACTATCTATAAAAAAAATACGCGTGGTGTACTAAAATGTAGCCAATGCTTGGTGATGAGATTCTGCTTCTGAATGAGGGAATTTGCCAAAGGATGGAGAACGAAATTATTGGAACGAGTTGTACGATGCATCTGGAGGAAAACTCAGATGTGATGTGTGAAGGATATCGTCGGTTGTGAGGGAAAAGGAATATGAATTTGTCATTGAAAAATAAAAAAGGATAGTTTGATGCTGGGAAAATCGTGAGGGCGTAAATTTCACAGATGCTTTTTGCAAACTTTTCCACAAAAACTTTGCTGATTCGTTTGATAAATCAGATAGCTCCTGCAGTTCAAATAAATCGTTCGTAATGATTCATGTTTGAATTTCAAATCGTAGGCGAAAGACGAACAATTCACACCTGAATTTCCAATCGTTCGTGAACAATTCAGTCTATCAGATAAATTTGAAATCGTTCTTTTATGATTCAGTTATAGTGTAGGCAAATTAGCGCTATTTTGAGGAAAAAAAAACATTTTTAGCCAGGAAAGGTTTTATTGCGAAAAATTGTTGGGATGGGTCCCCTGACCAACCTCTAAAAAGTCCGCACCCCCTAGACCCCGTGCTTCATTTTTTATGGGGTCCCACTCTCAAAAACGGTTTTTCGCGAATAACTCCTCAGGGTTTGATTTTACGGCAAAAATAACTTCGTATTTGGATTCTACACTTAATTTCCTACAAATATTGTCCAGAATTTTTTTTTGAACGATCATTGGTGAGGAGGTGGGGAGTCCTGAAGAAGGGTGGTTTTGGAAAATACGTTGTAATACGAAGTTTCATGTTTGACATCATTTCAAATGATGGAGGAAATGTATTCTACGATATTTATTTGAGGTATGAGACCTCCTACCTCACGGCTAAATCGCACCCTCCCCCCTCCCCTCCTCACCCCCACTTCATTAATAGCACAATTACTGAACAAATTCAAATATGGTATGATTTTTTACAATTTCTACGACATTCAATTAGAGTATGAGACCGCCAGATTTGAGTGTAAGTTTCACCCACTCCCCCTCGCCCTCAATTATAACGACCGTTTGAATCACATAAAGGATGAGAAACTGTTTGTAAACATCTTTTGTCTCCAATTTTCGCGCATATTTCAAGAAGGTAGTTTATCCGAAGTCGAGTGCGTCATTGCAATGGCGGTTATTCACCCCCCCCCCCACCAAATCAGTTTGTAAAGATTTGCAGTGGCGTAAATACGGAGGAGGGTTGAGTACAACCCCCCGCCAGGTACCCTTCAAAAAATGCATTTTTGCACATCAAAAATCAAATATTTTTCACAGCTTTTCCCTCGCCTTGCTTGGGCGTAAACAAATTATTATATTATAAACTTCTAAAAGTATAATACTTATCAAGATTGGTCACAGAAAATCCGAAAGAATTAAAGGAAAAAAATGAAACGATTAAACGGTATCGAATTTTACGCATTTTTTTCAACAACAAATTTTCAGATTTCCTCAGATTTTCCAGAATATTTCCTCCCATTCATTCGTCACATAATATAAATTAAGTACCAATAGTGACTGAAAACTTGAAAAATACATACAATTAACTTAGCTTAGTGAGAGAGAAATACGAGTAAATTTTTCTCGAAAATCTGTAGAATTTCAAAAATTAATGAGTTTTTTCTCCAACTATAGGTATGTTGATTCGTGAAGAAAAATACGCAGAATTCTGCTATCCATCTTTGTTTCCAGCTTTTTTCAGCTTTTCAGGCATCATAGCGAGTCACTTTTTTACGATTTTTGTCATTTTATTCGAATACATATGTAAGCCTGTGGCGTAAATAGTTTCTCATCCTTTAATGTGATTCGAACGGTTGTTATAATTGAGGGCGGGGGGGGGGGGTGGGAAAGCTTTGAAAAATATTTGATTTTTGATGTGCAAAAAATGCATTTTTGAAGGGTACCTGGCGGGGGGTTGTACCAACCCTCCCCTCCGTATTTACGCCACTGCAAATCTTTACAAACTGATTTGGTGGGGTGGGTGAATAACCGCCATTGCAATGACGCACTCGACTTCGGATAAACTACCTTCTTGAAATATGCGCGAAAATTGGAGACAAAAGATGTTTACAAACAGTTTCTCATCCTTTTATGTGATTCAAACGGTCGTTATAATTGAGGGCGAGGGGGGGGAGTGGGTGAAACTTACACTCAAATCTGGCGGTCTCATACTCTAATTGAATGTCGTAGAAATTGTAAAAAAATCATACCATATTTGAATTTGTTCAGTAATTGTGCTATTAATGAAGTGGGGTGAGGAGGGGAGGGGAGGGTGCGATTTAGCCGTGAGGTAGGAGGTCTCATACCTCAAATAAATATCGTAGAATACATTTCCTCCATCATTTGAAATGATGTCAAACATGAAACTTCGTATTACAACGTATTTTCCAAAACCACCCTTCTTCAGGACTCCCCACCTCCTCACCAATGATCGTTCAAAAAAAAATTCTGGACAATATTTGTAGGAAATTAAGTGTAGAATCCAAATACGAAGTTATTTTTGCCGTAAAATCAAACCCTGAGGAGTTATTCGCGAAAAACCGTTTTGAGGGGGGTGGGACCCCCATAAAAAATGAAGCACGGGGTCTAGGGGGTGCGGACTTTTTAGAGGTTGGTCAGGGGACCCCTCCCAACAATTTTTCGCAATAAAACCTTTCCTGGCTAAAAATGTTTTTTTTTTTTCTTATTTGCCTACACTATTATTCGATCAAATCATTGGTGAACGATTCACGTTTAAGAACGATTCAGCTGTTTGAACAAATTTTAAATCGTTTGCGAATGATTCAGCCATCTCTCATCTGATCAAATCTTTTGTGAACGATTCAATTATCTGATCAAAACGTTCGTGAACGACTCAGTTATATGATCAAATCTTTTGTGAAGATTCAATCATCTGATCAAATCGTTCACGAACGATTCAAGTATCTGATCACTACGTTCGTGAACGACTCAGTTATATGATCAAACCTTTTGTGAAGATTCAATCATCTGATCAAATCGTTCGTGAACGGTTCAAGTATTGAACGATTTTAAAATCTAATCGAATCATTCGCGAACGATTTCAAAATTTAATCAAATCATTCGTGAATAATTCAAAAATCCGATCAAATCGTTCGCGAACGATTCAGTCATCTGAGCAAATCGTTCGCGAACGATTCAATTATTAGATGAAATTTTTCATGAACGAGTTTTAATTCTGATCAAATCATTCGTGAACGATTTAAAATTCTGATAAAATCGTTCGCGAACGATTCTATTCCTAGATGAAATATTTTTTGAGCGATTCAGTCATCTGAGCAAATCGTTTGTAAACGATTCGTGTTTGTTTTTTGATTGATGGATTTTTGAATGAATCGGTCACAAAAACATTTCTTTCAATGTGTTTCTTTGTTCATAAATGAAAAATTCATTATGCTGAATTCTCCTTCAAAGTTTTTGATTTAATGTGACTTTCGCAACTATTTCATTCTCCAAGTATATCTGATCGAGGATAATTTTTTCTATCAATTCGCTTAATTGATGATCAGTTCGAAAAAATTATTCTTCATTTTTCGATCCTGTTCTCTATATCACTTTTTCGTACGAATATGCGAATTGTCGGTTCGGCAAAAATATCGTTTCGAGCGCAAATGATTTTTGTACTTCCTGTTTTTAAAATACACAAACTACGCATATTGAAATGAGCTGGCAAACGAACGAAGTAATTTGAGAAGACGATCAATTACTGCAACGATCGATCATATGGATCAGCGTTATCGGTTATCGCGTTTCTATAAAAATGACTGTACCACGGTTGAAGGACTTTTGTTGAATTTTCAAGGCGATTTCGAAACAGCAAAATTGTACTCTCATAGAAGAAAAAAACGTTCGGTAATTGGCTCATTCGGCATCAGAATGAAATGGAAATTAATTTTATAAACGAGGAAAATAATTGGACTACGATGAAAGACACGAGCGTAACCATCAATTATTATGGTTTATTACCTAATATGTACCTGTGTGGTATGTGCATATGTCTTTTTATTAATTTGAAGATGAAAATTGGATGTTCCTACGTAGCGTATTCTTACGTAAAAATGACGTAGACTGACAAACGTACGTTGGATTGTGTGTTTTTTTTAATTTAGTCGAAAATTCAAAATTTAAATTTTTCGCAACTAGGGAGATAATTATATAGATGAATTTTATATTTTCAAAAATATTTTTTCTTTGTGTTTTGAAGTAGGTACCTATAAAATTTATTAGATTTTAGAAAAATTTTCCGACTATTCGCCCTACTTTCGTGAAAGAACTGATGTCGATAGATAGCAAAAAAATAAAAATACTCGTAATTATGGCCTACGGTCGGTGTTTGAAACTGTTATTCAACATTTGTCTCGTTTTAGATCTGGCTGAGAACGCGGTAGACTATGCGACTCGGACAAGGGATATAATTATAAGGGTCTTGCAGGTATAAGTTACATCCGAGAATAGCCTATACCTTTATTGAATTGATCTTGACATGTAATAATTTTTCATTTAATCAGTTCTCATTTTTATTCGATTTTTTTCCAAATTTTTGATGTTTTTTTTGTGTGTTTTGTTGTGTATTCTTTTTTAATTGCCGAACAATATTTTTATGTTAAATTTGAAAAGTTAAGGGTTTGTTTTGAAAAAGATTTATTTCTTCTGTGTGACTTTTCTGTATAAAAAGATCATCGAGATTGAAATGTGCTCCAAATTTTTTATTTCCTCCCCCCCCCCGATACAATTTCATTATAAAGACGCTTTTCCAACCTTGAGTACCAAACAATATCTATCCATATGAAATCTTTTCGGTGATTTGACCTCATTTTAGAAGTGGATGTGAATTTATTGTTAAAATAGTGTGTTTTTTGCACGTTCGTGTTTCATTTTTCGAAAATTGGCCTGGCCCTGAATGAAGGTAAGTCAGATTGATGTATTTTTTATGCTAACTTTTAAGAATTGAAATTTACTAATTATACGAAATTTTCAGTTTTACTCGTCCATTGGATCAACATGGAAGATCACATTTGACCAAAAATTGACAGTCTGTGCTCAGTATAAATTTGCTCCTTGTGATCGCTTATTAGCTTCATGGGCCACCATAAAGTCTAAAATTAATTAATTTTTATGTATTCTGGAAAATTTCAAAAATATTGAAGGAAATTAAGTAGAATTTCACTGCTGGCCCCACAATGGATGGAAATGGTAAAATTCGTTTTCGTGTGTTTGGTATAAAGTTTGTAACGATTTGAAAAAAAAAAGATTTCAAATTTTAACGAAATTTAGTGAGAGGTTTCTCAATTGGTACGCAACGAGTGTGATTTTCTTCAATTTGATATCTAACTACCTCTTTTAATTTTCAATGGGTTCATGGATTTTGAAAACCTGCAGATCACAGAAATGGAAATATCTTGATTTACGCACCTCTCAAAATTCAATATTCGTCCCCCCCCCCCATCCTGTAAAATCGAGCCGGAAATTTTTTCCAGACTCTAAAATTAAAATTGATAGAATCTCTATAAAAATTTATAATAATGCTGTCATTTGCATAATGATTTTGAAAATTACTTAGTAATGTTTCGGAAATCATTCACCCTTGGTATTTTTATGGCAAAAAGGTCGATTTTTTTTAAAATGACTTTAACAACTTGAGAACAGCCACCTTCATGCTCTTACCGATGGAAACTCAATTTTTTTTTCGTAATTCCTCTCTTCAAAGGGAGCTACCTCATCAATTTTTATCAAAATTCAAAGCTAATTTTTCAATTCGTCCTATTGAAATGAGTTTAGATTTTCCCAAATTTCTTCGAAAAAAATCTTCTGCGAAGATCGTAATTTTTTATGATCTGCGAATATTTACTCCTTGTCGAAAGAGCGAGGTAAATGAACTACATTTAGGACACGATCTTAGACACTTTCATATTCACGAAGAGAAAAGTTATAAATAAATTTCGTTGCAGCCCAGTCACAAAAAGATTAAAGTGTCGACTCTGCTGAATATTAAAGAGCTTATTATGCTGACGTGTTCAATGGTACTTAATACTTTTCCAATAGTGAATCAGTCTACACCTGTGCGACTTGAGGTTAAAATGGGCAATATTATTCGTACCGAAAATTACGACCGTTGCTAATTTTTACGTGGAATATTATTTTGGCGATTCTGACGCTCATTGTCTCAACTTATACGAGTTTTTTGCTCTCATTCATGTCTCCCACGACCACAAATGAGCATTGCTGTAACTCGAACGTGGAGCGGTTAATTTGATAACGTCATTATTTCGACTCACGTATCGCACGTGTGATTTTTTTTCATTTTAGTCTTCTTTATGACATCAGTTCTGTGCGCAAACGAAGATCACGGCACAGGAGATGCTTTCCCATCGAGTAAACTTCCAATCACGTGCGGTTTTCTTAACGTCTTATTGTTTTCAACCCGAAGAACGAACCGTAGAGGAGTCGGCGATTATTCTAATTAAAAGAGGGCGCCCGCGAGTACCAAGCAGCATCACGCATATGTACAATACCTACCTACAGACAACAATATGGCGTGAATTATCGCGTAAGTCGATCTGCAGGCATATCGACGTAAATGGCGGTCCATGGCAGTAGAGCTGCAGGAAAAACTTTGACCCTGCGTGGGTACGCAGAGAGCTCATGGTGGCGGGACGAAGCGCTTTTTTCTCATCTTTATAAAGAAGACTTGGTCTCTGGCAGCAGCTAACCAGTAACATGGCGACTGGATCGAAAACGTGATTCGTGCGATGCTCAATGTAAATGTCTTCAAGTGCATAGGCTCACGAAGCCAATACCTATATCTTTGTGCAGCGACAAGACCGCGACCATTTTTAAATTGCGGATACCAATACCTGTCTTCGTGACCACCGCCTTGGTAGTTTCCGAGTATACGGATATAGTGCAGAAAAGCAAACTGTCGATGGACTAGAAGTTAGTTTGTAGCAGGTTTTATGTGTGCTACTCCTCTGGGTCTGTGGTTTGGGCGTACTCGTGCAACTTCTTTATCCGCAGAGCAAGGTCTGCGAAGTATTGAGATTTGCTCCGAGTAGAGGATGAAGAGGAGGTAAAGGTGCATCGATTCGAGACAGAGGCGATGTATCGATACTTTGAATGCAACCTATGGCGAAAAATTGAAGCAAGACCGTCATAGGGGGGATTTCTGGAATAATTCAAGATGCTCCGTATGTGCAACTTCAGCAGAACAATCATGGCTTTCAGGCTGTTTACTTTCTGAAAAACCTGCGGAAAAGTAGAGAAAGTTTGAAAATCTGAAAATGTAAGGAAACTTTTACTTTGCTGGAATTTTTCAAAAATTGAGAAGAAAAATGAATCTTCTAGGAAACGTTTCTCTGCTGCAGCTTGATTTCACTTTCTATAATTTTTCAAGGCCATCAAAGTTGCACAAAAGTTATACTTTTGGCCAAAAATTTGTAATTATTCCCATTTTCCTTCAGTTTTATAACCAAAAATGACCAATGAAATGTTTTTATTGTCTATTGTCGAGTTTCATACACATTTCATCAAAAATGTTCCTCTTCATTTCACTGGGTTTAACAAATTTTATTTCCCCCTCCCATCCTGAAAAAAAATCTAACAGAAAATTAATCAGTTTGATATTCAAAACTGGAATGAAGAATAAAAAAAACACAACTTCAAGTTTTAGTCCTCGTTTCACTTGGAAATGTAGAGCGCTAATGACAGTAACATTCTCATTACGAATTGAAGAGGCCATTTTTTGGGGTTTTAGTAAGATTTTTCAGAAGATTTTTCGTCTTCGCTTAACTCGCTTTCTCATTTATGCATCAGTGAAAATAATTGAAGCTTTTGAAAGGAAATCTGAATTTCAACACAGTAATAAATCCTGAAAAATGAACAGAAATTTTTCTGATGGAAAATGAATCAGTGAAAACTTTTTGGGAAAATCAATGAAAATTTTGTTCCAACAAATCAATGAAAAATTTAAAAAATCAGTAGATTTTTTTTTGGAAAATCAGAGAAAAAATTTGAATTTTTTTAGGAAATTACTGAAAATTGTTTTTCGAAAATTACTGAAATTTTTTTTGGAAAATTAGTGAAATTTTTTTGGAAAATTAGTGAAAAATTTTCTAGAAAATCAGTATCTTAAAAAAATTGGTGAAACATTTTCTGAAAAATTTTCTGGAAAATCTGTGATTGAAATTTTCTAGAAAATCTGAGAAAATTCACTAAAGTCAGTTAAATATTTGAAAATCGTCGAAAAATCGGCGATATTCCGCCAAAAAACGAAGAGTTTTGCTGATTTTCATGTACTAAGTCTGCAATCCTGACTTTTTCTCAATAAATTTTCACTGACAGTGATTCAAAAAGAGACTGGACAATAAGCTTTTCCTTTTTTTTTTTTAAAAAAAAAAATCTTGGTAAAAGTTTTAAGGCAGAAGATTTTTAATTATAATTGCACGATTCGCCAAATGAATGTTATGGCCGATCATTCCTCCATCACCACTACTCCTAATTTACGTTCCACATTTAAAACGTATGTACCTATCTTGAAAAGTGGAAAATTAAAAAAAAATGATCCTAAAAATTTGAAGAATATGTGAAGATTAATTTGATACTCATTCAAAAAAGAGGTCATTTTTGATGAGATAGAAATTTATAGAATTCATAAAATAGCAAAGTGGAAATTTTTGAGATCCAGGAGACACCGTATACCTACTCTTCTCATTTATAAATCAGTGAAACTGATCGAAAATCAATGGAAAACAGTCAGAATTGCAGCACATTGCTGGAAAATCAGCAAAAATAGGTATACTATTGAAAGACTGTATCTAGGTAAAATATCTGGAATTTGCCAAAAAATCAGTAAAATTTTTTGAAAGTGAGTGAATTTTTTAAAAATAATCGCAATTTTTAGAAAATGAGTGAAATTTTTTAAAAAAGAGTGTAATTTTTTAAAAATGGGTGTAATTTTTTGAAAATGGGTTAATTTTTTTTAAAATGACTGAAATTTAATGAAAATTGGTGGAATTTTTTGAAAATAAGTGAAAGTTTTTAGAAATGAGTGAATTTTTTTGAAAATTAGTAAGTTTTATGGAAAAACTATCTACATATAATCTACTCTCTGAATTTGAATCAGTCAAAAATTCCTGAATTGACTGATGAAATGGAGAAAATCTAGTCACTGATAATCAGTCAAATTCCACTGATTTTCCAGTTAATCAGCGCCATTTTACTGCCAATCAGTGAAAAATTACTGATTAGAATAGTGAATTTTGATCGTTGAATCAGCAAGAATTAGTTGACTGATTGAAATCAGTAAAAATTTACTGATTCAAATCAGTGGATTTCCATTATTGAAACAGTGAAAAAAAATTCACTGATTGAATCAGTAATTAATTGACGATTGAATCAGTGAAATTTTATTTTTACTGAGTTGGTAGTGAAATTTCACTGATTGAATCGTACTTTTTTTTACTAATTCCTACAGTGACTTGATTTTGTCGATTTTAATCAGTCATTTTTGACCGATTCAAATTAAGAGAGTATAAGTAGTTTTGCTGATTTTTTTTGCACTGTAATTCCGACCTTTTTTCCAGTACGGATGCTCCTAACTTATATCAAATGACGTACCCCCTCAAGTTTCATGAGCTTTAAAAAATTTGGTAAATTAGTCCAGAATAGCTGGAAAAGTCAGGGAAAATCATTTCAACTATTCTGTCCACCGCTTACCTTGGCTATGCATCGTATGCAAACTCTTTTATATCTGTCGATTACTGGGCAACGAAATCTTCCTGGCTTGAGAGCAGCGTAAGACCAGATACTCGAACCAGCACAGAGAATCTCTATCGTATTCCGCTCTCAAACCCAGCATCATCATCTCATCACATCACACAACACTGAATCAGTGAGTCAGAGCGATCTGTGGTGTATGGGGCAGGGGAGTCGCGAGGGGCACACCTAAGAGGAAAACAAGGAGCCGCGGCGCGATATGCATATAATAACTCGGCCGAGGACCGGACTGGCCGCGACGGCCAAGTTTTTCCACCAATGATTTAGGAGCAATAAGGCGGAGTCTGGCTTCTGTTCATTTCCCACGCGGTCTTATCGGCGGGTTTGTGCGGCTTAGGCGATTATGGTGGTCGTGGGGCGGAGGCGAGGTGCGAGGGGCAACGTCTCTCTCTCAGGTGGAACTCCCTTGCACGCCGATGCGGCCGAACCTGGTGTGGTGTATGTGTAGATAGTGCGCCTTGTATACGGTTTCAACAATAATTCGGGTACAGACATTGAGGCTAGTGTACGAGACGTATTTTCAGAAGCGGAATCTTCGCGGCAGAAACGCCTGATACACACACGGTAAGTCCCAGAAGCTAATTCAGCTGACTGTTTATAGCCTACTATTTAGCTGATAGATTCATTATAGCTTGTTAGAGTATTGCGAGAGATTGGTATTAATTTTTTTTTTCGAGTATTTTTTGGTTTTTCAATTTTTATTTTGTTTTCGAATTCGAGTTTATTTTTGTTAATTTTTTGTTTCGTTTTTTGCGATTTTTATAATTTCGAAATTTTTTCGCGATTGAGTACTTGGAATTTTTTCGAATAAAATCACATGTGTGGTTTAATTCCGTTTATCGTATTAACGATTCGCGAGATTTTTTTACATTTCATTAACGTCGCCGGTGTCGAATATTTTGGGTTAATTTTTGCCTGATCTTGTACATTTATATTTATAGTGCGTCCGAGTCAATTCAAGAAGTTATCTAAACGCGTGTTCGGAAATCGGAATTGTGCCAAAAGTGCCCTGCTCCCTCTGCGATCGCTGCGTCCGACGACATTAAACAGAAGAGAAAAACCAACACGGGTAAGAGTTAATGATTTCTTTATGGTAATTAAATGGGCTATTTAAGTATGATATTTCGGGCAATCACCGAACCGCGATTCGCGAGATTCTCGTACATGTGTTTTTATTTTTTCGCTTTTAAAGAAGCCGGTTTTATTTCGAATATGGTCGCGATTCGATTGTGCGGTGACGTACGTGGAGCTGAATGCGAAAGTGTTATTTTTAGAGGTTTTTTCTATCGATCGTCGAGAATGAAAAATTATTTTTATGAGATTGCTATCTGTCAGGTGTGAAATGATGGAAAATTCATTAATTTAGAAGGACGAAGGATGCTGGGCATTGCGGTATTTGAAATTACCACAAAGTGTAAAAAATTTCCCCCCCTCGGTTTAAGTACTTGGAATTGATAAGGAGGCCGAGAATGGAACACTGCGTGATAGTCTAGTCGACTACAGCGAAGGTTTTTTTTTTTCCTAACGATAGTATTGTCTGGACAAGTCGCTACTACCATTGTGGTGCCTTGGTGTCTTTTGTCTACTTCTGTCCTTTTTGAGGTTTCGCTATGAGGGTGATGGTAGTGAGGGCCATTCATTTTATTCTCCTGTTGCCTAGAACAAGAAGCTGGAAGCTCACACGACAGCGTAGAGTGGTAGTGACTTACTGACTGACGAACGCGAGATACATTTTAGTGTAGTTTTCGAAGTGATTGATTTTGTGGCATGAAGGTGTACTGAGAACCTGTAGTGTGGTGTTGAAAACAAGCGATTTTTTACGGGTAAGGATCGATTTAGTTGTAGTTTTTTATTTATTGGTGTTGGTTAGATTGATAATTTAATGTATTCGAAGGTTTTTTATGAGATGGAAGGTGGAATTTGCGGTTTTGAATGGTGACAGGAGGTGGAGATGTTCAGGATTGATGTACGAGTATAAAGCGCGATCCTAGAATTAGATGTGAAAAAGTTTATTTTTCAAGATGGGAATTTTACAAAAAAAAACCAAAGAATCGTGTGTTGAAAAAAATGAACATTTTTACATACCTAATCTATTTGATGACTTAGTATGAACAATATTTATAAAAATTTTGATGGGGGGGGAGGGGATGGAGAAAGAAATTTGATTGAAAAAAGTGTTTTACTGATCGAATTTGCATTTTGATGTATTTGAAAAGTTTCAAAATGATGAGTATTCATCACAGTAATGAAATATCATCGAAAAATTTGCTTATCAAAAATGTTCATGATGAAAAAAAATTAAAACAGAGTTTTTTTCAAAAACGAGGCGAATAATTTGAAAAAAGATGTGAAAAAATTGAAAAATTTTGTAAGTGATACGCATAATACGTGAATAATGAAATGAATTTACTATTCTTTTGGAATAGAAAGTCGTTTGAATGTTCAAATTTTAAAAATTTAGCTGAATTTTGTAAATTTAATCATCAAGAAACGAAATCTGCTGATAGAAAAAGGGAAAAACGATCATCTTGAAAGAAAAATGGAAAATTTTGAGCTATCATGTGTATTAAATTTTTCTGGGAAAAGATATTCTTGATTGAAAATGTGATTTTTTTCTAATTCCCGAGTGCATTTTTGACAACTAAGTATATATTTCACACTCAAATTGATGAATTTTTGTCACTTCTCTGATGAAATGGAAAAAATTGCATTTATGATGAATCGTGATGAAATCTCGTTGTCAAACACATCAAAATCGTTTGAAGATTTTTCAAGAAGGAAAAAAATATAGGTAGTCAACAGCAGGAAGCAAAATTTTGATGTTCAACCAAAGAAAAATTGAAAAATTAATGTCTGCGGTGAAAGATTTTTCCCAAACAAAAATTTTTATAAAACAGAATGCATAATGTCAAAAATTTTGATAGAAAGCGAAGTTTTTTCTGACTCTGAATCACTAAAATCTGGTGATTTTGCCTTTTTAAATCATATACCAAATTTTGAGTGAAAGCCTGTGAATTTTCATCAATTTTTTGAACGAAAAATTACTGATTTTTAATTAGAACTCATATTAAAAGTTCAATAAAGCAAATTTCAATGAATTTTGACGATTTGATTTCAGCAATACGCAGAAACAGGAAAAATGATTATTTTTTCATTCAAAAAAGTCCCGATTTTGAAAAGGGCATTTCCCCCTTCGCTCTCTTCAATGCCTCTGCGCCATTTTTGGTGAATGATTGCCAATTCATTGAATCATTTCCAAACTCCTAATTTCTTACTGATGTTGATGACATAACAAGAAATTCCGCTGAAAAGTAATTACTCTGAAAAATAACCGAAACAAATAATCAAAATTTATTTGAAAAAATGATGAAATGCACAGAGATTTGGAAAATTTTATTGAAAAATTTCGAAATTCTCATTGAAAAATCAGTCAATTGCATTGATTTCTTACTTACCATATTTATGTTGGCACTTTATTGGATAAAAATTGAATTTTTATCTCAAATTGAGTTGGTATATACATATTTAAACGTAGGATGGCGAATTGTAAGAGCCACCTATTCGCAGCTTTGTTTTTTTTTTTTTTTTTAAATAATGTCTTGCTTTGAAATCTTAGTGTGAGGAAAAGGGCGGTGGTGATTTTTTTCACCATTTTTGAGTATTTTTGATCGTGGGATTTTGACAAAAATTGGCGAAGTAATTCACTTTAGTTGGAGGAATATCTCAAATTTTGAGCCTCCTACCCTGAAAAAAGCGGAGCCAAGAGTTTTCAAAAAAGCTTATTTTGTGATACAAAAAATCCTTTTTCTAATCACTTATGGATCAGTCACCTCGAAAAAGTTACCATTTCAGTGTCTACACCAACCTGAATCATTGATATCAAAATTGGATACATTTTTTTGTTCTCTACTCCCTGCCAAGAGGTTGAAAAGTTGTAGATCGTGAAATTGAGAACTTTTTTTCAACCAAATTAAAATCGCTTAGTTGAATACCTCAAAATCGATCCCCAAAAATTTTTGGTCCCTTGAATCACCTAAAATACTTTTTGCTGAATTTTTTTTAAAATTTTCATTGCAGTGGTATTCTCTCATTCTGAATCAGTCAAAAGTCACTAATAAACAGTCAGAATTGTAGCATCACAGGAAAAAATAGCAAAATTCATTGAATCTCACCGATTTTCAATGATTTTTCAACTAATTTTATAAATTGCACTGACTTGTTAGTGAATTTTCACTGATTTTTTAAGTGATTTTTCGCATTCATTTCTTTTCAGTGAAAATTTTTTCACTGTATTTCTCATGTGCTGTAATTCTGACTCGTCTCAGTGATTTTTGATTATTTTCACTAATTTATGAATGAGAGTGCGAGTTGTACATATTTTTATTTATACAATTTACATCAATTTCAAGTTGTACATACAGCAACTTGGAAAATGAGCCAAAATCTTTTGTCACTAAAATTTGCACTCTCTTATTCTGAATCAGTGAAAAATCACTGATGAACAATCAAAATTTCTGCACAGGAAAAATCAGCGAAATTCAATGTATTTCAGCGAATCTTCTGTGATTTTTCAAAGATTCTTGCTGATTTTTCAGTGAAATTCATGAATTTCACTGACTTTTTCGGTGAATTTTCACTGATTTTTCCGTGATTTTTTTCACTGATTTGTTTAAAGTGAAATTTTTTTCTGATTTTCTCCTGTGCTGCAATTCTGACTGTTTCTTAGTGATTTTCGATCATTTTCACTGATTTATAAATGAGAGTGTATATTTTTTTAAACGTACTTATACATGATTTTTTCTTGATGATTTTTCAAACAGTTCAACGAACTGAAGTTTTTAAAAATTGAGTGAGTAAATTGAAATGCAGTTGGCAGTACTGCAATTAGAATTTTATTAAAAATAATTTTAGGTGACCAAAAAAAATGTGGCTCAATTTTCAAATGTTTGAAAGAACAATTTAATTTGATGAAGAAAAATTCCTATAATTTCAATTTTCAGATCTCTTTGAATGAGAAAACCAAGTTGTTGTGAGTTACATTTTGAATTTCTACATCATGAATCATAATTCATAAAATTTTTGTAGCAGAAAAAATTGATGTTTTTTTCTCCATCTCTCGAATTTTTGAAAAAACTCACCTGATTGGCTTTATCATCAAATCTCGGTCACATTACAACCAATCCTCTTTTCACCGATTTGTGACCCTTGACTGATCTACATACATCAACCTTGATGATATGTTGAGACAGCTCGATGTGTATGGTCAAATGAACGTTTACATTGGCATCATTGTCCGGTGACATCACCTTCAAAAGGGGTAATTTCTACCTATATGACTTTTAGTTGTCAAATACTCGATATAGGTACCAAAAAAGGTACCTGTTATTGTACCATGAATGAAAACGTGTCATTTTACCATCATTTAAAGGTACTAGAATTCGCATCAGCGCCGCTCAACCACCAAACCAAAGAGGTAAACATATAATAAACTTTACAAAACTAATCCTCCAACTAGAATATTCGAAATTGAAAGTGACACCGTTGTCAAATCATATAAAAAGAATCAGTTCACGATTTCCATGTACCATTCGACTCAATCCCCCAAGAGGTTGAACGTGCTGATCTATTCCTACATATTATTGATTTACTGCGGTGTGAAAGGATTGAATACCACATTGGTCCATTGGCTTCTAGTGTGGTCCTCCTTTTTCTAGTTTTTTTTTGAGGTTTCCATTCAGAAGCTTTTTAAAAATTGCGTCAAGAATTTAGTGATGAATTTTCGCTCCGTTTGGTATCAACAATGGTATTTCTTCGGACTACGAGATTTAATTTTGCGAGCAGTCGATTTTTAACGAAAGTATACGGTACTATGGGCGACTGGGCGTCTCATACATTAGCAGTATGAGTAACGTGTCCTCTGCAGTGTCATTTGTCATACGAGAGAGAGAGTACTTTCTCTTCGGGTAGAAATAATGGTACGGTTACGATGGTATTGTTCTTGAACCGCGGCTCCCATGATATATCATTATACTAAATGACGTTCCGTTTCGCAAATCCCTCCTCTCCTATCCTTTTTTTCTAGTAGTCGTGCTAAATTCTGCGTGAGCGATGGTCAATCTAATAATGCCACCGTGTGAGATATGAACGATATGGAGTTTTGGCAACGTATATGTAGATGCAGTTCTTCATTGGCGAATTCCTCGACCTCTCTGGGGATTTAATTCGCGGTCCGATGGCTTGAATCGGTTTTACCAGCACGTAGGCTTTATGCACTCGAAAAGGATGACATTATTAACCCTACGAAAGCGGCGGCAGTAACGCTCCGGTTAACAATTAATACCCACTTTGAGGTTGCGTGCTGCTGAGTAGTTTTTTCTCTGAAAAATTCCACATTTTTCTCACGGTCTATTGAATTTGCTGCCTGGATCGGCCGGCGAATGAGGAGATGCGGCGGAAACGTGTTCGAGACGAAATTTTTGGCTTGTTTATTTTTTGACTCGGTTGAAAGGGATGCACACATTTTTAAATATTGGGGTTTCATAGAAACATACAAAAGATCGTTGGTTTAGTTGCCAAAAATTTCATTCTCTATGTTTTTACTTTTTATTTTTCATTCTTCGAACGCGTATTTGGCCAAAAGGACACCGAGTCGGACGGGGTGGTATTTTTCTGTGGCCGATTTATTCGCCATCTATACCCAAGATTCGCTCCGTGAAAAGATACTCCTTCGGGATGTTTTTTGTCGGCTTCAGCGTCGCGGTATTTGGAAACGGAAACAAAAGAAACGTTTACAGATTTTTAATTCCAGAAGATCAATTGGGATCGTGGAGGGTGCGGGGAGAGCAAAAAAAAGGATGGAAAAGGTATACGAGGCGCGCGAATGTCAATTGCTGAGGTTTCGTACCACACGTTCGATGCTGGATCGAGATGGATACCCGGAGAAAGGCGTGGTCTGCGTAAATCGAACTGACAGATTTTTTTCGAAACGCTTAATTATACGTTAAACGATTTCCCACAAACTTCAAACAAAAATTCGATTGAAGTCGGTCTTGGGTCTGGTTGCCGCAGACTGGAGAAACTCCGCTTCGGCAGGGAGTCTGTGCCGCGATAATCAATTTCAAATGTGGAATACCCTGGTACGTGATGTGGACTGTGTAAAGATTGCCAAGGATGAAGAGGCGAAAGGGTTTTTTCGAAGGGGGTGCGGTAGTCTAAGTCTATTGCCATACCTGATGTTGCCATCTGAAGTGTGTAGACTTGTGGATATGGTATCGTTTTAATTGTGTGTATCGAAGTTATCATCAGATGAGATGTGGATGAGGAAAGACCTGATATGTGCGAATGTCTGAATTTTTTCTCTTTTTTTTTGTTCAAATGAGCCGCGCCGACGGTGACTGTCGATGGACTAGACCGCCGCAGTCGTATTATTTCGCTACCGACCGCGAGCTGAGAGTATGAAAAGGTGAGTTAATGGGCGATTGATGTGATATACGTGACATAGATGGTTATGTCTTTGTAGGATTTACCGCCGAAGAGGGATATTTGCCTGGTTTCTTGTCGTTTTTACCCTCTGATATGTAGACCCAGAACAGACGGATATCGATAAGAATTGTTTTTCGAGGTACTTTTTGAATTTAAAGTGGTCAATTTAAAACAAAATGATTATTTTGAAAAAAAAGTTCAATTCATCGTTGAAAATTGACCCAGATTTTTAAATTGATTTTTTTTGGATACTTTTTCTTTGAAAAAAATCTCCTGCTCTGATTGTAAAAGAATTTTATTGTTGAATTCTCGAAAAGCATTCTTAATCATCAGAAAGCTTTTTTCAGTTCAAAAAAACTATCAAGAAGGTAAAAGGCTAAAATTTGAAAAATTTTTCAGAGCTTCGAATCCAAATTTTTTGAAGTCTATTCGATTAATCCGAACCCAATGATGAATGTGAATATTAAAATGCTGAAACTATCCAAATCGTACGTAATCGTTCTCTCTAAATTTGAATTAGTTAAAATTGACTGATTGAATACCCAAAAATGTGCAACTGTAGAAATCAGTGAAAAATTACCGATTTTAATCAGTGAATTTTTCATTTTTGAATCAGTAATTTTTTCAATTACTGAAATTTTTACTGATTCAAAAATGAAAAGTCACTAATTGAATCAGTAATTTTTCACTGATTGACAGTCAAATCTAACTGATTAACAGTGGCACTTTTTTCGCAGTTCAATCAGTCAATTTTCAATTTTTTGACTGATTCAGAGTTATGAGAGTTGACTTAATCAAGGATTTCACACCTCTGGCTCTATTTCTGTCAAAATTATATATTTTTTATTGAATTTTTAAATAATTTTTTGCCAAAATTGAAGATTGAACTTTTTTTTGAAGCTACATGGAAAGTTGTGGTTATCTATGTTTTAGAAATTTTCTTTTGTCTAAAAATGAATTGCGTGCCCAGGGGCTTTTCATGAATTCGAATTTTGAAATACATATATTTTATGAAAAACTAGTATAAAATTATAATGTTTAACAATAGAGGGTTCAACAAAATATTAAAATTGAAGACAATTTCATTTCTTAGGAAGAGCTGTGCAAAAAAAACAGGGGTCCTGTGCTCTCTCATTTCAAATCAGTAAAAAAAGCACTGAAAAAAAGTCAGAATTGTGGTATTTGGAAAAATTCGCGAAATTTTTTGATTTTCAGCTGATTTTTTCTGATTTTCAAAGAATGCACTGATTTTTCTGCTGATTGCAGATTTTTACTAATTTCAGTGAATTTTTACTGATTTTTTAGGAATTTTTTTCATTGCATGCTTTCAGTGATTTTTTCCCTTTCCAGCGATTTTTAATAATTTTCCCTGATTTATTTATAAATGAAAAAGTGGAGAAAACATTTATATGAGCGAAAAAAAAAGGTCTTTCGGCCCTTTGAACATCGATAGGTATAGGATATGGTTGAGCCAGATTTTCTGTTTCAAGGGCTCTTGCCGTAAAAAGACAATTTTTTTAGTTTTTTTTTTTTCAATCGCGATGAATCCAGAAGGATTCTCTCCCCCCCCCCCCCCTATGTCTACCAGGAATTTCAACAAAATGCATTTATGAAACGAGAATTAAATTTTTTGTCCATCATTTATTACATTTTTCTCTGACTTTTGTCTGCAATATAAAAAAATATTTAGACAAATAGACCAATTCAGAGCAGAGTTCTCCCTTTTTTTCAATATTTTGGTGAATTCGCTCAGAAATGATATGCCGATTTTGATTTAGCGAAAAAATTATAATTTTTTTTCCTTCATTGTCAAAATAATATTTTTCCATCTGAAAATTTTTATGTGGTTTAAATTTTTGTGCTTACTCTTGGAGAACAGAAGTCCATTTCTTCTGCCAAAAAATTTTCAAAATTGAGTTTGAGGAAAGGTATTGGAATTTTTTGATAGTAAGCAGTGTCAGAAAGTTGTAATTTTCATTTTTGAAAAAATTCGTTAGATGGTATCGATTATTTTGTCCTCTGTCATATTGTCAACCACAAAAAACAATTTCAGTTCAGCTTTCGTGTATCAATTTTTGAAATTATCACCCGAATATTCTGAAAACTTTCGGTCAATTAGCTACTGACTGAGATTGGAGAATCGGTGGCAGTTATCAGAAAATCTCATGATAATTAATTCATAAACTGAGGTGCGAATTCGAATACATTTTTTCATAGATTTGAACCAATATCATCATTTTTAAACGCACATTTCATGCATAATTACAAACAAAAATTCGTTTCGTATCATTTTTCATTCTTAACACATCGCCTGAAAACTTGTTCCAACCGTTCGCCGGATTTTTTGGTGGATTGATGCGTAATTGAATAAGGTCATCTAATATGTAATAATATTACGAAATAGCCTCTCGTTTATGACGTTCTTACTTATGCATACACTTTATTTACTTACCTACTAATAGGACATTCTATACGTATACGCGGTTCGAAGATTACGAGATAAGCGTCAAATTTACTTTATTTGCATAATTTAGCGACGTTGACGATGACGAAGACGACTTCCACTGTAAACCTATACCGCGCGCAACGACAACTAAGTTGTGTTTATATTGAAAATGAAGGTAAATTTTAACGTTACATAAACGTTACCTTATGGTACTTGCAAATATGTACGAATTGAGCCTTAAATCTCTAAATCAAGTTCAATGTTAAGGTTATTTGGGTAAATACATTTATTTGAATGAATTATGAGCTATTTGGTCAGTGAAAATATACTCAATTGGAAATTCTGATAGAAAGGAAAAAGTTTATAGAGGAATTGGAAGCTTTGTGCACCCCACCTTATGTATTCCGGTGAGAAGTGAAGGAATGTGATTTTTATATGCATTTTAAATATTCAATGGTTACGAATGAAGGCAGGTAGAAGCATAAAGAGCTCGAGTTGTAATAGTTTTGTTGTGGTGTTTTGTTTGTGTGTGATAAATAGATTGGGTCGAAGCCTCGGAGGGTCATTGATGTGTATTTTTGTACAATGCCTGGAAGAAAAGATAGGAGACTCCCAAGGTTGCCAACCGATGTTTCGAAAAATCACTAATTTGACCAAAAAACCCCGCATCACTAAAAATCACTGCAGCCAAATTTTACCAAAAAAATCACTAAATGAACAGAATGCTCAAAAATCATAAAAATCATCAATTTTTTTCATACGTTGTTCAAAAATTCCTCAAAAATCACTTTTTAAATTTATAGTTTTAAAAATATCAAAATTGCCAAAAAATGGTTATTTTTCAATTTTTTTCCAAACTTTTTTATTAAAAATAAAAAAAAATCACTAAAATTACTGAAAATAGGAAAGAAAGCTTTTAAAAAGAGCAGAAAATCACTAAAATCACTGAAAATTGGAAAGAAAGCTTTTAACAAAGGCAAAAAATGACTAAAGTCACTGATAAAATCACTATTTTTAAAAAAAAACAAAAAGTCACTGATCAGCGATAAATCACTGAGATTGGCAACCTTGGAAGAGAGAAAAGATCGAAGAAAGAGATTCATATTTGTAAGTACATTCCAGAAATCTCGACAGAAAATACATCTGAAAAATTGAATTAGCGAAGAAAAATTTGATTTAAAATCAATTTCGAATCAAAATTTCAAAATATCCGGGAAAATTGATCCAATTTTTGGCCCGACTTCCTCATTTTTCCTATTTTTCGACTCGAAATAATGCCTCGTTCGAAAGCCTCTTCAATCCCAATATTTTTCAGAAGCACCCTCCACGCAGATTTCGCGGATGGTATTTCTTCTCGCATTATGAGATCACAAAACGAATCACCGGTTCCGTCTGGATCTCGGTACGGTACGGGGATTAAAAAATGACCAAGATAACGGCGGCCTAGTGGAATATAGGCATAGAAAATGCAGCACAGACGCCGAGCGCCAGAGAGGTAGGGCAGAACCGCTGTTGATAAATGGCTTGTATCAGGGTGTGTAGTGTAGATGTGAGAATGCACGTTATGCGAACCCCTGGGGGGCCAAAGTTTACCTCACTCGATCCGAGATCTCGGCGCGATCGTTCTCTGTATATAGTCTTCGCTCTTAACCAGATTCGCTACCGTGTTACGCGCGCGCTTCGTATCTGGTTTCCCTGCATTCAAAAGAGTCTGAACCGATTAAAAACTCGATGTTGCGTGTCCTGATCGCCTACCCGCGCCCGGTCAAAGAGGTTCCCTCGACGGTATGCTGGGTGATGCTGAGAGAGAGGCCAGATAGGATACATCTCGCGCCCGAAGTGAAGTGAGTCTTCAACATTATCCAAGTGTACTGTGTGTATAAACGCAGGTTTATAGTCATGTGTTCACTATTGTACCTAAAACCTATGCATACTATCGTGTTGCCTCTCTTCTTTCATCTTTTTTATTGGATTTAATGCTCGGATAATTCGTTCGACGGTTACCTACAGCGAATCGTAGCTCGACTGGTTGGCGAGAGGGGATACGATGATATCATGGGATCTAAGTGGATTTGTGTGTGATAAGCTGGGCTGCCTGTGCCTAATTTCGGACAGCCAGCGAAGTAAATTTTTCTCATGTGTTGAGTACATCAAAAAGTACAGAAATGGTGAAATTTACATGCTATACCGCTTCCTCTTTCATGGATTATTGCTTATGACTGCCTCTTTCTTTTTTCAACTTTGAAAATAATTTTTACTCAAGTTGGTAGGTATCCAATGATATAGTTTTTGACAAAAAAAGTGAAAAAAAATTGATAGCGAATTTAATTTATTATTTTTTAATACAAATTCAACCACAGTTTTGCAATATTGACTTCAATCAGATCTCGATGGATAGAAATTTGCCAGCTTTTGGGGTGAAATTAAATTCGATTTCATAAAACCAATGAAGTTCCAAAGTTCGAATATTAAAAAATATAAATTTCAGAATTTCCGATTGAATTTTGAAAAAATTTTAAAAATCAATTTATTCAAACACAAAATATGCTGAATTTTTGAGAATGGGAGTGAGGGGGGGGGGGTGGTAAAGTTTCATTCGCCAACCAAACTAAATTTTTAGAAGTTTCAAAAAATTTTAATTTGGAAGATATACTCTCTCATTTCCAATCAGTTAAAATTATCCCAAACCACTGGAAAACAATCAGGATTGTAGTAAAATTATAAATCAGTGGAAGCATGATAGTGAAAAAAATTGCTGGAAAATCAACAAAATTCATTGGGAAGTCGGTGAAATATTTGAAATTTGTTGAAAAATCAGCGAAATCCTTTGAAAACTCTGTGAAAATCTGCTAAAGTGGGAGAATTTTGCTGATTTTCACTGTGCTTGTATCTAATTTTGACTTTTTTCAGTGACTTTTCAGTGATTCAAAATGAGAGAGAATAATTATTTCAGAGTTGGATTCTCTCTTAATTTGAATCAGTCAAAAATGACTAATTAAAATCGACAAAATCAAGTTACAAAAAAATTACGATTCAATCAGTGAATTTTCACTACTGAATCGGTAAAAATTAAAATTTCACTGATTCAATCGTTAATTAATTACTGATTCAATCAGTGAAATTTTATTTTTCTAATTAATAATAAAAAATTTTGACTGATTTCCATCAGTCAATTGATTTTTATTGATTCAATGATCAAAATTCACTATTTGAGTCAGTAATTTTTTCCTAATTGGCAGTATAAATATCACTGATTAACAGGAGAATCAGTGAAATTTAACTGACTATCGGTGACTTGATTTTCTCCAGTTTATCAGTCGCAATTATGGTAATTTTGACTGATTCAAATTTAGAGAAAATTGAAAAATAAAAGAATACAATCTGCTTTGGGTGGAAATTTTCAATTCCCCCTCCCTCCCTCTCTCCCGCTCATACGGTAAATATATTTTTTCCATCAAGAATATTCATTTTTTATTTAGAATTAGCAGTACTCTCTAAATCTGAATCAGTCAAAAAACTGAAAATTCACTGATTAAACAGCGAAAAGTGTGCAACTATTGATCAGTGAAATTTGACTGTCAATCAGTGAAAAATTACTGATTCAATTAGTGAATTTTCATTTTTGGATCAGTAATCTTTTTTCAACTACTGAAATGAATCAGTAAAAATTAAAATTTACTAATTCAATCAGTGAATAATTACATGATTCATTCAGTGATTACTTACTGATTCAATCAGTACCCAAATTAAAATTTTTACTGACTCGATCAGTAAATTAAAATTTTTACCGATTCAAAAATGAAAATTCACTGATTAAATCGGTAAAATTTTCACTGATTTCTTCAGTTGCACACTTTTGTCTTATTAATCAGTGAATTTTGACTGATTCAAGTTTAGAGAGCAAGGAGATGAAAAAAATTGAGAACTTTCTCTTTTAACATGAATCATTCAAAGTTGACTGATGAAATCGACAGAATCAAGTCACTATAGTAATCTATGAAAAATTTACTGATTCAATCAGTGAATTTTTATTTTTGAATCCGTAAAAATTAAACTTCACCGATTCAATCAGTAGTTAATTACTGATTCGTTTCAGTAGTTGAGCAAAAATTACGGATTCAAAAATAAAGGTTTACTAATTAAATCGGTAATTTTTCACTGATTGAAAGTCAAATTTCACTGATCAACTGTGGAATCAGGGAAACTTAACTGCTAAGACACCTGAAAACTGAGGTTTTTTGAAAATTTTACTCCTAATTATTTTTTAAGGGTTTTATTATAGTTTTGATGAAATATTTAGAGCCAGATTGAACGGTAGAGGAGCAGAAAGAAAGGCTTGTCTTCCATCATTAAAAAAGGAAATTTTCGATAAAAATAGATTTTAATCGGGAATTTTTTGAAAGTGATTATTTTTTCGAGACTTTTTTTTCAAGTTACAATCTATTTCGTCCGGAAACTTTCAAGGTTTTGCTCTTATTGTCCCTTCTATATAAGGAAGTTGGTTCACCAGAAAACTATATTTTTTTAGTTCCTACGAAAGTGGGAGGAACTTTGGGAAGTTGAGTCTAAAAATTTTGAATAAAATTGATTGATAATGAAAAACGAAGTTTTTTAAAATTTTACTCAATTTTTTAGCGTTTTGATAGAGTATTTGGAGCTAGTTCAAAGAAATAAGGGCAGGGCAGAGGGGCAGCTGATTTCAATGATGGTAAAATTGCACTTGAAGTTGGAAAATCTGGTTCAAATTGAAAATTTTTCGAAAATAATGACCCATAATTTTCGTAATGTGATGAAAAAAACGGGGAAAATTTCACTTTGTGTTGAAAAAATCGAGAAAAATTCCATTTCAGTAGAGAATTTTCGATTTTTTGGTCTCAGAGAATATCATCTTTTAAAGAAAGGTAGCAAAGTAATGAATCAGTGAGGTGCTCTAACCTTGTAAAATCGAAAATGCGTTGAAAATTTTACCTTTTTTAAAGAAATAATAATTTTTGAGTAGGTAAATGAATTATTGAATTTAGAAAAATGGTTTTTTTTCTCTTTTCCCATACTATGGCAGCTATCGTAACACAAGTTATAAAGGGAACACCGCCTATGCTAATCTGTACCTAACCTAATAATGTACCATTATCCTAAACCCATTTTGTAGACTACATAGGTATTACAAATGTCTACGTGATAGATAAATCTAGCTCATTGGAACAAATACCGATTTCTTTTTCTCTCCTTTTCACCCTGTCATCCGCCTGCCTCTTACAAATAGTAGGTGTTGATGTTTGAAAATATGGTTTATTCGTCACGCGATCGATTATACAATAACGCTGCTGTCATTGGCGGCGAAACTGAAAAATGATCTCGGTTGGGGTTCGCGAGCTTGGCGAGATAAAAATTAAAGGTTTTTTGTGGCCGAGACGAAGCTCTCTCATTTGTATAAACGACTCCGGTAGCTCGGCAGTTTTTTTTTTATTGTTCGGGCTGCGTCAGTAAGTACCTATATTCGAGCCATCCAGCATACCATCGCGGCATTCTTCGAGTTGTTGTAGTGTTTTTCACACCGCCCGGAATGCTCCCTGCTCCCGGTGAAATTTATTAAAATCTTGATTGCTCCGGAGACGAAATGAAAACGATACGCAAGACGTGGTGGAAAGACTGCTGCGGTGGTATAATTTATGCGCATAAACTCGGATCGTTTAATGTATTTACACATGCGCGCGAGCTTATAGGCACAGTGCCCATGTTGATTGTCGAATTGAATTTATTCGTCTGTGCGTGCTGGCGAAGTGGCGATGGCGGGTCAGTACTGAGATATTAATCTGGTATACATCGGTGACTTCTGTATGTGATGTAATTAAATCATTCGAGTCGGGGGAAGTGAACGAGGTACACGGGTCGATGGTGAAATTGATTTATGCTCAGTGCCCTTGAAAAGGGAGGTCAGTTTTTTTGGGAGATGTGAAGAAATTCAGCTCAGATCTTCTGGTAGATTTTTTTTGAGTTTTATGCATACACTGATGAACTTGGTATCGGCAGTTGTAAAATATTTGATAATTTACAAGGTTATGTTTCAAGATGCAATGTAAATCTATTTTCTAACGTACCTATAGGTAAATCTTCGGGCTTTCACACTATATCGAAATGTTCGCAGTTTAACCATAGGTGTGGATTTCGCGATGTAGTGTCTAAAATTAGCATGCTGAACCTTGGAGTGTTCGTTTAACTTGGATTGGTGTCATATTTTTATGTGTTTTGCCCAAAATTCACGAGCGAGACCGTGGACGGAGGAAATGATGAGATTGGGTTTCAAAATTGTCGATGGCGCATCTAGTTTTGAAAGGGGATTTGCCTTTGATGCGAATGGGAAAATTTTGGACTGAATCTCCAAGAACAAATCTATCAAGAATGGGCTGAAATAATTGAAAACTGGGACCTGGCCCAAAAGTTGATGTATGACCCTCCTATATTGAAAATCATCGATCTGCAAATCGGTGAAAGCTGATTTTAAGCACAGCCAAAGCTCGAAAATTCACAATTTTCATGAACATTCGGCGAAAACATTGATGATCAAAATTGATGTCAAATTACAGGATTTTCTGCGCTAAATTCTTATACAGAGTGGACCAAAAAAAGTTGACCGCTTTTCAAAAACTTTGCATTCTGAACAATTTGAGACAGAGAGATGGCTGCGTTCACTTTGGGTTTGAAATAAGGTATTACCTTATTTATAAGGTATAAACAAAGAAATCAGCCAATCAGATTTTTTCGTTTCCGAAAGATTTGTTCAGACCGTAATTTTTTCCTCGCATCATGATTGGCCACTGCAGGATTATGCTGCTTGAAAATTTTGTTTAATTCATTTTAGTGGAGTAAAGTTGAAAAAAATTTCAATCTCCAGTCAGTAAATAATTATTAAATTATCAAAATTGAAAAGAATGAATTTGAACGTTATGAAAATTAGTTTATATCCTAAAAATAAGGTAACACTTTATTTCAAACCCAAAGTGAACGCAGCCCTGGTCATTATTTCGAAAATTAATGATTTTTCACTAACTTCCCAGTCAAAAATCCCATTTTTCATTTAATACTCAATTTGTTTAAAAAATCAAAAAGTCTGATTGAAAAATCAATGAAAAACTCTGATTTGAAATAACATGAAAAATGAACCAAAAAATCACCTATTGAGGCCAAAATTTCAGTTTTTTCAAACTTTTACCAAAAATGTTCGCCCTTGCTTCGCTGGGGCTGTAATATGTAAAAAATATGTATATTCCCTACTTTCAGATTTTTCATTAGATTTTGACTTGATCCAAAAAATGAAAAAATCCTTCCTTCTCGTTTTCAAATTTCACTACTTCAGATGCTCGAGTTTATTCAAGTAATGAAGTAAAATATACATTTGAAGGATTCGTTTTCGTAAAATTTTGAGGCCAAAGGAAAGAATCAGTAGGTTAGGAATAAATTTTGATTGTTCACACGATCAACTTGAAAGTTCTTCGATCCCGATCACATTACTAATAACCTAAAATACAGATTAGGAGGGGAGGAGGGGAGTGAGTTGTTAAACGGCGGCAATTTACTATGCGGAGAGCACCAGAAACCTAAATTCGGCGCTGCTAACAATGCTTGCTGAATGGATGTGTGAGGTCAAATTTTAGGAAAATTCAAAGCAGTAAGTGTTTTGAAGAGTAGAGACTTTTTCAAATAGGTACTCAAGGAATAGGGAGATTAGTAAAAAAAAAAAAAAATGATTTTGAGCAAAAGTTTCAAAAATGTCAATTGTCTTGTGTAAAAAAAATATACTGGTCTATTCACTTTGAGAAGGCAACCAGCCCCAATTTCTTTGCTAACCAACTATAGGTATTCTTTTTCAGTAATTTTTTTTCTAATCTAAAAGTACCTAGGGATGCGGAGATAGGGGATCTGATCCCTCCAGCTCCGGTTCCGAAAATTTTTAATAAGTGCCTCTGGCTCCAGATCCGGCTCCGAGACTTTTTAAAAAACCCTTCCGGTTCCACCTCCGGCTTCGAAATTATTAAAAAATTTTCTTCGGCTCCGGCTCCAAAAAAATCGTCCGGAGGGGCCCTCCCCCCTCCGGCTCCGCTCTAGATCCCTGAAAGTGTTTCCACACTTCAGATAAAAATCATGTGATTTGAAAATTTTTATTAGATCAAAGTTTTGAAGAAAAGTGAACCTAGATACTGGATGTACTTCAGCTCAACTTTTCTCAATTTCGATTTGGAATTATTCATGTTTGATAATAATAATATTTTCCCCTCGAAATGAAATTTTTGAATGTTAACACTACTCTCTCATTCTGAATCAGTGAAAAGTCACTAATGAACAGTCGAAATTGCAGCATAGGAAAAATCAGCGAAATTCACTGATTTTTCAAAGGGTTTCACTGATTTTTCGAAGATTTTCATTAATTTTTCAGCTAAATTCAAAAAATTTGCTGATTTTTCAGTAAATTTTCATTGATTTTTCAGTGATTTTTCTCATTGATTCATTTTTAGTGAAAAACTTTTCACTGATTTTCTCCTGTGCTGCAATTCTGACTGTTTTTTTTTTAGTGATATTCGATAATTTTCACCGATTTATAAATGAGAGAGTGTAATAATTGTCTTTAGTGGAGAAGTATTTTGAATTTCGGAAAAAATGTTTTATCGAAAATTCATTCAACTGGTTAGCAAACAGCTTTGAGAGATTTCCTACTCAAATTGAATAAACTATAGGCTTTTCATTAGGTCTGAGCCAAAAGATTAGTGGAAGAAAATATCCAAAATAATTTCCCCATCATTTCCGTCGCTAAGCAATAAACTACTTTTTGTTGAGCCGGAGTACCTACTTCAACTTCCAAGACCAGTCCAGCTTTCAGTTAAGAGTATTTCAAGTAATTTGCATCAAGATATTTTTGATGATTAAAACGGAAGTCGCCAGGACGAAAAATGGTCTCAACCTGTTTACAGACCTCTCGAGGTCTCGACCTGCCACCAAGACAATTGTCCAACTCTCCTTACTACAACTCCATGAAAACAGACACTTCTGTACAGTGGGCAGTCCAATCCTCACGTTCGCGTATAACGGGAACCGCACAGGCTCCGAGACCATAACGTGCCATATGAATAACGACTCTGGAATACATTAGAGCGACCGAGTTGACAATTATAGGCGTACTATGTGCCAAAGTGTTTGGCAAAATATCGCTGCAGCAGACAGCCAACGTTGTAAAATCGCGATGCCAAATTATACATGCGGTTAACTTTGGTAATTTGGCGGTCATCCGTAAACTTTCAGACCATAACTAACGTTCGGCTATTAATTTTATGCCACGCCGGTCACCGTACCATCTTTTTTTTCTTTTTTCCCGGTATCGCCGTCGATACGACTTATAATCGATTTCGACTCGCGAAGGAAATTAATTTCGGAATTCTACCTCATTTCGTACACCACGATCCCCGCACTTAGGTATTTGTGAAGGTGTCAATTGGTTTATGGTTTTATAACGCTAACGAAACGAGGTTCAGCGACGCCGCCCTGCGCAACTTTACCTATAACCATATAGGTACAATATACAACCCGAACCGCATATCCGAGATTTTAATCGTCTCTATACGTACTTCGGTGGGTAGCCATATACCTAGTTAATAGTACACTATTTCAGACCGAAATACAATAAACGTAATTACCTTTCGTCACTCTGAGAAAAACACCGCGCTCTATTCGGGCCACATCGCACCGGCGCGGGTGTGATTTTCTCACGGTCTTTCGAGCAAGAAGAAGAAGAACACATAGAGAAAAATATGTAAAGAGGAAAAAAATAGCTGATTACCACAGTCGATAATTTTGTACATATATTCACAAGCCTGCCTTATCCTATCCTCCAAAAGTACACATATTAGGTATACCATACATAAATACCTACACTTCAAAGAATCCTTTTCCAATGTGTCGAGTATACGTATCAGTATCTATTATCGGGTATGTTAACAAGCAAAAGAATGAAATACATAACCTCATACTGTACAAATATTTAGCGCAAACTGAACCAACGTAACGCTGCACACCCGTTTATAGATTTAGAAATTCTATATTCTCAAGTTGAAAACGCAATGCCGATAAATAACTTGACGAGGACACGTCATCGCCGCACCGTCGTGTGAAACAGAACGCGCTTTATTGTCAAAAAAACACATTAAAATGTGAATTCGTGCTAGTGATTTGGAATTGCCGTCGGAAAATACGAAAGCTTTGTCGAAAACAGTTCTAAATTTTATGCTTTGGAACCAAAATCACTCAACTGGAATGTTCTACTCTCTCATTCTGAATCAGTGAAAAGTCACTGATGAACAGTCGAAATTGCATCACATGAAAAATAAGCAAAATTCACTGACTTTTTTCAACAATTTTCACTAATTTTTCAGCTAAATTCAAAAATTTTTCTGATTCCACGGAAAAAACAATGAATACATTTTACCCCAAAAATAATAAATTTTATCAAAAAAAAAAATAGATTTTATCAAAAAAATTAATAAATTTTACCAAAATGATAAATTTTAATCAAAAAATAATAAAATGTATTCAAAAAAAATAATAACGTGTTTCAATTCACAAAATAGGTGAAATTTGTTCTAAAAAATAATATTTATTATCAGAAATAATAATAAAATTTGTCAAAAAAATTAATAAATTTTACCAAAAAGAATAAATTTTATTCAAAAAAATGATAAATTTTACCTATTTGAGAATTGGGACGCGTTATTATTTTTTTGGATAAATTTTATTATATTTTTTTTTCAGTGTCTTCAGCGAATTTTCATTGATTTATCAGTGATTTTTCTCACTGATTCGTTTCCAGTGAAAATTTTTTCACGGTTTTTTTTCCTGTGCTGCAATTCTGACTGTTTTTTCAGTGATACCTATTCGATAATTTTCACTGATTATAAATAAGAGAGTAGGTGCTGAGTAAAAGTAAAACAAATATATGAAAAATCTGAGTACACTTTGAATTTGAATTAGTCAAAAATTCCTGAATTGACTGATGAAATGGAGAAAATCAAGTCACTGATAATCAGTCAAATTCCACTGATTTTCCAGTTAATCAGCGCCATTTTACTGCCAATCAGTGAAAAATTACTGATTAGAATAGTGAATTTTGATCGTTGAATCAGTAAAAATTAGTTGACTGATTGAAATTAGTGAATTTTCATCATTGGATCAGTAATTACTGATTGAATCAGTGAAATTTTATTTTTACTGATTCAGTAATGAAAATTCACCGTTTGAATCAGTAAATTTTTTCACTGATTCCTATAGTGACTTAATTTTATTGATTTTAATCGGTTAATTTTGACTGGTTCAAATTAAGAGAGTGAAGAGAGAGAATCACAGTTGTTTAGAATCAGGAAAAAAGTTTATTTTCAGTTCTAAAAAAAATATTTGGCTTCCGTTATTTTTTTATTTATTACTTTTTTTCAATGTATAAAAATATTTTAAAATTGTCAAGATTGGCCATGCATTAGAATGATTTCAAGGCAGGATCGAATAGGGATAGAGGAGGCAGCTCCTTCTTTCTCCATTCATGGAAAATTGTATTTCTGGGCTAAAAAATTTTTTCAAAAAAAAATTGAGGAAAATGAGAATTAGGAACAATTGGAAATTTTACAGAAAAATGGACATTTGTCCACAATATTTGAAATCGTCATCAAAATTGAATGAAAATTGAGTTCAAACAGTTGCAATGAGCCAATGGAAAATTTTGCACAAAAAAATAGATTTTTTGTACCGTATACATTTGAATCAAAATTGACTGATGAAATCAACAGAATAATGTCACTGTAGAAATCAGTGAATAATGTCACTGTAGAAATCAGTGAAAAATTTACTGATTCAATCAGTGAATTTTCATTTTTGAATCGTAAATATAAAATTTCACCGATTCAATCACTAGATTATTATCTACTGATTCAATCGTAAAAATTACAGATTCACTCAGTAAATTGAAATTTTTACTGATTCATTTCAGTAGTTGAGCAAAAATTACGGATTCAAAAATAAAAATTTATTATTGAATCTGTAATTTTTCACTGATTGACAGTCAAATTTCACTGAATAACTGTGAAATCAGATTTCGACTGATTCAAGTTTAGAAAGTATCCTGATTTCATGTAGTTTTCTTCATACTCTCTTAATTCGGATCAGTTAAAATTGACTGATTGAAATCTACAAAATTGAGTCACTGTAGGAATCAGTGAAAAAATTAACTGATTCAATCGATGAATTTCCATTACTGAATCAGTAAAAATGAAATTGTACTGATGTAATCAGTAATTAAGTACTCTCTCATTTATAAATCTGTGAAAATTATCGAAAATCATCGAGAAATAGTCAGAATTGCAGCACTCTCTCATTCTAAATCAGTGAAAAATCACTGATGAACAATCGAAATCGCAGCACAGAAAAAACAGCAAAATTCGCTGATTTTTCAAAATTTTTCACTGAATTTTCGAAGGTTTTCACTAATTTTTCAAAGGTTTTCACTAATTTTTTAAAAAATTTCACTGATTTTTCAGTGAATTTTCATTGATTTTTCAGTAATTTTTCTCACTGATTCGTTTTCAGTGAAAATTTTTTCACTGATTTTCTCCTGTGTTGCAATTTTGACTGTTTCGATAATTTTCACTGATTTATAAATGAGAGAGCACAGAAAAAAATTAGTGAAAAAATTTTCATTGAAAACAAAGCAGTGAGCAAGATCACTGGAAAATCAGTGAAAATTCACAGAAAAGTCAGTAAAGTCAGTAAACGTTATGAATTTTGCTGAAAAAGCAGTGAAAATTGTTGAAAAATCGGTGAAAATACGATAAAAATCAGTAAATTTTGCTGATTTTTCTGTGCTGCAGTGACTTTTCATTGATTCAGAATGAAAAAGTACAGATTCAAGCAGTGATTTTTTTTTACTGATTGAATAGTGAAAATTCGCTGATTGCAATAAGTCAACCAATTTTTACTGATTCAACAATCAAATTTCACGATTTGAATCAGTAATTTTTCACTGATTGGCAGTAAAGTGACACTGATTAACTGGGGAATCGGGTGGAATTTGACTGATTAACAGTGATTTGATTTTCTCTATTTCATCAGTCAATTTAGGCATTTTTGACTGATTCAAATTAAGAGAGTACACAAAATAAAATCAACGACAACAATTTCAACTGGAACTTTCGAGAGAGGACATTTTGTCCCTAATAATTCAACTCCGATGAAATTCTATAATATTATTTTTCGGTTGGTAATTTCAACATGAAATAATCTTCTCATTTCTGCGTCAATTTCTCAGTAAAGTTAAGCATCGATTTCCATGCCTCAATTCTCTTTTATCATTTTCCTCTCAAATCAAGACTATTGCAACACCCTCGAATGAAAATCCCTATCCAATATCAAACACTGTGCAACATCATCTTCAACCCGAGCCATCATCGCCACCAGTCATCATCAATCCAGACATCAGCCAGAAACATCTTTAACAACTCTGGCCAGATCATCCAAGCGAGCCAAAGCTCTCATCACGAAACCAGCTGGTGAAATGCGGCGTGGCGCACGGAACCCATTAAGTAGTCGTGCCAATGTACACCAACCGCATTACGCTTCATTGTATACGCTTCGTGATTATTATTCAAAGTGGGAAACAACTCGAAACTGCTTTTTTACTCCTCGAGCGCCGTGATACGGCTGGTCACCACGGCTACTGTATTATCATTAAACCACGCCACCGTGTACCGCGTATACGCCGCCGCCGATTATCCGCCAAGGCCCAGCCAAGCACACCAGCGCCAGAGAGAGCCAGAAGAGGTGTACATGAGCACCATCGTGTCAAGAATTATATACTTGCCCACCGCACTTGGTGTGAACTGTGAAGTGAACAAGACAGCGTAGAGTGGAAGAGGTATATACAACAGTACACAACCAACAGTAGCTCGATGTTTTTTCTTCCTCAACTCTCTTCTCTCTTTTGCTGCTGTCGACTGTCGTGTATGCTCGTTTCTCGCATATCCATCTCTTCTCGTCGTTCCGACGGTCTATGGTAATGGTAAAATTACCCAGCTACCGTGATACGCCGCAGGTTCCAATGCAGCAGCCGAGTACTTGTACCTGTGCACACGTAATGGCTACCGGTGTTTACAGACACGCCTTCTTTTAACCCTTTCTAACCAATTATTTTTTTATTTAGCTGCCGGTGTTTAGCATCTGGCTAATGGTACGTTGTCTCTATGCACGTAGGATGGTGAGCGTGTGTGCCCATCTTTCTCAGCATCACATATGGAGCCAGCGCGTACCATTAGAATCATGGGAGATCGGGTTGAACACCGGAGTCGATAGGGCGAAAAAATGGTTTCGAGCTGGTTTGCAGATATAAATTTTGACATGCGACTGGGACAGATGTCCGACATTTCGACTAAATCGCCATAGAAATGAAATATGTAGGCTGAACTGACAGAAATTCGTCTGAAATAATTATTGAATGCTGGGACTGCACTTAAAAGTTGGTACTGCATTTGAAAAGTGAAAATTTTTGCTGTTTTATGGAGGTTTTTTTGCCATTTTTATGTCATTTTTCTTTTTTTAAAATTGTCTAAAAAAGAAACTTTTTTTTTATCCTCAGCTCAAGAAAAAAATATGGATGGTGTTGGAAATTCTAGGTTTCAAAATTTCACCTATTTTCTGATTTTCTTGCCATTTTCTGGGTTTTCTAGGTTTTTCAAATCAGTAGGCACCGTAATTCTAGGCATAGCGAAAACTCGAAAATTGATAATTTTCATGAACTTCATCCTGAATAAACTGATGGGTCAAAAAGATGCCATATTTCAAATTTTTTCCCCCTAAATCCGAATAATATAGGCGAACTAACTTCCAAGTGCTTCCCAAATCCCGATGACTAGGTCAAAAAGGAAGAAAATACGAAATATTCTCAATTTTCAGTATCAAATTCGCTAACTGACTGAAAATTTTTTCCAACGGTTCTAACTTCTAAGGGATGTTTGACAGCAACGATGACTTCTTAACTTCAAAAATTTTTAAATTTCAAAGTTGAGAGTAGTCAGGCATGGGGAAGATGAATTATCTTTTTGGATTGCATAGAGCTTAATTTTGGCAATTTTTTTGCACCTAATGAAGCATTTATTCAGTAAAAAAACAGCAGCTGCGCAGATCAACAAATTGGTGGTTTTCAAAATAAAAAATAGATAATGGCAAGACATCAGATGAAAAAAGTTCGCCAGACAGAAAAGTAGAGATGACATAATTTGAAGGAACAGCAGTTTTTTATATAATTTCATGGCATTGAAGTGTGCAGGAAAGATCCACATATGAATGAGCAGTATTCATGGTGCCAGATCAATAAGCCGTCTATCAATTGGAAGCGTCTGTTTCAAAACAATAGCACAGCTCAAAAATAAAATTTTACAGGAGTATGAAATATTTCCACAAAATGGTTCTATGATTGAAAATTAAGTTTGGCGAATGTTAATTGATCTCAAAATGTGGACTGAGGGTGTACAAAGGGAAATTTGATTGTTCGAAACCTCCTACAGTTCTCAAAAATTGAAATGAAAAATTCTCTGAGTAGGCACTTACTTCTAAATTAAGTCTAAAATTTTTGAACTTGATGTTTGAAAAACAGCCATAGATCAACAAGTGTGAAAAAAATTGCCTTCTACGTGATATGTGAAAATATTAGAAAAAAATCTAAAAATTCCTCTGTAATTTTTTCGCAGATTTTTCATGCAGAAAAAATGAATCATTTTATACAGAAGATCTTGCGTATGCAAAAATAAGGAAACTTGATTACATTTTATGTCTACTTTCTCATTCTGAATCAGTGAAAAGTCGCTGATGAACAGTCAGAATTGTAGCAAGAAAAAATCAACCAAATTCACTGATTTTTCAAATGGTTTCAATGATTTTTCATCTGAATTCATAAATATCACTGACTTTTCAGTGAATTTCCACTTGATTTTTCTCACTGATTTGTTTTCAGTGAACAATTTTTCACTGATTTTCTCCAGTGCTGCAATTCTGACTGTTTCTCAGTGATTTTCTATAATTTTCACCGATTTATATAAATGAGAAAGCACTTTTCTGTAAATTCAAAAAGTCAGTAATTTTTTGTAATGGAGATTCTTACCGCAAATCTACTTTTTTTTGTCAATTTCCACTGATCCCCCCCCCCTTCGCCTTTTCCAAATGAACTCCTTGAAAGAAGATGAACATGTAAACAGAAATGAATTTTCAGTGAATTTTCTGTTGAAAAAAAAAATACATTGAAAATGCTGAAAAACTGGATGAAAAAGTCCTTAAAAATTTGCGTAAAAGTCTCCCAAAAAAGCTTGGCTTTCTCTTTTAAAATTTTATAAAACACGTCTTTAAAATTGGGATGAAAAACTTCCGACAAAATTAAAAAACAACAATTTGTTGCTGAGAGAATACAATGTATAAAGTATGGTGTTGTGGAAAATTTTCGTTTTCCTACTTGGAGTACCATAAAAATTGGGAAAATTCGACTCGCCCCAATGATGAACCTTTAGTTGAATTCAAAAAATCGAGTTCAAAATAGACAAAATTTTCATATCTAGATTTTAGTTGTAAGTTTTCAATAGAGTCTCAATTCACAATGAATATTTTTCTACCCCCCCCCCCCCCGCCCACATTTGGTTCATTCTTTTCATATTTTTTTTTGTTTTTGATGCCATTGTCTACTCCTGATTTTTATTTTCATTCCTGTCTCCAACTCTCAAATATGGTATTGATCTGATATCATGTTCCTAATTCTTCATTTTTTTTTAAACAAAATTTTTCGTTGTTAAAACGGGTCAAGTTTTACTTTCTTGATAATATTGTAGCAGGTACTTTCAATTTTTTCGAATTTTTTGATCCCAGAATCGTTTGACGTATGGCACTTTCTCTCAGAAGTCAATGAAAAAAGTCTGAATTGGAGCACTAGGAATTCATCTACGGTTTTCATCGAATTTGCCATAATTTTTCAAAGAATTTCACTGATTTTTTAGCAATTTTTTGTACTGTTTGCTTTCAATGAAATTTTTTCACCGATTCATTATTGTATGTGCTGCAATTTTGACTATTTTTTAGTGATTTTCGATAATTTTCCCTGATTTATAAATGAGACGGTACGGTCTATTTGGGAAAAAACAGAAATGAACCATTTTTAATTTTCTTTCCTTCTTCACCTCCTTACCATTCATTAAGTCTACTCACCTCCTTACCTGAATTAAACCTCTTTCACAACGTATCGATTACAATATTATCTCAGCTGCATCAAAAATACGCCTCGGATTGAGTTTTTTTCGGTATAATTTTGTAATATAAATAGCGCCATGGCGATGGCCACCGCGTGTAGCGCCGTATCTAACGATGCTGTTTAATATTCGTTGATGACCACTTAGCTCGTTGAACTTTACCGAGTTTAGAATAGTTGCTGCGTGTGCGTGTGTCTATGTCGGTTCAAAAAAATCCTACAGAGACGCGTATAAACCAGTTTGAATGTTCCATAAGGTAGATACCAATACGAACAGAAGCAAAGTACGATCGCGTATCTCGCATCTAGTCGACTCGAGCTCTCGAAGCATTACGCCAGGTATCCTTTTCTTGCAAGCAGGAAAAAAAAAATGATAATAAAAATCGACTCTATTTATTGACTTTATTCCACCGTAACAATTCTGAAATACTGATAGGTGGAAAAATCCACGCCGGTGCAAAGAGGCAATTACCTCGTTACGGTGTAAGGCGGCCGGCGGTTGTAAAAGAATAAAGCAGGTTGGAGCTGTGCGGTGTGGCCGATCTCGCTTAAACGCAAACAAGGTCCATCAGCGGGCTATTATCGAGCCAGCGGTCAGCGTGTGCAAACAAATTACCTACATTGTAAATCGACCGTTCGATGCTGGCAATTACAAAGCCCGCGGCGGCAATCAGGCATTAAGAATGGAGGCGCGAAAGGTGGCCTTTAAAATAAACTCGCGATGGGCGAACGAGAAAAAAAATACGAAAGTGACTGAGTTAACGAGAACGATACCGCCGTTCCTTTAAGCAGATTACCGAGCTGCGGCGTTAACGTTATAAAAATAAAAATTATATAGCTATATAGATCGCAGCGTTAAAACTAGGCGCAGGATTATTTGTTAATTACTTTATTATGTGAACGGTGGTGTCGTAAAAAACCCTAAAATACCTGGCTCTTTGGATGGCTTGACGCGCCGCAACCGTGAGAACGAGTTTTTCCATGTTCAGGCTGCCCCGATCAAATAAACAGTTCTGGAATCGTGATAGGTGTATTTGTATATGGATCACATGCATGTAAAATAGGTTACCCATTAGATTCGTCGGCGGTGCAGAGGTCGCTACCTATAAGCCGGCGTAAAATTTGAACAGTTTTTTAATGTGGATCACGACGAATCGAGTTGTAAAATTCCGTCGTAAAAAATATACCGAAAAAATTTTGTAATTGGCGAATAGCCCTGGTTCCCTTCTGCATTAGCGCGCGCGACTCGACCATTTTTATTGATTTCGTGCTGCTTGGTCCGCGGGCGGCAGCTGATCACAGACGTGATCGTAAAATCTTATTTGAGTGGACTTGCTGGGTATAAAATGACTGGCCAGCAGAGGATCAGAAAGCGAGGCGGTTTCTTTGAAGCCGTACTCAAAAGGGCATCAGGGTCGGGATACTTTGACCTTTTCATCAGCCTCTGTTTCGTCATCGTGCACTTGAGAGAAGATTTTTGGATGGTGAGGTCTCCATTGGACTGAGAAAACGTCCGGAGCGAGCAGTACGACGGAAAAAAACGTATTCGTAGATTGCCGGCGACGTGAACAAACTCATAATGTTCGGTGGTCTGAGCCCCTCGTACCCCTGGACTCTGTCAGCTTCCTAGATCCCTTGATTTTTCGTGATGCTCGCGGTACTGACTACGATAAGAAAGAAACCGGTATTTTTGAATGTAAATTAACGTCGCAGGCGTGTAGTAACATCTCGACGACGAGTAAATTACTTAATTTATACGCGGAATTACGACTTCGGTAGCTTGGCCGGATCTAGGCAAACGAACGAATAAAAATCTCGACGATGATGCTGATGAGGAAGTGATGTCATGTATGGAAGTGTGAGTCATTTTTGAGATGCCGGCGTGTGATGCGAGTTTGCTCGAGGAGATGAGAAAGATGAGTATTTTCGGTGTCCGAAATCGTTAATTAATAAATATTTAGAGTAAAATGTCCTCTTTCATTTATAAATCAGTGAAAATAATCAAAAATCACTGAGAAACAGTTAGAATTTGCAGCACAGGAGAAAATCAGTAAAAAAGTCGTTAGGAAATCAGTGAAAATTTACTGAAAAGTCAGTGAAAATTTATTAGGAAATCAGTGAAAATTCATTGGAGAATCAGTGAAAATTTACTGAACAACAATCAGTATATTTTTTTTGAAAAATCAGTGAAAATCCTTTGAAAAATCAGTGAAAATTCATTGAAAAATCAGTGAAAATTTATTGAAAAACATGTGATGATCACTTGAAAAATCTGTGAAAATCACTGTAGAATCAGTGAAAATTGACTGAAAAGTCAGTGAAAATTCATTGGGAAATCAGTGAAAATTCATTGAACAATCAGTATCTTTTTTTAAAAAAAAATCAGTGAAAATTCATTGAAAAATATATGATGATCACTTTGAAAAACTGTGAAAATCACTGAAAAATCAGTGAAAATTGTCGGAAAATCAGTGAAATTTCACTGAGAGTCATGAATTTAGCTGAAAAAACAGCGACAATCTTTGAAAATTAATTTGAAAATCAGTAAAAATTACCTGCTGTTGGTGGAAATTCACTGGAAAATCAGTGACAATCACTGAAGTATCTGTGAAAAATTACTAGAAAATCAGTGAAAGTTGTTACGAAATAATGAAAGTTATTGGAGAAATCAGTGAAAATTCACTTGGAAAGTCAGTGAAATTTATAAATTCGGCTGTAAAAGCATTGAAAATCGTTGAGAAATCAATGAAAATTCGCTGACACTCAGAAAATTTTGCTTGATTTTTATTGTGCTGCTATTCTGACTGTTCATCGGTGACTTTTCACCGATTCAGAATGGGAGAGTATTGAACTATTGATACCTAATTTTTAAGATTTTTCAATGGAAAAAAAGTTTGATATTTCAACTTACGAGTTTTCGCATCTCTAATGTTTCAGATTATTGGTACATCGAAGTCAGTCTACAGCTGGTCCACCTAGAAGCTAATTACTCCAGTTGGAAAAAAACCAAAGGTTCATCGAAGCGAACCGGCCGAAATTTACAGGAAGTGAACCACGACGAACGAGTAGAATATCGTACGAAATTAAAATAGTATTTTATCAGACACGCAGATCAGCGTGTAAAATACTCGATTCGCCCAAGAAGTGGCTCCCCTCGTCCCCTAATACTCGATACTCTTTGGATATTGGCACTGGTGCGACCGAAGGATCCACAAACGCAATCATGTTCGCGGTAATGCAAGTTGAGACTGACGAAAGGAGGGAATTCAGGAGAAAAATGCGGACGAAGTGCGAATTCGTCTGCAAATATTGTCAGAGGCGGTTCACCAAACCGTATAATCTGATGATCCACGAAAGAACGCACAAAGATGATGTCACATTTACGTGCGAAGTTTGCGGTAAAACGTTCAAACGTCAAGATAATCTCAAACAACACAGGTAATAAAGGATGTTTTTTTTTTATTTTTCTAGTCTTAGAATTTCTACATAATTTTTTTTTAGAAATGAATAGCGTTTCGGTGTTGAGATGGGATAGGTGTAGTTTGACGTGTTGTAGGCGATCGTCTGTGTTGAGGTGGTTGCATAGGATGAGAAGAGTAAGGTATTGAATTAATTTATCGATTGGTCGAAGAACTCTGTGAATATGAATTATTTATTTCATTGATCATTTCTTCGAGGTTTTATGGGGAGAAGGGGGAGGGAAGGAAAAATTCCAACATTAGGAAAATTTTTGCTTTACCAGTTCAGTAAACTATTTCTTAACCAACACTTTGTCCCATATCAGAAAATACCAATGATTGAGTAGATTTTGCAAAAAGCTAGACAGAGGCATGAATATGTACTGTATACACATTGCAAGTAAATAAAAAATGTATACCCGCGAAGATTTGTTTTAGAAGCGAAAAAAAGTACATACATTCAAACCGGTTCCAAAAGGTTGAATTTTTTTCCGCCTTGTCTGCTAAGAAATTATATGATTGAAGATTTTTCATGATGAGTTATATGGGTATTTCGGTGCGTACCTCGCCTGCCGAAATTCATTCATAATGATTTTAAAAGAACCGGTTTACTTGTTATTACCTTGAAAACGTTTTGTGAATTATGTTACGATAATTTATACGGAAAAAATTTCTACCGGAGTGATGGTTTTTTTCCCCTTCGTTTTGGAGTTTCGGGTTCCAGAATGGTCGAGGTTATAGAATTTTTTTGATAATTGGTTTCGGTTAGTTGGGGGCGTTTTTCTAAATTGAAATTTCGGCCGAGTGTGTGAAATGACTCCGAAGAACCGATTAGTTACAGTCGAATAACTGGTTGCGAGATGAATTACGAATTGTTTGAATGTATTTTAGATGATTTCAACTATCCGGTGGATATGAATGATTAATTTTGCAGTATTGTAACTGGTTGCTACTGGTTTTACGACGGTATTGGTGGATAGAACCGGTTGCTTGGAAAATTGCATTGTTTTTTTGAGGTGTTATGAGATTTTCCAAGTGATTTAGGGGGTAAAAAGGAGTAATTTTTGAAAATAATGTAATTGGTTGTAACTGGTTGTGTCTTGTGTCAAGTTTTTTTAAAAATAAAAAATGATGATAGGTTCAAGCCTGAAACACATTCTATGCAGTCGTGGAAAAAAATTGTTTGCTGTTACAACTGGTTTTCATGAAGTGGTTATGTTGCATGAATGAATAATGATTGATTATTTTCAAATAAGTCGTTTTACGAGGTCATAAAAATTTTTTCCATTGGTTGCTACTGGTTTTACTACGAAATTGATGTTGCCATAATGAAAAAAACCTGTTGCAACCAAAAGTAATTCGTTTTGATTGGATTTATTTGCAATACGCAACCAGTTGCGGGTGCAGTTATAGAGTTAATTGGACTAGTTGGGCATTTAAATTTGCATTGATCAAAAAATTCGTGCAACCGGTTGCCATCAGAATTACATGAGTATTGTGTTTCCAAAAAATATGGTTGAAAATTTTTTTCAAGTGGATTTCATTTCTGGAAGTTTGCAACCGGTTTCTAGTTCGAGTTATTAATATTGCTTTTTCCCATTATTCTGAATTTTTGATTTTGGGGTCATAGAATAAATCTTGGAATTTTCATATCCAACTTTTGGGATTGAGCTACCTTTTGGAAATTTTTCTAAAAGAACCGGTTGCGATCAAAATATTTCGCATTGATTTGATTGATTTGTGATGCACAACCGGTTGCGGAAGTGATTATAAAATGAACCAGTTAGGTATTCGAATTAGGATTGATTCAAAAATTCTAGCAACCGGTTGCAACCAGTTTACTATGAAATAGTTTTTGGAAACTCGAAAGCAGTTTTTGTTTGAATTGAAAGTGACTGCATTTTCAAATATTTTTCCAATGTTTGAATTTTTGGGTCGAACTTCTGAGGTGAAATTGCTCGAAAATAATTTATAAGAACCAGTTTTTATGCAATTTGCAACCGGTTGCGGGTGCGATTATGGAATTGATAGGAATGTAGTGAAATGTTCTGTTGCAAATCAATTATAATATTCGTGCAACTGGTTGCCTTCAGCTTCAAGATGAAATTGAAGTTATTAAAGACCTGCATGTTTTGAAAAAATAAATTCAGGAGAATTTGAATTTTGGGACCTTGCCGGTTTCTAGTTTGAATATAAAAAATTAAAAATTGCGATTTCCAATATTTCTGGATTTTGAATTTTGAGACTTTCAGAATTTTGATACACAACTTTTGAGATTAAGATGTTGGAAGATCTTTCAAAAGAACCGGTTGTGACCAAAAATATTTCGATTTGATTTGATCTATTTGCAATGTACAACCGGTTGAGGGTGTGATTATAAAATGAACCAGTTGAATATTCGAATTTGAATTGATTCAAAAATTCATGCAACTGGTTGAAACCAGTTTACAATGAAATTGATGTTATCAAAGAACTGCATGTTTTGAAAAAATTATTTTCAAAAGAATTTGAATTTTGGGAACTTGCAACCGGTTTCTGTTCTAATTATAAAGTGTACATTTTCCATTATTTCCGATTTTTTGAAACTGTTGAACTAATTTTTGAATTTTATTTCCAAATTTGAGATAAAATAACTTTAAAATTACCCGAAAGAACTGGTTGCAACCTACAATGATTCATTTTGAAAAAGCTGATTCAATACCGTACTCGAGCTTGTCATCAGAATCACGAATTTTTCTATTCACGAGCATGTTAATTTAATTTGCATTACGATGACGTCAAACTACATCCATTACACACCGAAACGATTGTAGTATTGTTCTTATTATCTGTCCTAAATTAACATAATGATACGTATCTAAAAATTCACAGTGTATATAATTTTGCACGTTCCTTTACATTTTTTTTGCCTGATTTAAATTTTTAATCGAAAACGAATCACGTAAATTTGAAAAACGAACGTTACTGGTAGCAAAGTGACACTACTTCTTCCTAATTTAGACTTTCAGTACGTAGGTTAATTTAATATTAGATAGTAAAAAAAAAAAATCGAAAAAGGAGGGATGGAAAATAACGTAATTTAGTTTCACGGACCATGTGCTGTATTTTCAGTGGCCAATTATCTATACATATGGTGAATCGATTTTTTCTCCTTTTTCGTGAAAAAAAAAATGAAGAAAATTAATTACATATCGATATGAATAACAAAACCACAGCACATAGGAGGAACCTTTAATTTAGTAATTTTTTTTAACACACATGGTATGTTGGTGTGTGTTGTAGATGTGGGTGGCGGTGAGATCAGATCTTTGCTGCATTGTGTCCTATAGACCTTAATTCTTTGCAACCAGCTCACAATTTTATTGTAAGCATAACCATTTTAATATTGAATTAACTTAATTATTAACTTGTATAATAATCTCGAAGTATCGAATCGTTTACGAATGTACTTCGAATAATATATCTGTAAACTAATAATGGTGTCAGGACGCCGGATGAGGTGCATGTTCGCCTCGTCGTCCTCCTGCACTTCTCCTTCGTTAAAAAAATGGAGATGTGGTTTGGGTGATTGGCGTATTATATTTTTTTTTTTGAGAATTCACCTATGGAATGTTTTGTTTGATTACAAAACGCCTGCTGAGGTGGTCAGTTGGCTGGTGTAAAGGTTACGAATGGAATTGGGTGTTTGCCGATCATGGCTTGGGTGAGATTGACTTCGATATGGGTTTTTTTCCAACTATCGAATATGAGGATGTAGTTTTGTGGACCAGGTGATATGGATGAATGACTGGCCACCGAACGTTAATTAACGATTAATTATTACGAATAATCGCTTTACTATTTTAATTCTTTTAGATTTTACGATTTATTGGACGTCCAAGATGGTAACTCGAAATAATATTTTTAATTTTCATTGTTCTAGGACAATACACAGTCCCAGTTGCAACAGAACCGCTACGTATACGTGGAGATTTTAAATCGACGTATTGTCGAGCGAGCTTTAAAAAAGTCTCGCGGTTTATAAAAAAATTTCATTGAAAAAGAACTAAAAAAAAAACTCCAAAATATTCGGGTGCTCTTTATTTTTTTTTATTAATTCACTTATCCTATAATTTATTTTCCAGTGCCATGAAAATGGAAAATTTTCTATGTACGAATTACTACACTATTTTTTTGCAAGTTTCCTATCTATCGCGATGTTTATTCGGCGGTATTTTTTTTATTTATTAATTTTTTTTTCTTTCGTAACGTTTAGGAATTATTTTTAATTACGTGGGTAAGAATGTGTTGTGTGTGTGAGCATGAATGTGGTGCAATAGCTGTATTATGAAAGCTGCGTTTCTTGATACCGTGTTCGAGGTTACCGGGGAATTAAAAACTGGGGGAGGGTTAGGGGTAAAGGGGTGTATCGTTGTCGAAGGGGCTGTTTTTCGTTGATACGAGAAGCAACGTTAAACCAGCTCGTAGTTTCAGAGCCGGATTACGCGGTTCCTCGGGAGACGTGGCGATGTAGATGAAAGCGAAGATTTTAAAAAACAAATGATCCAAAAAAGTTCATTAAAAAATAATTAATTAATTCTAGTCTAATACGTAAGTGGTTAAAAATTATACGTTAAATGTGGTATTATATTTACGTAGCATAATGGAAAATCAAAATACGTTACTTCACAACTACATATTATTTTTTAAGGGTTAGGAGGATACCTGCCTGGGACCTGTAAAAATACTGGTGTCCTTTCCGCAATGATGGTTTTATTTTATACGTTAATTTTTTATTTTTACTTTTTTTTCTTCTTTTTTACTTGTTGTGATTTACGTACCAACGTCGTGTAAATTACTATGAATTGTATTTGTTGTATTTTCTTTTTTTTTTTGATTTTGATTTTTTTTACGAGTAGTTTTTCTTTTTCTAAGATGGATATTTTAGTTTGCCTACTTCTTTTTTCTTTTCCTTTATAGAAATAAGGTTTAAAATTACGTTGTATATAATAAAGTTAAAGAAAAGTGTCGTCTTTTATTGAGCCGAGTCGAGCTCGTTTGTTGATAGAGAGGGAGGGGGGAGGGATTGACCTTGGATAGTATTTCAATCATTTTTTAAATATCCCCGAAGAAAAAACCGAACATTTATTGAAATCAGAGGAATGCTTGTAATATGCATTTGGAGGGAGGGGTCAGCTGTGGGAAGGGGGGAGTTGATGCTTCTAAAATATCAATTAATGGCTCCATTTTTGAAAATAGCCAGAAAATTTATTTGAGAAAAGAGTATTTTTAATTCAGTTGAATCTTAGAAGAGACAAAAGAGTAGAGTTGGGTGAGGAGGCCAGCAGACGGTGTTTTTTTTTTTGGAAATTTTATGGTTTATTATTCGGAGGAAAATCAGAATTTTAAGCAAAGGCTTCAATATTGGCTCGATTCACGATTCGAATGGATCATTTTCAATTATAAAAAATAAATAATTCGAATCAAATTTTATTGACGAATGAGCAACAATTTCCATGGTCTGGAGGGGCTGGACTTGGCCTCTCTAGAATTATTTATGGTCCCTGCTTTTTCATTTCTCTATTTTTTTTTTTTTTTTGCAAATAAATATACGTAATTTTCAGTTTAAAAAAGTGTATTTTTTTCATTTCTCTCGTGCGGGAACATAGAGCTAGGTACTTATTCTACTTCACACTTCGCACAATTTAGCGAAAAACGAAGTCCGAGATGATATAAATTACTGGTGTCCTTGTAAGGTACACATAGAAACTTAATCCGGACATGGGCGAATGTCTGGACTCTCCAGTATCGATATCATATGGATGAGTTTCGCTCTAGAAATCTTCCAACGATGTTTCAAAGTGCTGTGCATTTGAATACAACACAAAAAAGACCTTGAAATTAACTTCAAGGCCATGATCTCGTAAGCCAAAAATATGAATCAAATGATTTATAAATCGTTTAAAAGTTCTATAGTAAGAATGATTAAGAATATTGACTCAGAAAAAATTCAGTCAATGCTCCCTCTCCCTGATTTTCATCCCTCTTCCCTCTTCATGAAAAATGAATGAAAATTTGGACTATTGGGTCTATGCACAATTATGATTATCGAATCTAACCTCCAGAGGAGGGGAAAAAGTAAAAAAAATCGCACGTTGGTAACACTGATTTTTCCTAAATAAAATTCCAACTTTTTCTTTTTCTTTTTTGTCAACATTGGTGGAGGATGTTTTTTTTGTATCGCACATTTGAAAACCTTGTTGGGGCTGCTCAAATTGGAAAACCAAATGGGTTTTTACTACTTTTTCCTCCCCTCCCCCTCCTCTGGAACGGAAATATGTAATCCATAATATCAGTTTCATATTCAAAGTGAAAATTTTCAATAATGATGCCCAAAAATGAAGAGGACAAGGAATTTTCAAAAAAATATGATTTTTTTAAACGAGTCCCTCGCGATTAATTCAATTTTCATCATATCGTGGATTAAAGTCAGTGACTGATGTACCGATTGGGGAGGAGGGGAGCTTCCCCTTTGAGGAATTTTTGTACTTGTGAGTTGGGAAAATTTAACATTTCAACACATCAGTTGGGAGAATTGGACAGTTGGGATTAATTTTTTAAATGAAAAATAAATAATAATAAAAATAATTAATACGTCAGAAGTTAGAAATCGTCGAAATTTTCGCTTGTTTTAGTTGGTATCTAATTTCCCTAACTGAAAATTGATCATGTTCCTAAGTTGGAAATCAACAAAATTTTCACTTTTCAGTTGGGAAACTTAGTCATTTTTCCTACTGAAAATCTGCCATTTTCCCGATTGAAAATTGATAAGAAAAATTTTTACTTGTCAGTTAGAAAAATTGGTCGTTTCCCCGATAAATTTTGATGGCATTTTTTAAAGTATTAAAACATGAAAAACGACTTTTTTGGACATCAAAGCTTCCCTCGGGCATGGGCAAAATCACAATTCTATTATTTATTTGAGGTGACAGAGCGAAGAAGTGCTTATTTTTGCCTCCTCCGCCTGAAATTCCTCCGGTATTCCAAGTCTTGGTACTCATTTTATACCCGTCCATAAAAAATCTTACGACACCATTGCTTACTTGATATTTTTAAAAATGAAATCAAGTATAAAAGCTAAATTTTTTTCCATTTCGATCCTCCATAGTAAAAAAAAAATTGTAAGAAACATTTATAAAAAGAAAACTTTGTAATTGGGAATTTCATGAATTTGAGATTTTCATCAGGCTCCCCCCCCCCCTGGAAAATGCCTTCGGTACGTCACTGATTGAATAAATCCTTCCCTCCTCCGTCAGATCTTTTTATCGATATTTTCAACTCCTGAGACATTTTTTCTCAACGATATTGCTGTTTGATCGATATTACATCGAGTCATTCATTTGTGTAAGTGAACTTGATAAAATTCAGTCCGACGTGCTGAATAATTGGAACAATCTAATTTTCATTTTCATTATTTTATTGCATAAAAGCGTTGAAAAAAAAATACACCTACCAATATGAACTATTATTATTGAGCCTGAGGTTTTTCGCCATAAAATTTGATTCGCTACTTTATAGGTTGGCACGACCAAGTCCGACAGGTATTGCGACTGCTAGTGCACTATGCATTGAAGAAGAGAAATTCACGTAGGTAGATGCAGGTTGTTTTTTTAAAAACCCATTTAAGAGAAAATGACGTTTTTTTAATACCCTGGAGTCCAAATGACATAAAAAATATCCCTACTGCACGAATCGAACCCTTTAGTATCGCTACTTTTTATTAATGTTTGATTCGATTCCCTTTCACCTTATCTCGGGGCAATTGATCGAGTAGGTCGGACGAGAAACGACAGATAGCGGCACCGATTCTTTCAAGTAGATGATTAATTCGCGATGAAGGCGGATCGCGGTAAAGTTCAGGTAAAAATTGGGGTTGTTGATGGATTGGCGTAATTAAATACGTGAAAGAATTCGACTACCTTTATTAATGGGCGAGAATTGGCGCAGAGACACGGATTATTGTTGATTTCCTGTAAAGTCGCCGACGACGAGGTACAATAATATGATATTTTATTTTCACAGGGGTTCTCAAATGATATTTGTGTACGAAGACATCCTACGATATGCGTTGATCGAGCGAATGGAATCTTGATCGGAGTCGATTTCCTATGCACGCAGAACATACATCTACATACGCCCGCGTCGCCTGGACTCGTCCATCAAGTGGGAGAGTTCCGCAGCAGTGTTTATGTGACAGGTACAACAGATTTAAATACGTACTACAACGCCTAATTGTTGTTAAATTCGAGTAATATCCGTGTTTATTAATTTTTTTCCATACTGGAAGACGTTGTTGTGATCGTAGAGATTAGGTGAACATTTTTATGAGTGTCGCGATCACGAGATGTAGAGATTGAAATTTTTTTCATGCATAATTTCACGTAGATTCGGCCGGTTTGGCTGATAGCGATGCATGTTCCAATTGCATGAATTTTGCTTTCAGAATTTAATAAATAAGGGCTTCTATTTCAATGCAGGAATTTTGAAAATCAAGGGGAAAATGACACTTAATTTTTATACTTATCTACAATTTACAGCTCATTCTTTAGAATCAAAATTGCGGGCCTCAGATAATTTTTCATCCATAATGTCGTCGGATTCTAGATTTAAACCACGGACATCGAGATTATTCTAAAAATTGTGGGATGGGTTAGGTTACACGGTACGCCATAAAAAAATTCAATCTCAATGCGATTAAAACATTTTTGCAAAAAAAAAAAAAAAGAAAAAATAGGTAAGGTACCTGATAAAATAACAAATGAACACAGATTCAATTTTCTGCAGCGTATAATGGAAGTGCTATCGTCTTATAAAATATATATAATATCATTTAAAATAAAAATTGATAGGTATGTAAGGTACCTATCCAAAGAATAATAATAATAATAATGATCAGGTACGCCAAGTACCCAATGAACTTAATTTACTAGGCTCAGATTACAGATAAGTATCTGAAAAAATATAAAATAATGGAATATATGTAGGCTACGTACTAAATGTGCATTTTTAAAAAATTAGTAACGTTGAACGAATTTTTATGGCTAAAATGTTGAAGCGTTGGAAGTAAATCTTAAAACTACGACATTATACATCACAATTCAAATCAACTCCAAAAATTACTGGATTTTTAAAATTTCAACGTTTGAATTTTTAGAATGAGGATTCACAGTCGAAGGGAACCCAAAATATTTGAAAACATGTTTAATGCTTAGACAACAAATTGGGAAAAAAATAAAAATCAAATGTCCGGTGCTGCAACGTCTTTTGTCTTATGGGATTTCACATGCCAAAAACGAATAAAATAATAATGAAAATAATCCGACATTTCCAATCACGTATTACTCAAAAATATACAAACATGACTAAAATTTTTCCAATTTTGAAAAATTTTAAAATAGAAAAAATCAAAATCTCATCTTCAATTAGGTACACTGGTCGACACGATTTTTGTTTCTGGGTTCTCATTGCCAAATTTAGGTTGCTTTTATGTAACTGATGAAGGAAAAAATTTTTTTGACTAAAGTTTGCGGAGGGGGGTGGAAGGGCCAAAAAACTGATTTTTCGAGGGCAATAAGCCTGAGAATTCCAAAAAGATTTGAAAAAATTTTTTGGACTAATCTGATAGAAAATTTCACGATGAGTCTAATGCCGCAAACCGTAGACCTCCATCTCTTTTAGAAAAAAAAATTCTTTTTTTCGCGAGGAAGGCACAAAAAAAGCGATTTTTTCACAAAATTTCGGAAAGAAATGAGCTGTAAATTTTTTTAAAAGAGATGGTGGTCTGCGGTTCGCGGCATTGGATTCACTGTGAAATTTTCTATAAGATTAGTTCAATTTTTTTTCAAATCTTTTTGGAATTCTCAGACTTATTGTCTTCGAAAAAACAGTTTTTGACCCCTCCTACCCCAAAACAAACTTTGGAAGCCATGGATTGAGCAAGGTGGTGTATTTTGGTGTCTATAGAAACATAATTTTGGCATGAAAACCCAGAAACAGAAATTTTTTTGCTGACCCAAGAGGGAAGTTTGATTTTTTCAAAATATGGGTACCTCCACCCACCCATGGACTTTTCTCCCGTGTCAAGTGTCACATTTTTTCGAGAAAAATGACTTCTCATTGTCATCTTTTACCATTTAGAAAAAAAGGAAGAAATTCACACCAACATTCTTTTATGTGATTTTTAAAAAAAAGAATTTAAAGGTCAAAATTTACTGAAGTCTGAAACTATGAATTTTGAGAACTGAAACTGAAACTGGAACTGATATAATTTCAGTTTCCCATGCCTGATAAAAACTATTTCATTACTGAAAAACGTATTACAGAATCGCTACTGTTTTATAAAATGTTATAGTGCTTAAAATAAAAATGGATAGGTACTTGAAGAGTTACATACTAAAAATTCATTATTTTAACACAATCTTGTAAACCTGGATGCCATTTATAACCCGGTGGGCATGGAGTTACAGGAGTTCCAATAACTGTATCCAAAAGCGTCATTAAGAATAGAAGACCCGCATATACGATTACGATTTTTTTTCCCGGCTCCATCTCTATTACAAACCAATTTTCTTTGAACGTTAACAAAGTCGAATAACGAAAAACAGCAATACTCCGATAAAGTTCTGTTCACGTATGATTTTAAATGATCGAAAATTTAATTTATATAATTCATGAAAACCTCGTCAATTTGTCACCCGTGATGTATTATTACACTCGTAGTAATAAATATAGAGCAGTAATGATTCAGATCGACAACTTGAGTAAATAAGAAACGTATGTGCCGAAGTTCGATTTTCTATTTATAGTCTATTCAAACACTTGGGATGTATGAATCGACGACAACATATTGATAATTGAGCACATTAGACGGAGTGACGTGTTGTAATGATAATAGTACGTATAGGTACTATTTTGGTGCAACGAAAGAATCCACCCGACTTAATATCGACAACTAAAAAATTCGGGTATTGGACGCTCAGCAGATGAACTTTTCTCTCATTTATAAATCAGTGAAAATAAATATTGAAAATCGCCGGAAAACAGTCAGAATTGCAGCATAAGATCTGTGAGAAAATTGCAATTTTCCCTATAGGATAAAAACCTCAGATCATGGATATATCCAAATGTATTCACTATTGAGATATTTTTATCAATTTTTCACAATCTTCTTTTAAAATTCTTTTTCAACCAGCTCCATTATTTTATTCAACAAAAACTTTCAATCAAATATGGAACAAATTTCATTTTCTATTTTCACCAATCACACAATTTTTGATTGCTTGGTAAACTACTACCTAAACAGAGACATGACAAAACGATGTGTTCGGGGGGGGGGGGGGATGTATCTAAAATTTTCTCAACTATTTCAACGGGAAATTCCCAACTTTTTTTTTATTTTCCAAGAAAACCAACGACCGAAAAAAATCAACACTTTTTAAAACATTTTACAAAGCCGGCCGTCAAAATAGGTGAATCTGCCGCACAGCTAAAATTTGAAACTAATCGACGGAATTTGGTTCCTGGGGAATGAAAACTACCTGGTAAAAATTTTGTCACTTTAGCCCTCCCATAGCCAGAGTAAAACGTTACTTTCTTCAGCCTTTCCATTAAAATTTTTCATCTTCGAAAGTTGACAACCAATTTTTTTCAAATTTACGCGAGTTATACTCTCTAAATCTGCATTAGTCAAAAAACTGAAAATTCACTGATTACTTAAACAGCGAAAAGTGTGCAACTATTAATCAGTGAAATTTGACTGTCGAATCAGTGAAAAATTACTGATTCAATTGGTGAATTTTCATTTTTGAAACAGTTATCTTTTTTAACTACTGAAATGAATCAGTGAAAATTGAAATTTACTGATTCAATCAGTGAATAATTACTGATTCAATCAGTGATTAATCACTGGTTCAATCAGTAAACTAAAATTTTTACCGATTCAAATATGAAAATTCACTGATTAAATCGGTAAAATTTTCACTGATTTCTTCAGTTGCACACTTTTGTCTGATTAATGATTTTTTCTAGACAAAAATCGTATTTTAAAACTTCAAATCGTGTTGTCTACACGATGTTTCAGAGAAGCAATTCTGAAAAAAAAAAATTATGTACTTACCTATACAAGAGCTACTTTTCGAAACTAACCATCACACATTATTAAGGTCCCTAAAAAATTATTTGAGAACATTTTTTACTTTCCCCAACTCACCCACTTCCAAAATAGCGAATTTTCGTCAAATAGGTAATGCTATATCTCGAAACGTAATGAACCAAAAATTCTGAAATTCATGTGGCGTATAGCCCAATTTTTGAAAAATTTTCAGTTTTTTTGCATAGCATTCTAGCCAAAACGCCACTTCGACACTTTGAAAATCGCCATAATTCTGAAACTAAATGACATACATTTTTTATTTTCGGCACTAATATAGTCCACGATGGTACAATATACCTAATGATATTTTTTTCAGATTTTTAGAGTTGGTGGAACAGACGAAAAAATGCGATTTACTATTCAAAAATACCCATTTCAGCATTAACTCAACTAAAAATTCTGAAATTTATTTGGTGTGTGCGGAGGGGGAGGGGGAACAATTTTTGAAAATTTTTGATTTTTTTTTGCAATGCATTCCAGACTGAAACCCCACCCTCAAATTTTTAAAATTGCTAAAAGGCAAACATTTGTTCTACTTCTTGAAACTAACCATCGCACATCAATAAGGACTCCAAAAAAGTCTTGGGTAGGTTACATCTTCCATCTTTCACCTTACTTCGCCCCTCTCCATATCGAATTTCGTCACCAAAATCGCATTTTGGTAGCTTTTGGTACGTAATACTCACACCAAAATTTTGAAATTCATGAATGGTGTATATGAGGAATGGTTGGGAATGGTGATTAATATGGGAATTTCTTCTAATCTTTTTGCGCTGCATTTTAGCCAAGATCTCACTCAGAGACTGAAAAATTTCAAAATTTTTTCGAAACTCTAAAAACCTCAAATTGCTTTCAATCGATGTACCAAATTTTCATATTTTTGATGGGGTAATTTGGAAACTTCAAAAATTTGCCAAAATTCAAGGAATAAACTTCAACTCTTGAAATTTTGGACATAAGTTATGAGGTTCTTTTCTTATAATGTGCTTCAAATTACCATAATATATTTTTATTTCTGCTCAAAATTTCACTTTGAGCTGGGATACCTCCAAGTATCTTTGAAGGAGTTATCGAAAAAAATCGTCAAAATTTGAGAATATTTTTCAACATTTGCGCAGCTTCATACCAACATTCCCATTTTAATTTGAAAATTTCATCACTTTTTGGTTATTACACGAAAAAATCGCCTATTCCATCATATCTCAGAGAAAATATGACGATATCCCGTTTAACAAACATTAAATCATCGTCCCCGTATTTTTTACTCCATACCTACGTCTTTCCATTCGAAAAAAAAAATCAAAAAGAAGCCGTCTCTGCGTCGTTTCAACCCATCGCTAACAAACCGTATCAAACTGCCAAACGAGTCCTTGCTACTTCGCTACTCGATGCGTACAACCCGATAATACTACTCCGAGAAAAGGTAATTAAACGAGGCATTCACGAAGGCGCTACCTCGAGATCTCTTAAATAAACCATCGTCAACGATTCCAAACTCGCGTGAAATTACGTAACAGTCGCAATACAGCCGCATCTTTGTCAAAAATACCGTATCGGTTCGTTTACGCATTCGATACTTAGTACTTACCGCTTCTTAAGGCCAAGAGACCGCAAATAGGTTGGATATGGATGCTGAAAACACAGAAAACGTAGAACTGCTGGCCATTACGTTTCGTAATGATACCGATATTATACGACGCAAAATCATATATCAACTGGGGCCGAGGAGAGGGAGGAGTGGGAGAGATCTTATGTAGTCTTATACGTCTTCATTTACTCGCATTTATACTTCGGCGGTGGCGACTTCGCAGTCGCAGGACGATGAGATGATTCATGAACGAGTTCAAAGGTGTGTATTTTATGGTCAAAATACGACAAAGAGAAGCGTAACATTAAAGTTGGTTTATATGCGTGTAAAATTGCTTTTTATGCGTCGTCGGTCAATATCGAGAGCAAAACGACCAAGATGAAGACGACGTATTACACCTAAGTACCTGTATACCTGCCGATACGATACTTACCAAATTTATACCCGAAATTCAATTTTTCAGTTGGAAATGCCGCCTCGATGAACCATATTGGCCTGCTCGACGGTGGTACGATAGAGTAATTTATGCAAATTGACAGATACTGTATCTTAGCTCAGCAGTCGCCATTTGAGGCGATATGTTCGGGGCGCGGTATTATAATTAAGGGGCCGGGGTTGGGTTCGCGGGGGATCTCGAATGTACAAAGTATACTGCGACGTATCCGTCGAATCTCGAATGTATACGCGAATTGGGCCGGCACGATACGTATCTGGTAATTAGTCGCTGTGCGATGGGAATTTAGCGTACACTTGTTCTATGTGCAGTACAAACAATTGAATGCCACCGCCATCGCGATGACGTCATAGATTTTTTTCTCTTTGAGAATTTTTTTTGTCGATCGCAAGATAAAGTCGCCGGGTATTGTATGGGTACCACCAAACGAGCCAGTATGTAGTGTCAGAATATGATGAGAGACATGGTATCGCAGCTGTAAAGTGTAACCTTCATTCGGTAAACAATTAAACTCTTGACAACAGTTAATTAGCCTTGAGGTCACCTTTTGCCATGGTGAGGTTGAGTTTCGACTTGGACGTCTAGATTGTGATTGTTTTTGGTCGAGTTGTTTGGAAGCTTGGTGAGGTTAATTGTGGCGAGATGGGGGCGTGTGGAGAATTCGAGCTGAGTAAGAGAGAGTGAGAATTTTCCCATGTGGTGATCTTGGTTGGTGAGCTGGTGTCGACGATGATGGTGAAATGTGATGGCGAAATGGAAAAATTGAATTACCAATTGACGGAATTTACGATGATCGGATTCGAGCATTCGAATTGAAAATTTTACGAACTCATTTTTTTTAAATATTTGTTATTCAAATTTTTTTGATTTTTTTTTCAGCCTCTGAATTTTTTTTTAAGATTCTCTCATTTTGAAAAGGCGAAACGTCACTGGAAAAAAGTCAGAATTGTAGCATGGGAGAAATTGGCAAAATTATTTGATTTTCAGCAGATTTTTGCTGATTTTTCTAAAAATTTCACTGATTTTTGAGCAAATTTGAGACATTGTACTGAATTTCCAGTGGACTTTTGCTGAATTGTTTAGCATTTTTCTTTTTACTGTTTGCTTACGATGAAATTTCGTTCGCTAATTTATTTCTATTCTGCTATTCTTACTGTTTTTCGGTGATTTTCTATAATTTTGACAGATTTATAAACGAGAGAGCATATACCTAAAATGAAAGTAGAGCAATTATAAAGTCATCAAGTGAGCGTTTTGGCTAAAATGCGGCACAAAAAAAGGTCCGAAAAAATTCTCAAACTATGGTTACCATTTCTCATATACACCATATAAAAATTTCAAAATTTTGGTTCATTAGTTTTTAGACGAAATTCGGTATTTGGTGGGAGGGGGGAGGGTGAAGTGAAAGGTGGGAGATGCACCTAAGACTTTTTTGGCGTTCTTAATTATGTCCGATGGTCAGTTTCAAAAAGTAGAATAAACGTTTGCCTGTTAATTTTAGAATTCGAGCAATTTTCAAAGTTTGAGGGTGGGGTTTTGGCTAGAAGGCACTGCAAAAAAAATCTGAAAAAATTCTCAAAAATTGGTCACCACTCCCTGTATACACCACATAAATTTCAGAATTTTTGGTCCATTAGGTTCCGAGATAGGATTTTTTGACGAAAATTCGCTATTTTGGTGGGTGGAGGTAAAGGGGGTGAGTTGAGGAGTTGAAAAAATTTCCTAAAATCTTTTTTTGGGGTCCTTAATAATGTCTGGGGGTCAATTTCAAAAAGTAGCTCTTAGGCCGATTCTCCTATCTTATCCGGGGGTACCCTTTCGGAAGGGCTGAAAAAATCCAAAATTTTTTAAAAATTCCAAACGTCTTGAAACTACCTCCAATCGATTCGAGAGGTCGAAAAAATAGAAGGTACTGAATTTCATCTTTTTTCGTTTCCTAGCCCAAATTTTCATATTTTTCAGAGCAATAAGGTAATTTTGAAATTTCAAAACTTTTGTCAAAGTATTTCTTTTTCAAAAATTGTTTCTCAAGATTTATTTAATTCATCTTAAAGAATGTTCTATAATTGTTTTTTTTTGATTTCAAAAAATGTTGAGTTTGAAAGTATTTCAGTTGATACCTAATTGTAAAAGAATTTTAACTTCAAAACATTTTACAATATTTTACAATCGAACGGAATATTTTGGGGAAAAGTTTCAAGCCGAAGAGTTATTGAAAAAACTTCTTTAAAAATCTTGTGAAATTGCGTTGATAAAAATTTGAGATAAAATTTTGGAATTGAAAATGATTTTGAGAAAAATAGTAGGTATGTAGTTAAGAAGAATTTTTGAATTCGAAATTATTGAGAAAAAAAATGGGATTGAAAAATCTCGAGCAGTGGCGTCGTCAAGGAGGGGGGAGGCTGAAGGGGCTCCCTGGGAAAAATGCTGGCCATCGCTTGGACCCAGAAAATTTCTATTGTATTTAAAAATTTTGCAATAATGTGAATCCCTTCATATTACATCAAAATAAGTATGTATTTTAAAAGCTTTACAACATGAAAAAATCGTTTTTTGACATTTAAAAACCTTTTTCAGAGCTTCGCTCGGGCATGAATAAGTTTATAGTTCTACATATGAACCATCTGAGGCAAAAAAAAATGCAAAAAAGGCTCCTTTTTACCCCTTATCTTCGAAATTTTTCTGGAATTTCAAGTCTTTCATACCCACTTGTACGTTCACTTTCAAAAAAGTTTCCGACGCCATTGGATATGTGCATTTTTTAGCCACTGAAAAAAGTTACCACCCCCCCCCCCTCCTCTAACACTTCGAAAAAACCAAAAAAAAAACAAGTCTATGAAGTTCATCATAAAATAATTTCTTATTCACAATTTTAGGTTTTCAGGTTCATTTCTCGTCTTGTGAATTTCTAAAAATTTATTTTCAATGATAAAATCTGAAAATTAATCGAAGATAATTAAAAAAATGGCCATTACCAAAAATTTTCTGGAGGTTTTGAAACGTCTCAGAACTCCTTTCTATTGATTCAGGAAATCAAAAATATATTTTCAACTTTCAGCTCTTCACCTTGACATTCGTTTGTTTTAGGCATATTTTCCAGTTTTTGCAAAAAAAAAAAACTACCGAGAAGAATTTATTTAAACCGGCTCTTGAAAATTTTGTAAAATTGTACTTTAATTGATCAAATAGGTCATCCCACATTTTTAGATGCTAAGGTTCGTCTGGACCATTTTTTAATCTCTTTTAGTGCTAGAAAATTTCAAAATTTTCTGAAAACTCTGAAACGTCTCGAAACCATTTCAAATCGATTTGGAAAGTCAAAAATTTTCAAAAACTCAAAAAACTGAACTTGAGCACCCGATGAAATTTCCGTTATGAGATTTTTTCATGATATAGGCTAAAATTTTACTGCTTGTTGGTTCCTCTTCAAACGCCACCCATGTTGAGCTGACGATGGATAGAAGAGCCACCCAAATACGTATTCGTTGTACGAGGTGTTTATTTGACGTAGATTTTGTATCGTAAATCAAAAATCGAAGATTATTTGTTTCCGAAGGTTATATAAATTAGCATCGCCGTATCCTTAAAACATATTCGACTATCTATAGATTTTTTTACGATTACACGATAACTAAATGCTCGTATAACATTTACGTAGCAGATCTATGTCGGATTTCTGCTACTTTATATGCTTCGTAATTAGACTGGAAAATTTTCTTCCAATAAGGACAACCGCATCGTATTTCCATTTAATTGAGTCTTTTTATTTCTCACCTTCCTGGATCAATTCTCATCGAATTTATTGTTCTACAATCTCGATCGATGAAAGATTGAAACGAGACAGAGATAACGATGGGTGGCGACGATTTACACGAAATTATACTCGAGTCGAATTGAAAAATTATTTTTTTAACATCGTTAATTAATTTTTATTCGTCGTATGTTCATTCATACGTTTTCATCTATTCTGATGTGATTTTTTTTTTGGTAGATTTAGGTAATTCGATCTCGTGGCGTTTAATTTTATACCTTCGTCTTGTTCCATGAGCGTTTAATGATCGCTCATATCGTTGTCGTAATGCTTTACTGTTTTGTCCCCTACCCTGTCTCTTCTCTGGGGATTTCGTAGCATGGTACACTATTTAAATGATGGTAGGTATATTGGATGACGACGCATCGGCAATATGAGATGGGTTTTACAGACTTATGTACCTATGTCGTTATGTCATATTCTTACGTAAACTTGAGCCAGACGCAGACTTCGAGACTGGAGACTCCGGTTCCAATTATATCGATGAATGTTTTTTTTTACGAAGTGTACCTATTGCCTAGGACATGGTACCTACTCTTGGTACCCAAGTTCAGATAATTTACTTACCTGTGTGCTGTGTGATGAATTAATCTGAGCCAAGTATCAGAATAATAGTTTTCTTCCTCACAACTTTGTAACCAGTATTAATAATGGTAATGAGAATATGGTTCTGATTTTTATGACGACGATGACGATGACGTCGAATATGATGAATACAATCAAGATCAATTATCAAACTCATGTAATGGATGTTCGTTCATCAAATTAGGTACATAAAAAAGAAAAAAACACGAGGAACTCGAAGCCTTGAAATTTTTTTATTAGTCTGCTAAATTGATACGTTATTTACTCATGTCTGTCTGTATGTGCTCAAGTGTTAAAGTTTTGAGGTAGGATCTTCTTTTTCTTTTTTTTCTTCTTAATGTGAAATATTTTTTATTGATTGAATGAATTGCGTTTTTGTGACGTGATTTTGGGATTTGGAATTTATTAGTTGATTTTAATCAATTGGTCGTATACTTAATTCGTTCTGATTTCAATGAAATGATCGGATTTTTATGGTTTCGAATTTTGTAGTCAACTGTGAAATTTTCTGTAAGTGGCAGAGAATCACGCAAAAATTGATGAAATATCTATTGAAATTTCAGAAAATATGCGTATGAATTGAAAAAAAAAAACAATAAAGAAAACGACATTTTTATTGAAGTATGACAAAAACTATTTACCCATTCCATGAAAATACTTGGATGCTGGAAATTCTGTAATAATACGTAGCTTTGGATGAAAATCGTTGAAGTTTTTGAAAAACTATACCGATTAAAATCTAATTAACTGTGCCTTTTCCATTATTTCAAGTTTATCGCATTCAGAATGCAGAATCAACCTAACGAAGAAGCAAAAAGGCTTTCTTTTCCCTTAAATAATGACAAAATTTCATCAATAAAAAAATTTGACTTTGGTGAGAAATTTCAAAAAAATATTTTGAATACATTTCACCAATGAAATAAAATACAAATAAAAATAGACGTTTAAAATGTACACTGCATTAATTTTAAGTGAGAAAGTGGTTATGAATCAAGAAATAGATAAATGAACAGTGGAAAACAGAAAAGTTTTTAGTAGCAATTTTTGTGAAAAAAAACTCGCAAATTATTTTAATTGCTTAGATTGCCAAAAATTTTACTTTTGAGAGAGTGGTGGCTTTCTTAAATACGATTAATTTTATTCGACTTGGTAAAATTGCACGATATTTTCGAGAGAGGGAGAGAACAGAGAAGTGAAAAATATGAAATTTAGGTGAGAATTGATTCAAATTTTCAAAACAGTTTTTTTTGAAAAGGAGAGGATGAGTTTTAAAAAATCCCGAAAAATTCGCAATTTTTTCGTGAAAGAGTGTGGATTTTTTTTTAAATCTTCATTAAGTTGTCGATTTTGATTTTAAGCCAAATTATTTGGATCAAAAATAAAATTATATACGCTCAGGATGATGAAATAATTTGAAAAAAAATCCAAACAGTAAAAATCTGGCTTGTTAAAGACGGTCTGATAAGGGGGAGGGAGGGGAGGAATCTTCCCGAATGGCTGATCAGTGATCACTCTCTAAATTTGAATCAGTCAAAATTCACGATTAATAAAACAAAAGTGTGCATGTGCAACTGAAGAAATCAGTGAAAATTCACTGATTAATAAGACAAAAGTGTGCAACTGAAGAAATCAGTGAAAATTTTACCGATTTAATCAGTGAATTTTCATTTTTAATCGCTAAAAATTTAAATTTACTGATTCATTTCAGTAGTTTAAAAAAATTACTCATTCAAAAATGAAAATTCACTAACTGAATCAATAATTTTTCACTGATTGACAGTCAAATTTTACTGATTCGCAGTTGCACACTTTTCGCTGTTTAATCAGTGAATTTTCAGTTTTTTGACTGATTCAGATTTAAAGTGCACAGCTGGTCAAAAAATGTTTGAAAAATGTTTTTTTTTTGTTTTTTAAACGTAACTTTTCGAAAAAATTTCAATTTGCATACTTAGAATATTTTCGTAATTTACATCTTACATCCCCCTCCCCAGAAAAATGCTTCATTTTTTGAATTTTACGTTTTACAATCCTTGGAAAATTTTTAAAAATTGTTTTGACCACTCCTTAAGAAAATCGAACAAAATTTTGGAACAGATTTCACTCTCTATTCAGGAATCAATAACCGAATCAATTTTTATATTGATTCTATCAGTTTGAAAGACTTCAAAAAGGAGCCCAAATTCCTATATGTAAAATTTGGATCATTTTGATTTGGATTCAAGTTTAAAATTTTACAAGAAATCTGAAAAAATAAATTAGAAGGCCATGCCATACTCCCAAATGTTTCAAAAAAGGTAGGCACCTAATTCAATTTTTTTTTTAAATGAAATTTCTACATTTTTGGGGTTTAGAAATTTGAGAAGGGTAAAAACCAATACTGAAACGTTTTTTCAACCTGTGCCTCCTTCCCTCATTAAATTTTTGTTCGTCTGCATTTGCTTTAAAACTGAGGCACTGCTGAATTACATTTAATTTTAATGTTGCAAAAATTTGAAAATGCTTACCATTAATTGAATGAAATCTAGGAAATGTGAAATTATGAAAAATCATTTCAATAAGTCACCAATTACCAATTTTTCGATATTTGAATTTTCTGAAATTAATAGGCACTTGGGTACAGCAACATTTAAAACTGGATAATGACACCATTTTTTGAAAATTACAAAAATTTTTAACTTTTTTGAGTAATTTTTGGAATTTTTCATGCATGAATTTTCAATAAACGAATCCTTTTCGTAAATTTATTCGATTTTTTAAAAAATAAATTTAAACAATATAAAATTTTTGTAGTTTGGCTTCAAAAAATTCCATTAAGGTTATTTCGTTTCAAGAATCAATATCATTTCAACATGATGTAGTTTCATTTCAATTTTTAATTATCTATTTTGCAGTTTCCAAACGAGAACGAAAGGAATGAGGAAATCCAATAATTAATTATATCTAGGTATTCATAATGGGAAAAAATATTGTCGTTGAGTTTAAAGGTTATAATGAGCTTGAATAATGCTCGAAGAATTTAACAATTAACCCTCTAATTCTTTTCATCATTCTACTCGGCGATATATCTTTAGCAATATTACTTCATTTATCTATTCATCGGGATCGATTTTATGCACCAAAGGTACGAGGACCAGTGTACCTGAAAAAAAAGAGGCGGATTTCGGTAGCTGTATTAAATTTAATAGTCGAATTCCAACGTTTCATCGCGCCGATCCAAATATAAAAGAGAGATATTGAATGATCGCCGGGTCAAGATATAGATTTCATCAATAAAGAGAAGAATACTCGTATAGAGACGACGACGACCATCATAATAGTATACACTTTAACAACATTTATAATAATTTAACGCTTTCAGGATTTAATACGATACACATTGGTATTGGTATATTATACTGAATGAGGATGGACGCGACGAAGGGCAGCAAAGATGGGTTTGAAAAAAAAAAGGTGCATGATTAGAGTTTTTCAATGATAATAGTGGCGCCTTAGGGTGCACAGTGCATACTGTACACCCCATGTGGCGAAAGGTCCGGCCGCGAGTTCATATTTCGTCGTATATTCGAGCAATACATACCGAATGGGGGGCGCGGGATGGTTTCGAAATTATTACACGGCCGCGAGCGAAGAATCAGCTTAATAAGCATATTTTAAAATATTTTGATGGTCGTTCTATGCATGCCGGTGAGAAGAGCGAGAAAGGGATGAGATTGGCCAATCAACTACACCGATGACGGAATTTCCTTCTGCGGCGGTTTCGGTTTGTGTAATGGATTTGCTGGCAGGAGAAAAGGGGTAGTAGAGGAAGGTGTACGGCGTGTAGTGTGCTTTATGAAATCAACTTATTGTTCGCTTCATTAAACTCTTTACAGGCAGTTTATCTGCGTGTCGATCTGTATCTGCCGTCATGGCTTGTCAATCAAAAATATATTGTACTATGCCCGAACAGTGTATAGGCAACCAGGCATATACCCAGGTGTATGGTACAAATATGTGGCCTATGCGACGATTCGAGTGTATGAGAGATTTTATCGCGTTTGGCGATAATTAGTGATTTATTTAGGGTATTCACTGATATTGGAGGTGTGAGATGGTGAAGGTGGTGTTGCGAGTATTGAGATGGTCGGATTTCTTTTCGAGGATTTTTTATGGATTAGAATTTTTTTTTTAATTCAAATAAAAATTGACCAAAATTGTGATCACGAAAATTTAAAAAGGCTGGCTGATTCCTCCTTCACTTTTCCTCTTTCATATTTTTATTTTTTGCAATCAATTTTCTTTTTTTAAAAAATTTCAGTTGGTTACTCTTTTTCAAAGAATATTTTTAGATTTCTAAACAACCCCATTCAGACCTAAATTTTCAGCTGAATCAAAAACGAATCAAAAATACATCACAAAAAAACCCCAAATCCTAAATTTCAGAGTTTAAGTTCATTTTTCGAATATTAGCAAATTTTTGAAAATTAAAAATCATCTCATCGTCTTGCCAAATTCATATAAAAATTTGATCTCACCCACAATAAAAAACTAAAAATTGGTTTGTAAGTATTTTGTTTTTGACCTCCTAAATCGATTGGAAAAGGGTTTTGAGACGTTTCGGAGCCTCCAGAAAATTTCTGACTTGTGAAGTTCAAGGAGGAAAGCCTAGAACATTCTCTTTCCTCTAGAATTCCCGATTTCATATCCATTTCAATTTTAAGTACTGAAAAAATCAAATTTTGAAAAAAAAGCTTAAAGTTGAAAAAACAAAAATCAAAAAAAATCTGTCAAAAATATCAAAAATGATTCAGATTTAACTTATTTTAGTTACAAAAGAACATCTTAAATTAAAATCAACAAAATTTTCCTCAAAAATATTACTTTAAAAAATTTTAGAGCTGAAAAAGTTACATAAGTAGTTTTTTTCTTTTTTCATAGAAATATAATGTGTTTTTCTACCTCTTTCGGGCCGAATTTCGGTCTGTGACTTCAGCATCATTTAATATCCATCTTGTGAAATGATTAGATTTTGCGAAAAAAAAAAAAACGATTTTTCGGTCAGAATTCACATTTTTGTTCATAACTCGAAAAGTTGTTTTCCGATTTGTGGCCTCATTGAGCTTTAAAAGGTCACATATTTTTTTGGTAGAAAATTTTTTTCGCAAAAAATATGGATTTCAAGGTACAAATTTTGGAAACTGTGTTCTCTAATTAATGGATCAGTGAACATGGTGGAAAATCGCTGGAAAACTCAGAATTGCAGCACAGTAATGAATCAGAGAAAAAATTACTGAAAAATCTATGAAAATTCACTGAAATGCCAGGAAAACATTTGAAATTTACTGAAAGCTCAGTTAAATTTTTTGAAAAATCAGGAAAATTTGTTAAAAAATCGAAGAATATCGCTGACTTTTTCTGTGCTGCAATTCTGATCTTTTTTAGTTACTTTTCATTGATTCGAATTAAGAGAGGGGCCCGATAATTGTTTAGAAAACGCTTTCAATCCATTTGGATGGGGAGGGGGGGGGGTGAAAGTAAGTTTAAATTTCTGTTTTTTTTGTTGTTTTTTTTTTTTCGTTGATGAGGTTAAATTTTCATATTTTGCAGGGCAATACCTTAATGCAATTTTAAAATTTCTAATATCCACAAAAATTCGAAAAATTTACTTTCATTAAGTACCTGTTCAGGATGTTCAGAGGGGTTTAGTCTCTTTTATGATGTAGGGTTACTTTTGATTTATTTTTGTTTCGATTCAAAATTTTGCTTGAACTTGGGATAGCGATACTTCCTTTGTATGATTGATTTTGAATTTTTTCGTGATCAAGATTTTGTTCGAGAGATGAGTTGGATTTCATTTCCAGAAAAATATTGGTTATTGTTTAGAGAAAGGTTCAAAGGATTCACAAAAAAATTTGATCGATCGATTGTTTGGTTCTTAAGGCTGTTGGATTTTATATTTAAACATCTTCAATGGACAATTTGAATTGAAAACTCGATTTTAAAAAATGAATGGAAAAATTCTATCGAAAATTGAATTTTAATTGCCTACTTAGTCCGTTTGATGAATTGATTAATCGTTTGAAAATTTTATTTGATTGATTTGTGAGATCGTTGATTTTTGATTTTTTTGTGATCGACGTTTAGTTAGAAATATTGTTTGATTAAATCTTCTAGAAAAGTCATAGTTAATTTATTCGTTTAGAATGATTAGACGATCGAGTTGCTGAAAAATTAGATCGATCAAATGATCGATTCTTGAGACAGCTGATTTTCGATTTTTTCATCCTTGATGAGCAACTTGAATTGAAAATTTTTTGAAATTGGTTAGTTTGAAAAATTGATTTTATCGATTCGATAATATCAATAATTTATCATCTGATCAATGTTTTCAAAAAATCGATATTCTCTAGAAAATAAACGGATAAATATTTTCTGAATCTACCTATGAATTAAATATTTAATATCTCTTGAAAAATTGAATTATCAATATTTTTTGTGATAGGTATCAATTAATCATGATGAAATTGATTTTCGAATTTTTAATAGTACATTCCAATTATTCAAAAATCAATCGATTATCAAGTCTTGAGAAAAATTTCGTTTTGGGGGTTTCAATGGACTGTTAGGTTTGAAAAAAATGAAAGAATTGATTATTTTGAAAAATTAATTTATGGATTTGATTAAAATTCGGTTTACTATCGACTCATGTTTCTGATAAAATCGATTCATCGAATAATTAGGTAATCAACATTTCAAGACCTTTAGTTGATCAATTTTTCAATAATCAAAATTGAATATATACCTAAATATTTTCGTAAAAATTATTTCGTTGATACTATTTTTGAAAAAAGACATTTTTAAAATGATTTTCCAGTTTTGAATTACTTTTGGTTTGATATTCAAATTAAAAATGTAGATTAGTTTCGTACAATTAATTAGTCGAATTTTTTTGCAAAGAACCATTTCTTTAAGCTGCATGAATTTTCAAAAAATTGAAATTCAAAACGGATAATGAGGGAATTAAATTCAAGTTTTTGACCCAGAGAGAAGGCGAAAAATTAGGTACATATTTCTGAGCCTTTTAGAGTGGAAATCGAAGTGTCATATTTTGATATTTGAATTTCACATTTTTTTGCAAGTTTTTATTTTCTTATTCTCAAAAATCAGTCAGAATTTTATCTCTAAAATTTTAAAATTTTTGAATGATTTTTCTCATGTGCTCATTTTTTTTTGCAAATTCTTCCTCCTTACTCTGAAAATTTTGAATTTTTTTGTAATAGTTTTTTATTGCTTCAAGTACGATTGGAAAATTCGACCAACAACGATGCCATATTGGATACGAACACTGAAAAAATTTCACTCTGGTAGCGTGTTTGTCATCACTCTCGATGACCATTTTGGGTTGTGTGGATTGTATGCTTAGGTACTGTCATTAACAGTGAAAGGCTTATCACGTCATGTGTATCAGATTGTATTTTAAATTGGACATCACTCGACTGCACTCAGAGAGACCTCCTCGCCGAATCTCTCTCGAGCTTAGGGCGACTATCTCCCGGAGACATTTCAAATAAAGCACGACCCTGAGATGAAAAAAAAATAAAATGCTGTTTTGTAATAAAGCCGAATATGCGTCATCGCCGCCGAACTTTGAAGCTGGAAATCATGACATGTCCGAGTATAGGTAAAGATGGCATCTTAGGTGCGGTAAAAAATAAGAAAATGGGTTCGCCAACGTAAACGTACCACGATTCGGCGCACGGGTTGTTAACAATTCGTAGAGGTAATTTAATCCTTTTATTCGTACGGTTTTTTTTCCTCCAAGATTAATAATCTTCGGGTCGTGGATTTAATTAAGCGAACGTGGCTGGCGCCTTGAATTTTAGGTTTTTTCTTCGTGTATCTAAAAGTAAAGAGAGGTAGATGCGATATACCGATGAGATGAAATTGTAAACGCGATACGACGCGTAACAGCGGCAGTTTTACCTTTGAGGCACCTACGAATCTATGGTTTGCCGGCATCCAAGGTGGGTTTTTGCTGTTACTCGTCCTCCTCGGATGTTGTTGTTTTTCCTCTCTCGATACTGCGGCCAGAACACACCGAGGCTATTAAAGTCTGTTCGGTACACGCCTCCTTGAAATAGCTGCGCTCTTAATTACAAACCTAAAAACTCGGAAATGTAAAAACATAAAATAGCAGGTAGCTAAGAATGTAGCGATTTGATTAAGACTGTGAGGTGAGCGAGAGGATGGAAGAGGATGAAAGAACACCGTGGTGCTGTTTTTTTTTCACTTTTTTTTTTACTCTTTTGGTCGACTCTCTTGTGTTATACTTACAAATGCCTGTAGTAAGTTGTAAACTATACTCACAGATGCGCAATTAGTGTACGTGGGCGATGTGTGAACCTAACCGAACCATTAAACTGGAGTGTTTCAATTTGCTTTGTACGATTGATGAGTATAAGTGTTGATTAGTTGGGAGATTTACTTGTGCGAAGTTTACATCTGTATTAGGTATTAGGAGATACTCCTACGAGTGTTAATTATTGAACTAATGGGATTGGAAATCGAAGTACAGAGGATAACGAATACGTTATTAAAATTGCGGCTGTGAGGATTTTCGTGAATTTTTTTTAAATCATTGATGGAAAATATTCTTGGGATTATTGTAGGATGATTTTGTAGAATGAAAAATTTTCAATTACCTCTCAAGGTCTGTAAAATATGAGCCAGGGCATCCAAAAAAAAAAAAAAAAATGTTTAGAAATGCCATAAAAATTGTAGAAATTTGAAATTAATCGAAACTAATCAGAAATTTTTAAATAGATGGAAAAAAATTCCAAAATACGTAAAAGTTGATAAAATTCATATAAAAATCGATTGAAACAGCAGAAAATTTTTTTAAGTTGCTTTTCGAAAGTTCTGAAGCATTTGAATAAATTTGCTCAAAACAGTAAAAATTGCTAGGTTTGTTTGAAAATTTTTTTTTGAATGTTTTAAAAATTATCGAAAATGATGTCAGAATTGTTCATTGAAAAAAAAAAAACAATGATATTTCAAACGCTTTTACAAATGATTTCGATGAGATTTTCCGATGTATTTTTCGTAATTTTTCTCTATTTCCTCGTAAATTCAAATATTTTTCTTTCATTTTAAATTCTTTTACAGTGTTGAAAACAATTTTATGAATTGTTTAATATGTTTTTATCGACTTTTGTCAATTTTTAGTCAATTTTTATGGCAAATTGGAATTTTTATTCTAATATTATAAATTTTAAGACATTTTCAGTGATGTTTTTTGCAGTTTAACTAGTATTTAATCAACTTTCGATTCTTTTTTTGAAAAATTATTCATATTTTTGTACATAGAATAATTTTTATGACAATACATACAGATTTTGTCTTAGTAGCTATTCATCCAAATTTTATAGAAATTATACTCATCTCTTTCTCTCTTTCTTTTGTGTTCAATAACATTTTTTGACTTATTTACTATTTTGTACCGAAATAATTTTCAAACCCTTAAAATTCTTGAAAACAAAGTTCAGTAATTATAAAAATTGGAAATTTGTTTTCAAAAAATTGTCTTTTTACAGTTTTATTAAAGAAATTGAATTATGGAAAGTTTTTCATTCGAGGAGAATTTTCAATAATTGTGACTCTGCCAGAAAGAAGGGACTTTGCGTAAAAAAATCGATGTCTCATTTTTCACGTTTTTGGTTCAAATGACATCAAATCTGGACCAAACACATGAAAATAAAGATATCGATTGTTAACAAAAGGTTGAAATGAATTTTTTCGAATTTTCAGTTTGAAGATCTAGCAATTTTAATGGTGTTTTTTTTTACGATTTAAATTATTTTTCAACCCATGAAAAAAAATGAAAATTTAAACTTACGAATATTCTTCAATTTTGAACAATTTCTTTCAACATTCATTCATTTTCACGGTATACCTATATTTTCTCAACTTTTGTGATGAATTTCTTTGCTTTCGAACATTTTTATTTCAGATTTTTACTAATTTTTTTTCAAAAATTGATTTACGTATGTAGATTTTTAATGAAAAAATTTGGCAAGTTTTCGTTCAATTTAGACAGTTTTTATAATGTTTTATCAGTGTTGATGGTAGTTTTGGGCAATTTTCTCAATTTTTTGAACAATATTGTTCGAAGTTTTTTTTTTTGACAATTGGAATTGAACTTACAATGTCTTGCGAAAAATTCATCTGATTGTGAGTTGACTACTGGGGCTCTAATTTTTCTTACGATGTTGCGAAAAAAAACTCTGAAACATTTTATTTAAATTTATGATCCATTCCCATGAATATGTGATCGATTTTCATGGATTTGTGATCGATCTTGAAATGGATTTATGAATGGTTTTCATGGAATTATAATCCATTTATATTAATTTTTAATTCATTTCCATGGATTTTTGATCTGTTCCATAAATTAATAATCCATTTCCATGGATTTGTGATCGATTTCCATATAGATTCGTGACCAATTTTCGTGGATTTACGATCCATTTCCATAGATTTTTGATGCTTATATTTCCATCGATTTTTGATCAATTTTCACAGATTTTTGATCCATTTTATAATCCATATCCATGGATTTGCGACCAATTTTCACGGATTTATGACATTTCTACGGATTTTTGATATATTTCCATGAATTTTCGATCAATTTCCGTGGATTTTTGATCCATTTAATTGAATTTATGATGAATAAGTACAGTATCATGAATTTACAAGTGTCTATTAGTCTGATTATTATTATTATTATTTTTAATGAGGAAATTCAATGAATTCAAATAAAAATGTTGCTGGAAAAGAACATGCCAAACGTTATATTTTATGCTTCCCTTTCCAACTGCAGTTTTTTACTGGCTGAAGAAGTGTAAATTTAGCGAATAAACTAAGTCAGAATAATTTGAATTTTTTTTTCATCTGTTTCAGATTTCGGGTTTCAAAACTGATCTTGCCATAATCAGCTTGAGGCAACTTTAAATGATACGCGTAAGTTTTTTTGATTTTTTTCGTCGTTCGTGCAATTCAAATTTCCAATGCAATATCGATATTTTTTGTAACAAAACTTTCATAGCAAATGGCTATTGAAGTGAAAACATGAAATGTCACCAAAAAATCAATCATAAGCCCACTCTTCTTCTATGTTTGCCATTCCAAAACGCATTATCAAATCCATTTCGAAGGCTGAGTATCGTCAAGAGGGCAAATCTCACTTTACATGATTATAAGTCATAGCAATGGTTTGTTTAGTGGCTCTTCGACCTCCTCCGATCCTCTCGCCCAAGATACCAATCTACCGCACCATCTTACTCTGCACATTACGCTGCCGCACGTTTACGATCATTACACGAACATTATTATCATAGTAATAATAATTCACGCAGATATCCTATTCGTATCGCTGGCTTAGGCTGCGGCGACGACTCAGCGGCGTAAATGGCCATCGAAGCAACGTACGACAATGGCCAGCTCAATACGCGCAATGTTATAAAAAATACGAGATTTTTATTCAAATAAAAGTAAACGCGTTATTTTTACGAGAACGTGGTGCTTATATCCGTTACAAGCAAAACGTAAAAACCGCAGAAGTGAATTTCTCACTTATGTTAAACGAGGCGAACGATTTCCAATGGTTTGAGCCACGAAGGAAATAAAAAATCAAAGAAAATAGTGTACGGCTATTTTACGAGCTTATTATCGTCATCTAAATACGCTGCCAACGATCGGTAAATGATTCGGAGTCGATAATTCACTTACGACGACTCGCGAGTGTAATTACGAACTGACTGAGAAGGGGAGCGGCGATTGAGTGGAAATTGTGGGAATAAACTCGATACGAATCGCGGTGGTGAGCAATTTACACGGACGCCTGTCGCGAGTAAAAAAATTTCCTTCGTATCTTTTGTGGCGATCTGTGAAGAGGAACAAAAAAGGGTTATTTTGTGACCGAAGATGCGGATTCTCGATGGAATTCTTTGATTCGGCAGGTCTCCGAGATGAATTCATAGTTCACTAACGAAAAGTTATCTATCAATAAGAGGAAGTATTTTTTAAGATGCAATAAAATACCAATGCAGTCAATTTCATCTGCATTTAAAAAAATACTTCCTTTTATTCGTCTCATTCGTCATCTCTCAGATTTCTTTGTTAAGTTTGGTGGTAAAAAAAGATACAAAAAATACTAGAAAATGGTTTTTTGGTTGAAAAAGTTTTTTTTCCTGTTATACATTGTTTAAAAAAAAGAACCTCGATTACGTTGACCTTTTCTTTTATATTTTTTCGTAGAAAGAAATTTTAACTGTCGATCGGAGTCGATGATGTGAAATGCATTCGTTTAGTTTGATTGTTAAGATGTATTTTTTATTAGAAGCTATAAAGAATAAAAGAATGACAACGCGGTGCCGCTGTCTTTTGTTTCTCTCTTCGTGGCTGATTCTAGAATTTGGTGTATTCTTCTGTTTTTTCTTCTTTTCAGAAAGAAAAGAAGGTTTTACGTATAGACTTTTTTTCCCGAAGAAGAAATGATGTATTTATGGTGGTAAAAAAAAAATCTTTTGAGACAATTCGAAGACAATACGATTTTGCAACCGTATTCTACCCAAGAACTCGATGTACGTGGATAATTGATTGGGAAGCGAGGATATTGAACTTACCTAAGTGCTGGTAACTTTACAACTAGTTGGTTCAATTCAAACGGAGGCAAAAAAGGTCGATGAGCTTGGTACAAAGTAGATGTGGCCTTTTTTTTTTCGTTATTCGACAGCTCACAGCGTGGAATTGAGATAAGAGATTTTTGTGTAGAAAGAAGTTTTCGCGAATGCTGCTTCCATTATGTAATTTGCGTATGAAAAAGTGTCGAGTGAAAAGTTTTTTTGCAACTGGATTTGACATTTAGTGATTTCGATTGTGTTGGGTAAGAGTATTGTGTTGATGTGGCGGCGAGGATGTTGAACCAAGAGTGGGATTGTTCGCGTGTCAGCAGCGTTTACTTGGAAATGCAAAAGTGTGCAGATGAGATGAGAGATAGATATGGGTTTACGAGGTGAAAAGCCATTTGTTTGGAGAAGAAAAGACCAATTTGACTGCGGATAATGTGGCAACAGATACAGATGTATCTGCAGGTGTATTGTTCAAGTGGAGACATGGAGACGAGAGGTTGTAAATCGACTGGACTGATGGTCTGGTGAATAGATATGGAGACAGATTTGGACGACTCGTGGATCTGTGATGCATGTAAAAGTAGCGATGGAGTTGGATCTGAATAAGTAGATTGCCGGAATAAGTATTTTTGGAGGATTGATTTGGAAAGGATTTGTAAAATACGATAAAAATAAATAATAATTGAGACGAAGATTGGGATATTGAAACAAATTCCTGTCGCTGTCCGAAGAATTGTTTTTTCGTACAGGTAGATACCAAAATTCTAATGAAAGAGCAAGCCTTTAGAGGGGAAGGGGGCTCCCTTCCGAACCAGAGTTTTCTTAGGGGATTCACAAGGGCTGGATATTTTTTCACTCATCGTTTTGTCCTAATCATGTCGCATCGCGTAGTTTTTATTCCCACGCAGGATGCGTCACATCGAAACATAAACACGGAAAAAATGACTCTTTTCGCATCGAAACTTCTCTGAACTTCGTAACCCTTTCTGCTTTCTTTCATTTTCACATCCCTGGCTGCTTTTGTGTTATTTTTTTTTTAAATATTGAATTTTTTCGAACTCTAAAATTTATTATTTTTTAACGCTAAAATGCATTATTAATCTTTTTTTCAACTCTTAATCCCAAGTCTTGAATTTTAAATTATTTCGAAAAGTCAATGTTTTCAAAAGTGCCTTTCAAAAATAATTGTCAAATTTGTTTCAGATTTTTTTTTTAAAACGTAATTTTTGATCCTAAAATTATTTTCAACGTGAAATTTTTTTCTAATTTTTTTTCCGATCTTATTGGTCCTAAAATTTTTTTGAATGATAAATTTTCCACAATTTTCATCACATCTTCTGAAATTTTTCCGAGATATCTATTCTAATTATAAAAATTTGAAACGAATTTTTATAATTAGAGTTTCAATTTTTTATAATTAGAATAGATATCTCGGAAAAATTTCAAAAGTTGGAATGAAAATTGTGGAAAATGTTTCATTAATATGTCGTGAATTGAAAAGAATTCCAATTTGAAAATTTTTTAGGACCAATAAGATCGGTAAAAATGAAAAAAATTAGAGAAAAATTTTACGTTAAAAATAATTTTAGAGCTAGAAAGAAATTGATCAAAAACTTACGTTTTGAAAAAAATTTGAAACGAATTTTACAATTATTTTTGAGAGGCACTTCAGAAAACATAGACTTTTTCAAAATTTAAGACTTGAGAAGTTGAGATTGGGAGCTGAAAAAAAAATTAATCATGCATTTCTACTTTTAGCTAGCGTTGAAAAAATTTTAGAGTTCGAAAACGTCGAATTAGAACGAACGGTGACTCGATGTGACGCATCCTGCGTGGGAAAAAAAATACGCTGTAGCGCGTACGTTCAAAAAACCCTTTTTTTTTTGCTTTTACACTATTCTATCTTCCCACCCACCCCCTCCCTACCACTATCAAACTTTATTTTTTCTCTGCATGGCCTTGTGGAAGAAATTTGAAATGACTGATAATTTCAAAAACGAATTACTTTGGTTGGTACCTAAAATTGCAACTAATGGTGAAAATGAACATATTTTTAGTTGGAATCTAGAAACATGAATATTTTCTTATGTGAGTAAACAACTCTAAAAAAATTGAATATTGATGAAATTCTTGATTTTTAATTTTCATTGGTCGAATACGGGAAGCGAGGGAGGAAGAGGGGAGGGGAAAGTAAAAATTTTAAACTGAAATCTCCCCCCCCCCCCTAAAAAAATACTTACGATTTCTCCAGGTTTTCTGATTCAAAACGAAATGTTTCCTTTCTCTAAAAAGGTTATCAAAGTCTTCATTTTCGAAAATGTTTCGAAAAATTAATTGTTTACTAGCAAAAAATTAATTTTCATTTTGTTTTTCATCCACAGAAATATTTCTTAAAATAATGTGAATGTTTGTAAAGGACCATTTTTAGTTCTAACAACAACTTTTCAACATTTCAGTTGAAAAATTTGTGTTTTGTGTGTTGAATTTTTGAGTTTTCTTCTTGCATTACAATATTGAGTGATTTTTCGACACTATTCACTGATTTAAAAATGCGATTGTGTTCATGATCGTTGAGTTTTTTTTCATGCCCTTGAATTTTGTTTTTTTTTTCTTCAATTCTTCGTTTGATTTTTCGCAGGTTTTTTTTGGAAAAATTTGAAAATTTTGACGGTTTTTAGTGATTTTTTGGTCAAATTTTTGAATTACGAGAAAATTAATTTAGAATTAATAAAAATTTTGAATTTTTATGATTAATAGAATTTTTGGTCTTCATTCAATTTTAATTTTTTTTTTCTGTATCAATAAAATTTTTTATAACAAAAAAAAAATACTCCCTAATTTTACGTCACATTTTTAGAATAATTTCAAAGAAATTTCAACTCAACGAATTAAACGGAAATGACTTGAGATAGAGTTGACACGATTCGTGTGATCAGTGCTGCGCTCTTCAAAAGAAGTCAGCGACTTGAAGCTGATACGTGTACGTAGCGTAGTTATCATAAAGTTTGATAGTTAGATGCAAGGCAGAAAATGACAAAATCTTGTTCTTCTAATCAGAATTTTCCCTCAAATTTTCCAATCTTTTTTACTCAAAAGAAGCTTTTGTTATTTAGTTTTGAAAAATAAGTTTTAAAATAGTTTCGTATACTTTTTTTTTTGTGTAGGTAATCGTGTGCATTTTGTGAATTCTTGTTGCTTAAATTATGAAAAAATTGTTTTCAAAGTTTGCCAAACTGGAATCTTCCCAGTTGTGAAAAAAAAATTATTAATAATTTTAAAAAATCAGTTTGGAAGTTGGAATGCATTTTTTAAATGCTAAGAGGTTATAGCCTAGTGGGGACAATTTTTTGCACGAATTCATGTAGATTTCGAGTATTCAGAATCTGAATTCTGGACATTTCACCATCTGCAAGAAGAACGGATTTTGGAATGAATTTTGGATTAACTATTTTTAAAATGAAGAATACTTACTGTCTGGGTCGGACTGAACAAAAGACAAAGACGGTACACTGTGAACCCAGTAGGAAGTTTAGGCGGGGAAAAGTCATATGAAGTTGAATTGATTTTTTTAGAATGGAATGTACCTACGTAATTTTCGACGTTGCGTTGGATCAAAATTTAATAATTTTTTGCCCCAGGACGCTCGAGGGTGGGAGTGAGGAGGGCCAAAAATGTAAAAATGGTTATAAAGTTGATAAGGATCAAAACACACATTTTCAAAGATACTGATTCCTTTAATATTATTTTTTCCTCTTTGCCTTATAAAGGAGGGGGTGAGATGGAGCGGAAAAAAATGCAAAAATGGGTTCTAAAGTTGATATGGTTCCTAACCAAATAAATCTACATTTTGAGTGATGCTAGCCTAAATCTAAATTTAATTTAATTTTTTCATCCGAACTCTTGGGAGATTTTTCAATCAAAGTATAAAAATAAGGTTCTTTTTTGGACAAATCTGAAATAGAAAAAATCGTATGAAAATGGCAAACAGGATTTAGAAAATTTCCAAAATTTTCATTTTTCTGAAATCAATTTGAAAATGTTGAGCCAAAAAAATCATTCCATATCTTTTATTTTTTACATAAAGTTTTAAAAATCTGGACTTTGACAAATTTCAAAGTCATAATGAAGATTTTTTTCAATTTTTTCACCTTTTTTTTAAAAAAAACATTTATTTTCAAGTGGAATATCATAATTAGGTATATGAATTTGAAATTGTCAAAATCCAGATTTTTAAAACCTAATGTATAAAGTAAAATATGTGGAATGATTTTTTTGGCTCAATATTTCGAGTAAAAAAACAAATTTTTTACCAGTGAATTGGAACTGCAAAAATTGATGGGTTTTTTAAATTTTAAAAAACTCTTCATTTTATCACGAATTTAAATGATTATCGTATCATGATGTTCGAGTACGATTCCACAATCAGCGACATCATTTTAGCTAAAATCTGAACCCAGACCATCATTTTACATTGATTGATAAATTCAGAATAATTTATAATCCTCGAAGTTTACCGAACCTCGAATGACATCAGGTAACGCGATCTATTTAGAAAAAAAAATATCGACTGAAAATCGATCTCGATCGCATCAAATAAATTATACCGTTCGTTGGATGAATACCCATTTAGCAGATTCCTACTGAACCATTGTAGACCGTTGGTCTTGTACGATAACCCTTTTGTAAACCTTTACTGTGGGTGTCAAATTGTATACCTTGTTTTGAATATACGAGGTTTTACATACACCAAAATGATTAAAACCCTCGATTTCGGGGCAATAAAAGTGTCACTTCGGATCGCCACTCATTATTAAACGAACCTTAAAAGGGTTAGTAGAATAGTTGTAAAAATTTCCCATTATATTAAGACGAATGACAAGGGAGCTGGAGACACGACCAAAAAAAATGATGTACAGTTATGGCTTGTTCTCGATTTCTATTTATCGAAAGTGGTATCCACTATAAAACCATGTCGTAATAGATTTTTTCTATTTGATTCGGGAAACCCGAAGTCGCCCTGTCCGCTATCACTTTTCAATAATAACGGTATCGTGCGCGGGTCTTTATCGTATGTACTTTATTTTGGTGCGATTTCATCGTAAAATCAAAGGATTGTGTCGAAGGCGGAAAAAAAATAAAGAAAAACAATTAAAACTGACGAGAATCAGACCAATATATTTGGTTTGGGAATTAAGAAAAGCAGCGTATAACAAGAATAAAGGCATTTATACGACAGAGACACGAATCTCTTTTATGTTTGTGACGCGAGGTGAAAGAGAGGTACCAGAAAAACACTACTATTGGGAAAAATACACCTATAAGAATAAGATGCGGAACTAATAAATGTAGATGCAACAAAATACATAGATACAGAAGTGTGCGTTCGTATTATATTCGTAGAGAAATCGTGAGAACGGCGTTTCCTAGTTTTATTGATGATTGATTTTATTATTTGGCCGGAGAAAATTGGGCTTAAGGATTTTCTGTCGTGAATAGAGATACTGCAGTGTTGTGGGTCAGAGAACCCAGGAAGTTGGAGAATCGCACCAGATACAAAAGGCTCGCCGCTGTGGCGTATTTACAGTAAACAAAAAATCATCACAGTCACGGATAAATCGGTTACGAATTTCACCGGTTGACGTGGAGGAGTTTTGGTGGCGAAGGAGAAAGATACACGGCCATTATTTCGCCAGCTTTCTCTTCCTGGTTCGTAACGGGATACTGATCGTTACGGTGAGGGATGTTTCGAATTTCGCGGTGGTGGGAAAAAAAAACGATACAACGGTAACCCGTTAGGTTTTACGCGATGTGACGAAGGGTTATTCAATGGTACAATTTGGAACGGTACATGGAGGTTTTTTTGGGTCGATTGTAGTGTCATCAAGGTTTTCAAACGGTTTCGTGGCTAGACGAATTGAGACTTGACTGTGTTGTTGACAGATTGGAAGAAAGGTATGCGATGGAATGAATAAAAAAGTTTTTTGCTGTGGGATGATGTGGATGAGACAAAGGGGAAAAGAAATGGTCGTTTGGGGAAATGTTTTGTTCTAATTTATTGCAGAATAAAGTCTTATAAGTAATATCCAGAATTATTGAATGAATTTTAGTGAAGTTAAGAGTCACGACGCCGACGAATACCAATACTGCCACCTCATATAAGACCGTCGACCTCTCCTATAGAAAAAATTTCTGAATTTTTCCGTGTATAGGTCCGAAGAAAAATATTTTCAAAGTTGAAGATGTAATTTTTTTGATTTGTCGATTCTGCTGGGTCATGGCAACTTAGTCCCACAATACCAATAATGCTCCCTTTTAGAGAATCTTAAACCTCACTCTCAGAAAAAAATTTCAAAATTTTCCTGCGCATAGGTTCGGAGAAAAAAATTTTTACAAGTTGAAGACTTGAAGTTTTTTGGTGTGTTAACAGTACTTTTTCCAAGTTTTTCAATTTCTGCCGAGTCATGCTGGCCACAATACCAGTACTGCCACGTCATTGAAGACCTTTAACCTCCCTTTAAAAAAATTGAGAATTTTTCTATGCATAGGATCTAAGAAAAAAATTTCGAAGTTGAAGATGTAACTTTTTTTCGATTTTTCAAACCTGCTGAGTCATGCCAATTGAGTGCTGCAAAACCATAACGACCAAGACATAGAGGACCCTCAACCTCCCCATCAAAAAAAATTTCAGAATTTTTTTATGCAGGGATCCGGAGAAAAAAATTTTAAAAGTTGAAGATGTAACTTTTTTTCACATCTTTTATTCTGATTTTTTTTTCTCCAAACCTATGCGTAGAAAAGTTCTGAATTTTTTTCTTGAGGTGAGGTTGAGGATTCTATGGTTTTGCGGCACTCAGTTGACATGACTCACAGGGTGTCTAACAGGTCCTTCCGGTCCTTATATTGGCCGAAGGGTCCTTCCGGGCCTTCCGAGGTCTTTATATTGAGCAAAAAGTCCTTCCCATTTTTAAATTTCCAGACTCACCCGCTAAAAACTAAACTAAATCACTAATATTTGAGATGTCGCTATGCAACTTTGTGTGAGATGATGAAAAATGATATGAGTGCTTGAAAAAAGTTCAGCTTTTGAATGCTCTTTTCTCCGAAAATTTTCGCCCTCATTTCGCTCGGGCTCAGTAAGTTTATACAATTTTATTGTCAAAATGATGGTATGAAACTTCTTACTTTCCCAGCCTAGACAACTGATTTATTCAAGTGAAAAAATTGTTTTTCTCATTTATCGAAAGACTCGCAACGATCTCGATTGCAATTTTCAAAAATGTTGTGATTCTTTGAACGGAAATCAGATTGTTTTTTTTTTTGAAAGTCTAAACAAAACTCGGAAAAAAAGCACAAATTTTACCTATTGATGAAATTTTTAGATTCTGGGTGCCCTTTTTTTCAAAAAAATTCGCTCTCGTTTTGCTTAGGCTCAGTGAATTTTTTTCTCGAAATTATGGTAAAAACCCTTCTCTTCCATCTTAATTAATGAAATATTTTGAAACAGAAAAAATTTGTCATCCTAAAATGAGTTTTGGGGTTTGATATTTTGTTAGACACCCTGGTGATGTTTATTTTCCAAAATTTGTTTGAGTTGATCGATTTTTGATTTTTTTTGAGGGGGGAGGGGCATGGTGTTTATTTTCTAAAATTTGTTTGAGTTATCGATTTTTGATTTTTTTTGAGGGGGGATAATTTTCATTTTCATTTTGAAAAGGTCGTGCTGAAGGTCCTTCCGAGGTACTTTCCGTAAATTTTTGGAATTTATTGGACACCCTGACTCAGCAGAAATTGAAAAACTTGAGAAAAATACTGCAATCACAAAAAACCCTCAAGTCTTCGACTTGAAATTTTTTTTCTCAGAACTTATGCATAGAAAAAATCAGAAATTTTTTCCAGAGGTGAAGTTGAGCGTTCTCTATGACATGGTCGTAATGATTTTGCGGCATTCAGTCGGCGTAACTCAGCAGAAATGGAAAAATTTGGAAAAAGTACTGTTAAGACACAAAAAAAACCCTCAAGTCTTCAACTATTCCTAAAAACAGTAAAAAAAATTGCCTAACCGTGCACATAGGGGAAGGGGGAGTCAAAAAAATGAATATTTTTTGACCTAGGTCCGAAAAATATTCAAGTGAGGTTCGATTCTTGTCGATTGGTGACGTTTGAGGACTTCTCCAGAAAATCCGCCACTTATAAAATTTTGCATTGAAGATTTTGAATGTCTACCTGTGGTGAATTATTAATTACAGCTTACAGCGACCGAGAAAAATTGCTGGGCGAAATACGAGCCTCATCCTATTTTTCCTCCAGTAATTATAAAGTAAAAGTAGCCAATTTTTTATTCAAATTTATTTTCTAATCTAAAGCTTTACATTAATTGCGTCTGAAATTGCTTCACTCCGATCAAATTCATTTCTCTCATAATTATTCACATTGAAACTACAAAATTTTTAAATTAGGTAGATTGTAATTATTTTTCTCGAAATTTTACACCTTTGTTTTGCATTGGGACAAATACACATAATTTCAAATTACCCATTGAAAAGCAATGAATTTAAATTGAATGTGAAGGAGAAATGAAAAGATCCAAAAATATAGTTTGGTCGGCAGCACTATTTTCATGAAACCAAAATTTTACCTAGGTACTTGAAATTCGTTTCAAAGTGAGCAAATTTGTGAGCGTGACCCTCTCCCTCCCCAGAAAAAATACTTTTATTCATTCTACGTAACTGCTGGGCAATTCAGTATTCAACGAATATTCGGATATCCGGATAATCATCTTTTATTCGTATTTTACAATGTCCGGATAATCCAATTCTCTCGAAGATGTTTCCACTAATTGCATTCGTTTTAACAGAGTGCTTTACCTCAAAAAAATATCCGGATATTTTTTCCGAATATCCGGATATTCGAATATATCCGCGTTATCCGAATATTCGTTGAACCTGAACGCTCCTGAGCATAGTTCGATTAATTTTTCTAATACTTTAGTACGCATTTTCTTACTGACCTGAAAATCCCACCCACATAGCAACAGTCCTTCTATATCATCTTGAGTGCAATGCCGGTGAGCAATTCCTTCGTTATTTGTGCAGATCAGATATCTGTATGCATCGACAACTTGCTTGATTTCATCAATGATTAAACTACGTGGGTCATCACTTGTTTGAATTTTATGCTTGAACCAATGTTCTACCTGGTCGCCTTTATCGATAAGCTCTTGTACAAATAAGTCAAACTTGTCTTCTATACCCTTATGCGTTGTACTAGTCCCCGAAGTTGTAATGGGATGCCTAGTGCCATGCTCCATCATTTCTTTGGCCGCCTCCCGTAAATTGAAGATTCCTTCCATTATGCAAGTCTTGGCCCTGTATATGCGAGCCTCGGTCCTTTCTTTGCGTGCCTCGGCCCTTTCTTTGCGTGTCTCGGCCTTTAAATTCTGTCATAAAGTAGATTAGATATACGTTAAGCCAAAATAAATAGGAAACGACTAATTAATTGTAACAATAGGGTCATCTCGGCTAATTGTGAATACCTTTTTACATTTTACAAAAGGCAAATTTTCAAAACATGCTATAAATCTTAGATATTAAGGCTCATTTATAATGACACTGAATTATTCACTAAAAAGATTGTTCACTGAAAAGATAGTGAAGTGATATTCATGTGATGTTTACTTAATAATCAATACAAGTATTTATTTTAATTTTTTATCATTACTTTAAGATCGTCCTCCAGTTTTTCAATTTCCTTCAATACGAATTTTATTATTGAATCATTTGATTTCAGTGATTTCACTATCTGAAAATAAATTTATAAATATTATGAATAAACTCATTAATGAACACTGTTCCTTCAACTCGAGTTAGAGTTGACCAATCGACTTGAAATTTTTATGGTGATTAGAATGTGAATTGCAGAAGAGCTTATAAAATTTTGAAGTCGATCCGTGTTTTGAAAGTTGAGCTTTTCGAGTTCAAAGTTTATTCAGTTTTTCGAGAATATCTCGCGAAGGGTGCATCGTAGAGAAAAACGGAGGCCAAAAAGATAGCCAGGAATTTCAAGCTCTACAACTTTGGTTCTCATGAATTTTTCTTGAAAGCTTACTGTTTTCGAGAAAATTGAGTTCAAAGTTCAAAGGCCTGTGATTGGTCAATTCTTGTGATTATGTTTTTTCTATTCCCTACACTGGAAATTTTCGCCATAAAAAACTTTTTTAGAAAACGATGAACATATAAAATTGTAGCCAAAACCCCTAACAATAATAAAATTTAATTCTATTCGAAATTGAAGGATGAAAACGAAAAATGGCTATGAATTTCGTGTTCTACAAGTTCGGTTCCGAGGAATTTTTTCTTAAAAACTCACTTTTCCTGAGAAAAACGAGTTCAAAATTTGAAGGCTTAGGAGATAAATGAGTTCAAAGTTTGAAGGCTTGTGCATGCGCTCGTCATTCAGTTTCTTTGCTAATTGGATTATCACTGTATGAAAGAAAAAGTATTTCGTACATCAATAAATGTCACCATTGAATATATTTTACTCTTTGTGAGTTGTTGCTTAACTGGCCCTAAATTTTATAGGGTAGGTGGCCCAATGATCGTCACCGGTTTCCTTTTTCAAAATTGTGGCTCCCCTATGGGGCCAAAGTTGAAAAATTTTGGGGTCTATGGATAGCCTATTAGTACGGGAGCCAAATCCTGTATCGTTTCAAAAATGCAAAAGTATGCATCCGGTCTGCTATAAAATTTTTGAGATATACGATCGAAAGGGGACCTCTCCCCGACTCCAAAACTGCCATCACATTTTTGAGATCGAATTGCAAACCCATTCCAGGGGTTCTCAAAGTTGTGAAAATGGCATCCATGTCTCGCACCCTATTACAGCCTCTAAATATTTACAAAAAAATGTTAGCGGGCTGTTCGACCGCTCAAATTGCTTGTAATTGACCACTCTTCAAATTAGAACCAGCATTGGCCCCCACCCAGGGGTTTACGTCCAGTCAGGGGTTCCCAAAGTCGAAATTTTGATAATTCAACCACTCAATGTGAAAATTCAAACAATTTTTTTCGAGCATGTAATTATGTAATTAAAAAATGGTTCGTATGAAAAAGTAGCGGAATTTCATGCAGATTCCAAATATGTATTTGTTTTTGACCTAGCTTTGATAGAAGCCGAGTTATCTTACATTGAACTTCAGAAAATGAGGTTGCGCGAGACCTGTGAACAGTGGCAGAATTTAAGTACATGAACGGAAAACGATGGTAGAGGGGTGAAATTATGTATGATGAACAAGGACGTCAAAAGAAATTTTCTGAGCCCGGAAGGCCCCTGCCAAACACCATTAGAGGGGGAGGGGGTAGTTTGAAAAGAGGTTCCACCCCCCAATTTTCGAAGTTGGCCGATCGGTCTTTTTTTGGTGTCATTTCCATGAGATTGAATACCGCTGACATAGACGCACCCAAGGGGGGCCTCAGGGGGCTCGAGCCCCCCCCCCCCTTAAGTCCGGAAAAAATAATTTTTTGCTTCAAAAATGAGAAAAAAGTCAATTTTTTTGCTCTTCAGTATATTTTTTCAAAAAATTTCGCCCTCGCTTAGCTCGGGCAAAATTTTTATAATTTAATTTAGAAACTTGAAAATTTTTTATATATTTTTAAGTAAAAAAACACCAAAATTTAAAAAAATTCTCTGTTTGTCAGGAAAAAAAATGATTATTTTTGATTGAAATATCGGTGAAAAATGACTCAATATGAAATTTGACCCCCTGCCCATTTTTTCTCAAATTCTCAGCCCCTCCATTAATTGATTTCTGGGTGCGCCTATGACCGCTGGATTCAAAAGTGTCATTACTTTCGAAATTCGAGGAGGAAAAGCCCTCAAATTTAAGATTTTTCAACTTTTGTTTTCGCTTTTTCCTTCAAAACTGCCTAAAAATCATTTTTTTCTATCTTGCACAACCGTTCGACCTACCAATCGAATTCTAACTTTGATTTTCGAACTCTGCAGATAAAATACCATGTATCGGCACATTACAACTTTCCATACTTTTACTTTGAGTGAATAAGATAGTCTAAAGGTCCTAAAATTACACCAATTTTTCACATTTTTGGCTGAAAATCACGATTCTTCAATTATGCACCAGAAAAATATTTATCGATCAAAATTTTCAATACGATATCTGAATATACAGGTCCAGCGCAATAAATCAGACCCGTAGGCACCTCTCATACTCTTTTTGGATGGGTGGGAGCGGTCAATTTTGACTTTTTGCCCAATATTTCACTAGGTTCGTTGAAAGTGAAAATGGTTTAACATATTTTTTCGACCGCCTAGACGCGGAGGAACTTGATTAATAAAATTTTCTCACGTTTCTCGATTCAAATCAGTTGATCATTTTTTTTTCAAATCAAGGGGAAGGGGTGACTGATTGAGGGATGAGGTATTATCATGACAAAAAATTGATATAGTTAAGTAATAAAATCTAGGTTTTCGTAGATGTGGATTGTCTTGAGGAGTGTGACAGCAGCCCTCTAGACCATCCCAAAGTTGCAAAAAGATGAAAAATGTTGAGTAAGTTGGAATCTTCAACTTTTCCCGAACTTGTCCTAAATTTTCCAAAAGTGTGGATTTGAAAAATATGAAAAACTTGGAAAAATTTGAGAATATCACAAAGAATTTTAGCCCTCGCTTCGCTCATGCTCTGTAACTGGCCACCATTTTTTAAAATGGTGCGATATGAATCTTCTTCCATCTTCCTTTTTAACCAAGACAATTGAATATTTGCAATTGAAATAAAATTGTCCTTCTCATTTACCAGGGGACTTCGCGACAATCCTAAATGGTATTTCCATAAGTTCTTCGAATTTTTTTTTTGAAGGAAAGGAGTTCAAGGAACGTTGTTTTTTTCGGAAGTCAAGAAGTGGAGCGAAAATAGGAGGAATTTTCATAAAATTCGTCCTCGCTTCGCCCATACTTGATAAATTTACACCAGCGAGGGTGAAGTTCTGAAAAAATTGGGTTTTCAATGTCAAAAAACGATTTTTTATGTTGTAATGCTTTGAAAATACATACTTATTTTGATGTAGTGGGAAGGGATTAACATTATTGTATAATTTTTAAATGCAACAGAAATTTTCTGGGGACCAAGCAAGGACCACCATTTTTTCCCGGGGGGAGGGGGCAGGCTTCCTCTGCAGCCATCCCCCCTTGACGATGCCACTGTTTTCAGGTGGTCATTAAAAAATCTGTTCTTTTTAGTAGGTAGTCAAAAAAGTAGTTCGAAAATTTTTCATTTTCTAAACAGCGTGATTTTTAGGCAGTTTTGAAGGTAAAAGTGAAAACAAAGAGTTGAAAAAACTCAAATTTGAGGGCTTTTCCTCCTCAAATTTCGAAAGTAATGACATTTTTGAACTCAGTGGTATTCAATCTCATGGAAATGACACCAAAAAAAGACGAATGGCCAACTTTGAAAATTGGGGGGTGGAACCTCTTTTTAAACTACCCCCTCCCCCTCTAATGGTGTTCGGCAGGGGCCTTCCGGGCTCAAAAAATTTCTTTTGACGTCCTTGTTCATCATACATAATTTCACCCCTCTACCATCGTTTTCCGTTCATGTACTTAAATTCTGCCACTGTTCACAGGTCTCGCGCAACCTCATTTTCTGAAGTTCAATGTAAGATAACTCGGCTTCTATCAAAGCTAGGTCAAAAACAAATACATATTTGGAATCTGCATGAAATTCCGCTACTTTTTCATACGAACCATTTTTTAATTACATAATTACATGCTCGAAAAAAATTGTTTGAATTTTCACATTGAGTGGTTGAATTATCAAAATTTCGACTTTGGGAACCCCTGACTGGACGTAAACCCCTGGGTGGGGGCCAATGCTGGTTCTAATTTGAAGAGTGGTCAATTACAAGCAATTTGAGCGGTCGAACAGCCCGCTAACATTTTTTTGTAAATATTTAGAGGCTGTAATAGGGTGCGAGACATGGATGCCATTTTCACAACTTTGAGAACCCCTGGAATGGGTTTGCAATTCGATCTCAAAAATGTGATGGCAGTTTTGGAGTCGGGGAGAGGTCCCCTTTCGATCGTATATCTCAAAAATTTTATAGCAGACCGGATGCATACTTTTGAAATTTTCGGCCTTGGCTCCCGTACTATATAGCATTGATCATTTGACCCTGGGCTTGAAATTTTTCAAAAATGATTTTCCCCTCGTAGCTGTCAAAAAACGCGAAAAAGTGAGTTTTCGAAAAAGTCAAAAATGAAGGTCTTTAATTCGTCCTCCCTAATTTTTTATTCAAAAAAAGGTAGAAAAATGAAGTATATTGCTGTAGAAAATACTCTCTTAATTTGAATCAGTCAAAAATGACTGATTAAAATCGACAAAATCAAGTCACTGATTGAATCAGTAAAAAAAAGTACGATTCAACCAGTGAATTTTCACTACTGAGTACTGAATCAGTAAAAATAAAATTTCACTGATTCAATCGTTAATTAATTACTGATTCAATCAGTGAAATTTTTTTTACTGATTTCAATCAGTAAACTAATTTTCACCGATTCAACAATCAAAATTCACTATTTGAATCGGTAATTTTTCACTGATTGTCAGTAAAATGACGCTGATTTACTGGGGAATCAGTGGAATTTGACTGATTATCAGTGACTTGATTTTCACTATTTCATCAGTCAATTTAGGCATTTTTGACTGATTCAAATCTAGAGAGTAGATTTATTCATTGGTTCATGCAATAATCGCTTATAAATTTCTTGGATTTTCGTATTTCCGGGTGAACATGCCCCATGGACCTACTCAAAACCGCCATTTTTCACCACTCCTCTTTAATGGAATAATTTCCGTCGAAAATGGTGCATGAACAGCCAGAGTCGTATTCAGACCTCCCTTCATCGGATTCTATAGCAACAGAGCAAAAAAATGTCTCTTTATGTCCACATCTCACCTGCAAGTCAACCATGGAGGATGCAGCTTTAGGATTAAGCACACAAGGGTAGGATGTCCATGCGTTCCAGTTTTCCCCTTTTTGTAGACCTATTTTTCTCTGCTTGTTAGGATCTATCACCTTGGATTTGTTATATCTTAATCCAGTAACAGTAGGCCCGCAATGCTGCACCAGAGCATCAAAATCCAGTTGTCCATCCTTGTCTACATCAGTCAAACTATATGTGTGTTCATCCTCATTGTGAATATAGATACTTCGTCGAAGAAATTCAAAAAAGTCGGACTGATTGACTATAGACCAAGAAATACACCACATCTCAGTTATAGTACATAATTGGTACTCTCTTAATTTGAATCAGTCAAAAATGCCTGAATTGACTGATGAAATAGTGAAAATCAAGTCACTGATAATCAGTCAAATTCCACTGATTTTTCAGTTAATCAGCGTCATTTTACTGCCAATCAGTGAAAAATTACCAATTCAAATAGTGGATTTTGATTGTTGGATCAGTGGAAATTAGTTGACTGATTGAAATCAGTAAAAATTTACTGATTCAAATCAGTGGATTTTCATTACACCGGTCGATACGATTTTTGTTTCTGGGTCCTACATGTGAAATTTGGGTCACTTTTATAGAACTAATGAACGAAAAAATATATTTTTTTTTACCAAAGTTTGCTTGGGGGGGGGGGGGGGGGTGGGAGGGCCAAAAAACTGATTTTTCGAGGGCAATAAGCCTGAGCATTACAAAAAAATTTGAAAAAATTTTTTTGACCAATCTTATAGAAAATTTTACGGCGAATCCAATGCCGCAAACCGCAGACCTCCATCTCTTTTAGAAAAAAAGTTACAGCTCATTCTTTCCAAAATTCTGTGAAAAAATCGCATTTCATTTTTTCATGAGAAAGGCACAAACATGTGAGTTTTATCACAGAATTTTGGAAAGAGTGAGCTGTAACTTTTTTTCTAAAAGAGATAGAGGTCTGCAGTTTGCGGCATTGGATTCGCCGTAAAATTTTCTATAAGGTTGGTCCAAAAAAATTTTTTTCAGATTTTTTTGTAATGCTCAGGCTTACCTATTGCCCTCGAAAAATCAGTTTTTTGCCCCCTCCCCCCAAGCAAACTTTGGAAGCCAGGATTTCGCAAGGTGATGTATTTTGATGTCTAGAAACAGAATTTTGGCATGAGAACCCAGAAACAGAACTTTTTTTTTTCGACCTGTGTTATTGAAACAGTGAAAAAAATCTCACTGATTGAATCAGTAAGTAATTAACGATTGAATCAGTGAAATTTTATTTTTACTGATTTAGTAGTGAAATTTCACTGATTGAATCGTACTTTTTTTTACTAATTCCTACAGTGACTTGATTTTGTCGATTTTAATCAGTCATTTTTGACTGATTCAAATTAAGAGAGTATGTTATAGCTGGGTTAATGCAGTCTTCAGCGAAGTAATCAGATGTGTATGTGTTACCTGCTGCATTTTTTGTGGTATCTGTGCTGTGACTAATGCTAGATAAATGCTTCTTGCGACCGTCGCGTTTGCAGTAAGAAAAGCTTACAAGAACACAGAAAATATATAGTCTGGCATTTGCAAACTTCATTGTCTTAAAGGGTTGGTTGATGGATCACCAAAGAAATCTGAGGAAAAAATCAAACAACAAAGAAAAACGTTTCACAATATTAGCTAAAAATTGGCATTAATCAATGTAATTGAATTGCTAGGTGCTCACTTGTGGGTACAGAGGAAACGTAACTTTGCAACGAAAATGAAACTGGTAAATAGCATATAATACGATAACGAAAATAAATCTAGACAATGGACGTGATTGTTATTACCTTTGGTGAAATTTGTCGCATTTTACCTACAGTGCCATACAAAAATTGCGCACAGAAATGCAGTATGAACTCACAAAAATAATATATTCAGAGATTTGAGTGAATTACGAAAGAAGTCAGCAAAGAAAAAAAAGAATTATGATAATGTAGTGAGGTTCAATTCTTAATCAAACATTTGCATTAATCAGTGTAGTTAAATAGCTACCATATGCATATAACTTTTTTTTAAATACATAGAAATGCGAGTGAACATATTTAAAATCAACTATTGGTAACAAACGCCAATGTAGGCAACCTATGACTAAATCTACACGAAAGGGCTTCAGGCACGAAATTGAAAATTCACTGCGAACGACTGAATCATTCCTTTTCCAACTCTATGACTCAGAGTGATCCGCTTGGTTTTTTTTTTAAGTTCTATTCGAAATTTTTGAATTTTTATTTTTTTCCAAGTTCGAATTTTTTCTCGATTATTTTTTTTCCTTAGAGATAGGAGATCGAGATACTTGAAACAAAAAAGTAAAATACTAAAACCTGAACATGTATTACAAACTTTTGATAATGTTTACGAATTTTTGAATAAATTTTGAAAAATTTCAATTTTGGGAATGAAAGAAGAGGAACGACAAACTTTATTTGTATTTTTTTAAACGTTATCTACAGTTATAAAAATCGAGAAAAAATTAAACTTGGAAAAAATGTTGAAGTTTAAAAAAATAATCGAGAAAAAATTCGAACTTGGAAAAAAAATCTAAATTTTGAAAAAAATGATCGAGAGAAAATTCGAACTTGGAAAAAAAATTAAAAATTTTGAACTGTGAGAGTTTGAAAAGGAACGATTTAGTCGTCCGCAGTGTATTTTAAATTTCGTGCCTAAAGCCCTTTCGTGTAGATTTAGTAATAGGTATTTTAGGCGTAAGAAATAATGAAAACTTGTTTTGTAGAATATGTCTTATACTTATGCAGGTATAGCTATTGAATTGAATTTGTTTCGAAGCTCTTGAATTTTTAGCATTTATGACGATTTTTACTTGGAACTTAGAAGTTAGTTTAGAAAGAAATGATCTATTTTTTAATCAAATGCCCTGTTTCGTTCAATAAGGTGAAATTAGAAAATGGAAATTTTCAATATTGTTGAAACCATTTAAATTAACTTATAATTTATCATTCGTTGCGATATTGATGAAATAATTTCTTTCATTGGAAAACGAAAATTAATCATGATTTTTATCTTAAACGGCCACGATTTATCATCTCAAGAATTTAATTATATGTTATGGTATTTTTCCGTAACTGATGAAATATTCACGGTAGAAAGTTCGAGAATTCAATATCGCTAGTCTAAATGAGATCAAAAATGTTGACTACCGGTTAAGAATGTACTACTATTAGTACTGACCACCTATGCTCGACAGTAAAACGTTCGTTTGTTAAACTATTGTGATCATAATTGATTGAATATGATATTGAAAATTGCTTTTTTTGTGTGCGTATTGTTCGGCGAAATTGGGCTATTTTTAGTTGCCGCAGATGAAAATGGAGACCTGCTGACAACGAAAGATAAAAATGTTGCACCCTCGACATCATCAAGAGAAGCATTGCTGGAAGAAATCAAACGATTAAGAGATGCAAAATCGGCGGAACGTAAGGCAAAAGAACAAGCAATGGCCGAAAAATCGAAGGAACGCAAGGAAAAAGAACAAGCAATGGCCGAAAAATCGAAGGAACGCAAGGCAAAAGAACAAGCCATATTCGCACAATCGCTAACTGAATGCAATATTACGATTCGAAATATCCTCTCGCATTACATGGGGAATTTCATGAATCTTGATGCAGGAAAAAGATGTCCAGAAAAATTACGGGAAAGTGATAAAGAATTTTGTTCGGAACTTCTGAATTTTTGTAATCGTAAGGACGCCCGGGTAAAAGAAATTCTCCTGGAAGAAGGATATATTTACAACCAGGATCATGAATACGTTGTTACCATTCCAGCTTCCACCTCGACACGAATGATAATCCCGCGTTCGCGAAAAAATAGCGAACTGAGCACATTCGATAAATTCGTGTGGTTCTTGAATGCGGTCATCACGGTAGAAGTAAAACACGAAGAATTGGTATTTTGGCGAGATTTGGTGAGTTATTTTTGGTTGAAGAAGCATCATTCCTTTGTATTCCTCGCTGAAATGCTGGGAACAGTCTACGAGGAAGCGTGTGATATTTGTCATAAAACATACGATGAAGAGAAACAAATGAGAAAACCCGTTGTTGCAAGTGCTCCGTCCGATAAACTTCGAGAACACCTCAAACAGTTCGTTAAATGCATTCACTATTATTATGAAAGAAGATTGAAATTTTTGTTCGACCATACTCCATTTATGCATAAAAAACAAAAGAAAAATTTTCCAACTTATGGAAAACGTTTTGGCGTATCCGAAAAAATTACAGTCAAAAGTAATGAAATTACAAATCCATATATTGTACACACGCTTTGAATTTATGCAAGAATCTAAATTAATACTTAAAAATATAGTAATTTTTCTCTGAGAGGCTATGTTTTGTAACATGGATATGTTTTTTCCTCTAAATATTGTTGGTGATTCGAACTTTCTAGTGAATATAAAAATTTCATATTTATTAATATTGTCAGAAAAAACCACAAATTATAAATTAGCACCACCACAAAAAATATTTCTCTCTTTCTGATATTAAGTTAATTTCGATATTATAAAAATTTATGTTCCTTTTTAAAAACCAGTTTCGAGCAAAAAAGCGTCCCTCAGATTTTGGTCTTGCTCAATGTTGAAATTACGCACCCAAACGAAAAAACATATCCATGTTAATATTTAAAATGGTTGAACAAACAAATAATTTAAAATGCTACGTGATTCGTTCAAGCTTCAAAAATGCAATGTAAGGCTATTGCAAACAATAACTATGAACGACTGCCGTTGCAATAAAAACGTTTACATATTTTTTTTCTTTTGATGTTAATTTTAATTTTATTTTTAGATGAATTTAATTTTTAATTTTTTGTTATTTTAGTTATCATTTTTTAAAATATTTTTTATGAATTCAAAATGATGTATTAACTGATGCTCGACAATATGGCACTCGACTCGATTAAAACCTTCTAGTCAATAAAATAAGATTAATTTTTTTCTTTTATTTCAATTTCCCAACATTTATTTTCAGTATAGTTTATTACCTATTTCCTTTTTTTTTTAACGAGTTAGGTTCTTCAATTGCCATAAATATTTTTTCGTGTACACTTTCGGACTCCGTTCTTAATGGAATGTAGATTTTCAGAAATACTTGGAAAAGTCAGGGAATTTAGCAAAAAGCCAGAACTTTCAAAAAATTTCTCCTCCGCTTCGCTAGGGCCAAATTGTTTCAACTAATCATTATTTTTGTTGATCGTGATGTACAAAAAAATTACCCACTGGTATTCAAATGCACGTCTTTGTCTATTAAAAATGATAATTTTTTTCAAAAAAAAAATTATCCTCGCTATATGCTCGTATAGATATTTATCCTCTTTATTTTTTTACAGAATCTGTTAATTTTTTTAAACCCTTTTTTAAAATAAAATGTAATAATGGGAGGAGAGAATGGAAGAAAATTCGAAATTATTGGTCACCTTTTGGAAAACTTCACTGAGTAAACTGATGAATTTTCAAATTTTGAAGGTCATTTGTTATTTGCAAAAATTTTCGCCCTCGCTTTGTTCGGATCGATCCATCAGATCACGTGTTTTTTAAAGGGGGAGAGAGTGAAGTAAATGAACTAAGTATGCTGATATTTAAAATTTTTGAATAATATTCGGAATTAACTCATATTGCAATATAATGTTCATTTTTCAAAGCTGTATAATTATAATGCTGCTTTGAAGTGTAATTTATTTGTCATACAAGGTGTTGAATTGAAACCCAAACACACAACAGCGAAAAATTTCTCTCGAGGTAATTTTTGTCGAAATTTAGATTTGAAAAGTAGTTTAAAAAAATTACATAATGGAAAACATGACGTTTTTCAATTATTTCATCCATTTTTTGAAGGAAAAGAGGATAAATTTTTCCTTTTTACACAATTACAATCAAAATCTAAATAGAGTGTGGGGGAACGGGATTTTTCCGCTTTGCGTCTGGGTTTCAATTCAACACCCTGTACCTACTTGAATTAAAAGTTTCGAAGTTTTGTGCCGAGGGGAGAGAGTGGATCAGAAAATTTAAGAATTAACATTGAATATTATGATTAAAAGGACTGGAAAATTTCGAAAAATTGGTCTGAAAACCGAAAAAAATCGGTGAAAATCATTTCTGAAATATTCTTAGTGACGTCTTGTTAAATTAACTTTGGCTTAGGTATCTATACGATTAATTTTGATGATTTTTTTTTTTCATCATTCCATCGTTCTAATTAGATATGTTAGACACAAGGTCCAAAATAGTACTGACTGTGCCAATTTTAAAAATTGGAAACTGAGACGCGACCTATCCAGGTGAGTTAAAATTTCACAAGCAGTGCAAAGTAATTTTGAGCCGAAAATCAGGGAAATTCTTGATGAGTACTTTCAGAATATAGGCTTGTGACCTATAAAAATTGGGTAAATTTTCACCAAACTTCGACTCCGAAGCAATTGCGCATTCAGAATTAGTTTGAAGTTTGTTTGACTTCGATTCCGGATTCGGAGTCGATTGTTATAATTCTTGTCTTAAAAAATACAAAATTTAGATTTTTACAACATGTACGACCTTTTGGGATGGAAAAGTCATCCCTTCCATCTGGATGAATTTTATATCCGAGAATTTTCTATCTCTGAACGCAATGAACGCATGTTGTAAGACTGAAATTAGAGTATCTATCGTGTCCTTCATGGTTATGCTGGTTTGGGATTTATAGGATTGAAGATTTCGTTGATTGAACGATGAATAAATTTCGCTTTCGAATGCCTCTTTCTTCAAAAATGTTCGTCCTTGACTCCTTGTTTCGCTCGGGCTTAATAAATTTACACACATTGTTTTCAAAATAATGGTGTGAAACTTTTTCCTTTCCCATCTAAACAATATTTTCTTCTCATTTATCAAAGAATTTGGATACGATATCGATTAGAATTTTCAAAAATGTTTCGATTAGAACTTTCAGATTCTGGAATGTCCTTTTTCCAAAAATTTCGGTCCTTGCATCGCCCATGCTCAGTATATATAGTTTTGCTTAGGTATCGAAATTATGAAACAACTAAATATTTAGGTTGTCCTTCTGAAATTAATTTTTTATCGGGGGGGGGGGGGTGTTGCAATAATTATCCAGTTAATCAGCGTCATTTTACTGCCAATCAGTGAAAAATTACCGATTCAAATTGTGGATTTTGATTGTTAAATCAGTGAAAATTAGTTGACTGATTGAAATCAGTAAAAATTTACTGATTCAAATCAGTGGATTTTCATTATTGAAACAGTGAAAAAAAAATTTCACTGATTGAATCAATAATTAATTAACGATTGAATCAGTGAAATTTTATTTTTACTGATTTAGTAGTGAAATTTCACTGACTGAATCGTACTTTTTTTTACTAATTCCTACAGTGACTTGATTTTGTCGATTTTAATCAGTCATTTTTGACTGATTCAAATTAAGAGAGTATTGAATTGAAGTTATCTTGAAAGCTTGTGAATTTTTAGCATTACCATAATTTTTTCTTAGAGGTTGAGAAAAGAATGATCTATTTTTCGATCGAATGTCCTGTTCCATCCACAAGGTCAAAATAGAAAAAAAAAACTGCAAATCCTCGACATACCTACTTGAAACCATTCAAATCAGCTTTAATTTATCATTCGTTGCGATGATGATAAAAAAATTTCTTTCAGTGGAAGATGAAAATTAATCGTGATTTCAATCTTAAACAGCCGTGATTTATCATCTCAAGAATTTAATTAGAGTTATGGTATTTTTCGGTCTTGTGTAACTGAAAAAATATCTATACTCGCTTCAGAAAGTTCGAGAATTTAATTTCGCTTTTCGAAGTGAAAATTGAAATAGAAAAGGTTGACTGTTGATCAAGAATGTGCGTATACCTATATTCACTACTTAGTGAAACGTTCCTTTGGTAAACTATTGTGATCTTAATTAATCAAATATGATGTTGAAAATCGTATTTTTTTGTGCGTATTGTTCGGCCAAATCGGGCTATTTTTAGTTACGGCTGATGAGAACAGAGAACCGTTGACAACGACAGATAAAAATGTAACACCTTCGACATTATCCGAAGAAGCACTGCTGCAAGAAATTGCACGATTAAAAGCCGAAATATCGGAGCACCGAAAGGAAAGAGAACGTTTAAAATCCGAAAATTCCGAGAAACGCAAGACAAAAGGACAGGAAAGCACGGAATTGGAACCAGCAATATTTGAAAAATCGCTATCTGAATGCAACATTACCATTGCATATGTCCTCTCGCATTATTTGTGCAATTTCATGAATCTCGATGAAAAAAAAAGATGCCCCGAAACATTACTGCAAAGCGATGAGAAATTTTGTAATGAACTTGTAAATTTCAGTAAAAGAAAGGATGCCAGGGTGAAAGAAATTCTCCGGGAAGTAGGATATATTTACAGCTTGGATCATGAATACGTTGTTACCATTCCAGCTTCCACCTCGACACGAATGATAATCCCGCATTCGCGAAAAAATCGCGATCTAACCGCATTCGATAAATTCGCGTGGTTCTTGAATACGGTCATCACGGTAGAGAATTGGTATTTTGGAGAGATTTGGTGCATTATTTTTAGTTCAAGAAGCATCACTCCTTCGTTATCCTCGCTGAAATGCTAGGAACAGTCTATGAAGAAGCGTGTGATATTTGCCACAAAACATTCGATGAAGAGAAACAACTTAAAAAACCCGTTGTTGCAAGTGCTCCATCTGATAAACTTCGTGAACACCTAAAACAATTCGTTAAATGTACTTTCAATTTTTATGAGCGTAGATTTAAATTCTTCTTTACTCCAACTCCATTTCCGGAAAAAAAAAGTCAACTAAAGATAGTACCACGCTCGAAATACACGCCGTTAAATCCGGAAAAATAAATATTAAAAAAAGTGAAATTACAAACCCATATATTGTAGACAGGTAGACACCCTTTGAATTCATGTATAAGAATCCGAATAATTAAATTTTCAAAATGGTCGACGAAATATAATTTAAAATACTGTGTGACGAGTTTAGACTTCAATAAAACATGTAAAATATATGAAGCATAATTCGTACAAACGGTATAAGTCAAAAAACTGTATATGAGAAAAGAGACCTTATTGTTTTGAAAACGAAGTTACACTCAAGTCCCTTTTCAAATATACAGTTTTTTGACTTATACCATTTGTACGAATTATGCTTCATATTTACTTTTCCTGTGGTAGGTACTCGATCAGTAGCATAAGTAGACATTCTTTGCCAGGCGGAGGATAGAAATCGTCGTGCAACAAAATTAGCAATTAAAAGAATGGGGGAAAAAATCAAAAGGAAGTGAGTTGTAGAAAAACTGACATGTCAAGTTTTTGAAGCCGAAATTGTAATCTGATTAAAGTAGAGTACGAACCCAACCAAAATGAGAGCAAGAGCTAAAAATAATTCATGAAAAGTTGAGGTGTGAAAGCAGAAGAATTTTTGTGCGAAAAGCTTTGATATCTTGGTAAAAAGGGACTTACATAAATTTCAAAAAATATTCTCAACTCTCTAAACTTGAATCAGTCAAAATTCACTGATTAATAAGACAAAAGTGTGCAACTGAAGAAATCAGTGAAAATTTTACCGATTTAATCAGTGAATTTTCATTTTTGAATCGGTGTCACGGAAGGGAATGCCCAGGCTGCTTGGTGGCAACACTGAGCCAGCAGGAAAGGTAGAGCTGATGTACGAGCTCACAACTCGTACATCAGCAGCAGTTCAGTAACTTGTGTCTTATGATAAACATGAGCTGGGTCGGGACTGCAGCCCTCTCTGCTAGGAAAAGGGTTAATTCCCTAACTGAGTGATCGAACTTTGTGAAGAGGTGGCGGATTACACAGGTAGAGTCGCGATCTATTCTATTCCAACCAGGATAGATCCTACCTCTATTTCCTCCCTTTCATCGGTAAAAATTGTAATTTACTGATCGAATCAGTAAAAATTTTAATTTACTGATTGAATCGGTAATTAATCACTGATTGAATCAGTAATTATTCACTGATTGAATTAGTAAATTTCAATTTTTACTGATTCATTTCAGTAGTTGAAAAAAGATTACAGATTCAACAATGAAAATTCACTAATTGAATCAGTAATTTTTCACTGATTGACAGCCAAATTTCACTGATTAATAGTTGCACACTTTTCGCTGATTAATCAGTGAATTTTCAGTTTTTTGACTGATTCAGATTTATATGGAGAGAAGGAAGTTCGAAAATTATTTGAACCTGAGTGAAGTGAGTGAGAAAAACTTTTTAAAAAATGCTCAAGAGCGGATAATTACTCGCACAACAAAGTAGAAAAATTATTTCAATGTTTTTTTTATTTTTTTAAAAGTAGGTAAATTGAGATTATTTAGGGAGTGTTACTTTTTACACTACCTCCCACTGTTGGCAATCTATACCGGGGGGGGGGGGGACTTTGTTTAAAAAACTACCCGAACAAAACAACTCTCTTAATTTGAATCAGTCAAAAATGCCTAAATTGACTGATGAAATGGAGAAAATCAAGTCACTGATAATCAGTCAAATTCCACTGATTCCCCAGTTAATCAGCATCATTTTACTGCCAATCAGTGAAAAATTACTGATTCAAATAGTGAATTTTGATTGTGGAATCAGTGAAAATTAGTTGACTGATTAAAATCAGTAAAAAAATTTCACTAGTGATTCTCCATAGTGATATACTTTTGATGACTGTTTAAATCAGTGAATTTTCTTTGATTTTTCAGTGATTTATTGCGACTGTTTGAAGCAGTGAATTTTTCATAGTTGAATCAGTGAAAATTCACTGATTGCATCAGCTAATTTACTTTTCGCTGAAAACCAGTCATTTATAACTGTTCTTCAGTGAAATTTCACTGAAATGTCCAAGATTTTTGTTTTTCTGGTTTAATCAGTGAAATTTTCACTGATTGCATTTAATCCGTCAATTTTGACTAATTCAAATTAAGAGAGTAGTATATTAAGAGAAAATTAATAAGGAAATTTACCAAACTTCTTGTTTGTTTTAGAGATAAGGGTATTTATGTTATCGCGCTTTTAAATTTCTTAATAATAACTCGCACTGTCTTAATCTCTTACTCTCTTAATTTGAAACACTGATTAAAATCGACAAAATCAAGTCACCGTAGGAATTAGTAAAAAAAAAAGTACGATTAAGTCAGTGAAATTTCACTACTGAATCAGTAAAAATAAAATTTCACTGATTCAATAGTTAATTAATTACTGATTCAATCAGTGAAATTTTTTTTCACTGTTTCAATAATGAAAATCCACTGATTTGAATCAGTAATGAAAATTCTCAACATAGTTGAATCCATTTAGGTATAATTAACTTTATAATTTATCATTTGTTGCAATATTGATGAAATATTTTCCTTCATCGAAAAACGAAAATTAATCATGAATTTATCTTAAACGGCTACGATTTATCATCTCAAGAATTTAATTACAGCTATGGTATTTTTCCGTTGCTGATGAAATATTCACGGTAGAAAGTTTGAGAATTCAATATCGGCTTTTCTAAATGAGATCGAAAACGTTGACTGCCGGTTAAGAATGTACTAAGTACTCTTAGTACTGACCACGTATGCTTGACAGTAAAACGTTCGTTTGTTAAACTATTGTGATCATAATTGATTGAATATGATATTGAAAATTGTTTTTTTTGCGTGCGTATTGTTCGGCGAAATTGGGCTATTTTTAGTTGCCGCCGATGGAAATGGAGAAGAGCTGACAACGAAAGATAAAAATGTTGCACCCTCGACATCATCAAGAGAAGCATTGCTGGAAGAAATCAAACGATTAAGAGATGCAAAATCGGCGGAACGTAAGGCAAAAGAACAAGCCATATTTGAAAAATCGAAGGAACGCAAGGCAAAAGAACAAGCAATGGCCGAAAAATCGAAGGAACGCAAGGAAAAAGAACAAGCAATGGCCGAAAAATCGAAGGAACGCAAGGCAAAAGAACAAGCTGTATTCGAAAAATCGCTAACCGAATGCAATATTACCATTCGAAATATCCTCTCGCATTACATGGGGAATTTCATGAATCTTGATGCAACAAAAAAATGTCCCGAAAAATTACTGGAAAGCGATAAAAAATTTTGTAACGAACTACTGAAATTTTGTCACGGAAAGGACTCCCGGGTAAAAGAAATTCTCCGGGAAGAAGGATATATTTACAGCTTGGATCATGAATACGTTGTCACCATTCCAACTTCCACCTCGTCACGATTGCTAATCCCGCATTCGCGAAAAAATGGCGAACTGAGCACATTTGATAAATTCGTGTGGTTCTTAAATACAGTCATCACGGTAGAAGTAAAACACGAAGAATTGGTATTTTGGCGGGATTTGGTGCATCATTTTTGGATCAAGAAGCATCTTTCCTTTATATTCCTCGCTAGCATGCTAGAAACAGTCTACGAAGAAGCGTGTGATATTTGCCATAATACATTCGATGAAGAGAAACAACTTAAAAAACCCGTTGTTGCAAGTGCTCCGTCCGATAAACTTCGTGAACACCTCATACAGTTTGTTAAATGTATTCGGTATTATTATGAAAGAAGATTAAAACATTTGTTCGATCATACTCCATTTGTGAATAGAAAAGAAACGGATTATATTGCAACCTTAGAAAAACATTTTGTTAAATCAGAAAAAATTAATATCAAAAGTAGTGAAATCACAAATCCATATATTTTACACGACCTTTGAATTCATGCAAAAATCTAAATTAATACATAAAAATATAGTAATTTTTTTCTGAAAGGCTATGTTTTGTAACCTGGATATGTTTTTTCCTTTAAATATTGTTGGTGATTCGAACTTTCTAGTGAAAAATATTTCTCTCTTTCTGATATTAAGTTAATTTCAATATTATAAAAATTTATATTTTTAAAAATCAGTTTCGAGCAAAAAATCGTCCCTCAGATTTTGGTCTTGCTCGATTTTGAAATTACACCCAAAGGAAAAAACATATCCATGTTAATATTTAAAATGGTTGAAAAAACAAATAATTAAAAATGCTACGTGATTCATTCAAGCTTCAAAAATGCCATGTAAGGCTATTGCGAACAATAACTATGAACGACTGCCGTTGTAATAAAAACGTTTACATAAGTATATTTTTTCTTTTGATGTTAATTTTAATTTAATTTGAATTTAATTTTTAATTTTTTGTCATTTTAGTTATCATTTTTTTATATTTTTTATGCATTCAAAATGATGTATTAATAAAATCGAGTCGAGTGCCATATTGTTGAGCAGTTAATACCTAGTATTAACTGCTCGACAATATGGCACTCGACTCGATTAAAACGTTCTAGTCAATAAAATAAGATTAAATTTCTTCTTTTATTCCAATTTCCCAACATTCATTTTCAGTGTAGTTTATTACCTACTTCTTTTTTTTCTTTTTTTTTTTTAGCATAAGTTAGGTTCTTCAATTGAATGTAGATTTTCAGAAAAACTTGGAAAATCTGGAAATTTAGCAAAAAGCCAGACATTTTTCAAAAAATTTCTCCCCCGCTTCGCTAGGGCCAAATTGTTTCAACTAATCATTATTTTTGTTGATCGTGATGTACAAAAAAATTACCCACTGGTATTCAAATGCACGTCTTTGTCTATTAAAAATGATATCATTTTGCCCTCCTTTTTTTTTTTTTTTTTTTTTTATTAAAATTGAATTATTGAAAAATTTCGGAAACTGAGATCGCGACCTATCAAGGTGAGTTGAAATTTCACAAGCAGTGCAAAGTAATTTTGAGGCGAAAATCAGGGGAATTCTTGATGAGTACTTTAAGAATATAGGCTTGTGACCTATAAAAATTGAGTAAATTTTCACCAAACTTCGACTCCGAAGCAATTGCGCATTCAGAATTAGTAGGTACTTCTGATTTCAACTTGATTCAGGATTGACTTTTTACTCCAGCTGAACTCCGGAGTCTAACTCTATCAATGACCTTGACTATTGACCTCACAACCAATCTGTGACCTTGACTCTGGAGTCAAAGACTTCACCCTTGAAAATGTTGAAAGTTGACTTCTGTCACCAGCTTGATTCAGGAGTCAGTTTCTTCCAGACCTCAACTTTTAATTCCAGTTTGACTCTGAAGTCAAAATATCACCTCGACTGTTGAACCCAGATTGAATCCGGAGTCAAACTCGTACCTTAACTTTCGACTCCATAGTTAATCTGCTATCATTACTCCGGAATCGAACTTGGAGTCAAAATGGAAAGTTCATTACTGACCCTAGTTTGACTCCAAATTCAATTTCAGATCTTCATTACTGACTTCGGTCTCACTCCCGGAGTCAGTTTATGGCATGTTGGATGACTCACTCCGTCCTGACTTCCGGAATCAATGTAAGAGGTTGATTGGTACTTAACAGAGCATAGGAGTCGGCAAAAAAGTTGACGCCGCGCCGGACTCCAGATTGATTGACTCCGGGGTCAAGATAGAAAGTTGACTGCTGACTCTGGCTTGACTCCGTAGTCAATTTCAGATTTCGACTCTTGACTCCGGAGTCAATCATCGACCTTGACTTCCTGACTTTGGAGTCAATCTTTGACCTTGACTCCCTGACTCCGAAGTCAATCTTTGACCTTGACTCCCTGACTCCGAAGTCAATCTTTGATCTTGACTCCCTGACTCCGGAGTCAAGTCGTAGTCAATTTGGAGTCAGTTTGACTCCGACTCCGGAGTAGTCCCCTATGCCCTAGTACTTATCTCAGCTTGACTCCGGAGTCAAATTATGACCTTTGCTCCAAACTTCGGCTTGATTCGGGAGCATTTTTGCGTATTCGGAGTCAGTTTGGAGTCAGTTTGACTCTGACCCCAGAGTCGACTGCTAATCCCTGCTTATGAAAAATGAAAACTTATCAACTACCTATTTCTAAAACATTTTGAACTTTTTGAGGTGGAAAAAACGCCAATTTTTCTGGCGAATCCTTTCTTAATGTTTTCGATTCTTTGAAAACAAGAAAAATGAACGCATGTTCTAAAACTAAAATGACCATTTAAAAAAGATCTCCGTTCATGATTTAAATTACGAATGCCACTCGCCAGTACGGGACAATAACAAACGAACGAGCACCTAAATATTTTTTCTTCACGACTACATCGTGTACAATGATCATGACGGTATTCGAAAGTTCTAGACAGAGGCACTATCATCAATTAGTGATTACAGCAGCATCCTGATACAACCAGCAGATACACACACACTTACACCGACTCAAATAAAACATAGAAAAAAATCATCGCCGCGGTACCACCATATAGAATTTCTCACTCACGTCGAACGTAAAAGGAGAACTCATCGTATACGTCAATTTCTAGCTAACCGAACAGTATACCATCCAGCATCCCTTTTTTCTGTCTCCGCACCGATGATGTTCGTACTGTGTATATCGGTATGTTATATACGTACATACACGACGACGGTGAACCGAATATTTGTCATTTGCCTCATGTAAATTTATCTTATCGCCGGATAGAATCGAGCCAGAGAACATCGGGCTTCGAATGTTCATCTGCGATCACGGCACGGTAGACCTTGATTAAAAATTCGATCGGTAAATCGTGTTGTAGAGTGCCACCGCGTGTCGATCGCGCATACCCAAGAAAATATTACGTCGAGTTTGGTATTCAAGACGAAAGCGGGCGTGAAGGGAGCCGAAGAACACGTCAATGGACAAATTCTTCTTCGGATAATCTACGAGAACGGTAGACAAGCGGTAGGGAAAGCAGGGGTATGTTATGCGTTGTCCCGCGAGAGAAAGAGAAAAACACGTATGTAAAAAGTAGAGTTTTTTTTCCTCTGACACCCCCCCCCCTCCTTCTGACTCATCGATCGTATAACTATGTGTAATAATTCTTCGGTATTGACAGATTTTTCCATTTTTCCGAACTAATTCGTAGTGACGCGAGATGGTAAAACGATGAGGCTTTCTTTTGGAAGCTAGCAATAGATAAAAGTATAGAAGACGGGCGAATACCAGACGATATCGTACGTATTAAATTACCGACCAGATTTTCGAACTCTTTCATCATTTTGGTTGACAGTTTTGGCGATGTAGAAGAGGGCAATCTGCGCTGTAGAGCTCGTACCAAGCGATGACATCGACTCGCTGGAGCAGGAGGCGAAGAATTGGCATGAAATTTTTTTCGAGCAGGATACGAAGGTTTTTTTTGGGGAAAGAGTCTAGATGCAGATGGAAGCGAGGCGAAGAGGGAAGGAAAATAAGAAATAAAAACCAGTTAGCTCGGGCGTCTTGGGATCCACAGTGAAATAGAATTTCGGTATAAAATATCCACCCAATTAAAAGCGCACATATTTTATTCTCGTTGCGGGCCGCATCCAGTAGATGATTATCAGCGAAGAAGAAATGGAAATGGACACGTAGGTAGTGTTGTTATGAATGCTGGTAATTTGTTTACGCGCGCTTTAAAGAAGTTCTGGCCGCCAGAGCGTTGCGATGTCGGCGGCGTGCGACAATGGTGCTGGTGACTGGAGCTGAGGCGAGATCGGAGGCATCGCATCCGTTATTCCGTTGATAAGAATCGCGCCGCGGCCAAGCCGCCGTATATAGAGGCCACCCAGTACACACCAATTTGTAATCGCGCCGCGCGGTGACAGAGTATGCACGGAATCTGGCACCTTTGGCTGGATTCTCGCCCCAGCATCCCGATGCTGGACGAGTTCTCGAAATGTAGTGTCGCGAGACATTGCGGATGCTGATTCGGGATCCGATGAGCGGGGCAGGGAGCACCAAGCTCAAGAATAATTTTCCACAAGAAGCATGAATTTTCAGTTTCCTTCCAATTTTTAAATTGAGGAATTGTTTTTAAATCATTTTTCAAATTCAAGACCAGAATTCAAATCAAACGGCCAATAAAAATATGCAGGGATCCGGAGTGGCGCTTTAGGGAGGAGGCCACTCTCTGGACGATTTTTGCGGAGCCAGAGGTACTACATTTGACCCCCTACGGCTCCTCTCTCCGGAGGTCCCTCTTCAGAGGTCCATCCTTCGAATTTTCAATTTCGAAATGTGTTCGTCCTGAATTGGACCGATAGAAAATGTGTGGTATTATTGTATACTTACGTATTACGAATTTTCCACTCCATAATCGATTAACTTTCTACGAATGAATCTGAGTAATTCTCGCATGCATTTCATTCAAAATAGTTCGTTTTGATAGCAATTTTCGTTGACTACTTTATGATGAAATGCGAATGCTTGCGATAAAATTGTTTCAACTAGGTAGTAGAATTATTCGTAAAATTTCATTATTAATTTTTTCATTTGATGTACATACAAAAATCTAGGCTTGAAAATAATGTTTGAATTTTTTTCTGGATCATCGGAAATCCGAGTTTATATTTTTTTAAAAAACATCTCAGAACTTTGGGTAAAAATTGGGGAAAATTTTACAACTAGTAAAAGTTTACAATTTAAAAATTTTCAAAGACTAATTTTAAGGAAATATTTCAATCTTGGTGACAAAATTTAGAGTAGTATAAATTTCAAGAAACAAATTTGCAGGGCCTAAGAGTCGGCTCCGGAGTCGGAGTCAAACTGACTCCAAATTGACTCCGGAGTCAAACGGAGTCAATAGTCAAGGTCTGAAATTGACTCCAGAGTCAAGTCGGAGTTAACTTTTTTGCTGACTCCTAGTCTTGCAAATTTGAAAGGAGTTGCGAAAATTTCGAAAGAAAAATCAAGGGCTTGAAGTATAGGCGCATTTCAGGAGGGAGGAGGGGTTGGGTCGTGATTTTTGATTGATTTTTCAGTCAAAAATCACCAATTTCTTAATAAATTCTCTGTTTGTCAGAAAAAATTGATGATTTTTGACTGAAAGATCAGTGAAAAATGACTCATTTGAAATTTGACCCCCTCCCCATTTTCCCTCAAATTCTCAGTCCCTCCCTTAATTAATTTCTGGGTGTGCCTATAGCTTGAATAGTAAATCCTTTCAACCTTCTAGTTGAAAAAATTCAAAGGAAAGCATTGTAAAATTCTTGTAAAAATGTTCAATTTTTTGATATTTCTGTCAACAAATCAACATGGTCAATTCTTGTAAAAACCACTTTTTGATTTTGAATCTTTGGATTTTTTTAAATCACAGTAATTTTACCAATTTTTCAACCCCCCCCCCCCCACTAAAAACGGCCGAAATTGTCCGTAATTTATTTGCTTACGGCACTGGAGAGACCCTCGAGGGGGGGGGGCTACGGAGCCGGAGACACTTGGCAAAAAAAATCCGGAGTCGGAGTTTCCAGACCTCCCTCTCCGGGATCCTGGAAATACGCCAAAAACCGATGGCTCAGATTCTAATAAGAAATATCAAAATTGGAATGAAAATGAGAATGATCCAACAAATAATGTCAAAATTAGAATATTTAATAATTTACAGTAATTATTAGAATGTTTACGGTAATTTATCGTTATTACCGAAACATTCACGGTAATTTACCATATTCACCTGAATATTTCCGGTAATTTACCGTAATTACCGAAACATTCACGGTAATTTACTGTATTCACCGAATCATTTGCGATAATTTACCGTAATTATTGAAATATTTACGGTAATTTACGGTAATTATTGAAATATTTACGGTAATTTACCGTAATAATTGAAATATTTACGATAATTTACCGTAATTATTGAAATATTTACGGTAATTTACCGTAATTATTGAAGAATTTACAGTAATTTACCATAATTACTGAAATATTTACGGTCATTTTACGGAATAATTAAAATATTTACTATTATTTACCGTAATTTTCAAAATATTAAAGGAATTTACCGTGATTACTGGGGTTTTTACGGTCATTTTTCGAAATTATCAAAATATTTGCTATTAATTATTAAAATATTTACTTTTATTTACCGTAATTACTATAACATTTACAATAATTTACCGCAATTGTCAAAATGTCTAGCGGGCATGAAAATCATGAAAAACATGAAACTAGCATGAATTTCCATTTTATCAATCCAGTAGACACCAATGAATTGCCCATGTCCGGCTGTCTGGTGGTCCCCTCATGTCTCTGGTGTAATTACCTGGCTGCAGAGTATGTTAGGCAAGTGTCGTATTTATCGAATTGGTGTGATGGTTCGGCTGCTTTTTTTTTCATTCGTACGACGTAAACGTTATTTTTTTCTCTTTCTACGGTCGACGTAAACGTAAAGACATGTTTTTTTACTTTTGTGAATGGTATAAACGCCTACGCTGCCGTCGTCGCTATTGTTTTATGTGCGGCGAGGTATAAATAATCGAAGGAGCGAGCCCAGCCAGCCGCCGTGCTAAGTATAACGTGTGTAAGTATAAGATGCGGTAATGATGGTGGTCGATCGTGTCATCGGCGATGGTCAACAAGTGGCGCGACGACCGACGCGAATGTATCGTGATGTACGCTAAATTACCGATTTCCATTATTTCCAGGACATAAAACACGTGTCGTGTGAGATGGAAATGAAGACGCTTCGTGTGCTGAGCTGCGGAGCGATATTGGTATAATCTGTGACTGTGAGGTAAATTGAGGATGGTTTGTCGTCCAAGCAGGCTGTAGACTGGTGCGGTGTGAGGCTTGCGTGTAGAATGTGGAGGTGGAAGTTTGGGAGGATGCAGTGAGATGAAAATTGATTCAATTTTTCTTCATTGTCAGCTGGGAGGAAGAGGAGGAATTGCGGAAATTTATGGAGTTTTCTCTTATCCTCTTGTGATGATGATTTTAGTCGTGGATCCATTATGAGTAAATAATGTCTTCTCGCGTTAGAATGTATCAACTTCTGTGTCTGCGACTTTTGTTTTTCTATTGAGTGCAGGATGAGTAATTTTTTCAATGGAAATGGAAATTTTTTGGTTTTAAAAGTAAACGTTTCTGTGAAGAGCTGAGGATGTAAATTTTATCACTGGGAGGAGGAGAGGCGATGAAACTTGGAGATGAAAATCTAATTAAAGGAGAAGAACTCTGGAACATGATATTTTTTGAATAAGATCAACATAAAAATTTTGAATTTTTGATGCAGAGGTTTACTCTAAATCTTATTTAAGCTCTTCAATTAAATTTTCAAGTTTGGCAACAAATTGTGAAAAATTAAATTACTCGATTTTTAATGCAGGTGGTGCAACCAAAGATTCAAAATTTTCAATCAGTGGATGAATATTTATGATTTGCTCTCTCATTTCGAATCAGTGAAAAGTCACCGAAAAAAGTCAAAATTGCTGCACGAAGAAAATCAGTTGAATTATTTCATTTTTAATGAATTTTTGCCGGTTGTTTGAGGAATTTTATTGATTTTTCAGCAGATTTCAGATATTTTGCTGAATTTTCGTTGGCTTTCCAGCGATTTTTTTCAGTTCGCTCTCAATAAATTTTTATCACTGATTCATAAATTAAAGAGTGAAATTTCCATAATTTTATCGATAATTTTTTGAAAAATTTCCAGTTTGACTAGGTTAGAAGAAAAATTTGAATTCCAAAGTGGTGCATGATTGTTTTTGATTCGTACCTATTTAAATTAGGATTAGGAATCGTGATAGATTAAAGTTTTGATTATCGGATTCGAACTGAACTTTTTGCAGATTTTTCTAAATTTGAATTTTGAGTTTGAAGATCTAATTTTATTTTCCATGAAAATGAGTAGGTACGTGGGTACCAAATTGGATTTGCTTTTCCGAACTTTTTTTAAAAAAATGTCCCAATCGCTTAGTTTGTGGTTCTAGTTTCATTTTGGAAGAGGTCAAAAATTGAGATTTTTTGGGCTCTAGTGGGACTTTTCAACCGTGTTTGATTTCATTTCTCAAGTTTTCTAAAATTAACGAAATTGAATTGAATATCACCGATTTGTCATAATTTTTGAAGTTTCTGTCGAAAACTCATTCAAGTAAGGTATACCTTAATCTAGAAATGAACCAGTATTTTAAAAAAATATTTACTGAAACCGTTTTAGCTTTGGTTCTATTTCAAGTTTTTATAGTTCATCATGGTAGATTATTAAACCCATAGTTGAGTTTGATAACGCATAAGCCATCAAATCATTTACATTTACCTATTAAGGGTCTATTGAGCCACCTATTGAGCCATTCAAAGCATATTTACTTACAATCATAATTTTTTTTTTTGAGATCGTTTTTTCAAAAAAATTTCTTTCAGGCAGTGGCGATAGAATTTGTTATTGATTTTTTGAAGGATTCAAGGATACCAAGTGAGTATGGAGACTTGAAAATACACGATGTCTAAACTGGCCTGAAAAAAAAAAAAAAAAACTCAGAAAATGAGAACAATTTCCAAAATTCTCCTCTTTGCTTTAATTTTTAATCGAAATAGTGAAAAAGTTTTTGTTTTGAGGCAGAATTATAGTGAGAAAAATGACATTAAAATGGCATAAAAATCCAGAAAATTGCAAGAATTTTATTTTTTAGAAGCTAACTCCATAAAATATCAGTTTTTTGGTGGTGAGGGAGAGATAAAGGGTAAAAAGGATCCTTTTTTTTTACATTGTCGTCTAAAAATATTCTTTATCGAGGAACAAAGTTTTGAAAAAATTGGATTTACCTACAATTTTGGAAAAATAAATTTTTCAAAATGTTTCAATACTTTGAAAATTCTTGGTGTCATTTTGTGAAGGTACAAATGAAACTGTGCATCTCTGCAGTTTGCAGGGGGGGGATTACAGGGTACCAAGAACAAAGCCATGGCGATTGAAAATGTCAGAATATTTACCAATGAGATGATAACTACGCTAATGACTATATTAATAACCTACAGTGGTCTGTCATGATACCACTCCTACTTCGGCGAACTCCTCCAAAATCCTATTTTTGCACAAATACCTGAAATTTCCACCAATGGTCAGCTAAAATAACCCTTCCAGCTGGCTTGTTTACTTTCCAATCATCAATGGACGCCTGGCTACAGTAATTATCTATTCTAATTGCTCTTAATGACACTACTATGTCTTCGTCGACTCCACCCCAAAAATCTCTAGTATAATATGGCACTATACAGCTCTTCCAACTCTACAGAGACCATCGCTGATGCTACGAACTGGTCTCTTATTCATACCTGTAAACGATATCTACTGCGGCGGTGATTTTGGGTGGCTCAATGTGTCTCGATATTTTATCACATAAACGGACACACCGATATGGTAAAGTGTTCGGCTCATTAATTACGCGCACACCACAAAGAATCTTCGTTATGCATATAAAAAAAAACAACAGATCGAAATAGATGTAGAAAGGTAAAAAAAAAAAAGAAGTTGGAATAATCGTGGGGCGATAAAAGAATGAAAGAGAAGTGTACGACTGCGGGAAATTAGTACGAACGATTATAACTTTATCAGCGAACGAAGAGTTGAAAGAAGCATATAGATATAGTACCGAATGCGAGGTTTAATTCATTTTCGGTGTTGTCAATCAAAGCAGAGCAACTTGTTATTGGTATAGAAGTATTTAACGACCAACCGGTTCCATTCTGTTCTCCGTCTCACTCCGATACTCGGTGAAATCGTCGTAAAAGTCGTTAACACGTTTATAACCTATAGTCTTAAATATTATGGGATTATTTTTCTAATAGCAGTTTAATAGGTTTACTAGGTGTTCTTTTCGATTTGTTAAAATGACTCCCATTTTTTATTAGCTGCATTAGAATATGGTGTTGGGCGCGATGCGACGACAATGATAATCGCGCCGGGTACAGAAATGGCTGACAAATGGCCACTTAATCGGCACACGTTCGGTGAAAAATATCGCATTAGGGAAATTTACCCGATGCCAGGTCTCGGTACTCGAGTTGGGATGTCTTTCAGAGACCTACAACGAGGGGTAAATTTCAACAGTTCGAAGAGCCACTCGGAGGTTGAAATTTATCGGTCTTCTTTTTAAATCTGGTCAAAATAAATCATACCGGGAGAGCTCGTTATTGTAATCCATATCTTTGCATAAGCAAAGAATTGTACACTGTGTATTTTCTATTGTAACGAGAGTATTACTATCTTTATCAAAGATAACGTAATGTTCATTTTATGAATATTTATTTTATTCAAGTTCAGATATTAATACTTTTATACCTACTACACCGTTTCGAGAAAACAATGAGTGATATAAATCTTGATGTAATTTATAAAATATCATTATAGGTAGAATGCTTTCGTATCAACGTGTGATAAAATTTTCCAACTGAATTGTGACATTTTTCTACTTTCTCGAAGTCTGAATTGAATTAAAATTATGTATGTCGACCGGAAAATGAGAGGTGAAGGAGCAGGACCTGGGAAGAGAGGAGGAGAGAGTCCAAAAGAGGAGATAATTATTTTTGAACGATTTATCCTTCCGTTCAATTATCGCAATCGTATCGCACAAAGTGGAAAAATATCACGAGCGGAAGTACCTTCAAAAAAAGGATATTTTTATCACCATTCTAATCAAAATTCTTCTTCTGACACTCGTGTAAATTTGGTTTTTGGCTGCTGAACAAATAAATGAATCGTTTTATCTCTAAATTTGTCGTAAAAATCACTCATCCTTTTTCCTGTATCCGTTCGAAACCTTTGCAAACAATCATATGTGTTTTAAAAATTAACAAATGTAGTGCACTACTGACTTCGCTATCATTAATTTTGTGAATATCTGTACAACAATTCTGAGAACCTGGTCCGGCGAGACTTTCCTTTGTAAATATACCACAAATATGTTCGAAATGACCTCCTATCGAGTGAATTTCAATACCATGGTCAACAATTCGGATAAAAAAATCGAAGATATGGTGCGAGGTTCTTTCACCAGGGTTCGTTGTAGAAAATTTTTCAATACGTTGATTTTAAAAAATAAAATAAATAATGAAGGTGCATCTGTAAACTCGTTTTTATTTTCTTTGGGATCCTTTTTCTGCGTATTTTGAATGAGGAATTGAGTCAATAAATGAATCGGAAGTGTTGCAATGGTGGGGTTCACTGAATCAGTGTGGTTATAGGTTAAAACTGAGGTTAGAAATGAGATCAGCGACCTTGAAAACCTAACAATCGATATGCATGACGATTTTTTTATCATTTTTTCAACCCTTATCTGATTTCAACCCCTTTAAATTACTCTAATTCAACCCTTAGTGAAGAATTTATTTTGTGAAATTACTACGATTTTTTTTCAAAAACTGTTGATCAATATTGTAGGAGTAATTGATGGTACGATCTATTTATTGGTATTTGAGCCGTTAGGGGTGGATTTCCTTTAGGGGTGGGGGGTGAAAAGGATTGAAAAATGACAAAAAGTCGTGTTGTATGTCGAATTCTTGGTTTTCAAGTACGGTGGTTACGATTCTGAATGCAGTTTTATCCATAGGGGAATTAGGGGATGAGTTTTTGAAGAGGTGAAGGATGAAGGGGTTGAAAGCATGAAAATATTCTGTCATTTACCTATTGAATTTTTGATTTTTGAGAATCTAATTACTATTCTGAAGGCGATTTTGATCTTCAGGGGTGAGTCTGGGGGGGGGGCCGCGAATTGAAAATTACTATCGTGTATGTATTGAATCCATAGTTTTTTGACGTGAAAAAATGTGAATAAAAAAAATCATTTTTAAAATAAATTATTTCAACTTCGAAGTAATTGAAAATAAGAAAAATCAGAAAATATCAATTATACGTAAGTAGTGAGAAAACATGACAATGAAAGAAATTTTAATTATTTTAATTGAAATTCTTTCTCTTTTCCAGGGGTTTATTGCCATTTTTATTTCATTTTTCTTGCTTCAAAACCAAAATTTACCCCATAAAGAACCTATTTTTTTTTTTTGATTGAAAAATTCAAGAGTCGTTTTTGAAAATGCTAATTACAAATTTCGAGGTAATTTTTCTTCGCAGTTGGGTTTTCAATTTTCCTCGTGGGAGGGGGTAGTGAAGGGATTTAACATGCAACGAATTATCGCGCCATGTATCAAATTCATGATTTTTTCTGGTGCTAAATGTGATACTAATTTTGGTTTTCATTTTTTGGTTTGACTGTAAGGGGTGGTGAGGAATGAAGAGGTTGAAATTTTGAATTTTATTGAATCAGTGTCGTTATACATGAAAATTGAGTTCAGAAATGAAATCAGCAACCTTGAAAACCTAACAATCGATATATATGACGATTTTTATCATTTTTTCAACCCCTCTTTGATTTCAACCCCTTATAATAAATTCAACCCTTTGTAAATGATTTATTTTGTGAAATTATACTTGGTGATTTTTTTTTCAAGAACTATTCATCAATATGGTGAGAGTAATTAATGTAATGATCTAATTATTGGTATTTGAGCTGTTAGGGGTGATAGCGAGGAGGGGAGGGGATGATGGGGGTTGAAAATGATAAGAAGTCGTGTTGTATGTCGAATTCATGGTTTTCGAAGATGCTGAATACGAATCCGGTGATAATTTTTTACGTAGAGGCAACTGAAACAAGTTTTTTTTTCAAAAATGAGAGGCGAAGAGTTAAAAATGGTAAAATATTGTGTCGTATAACAATTTTTGGATTTTTGAGCGTTCGGATTATTATAATTTTGAGGGCAAATTTTATTTTTTGGCGACTAAATGGGTAATTGGAGTGAAAATGATTTTCTGCGGATTATTTTTCATTTATTGAATTTTTTTTCGGAACATATTCGAGTTCTATTTTTAGAATCATCTGTGGTAAGTTCGTGCAGTTGACGATTGTGAAAGTATAATTTGAGGAGTTAAATCTTCGAAAAAAATACTGATCTACGATTTCCAATGGTGACTTTCATTATCGAGTCATCTGATTGAAAATCTGACATTATTAGGCATATTTTTGCAGGCCATTTTCTAAGCAATTTTTACTGGGTGGGAAACTCGTGAAAGGGAGAGGATCAGTGGCGTAGCGTAGCCAGAATCGTTTGGGGGGGGGGTCAGAACCAGTGGTCTCGGAACCTTTTTTGGGGTATGTGCAAAATGAGGACAAAGACGAAAAAACAGACGTTTTTTTGAGGTGGGCGAGGAGGGGAGTACAAAGAGCCTTTTTTCGCACTTTAGTTTTTGATAGTTTACATAATTGAGATTCAATTCATGCCCGAACAAAGCGAGGGCGAAATGTTAAAAATTGGATATTTACCGCCCAAAAAAAAATTTTTCATTGCTCTGAATGTTTTCATGCTTTGAAGAGATCAATTTTTTTTAAATCTTTGCACTCACTTCGCTTGAGTATGAACAAAATTACAATAATTATGAGCTATTTGAGGCAACAATGTGAAAAGACTCTGTACAAAGTTGATATCTAGACTTGGAATACCAAAAGAGGAGAGAACAGGAGATTTTTGCAGTCACAGAAAATAAATTAATAGAATTACGATTTACATCAATGCCCGAGCGAAGCGAGGGCAAAGATTTGAGAAAATTGGATTTTTTAATGTCCAAATAAAGACATTTTTCACGTATATTCTTATTTAAAATTGCCCACTTCAAAATTACAAATTTAAAAGGAGAAAATACAAAAAATTTGGTTTTCATAAAACGAAAATAAGTAAGTCTCAAGTACCTAATTTTGAGAAAAAAAATACGAAAAAAATAATTTCACAGTATTTTGATTATTGTACCTAAAACCATGGAAGGGAAAATGCAATAAGGCCGAGCGTAGCGAGGCCAAAGTTTTTAAAAAAATATTATTTCAGAATTTGTATTTTCCTTGGTTTTGAGCATTTGTGGCTGCTTGGGAAAATGTGACAAATTCCTTTCCACTGGGTGGGAAATTTCTTTCACTGGGTGGGAAAATTCCCAAGACTTATATACTTAAAAAATGGCCTGTATTTTTGTTACGATTTTGGGAAAATTTTATTAGAGACAAATTTGATCTGTCGTAGAAATTGAAAATTGATAGCCATAAAAGACCCGATTAATAGGTGCAAGATTTATCGCACCTGGATATCGTTCATTACGAGCAAATTGACGAGTACAGCTCGCAAAATCTTCGAACTGACCGACTGATCACAGCACATGAATTCGCCTAGATACAAGTACATAATTATTTTATCGTACGAGTATGTGCACTATCAAAGATCCGAGCTAACAAATTTATATGACAACTGGTTTTTGGTATACATTCGAATAGGTTTTTTTTCGCTTCTACTTCGCTCGTTCGGTCTCGAAAAGTATTCCCCGTGTTTCGGTTCGATTCTCGTTGGGGCCTTGATTTATTACAGAATAACATCAATTTTTGGTCCTTTTACAAATCATATAAATTGCCTCACCGGTATTAACCATTGCTGTGTTTGGTGGCAAGTCCTCAGAGATGCGGAGAAGCGAAGAACAAAAAACAAGAAATCGAACCACGCATACATTTTCTATCGGCAGTTCGTTTTCTGTCTCGGGCTGTATGCGTTTTTTTTTTCTCCAAACACGATGGATACCTGCATCGAATACAGACTGATTTAACACCTAGGATTGTTCTCGGTGTGTGTTAAATTAACAAGAATGAAACTGTGGTTGTATATTGTAAGCGATATGAATGTGCGGAGAGGAAGACTATGGCGATGTAGGTATATTTTCCGCTTCTTTTGGTCGGTGTGGCGGTTGAAAAAACACTCGGATGCGGAGTGAGCGCAGACGACACACTACTCGATATTTTATGTGGTTCAATATTTCGTATTGGATGCGATGTGCTCAGCATAATATGTCGAGAGAGCACGTATAATGATACCGAAGTGTGTAAGATCGTAAATATTATATCAGGTTGTGGTTGACCGCTTGTCGAATTATTTTGGCTTAAGAGTTATAAATAAACGTTGAAGCCTCCGATAAAACATTGTGATTGTGTTAGCTCTTGACACGCTTTGATTTCGGTTTCGGCCTGGCTCGGTATCGTGGCGTGAAATTTGGCCAAATGTAAGAAGACAAGCGAAGGCGAGCTGTTTTTTTATATTTTTCGGATGCATCAACCGACGACGATCCGTCATCGAGTGATTTTTCATTGACCGCGCGCGCTCTCCGAGGGTATTTATGAATAGAAAGTGCTCCACTTAAACGGATATTTACGTTTCATGATCCGAGTGTATTTGTTAGAGAGACTTGAAAAATAACCCGAGCGACTTCCAACGTTTACTCGTAAACCGCAATTTAATTGTGGAAGTGAAAAAAAACCTCCAGCGGTCGTGTTTCGTCTGTGGGTGACGAATGGCAGTGCTTAACTTTCGAATAGGTTTTATTTTTTCGAAACGTATATAGGTGTAATTTTTTCCCAACTCGAGCTGCGTTTATTGTGTATTTGTGGCTAAATGAAAAATAACCGTATATATTATCGCGAGCGAGTTGACCGGAGCGGCGGCTCTCTCGATGACAGATGTGTAGTTTATGTGCTCGTGTGGCTGCGCACTGCACAGTCTTCGATGATGGTCATAATCGCCGCCTGTCTTGAAAAAAAAAACCGAAATGTAAGAGACTGTATAATGACAATGTTGAAATGCGTGCAACTTGCTGTGTCACGATGCCCGGATTGGAGAAAATAAAACGAAGTCTGCGGCTAGGGTACTAAATAATCGTTTAATTGTGAGAAGATCGCCTCGAGAGAGGAGTGGAAAGGTAGAGGATTGGGTGGGGTAATACGAGCGAAAAGGTTTTTGAGCCCAATCGAAGTGAACTGGTTTATAATTTTTTAAAAATTTAAATAGGTACCTAAATGTTATAGGTAAATATTGCAAAAGATTCTGCAGTACTTGAAATCGGCAGGGTTATTTCAAGTTCAGGATCAGATCGAAAAAGGAGAGAGGAAAGCAGACGGAAGGGTGATGGAAAATTGCATTTTCAATTGAAAAATGGGTTTTTCGAACCAATATTTTTGAAAATGAAAATCTTTCTGTAGAGAAATTTTCATTTGAGGCCTTAGAAAAAATGGAAAAAATCATTTAAAAAATTATACATATTTTACTTTAAATAGGTTGCTCAGTAATTTCTAACTGATCCCTGAAAATTTCGGTAAACGGAAAATCATTCAAAACGTCGAGCGATTGGCCAAAATCAGAAAGTCAATTCAAAATATCAGAGACATTGATGAATTTTCTTTCAAGAAAATTTTAAGTGATTTATAAGAGTTGCTGAAATATTGTGGTGTTGGTAAAACAAACAAGAAAAACTAAAAAATAGCAAGAGTTTAACTTCAGCAGCTAGAAAACCGGAAAATAACAAGAATTTTTATGATTTTACTGCAAAAAGCAGGAATATGCTGCAATCTTTTTTTCTTGGTTTTTTAAATCAAAGAATAAGACGGGAATTTTTGGAGGCGGAATTTTAATCAAAAAAAATTTTCATGGAAATGGCAAGAAAAATCTAGATAGTAAGAATTTAGTTTTTCAAATCCTCCATGAACATCATAAAATGGCCCAAATAATTCAAAACTGGATTGAATTGTTGCAAGGTTAGATTTTTTGACGCCTTGATTTTTCAAAAATTGGACAAAAAATCCTCAACATTGGAAAAATTTTATTTTAAATTCTATGAAAATTGTTCAGAGTGTTGAAAAAATTGAATGCATGTGTTGATCAATAGTAAAGTACCTATGTTTAATTTTCTGGATTTTTTGTTATTTTTCAAAACCTTTTCTTCTATGATTGAACAATTTTTCTTGTTGATTATGGTCTGTTTATTTCATTACTTTATAAAAATTCAACCTTTTTTTTATATTTCTGTAATTTTTTTACATTTTTGGTATACTTGTACCATTTTTAAAATGTTTATCAACTGTAATAAAATTTTATAAAAAGCTCAGTTTTTTTGCATCTTCAGCTATTTATTTTTTTTGTATCATCAGTAATTTTAAGAATATTTTGTGAGGTTTTATTAGTGTTTTGTGGTATTTCATCAAATATTTCATCAATTTTAACTATATACTTTGGTCATTTTTCTTTCTCAAGTATACATTTTGTAATTCTCGAACTTATTTGTGTCAAATTTTCCGTGATTTTTATGAAAATCTTATTGATTATTTTTCTTTCAGTTTTAAAAGTTTTGAGGAAATTTTTCAACATTTTTACGTTTCATTTGATTTTTTTTTTATTTTATGATATTTTTCATGTTTTTAACATTTTTACGTATATTGTTTATTTTTTACGAGAATTTACCGAAAATTTTTTTTTTGTTGTGTTGTATCATCAATCATCATTGAGAGTGTTTTAACATTTCGTCTGCTTTTCTTGACATTTCATACACAATTTTTATGACATTTCTAAACGATCTACAGACGCGAATGCAATTGATTTTGGCCAATTCTGCGATTTTTGTTTTCAGAACCATAGAGGAGGGGGGGGGGATTTCTCCCTCGAAACTCTCGTCGAGACAAATCCAACCTTATATAATTATTGATTTTTGGCCAATTTCTACGATGATCGTTTTTAGTGCTGAAGGAAGATTTTCTCCTCGAAACTGATTACGAATTTCACTTCCTGGAAAAATGGGGAAATCGGTCCTTGAACTGATCGGAACAAATGTCACCCATAATGCTGGAATTGATGTAAAACGATTCTAAAAAATTCTCAACTCCCTTCTCCCTCTTCCACCAAAGTTACAAATCCGTAATGCTAGAAATTCAATATTTTTTACATTTGAAGAAGGTGGTTCAAAAATTTTCAAATTTTTGCTGTAATGGTTTTGTGATGGCATTTGGTGAAATTAATTTTTGAGACCTTTTATCGAAATTCAATTTTATTTTTGCAAGATTTCCATGAAAATCTTGATAATTTTTCAGTTACACTTTTTGATTGATTTTGAAATGAAGAAATATTTTTTTGCTTTCAAAAATGTGTTTTTCATTTGCCTTATTTTAAAAAACTGTAATGTTGACTCCCCTTATCAGAATTTTACTATAATTTTTTTTTGAATAGCTATGTCTTCAGTTCCATATTTAACACCCCGTGTTGCGAAATCCTGTCCTAATATTTTTAGTTTGTAGTATCATTAATTCATTATTTTTAGTTGTAAATGAATGAGTACCTACCCATTTGCTTAGTAATTTTTTTTTTCATCTGTTTCAGATTCAGATACAAAGGCTTAGAATTTGTTAAAAATTCTATCAATCTTCCAACTTCTCAATTGACAATTGTACTCCGGGAAGATTTTGAGGGTGAGTTCTGTTTATTGCGCATGTTAATTATACTTATTTTTGTTATTTGCCTGTTTGAATGGAATATTTAAATTGCACTTCAATTAAAAACATCCTCTCTCATTGGAAATCAGTGAAAAGTCGCTGAAAAAACTCGAAATTACAGCACAGGGAAAATCAGCGAAATAAGTACTTTGCTTTTGAGCGAATTTACAGTGATTTACTGACTTCAGTGAACTTTCACTTATTTCCTAGCAATTGTTTCACTGATTTATTGCTGTGCTGCAATTCCGATTATTTTTCAGTGGTTTTCAATACTCATAAATACTTTATTTTTTTATTAAAAAGCAATTTTGAAGTAGTCCCATTTTAGAAAATTATTTAAAAAATATAATTTTGCCTTTTTTTGGATAATTTGGACGATTTTAAATCCGTAAAATGCGCCATAATTCATCGAAAAAGGTCTGACATCACAGTTCACTTCCTCAAATCCATCTAATTGGTGGAATCTGAATTTGCAGATGGGCTGAACAGGTGATTTTCCGCCATCCCATCGCTAATTAGGTCACACACATCGTCAACCCCCTGCGAGCCAGCAAATTCTCCTGCGTTGGCCTATTCGGGTTTTCGCTTATTGATTTATCGCATTGACCATGCTCTGGTATTAATTATTACGATTTAGCCAACAATAAAATATGTTTATAGATTTAAATGGGATGAATGCTTTGGAAAGAGATAGAAATAAAGGTAGGACAACCTCGCAGCAACGAATGCATCTTGCGATGCGCGTAAAAAAAAAGAAACAAACCGAACCTAATCGTCGTAAACTTTGGAAATCTCGAAAAACAATAAAAAAAAGGGTACTAGCGCGTGTAATTATCAACTCGTATAATACGTATGCGAAGCATCGGGTAAAAAAATTGTAAATAAAAATCTGGGAGTCATTAAAGCGCGCGTTCGATGCTGGAAAATAAATCAAATCATTAAACGATTCGACCTGCTGCGATTATAGTCGCTTATATTATTTTAACGAGATATCATCGTGGTATTTACATAACAATGAACAATATAATCTCTAAGTGTCTCGGGTAGTTCGTACGTAGCAACCATTATAATGCTGGACTTCTGGACAGCGCAAAGCAAACCGTAAATGAAAAGTTTTTTTTAATAAAAACGTCGCAGGTTATATTGCCTAACCGGTGTCCACAACGTTTATAGTCATCGCCTTAATAAACTTTTCATCGGGTTATTTGTTCGGTATGTATTTTCCTTCGCTCCTACTGCTTCGGTAGGTCTAATATAGGTATTAGCTATGATAGGAAGGTATATAAATGTAAGATAACTTACCGAGTCTGTTGCGCTATGGCTTCGATGAATTTACATGTAAATATGCGCCGGCATATAAATTCGAATATTTATTGCACCGGTGCCCGGTGCGATGGTGTTGACGGGATGAACCCGCCTGGACGAACCGGTGGTGCTGTATGTTTTCATCGACCTATTAAGATGGAAAATCATATGCACGTTTTGGGCATTCGAAGTTGGTGGCATTTTCGGTGGCTGGCGCTGGCGTCTTACAAGAATTTCAATTAAGAGAAAATTTCGGCGACCGTGGGTGTTTAATGGTGTTAGAAAGCCGGAAAGGTGGCTGCATCGAAGGAGAATGGAATGAAGATGTTGGTGGTATTTTGTCATGTAAAGGTGTGTGTGATTCTGTTGATGAAAGTTCGTTTGGATGAAAAAGAATCGTGTTGGGGTTATTTTTTGGTTTTTAGTTGCTTGTAGAAGATAATTGAGAGGGGTGTCAAATGATTTTTTTTGATTTGAAAATGACTGTATTTCAATATTTGATTTTTTTGATAATTTTTTCATGAAAGGGGTAGGGAGGTTGTGCTCATCCTTTGACAAATTTTCACTACAAAGATAAAAAATTGTAGAAGTCGAGAAATTCAAAAATCTTATTATTTCAAAAAATTTATATTTTGAGTGAAGAAAATATAAAAAGTAAGTGTACACTCTCGTTTATGAATCATCATTCAAAGCAAACTGTGAAAAAAATTGCTGGAAAATCAGTAAAAATTTAGTGATCTGATGAGTCAGTGAAATCTTTGATATTCGATGAAAAAAATCAGTGAAATTCTTTGGATAATCAGTGAAATTGTTTGAAAAATGTAAAGATAATCTTTCAAGAATAAAAAAATTGCTGATTTTTATCAATTATCAGTGACTTTTCCTGATTCGAAAAAAGAAAGTTATTGAATTAGGAACTGTGAAAAAATTCATTGAACTTGATAACTTTCTGTTTTGGTATTTTCTAAGACGTCTGTTTACAATCTATTCTTGATTCAATTTACGAGTTTTCAATGTTTTTACATTTTTTGGTTATTTTCCTAGTTGTTTGTAACTATTTAGAACAATTTTTTCACACATTTTTCTGTGATTTTTCTAATCAATTTTTATACTCAAAAGTTGCCTTTATCGTTTCTGAAACTTTTTACTTAATTTAAAAAAAAATTGAAAAATTCTGTCTTTTTAATGAAGAAATTTTTATGGGGTTTCCAAATTTTCTATAGATTAAAAAATTCTTAATCATTATTCCGATGATCTTGAATTTTATTTTTTGACGTTCTTTCAATTTTTCAAACATTTTTTACATTTTCGTCAATTTCAATACCATTTCTCAGCAATTTGGAAAAATTGTTCTTGATTTTTACTGATAATAATTTAGCTGTTTGTGAAATTATTGAAATTTTTTTGGTTTTCAACGATTTTTGTACCCTTTTTAGTTTTTGCAGTCTTCATAGCATTTCACAATGAGTTTAATCAGTTTGATGATATTAGCGATTTTCCTCTACGCGATTTTGAAAGTTCAGATCAACACGTTTAAAACAGCTGTGTAAAGGAAAGGAAAATCAGTCAAGAACTTGAATTGATATTATTTTTCTTGACTTTATATAATTCTGATGCTTCTAATTTCTCTCAGGTACTTTTTATTTAATGAATTTTCGAAATCTCATCAATTACTAAAACATTTTTAAAGGTATGAATCAGATTGAAATTGACAAAATGAATTCTGTGTTTTTAAATTCGATAAAATTGTTTTTTTTAGTAGATACTTGAAAAAAAAATGAATCGCCTCAGTAGAAAATTTGAAATTTTGCTTCCTCTCCTGATAATAACGTATTTTTATCAGCAAGAAGAAAAAGAAAACCGAGAAATTAGCTAGAATTTCACCTCTGGAGCTATTGAAACTCGGAAAATATTAAGAATTTTAATAACTTTACTATGAAAATTAAAAATTTTCAGCAGTTCACTTTTCTTTGAATTTTTTAATCAAATGATAAATAGAGAACCAAAGTTTTTTTTCGGAAAAATTTGATTCTGATGTCAAAAAATATGATAAATGCTGGAATTTTCATTTTTCATATCCATTACATACTTTCTCATTCAATTAGGGTGTTAAATTCTTCGAAAATGGTCGAAAATCACTGAAAACTCGTCAAAATTACAACACATCAATAAATCCTCGAAATTCGTTGAAAAATCAGTGAAATTCTTTTAAAAAGTCAGCAAAAGTCACTAAAAATCGAGGAATTTTATTGATATTTCCTGTACTGCAATTTTGAATATTCATCAATGAGTCTTCACTAGTTCAAAATGAAATGAGAGAATATCTTGGGTAATATTGTTCATTCAGCTTTCTCTTGATTAAAAAATATTTTTACTGTGCTTTGATGAAACTTTCTATATCGTTGTGATAAATTGTCTTCAAGTTTTTAGGTTTATTGGCATTTGAAAGGGCATTTGAAAGGGCATTTATCATTTTTTTAAGCATTATTCTGATTTACATATCCTGGGTATGGAAACCACTTTTGGGAATCAAAAATTGGGGTTTGAGTTGAGGCTTTCCCCTGGTTCTACCCTTCCCGAAAGACCCAAAATCAATATCAACTCAAAAACCAATTTTTGACTCTTGAGGGTAGTTTTTATATTTAGGCTCACATATAATTTGATATTTTCAACAGTTTTATCAATTTGAAATTTTTGGTAATTTTTTTTGTTGCTTTGAATTCATTTATCCGAAGTTTTCATAATTTCTTTAGATTTTTATAATATTTTATATCATTTCTATGTCAGTTGCTCTGGAAAGTTTTGATGATAATTATTATCATCTTCTGGGCAATTTTTAGGACAGATTCAATTATTTTTGAAGATTTTTAATCAATGTTTTGTTTTTATTTTTATTTTTTTGTTACAAATCATCGGTAATTTAAACGATTTTTTGCAAGTTTTGAACAATTTGTGGATTCAAACAACTTTGGAGAATTTTTTAATCATTCTGGTATTTTTTTTTTTTTTTTTTTTTTTTATATAATATTCATTCTACGTACATTGAAAAATGCTTATGTAATATTTGAAGAAAGTTTCCTCTCATTTGGACAATACTTCGATATTTAATTTTTAAACAATGTTTAAATTCTTATAATTTTCTCGAGTTTTTATACTTTCCATACAATTTCTAATAATTTTTGAATCATTATTTTCGTGATATTTTGATAATTTAAGAGGGTTTCGCTCAATTCCTAAGGTCGTTTAAGAATTTTTAGTGATTTTTACCTAATTTGAATATCATATTAAAACAGAATTGAATTTTTACCTTACTTGCAATTTTCATATGGGATGTTTTCTGCATGAATGGAGTTTTAAAAATTTTTATGATGGATAATTTCAAAGATTATTTGAATTTCATAATTTTTATGACATTTGAAACAATTTTCGCATCTGAATTTTGGTGTCTTATTTCATGAATTTAAATTATATCTACCTAGATGAAAAAGCAATATAATTTTGGAATAGGCTGTCCGCATTAATCGCTGATATCTTTATCCATATTTCAACTCATTTACCAACATACTTGACATCTTATAAATTTCATATCATCCTCTTCCCCTGCCACATCTACATCCTCCAGTTCTCGTCATTCCGAAATATACCTATACCTCTGTACACAAACGCCGTTACTAATTAACTTCTCCATTCATAGCTTCATATTACAGCTCAGCGGCAATATTGGGCATCGTAAAATTAACCCACGTAGAAGAAAATATGCCCCATCTCACTCCATTTCTATGGCATATTTCCATATCGAAACCAGTTCTCACGCGATAAGTTTGCTCAATGCGTCTATGCGGAGTGTGGATATCGAAAGAAAATCACATTTTAACGCCATTTACGCAATCTCGCGTGTATACGATTGTTTGTATGGTTTACGTGTATTTGGCTTAAAAATAATATGTTTTGACACATTTATAAAAATGTAACGCTCAGCGGGAAATGGATACGCGGACAAAGTAACTGAACCATGTTTCTTGTATGATGTGAACCCTTTGGCCGAGTTAATTCGAATCCCGGAGTTTATAATTTTACCTTTCTATATTGTGTGCGGCGATAATCAACAAAATCTTCTTTCATCTCAGCGGGTATCGTTTATTTAGTTTAACGCTCTTTCAGAACAACAACCACTTTGATGGAAAACAAAATCGAACTATCGATGGCTCATTTTTGGATTAATTGTTTCTCCGATGATTTTTCTGGGTCGAGGGGGATTGAATTTGATGATATTGCGGAGATTTGATTATGAATGAGGAATATGTAGGGAGGAGAATGCTGCTTAGAGTCATAGTGACCTAATGTCAGTCTTCTACGTCAGTTTGGCAAAAGACTGGTTCTCTAATTTAGCTTGCCCCTCCAGTCTCTTCATTTTAATCCATGGCTGGTTGCAATTAATAGGTATCTTTTTCACTTGTCACCCACTTTTGAGGTGTAGATGCAATGAACGTACGTTCGTGTCATATAAATTCAGCCATCTCATCTGTCGCATTTGATTTTTCTTCCTCAATGTCGGCCCCTGTTTGATACAGAATTAGAAAAAAAAAATAGGGAGTGGATCTCGAGGCAGAAGCGAGGTAAAAAGGTGCATTCGGAAGTAGTCGTTAATGGATCTATTCATCGATGGGTTATTTTTCCATACATCACGCCTGCCTTCTTTTTTTTCCTCAATACCTACCCCAACTTCTCGTTTTTTTTGTTACGTACTTAATTCGAAACCATTTTAAACGCAAATACTATTAAAAGTACCTACTCGTTTTTCTTTTTTTGAAACCGTAACAAAGAGGCCTGCGATGTTACTGAGGTGAAAGGAGCTACTTAACCGAGGATGTTTCTTCCCCTTTGGGTTACTTCATATTTGCAAGGATTACCTAGTTTTGCTTAACAGTTGATTGGTAATTGGTGTGACGTGAGATGTGTCATATCGGTCGCGTTCGTAGTCTAAAATCGAGATTATTTTTTACCTGTGAATGGAAGAGGGATGTAAGGACGGCATAGGTGTTCCCCCCGAAAATAACAATTGAATAGCTGGAAGCGTGTTTCAATTAGGGTATGAAATATGGTTGGCAGTCGATCGATGGATGGGTGTGTGATTTTTGAAAGTGAATTGGAGGGTGGTATGAGGAAGTGCACGAAAAAAAAGGAAGTTACGAACGTAAAAAGAATATATTTTAACTAAAAAAATAATAAATTTTATCAAAAAAATAAATAAATTTTACCGAAATAATTAAATTTTATTCAAAACATAATAAAATTTATTCACAAAAAATAATTTAGTGTCTCAATTCACAAAATAGGTGAAATTTATATTATTTTTTATCAAAAATAATAATTAAATTTGTCAAAAAAATGAATGAATTTTATTTAAAAAAATAATAAATGTCATCTATTTTGCGAATTGGGACACGCAATTATTTTTTTGAATAAATTTTATCATTTTTTTTCAGTGTGAGTGGTTGGAAAGTTATGGGAAATTTGATTGAATGGTGGAAGATTTTAGAGGATTAGTTTGTTGGGAGATGAAAATTTTCTTTGGTCCTGTTTTGGATTTTGTCCTGTTTGTTAGACACTCTGATTATCATTTTTTTCTTTTGATATATTTTTTTGAAAGCAAGGATTGAGAATTTTTTTTCCTGAAACACTTTTTCTCGCATTATTCCAATTAGGCTCAGTGAACTTTTCTGAATTAGAAAATTCGTTTTTCAAATGATTATTGTTCGTTATCTCTTTTATTATATTCTAATCTTGTTTCATTTCTGATTCTCTAATCAGGAGAAAAAAGTTCATTGCTAAATCGTAATGAATTTTCAACTATAAATTCGATTGAGAAGTGAGAAAACGTAGTTAAGGATCAGTTACCATTAACGTCATGGTCGTCAAAGGTTTCGGAATTCTAAAATTGCAGTTCCAGTGATGACTTAATGATTTTTCAAAACCAAATTCATGAAAGAAACTTTGGAAAGAAATAAGAAGTATATTTTTTGAAATTAAATTCTTGACAAATTTTTGAAAATGTACATAAGTATATTTTGATTTACTCATTCGGTCAAAAAATTTCCAATTGTTTGACTTGTAAAAGTTTTGAAAAAGTATCTATGTCTGCTAAATTCGAAAATCGCCTCATTCTTTCTTCCGTACGAGTCAATTCATGTGAACCTCAAAAAAAAAAGAAATCCAACCGGTTGTACCATTTGTTTCTACCATCTCCATTTAACTTTCTTTGATTTTCTAAACATTGAATCGAATAATAAATGATTTTCAGTATTTTCAGTTGTCAGTTGAATACGTTTTTCGATTAAAATTTTGTTTTTTTCTCTTCTCCTTTCAGAAATATCCATTTTCTCCATTGTGACTCGTGTATTTTGTTATATTCAAATCCAAACTTCTGATTCGTCAGGCCGAACCGAATGAAAAGAAGAAGTTGAAGGATCAGCTTGATTCTTGTAATGGAAAAATTATTTGTTTCAGACGTCGAAGTCTGATTTGAGTCTTAAAATTTCTTAAAATTGATCTTTTTAGGGAAAAATTATATTTTTGAGTCAAAAAAATTGGAAAAATCATTTTTTGAGTGGTAAAAGGTAAAATCAGAAAACCGTTTGTTACAAATTTTTGATTTTTTTGCGATTTTGAAAATCCATCTGCTGTACCTTCCTGATCCTCCATTCTATTTCATTCAGTGCCAAAATAATTCTTCTCAATAGAGACGTCCTGATATCACAATCGAGTCTTCGATCCCACTTCTTAATAGAATCGTCTTTACAAGTGTTGACTGTTTATTGTATCGGTGTGACAATCAAGAGGGTGCAAATTTTTGAAATTCTCCACGTATCCATTACATCAAAACGTACAAATACGTTCATTGAATAGATAAGCCGGATAAAAATCGGGCTCGAGGTGTTGTCTGGATGCTTTCAGATTCTGCATAATAAGATGCCAAGCATCCCATTACCGATCTTTCCAATGACCATCTCCCCGATTCTTAAGTATAAGGAAATGAATCTATACAGAGTAGAAGTCGAGTTGGGACTCGGATTTTGCACGAGCTATTAAGCACGTTTCGTTACTGCCAATATTAGGGAGATCCAAAAGAGCTATATTGATAGGTGTTCAAGCGTGTACGTGTGTAAGTGAGGGTAAATAATACACGAAAAGGGTCGGACCACCGGAGTCGTTCGCGCAAAAGTCTCCGCAAGCTCCTTGTGTACTTACCGACTTGCTTACTGCCTGCCTTCAGTTCGTTTTTGAAAAGTAAAAATTGAATGAATGAAGGAACAAATTCAAATACCAAACATACGAGAGAAATGAAAGAGAAAAAATTTTAATAAAATATTTACACGCACATGAACATAATACACAAATAACTAGATACATAATAAGTGATGACGAATTGACGATGATGAAGATGAGCGCAGAAAAAACACATTTTATAGACATATTCGGATAGGAATTTATAAATAAAGTTGAAAATAAGTTATAGATAATAAAACCGATGTATGAATTGAGATCTTTCGAGGTTTCCTTTTTTTTTTTTTACTTTCGTACTCTGCGCGATGACGTGTGGTCTGGTTTATCTAAACCTGTAATAATAAAATATAAATAGCGATTAATCGCGGCCTGGTGCGAAGAACGCGATCCGAGATCAGATAGACGAGTTGTACTTACATTTTGGTATTGCAAGGCAGCAGATGAGGACGCATCTATGAGAGTCGTCGAATTGGAATTTATATCCATTTTATCGGCCAGTATATCGGTTACATTAGTCGAAGGCGCCGAAGAGGTGGACGAAGAGTTGAGATTATGCGTCAAACTGTGCCTACGTAGATCGCAATTCCTTCTGAAGACTTTGCCACACGAAGAACAATTGTAAGGTTTGATATCGGTATGAGTTAAAAGATGGGTTTTCAAATTGGATCTCTGGTTGAAGCTGCGACTGCAGACGGGGCATTTGTGAGGAGATTCTTCCAAATGCAGGATTTTATGAACGGCCAAAGTTCGCGATTGGCAGAATCCTTTGCCACATTCTGTACACTTGAAGGGTTTCTCTTTCGAGTGGATGTATCTGTAAAATATTTTCGCGCTGGTTAATATGCGTGCTGGAACGCGAATGTGTCGATGTCGAAGAAAAAAAAAACGAGTTTCGATGTAGCTCGAGATGGGACTTGGCTGGGGCACAGGTGATGCCGATGATACGTCGATCAATATCGCGCCATAGTCGATGGTCGCTGTAATGTGCAAGTTCGTTCGCCTACTCGTACCATGGCTTATGTAACTGATATCTTGAGCAGATACGACAGCGTGGCGAGATGTTCGAGATACCAGTACGTGACCTATTGGAAATGATTTGTTGGAATTTGTGCGCGTACGTGGACGACTGGAAAAGGCTGCGGTAATAAGTGATTGAGTTGGAATGGCCCGTCAGAGATGGGATTTATTGGTGAGGGGGTTGGCAATTTGTGGGAAAGTGGTGTGGTTCGATGATTCGTCGAAGAATTGGCGATTGGAGTTGGAAAAATTGGGGTATTGAAGAATTCTACCCCTTCGATCCTCTTTTGTGTGATATTTAGGATTCATCTGCTTTGAGAATGAACGATAAAAAACAGGAAACCGAAAAGTAGAAGTATAATAAAATTATGATTGAAAACTTTTGTGAGATCCGAATCTAAGCAAAAACTTGAAACGTAAGAAAACCAGAAATTAAAGGGAAATTTTAAAAAATCCGTCCAATTCCGTTCGTGATTTGTTTTTGAAAGGTGTATGCGTATCTAGGAAAAAGAAATAAAGGAAACAAGTTCCTAGAAACTTTCGTTTCTATATTCAATTCAATTTCTTGAAGAATAAAGTTGAAACTTTTGATTTTGATTTTTCAATTAAATGAAATTCAAAAATTTTTAAATGTCCAATTTTCATTCAATGAAAACTATAAAAAGCAAAAAAAAGTAACTGAAATTTCATCTGTAGATTTTCTCATTCTGAAATCACTTCTTTTTTTTGTCAAAAAGTTCGAAATTATATATGCTCATTTTCCTTTTGTATGGTTTGATAATTTTTCTTTTTTTTTTCATTTTTTTTTCTTGTCTAGATCCTAAAATCTGAACATAGCACACATACTTGAAAATTTTCAATTTTTTCAGTTTTTAATCTGATCTCCCGTATCTACTTTGTGTGTGTTTTTTTTTGTTGAGAAAACCCTGCCGTAAAGAAGGGACCTTGTGTAAAAAAATCTATGTCTTCATCTGTATGTGTTTGATCTAGATTTGATGTCATTTGAACCAAAAAAGTGAAAAATTATGCATCGATTTTTTTTACATCAGGTCTTTTCTTTCCGGCAGGGTCATATTTTCTACCATTTTTTCTCGTGATCGACTTTTTAGTCAAAAATTTTTTACGAAACGGAAACTGCATCTTTGATCCACTAATTTAAAAATTATTTTCCATTAAATATACTTTACAAAAAATAAATTTTAAAAAATTCGACTTTGGAATTTTGCAGTGATTGATGAATCATTATTTTCAGATTTTGTGAGCCCAAAAATTGTCAGATTTTAATTTCTACAAATGAAAATCTTTTTTTTTGGGGGGGGGGGGGTGGGGGGTGGGAATCAGAGAATTTTTCCAATTCACTTATTCACTTCTTTTGTTTCACAGCTTTGAAGCTTTGATTTTAGTTCAAAAAATCGAGAAATTATTTTTCTTGATATTGTGCCAAAAGAAGTCATCAAAATTTTATAATTAATACTTAATATTAATGTTTTAAAAGAAAATAATGTGTGCTTAGCCTAATCATCTTCTCTTCTCCCTCTCCACTAAAGTGATCTACAACCAAGAAGGAAATACTGGTAAATCTGATTTAAAAATTTGTGATGACTGTAAATTGGGAAAAGAACATGGTAAACTTTTTCAAGAACGTCATTATAACGAATTAGGTCAAAAAATCAATTATTGCAGTCAGCACGAACAATTGCTCTTGAGACATGACTCAATTTCAAATGAATCGAATGAAAATTTTCTTTGGTTATGAAATATAGAATTTTACGTATAAGTTCATTCAAAAATGTTTTTTGAAAATAAAATTTTTGTTCATTTTTTCGCCCAATTCAAATGTACCTAGACCTATAGATATTTGGCTGTAAGCCCCCTGATTGGACCTAAAATTTATTGAATAAACTTAACCAAGAGAAAATTTTTCAAATCCAATAGGTCAATTTAATTAGGTTTTGTCAATTAGGTTTTTTCGAACATTCTATAAAAAACTTAATGAACTTGATATGAGTTTTATGTCTGTCCTTCAGAAAAAAAAAAATGAAAACGTCCATCAGTGCAATTTCAATCTTGGTAATTTTGTCACTAAACATGGATTTGGTGTCAATTTATTTATTTCCATTTCCGTTTTTTTTGACAATTATCTGCTTAGTTGCTGTTAATTTTTTTTTATTAAATACGAAAGAATGTTTTTTTTCTTTTATGAAAAATTGCTGATTACGTTTCGTGGAAGAATTTCCAAGTTTTCATGAATCCCATTTACCTATTTTGAATGAAAAATGCTTGAAATTCGACCGAAAAACTGTGGTGATATACGTGTAAAATAATTTAACAAACCTAGTGATTTGAATCAAGCCAAAATAATTTTTTTTTGCTTTTTTTTTCAAACCGAATTGGCCTAAAATTTCAAGTTTTTGAGATTTTTGATCCGGGGGGGGGGAGAGAAAAAATTTATTCACTTTTTCATCAAATTGAAGTCGAAAGATAGAAATGTTAAACATATCTTGAAAATTAAAGTAATTTTGATCGTTTCAAAGAACCTTTTTGAGGTTCTTGATGGTTAGAAATGCGATATATGCCCAAGTGGATTATCATGAGATTAAGTTGAATTTTTTTTTCTTCTTGTTTAGATCAGTTTTCAATTCAATTTGACGAATGAAAAATTTTGAAAAAAAAAATTCCCCTAAAAAATTCCACACCGAACTATAGGTATATAATTTTAAGAATTCAAATCTAGGTGCTAATCCATCTGTTTTACTTTTTAAAATCCTATTTAAAAAGCAACTTGCGAAATTATGGATTCAAATTCGAGTTTAGTGCATTCGTGAGAATTTCTTTTGTAAATTTGGTTGCCTAAAAGTTCGAAACTTAATTATTTATAAATTAAAAAATTGCATTCTTTGATATTTTCATGTTTTTTTTGTTTTTTTGTTTTTTCAAAAATATGTCAACTGAAAATTTAAAAAAAATGTGTCCTCAGGTTGGAATTAATTTTAAAAAAAACTACTGACCAAATGATTTCTTTTTAATTACGATTTAATACACAATTCCCATGGGCATGCACATTTACCTATACTAGGTACCTACATTTTCAATTTATTTCTTTAAAAAAACTATCAGAATTATTTTTAGTTCAAATTATCATCGTTAATCAGCTTATCATCTTTCAGAATGTGAATAAACTCCAGTTCGACTAGAACCTTCTAAGAAATTTAGAATTAAAAAAAGGACTACTGAAATACAAAATTAAAGAGCTGCCGCACCGCGGTGCGAAAATTAATTTCAAAGCAGAAAATTCACCGAACATATTTTTTTTCGTACCTAAATACCTATAACCTACTCCTACAGCTACACCTTTCATTTCCTGTTTTGAAAATAACATAACCTAAGGGTAAAGGGTGAACCAAGCATCTTACTCTCGAATTCAATCACCACATTAAATTGATATGTTCAATAATTTTCGCGATTTTGTGCTCTTACAGTAGCTCTATATGGGTACTTAAGTTCGAGCCTCGAGCTACTCGAAAGATGCGAAGTCGCACTCCTACCATACCCCATAATTTGCTCATTGTTAGGTATAAAAAAATATATTCAGTTCGATTCACTCACCTGTGATCTCTGAGATGATCTTGTCGTCTAAACGCCTTTCCGCAAATATCACAAGAGTAGGGTCGTTCGTCGGTATGGGTTCTTTCGTGTATCAGTAAATTATACGATTTGGTGAATTGACGATTGCAGAATTTACAAATGAATTGTTTCTTAGGTCTAACGGTGGATGATGAGGTGGCCTGTACTACAGTGGCAGTTTCCGATGGCGATACGGTCGATGCGGCTGTAGCAGAAGACGAAGGGGTCGTCGATGTCGTAGATTTGCAAATTAGTAAAGTCGGAGGTGGGCTTAGATCTTCGTTGGATTTTTTATCTATTAAAGGTGGCGAGTGTAACAGATCGGTGTCGCTCAAAAGTGAAAAATCGTCTACCGAAATTGCCTTCAGATGGTCGTTTTGACGTTGAGCGTTTACAGTTAGTCTTTGAAGAGCAAAGTATGAATCTACAGCTTGCAGGTAGAGTGCCAAGTAAGCTGGTGAGCCAGGAGTGAGAACGGTTGGCTGAGGTGAGGTCATCATGGCTGTTTGGATCGTGAGTGCGACGCTCTGCAGAGAACGTTGAAGCTCTTCTTGAAACGTCAGGATTTGGCTGGCGTTCGGAGATTTTGATGTTGATGAGCTCGAAACGTCTGTATCAATCATTGCCATTAAGTCGGGTATTTTATTCAACGATTCTGGATCCGAGACTAATTTTTGCTGTTGCATTGTATTAAGCCTCGAAATGTAACATGAGGTTCTGAAATAGTAAAAAAATGCATTGGTTAGATTCGAAGAATTTTTTTCAACGTAAAATTTATTAGGTAACCGGTTATAATTGGTTTGTCAGCGCGAGTTGTTTAGATGGCGAGAAAAATCCATCGTCGGAGATGTTTTTTCTCGCCCTTTTGTCTTATCGAATCTGTATGCAGGCGAAAAAGATGAAATTAAATTCCCGTTGAACCGGTTCGACGATGGGGAATTTTCGTGCAAATTTTCGGTATGTACGTGCGGAGTTGCATCGTGATGTTGAAAATAAGTGAATTTTTTGTATCGTGAGGGAAAAAAACTAAAAGAATTGAAAATGATGATTTCAACCGGTTTCCTAAATTTACGAAAAATTACATCATTTCAACATAGGCAAACTAGGTATACAATACTCATTTGGGTATTCAAGTTCGAAAATATATATTTATTTTCATTTTTCTACCTAAAATTGATTAAAAAATAAATGCCAAAATGGTGGAAACGTTTGTGAACCAGTTTAGTAATCATTATGGAATTTGCTCCGAGCTACTGCAGATTTCAACGAGTTGAAAAAATTTATCCCCTCGTATACCTGGCTCGATTTCGTCTAATTAATCGTAATAATAAATTTATCAATGGTTAAAAATATTTCCCGAAATCGTTTCGTGGAACCGGTTCGAATGCGATATATTATTCGTAACTATGATGGTATTTTTTGGAAAATACCTAAAATTAAAACAAATGACGCGTCAAAATTATGAAAATTTTTGTCATAACGACCGGTTGAAATCATCGAAATAGGTATAGCATATCACAGGTAGGCACCTTCCGTAATGGCGACCGATTCGGTATAAGGGAAAAGTGAATTTGAACCGGTTTTTATTTGGTTTATTTGTTCAAATATTTATCCGTATTAGTTACAATGTTTATTGTCAAGAATTATCTGTCGTGTTTCGCTTTTGACGTATTTTTCAAAGGAGATTCCAGTTGAGATGATAATTTCGTTTAATGGTTGCAACCGGTTTCAAAACACACAAATGGAAATGAAAAAAGCCGTGAAGCGATTTTGAAATTTGTGGGCGGCGCGGCGATTTCAACGCTCGAATGTTTAATTTACGGTGCAAATTTCTCGTTGACCAAAATCGGGTACTTTATTGGTTCGTTGAACCGGTTCGGGTCGTGATTTTTTTTCAAAATTTTCGTGAAAGAATACCGAAAAAAAATACGATCACGTGAAATCTCGCGCGTGATTTATGGGTAAATTTTTGTACCACCGAAAATCATCCCGAAAAAGCTATGAAACCGGTTTGAAATTTAAAACGTATCTCACGAATGTGGAAAAATTTTCGCCGGGTGTTCGTGCTCGATGTAGGTTTTTGCAAAGAATCGTTTTGCTAAAATATTGTGTGTAGTTGAGATAAGAAACCATATTGAAACTGGTTCCGTATCAATTTTTGCATTCGATGTGAACGAAAATTACATACACTATGTATTACCGAGCCAGCATACTAAGAACAAGGGTGTGAACCGGTTCCCTTTTATGCGTGATTAATTGTCGATAAAAAGGTGTATAAAGCGTTGTGTTTTCAGATAAGTAATTTATCCGTTTCAAAGAATAAAGAAGAAAAAAGGTGATATATGCGCATCTACCCCCCTAAAAGGGACCGGTTCCAGGTGGTTAATTTTCAAATTCAAACGGTTCCAAGCTGATATCATTTTCAGCTCAGATGTCTCGGTAATTGGGACAGCTCTGAATTCGTCTCGGACCGAGAGGAAATTTTATTCTGAGTGTTTGAACCGGTTTATATGCTCATAAATGAGTTTATTGAGTCGTAATTCGAGGGGAGTATTTTTATGATTTTTTTTTTCATTGTTTTTTTGGATAGAAAAAGGAACGAATGGTTGTAAATAGTGATTTTAGAGCGTGTTTTTTTACTCGTATAGTTCTTTTAAGGTAATTGGATTAGTGGTGCGGTGGGTTGGGTGGTAGATTAATCGAAACAATGGGTCACTTCTATTCTATTTTAATGAATTTCTTTCGTGAGTGAGGTTTTCGAGAATTTCTTCGAGTAAAATACTGAAATGAACCGGTTGCAACCGATTATTTTCAGGTAGTTTAATGGCATAATTAGAAAGAAATTCAGTTTTTGTTTTGAAAAAAATCGAATATTCACTCAACTCTCGTGTTTGAAAAATCAGTTATTTATTAGAACCGGTTGCAACCGTTTTTTTAAAAAATGTGAACTATGTATTTGAGAAACTGTGCTTTTTGAACTTTTTGGTTAGACTAATCGAAACAATGAGTCATTTCTTTTCCATTTCAATGAATTTCTTTCGCGAGGTAGGTTTTTGGGAACTTTTTCAAGTGAAGTACTGAAATGAACCGGTTGCAACCGATTATTCTCAGATGGTGTAATGACATAATTTGAAAAATATTCAGTTTTTTTAAAAAAAAGAAGTCGATTATTCACTCAAATCTCGTGTTTGACAAATCAGTTATTAATTAGAACCGGTTGCAACCGTTTTTTTTTTGAAATTTGATCTATTTTTTGCGAAACTGTGCCTTTTTAACTTTCTTGGTAGATTAATCGAAACAATAGGTCATTTCTTTTCCATTTTAATGAATTCCATTCACGAGGTAATAGGTTTTTGAGAACTTCTTTGAGTAAAATACTGAATTGAACCGGTTTCAACCTATTATTTTCAGGGAATTTACTGGAAAAATTTGAAAGAAACTCAATTTTTCACTTGAATCTGGTGCTTGATAAATCTGTTTTTCATTAGAACTAGTTGCAACCGGTTCTTTTTGCAAAATATGAACTATGTATTTAAGAAACTGTGCTTTTTGAACTTTCAATGCATTTCTTCGTAACAAGAACTCAATTACAGCTGGTTTTTGAATGAGATTTTGGAAGATGCATTCTTGAAACCGGTTGATTTTGAAAATTGAAGTTTAAAAATGACAATTTTTATAATGCTGCAATCGGATTGAGTTTTTAAAAGATTTTATTCTCTAAAGAACCAATTATTACCCGTTGTGTTTGAGAAGTAAATTTTATTTTTATTCGAAACAAAATCCTTTGACCAAATCAACCGGTTTTTTGAAAAAAAAAATGGTCAGCCATGTTGAACAAACCTAAATTCTAAAAAGAAATTTCAAGAAAGCATGACTTTTTATCTGTGCGAATTGGTTGCAAACGGTTCACTTCATAAAGAAATTTTCGTATAACTAGGGAAATTGTATGTTTCAATGTAATTTGAGTCAACGCGTTTACTTTTAAGCACTTTATGAGCCTTATGAACTGGTTGCAACCAGTTGTTTACAATGCTTAAATGCGGTTTAATTTGAAAAATTGTATAAATTTTGTTATAAAATTCGTTTAAAAATCAGGTTTTTTGAAAATTTGTGATCTTTAGAAACCGGTTGCAAGCATTATCTATAAAAATGCATATTCGGTTTGGTTTGGTTTGCAGCATTTTTTTCAAAAATGGGTACACATTTCATACCCATTATCGAACCATTTTTTTTCTTTGATAAGCGTTCCATCACCAGATCAAATATTTACATAATACCTGCATATGAGGTCATTTACAGTTATAAAATTATAGATAAGAAACTTGTAATATCTAATATAATTTGGAAAAAAAAACTCGAAGTAAAATTTCAAATTACCTGAACTCGTCAAAGGGTAAATAAGCCTGATGGTCTAATTCCGTGATATGACGAATTTGAAATCAGTCCACCGTCGATGGCAATCGAAATTCGAAAATAATCAGCAACAAAATAGACAAAGAATGGTGATAAGTTATCTCGAAATCATCGACACGCACGAAGGGTAGAATAGTGAGTCACGTCCGAGGGTGGGGGGTTGCGATAGTGATAAGGAAACCGAATAGGGAGCGTGATGTATGCGCGAGGTAGAGGGGAAGTCGACGATCCCTTCGGATGGAAATTTACCGAGCACCGCGCGTCCTCGACCAGTTGACGGGGTGGCGCGCACGTTGGGAAAACCGCGAAAATCGGCGATCGGGGAGAAAATTCCGCCGCGAACTGGTGAATTTAACGCGAATAGAACAAATCGACGGTGATTTTTCGGTTACACGCGTGGCATTCTCGGTCGATACGTCGAGTCGGACGAAAAGAAATCCGCTGCCGACTTGCGAGAGTAATGGGCCGATACTAGCCACCTGGCCCGGTATCGTATCCATACCCTACCTCGCCGATAAGTTTGCGCCTTCCTCTCGCGGCGGCCAAACGGGTTCGAAGGCTTGTAAACCAATCCTCCGAAAGTATCGGCTTGTTAACGTCCACACGTCAACCCACCTCTCGAACCGATTCCATGTACTACGAGTACCTATACCTATCGTATTGAACCGGATTTTTATAAAGATTATGCGATTTGTACATGTACCATATTATATGATGGGATATTTACTTCGCTTTGCATCGGGGCTGGGGCCAGAGATGCCATTACCCCGCCACGACGTCGTTGTGTGAATTATTTCATTGAACGAAAAACCAAACAAAAATGTCGATTTAAAAGTTACCAGATTCGAATGTACGAAGGGTACGAATATAGATAAATATTTTACTATTTTTTACGACAATTTTCTCTCAATTTATAGATTTTTTGAAAGGCATACTTAAGTACGTTGCATTTTATTTCTGTGGTTCGAAATAACTGGACTAATTACACTAATTCGATCAACTTGCTTATGATCTGAATTTTTCCTCGTCCGACTGATCGTGCTGAAATCATCAATTAAACGATATTTTTTCCCAAGTCATAGATGGATGTGTCGATCGATGATCGAAGACAATCCGCAGTTCCTCCCTTAAACAATAACCGTCCACTAGGAGGTCTGATGAAGCAAAAATTTCATTCGTTGAATTAAAAAATAATGATGTCCCGCGGTTATGGCGAAGGCAGAAGTCGGAAGTATTTGAGATATTTCTATACCAAAACAAAGACTGTTTGGTTTTTATGTTTTGTTCGATGTCTGCAGGAGGCTTAGGCAAGGATCACAGGCTTGGATTTAAATGATGGGAGAGAAGTGGTGTTGAAAAACTATCGTTATTACGTCAATAAGTCGAATCATCTTGTAAAGATGATGAATTTGAAAAGTAAATAGATCTCTGGAAACTTGGTAAAAAGGTGAAGTTTTGGAAATTTTATTCATTGGTTTCTTATCTCTTTGCATTGTTTTATCATTTGGAGATTTTCATTCTAATAGTCGCTGACTTTTTCCTTTCAACTTTTTGTCTTATCAAATTTTTTGAAGGTACTTATTGGTATTGTAGCTACTTAAAATATGCGCTATGCTAAAATGCGTTGCTTGATAAAAAAAAGACGAAAATTTTGCAAAAATGTTAGAAATTTCGTACAAATTGTTGAAAAATATTCGGAAATGATTGAAAATGTGGTGAAATTGATTGAAACGTCATAAAATGTGCCTAGATTTCATTACAATGGATGAAAATGATCAAAAATGTTGCAAAAGCGCCCATTTTAAAAAAATATCTGGAAAACCAATGAAAATGTTTGAATGAATACACCTAAAATTATGTAAAATTATTTTATACATTGGAATTTTCTTTGATAAATATCTGAAAATGTTTTTAAAATTTATCAAGCAAAAATTGATGAAAATCATAGAAAATTCAAACTTAATTGAAACATCATAAAAATACAAAAAAAAAATCGTTTGAAACTAGTAAAATTGTTGAAAATCGTTTGAAAATAATAATTAATGAAGTTGAAAAATTGCTTGAATGAATGGGCATGTGTAATAATACATAATGTCCCAAATCTTATCGAAAATTATTTGAATCCAAAAATTTCAAGAGATGCAATTTTATAGAAACAACGATCCAAGTATCGAAAGATGAATCAAGTTTTGCTTTTGAAAGGTAAAATTTATTCAAATTGAATAGCATCTGAAATTTGGTACCTACATTATTATTGGAGGCAGAAATTTAAGATTTTATGCCTGAACTTCTGGATTGAAACGTTGATAAAATTAGGAAATCTCAGTTTTCAAATTGCTTAAGCTACCTCAGTGAATTTTTTTAGACCAGAAAAATTCATTTTTCAAACAGTTGTCGCATGAACCTAATTCCCATTTTCTTTTCAATGGGAGTTTGTATAGATTGTCCTCAGGACTACACGTACTTTCTTAATCTGAATCAGTCAAAATTGACGGATGAAATCAACGCAACAGAATTACGTCACTGTAGAAATCAGTGAAAAATTTACTGATTCAATCGATGAATTCTCATTTTTGAATCAGTAAGTTTTGCTGAAGCTGAACTACTGAAATGAATCGGTAAAAATTTCAATTTATTGATATTGAATCAGTGATTCAACCAGTAAATAAATTAAAATTATTTCAACGAATTCATTTCAGCACTAGTTGAGCAAGAATTTCAAAAAAAAATACGAATTTCAACGAAAATTTTCTCACAAATTTTAGCAGAATTTTTTCTAAAAATCGACAAATAATTTTTTGAAAAAATCCAAGTTGGAATTTTTTTGAACATTTAGAAAAAATTTCTACAATTTTTCTAGGCAAAGCATTGAAATTGCTTAATGAAGATCTGTTTGAACTCTTGTCAAACGAATTGTGTCTTTGCCTTAATTCGAACTTAGTTTTTCAATTTCTAAGGTTCGTAACTTCTAAAGTTGAGCGATCAATATTATTTGGGTTATCAGGAGCCAAGTCTTAAAATTCTGAACCCTGTACAGTTTTTTTTTGTTTTTTTTTTTTGAGATGCGGTATTTCAGAAAAAACAATTTGGACATTATGTCCCAGAAATTCTATCAATTTGAGTATCAATGTCTTGGAAAAAATCAATTTTGACACAGTTTTTCCGAAATCTGTGTACACTTCGGACAGGTGTCCTAGAAAAATCCAATTTGACGCAATTTCATGAAAACACTCGCGATTTAGACATAGTGTCCGAATGTGTGAAAATCTTGACTCCTCCTTTTTTAATGATTATGACGATTGACCCCCAGCACCTTAACATATCTCTGTTAAAATTATGGCAACCATGTTTTTTATTGAAACTCTTGTTGTGAAAGATGCGGTCAAGTATGATATGGATATTTTCTGCGCAATTGAGTTATGTGACAATTTTTTAAAATTAAGCTGTTATAGCAAAATTTTTCTCAAATTAAATATTTTTATATTTTTTTGTGGATATTTCGGAAATTGATATCGGCGTTTGCCACAATTTTTAGCACGTTTTGTTCGAATTTCATGGTCTCTTCAAGTATGATTTTTTATGATATTTTATCGACTGTTTTTGAATATTGAAAACTATTTTCATCATGATGTCGAGATGATTTTGATAATGCAAGATGTCTTTTAAGAACAAAAAAAAAAAATGCATCAATCTTGTCTAGGAACAAGAAACAAAAAACTGAAGAATAACAAGAATTTTGATCATTTTTACTCTGAGAAGCAATAATTTTCAACATTTTCCTCCTCTTTGAATTTTTTAATCAAATAATAGAAAAAATTATTTTCTTTGGGTAAATTTGAAGTGAGAAAAATTGTGTAAAAAAGACAGAAAATGCAGATAATATCAAGAATTTAAATTTTTTTGATCTAATTTAGGTTGTGAAGAAAGTGAGAAATTTAAGGAGAATTTTCTTCTTTTTTATTTCAAAGAGGGGGAAAAAAATGCAAAAATTGGGAATCTTTCAACCCATCACATTTCTCATTCAAAAATCCCATAAGTAAATAGTTCTGGTATTTCATCAAAATCTCTTCCAAATCTCCACCTGTCCCGAGACGTGACAAAACGAAACCGAAACGTACACCAACGAGAAGAAAAATACCGAGAATCGGTGACATTCACACGGCTCTCATTACCGCATCATTAGTATAGCAGCAGGCAAGGCGCAAATTCCACGAAAATGATGTTTTATTTCCTCATTACGGTAATTTGTTTGCCATCGAGACGCGAGGTGCCTATTGAGAGAAGCAGGCCCGCGACATCGAAGCGGAGCGCGGAAAATGACAGCAGAAACATCATACAAACGTCCTTTAGTATTTATAATTCTCTAAACAATATATAAGTTAAATAAACACGCGCCGAATAACAGGTACACAATAACGAGTAGAAGGCTATTCTCTTGTACCGAGTATGCGACAGTCAGAGAATTCAGAATGTTTCTCTGGGCGGCTTTAAAGACCGCAGAGATATCGACTCGGGGGAAAAAATTTCGGTAATGATCGAATGTGAACGCTGAGAGGAGGTAAACAGAAATACACGGATGAGTAGGTAAACAAACGTAGCTTTGGTTCGTTTACAAATAACTTACGTGTGAGAAACTAACACCGCGGCTGGATTTTTTGTCGTTGAAGTCGTATCGATGACGGTAAATAAACCGACGTATAAATATTATACCGAATCTCCGAAGATGGCTGAGAACTGGAGAAAAAAAGGGTGGGGGAAATTAATATCCATGGATATTTAGAAAAAAACTCAAGCTCGAATGAGTACAATCGCGAAGTTTCACTTTGAATTGACGCAAAGTTTTGTAAAAATATTAATTCACATGAAAAGTGGTAAATTAGGCCTGAACGATGCCAGAGAACGATACCAACGTTCTCTGTCACGAAAACTCGTACCTCGAAACCGAGCTCAGTCGTTCGATCGATTTGCCAATATTGAAATACATAAAAGAAGTCGAACACTTGCACGAGAATTTGATCAAAGTTCGAACTCCGGCTGTTGCCAAAGCTTCCAAAATACCTCTACGATGTCGCCTGGTCATCGTTCCAAGAACCAGACACCAGAAGGAAAATTCTCTCCGGGATGAAGTACCTTTCGATACAATTTTGGTATCCAGACCAACCATCGGCAAACCGAAACCTATCGCCAATGATTGCGAACCAGAGGAACCTCCGCCAGCGGCCGCCATTGATGAAAAGGATCAAACCAATGATGCCGAAAGGGCTGTCTCAGCGGAGTCAGAAATCGAAGTCAAAGAAGCCAAGAAACACATCCATCCTTGTAACTGCGATCTTACGAAAGCTCAACGAGACCGAATCGATAGCCATTTACGAAGTCAGGCAGAAAAACAGGCCAAGTTTGAAGCTCGACTGCGAGAAATTGAAGAGCAAGTTCGTCTTTGGGAACAGGAAGCGGAACAGAAAGAATTGGATTGTGAGATCGAACACGAGCTTATGGGTGATTTAAGCACTTGTGTGCCGAAACGAAAAAGAACTTTTGCTCGGAGATTTTCGATGGTGTCGTTGGGTATTAAACAAGTGATCAATTGGAAGAAACCGCCTAAAATTAGGGTGAAATATAATCGAGTGTTTGAGCTGAGAAAAACTAATACCAGGTATTGTAAAGAAGTACCTTCGATGATTGAAGGACCGAAGGAGATATTGATCAGTGAAGTTGTCGAGTTTCCTGTGACCAAAGCTAGTCAATTGAGGAAGCAGTATAACGAGAAATGGATCGAGGAGTATAATAAGCAGCAAGAGGTGAAGGGAAAATATCCAAATAGACCCGAGTTCGTGATAAATAATAGTAAACTTTGGCCTAGAAATTAAGGTATTTTGTAAAATGTTAATTAAAAGTGATTTTTAGGGTGAAATCCAATAATCTTTAGTAGAATTAGCAAAAAAAGGAGGTTTAGGGAAAGTTTACCAGCTGAATTTGGGCATAAATTGTCAGTTTTTATGTTCTGCAAACACAATTGTGGATCTTTGCCTCCAAATCAAGTTTTCGGCCCCATAATCTGTCTAAATTCATGAGTCATCTGATGAGAAATTGACGTATTACTAAATTAGATTTCGTTGACCTCATTTTTATACATTAGAATCAATATTTGAATAATTTTATTTGAAATCATTGAAATTATTTTTGTTCAGAATTTTTCGAAAGATTTGGTGAAGTTTTTTTTAAAAATTCTATTATTGTTGAGATTTCCAATTTTTTTGAGATTGTGTCAATTTTTTTGTCAAATTTAAAATTTTATGAAGAGTTTGAATTTGAATCGAATCATGTCTAATGATCTGGTTTGGGCTTCGGACGAAATTTGTGTACTTGAATATCAGCTAAAAATCAGATTTTTGGAGATTGTCCAATCTCTTTGATCAACAACATACCTAGTTTTCAGCCCCCTGGGATTTATGAATTCCTGAAATTGTCTGATAGGGAGACGTAAAGCAGGTTTCATAAACCTCATTTTTGCTCTGATTTCAATATTTTGACAGAGCACTCGTATATGGATCCAGAACCGGACCAAACGGGAGCAAAGAGAACCTTTCCTCTCCTTTAATATTCGAAAATTTTGGCCCAGTCAGAAAATTCTCATTTCAATCGAAAATTTATGGAACTCGTCCTAAAACTTGAGACTTTTGAATTTTTCGACAGATCACAATATTGTAATGATTCGACTGAAAAAAGATAGAATTTTTTAAGACAATGAACTTTTTTCTGAGAATTATCAGTTTTTTAGGTCTTATTCCTCACTTAACTCGGGCTGGGGCTTATGAAACTGCATCCCAGCAATCCCAGCATAAAGGGGCCATCTTGTCGGTAAGTATTTGTTTTCGAGATTCAGCCATTTTTCAAAATTTGGGTCAAAATTTCAACTTCTGCGTTGCCTGCAATATCGCTGGAAATAAGATTTAAAAAAGGACCATCTTGTCGGTCAATTTTTTTTTCACTGTAAAATCATTAAAATCGTGGTTTTTATTTTCCACTTCAACTTTTTTTTTTTAATTTTCACTTTTTATGGCCGTAAAATTTTGAATGCGTTTTTCTCAAAATCGTGTTTTTCAAAGATCAATTTTCAAAACTCTCTGGAGAAGACAATTTTTCATCTTAAGATCTAGTTTTAGGATCTGTACTCAGTTCCACCTCCATACCGACAACAGGATTTATTCTCATTTTCAAGACTTCAATATGGATAAAAAATGTGCACGATGAATTTACAATTTTTTTCTCATAAAAAATTGAATTTTTTGGAAAAATAAGCATGATGTCCGGTCTCTAGAAAACCAAAAAAAAAAGCCTAAAAATTAAAAGGAAAGAAAAATCCTATGGAAAGTGTTTCTTCGCTGTTAATGCTTCGTTTGGACCTATATGATTATTACATCTGTATCAATAATCTGGTAATGTTTAGGCCATTCCATCATTAAATTTTTTCTATGATTTTTGGGTTAAAAAAATTTGAAATTATTTATATTAGTACATAAAATTTACAGTTTTGATATAAGATCTTTTGTAAAAGAAAATTTCATCATTTTTTTCACTGAAGTAGCATTTTTAACAAATATGAATTTTTCAAAACAATATTTGAACTTTGGTACGTGACTAAACATGGGTCCTAAGGTAATCCGTTCATTTTCTCGAACTTATAACTTTCCTTAAAGATATTTTTTGGATTGAAATCCTGAGGGTAAACCCCGAAAATTTATAAAATTAATTTTTTTATTCCAATTTTTTATATGTCTTGAAATTTTTCCGATTCCTTTAAAATATTTTTTTATTTTGAAATTTTCACATTTTTTTCAAGTTTTCCGAACTGTTTAAAATCTTTTTTAAAATTACGAACATTCATTTTTTCCAAGTTTTTTTTTTTTCAACTTCGAATGAAAGGATGCCAAAGAAAAATGAATAAATATTTAATAATAATTGAATATAAGGATTTTACCACTTGGAAAAAGTATTATTTTCTTAAAAAATTTAACTTACCTACAAAGAAAATGCAAATTAAATTTTATTCTGGAAAAATTTTGAAAGAAATGTAAAAATAGGAGATTTTGGTGAAAAAAAAATAGAGTTAAAAAAAATTCAATACAGTGAACAATCAAATTTATTAAAATTCAGATTGGGAAATTTTTCAAGAAAACTAAATCCGTATTTGAAAAAAAAAATTCGAGGAAATGTCGTTTAGGAAAGTGGATTCAGAAAAATGTTTAGCAGGTAATCGATCCAAAATCCCAATTTGAAAAACCAAGGTTCACAATTTAGGGGAGATGTGCCCATAGATTCATGTTCAAAGCATATAAAAATAGACCTTTGCAGCCCCAATTCAGCTTGCTTCATTGCCTTTCCCAACGCAGAGTTAATTCTATTAGACTATTATGCCTACTTCGGCGTTAAAAACCAACCCAATTACAATTAATTAACGCGGATAAGCAAACCGTTGGAAAAATGGCCGCTCATCGCGTCGATAGACACAACCTATTTTCACTTACCCGCTTACGCAATAAGCAACCTCATCGGCAGCAACTCCAGCGCCATCGTACAACCCTATAATTTAAATATTACCGCGCGATTACCGCGAGCATCTTTCTTAACTGGCCATACGTAGCGATCTTCTAATTAATTTAAATTTGACAAGGTAATTTAAAGCGGCCAGATTATTCATTTGGGTACCAGTGTGTAAATGGTAAAGCGAGTACTACTATTAATTATTTTAACCCGTGTTGCTTTGTTAACTTGAGGTTAACCTGTTTTATGCCGAAGCACGAGAGAGAATTAAAATGCCATTACGACGGTGCTCCGGTTCACCATTCGCATTGTCCAGCCGATCACGAAAGCGCCTATCTGATATTAGATCACTCCAGATTGATGGAATTGACAAGCCGGAGTAAAATCGTGTCCCCGAGTTCATCCCACGCGAGTGTCAGAACGACAAAAATCGCAGCAGAGGACCAACATTGTACGTCTCTGTTGTAGATTGTGAACTGACCGCGGTATTTAATGTAAAATCCATTATTACAAGTTACGCAGCCCCCGGTCACAAGTAATTCGTTTTCGGTACGGTAGTTGCTTAACTAAACACGGTTCGCGGCGCTCAATTGTTATTAAAACCAACATAAGGCGAGCCCAGCCCAATGCGGCTATCTTCTTGAATTGGTTCATTTGCGATGGATTCATTAATCACTGAGGTCATTATTTAGATCACGATGTTTGGATAACTTGGGTAACTGGTGGCCGGTTACGCGGAAAAATGGTACCGATTTTGAATTAGATGTCGGTGCCGATTGACGGACCGAGGCGCCGAAACACGTGCCCGGCAGCAGGTTTGCCAAATTATGTCCACCTTTGAACTCGAAAGTAAATGGAAGTTGCGATGAGAGTTGGTTAATCGAATGGAAGTGACGGAGTGAGGATGGTGGTGTCATTAATCGACGTAAGTCGTGGTAAGATCGGGAAAATGGGAAAATTTGAAGAGTAATTTTGAATTTGGATTTAGAATAATGTCAGATTTGAAATCAGCGACCCCCAAAACCATGATATCGATATGCATGATGAGTTTTTATCATTTTCTTCTTTCTGCCCCTTGATCACTTTCTATTTGCTTCAGAGTCGTGAAGAAAAAATCATGGTCCAGGAAGAGAAATGTAAGAGCAAAAAAACAAATTATAGATCCCTCGAATGTTTAAACCCAATTTTGTTTGAGGATCTTTTTTTGCCTCAGCCCCCCCCCCCCCACAAAAATCCAAGGCCCAGAAGAATCATTTTCCCATGCACAAGCCTGATTAACCCTTAAGGCAGATGAAACTTCAAGTATCACGAAAAATGCAAAAAACTGACTCTGATGACCATTGAGAATTTTAAACGAATTGGTGATCAGGCTTGTTTTGGAAATGAACAATTCAACTCTTTATTGAAAAAATTGAACTTCAGACCTTAGTTGTGCCAGATTTTTCAAACTGAAATGACAAACAAGATTTTCTGAGGAATTTACTACAGAATTGATGCGATATTAATTATTGTGTAAGGGCCAGTGATGGTAAACTGGAACTGAAAACAAAAAAAAAAAACAAAAAAAAACTGGAACTAAAACTGAAAAACTGGAACTGAAAACTGGAACTAGAACTAAAATAAATTTTCAGTTTTATACCAGTTCCAAAAGTATTTTTTTGCAAATTGCAATTTATATTTTTTAAAGTAAAATTTAAACCCCACCCAATTTAAATCATTTTCTTTTCGTTCTTCTTTTACATTACACACCATAATTTTTGTTTCAAAAAATTCATGGTTTTGTTAACAAATTTCCAAATTGGAGTAAAAATAGAAACAATTTAAATTTTTGAAAATTTGACGTGGAAAATTAGAAAATTTAGATGAACAATAATTCTTAAAAAAATTTTCACTAAAAATTAAAAAACAAAAAACCGCGAACACCCAAACAAACCTTGAAATGTTACATAGAAAAGTGAATAAAGAAAAAATGTTTTGTAAATTTGAAACTTTCATCCGTTTGAAAACTTCCTCTCACACATTCTTCAAATTTCAAATTTTTTGTTGAATAATTGAATAATTCAGACCTCAGGAGTCTAAACAATTTCTAAAAATGATCATTTCCCAGTTATTTTTTCTCCAGAAATCTTCTTGTTGAGCTTGAATATGAAAAATAAAAATAAATGGACTTAGAAAAGAAGAGGAAATACGCAATAAATTTCAATTTTTGTAGAAAATTTCTCAGAATTAAAAAAAAAAAAAAATATGGAATTTTGGAACAGGAACTGGAATTGACTAGAGAATATTGAAAACTAATTGGAACTAATATTATTTCAGTTTTCCATCACTGGCAAGTGCGATAATTTCTGTAAAAATAGTCAAGTTGGAGGGATAGTCAGTAGACAGCGAAATAAATCTCATACAATCTCAAAAATAATGCCAAATTTGGATTCTGCGTCCTCAAATACCTTGAATTCGACACCCATGATGCCATTTTATCAATTTGTGCAGTGTTGTCCCTTTGCACCCCCGCCCCCTCACCACAAAACCACCCCCGAGGCAGAATGATCTTTTAACGTTTGAAATTATCATTGTGACATGCAAAATGTTTATTAAAGTAAAAATTACCGAAAACTAGGAAAGAATTATGCATTGTTATCAACCCTCTGTAATTGGGGATGAATTTATGAAGAAGGGGAGGGGTGAATCGGGGGTAGTTGAGAAAAGTGATAAAAAATCGTCATGTATATCGATTGTTAGGTTTTTGAGGGTGCTGAATCCAAATCTGGCATTATTTTTAGCAGCTAGTGTTCCAAATTCGAGATATTTGCTTTTTGATAACTTCAGACTTGATGTAAATCGAGCTAAACTCAATATTTGGCATTTTTATCAGTCCTGCGATTACAAAACAAACATGAAATTGTAATACAGTTGTAAAAAAGCCTCCCTCTCTACTCACCTCACTATCTCATCGCTCATCGCCGTATTCATGGCTGTTTTTCCCAATAGAATCCGAATCAAAACACTGGCTCCTGCAGAAAACATTTCGGTGGCAATTAATTCCACCCCGTCGAATTATTTTCGCGCCAACGCCGCCACCTTCTCTCTCTTTCTCGGCGCATTTTTCACGTACACGCCGCGAGCTCGCGGCGTGACGCGGTATTTGTTGGTGTTGATTTCTGTAATATGTCTTGGACGGTGTGCATGCTGCGCTTTAAACGTGTATTTGAACGCGTACTCATATTCTGATATATTGGGCGCTTACACGAAACGCATACATTAGTCTGATCTCGCCAGCGACCGGGGCCCTAGTTGGTCGGGGCCGTGTCAACGTGTATAAAACTGCAGGGGATACCTGAGTAATTTTCTGACATATGTTTCGTAGTGATTAAACAAGGCTACTGCGTGCTCTCCTCTCTGCTATGGGATCGAATCCGTATGTATGTGTAGTACACATAGGTGTGTATGGTTATTTCGCGTTGCGAGTACTTGCATGCGACGATGCCATCTTCTCCTTAACTTTATAATCGATTAGATTCGTTTGTCGATAATTCAAAATAATATCGGTGTGTACGTGTACACGAGTAAAGCTAATTCTGCGAAAGAACCGGAGCCGATTTATGTGGTATGCTGCCTCTGTCTATGTGCGTCGCTGGCTAAAGGTGCTCTCTAATTTAATCCGTGAATGTATTGGGTGGATTGCTGATCTTTATGAGCTGCGATTTTTAGGTGATGGGTTCTATATCTCTCCCTGAATAATTGACCTGATTTTTCATTTTAATTAGTCCCATTGGTTGTTGAGTTTTTGCCGAACGTAGATGGGAGGGAGGCGGGGAAGAAAAAATTGGAATTTCCCACTCGTAGTAGATTTTTTCTGATGACTTTCGATTCAAAAGTACATTTGATTTTTTACAATTTCTGAAAATATTTTATAAAAAATCGTCGTTTTCAAAAAAATTCAGATTCAACTTCAATTATATTGTTATGGTGGAATTTCGCTGGGCCAGAATTGCTCTTCCCCCTGTTCAGAAACTCCATCATTTTTGATTATCAGTCGTGTTCCATTTCAATTTCGTATTCAAATTTTCAATTTCTTCGAAATTTGCAGCCTTCAAAATCCAAGCAGAAGTAAAAACTTGAAAATTTTGGAGGGGAGGAGAGAAACATACCTGCCTACAGAACAATTTTGAAAAAAGAATAAGTACCTCTACCTAAAAACTGCATTTTTGGTAGAAAATACAAGATTTGAATTCATAAAAAATTATTTTTCATACGTGTATAGGCTGATTTCAGAGAATAATGATTGGAAGGGGGGCTAAATCCCAGGTTAATGGCGTCAGAAGTCTTTTTGGAGAAAGGCTGCGAAGTGGAAAAGGACTTTTCAGAAGCAGAGGAATTTTTAATGCTGCTAATTTTTTATTGGAAATGTTTGACAATCAGAAATTACTATTTTTTGTGGATTGGGGGGGGGGGGGTAATTTTATTTCGAGCCACGCCCTAAATTTGTCTTTTTGCGAGAAAAAAGCAAAATTCAGAAAAAAAATTTATATCAATAGAATGAAATTTTTCAAATTTGAAATTTATTCATCTGCAAAATGTCTGTAATAAAACCAACATTTGCCCGCCTTACTAAATTCAAATGAAAATGAAATTTTTCGATATTTTAGACCCAGCTTTGAATCTTCTAAACAAATTCAATTCTTTTGACATCTAATTTGTAATTTTTTATCAAATTCATTGGGGGCAGTTGTAGCGGGGCGGAAAAAGGGGGCGAAGATTTCTACTATGCTCTCAGAATTAAAGCCAGCATGTTTGCCAGCATTTTCTCTTGCTACATAATCAAAAAATCCTGCAGACGTCCATGGGAAGGGGTTGTAAATTCCCGACTGAAATGGTCTTTTTTCTGTTTTTTTTCCTTTTCCATTCAAAGAAGTCCCCTCCCCCCTTTTATGAGCAAGAAGTTTTTCTTCAATTGAATCATTTCGTCGGTTTTACATTTTTATCAAAATCTTAATTGGGGAGGGGTTTGTAAATTTCACTATTTCTGTAGTTTATTGCAGGCTACATTCATTCATTTCTAAATCAGTGAAAATAATCGAAAATCAATAATAAACAGTCCGAATTGCAGCACAGGAAAAAATCAGTGAAAATTCACTGAAAAGTCAGAGAAATTTTATGCATCCATTTAGTTGAGAAATCAATGAAAGTTCGCTGCAAGTCAGTGAATTCGGTCGATTTTTCTTGTTCTGCGATTCTAACTGTTAATCAATGATTTTTCACTGATTCAGAATGAGAGAGCAGAGAGCTCGTGATAAAACTTTACTTCGTTAGCTCTGTCGCCAAATAAACCTCTCTGTACACTTTCTCATTTAAAAATCAGTGAAAATTATTAAAAATTATTGCTGGAAAACTGTCAGAATTGCAGTGCAGTAATAATTCAGCGGAAAAAAATCACTGAAAGTAAACAAAGGAAAAAGGAAAATAAGTGAAAAATTCAATAAAAACTGGGTAAACTATCTGAAATTCACTGAAAAATCAGCAAAGATCTGCTACAAGTAGAAAGATTTTTGCTGATTTCCCTGCACTGCAATTCTGACTTTTTTCCAGTGACTTTTGACTAAAAAATGAAAGAGCAGTTCTTCAGTGACATCTGCTGAGATGATTGAGTACTCAGCATGTTTTTCAACCGAAAAATCTCGATCTCAAACGACTGATCAATGATCGGTGCACATTTTCGAGTCGCCAAAAGACCCTGCTGCCTGCAGAAATCAGCACCAGCTTTGATACACCGTGCGGTAAATAGATTTTCACGCGCCAACTCCGCGTTGTTGGAATTCCTTCCAACAGTTTCCCACTGCGAGTCGATAATTACATTTCAAAAACAGGAGCTTTATAACGTAAATCGTCTTCATACAAGTCGGCGGTGCTGGTGAAATTGTCTAGACATGCGACTCAGGCCACGATATCGATACGTACACAAGACTCGCGTTCTAATTGCCGCAGCTTGCGATCTCCGGCTCGACTGTGTATCGTATGTACATCTACATAGAGAATTTCGCCGCCGAGCGTCATCACGCGGCGGATTTATTTTCCAAATCACGCGACGACGAGATACATCCAACGGACGCGAATTTATGCGAAGTCCTCTCCAGCGCTGCGAAAATACCGGAATCGTCGATATCATAAATCTCGCTCGGGAGCGATTTACCGCGGCGAGCGGTATTTTTACTCTTTTTTTTCCTTCATACGTACGTGTAAAGAATAAAGGAAAAAAAACGAAATCGATAAAGAGCGTAATTTATTAGGATGGCAATTTTTTCCAATATCATATACGTGTACGCTTTTTTCATATATTAAACTCGCACCTCCCCCGATACAAGAGTTGCGCTATAATGGTGTGATTAATACATATGATCGAGCCATTACCGCGTGTTATATTTAATCGAACTATTTTTCTTATTATAATTGTAACGCGTTTAACTTCGGTATTAATAATGCTCCGTGACATAGCCAGAGAGTATAGGATACGTATTCGCACCGTCGTCCATTACCTGCAGTTATGCAGCCATTTGCTGAGCGAAGTGTAATCTTTCTCGAGTATATGGAGCGAAATGGAGTTGAAAAAGGCTACGATGTTTTTACGCAAATACGATGCGTTCTGGTGAGCTAAATTCCACCATTTCAAAATCTAAATATTTATTGGTATTATCGTTACCTGTAAAGTAACCATTTTTTGAAACATGAAAGCTCCAAAAGTTGCGAAATAATTTGCCATTTTTTAGAAAAAAGGGATCCCGTAATAGTGCTTCTTCGTAGGAAATTCCCTGATGATTTTTTTGATTGTTAGGGCCCAGGCGCCCAGAGCAAGAGCATCACCGAATAGAGGACGAAGCGAAGGAAGTAAAATTCTTTTCCCTAAATTGTATATAATTTTGCTAGAAAATTGGGTCGAGTCGGAAATTTGAGGAGGTGATCAAATTTTTATTAAAAAAAACATGAAGGTGATGTCGATAAAAAGTTTTTCAATTTTTAAAAAAATGTCATCTAAGACCTCAACTAAAATTTTTCAAAAATCATCCACATTTTGAAATTAGAATTTAATTTTGCAGTTAAAATTGACGCTTTTTCAGAAATCTACTGAAAAATTGTCGAAAATGGATTTTAATTTCATAGTGTTTTCTGAAAATTGCCATTTTCAGTAAAATTTTTAGAATTCAAAAAATTGGGTAAGTATTTAATTCAATTGAAGAAAAAAACGAATTAAAAAATTGAAGATTTTTGAAATTATATTTGTAATGAGACCAAAATGGATTGGTACCATTGGTAGTTTCTTTTTTTTTCAGATTTTCACAAAAAAAATTTTAAGACGATTTTTAAAATTCTTTTTCAGAAAAATGATTAGGAATTATTTAAACATTCAAAATACTAGAAATCTCATAACATTTCTTACTGGATGAGAAAATATTGCTGAAATTGTTTTGATTCTCAGAATTCCTTGAATGCATTTCTCATAAATCATTCAAAATTCTGTGAAAATAATTGCCGTAATGTTTTAAATAGATATTTTATTAATGCTTTTCAAATTTGAATCAATCAAAATTGACCGATTTAAATCAACAGAATTGAGTCACTGTTGAAATCAATGAAAAAATTGACTGATTCAATTAGTGAATTTTTACTGATTCGATAACAAAACTTTACTGATTAAATTACTAAATTATGACTGATTTCAATGTCAATTATTTTTACTGATTCAGTGATGAAAATTCATTCATTGAATCGGTAAATTTTTTTTCACTGATTGGCAGGTAAATTTGTCACTTTTATTAGTCGAGAATCATCGGATTTTGACTGATTATCAGTGATTGGATTTTTTATATTTTATCGCCCAATTTTGACATTTTTGAATGAATCAAAATAATGTAGATGGTACCTAAGAAGTGGAAAATGTCTCAAAATTGGTTTTTCTATCTCATGTTTGAAATTTGTATTGAAAAACTTGCAAACTATTTTTGAAAATATTTCAAAATTCATTGGATGAAGTTCATGATGCATTTGAAAAATTTTCAAAATACCTGGTAGATTTTTAAAGTAAGTATCACAAGAGTTGTTTCAAATCGTCTAGATTGTGATGAGGTTGCGTAAGTGGTTGAAATATAAAAAAAATCATTGAGACCGTTGAAATTTTTTTGTGAATTTTCCATTTTTTTTTGTAAATGGTGCAAAAATTGTCAATATTTTGAATATCTAAAATTATTTTTACAACTTTTTGATAAGTCGTATTAAATTTTGAATATTTTTTGAGATTTTTATAGAAGTTTTTACAGAATTTTCGGTGATTTTTTAAGAAATCTTTTCAAGTTTTCCATCAATTGAAATAATTTTTATATTTTGGGTTACTTCTACGAATAATTTGAATAATTTTTGCTGTTAAAACGAAATCGTAAAAATTTAAACGATATAAAAGTTGTTTTTTTGGCTTTTTAATTTTAAAATGGCTTTGACTCAATAAGAATAATCTTCAAAAACTTCATTTTGAAAATTTTTTCGAAGTTTCATTTTTTAATTACAACAGGTTTTTTTTTTATTTTGGTAAATTACTTTGTAAATTTGAACTATTTTTGGTGATTTTTAAGAAATTTCAAAAAACTGGTTCAGTATCTATTTTGAATTATTTTAATAATTTTTTTGAATGTTTTCTTTTTTTTTTGAAAATTTGACCAATTTTTGGTTTAATAATGAAGTTTGATGAAAAATTTTTTGGTGTTTTGAAGTTAGACTAGATTTTGCAAAATTTCAACTTTATAAATCAGTGAAAATAGTCGAAAATCACTGAGTAAATAATAGTCAGAATTGCAGCACAGGAGAAAATCAGTGAAAATTTTCACTGAAAATGCATCAGCGAGAAAAATCATTAAATTTTATGAATTTTTAGCTGATAAATAGGCGAAAATCTTTGAAAAATCAGCGAATCTGACTGTTCATCAGTGGTTCATCATCGACTCCGAATAAGAAAGTATATAGAATAAGGTGCTAAATTTTTTACGTGGAAAGTAGAAAAAATTCCTGCCAAATGCAATGTTTCAACGGTTGATTGGATATTTTGAGCATATTCTCTCATACTGAACCAGTGAAAAGTCACTTTTGTATACCTACAGTCAAAATTTCAACACAGGAAATCTCAGCAAATCTTATAAATTTTACTGATTTTCCAGTGATTTTTCCCACTGATTTGTTTTCAATGAAAATTGTTCCTCTGATTTTCTTCTGTGCTGCAATTCTGATTGTTTCTCGGTGATTTTCGATAATTTCGAATGATCTATAAATGAGAAGAGTACGATTTGTTGGTAACGTACCTACTGGTAGATGGAAAGTTGAATCAGACGTGAAGGAGTTGCCAATGGGCATATGGCTACTTTTCATTCCAGGTCACCTCAGCTGATTTTTTTTTAGTAGCCGAACAGTGGGTACTGACAACGACAGTCCCGCGGTCCAAAAGATAAAGATGATTAATTCTGCATACCTTTCGAGACTTGTACCCGTAAAGACTGAAGAGTTGGGAGATCTCGACGCGACGAAAGAGCTCATACGAAATGATGATGAGAAGCTGTTTTTGGTGGTCTGTGGCTCGCTGTAAGTTCAATGTCGATCCAAAGATCGCTGTCATGTTGATAGGCTGGTTGGTAAAAGAGAAGCCCGCAGCTTGGCCCGACGATATGGAATACCTACGGATATGACTGTATGACTAAAACGCATCATTTATATCTAATTCGAGACATTATACAAGTCCATCTGGGTGGAGAGGTTCGTTACAGGTATCTGGGCACATTACATATGTAGTTGTAAAACACAATCGAAATGACGACGACGATTTTGCTTCATTAAACGATTATGTTTCGTTAATAGAAGCAGGCAGCGGAATACTGGGATTGGGTTACGTAAGAGCTGCAGCGCCGAGTGATCCATGTGCGACGACGATGCCGACTGTTCATAAATCAAAATATGGCATTAGATGTGGCCCCTCCGAGGTACCTGCGTCGTACGTGGATCTGGATTGCCGAATATTGTAGAGCCAACGACGGTAGAGACATTCTAGAATCTCTCCGGGTATCCGCGTCACTCTAGGGGGCTTAACGGACCCGATACGAAGAGAGCATTATGATGTAGCAGTCTGATACCATAAACGCGGTTATAGGGAAGCACAGACAGCAGCGAGAAAAAGAGTCTATTTGGACGATCAAGTGGAACCGTTTGGTAATCTAATAACTGGTCCGCGAAGCTTCCTTTAAAGCTAATGCCACGATGTAGCCAAACTATTAATTTCAATTTATATATCTGGCTCCCTCTGCGTGCAGTCTTGACTGTTTTAATTTCAAATTTCCCCCCGCTCTGAAGAATTGGTTTCCAAAGACCAGCTACCATGTAGTTTTATAACTTGTATGGTACCTGATGGCTCTACTTGTACGATTCATCTTGTAATCGTTAAATACTTAAAAATCGTACGTGTGTTTATAAAGCTGGAGCTCCAGCATCAGCGAAATTAACAAACAATAATCGCCCGCTGCGTTTGTTTGTTAATAGTGCCAGTTTTGCTACCATTTGGTGGTACCTTGGACGGGAGAGGGCTCGGAGAAGATTTGCGAATTTCTATATCTCGTATATGGCGAGATGTTGCGTATTAAAAGAGTTCATTAATCTTATACGACTTGATGGGTAATTAAATTGACGATGGGGATCTAATATCTTTATGGAATAGATACATAAGCATTATAGGAAGCATAGGCCTGAATATAGAATGCGGTGGTTCGCCGGAGCAACGTCGCCTACGTTCGCGATACAGTATCGCGCAGAAATGAAAATTATGTGGCGTATGAGAGATGATAACAAGCTGAAAATGTGCACTTACATTTATAAAGCATTTACCTTTATTCGAGATCTCGACTCATACAGATTTACTCTGCGCTTTATGATGTTGTGATCTCTCTATACCCATAGTGCTTTGGAATAATATGTAAAACTAGCTCGTACCATTGAACGTACAATACCCGGTACGTGGGTGCTTGATAGATTCTTACGTAGACCTCCTATAGAGACTTAAGTAGCCACTGAAATGTATTATGTCGTATATTTCATCGTGCTGCGTCTTCTCGCGGCCTATTATGATGCCAGCTTATGGCTTTTACAGCTCGCAAATGATGGCTTTTGTCTTTATTTCCAACAGGTAGACGGATAAAGGGATGCTACCGCAGATTTGCTACTTGTGTTGGTGCGTGATGGCGAATGCGGCGTAAATTGTTCCGGTCTATAGGTTAAGGATGTCCAGTACTCCGGTGTCTCTAAGAGTCCGGCGCGAAGCCTTGGAGATGTTGGATGATGGTGAGTCCGTGCGGTTTTATTGTGTTCTATAGTCTTATGCGGATATTCAATGTATGAATTATGAGATATTGTGTGCCTATTATGAGTTATGAGATGTAGTAGGAGAGTGAGGATTGTAGAAAGTTGGTGCATAAACTTATTGAACAGCATTTTATGTGGTTTGTTGAAAGAAGAAATTTTCAGATGAAATGATTTCATTTTGCATATTTCGTTTACTTTTAATTTGAATCAGGAGAATGTTTCCTAAAAATCAATTTTTTTCTGCTTTTCAGTCAAACGTCACTGATAATCAGTCGAAAAATTACTCATTTTACATTAAAGACATGATCAAAAACAATTGACGTTTAGCCAGAAAATACGCGAGATTCAAGTAAAAAATACTGATTTTCAGTTGAAAACATCATTTTCGAACCAGAAACGCTGGTTTTTCAAGTCAGAAGCACCAATTTCGGTCAAAAAAACTTGTTGTTTTGTCTGAAGAACCGTTTTCCTGTCAATGATCTCTGATTTTCATTCAAAATTAAAAGCACTGATGAAAGTGAAACACTGTTTCTGTAGTCAAATTCATTCAATCTAAAAAATCACATGGTTTGGTCAAATAATTACTAATGTTTTTCATCAGATGAAAATACTTGTTTTTCAGTCAATATTCTGTTCTTTCAGTGAAAAATCAGCGTCGTTTTCTGCGAAAAATCACTGATCATCAGTCAGAAACTTACTTACATTTTTGGTTAAAAATCCCTGATTTTCAGTTGAAAGCAAATTTTTGGTCATGTTTCTTTAGTCAGATGCACTGATTTTAATCCGAAGCACTCTTTTCATTCAAAAAATTGTTTTTTCAGTCAAAAACATTGTTTTTTCAGCCAAACACTCAGTTTTTGCGGTCAAAAACATTGTGGTTTTTTTTAGTCAAAACATTGTTTTTTCAGTCAAACACTCAGTTTTTGCGGTCAAAAACATTGTTTTTTCAGTCAAAACACCGTTTTATTCAGTCAAAAACGCTGTTTTTCCAGTCAAAAACATTGTTTTTTCAACTTAAAAACACTGTTTTTTCAGTCAAAGAAGTGTTTTTTAGTCAAAAACACTAATTTATGCAGTCAAAGCACTGTTTTTTCTGTCAGAAACATTGTTTTTTCTGTCAAAAACATTGTTTTTTCTGTCAAAAACATTGTTTTTTTAGTCAGAAACATTGTTTTTTCAGTCAAAAACATTGTTTTTCCGGGCAAAAGAATTGTTTTTTCTGCCAAAAACAATGTTTTTTCAGTCGGAAACATTGGTTTTTCAGTCAAAAACATTGTTTTCCCGGTCAAAACAATTGTTTTTTCTGTCAAAAACAATGTTTTTTCAGTCGGAAACATTGGTTTTTCAGTCAAAAACACTGTTTTATTCAGTCAAAGCACTGTTTTTTCAGTCAAAAACATTGTTTTTTTAATCAAAACATTGTTTTTTCAGTCAAAACATTGTTTTTTCAGTCAAAAACACATTTTTTCCCCCGTCAAAACGCTGTTTTATTCAGTAAAAACACTGTTTTATTTAGTCAAAAAACTGTTTTTTTAGTCAGAAACATTGTTTTTTCAGTCAAAACACCGTTTTATTCAATCAAAAACACTGTTTTATTCAGTCAAAGCACTGTTTTTTCAGTCAAAAACATTGTTTTTTTTAGTCAAAACCATGGTTTTTTCAGTCAAACACTCAGTTTTTGAGATCAAAAACATTGTTTTTTCAGTCAAAACACCGTTTTATTCAGTCAAAGCACTATTTTTTCAGTCAAAAACATTGTTTTTTTAATCAAAACATTGTTTTTTCTGTCAAAAACATTGTTTTTTTAGTCAAAAATTTTTTTTCTGTCAAAAACATCGTTTTTTCAGTCAAACACCCTGGTTTTGCGGTCAAAAATATCTTTTTTTCAGTCAAAAACATTGTTTTTTCAACTCAAAAACACTGTTTTTTCAGTCAAAGAAGTGTTTTTTAGTCAAAAACACTGTTTTATGCAGTCAAAGCACTGCTTTTCCTGTCAGAAACATTGTTTTTTCCACTGTTTTTTCATTCAGAAACATTGGTTTTTCAGTCAGAAATCACTATTATTTCTGCCTAAAATCACTGATCATCAGTCAAAAGCTTTCATTTTTGGTTAAAAATCCCCGATTTTCAGTTGAAAACAATTTTTGGTCATGTTCATTTAGTCAAATGCACTGATTCTAATTCGAAGCACTCTTTTTCAGTCAAAAACCATATTTTTTCAGTCTTTTCAGTCAAAAATACTGTTTTTTCAGTCAAAAACACTCACATTTCTAATCAAAAGGCACCAAGATTTTCAGTCAGAGATTATTATGATATTGGATACTGATTTTTACTAGAAACACAACTTATTTTTAAGACACTTTTTTCAGCCAAAATCAGTTTTACATCAAATTCTCTGTTTTATGTTAAGCTTACTGCTTTTCAATTAAAAATCACAACGATTTTCAGTCATAAATCACTATTAATGATTAGTTCAAAAGTCACGTGGAGTTCAGTCAAGAAAAATTACTGATTTTCAGTTGAAAATACGCTTTCCAATCAGAACACTGTTTTTTAGTCAAAAATCACTGATTTTTTAGTGAAAAAAACACTCGGTGTTTAACAAAAAATCATTGATGTTTTTTTTGGAAAAAATCCCTAATTTCCCTTGAGTGATGATTCAGATTTGAAGAGTTACCGTTTCAGAGAGAAGATTTTCATTTTCCAAGGCGAAAAGAAGAGTGTTTGAAGGGAATCTGATAAAATGGCATAAATGATTGTTTCAATTTCGTTCTCATTGCAAAATTTTCACCCTTTTTGGAAGAGTTGAATGACCAATTTTCGAGCGAAAATTTTCTCCGTGTAATTAAAATTTCGTACTTAATTATTTTCATATTTTGCAATCCGAGCTTTATGAAATCGGTGAAATTTTTCTCCAAAACGAGCTAATTACTCAGAATGAAGATGAGCACGATCGAATAGAAATAAGGAGCACAGAAGGAAAGTAAAATACTACGTGTTAACGAGCAATTGAAATTGATGGCTCAGGTCTTCAGGTCATTTCGTCGGTTCGTCGTGTATAATTTATCTCTTCGGTTTACTTTTTTTTGTACGCCGAAGCTGCCCGGGCAGCAGTAGATCCGAATGCTGGTGAGTTTCCTCTTATGTAATGTGCATTTGAGACAAAATAACCCCTCCGGTTTCCTCCTACGGTCACCAAAGTTCCAGCGGTTGCAGAAATATAAAACTAGACCCAGCTTATGATGTATTTACATGTTTTATTACCCTGTGTCGGCAAATAATTACAAAAGTTACTCGGTATTGTCGTCCAGTGTTCGAGAGAAAAAATAACACACACCGAAATTGATGACGACGTTTACCAGCAAATATTGAAAGGTATGGGACAGTACGAGGACACCTGCTACAGTCTACGGAAAATTAGCTCACGAAGGTGTCCTACGTGCTCGGAATTCAAGAATTGGACGCTAAATATGCGGTGACCACGTATACTGGATCAATATGTGTAAAAGATATCGTACTGTTGAATTAGCGACGAGAAGTGTACGTATCTGGATTGACAGAGCGACAGAGAGAACAGCGGAGGTCTGTTTGGCCAGTGCGGTGCTATCGCCGCCGTATGATGCTGCTCACACCAGCCAGTGTCAATTTCGAGCGTGATGTCGACTTATCTATCCGGTCTTTGGGCGATAAAATGGACGAAATTGGACACACGATTACGTTCACGCGTCCGACGTCTCGTAACATCGCCGGGCCGCGGCGAGATAGAGATGAATACCGCGATGTTGGTCCGCTGCGGAGATGACGTTTTCATTAATATAAACTAAATATTGGAACGTATCCAAATACTAGCGTGGAGTATGTACACAATTTCATATATCTGAGAATACTAGACGTATCGCCGCCGTCGCCGCCACCGCCGACGATGTCTCAGCAGCGGTCGCGTCAGCAATCAACAACCAGTTTTCATCACAGGTGTAAACTCGTATGAAAAGGTTCAATGTCAAAATGAAACCATCTTTAGACTTTAACAAAGTACACGCTCGTTAATTTTAATGAAACTTTTTCCTCGACTTCCCTGCCTTAGATCTTGATTCTTTTCATACTTAGTCGTCTATGTGTTTATCGTGTAACTAATCGAACCGCTGGCCGGATCCGCCGCAACAAAATATGTACTTAGAGTCGTGTGCACGGTCGTAAAACAGAATAGAACAGAAAAAACCACCAAAAGGAACGCGATTCGTTAAAGGGCCACTTCCGCACGACTGCGAATCTGCGGTAAACAAATCTGCCAAAGGGTTTGCTCGTGGGATGGTGACGAATGCGGGGTTTGTGCAGCTGGAAGACATTGTAGGATGGTGCTTTTTAGTGCTATTTTTAGTGGTCAGCGAGATCCAAACTAGTTTTTTTTTCGAGGCCTGGTAACCTAAAGAGAGTTCGAGGGAGGGAGGTGGTTGAGATGGTTAGTGCTGGACGGTGAAAAAAAATTGTAAACAATAAGTTGACAAAAATTGAGGGCAAGTTTCAAAATTTTTTGAAAAAATATGATCTATGCAAGTATTGAAAATGAGTCTTGAGCGACCTAAAAAAATTGTATGTTGAAAAATATTGTTGTGTTGATCACTTGAGACGTTTTCTCATCACTCGCATGGATTAATTATCAAAAATAAATGAGTGAAAATAGGACTTTCGGGAGGGAAGGGCTTTAGTTCTGTGGGCAGAAGGCTTTTTGTGAGGTCTGAAATTACCTCACCAATTTTCGTTGAAATTCAATATTTTTTTGCGATTCACCTCAATGACTATAGTCAAAGAGAAAATAGGTATCAGTAAATCTACAATAATTTACGTTATTGAAGGTGAAGTTTGGAATTTGTGATTTTTATTTCATTTAAATCGTTTACTCAAGCATCCCTTAAAATCAAATCAATTTTTTTTTAACCTTTTGTTACCTAGAGTAATTTTTGATGACAGTGCTGCCATCTGAATTTTGATGGACAAAAATTCATTACAAAATGTAAGTCATTTAGGTATTCAAGGATTTTTGAAAACAACTCGGAAATTTTTTGGTCAACAGTAGATTTTTTTGAAATTTCAGAGGTTTATCTTCTTAGGGAGGTTTCATTTTCTTTCTCCTGTGGAATTCAACATTGAAAAACATGCTGCAAATAGGTAAAAAACTGATACAATTTTCTAAATTTTGAAAATTTTGATTTTCTGCGATGAACTTTGGAATTGAGGGGATCACTGCAGGGAAGGAAGGTTAAGAAGACTTTCAAATAAAGAAAAAAATGGATAAAATACATTTTTTCAAAAATACCTGTCATTTTGAATGTTTTTGCGAATGCCTGGACTCGAACAAGTAGGAATTAATTTGGAGAGTAAGAGGGAAAAAATGAGGGGAAGGTGGTTGAGACCTTTAAACTTTGAAAATTTAGAGTTTCAACCGTTCTCTTTTTCGTGATAATATTGCTTGCCTCAATAATTTCCACGAATCAATTCAGAAGAGAATTTTCTTTCCAATGAAATAATTTTCTTCTTCAATTTTGAAATTATATTGAAGTTGCCATGATTGTTTATCTATAGTTTTCGTTTTTCAAGTAAAAAATTGTAAGAAATTTTAAAAAACAACTTTCATGCCAACTTTAAAAATTGGAAGAAATTAAAAGTTTGACTGAAAATTTTTCCAAAAATTATAAGAAACTTTTGCTAATTTTCGTCAATTTTTTTTTCAAAAAAACCATACAAATAGGTAGGTATACAAAATCATTCACGATCCCAGACATCGCCCCAATTTTTTCACTACACATTCCTCATCAAACCATACCTCACCAATCACACAGAAGCCTTCGCTCACTCCACCAACCTAACCATCGCATTGCTTATACCACTGCAGACGATACCTCCAAATGAGAATTCCAGCGGGGCGAAAAAATTCCAATTTTATAATTATCATCGGTACTCATCACACAGTCTATGTGAACTGCCACTGCTGCCAAGCCATAGCCGCAAAAAAATGCGATAAAAAAATCTACCGAAATGATAAATTACCTTTTATAATATATATTTCGCTTTAGGGTGTAGTAGCTTATTGGTGCATACGTCTGGTATCGTCTCTCCAGCCCCCTCCGCCCCCTCAGCGTAAATCAGGGTTTCGAAAAAACCGTCAAAAGGTTCTGCTGGTATACACGATGAGGTAGCGCCCAAAGCCAAAGACCCCCTGCTGGTCGAATACGGTAGGCGACCTAGGTCACAAACTGGCTCTTTAATTGGAAATCCAAGAGTTATTTATGAGGGAAAATCATTTCATTTCGTACTACGGCTTCGGCAGCAGGCTTTCTTTCTTCTTCGCGTCGCTCTGTTTAGAACCCCGATAACCTCTTCTTCTCTTCATAGTCTACCCATCTGTCCCATATCTCAACGTTTAACTTATTAGCTTATAATATTAGATTGGTAATAATAAAGGTAAAAGAGCCTCTACTATATAAACCCACGACAATACCTGTTCTCTCTTTTGTTCTTCACTCGTCCGAAGCAGAAAAAAAATGACTACAATCGTACAACATAAATGCATATCTGTGTAAATTAAGAATTCTAATTTACAGTTTTCATCTGTGAAAAGTCATTCAAAAACTCATCTTCGTCGGATTCTAATCAAACTATGGTGTCTACCTACTGGACACGAAAATCATGAAAAACATGAAAATAGCATGAATTTTGATCATTTTCCACGAAAAGCATGAATTTTTAACGTTTTCCCCGGAATTTTCAAATTGAAGAATGGCTTTTAAACCATTTTTCTACTTCATTTGTTTTTTAAAAAATTTTTAACGTTCATTCAGAATTTCAAATTCAAATAAAAAAGACCACAATTTGAATCAAACGGCTAATAGACAGTGACGTCGGAAAGCGGGGTACAACGTATCATTTGTACCTCTCCAAATCACACGACAGGAATTTTTAAAGCATTGAAACATGAAAAAAAAATGGATTTTTGGACATGAAAAAATCAATTTTCTATTAGCTTTGCCCTCGCTTCACTCGGGCATGAACAAAATTACAGTTATATGCATAATTTGAGCAAAAGAGCAGAAAAGTATAGTAATTTACTGTAATTATTGAAATACTTACTATAACTTACAATAATTTTCCGTAATTATCATAATATTTAACATAATTCACTGTAATTTACCATAATTACTGAAATATTTACGCTAATTCACCGTAATAAGATATTTAATATAATTTACCGTAATTACCAAAATATTTACGGCAATATACCGTAATTATTGAAATATTTACGGTAATTTACCGTAATTACTGAAACATTTACGGTAATTTACCGTAATTATTGAAACATTTACGGTAATTTACCGTAATTATTGAAACATTTACGGTAATTTACCGTAATTACTGAAACATTTACGGTAATTTACCGTAATTACTGAAACATTTACGGTAATTTACCGTAATTACTGAAACATTTACGGTAATTTGTCGTAATTACTGAAATATTTACGGTAATTTACTGTAATTACTGAAATATTTACGGTAATTTACTGTAATTACTGAAACATTTACGGTAATTTACAGTAATTACTGATATATTTACGGTAATTTACAGTAATTACTGATATATTTACGGTAATTCACAGTAATTACTGAAATATTTACGGTAATTTACCATAATTACTGAAATACTTATTATTATTTACAGTAATTTACCGTAATTATTGAAATACTTACTATAATTTACGGTAATTTACCGTAATTATCAATGTTTTTACTTTTGCATGGTGTCTAATGGGCATGGAAATTTTGAATAACGCATAGGTAGACATCAGGGGGTAAAACGGTTCGTGCATTAAATATCCACAATCTGTACATCCACGATCCACGTATCTATTTATCGACATCCATAACGTAATAGACAAATGCCTCTCCAATTTCTGTCAAAATGCAGGAATTTTTTTTTTTTTGATTCATTCCAAAAGTCATTGAAAACTTCAAAAAGGTCGGGTTAAAATTTCAACTGGATTTCTGTTTTCAAACAAAAGAAACCCATATTTCCCTATCCTGCACTTTTAAATTCTTCAAAGCACCTGATCCCACATCTCCCGCGACTCTTTCACTTCCCTTTGGCGAACCTTTAATCCGGCTCACCGTAATATCGATCATTTCCACGCACCTCACCTTACACAAAACCTCATTCCACCGGAACACTTGTCGACCGACCTTAAAATACTCGGGCGCTCGACCTCGTCGCTAAAATATCGTTTCCGCCGTCGCATCGTCTCCATGGCCGCTCTCGGTATTGTTCGCGAATACAGCAATGTACAGGGCATAACGTTATAATGTGACTACGGTGTTCGCTGTTGTTCGTACAACAACAACGACAACAACGACGACGAAAAGAAGAGGAAAAAAAACCTTTACATACAGAATTTACAAGTAATTATGCATCAGCGGCAGGTTATAGCGCGTGGGTTGCGCACTATACCAGCAACATCTTTTTCTTGAGCCATAGCCATGTGGGAGTTTGCGCGGATAACGTTATTATACCATTAGCATAATTCCAAGATGCATATTTCCATTCATACAAAGTGCGTCGTGACTGGCGATCGAACCTTATAACCTTTTGACCGAACCAGCCGTAACACGCCCACCATTTGGCGAATATAACGTCCAAAGTCGTTGTTGCAATCGCGAGTCGCACTCTCCCCCTAACACACTCCACCGTCGTTTATATTTTAAAAAAAAAAACTAAGTACGCGAAAATCATAATTACTGCATACGCGTGCTATGTATGTTCCTTGTGTGTGTGTCTTTTTATGTCTTCCGTCTGGAAATACGCTTATATTTATATTTCAGTTATCTCGAGAACATCTTGTGGCATACCTTACATACGTAATTAGTAGGTAGGTCCAGGTATCTTGGAAGATTCGAGTACAGCGTTACGTATTTTTTAAGTAGGTCATCGTGTAATTCCAGCTGACTCAGCGTTGTAAAGCCATTGGGAAGGAGAGAGAATTAAAGCATTTGAGAAGTCGTGGTGATTAGGAATGAATCGAATTTTCCATAGATTTTGAAGTGAAACTTGAAAAGTGAAGAATCTCAATGTAATGGTGATTTAAAGCTTGCAATTGAAGAGAGGGGTTTCAAAAGTCTGCTTGTCTAGTTTTTTTCAAAAATCAGAATTTCTTAGAATCTTGATCTGAAAATCGGATTTGTCCACTTGGAAAATATTTTCCGATAGAAATTGAAATTGGTTTCGATTTTTTAAAACATCAAAAGTCCTTTAGAAATCAAAAATTTCAGTTTCGACTTTTGATTGATCAAAATTAACATTTCTCAGACTTTTTTTTTTTTGTAGCCTGAAACCGAGTTTTCGGTAAAAAGTGCTCACTTATTTTCTTTTTGGATGAAAAATTGTTAATTCTGGTAGAAATAGGAGATCTCAGAAAACAATAGAGGGAAAATGGGAAAGCCGTTTTATATGGGAAAATTGTGTTTTTTTGCTGAAAAAATTTAATTCGAGTGTGAGAAGGATGTGGAAGTCCAGGCCAAAAAAAAATCGTGTTTTGAATTGAAAAAATCCGACAAAATTAATTTCCTTGAATAATTTTTCAAATTTTAGTGGCCTTCGGTTCATTGCTAGCGTTCTTTTGAATATCTGTAAAATTTGATCAGAAATTTCGAATTCAGCAAAGTATAGAATTCTGATCAAATTTTGCATCGCAGAACATAAATTTGCCATTATCTTTTGTTTCGTGTAATTTTTCGTATAGAAGGTTGATTCGAACCGGTAAAGAACGAATTTATTGAGAAGAAATTGACAAATGAAAAAACTTTGGTGCAGAAATGCACCAAGTTATGTTATTTATCCTAAATTCACTGAAAGGGTTCAAATTTCTATAAAAAAAAAAGTTCGAACGGAATGAAATTTTCATAAAAAGGCTACAATTTGGCATTTTTACTCAAATGAATAATTCCATTTTTAAAAATCACAAATTTTTCAAACTTCTGAGGAAATGTATCTACACCTACTCCCTCATTTCAAATCATTGAAGTTATCGAAAAAAAAAAATGCAGCACGGAGAAAATGAACAAAATCCTTTGATTTTCAGCAGATTTTCGCTGATTTTTCAGTGAATTTTCATCTATTTTCTAACAATTTTTTTCATTTTTTGCTTTCATTGAAATTTTTTCATGTTTTTCAGTGATTTTTAATAATTTTTACTGATTTGTAAATGAGAGAGTGATAATACTTTCTCAAAATAATTCATACCTCCTTCCCGCTTCACTCCGCATGATTTTATTATTTCTAAGTTCCTCTTCCTATGATTTTACATGCATATGAGAGCTGTTTTGTTCCCACAAAGAGAATAAAAACTTGGAAACAACTGAAAATAATCGTGTTTTTAAAAAGTGACGTCATTACTGGTTCTGAAGGAATGTCATGAACTTCTTTTGGAGGAGGAGGGGGGGGGGGGAGAATTAATCAAAAAATTATTCTAATTTCTAACTCAATTTATGAAGTCTACGGACAAGAAAACAACAAAAACAAAAAATATCAAGAATCCCACTTTGATAGCAAAAAAAACCACAGGTGAAAATTTTATTGATTTCATTGGGAAAAGTCAGCACTTTGAACTTTATCCACCTCAAATTTTTTAACCTAAAATTGATAGAATTTCCGTTTTTTAGATCCAGTATATGGTATGAAAAATTTTAGGCTTGATTTTGAGCGAAAGCTTAGGTAAGGAATTTGAATTTTGTAAAAAAAAATCATAAATTCGTGACCTGCAACTTGCCACCCCTCTCCCTCCCTCAATGGAGAGCTAAAAGCAATGTTCAATTCGAAGTCTGCCAGTAAAAAATAAAATAAAATAAAATAACCCTTCTCTCTCGTTTATAAATCAGTGAAAATTATCAAAAATCACTGAGAAACAGTCAGAATTGCAACACATCAGTGAAAATTTTTTTGCTGAAAATAAATAAGTGAGAATAATCAGTGGAAAATTGGTAAAAATTCACTGAGAAATGAGTGAAATTTAGGAATTTGGCTGAAAAATCAGTGAAAATTTGCTGAAAATCAGTGAATTTTGCTGCTTTTTCCTGAGCTGCAATATTCTAATTGTTTATCAGTGACTTAGAATGAGGGAGTACTTCAAGGCTGACTAGCTATGGACTAGCTTTGTCTCTCTTGGAGCTGCATGACAATTAATAGGACTTGAAATTTTCTGAAAAGTTTTCTACTCAAAGTAAATTATACCTCACCACTTTCTGTCAAAATCCAGGATATGTTTTTCTTCCTCGATCCATTTCATTAAACAATTGGAAAATGCAGCAAACAGAACTTACTTTTTTACAAAATGACAAAGTAAGGTTTTATTGGCTTCTGAAAAAATGAAAAAAAAATTCAAAGCTATAATGCGATGAATTACTTTCAACAATTTCACAATACTCTTCTTTTCAAGAAGCTATGAAATTCTTTCTACTCCCAGCCCCCCCCTCACTTCGTGATTGTAATTATATAAGAATGAATTCTATTTTAAAAATTGAATGTAAGGAAATAATCTTGGAAGAGAACCTAGTTTTCATTTCGTGAGCAAACCAACCCGCGTACAAAGAAACCGCTTCGGCAGTCTCGCAGGATAACCCGTTCGAAAAAATACCCCTGAATTTTTTCTCAACCCCTTCGAAAAATATATTATGCGAAGATGACTAATGAGTCGACTGAAAAAACGGCGGCTGCGACAGCACCCGCCAAGCATCATCGATCACAAATCCTCATAAATGAAAGATCTATGTGAACATGGGTCGACAACAGTATCGACATTGTCGAGGCAAAGGTGATTCATACATATTTCGTTATCAGTACCACCGCTTATAGCAATTTTATGAACTCGATAGGAAATTTTTTCCTCTTAAGACAGACAAGACGACAATAGAGGCGAACAATTGAATAAATGGTATTGCGATGACGAAAATGTATAAAGAATAAAGAGCTGAGTGAGAAGTGTTGATGCGTGGAAACAATATTAAAAGAAAACGTTTGACCACATGCTGATATCGTCAACAATGGTGCTGAAGTATAGAGGAAAAAAACAGATAGAGAGAGAAATCATAATCGGAAGGTACTAGAAACCAGTTGGCGGCGCGGCGCGCGTTTATCGTTTCAGGAAACCGATTTAGTTATGTGTATGATTTAATAAATGATGAAATAGTCGCGGCTTCGGGATGATACGCGGTGCGGTGGCGTGCATTATAAATACGTATCGATAAATCATCGAGATCGCTTCGGTCTGCAGCAATCGACGAGGATTCGCGCCATAAACCACAAGACCGTGTAAAATTTTAGCTCGAGTGTAAACAAGCTGCGCGATTAGTTGATGAGCAAATTCGTCCATCAGGGTATCTAATATTGACGCGTGAATCATTGTCGAGTTCCGCTCCGATGAGGTGTATTACATGGGCTAGGTGTACTTTGAGCATGGAGAAAAAGTCATCTGGCGTAGGTGGTCTTGCGGTGCGTTAATTGCCGCCGAGTATCCTGCTGTGGTACTGATTAACCTCGAGTTCTAACCTAGGATTCCCGAATCCCAACCTGGCCCAGCACAGTCGTCTTAGAACCTTAGGACCTCGGGACCTGCACAAGAAGACGAAAGATATGTGTCGAAATACATCAAAATTATCGTACCGGAGGCAATATGGTTTTTTCTTCTAATTTTTTCAGCATCTTTGGACCGAGGCTGAGGCAGGTCATTGGTATTTTTTTTCAAAATGAGCTACGAAGCTGAAAATGGTCATGTTGATGGACTGGTTTGCGGAAAAGACGTGACGCGGGAGCTATGATATAATACGAGAAGATCCGAATGTGAGGAGGCAAAGAGAGAGAAAACACGTAACTGAGACGAGAGCTTAATTGTAATTATAAAATATACTAGGGTCTTGGGAGGAGAGAAAGGGTGCCCATTTGACGCGATATTAACCGGCGAAAAAAAAAACAGGTTGTAAAATATTCACCAGCAGCCCGGCGTAAATATTTAATAATAAAGCCAGAATGGCGATGCTAAAAATGAGAATATAACAGAACGGTATCAGATTTCAAATAATACTAATGGTATTTATATTAACTAGACGCGTTTATTTTTTTATTTATTAGGTGCAGAACCGCGAATCCACGTTGAAATAAAAAATAATAATTATTTGATGAGAATATCAGATAACTGAGAGCTGGAGTTTGTGCCAGCTCATCGTCCTATAGATACACCACCCCACCTGGCACGCAAGGTTAACGTCATGAATTTTCTGTACTGTCGTCAGAAAATTTTTTTCTCGTATGGTTTCTCTCTTTCTTGGACTTGGGTAGTATTATATTCGAACGACGCTGCGTGGTTAATTAGGCGCCTTTTTTCGTTCAGGCGCCGCAGTGAAACTGTACCGGGATCATGAGACGTTGTGGGAGGTCGAAATGGCGAAAAATTCACACTTGAGGTGAATTTTACTCGTTTTAAATTAGCCAGAAGCACGATTATTTGAATTAATTTATGGGCAGAGTCGGATACGTAATTTTGCCAGGACAGTGTACGATTTTCGCAGGCGAGTTGTAAATTTCACCATGTGTTTCGTGGAAATCGGATATTACGAGGATTTTATCTGGATAAGGAGTCGTGGAGATATTTTTACCGTAGTTTTGGAAAAAGTGAGAAAGAAAGGGAAGCTCAAAACGAAAAAAATGATTTGAGGTTTGCAAAAAGTTACTCGTGTGTTGTTCAAGTTTCAGAAATTTGTTGAAATTGACTCTCGAAATTTACATTTTTCATGAAATTCAGATAAACGTGGAATATCTTGAAATAGAATCATTTGAGCGTCAAATCATCATCGAATTCGAGTTCAGCGCACTCAAAAACCTAGAAATCGATATACATGACGATTTTTTATCATTTTTTGACAAACTACCCTTACAGCTCACCCCTATTTTATTCCTTTGTTTATCAAAAGGCAATTAATGAAGGGGTAAAAGTCTAGTATTGATTTTTTCTCATTGATTTTAAGATTGTGAAGACATTTTTCACTCATCCGGGTAGGAATTCCGGGATTGGGTTGTTTAGGATTTTGAGGGTGGTTTTGAGAGGGGTAGGAAAGAGGGAAATTTGAAAGAGTTGATAACTAATCGTCTACATAGATTTCAATTCTTCAGTTCGATTTTTCACAAAAAATTTGGTTATGATTTAAAAGCCGGTTATCACAATTTTTCATCAATCAACCTGAACTACCCCTATTTAGAACGACTTTCCCCTTTTCTCAAAGGCTTGATGAAAGAATAATTCGACTTCAATTTTCGAATTTTTTTTACATAGATTACCTACACAGCATTTCCTTGAATTTTGAATAGTTTTTGTTTTCAGGGGTTGATGCGATTAAGAGGGTGAGTTTCAGGGGCGGAAAAGGGAGAGATGGCCAAAAAATGATAAAAAATCGTCACGGGTATCGATTTCAAGGTTTTCGATGACGCTGATTACGAATTCAGCGATATTTTTCCATTTATCTGCACCTGTGATTGAATACTTCGGAAATGTTCTGTATTTACTTAGAAATCAGAACCCGTTTTCAAAATCAATTTTCTCCAATACGTACCTATGGAAAAGTTGATGAGAAAATATTTCTTTTCTATTTTTTTTTGTGTGATGAATCGTCTGAGGAAACATTTCTTTTCTATTTTTTTTGTGTGATGAATCGTCTGAGGAAACATTTCTAAGCTGAAAAAAACTTCCTTTTGGGGTTAATTGGGGGTTGAAGGGGTTGATTTCGAGTGAGGGGAAAGGGGTAAGTTGTAAAATTGATAACAAATCATTATGGGTGTCGATTTCAAGAGTTTTAAAGATGTTAATCACGAATCCAGCAATGATTTTTCGTTCATTTGCACCTGTTACCAAATACTCAAGAAAAATTTTCTCCATCCGCTTGAAAATTTGATTTTTAAATTTGAACTGGACTAAAAAGAGATTGAGATTGGAAACCATCCGTCACCCCTGCTCTCTTCGTAAGATTTCGTTTTCAAAGGTAAAAATGAAATTAACAAATCAACATTTATTCAATTTTGACATCAAGATTTTTAATAATTTTTAATATCTTGATATCACTATTGAATTTTGATCTGTAATTCCATTTTCACCTTTGAAATATTGAAATTCCCTTAGGTTTGACATTCACCGTGCTTTAGCGCTGTAGCGAAAATTTTGAGTGTTTTTCACGTTTCAAGGGTCCATAAAGGGGTGGGAGGGGATGGGAATTGAAAAATGGTCTGCAAAGGTGATCCTTTAGAGGGGTAGGGGGTGGATTGATAATATCAACAGTGAAAATGTAATTCAACAATCAATATTCAAGAGTAGGCATCAAAACATTCGATTTTTAAGGATTTTTTCAAAATCGTGAGCTCTCTGCCTCCTCCCGATCCCACCCTTGAAACGAGGGGGGCGGACGGAAACCAGTCCCAAAAACATTGTTTTGATGCTAAAATTGATCATATCGAAATTCACACTTCTTTAATTGAATACAGTTTTTAGGGGTTGCTCTTTCGTCATCTTATTTATGAGGGGGGGGGGGGGTTCAGGGGTGAGTTTTCAAAATGATAAAAATACGTCATGGGTATCGATTTCATGGTTTTCGAGGACGCTGATCACGAATTTGGCGATATTTTTTCGCTTACACGCACCTGGGACCAAATATTCGGAAAATTTTCTCGCTTTGCAGCAGAATGTTTACTTTGGATTTCAACTGAACAAATTTCAAGGCATTTTTTCCTCCCAATCGATGTTGTATAATTGATTAATTGCAACATATTTTCTTTTCCTGCTACGAACTCTCGTTTATGATCAGATTTGAGATATGACTTAGACTATAGAGAGGTGTTAGTCATATACGCCGACGCATCAGCGAAGAAAAATTCGCATCCCGCGCAGTTCATCGTTCCATATTGTACCGATAAATATAAGCGATTAGTAATTAACTCTTGTATAAGAATAAAAGAATTGTCTACCAACGCTCAGAATACTCGTACATTATAGGTAGTTGTTTGCGATGAAAAAGACACAGCAGATAGAAAAAAAAATTATGACACGACATGATATTAAAATGGGCATCATCCAAACGGATATTGAACATCGTTCTGGTGTAAATTCCAACACGTATGTGTATAAATTTTTTATACGATTGATCGAGTTGAAGGACGAGGGAGGAGATGGCGAAATAAGTAAATCAAATCGATTGCTGTACGCGATGATGAGGTTTACACGTCTTCTATAGTTTTAAATCTGGTATGGTATTTGTGAAAGAGGCGAATACCGAGTTCCCACTGTTTGTGTTAACCAGAAAATGTGAATATAGGGCCAATTACCATTATCGCGGAGCAGTTGATATTATTAAGATTGTTCTAAAACGTACCATTTACGATGCTGCGGTATCAATGTAGCAATTTGTATAGTAACCCGTATCTGTGTGCTCGAATTGAGTACTATAATCAATGGTAATCGATGAATAGATTGATAGGTATGTGCGGCGAGGTTATACCCTAGGTACGTACGATTGTCTAAATTACGTTAAATCGACTATCGCAGGTTTATTTGGTATCAAAATCTGAGAGAATTTACATTTATTGGACTCGCCTGATCCTAGAAGCGAATTTATAACGAGAAGGTGTTCGATTGAGCGATTTTTTTTTTTACTTTTTCTCAAAAGTTTTCCTTCGTAAAAAACACATTCATGGAATTAATTCATTAATTACGGATATGGCCAATCGTATATCAATCGGTGCCAAACAATAAACCATGTATTGCCATAAATTGATGTAAATAAATTACAAAGAGGTCGGAGTTTTCGATGGTTTTCTACGTATACGCAATACTATGCTATTTAGGTACGACAGGTACCTAGACCTACTACAATGGTACATTTGTATCGTATATCCGCGTACGTAAAGACAAGGACGCGAGTTGTCTTGGACGAAGATGAATTGTAAATAGAGCTTCGGGGTTTGGGCGTATTTTATGTTTATAGGGGGATGGCTACCGATACACGGTGAAATATGTTATTATATAGGCGCCTCTAGTCTTGGAAAAAATAATTGGCAAACAATGTTGGACATTTTATTGGCTTTTTAATAATAGTGCAATGTAGATACCTGGTAAAACGTTGAATTTCGGCTGTGTGTGAGATGAGAGAGAGGGGGGAAAGGAAAGCGAAACATTTTATTGGGGTGTTTTCTTTTCTGCTGTCGAAGAGTTTATTTCCTTTTATCTCTTTTTTTTTTTTGATTTTTAGTTACGCGATGAGGTTGTCTATATATACCTTTTAAAGACTCTTCAAATATACCCAATAATTATTTTGAACGGTTTTACACAGAAAATTATATCATACGGATGATTAGGTATTAGATTCTGTACGCAGGCTGAAGGAAATTTTTGACGGCTGGAAGTTGTATTGCCCAGACTGATACATACGTATGAAACGAAGATTGATATATATATTTTTTTACTTAAATATCGTTCCTAAATACGATACTTCTAAGAAGGAGCAAATTATTTATAGGGCATTGCCGTATAGCCGGATGCTGAAGCGAGGTAATGTGAACGAATAGGTATAAATGAGATATGATCTTGCGGTACGGTACGTTTGTAAATTGTGCTGGGAGATTAAATGAGGGAGTTCTGGGTATATTAATGTATTGAGATGAAAAAAATGATATTGGTTTTCCCATGGTGTGAATTTTATTGCCGTTGGAGGAGGAAAAGGAGAAGATGAGAGATGAGTTGTGGAAATTTTCGATATGGGTAATGGATGGTCGAAGAAGTATGAATGTGGGTGATATGAAGATGTAGAGGTTTGGGGAAATGATCGGGGGTTTGATCTGGTCAAGAGGGATCGTATCGACCAAAAATACAATTTTTGTTGGGAAATGTAAAAGAAAAGTATAAGAATAAGAATTGAAATTTGAAAATTATGGAAATCGCAATATAATATAAAAATTGATGGATTTTTTTCGCATACTTACCAAAAATTTGTCAGATTTCTATGGAATCGGTATAAAATGACATGTAAATTTACATAAAATGTTGAAACTTCTTGAATCAAGTTTAAAATGTTTGAAACTGGTATCACAAAAATGGTTTCAATCAGAAAAAGAACTGTTCAATTCAGAATTACTGGAATTTTCAAAGATAGATAATTTTTTTTTCAAAAAAAGATTCCAGTTTTTAAAATGGTTTTATACCCACACCTCAATCATATTTTCACCATTTTATTCCCACCTCAGGAAAAGTCATCGAGTTGCTTTTTTCAAATTTTAAATTAAAAAGCAAAAATATGTACTTAGATACCTAATTCCATAAAATGTGAAAAAAATTGTAAGTATCGAGTTTTTCTTCGTTTTTGTCAGACTTCGGGAAAAAAATTGGAAGAACTTTTTCGTGGATTTTTATTATATTGTATTATGTCATTTTTGTAGCTTTTTTTCGGCATCTCCGTTTAATCCAATTGCGTAATTTGACTTTCTTTGAATGGGTACGTTGGGTCAATTTTTTTCCAAGCAATAGTTTGATTGATTTCTTCTGAAAATATATGAAGTGCTGCTTTCCAAAATGACCCGAGTCTAAACATTAATGGAAAATTTTTTCAAAAAACAAAAAACGCGTTTGGCTTTTTGTTCTTTTTTTTGCTCTCAAATTTTGTTCTCGTTCTTTTCTTATTGTTTTTTTCTGGTTATTCTAGCTCATTCTCGTTAATTTTTGATTCTTTGTTCGTTGTTTGAGATTTAAAATTAATATGGCATACTCGCCATCATCAAATTTTAAGTATTTTTCCCTGGTAGAGTCGCAGTCACAAAACGATTCATTAACAAAATCGAAACAATGAAAATTTGAAAAGAATAAAAGATGAAAAAATTATTCTCCCCGTTCTTGTTTTTGAACTTGTTTCTTATTCTTTCAACACTCACAAGTTTATTCTCGTTCTTTTAATTTTTGGTTATTTTTGATTCGTTGCTTTTCATTTTTTTTGGTTTTTGCAGCCCTACCTGTGGCATGTCCTCAATTTCCAGAAATCGCTAGCCCTAAGATTTTGATAAATTGCTCTGTGATAGGCCCCGATTTCCAGAAACTGTCCCATGATAGCTCCGTGATTTTCAGAAATTGTTCTGTGATAACCCTGTGAGTGTCTCGTGATTTCCAAAAAATTGCTCTTTGATTTTCAGTAATTGTTTCATCTTGATCAATGCATAGAACCTTTTTTATAAACCCTATATTTTCAATCCAATTTATGCAACTTCAGATTTATATCTTATGTACCCTGCCTGCTAACCTTGGAAGCACTTTCATGGTGTCCAATGAAAAACATTAAAATAGCATGCATTTTGATCATTGTTCTTAAAAAGCATGAAATTTCAACATTTCCCTCTCAATTTTTAAATTGAAGAATTGCTTTTAAATCGTTTTTCAACTTCACTTTTTTATAAAGAAATTTCTGCTCTCGCTTCTCTCGGGCAGTGTTTAAACATTCATTCAAATTCAAATAAAAGAGACCAAAATTTGATCTAACAGCCAATAGAAACAGGTAAGCCAAAAAACTATGGTTTAGATTCAAATCAGAAATATCAAAATTTAAATCAAAATCAAAAAGATCTGACAAATAATGTCAAAATTAAAATAAGGTTATTGACGATAATTCACTATAATTAATGAATACTGAAATATTTACCGTAATTATTAAAATATTTACCGTTATTTACCATAATTTTTGAAAAATTGCGGTAATTTACTGTAATTATTTAAACATTTACGGTAATTTACCGTAATTACCGGAATATTTACTATAATTCACCATAATTACTGAAATATTTACGATAATTTTCGGCAATTGTTAAAATATTTACCATAATTAACAGTAATTTACCGTAATTACCATAATGTTCACGGTAATTTACCATATTTACGGTAATTTACCATATTTACGGTAATTTACCATATTTATGGTAATTTACCATATTTACGGTAATTTACCATATTTACGGTAATTTACCATATTTACGGTAATTTACCATATTTACGGTAATTTACCATATTTACGGTAATTTACCATATTTACGGTAATTTACTATATTTACGGTAATTTATCATATTTACGGTAATTTACCATGTTTACGGTAATTTACCATATTTACGGTAATATACGATGGATGATATCAAAATATTATGATTGGTCTACCAGGTGTGAAAATCATGAAAATATGATAATTAGCATGAATTTTCATTTTCTTAATCCAGTAGACACCATGAGTCTTTTAGGGATCGGCAGACCTACATATTCGGATTTAGCGCGAAAAATCTTGTAATTTTACAACAATTTTAGAATGCTTGGGATTGAAAAGTTCTTGAAAATAGCAAACTTTCAAGCTTTCGTTGTGCTTAAAAGCAGAAAATGATGGTTCAAGAAACAAGAGTTCATTCAATAATTTTTGGAACAGACCCCATCTCTCCATTATTATGTTCGATAGGTTCGACTACTTGGTTATTATTCACGATTCAGAGAAAATAATAACTCAACAGATTTTGGCTCATGATTAGATAAAATGATCAATATTGATCATCCAAGGATAGGCACTAAACTGTTTCATTCTATCCAATAAAAATCGCATTCCTTTTCCCTTCAGCAGCACCTTCCAGACAAAGACCAAGCAACCAATCCAAACGAGGAGGAAAATTCGCGCAACAGTATGTAACATCGAGTATCTCCATCGCATCTACAATAATCCAATTAAATCGATCGCAATAAATACAGAATGCAACGTAGCATACGGCCAACCGAGTACACTCTTTTATCATTCTACATGTGTACATATACGATCCTCTTCGATATCGAGCCATCCGGAGGGCCTTAGGGACGCTGCGGCGTGGCGGTGACCGACGCGACGCAGCACGCGAAGTCCACAATACACGTAAGGTATCCGCGTATAATACAGAAAAAGTTGTAAAATACTCGATTCCGAAGCGAAGAGGTAATTTGTCGCGGTTGATTTATGCGGCTCGATGTAAACCCGTCGGCGCACCCCGCACGCTTCGTTACTAGAACAAACAAGCCTCTCTCTCTATCGCACTGCCGACATCGGGGAAGGTTATTATTTCTGGAAAGTAAATCAGAAAAACAGATTAAAAGAATAAGGGACTACGTGTGTGGGGCTATAAATGTCAACATTGCCACCCGAGTGAATCTGATAACGAAATCATGCTAAAGCCTTCTCGGACCCGTTGTTTTCTCACCTTTTTCCAACGCCTCGCGCTGCTCTCTTGGCCTCACCGGTGCAAGAATTTTAGCCTCCGCCGCCGTCACCATCGCCGGACCCAATTAGCCGATACGGATCGATTATCCTACTGGTTTTTATGCAGCTTGTAGAATACATATGTCTTGTTTTTTTCCCCTGAACCCTTCGTGTCGTTGGCCAATTAAAAAATATATAACTTTGTAACAACGCCACGACGATCGCTGATGGAGATGTTGTGTCGCGATGGCGTTCTCATTGTCAAAATACAGTGTTTATCGGTTATAAGAACCTTGAAGGGAACCGGAGACTTCGTCACTATAACCGATATGTTCTTATAACCAAAATTGCCTTTTTTGATGTTTTTTTTTCGTTATTAGAGGGATATTGGGGGGGGGGGGTCGTAAAATTTAAATGAAGGGCAATTGATCGAAGCGGAGCTATTGTACACTTTGAAACACATTTGGATATAACGGCATTTATTCAATGACCAAAGAGGCAGTATCAGATTCTTTTTTCCTTATTTAAAAAAAAAAAAAAATGAATACAGTGCTCGCCACCCATCAAATCAACATTTAGAAACCCAAGATTTATAACTAGGGACCAAATTAAAAACACTAATATCCGTGACGAATCGATCCCATTCTACTCTACTGTACTTGTCCACATGTTTTTGTTAACACATTTACAAGATTGGAGTCTTCGTTAACCCGAGTTACTTCAGGTTTCACACACAAAAAAAGGTTTTTAATGCCTGTATGTTTTTATATACGATATTTCACACTGCAGGGACCTAAAATCTGGTTCTTAAAAGCGATATGTTCTAATAACCAATGTTCCTATAACCGATTACAATTAACATTATGTCTTATGGGAGTTTTGCCGGGACTTTCAAAATCGGTTTTTATAAGCAATATTTTCTTATAACCGGAGTTCTTATAACCGATAAACACTGTATACCAGATATTTCGAATTATAAGACCCCTAGCGAGGGCCATTCGTGTTATTTACAGATTTTTTTAGAAAGCGCCATCGCAGCCATATCGAACCGTACAGAATTTATGATAAACCGAGCCATATTATTTGTCTTGGTACGTTATATTAACAGATAAACGAGTATGACTCGTGTCTGTGTACCTAATACTTTTATTAGCGATTTTTATCTAGAACGGTTTGTACCGTAAAGTACCCATATTTATTTCCAAGCACATGTGTACTCAGGTTCGTAAAAATTATCCCATCCAGAGGTGTTGCGGTTTCGTTATCGTGATTTTTTTTCACCAATAAAGAAATTTTATTTCCACAATTATGACACCCATGGTGATTTTCACTTTGCTGCGGGATAATACTCGAACGTAAGTGCATTCCGTGAACCGCAAAATCACCATTTTTAAATGAAGAATTAACGTCGAATTTGAATTTTTCCACGTTCGAAAACCCAATAATCGATATGGATCTCGGTGTAACCCTTTGGTGCCTCAGAATGTACTAGAAATATTTCCAAGTTGTCGGAATGTACGTAATGCCATGTTTTTTCAACTTTCAAAATGGGAAATAGTTTACTTGTTTCTTGTTTCACCACTAGGGAGGAAAATCGTTTTTTCTTCGAGTTCTGATTCTGAACGATATTTTTATTTCGCGAGAGGGAGGAAAAGTAGCACTTTGCTCCCGCTATATCGCTCCAAAGTATCGCAATTGAACCATATATTGCAGAAAGGACGTAAATTTTTAATTTTAAATGTAAGTTCGCCAACTTTGACCGCATCTGTACCAGACTGACGGGGCCTTTGAAAAAAAAAAATGGTTTTTCCGAAATTTTTCTTTTTTTTCTAGTCTATAAAATGGCGCAATTCATTTTTCCAAAAAAATTCATATCAAGTGTAAGGTCTAATCAGTTTTTTGTTGTTTTCTCAAAATTTTACATTTCAGATTAGTTTTATTCGGCTTTCTAGTAAATTTTCTAAAATTTCACTGTTTTTCTGATAAATTTTCACTCATTTTCAGTAAATATTCACTATTCCGGTGAATTTCCACCAATTTTCCCTATACATTTTCAGTGTTTTTTCGGCGAATTTTCACTGATTTTCTGGTCAAGTGACACTGATTTTTTCAGTGAACTTATTTTCCAGAGAATTATCAGTGAATTGCAAGCGAATTTTTACCGATTTTCTACAAATTTTTACTAAATTCTCTGTGATACTTGACAGAATTTTCATTGATTCTCCAATGAATTTTCATTGATTTCACAGTAAAGCAGTCGATTTTGTTAAATCAATTTTCACTGATTTTCCAGAGAATTATCACTGAATTTAAGAAAATTTTCTATAAATGTTCTACTAAATTTTCACAGATTCCCTGGCGAATTTTCAAGGATTTTTTCTTTACTTTTCACTGATTTTTCGGCAAATTTTCATTTATATTCCGGTGGATTTTCACTGATTTCTTTAGTGAATTTTCGTCACTGATTTTTCAGAGAATCTTCACTGATTTTCCAGAGAATTTTCACAGATTTTTTACAAATTTTTCACTCAATTTTTACAGATTTTCTGGAGAATTTTCACTCATTTTTGCAGTGAACTTTCACTGATTCTTGAGAGAATTTTCACTAATTTTTCTCAGTCAAGTTGTCGGTTTTAGTAAAGAGATTTTCATTGATTTCCCAGAAAATTATAACTGAATTTAATAAAATCTTCACTAATTTTCTATAAATGTTCCCTTAAATTTTCACTGATTCCCTGGCGAATTTTCACTGATTCCCTGGCGAATTTTCACTGATTTTTTTGCCACTTTTCACTGATTTTCCGATGGATTTTCACCAATTATTCAGAAAAATTGACTGATTTTCGTGTGAATTTTCACAGGTTTGGCAGTAAATTTTCACTGATTTTGAAGAGAATTTTCACTGAATGTCCAGTAAATGTAGCGACACTTGAAATTTCTGTAAATTTTCAGGTACCTTCTGATTTTCCCGCGAATTTTCACCGTTTTTTAAAGATTTTTTTACTGTTTGCTTCCCGTGAAATTTTTTTCATTGATTTATTACCTACTTTGCTGCAATTGTGACCATTTTCCTGTGATTTTTGATTACTTTCACAGATTTATAAATGAGATGAGTATAAAAAAGTTCATGAAAAATCAAGAAAAAGCGGTTTGGAATCCATATTCTGTCCTTGAGTACCTCAAAAAGAACTTAAAAGCTTAAAAATGGGGAATTTTTTCATCAACATTTTTTCAATCATTTTTTGGGAATTTAAAGGCAAGATGTAGCTTTCAAACCAATTATTTTCTAATTCCTCATTAAAAATTTTTTTCAAAACAGAAAGTGCCAATTTTCCATTAAATTTTATTTCGTTGCGCGTTTTTTTTAGGGCAACGGACGGCGAGATATGAACTTGAAAATCAAATTTCTTCGGATTTTTCGTTAAATTTCTTATGAAAATATATAACAATACAAACCTGGGAACCTTTGCAATTCGTTCTCGTTGATTGACCCAAAATCTGAGTCAATGAATTCCTTTGGGATGGGCACTGAAATGTTGTTCTCTTTTAAAAAATATCAATTCGTCACTGATAGCAGAGCAATCTGAATTGAAATCCATTAAATTACCATCATTCTCCTACAAACAAAACATTTTTCGCCCACTGCTATTAAAATTGCTCCCGAAGTGCTGAACTTTAATGGTAGGTATACCACAATGGAAAATATCTGTTCACCAAAAAAGGCAGCCCAATGCTCAAAAAAAATTCCCTCCTTGATTCGTATAAATATAAACGTTCTACCATTAAATTATAGTATACGATTCGATACATTAGGTAACTCTATGTACCTAGATCTACCTAAAACATATCGTACATTCCGATATACCTCCAACACCCATTCGTTTACAGATTTTCCCACTGTTACAGTTTGACTCATCATCCAAAGAATCGGCATCGTATTGATAAGAACCATTATTAAGTATATAATAATATATCCGACTTCATCGCAGATGATATCGTGATTTACTCCTTTTTGCGTTTACACCCCCCTGCTCCTCTGTCATCGTATATCTCACACATATCAAATACTTGGATACCTATCTGTTGCTGTACGTACTCAAACTCACACACATAACGCAACGCCAAACCGCTATCTTTCGATAATTGCCACCTTACCTATCCATCTTTAACTGGGTACCACGCTGTCTTGAAATATGTGTCAGTTTTTTTGACAGCATTCTCTCTCATATACTTCGATATTACTATACGCGCGCAATCAATCGTCTATAAGTGGTACTCTGGGAGCGGACAGAAGTGAAGTTTTTCGGTGTAGAAATTTTCTTCGATCGGTTCCACGAACCGCCTTGTGCCAATTCGCTACCAAAGAATCGGCGAAAAATTACTACCTGAGAATTTTATAGTAGCTGGATAAGGCTTGATACTGTTTTAGACTATTTTCGGAGTGTTCGGCCAGGTTTGAATTTTTCGGTGCCGCGAGCGATCAAGTGACGGGAGAGGTTCGATGGTTTATTGGTTATCAATTTTTTTCCCCTTCAATTCTTTTTTTTTTTCACGTGCCAGCGAAAAAGCACAAGCCACCTGAACGTGGGAAAGGAATTTAGATTTCGTTACAATTACCCCAGAGTCGTGAATAGTTGATCTTTCATCTCGCTCATTCTTTCATTTGGTAACTGAAAGTAAAATGAATTGAAACTGGTAAAAGCGATGGGTTTCGAGGAAATCAAATTGTGGACATGTTTCACAATTCTCTTGAAATGTATAAAAATTGTTGGATTATCAAAATTCCAAAATCAAAAAATTTATGCGAATTCATGAAACATGCATCTCATAATTAAAGAGTACATAAAAGACTTTCGAAAATGGAAAAAATACATCGTAAGCTTGATACATAAATTTCAGTTTTTCAACTAAAAAATAATGTAATTTTGACTCATTTGATTCAGAAAAGAATTAAGACGTAAAACTTTTGAAAATTGTTTTGGAAAATGATTCAAAATTATTTACATTCAAAGTTCAATATAAAAATAAGTTTTTTCATCGAAAAATTTGAAAAATCATCATATTTTTACCAAGTATATTTTCTGATAAAATTGTCAAATCGACTTCTGAATCGATCGATGCAAAAATCACCCAAAATTTTTGTATTGAAATGAAAGCGAAACTGCTCTAAAAAAATTCCCAACTCCTGTCCCTAATCCCACCCGAGCTATGGGGCCATATAAGCCCAAAATTTAATAATATCATCTGAAAAAGGAGGTCTACATAAAGTAAGAAAAAAGTTCCAAATATTGTATAAGTTGTAATAAGTGCTTAAAAATAAGTCGAAAATTGAAAAAAAAAAATCCATCAAAATTTGCCAAATTGATACAAAAGTTGGGCAGTTTCTGGCTCTTCTGGTTACCTACATTTTTTATTTTTAGAAATTTCGAAAATTCGTTTATGGAGGGAAGAGGGATGCATTGGATTTCAATCTGAAAAATTGTATGGTCATGTTTTAAGTTACTAAAGGGTGTGACTGTAATGGAATGGAATGGGGGGGGGGGGATAAATTTGAAAAATTCAAATTGCTGACCATACTCTCATGAATATCACCAATTATTATTTATAATGTTGAAAATTGTTTCTTGCAAGTTGGTAAAAATTTCTGTCTGTCAATATCGAATTAATTACTGATTAATATTGGCCAAAAAATGTTTTTATGGATTGAACAGTTCGATGACTGCAAAGACCATAACAACATGTGTGTTGTAAAATTTTCAAACTGTCGTTTTTCTAGGAAACGACAGGAAACGACGGGCCTGTCACACCTAGAAATGATCGCTTTTAGTCGTTTTTCTGGAATAAAAAAGATTTGAGTCGTAGGTGTAATTTTTGTATGTTGGAAAATTTTCAAACTGTCGTTTTTCTAGGAAACGACTGAAAACGATGGGTCTATGGTACCTGAAAATGATTATTTTTAGTCGTTTTTCTAGAATAAAAAAGATTTGAGTCGTAGATTTAATTTCTGTGCGTTGGAAAATTTTCAAACTGTCGTTTTTCTAGGAAACGACAGGCCTGTCATACCTAGAAATGATCATTTTTGGTCGTTTTCCTAGGAATAAAAAAAATTTGAGCCGTAGCTGTAATAATTAAATTAGCATGCCAAAACAATTTTTTAAATTTCGTTATTCCTTGAAATAATTGGGGCATTATCAAAAAAAAATCACAAAGAAAAATTAATTTTTATTTTTTTTATACTTTTTATTTGGCTGAGTTATCATGAAGCAATAATAATTATCATGAAAAGGCAAAAATTTCTGAAATTTTGCAATTTCTGAAAAATTTAATTAGAGCTGGTTTTTAATTTTATCATTTTCTTCAGAAAAACACTCTTGAAAAAATCTCTCGAGATTCAGAATTATTCATACAATTCCTCCAAGAAATGTTATTTTTAAATTTTCGAGCACATTATTTTCGAACATCTCATCTCTGTTTGTCTAGAACAAATTTTATTTCGTTGGTCTTTTAAATTTTTGCCGCTTACAAATTCCCATCTTCTCATTGTTGTTGTTATTTCCTCACATTGCTAAATCACGAATAACCCTGGCGGCCTGGCAGCTTCTTTTCTCAAGCTACGCAGCTAATACGTAACCTAACCGCAGATAATTTCCTCAGCACGTAAACGAGACGAACTTGTAAATCTAAACCAATAATACCGAATATCTCGGCTCATCACTGCTGGTAATCTACCGCATCTTCCAGCCGCATTGCTCGATTTTGCGGATGGTACTTTCGCTAATTACCATAAACCTCTCTACGATGGTAATCGCTTATACCAACCCTGTAATCTACTCGCGCCAGAATCCGTTCTCAGTACCTATATTTTGCTTACGACATAGTTGCAAAAACAAATTCCGCAACCCAGCTCGCGTATTAAATCGCGATCGCGTCTAAATATTTCAACGATGCGATCTAATCGTCTGCGATCGTCCGCCCTCCTCATCTCTCTCTTTGCCGCTCTACGTTTCACAAACGAATCAATTTAAATTCGTCGAAGCATTAGTACCATCATACAGTCATACCTATGTATATAGGTACTTATGAACGATAGTACACTATAGGCAGCTATTAAAAAAAAAACATCCAAAGAAGACAATAGAAAATGTGGGTGAAGACTGGACCGCTTAGAATGTTGGGCAAAGGTGCTAGACAGAGCGTGAGAAGATGCCTTCGGCAAACGTGTGGATACCTAATACCACGCGCTCTTCGACGTCGTCGCCCCACCTGGCCACGATTCCTCTCGTCTCACTCGCTCCGGTATTCTCTCACTCAATACTCGAGTACGAGCGTGGGTCGCTGCGCCGCAACAGCTCTAAAAAAAAACAGCGCCGCGATGAAGGAAAAAACCAAGATATTACGTATAATTGGTTCACATGGATCTGAGTGTAATAGTTAAAAGTGATTTTCGTGCATATCATGACTGCTGGTATAGGTCTCGTGAAATGACCGCACACGAGGGCCAAGAAGGGGTACAAAGGGTAATTTGTTTTTACTTGCAGATGCATTAGCATGGTGTCTACCGGGCATAAAATTAAAAGAATAGCATGCATTTTGATCATTTTTCACAAAAAATAAAAACATGAATTCTTGACATTTTCCCCTCAATTTTTAAATTGAAGAATTGCGTTTGAATCATTTTCCAAATTCATTTTTTTATACATACTATTTCCACTCTAGCTTCTCTCGAAAAGGGCTTGAACGGAAATTCAGATTCGAATAAAAAAGATCAAAATTTGAATCAAACGGCCTACGGAAATAGCCAAAAAACGATGGCTCAAATTCAAATAAGAAAGATCAAAATTTAAATCAAGAAGAATATGATCTGGCAAAGGATGTCAACATGAGAATATTGACGATAATTTACAGTGATTATAAAAAATTTACAATAATTTACCGTAATTACTGAAATATTTACGGTCATTTACCGTAATTATTTAAATATTTACGATAATTTACAGTATTTACTAGAATATTCACGGTAATTTACCGTATTGTTGAAATATTTACGGTAATATTTTATCGTTATTATTAGAATATTTTTGATAATTTACCGTCATAATTGAAATTTCTACGGTAATTTACCAGGATCACTGAAATATTTACGGTAATTTACCGTAATTATTGAAATATTTACGGTAATATATTTTAATTGTTAAAATATTTACGGTAATTTACCGTAATTGTTAAAATATTTACGGTAATTTGCAGTAATTACACGAATATTTACGGTAATTTACAGTAATTACACAAATATGTACGGTAATTCACAGTAATTACACGAATATTTACGGTAATTTACAATAATTACACAAATATTTACGGTAATTTACAGTAATTACACGAATATTTACGGTAATTTACAGTAATTACACGAATATTTACGGTAATTTACCGTAATTACACGAATATTTACGGTAATTTACAGTAATTACACGAATATTTACGGTAATTTACAGTAATTACACGAATATTTACGGTAATTTACCGTAATTGCACAAATATTTACGGTAATTTACAGTAATTACACGAATATTTACGGTAATTTACCGTAATTACACGAATATTTACGGTAATTTACAGTAATTACACAAATATTCGCGGTAATTTACCTTAGTTGTTGAAATATTTACGGTAATTTACAGTAATAGTACAAATTTTTACGGTAATTTACCGTAATTGTTGAAATATTTGCGGTAATTTACCATAATTGTTGAAATATTTACGGTAATTTATAGTAATAGTACAAATTTTTACGGTAATTTACCGTAATTGTTGAAATATTTGCGGTAATTTACAGTAATTGTTGAAATATTTGCGGTAATTTACCGTAAATGTTGAAATATTCATGGTAATTTGTCGTTATCATTCAAATATTTTTGATGATTTACCGTAATTATTAAAATATTTACGATTATGTACAGTAATTGTTAGAATATTTCCTGTAATTTATCGTAATTATCAGAATATTTGCGATAATTTGTCGTAATTACTGAGAAATTTACGGTAAAGTACCGTAGTTATCAAAATTTGTTACTATAACGTGGTGTCCACCGGGTACGAAATACAAAAATCATGAAAAACATTGAAATAGCATGAATTTTCATTTTTTCAATCCAGCAGATACCATGATCAGCAACTTTCGCGATCTTCTGATTCGCCAAAAGAGGTATCTTTTGCAATCGAATTCTATCGAGTAATTTATTGCCATTTGCTTAAAAGTCTGCTTCAAAAGTAACTTAATATCGTTATCGAATCTATACGACATGAGCCTCTTCTCTTTTTCCTGGTACGATATCGAAGAGCAACGCGTAAAGATAGAAAACAAGGTGGGGAAAAAAAACTAGAAAATAATTCACCTCGAGTGGATTATATCCAGATACGTTTACGTATACACGGAATTTCAACTTGAAAACCAGAGAAAAAATATCGGCAGGTATGTTCACAAAAGAAATAAATTTCCCGACAGAACTCCGGTGGGCAGACAGTTTAACGATTTCATCCTGCGGATGCTTCAGTTTTTAAATTTTTATTACTTTTAAAATATCCAAAAAAAACCCGGCCATCGCCTTCGCGTCGCAGTATCGATGTTATGGTGTTTTTTCATCATCGTCGTCGTCTCTCGTGTACAGCTTCTTTTGAATATTATATTATACGCGTTCATCTTCCATATAGATACAGATATTTGTTGAGTGTGCAGTGATAGCGTAGTTCTCGAATGCTCTTTCTCGCTCTTATAATTCTGGAAGTTGTCTAGTTGGTCAATTAGTTCATTTCAAACAACCATAAATACTATGCTAATCAGTGGTTCGAAATATACACCTTTTTATCTACATACGTAAATGTGCGGGCTATGAAATGGTATACAATGTATCGTGAATGAGATTAATTCTTGTGTACTTGATGAAAGAGATAATGAAATTTGTAGGGTTTGCTTTGAAGTTTCCTAAAGACATGGCTCGATCTTTTTGCGAACAACGATAACAAATTGTAATTGCATTGAGAGCTGCGAAAGTTAATTTATCGCTTAATTAGTATTCATTTGTCGTATACTTGTGCAAATAACACCCTACACAATGTCAAACAACACGCAGAGTACGTTTACGATCGATCGTTAAGATTTTATTTATTTTAAACAATTTAATTTGAATTTTGTAATATTTTCCAACTTGATCGGTGTACCATATTTTATGAAATTTAATGATGTGATGCTGCCTCCCTTCTCTTTATGATGAAAGATTCATTTCTCTTATTTTTGAAGCAATTTTTTTAATATTCTAATTAATTTTTCCATTTGAAGCAAATTTGTCCTTGAAACAGACGGTTTTGACCGCTCCTTTCCCAAAAAGATCGTATATTCGTTCAAATACCTACGTAATTTTAAAAAACAATTGAACGCCTAACTTGAGTAGCTTCTTGGAGAGGCAATGTTTTCTTAGTTATGTAATTTTTTCATTTTTCGCGAAATTCTTTATTATTTTAGGTAGGTTTAGGGGTTTGCAGGAATCCTGAGAATGTTTTTTAAATTTTTGGACAATGTTTTGCCAAGTTACGTTTTTTTTTTTTTTTTTAATTCTGAAATGATGAACGTTCGTTGATGAAAAATTGAAATTAACGCCTCGAACAGTGTTGCAAGTACGTTAAGCAACATTGCTGCCGATTTCGCATAAATCGAACCTTCTGAGTCATTTGTATTAAAAATCAGATCTGCAATTGGAGCCTTCAATTATCTCGTATGATTTTCCAATCAAAATCTGACCAAAAAAATAAAACAATAACATGTGATTTGATACAAAAAATAATGAAGTGTATAAAATGAAAAAAAGAATTCTTCAGTATTTGATTTACATCTTTTCTATGGGGGGGGGGGGGGGGCGGCTGTATCAATCCGATAATTTAGTAAGTCTGGTTTATAATTCGCGTTTTCTCTTGAAATGAGACATTTTTCAAAAAAAGAAATTCGACTTCACTTTATTCGGACTCAATAAATTGATACATTGATGTAGGTATCACCAACAAAATGATTGACACTTTTAAAAACTCAAGCTCAAAAAACTGTTTTCTGAGAAAAATTTCAAATTTTCAGATAATTTGATGCTCAAAATTTGATATGAAAAATTTGATCCCTTTTTCATGGATTGATCCCCAGCAATATAACACAACAATGGAAAAAGAAAAGAAAAACCAACATATTATTCTCCTTGATCACTCATCATTAAAATGATGGAAAAACTCCTGAAATTTCAATTTTTCAAGATTTTATTCGCAAAGATTTGCATTTTTCTCAAGTTTTTGTATACATGAGGAAAGGGGGAGGGCAAAGTTTCTAAAATAGAATTTAAATAATTTTTGTGGAGCGGTGAGGATATTTTTTTAAATTTTCAAACACAGTAAAAAATGGTAATTCATAAATTGGTGAAAATTACTGAAAATCACTTGAAAAAATTGGAAATTGCGGGGCAATAATAAATCAATGAAAGAAATGTCATTGAATACAAGAAATGGAAAAATGCTGGAAAATCAGTGAAAACTGAAAATTCATCAAAATCAGTAAATATCTAAAATTTGCTGAAAAATCACCATTAGATATTTTTTAAAAATCCGAAACCACAAAAATCCACAGAAAATTAAAGAATTTTGCTGATTTTTTCCTTTTCTGCAATTCCAACTTTTTTTCAGTGACTTCTCACTGATTAAAAATGAGAGAGGGGTAGTGAAAAGAAAATATTTTTTGGATAGATTTTCTTAAACACCAAATTGAAACAAAAAAAAAATCGAAATACATATTTAAATAAATATGCGATTACGATTGTGTTGAGTTCAAAAATCGAACCGTTTTTTGGTTGCAATTGTTGGCCACCTTTATCGCCACAATAATTGGAATTTCTGTTCATGAAAATTGAAAAGATCGTGTACCTATCATATGGTGGTATTTTTCGTTGAAATAATTTTACAGTGTAATTTTCTAATACATATAATTTCTAAATTGAAATTTTGTTATATGATATTACCCGAATTTTATCAATTAATTAATAGACCATTTTTTTGTGTGTGTTCCAGGTGAGTCAAAAATATTTACTGTGCTGTAAAAACGAAAATAAGTGAGTTATTATTTTCCATTTATGAATTATTTCAATTCTGATGTTGCAAACAAGATGTGTAACAGATCACGAAAAATGAAAGTGTAAAAGAGTCACGATTCTAGAAGTGGGTAATTCTCTGAAAATTTACATTTTTCGAAGGCAGTTTTTTTTTGAAAAAAAAAGTTTTTTGGAAGGAATTTTTTGATAAAAATTGTGAGTATATATGTCCCTGATATCATTTATGGTATTTGGCTGAAGTCATGTCCCCCTGGGGGGGTCAGGGGAGTTGTTCGAAATTTGAGTGTCCACGACCTAAGAAGTTCTTAGGTCGTGGTTTATAAAAACGAGCCACAGCTGAAGACATTCTCAGGTGGTGGGGCAAAAAAAATGAACCAAAACCTCAGAACTGTAACCTACAACTCAAGATAAAGCTGCAATAGAAAAGAACTACTATTTAAGATAGGTTTGAAGTAAAATATTTTCAGCCACAAATTTAAATGAAAAATCGACGAGTTCTTAGGCCGTGGCCATGAAAAAACTGACTTTGCCACGGCCTAGGAAAAAAACCAACCGACCACGGCCTAAGAAAAATTGTCAATAATTGACTTGGGAGGCTTTAACAATTGATTTCAGCGAATTTTGAATATGTGAATATTGTAAGTATGTACAAATTTTTTCATTCCTTTTTTTCCGAGATTCCTGGGGCATCAAATGACTGAGATATAATAAGCCACGGCCTAGGACAGCAAAAATCGTGAATCAGCAATTTTCACTAATTTTCAATTTTTTTCCTGGATAAATAAATACCATTCGACATTTTGAATGTTGTCCAGTATTCTGGTCAACAATGTAAAGCAGTCTTGCCATTCAGTGAAATGAAATAAAAAATTAGTGAGCCGTGAGACGGAAATGAAAAAACGCCACGGGCGGCCTAGGAGCATTATTTTATAACACGACTTTGAACCCCCCTAGGGGCAAAGGAAGGCACTTTTGAGCATCTCTCTTTGCGTTTATCTATGGACTCGACTATTCTGATCAACTTTTAATAAATCCTTTCCCCCCAAAAAAACACTTCTAGTATCATTTTTGAGACATTGAAATTTGAAAACGTAAGTCATAACAGGCCACGGCCTTGGAATTTTTCAGCTTTGAGTTGAGCAAAAGCTCACCTGAGGGAGGTGGGGCCCATTTTCAACCATGGGGAAATGTAGAGAAGGTCCTAATCTAAGACATTTTTAAAAAAAAAAATTTAAAAATTGATTGGTATTTGAAAAAAATATCCATAACTGAAAAATGTAAATTTTCAGAGAATTAACCAAGTGTGCTTATGAAAGTCTTGAAATATTATCAATAAAATTCTAAAATCGACTCGAAATTGAGTTACGGAAACAACAAATCATCTAAAAAACTATAAAATTTTAAAATCAATTTCAAAATTGAATAATTTTTAACGTATAAAAGTTTAAAAAAAGAAAGATCGCCATGAGTCATGGGAAAGTCATGAATTGATTTGGAAAAATCAAGTTTTCCTACAGTTTCTCATTTCTCTGAAACTTTTCAACCTAATTCCAGATCCTTCGTCGAAATCAGTGAAAAATAAGTCAATATTTCAAGTCCGATTTCGAGATGATTTATAAATTTTCAAAATTTTCTTCAAAGCTCCAAACATTGTTGAAAATAGCAAGATCAATCGATTACATCTTTCTTACACTCGAATAGCTCTCGACGTAGGTACACAGCAACATTTAACGTATTCAAATTAGCGATATCAATCTTCCAAAGAAATATGTACGATTCACCAGAATGGAGGAAGTGAAGAGGGGGCAAGATCGTAATTCAAAATCATCGTCGTATACAGAAAAACTGCATCGTACCAAGTTGAAGAATTTGCGCAAAAAAATAAAGACATCGACATGAACGAATAAATCGCCGTTGATTTAGCCGGCGAGGAGGCGAGCAGGGTATGAAAAAAGAGATGAATATACGCGAGGACGAGGTCTGTGGCGATGAAAAGGCGCGATAATAAATCGCATTAATGACGACCAGTTTATAACGCTGTGGTACTGTTTGATGATGGAACTGTTTTTATGCGCTTATAGATTACGACGATGACGACTACGACGACTCCATTAATAGAGTTGGAAAAGTATGTACTCGGAATCGCGAACGTACTTTGCCTATGTGTACTTAAATAAATTGAACGATGATGGACGAGAGCATTATCCCATCGTAGCTACAACTTGTAAGGAGAAAAAAAAAGAAAACGGAACCTAAAGCGCTGCGTTTAGTATTGTAAATAATAAATAAGGGGTTGGAAATTCTTCAGCATTCCTACAGATGGCGACTTGTGCGGCAAATGAGCAATGGGTCGATTTGTCATCGAGTTAACGAGCAAGACGAGGTGGAGAAGAGAAGAGTCTGCGTGGTGAATATGTATTTTATACGCCGAAATGTACCGCGAAAGATGGGCCATGAGGACAGAAGTCCGGAGGAGGAAGATTCATAGTGGTTAAATTGAAATTAAAATTCGTGGTCCGGTCGGACTCGTATCATTAGTTTATGCCTTTTAGGAAACTGGCCAGTAGACTTTATAGGTCTGTGTTTTATGGATGATAATTGCAGCAGCGATAAGTAATCGGCGTTTATGAAATATTGAGCAGCCGTTTCACAGAAATTCGATGGGAAAATATTTCAGAAGAGGAGGAAAGAAAACAAGCCAGCGTAGATACCTACATTAAGATCATTAAGACGGCCTGGCGAAGAGGGAAGCCGGACGCGGGTCCTTCTTCAGAGGAAAACGTACCATTAAGAAGGCGGAAAACGAATATGAAAATTGCTCGCAGGCGAATCGTGGTCGGTTGTGTGTGAGAATTTGTGGGTAGCGCGAAACGAATACGGCTTTATGGTCGGCCAGGATTCGGTAGAGAATTACGAATGGAATGGACGAATCGAAGTTTGGATTGGAGCGCGCCGGCGCGATGATTTACGTACCTACTCAATGGTTCCTAAAAAAGTGATGGATTTTGTACCCTTTTGGTGGATGTTTTGGGGTTCGGAAGGAAAGGAGATTTCAGAAGGGTGGTTTTTTTCATGGGTGTAAGGATGACTTGAATGAAGAAGCATGTCGAGAGTAGAAATTGGTTTTGTCGTCGTTGGCAAAGTGTTTCAAATGATTTTCAGAGAAATTGGCGAAAAAGTAAAATTGAGTTTGAAATTGAATGTTAATTTCGAAAAGAAATTGGATTCATCAGGTCTCAAAATCATGGCTCTGTATTCTGTTTAATCAGATGTTGAGAGCAATTTTATGATTGATCCTTTCTACCCCCTCCTTCCGTACGTATTCGAATTTAGTTTCAATGCCTACACCAAATTTAATGATTTTGCAAAAAAATTGGGTTGCTTAGAATTGCGCCAGTGGTCTAAAACCCATACTCAGTAGTTGCTCCAGATGAAAATTTTAAAACAGAAATATGAAATGAATGAATCGTGCAAAATTTTAAATGTTCGCATTTTTCCATTTTTCAGAAAGCATTTTCAGAATTTATTTTATGCTTTTTTCAAGCTTTTTAGAATGAGATGATTTTTCAGATAAAAATCATGTTCACAAAAATCACCCCATGGATTTTCCAAGCGTAAAATAAGCTAGACACTGAAAATAGAGCCAGAAACTGAAAAAGAAGATGCCATGTGCTATTTTGTATCATTTAAAGGAAAAAAATGGAATTTGATTCCGTGAAGTAGGGGAAAATTCGTTCACGTATAAATTGAGTTCAATTGACACAATCGTGGGTATTGGTATAATTTTTTTTTCGCGTGGCTCTCAATTTCAACATTCACACATGTAGGTAAATTGCAGTTTCCAAATTTTTAACCAGAAATGTTCTTTCACAGCTGTTATTTTAGTCATTTTCTCAGTCCAATTTGAAACAATTCTTTTCCCCTCAAACTTGAGAAAAATTTCCAAAAAATGATTAAAATCACATTTTCCAATTTCGAGGGTTAGAATATCGCACCCAATTAATTATGATAAAATGTTGTTTTCAAAAAATTCCTCCGATTTTTTACGAAATTTTGTGTAGATACCTGCCAGAAAAAACAGTTAAATTTTTCATAATTATTGTGAAAAATTTCAATTAAGAATTTGAGTGTTTTAAATAGGAGGAGTAAAGGAGAGAGGGAGTTCCTTGTTCGCCGAATACCCAAATTACAGCAAATTTCTGTCTTGACTCAAGTATAGATTTTGTCAAATTGTAAAAAATATTTTTCATCTCTGAATTATTTTTGTACCTCTATTTTTTTTCTTTTCTTATTGACAAAAATTTCATTTTTTGTATGAATTTGATTCCTTTTTTTTTTTTCAAAAGGTTCCTTTTTTCTTTTCCCCTATCCTTGGTTCGCCATTATTCATGACATGAGTATCCATTTTTTTGTTGACTCTTGAATTTTTGTTTCATTTTTTGCGTATTTTTTCGTATTTTTTCTTTACTTTCCTTCTGTTGTTGAGGCATTTTTAAAATTTCTTAATTTCAGTCGATATTTCTGGTGTACAAATTTTGTTGAAAATTTTCCAGTATTGAAAGGTATGTTGTTTTTAAGAGGGGGGGGGGGAGATGAGAAAATTCAAATCTCAGGGTCTTCTTTTCTCCCTATCACCTTTTGAAAATCAAGTTCATTATGTTTTGATTGGAACACCTTTGGGATAATTTTGGGTCCAAATTAAATCATTTGATGCAATTCATTTTGTAATTTTTCTTCTTTCTCATCTCATGTAACAAATGAGTTGCAGTTGGAAAGATTTTGAAAATTTGGTTTAAATTGACCTTCGATTGTAAAAATTTATGGCAATTTTCCATTTTCAATCTCCTGAGTAGTTTTTTAGGGTGAACATTTTCTGAAAAATGTGGAGACGTTTTAAGAATTTCGTAAATTTGAAACAGGTCTGAAAATTTTGGAATTTTCTCCTCCTAGTCCTGAATTTTTTCAATAATTAGGTATACTTGATAAGAACTATTGAAAAATTAGTCATTTCGTTTCTGAAAATTATAAATTTTTCTAATCCTGGCCCTAGCGAAGCCTGAATTTTTTCTCCAAAAGGTCTTAAAAAAAGGCTCCAATTTTTAAAAATGAGAAAAAACAGGAAATAGCAAGAGTTCTGATGATTTTATACGATAAAAAGCAAGAAATTTTCTTAATTTTTTTTGCCTTGATTTTTTTTTTAGATTCTTTTTTGAGAAAATTTAAAGCAAGAAAAATTAAGTACCTGTAATTGCAAGAATTTTCATTTCAAAATTCAATAAACACCCTGACATAAAATCGGAAATTTTGAAAAATTAAGAGTTGAATATTATACACTTAGGTATCATTTGACATTTACTTGTCCCTAAAAAACCAACTCAATTTGTTTCTAATTTTGATTCTTTCCTTCACCTTCCCTAAAAAAAAAAAAATTGAATAAAAAAGTGTAATTTCTATCATAACCAATTTTTTTGAAAATTTCCGTAATTTTTTGGAAAAGATGGATTTCCCCATTTTCTTTTTTAAAAAAAAATAAATATATGATAGCATTTTTTTGGACTGTTGTCCCCATTATTTTCATCGAAATTAAAGGAATATTTTTACATTTCTGGAATTTGGTGCTCTCCTGGAGTGTGACTTTAAGATTTTTTGGTTAAATTTCTCATCAGATTTCACCCAGTTCCTTTTCTCAGAACTCATGATGTGCAAATAAAAAGCAAAAAAAATTTTCAAAACTTCGTTTTTCTCAAAAAAAATGGTTTTATGTAGTTTGCTTTCCTTTCTGGAAACTTGGTCACGGTGATTTTCAAACAATTGCCTGGAACCTTTTCTCTCGCCTTTTCTCCATTCCTTCCTTCCCACCCTTTAGTTTTGAAACAAAAAAAGAATAAAAAAATTTTTGCCAAGGGTCAGAATTTTATCTCCATTGAACTCGAAGAGTTTTTGAAATTTGAAAACATCAATAAAGAGCCCTAAAATCTTGAAAAAATCTTGAAAAATGATCTTTGAAGAAGACAGACAACCGTGTCTTCCCTGTTCCTGACCTCGATTACGAAATATGTCGGAAACTAATAAATAAGAATGCTATGCTGGACCAATGAGGCCGCCTCGGAACACCCCTTTCGGCTCTCATTGTACCATAATATGCCCTGGGTTCGTATATCACCATCTCGAGCGGATGTGAATGCAGCACGCGGTAAAGACGAGTAGCCCAGATGCGTTGGCGCTCACGTACACTCCGAGTAAAATGGAAATTTTATTCATTAATTCAAAATAAAAGTACTGCACGCACGTTTACATAATGGTAATAACAGAGCATAGTACCTGGGTCTGGTACTCGTGTGATGATGATTATGGTGGTGATGATGATATAGTGTAGCAGTTGTGACCATACGACATCGAAGACGACGACGACAACAGCGACGAAGACTGAAACAGAGAGAAAAAAATGTAAACGGAACACACACGTAACACGTACACTCTCACATCGCATATAATGGCGTATAATTCAAAGGCGGCACTATGTATATGAACTTGACGTGAAAGTCAACCCTTTTATTAGATTATTGTTGTTGGAAAACAATCGAGTCATCATGGTCGTGTACATGGATATGAGATGAGACACGAGAGACGAAAGTACCCACATGGACTAATATGGTGTGGCATAATCACACGTGACAAAACCGATCTCGGGAAGAAAATATATTGCCGAAATTTTGTCCCCACTGCATGGGCCGCCTGCACCAAATTTAGATACCTATTTCGCTGCTAAACAGATTTTTGAGGTCGTGCAAGATCAATTGAAAAAACAGGAAAGGAAAAAATCATCTTCGGTGGCTATGGCGTGGCAGTGAGCAAAGAGAGGAAAAAGTACCGCGCGAACTGATGGATAGTCATCAGCAGCCTTGCTGTATACGGTACGGTACCGTATCGAACGTACGCGCCGAGGATCAGTCGTTTAAATCATGGGAGATACCCGAGGCACTTGCTAACGATTGGCTCAACCCACCTTTCTCGTGTTTACTCGCGTTTGTGTGAACTTTTTTTTTTCTATATCTTTCCTTATTCTTCATAGTGCCAGCGCTTCGAGACGTATGCATATAGGTAACATATTTTATGGAACGTGCTGCCCGACTTGGTGAACGTATGGCATCGCATAAATCTTTGATATGAGCACCCTTCTTCGTGCTGCGTTGGTTGTCCTTCGTGTATGATGCCTAAGGCAGAGTGTTGAAGTCCGAGTGTCCCTTTTTTGGGTCTTGGAAGATCAGAGATTGATGGGAAATCTGTGAAAAATCACTGCAAAGCAATAGAAGTTTTTGAAAAATTGATGAAATTACCATCAGAATGTGCTGAAAAATCAGGAAAAATGAACTGAAATCGGTTGGCTAAATTTTTTGTTTTTTTCTTCTCCGCCTGAAATTGGCTGTTCATTGCTTACGAGTGATTTTTCACTGATTCAAAGTGACAAAAATATTTTACTCGTGAAAATTGATGGAAATGGTGAGAAAATTTGTTAGATGAATTTTTCAAAGATCAACGTACTCTTTCCTCCCGCAAAAAACCACACACAAAATCAATTAAATTCATAGAAGAATTTATGAAAAATTCACAAAAAATTCACAATTTTTGTCAATTTTTTTTTAACCGAATTCTGACTATTTATCGATCACATATATTTCACGTTTTAATGATTATCTCCCCTATTCTTAATCAACAAATTCATTATGATCTTCAACATGATCATTTAAAATTTTCTTTACGTCTTTGGTACTGAAATACCCCCTACCACCCATCCTCTCAAAAAAAAAACAAGATTCCAAATGTAAAGTAAACAATTAAAAAAACTTCACCTCACATCGGATGAAAATTGCTAGAAATTAATTCGTGAGGGATCATTTCGTGTGAAATTGCTCTTAGAATTTCACCGCAGGTCTCTTCCAATTTCACTTGAAAATGTATTAAAATCACAATCATTTTTTTAGTGCAATGTTCATTCAGTTGGATTTTTATTGAATCTACTTTTTGATAGTTCGAAACTGCATCCCTATTTTTGAAAAAATGTAATTTTTTGGTACTTTGAGGGTCAAAGTGGGGTACCAGGGAGGCAAATGAAGAACGTAAGTGAATAATCGAATTCAACATTCAGAAATTAGTGGATAGGATTCGAAAGTTCCACACGTTTTTGAATTTTTTCTTGTTCTCTTTTCTTTTTTTGTAAGGTTAAGGGGCACTGAGGGGTTGTATAAAAAAAAATAAATGAATATTCTGATCCAATGCCCTTATAAAAGTATGAAAAGATACGTCACACGTCATGTGTAATTTTTTGAAATTTCAATCATGTGGGGGGAGGGGGTGAAGTGGTCGTGTCGAAAAATCAAGTCAATATTCAAACTCAGCGTCCTCAAATTAGTAAAAATTGGTATCTTATTTCATTTTTTTTTCTCTGAAATTTTGACCAAAATTGAGAATTTTTGTGCCCTCTTAGGGATGTTGAAATCCCATCTTGAAAAACAATAATTAGTTGAAAATCACCTAAAAAGTTCTCCTTGCTATAATTTTTCAGTTTTTTAAATGGTTGCTTTGAATTTTGGGCCCTCGTCACTAGAAATTGAACTTTTATCTCAAAATTAAACTTTTAGCTCTTAAAATTGTAAATGCCTGTTGGCTTATAAATCTACTTTTATTTTTTCACAAAATACTTACAAGTCAATAAATTCATTTTGGACCCAACCAATCTTGAGATATGAGACTTGAAAGTTATTCTATTTCTCAAAAAATCTTGACTTTACGAAAATTATGAGGACCATCTCCCCCCTCCCCCCACTAAGTATTTAAAGAATTAGGATCGAAATTACAGTGATACCTTCAAAATTTTGTTACAAAATTATGTAGTTGATCTAAGGTCAAAATTTAATGAGCCAGAGTTGTCTTGCTGTCCTTGCATTCAATTTCACCTAAATAAATTCCATTTTATTTCAATTTTTTGAATAAGTTTTCATTTTATTGTTGATTTTTTTAGTCAAATTTTAATTTTCGAACCCCAATATCGAACTGATTTTAGAATTTTCTATCATTTATGAAAGGCATTCGGATTCAAATGGTCATTAAAATCGTTGAAAATATAGGTTTTGAGACGATTCGGAGCCTCCAGAAAAATTTTACTCCAGTACTAGAAAATTCCAAAATTTTCAGAAGGTTCTGAAACCTCTTGAAATTACTTCTGTTCGATTGAGAGAAAATGGGGTGGTCGAAAATAAGTTGCCTACCCACATTTTTACTTTTTACCTCGATGCATTCAAAAAATTTTCCAGAATAATTTTCTGCGCAAAGCCGTAAATTTGTATACTTAATTACTTATAATTACAAATTTTGGAAATATTGTAATCGACCAAATAGGTCAGCTTTAAAAATAATCTGCGATTATTGGTGTCGAAGTTCATTTGGACCATTTTTATGGACGTTTCTCTAGTGCTGGAAAATTCTAAAATTTTCTGGAGGCTCCGAAATGTCTTAAAACCGCTTCAAATCGAGTTGGCAGGCCAAAAATAGGGTATAATATCGAATTTTAGCTTTTTTTGTTGATTAGATCAATGTTTAATGTTGAAATAAATTTCAAAAATTTACCAAAATTCGAGAAATGAACTGAAATTTTAGTTAGGGGTTCTTTCATGAGTACTTTTATTTTTGTTAAAATTTTGAGTTGTGGTGCTTTTCTTGGAAGTTAATTTGTTGAAAGTCCATGAAAAATCTTCGTTCGAATTATTTATCACTCGTACCTTATGTGGCTCACAAATGTGAAAATATCCTCAATTATTAATGGAAAATTGTTACATTTCTGGATCATTGGAAGTTCCCATTGATTAAGAAAATTTTTCAACGATTCTCCTTTTTTCATCAATTTTTATAAATTTACTTACCGAGAAATTTTTTCGAGATTTGCGAATTAATCGAGTAGTAAAACAACCTCTTCCAAAAAAGATAGGTATATATTTTCAATCGGGTCCTTTCGTCGTCAAAATACCAACCGAACAGAAAAAGGGGTTTCGACTTTCTCGATGGTCAATTTCGTAACATCGTTGCTTTTCACACAGGTACACCCACTCTCTAAATCCAAATCAGTTAAAATATAACTGATTCATTCCAGTAAAATAAATTTTACTGAATTGATAAGTAAAATTAACTGCAAATCAGTTAAAATTTATTGAAATCAGTACTTTTTAACTGATTCCCAGTTCATTTGAAAAGTACTGATTCAATTACACATATTTTCACTGGTTTTTTTCAGTACATTGAAAAAATTTTACTGCTAGTTGGCAGTTCATGAAAATCACTGTTTGAATCAGTTAATTTTTATGGAATGGTAGTACCACCTTCCCTGTTGCACATGCGCAAAGCACAGTAACACATGGTGTTAGGTGCGTTGAGCCTGTTTGAAAAAATTTGAAAAGAAATGTATTTTTAAAAAAATAAATTTACCTATTTATAAAATACATTTTTTTCAAATTTTTAAAACAGGCTTAACACACTTTTCGGGTCCTTATTTTCACACATTTTTAGACTGGGAAGACCAGAATTTTTAGGAAACCCTTTATTTTCTCAGTTGCGGAGATATTTGGAGCCTAGTTTTTGCAAACTTTTTCACCCGAGGTTGTTCATCTACGACTAAATCTACAAAAATGGACTTCAGGCACGAAATTGAAATTATACACTGCAAAGTGCGAACGATTGAATCCTTTAAAATTTTTTTTCAAGTATCTATTTTTCCGGTAAAACAGGAATGAAGTGATTTTAGATCGACTTTGATTACCTACTTACGTTTTCATTTTTTCCTAAACTTTTTTTTTTTTCAATGTTTATATTTCAAGTCCAAAATTTGTTCCCCAAATTTTTTTCAAAACATGAAAATTTTTACGGTCCATAATTTTTTCCAACGTCAATTTTTTATGTGAAATTTTTCAAGAATGAATGTTTTTTATCAAAATGTTTTCGACGTCATGACAAATTTGTAAAACAGGCCCAAGTCCATTCCTCAAGTCTAAAAATTTTTCTGACAACTTTGAACTTTACAACGTCTATTTTCCAAGTGTAAATTTTTTCCTTTTTTTTCAAATTTCAAAATTTTTGTCAATTTTTCTAGTTCGAAATTTCTTTTACCAAACTTTTCCAACATGAAATATTTTCAAGGTCTTGAAATTTTTTTATCATTTTCCTCAACATTTTTCAAACTTGAACACTTTTGAATTTAAAAATTTTATGTTGGAAAGGTTCATGAAAAAATTTCAAACTTGATAAATTGACAAAAACTTGAAATTTGAAAAAAATTAAGGGAAAAATTTTACACCTGGAAAATGGACATTGAAAAATTGTCCGGAAAAAATTTTAGACTTGAAGAATCGACCTGGGCTTGTTTTATGAATTTGCCGAGACGTTGAATACATTTTGATGAAAAATTCTGCTCTTGAAAAATTTTACAATTTCGCATGAAAAAAAAAACGCTGAAGAAAATGTTCAGAAAAAATTGTAGACCTGAAAAGTTTACGTAAAAATTTGAAGTTTTGAAAAAAATTGAGAAAAAAATTTTGGACTTGGAAAATAGAAGTTGAAAAAAAATCGTTCAGTCAAAGTCCATCTGAAATCAATTAATTTCTGTTGAGGTGGAAAAAATGAATGCTTACTTGACAAAAAAAAAAATATTGAAAGGATTCAGTCGTTCTCAGTGTAATTTTAATTTCGTGCCTGAAGTCCATTTGTGTAGATTTAGTCGTAAATAGTATGTTATAGGTATTCCAGAAAAATTTTTAATTCTAAGGGATTTGAACTTGAATAAATTTTTGAAAATATCAAGAAAATTCGAATGTATATAATACGTATATACATTTTATCTCTAAAAATAGATGAAAAAAATTGTATGTACTTTTTGAATGAATAATGAAACAATTCCTAGAAACCAAGTGCCTTCAAAATTCAAACTTGAGAATAGCTGAAGTGGAACACGTTTTGAAAAAATCATTTACCTATAATTGAACCCTCAAAATTTTGAAATTAAAAAAAATGTATGGAGATCCTTAAACAAAGCAACGAAATTTTTTTGAAATACATAATTAATACATGTCTCTCATAGAACATTGGTATCACAAATATATATACTGCTTTAAAAGACTATCGCTTAGATAAGCCCCCGTAGTCTAGTGGTTAAGTACAGGTAGTTAGGAACGGAGGATTGTTAGGTTGTAGGTTCGAATCCCACGTAGACCTAGGAATTTTTCGGTCACCGAATTGAGTGAAAATAATACCATCGGATTCCTCATAAAAACAGAAGAGTAATGCAGGTATAACGGCAGTTGCAAACTAATTACCATATTTTTAAAAATTATTTTCATAATTAAAACAATATTACGCCGACGACTTGATCTATACACATTTACTGATTTGGCTGTCAAATTTAACTGATTCCAGCATCTAGAATTGAGAATAAATTAACTGATTATCTGTAAATTTAACTGATTGAAATCAGTTAAAAATAACTGATTTATTAACCAGTTTTTTTTTTATTGAACTCAGTCAGTAAAATTTACAGATAATAAATAAATTTGGCCGCTCCAATTCTAGATGCTGGAATCAGTTAAATTTGACTGCAAATCAGTTAAATTTTACTGATTTGGATTTAGAGAGCAGGTAGCCAGCCTAACTACGTTGGTATTTTGAATAACCGCAACCAAATTAATTATCGGGTTGGTACACCACGAGCCCGCTAATAATCGACTATTACCGATGAGTTGGCCACATTAGGCATTAATCAGCAGCATCAGGTACGAAAAGATCTATTCAATCTTCCGAAATGACTCCTGGTCCTACGGAGAGTATATTTCGGGTCAGGGCCGCCAGAACTCCAGCAGACTTCCGAAACCCTAATCTGGAGCAATTTACTGGTCGATCGATTAATTTCACAAAATTACATTTTCTTTTACCCCGTATCCTCTCATCCTCTGGTTCATTAAAGGGAAGAAGGTGCAGTCGCGACTGCACGTCTGCTTAATCACCATTCATTCGGTTAATACCCCTGAACAATGGAATCACTTTAATCGAATATGTTTACAGAACTGCTCTACGTTTAGTCGTCCGGAGACCGGAGACCGTCGGTCGAGCTCGAGATAAATTAACCTAATGACTTTAACGGTTCTTACATCACGATATAATCATCTATAGCTGTAACATTCGAATTTAAAAACCTATCGCAGCCGCCTTTCAGCAGTTTCCGTATTTGTTTTATTCGTTATTCGCAATACAATCTGTGCCCGGTGTTTGGATTTCAAATCACGATACTAAAACCGATATTCGATGATTACCAATTTACTCTGGCGCGAGTGGAATACGCGCACTATGGCAATGGCTTCGTAATATTCTCACGCTCCGGTTCGAATTCAAAGCTGTGGTAGTCGCAGTCGCGCAGAATTCGTTATATATTTTAATATCGATCATCGTATTTACACCCGAAGCGTCCAAAGCGAGCTGGTATCGGGTTCGAAACGTGATTCGAGAGAAAAAACGTGAGCTTTTTTTTTTCTTCAATGGGTCAACAATACGCTTCGAGCTTCTTACATGTAGCACTGGCAGCCGATAGAACGGCGGCGGCTAGGCTTGTGATGTCAAATTTGATAATTTTTCTGATGGGCGATGTTCTCACGCCAGCTGCATGGCCGCATGTCCGGCAAATCTGTGTAATGACAACAAGAGCTAGATCATAAATTATTTTGGTGTAAATGGGATTTTGAAGATCCAAGCTCAAAATGCTAACAAAGAAGGGGTTCCACTGTTGTTTTTTTTTATTCAATTGAAAAATCAATGAAGATTGCTGAAATTTTGATCAAGTACTCTCTCATTCTGAATCAGTGAAAAGTCACTGATGAACAGTCGAAATTGCAGCGCAGGAAAATCAGCAAAATTCACTGATTTTTCAAAGATTTTCACTAGTTTTTCAAAAATTTTCACTGATTTTTCAGCAAAATTAAAAAATTATACTAATTTTTCAGTGAATTTCATTGATTTTTCAGTGATTTTTCTCACTGATTCGTTTTCAGTGAAAATTTTTTCACGGATTTTCTCCTGTGCTGTAATTCTGACTTTTTTTCAGGGACATTCGAAAATTTTTGCGGATTTATTAATGAGAGAGTAGGTTCTAGAATTTCTCTTTCCAAAAATTACATTTTTATTCAAGGAGGAGGAGCCTTTTCAAAATTTTTCTACCTATACAATTAAGAAAAGATTTTTCAACTAAAAATAATTTTAGAGGAACTTTCAAACTTCAAAGTTGGAATAAATTAGAGGAAATTTTAGTTGCAAAATTTTTGATACTAAAATTTTTTCCACTGTAATGTTTTTCAAGTTGAATTTTCTTGAAATTTTTCAAACCTCGATCTTACAAAAATTTTGTCTTCCAACACCTTTTTCCCGGTAATTTCAGAATTGTTCCTCAAATTTTGATTTAACCTTTCCATTTAAAAAAATTCAACTTCATGATTTTGAAAACTGAATTACAAAGATTTTTTAAATTCAAAATTGAACTTCGAAAAAATTCAAGTTTAATTCCTTGAAAAAAATTCATGTTGAATACTTTTTTTTTTTAAATTTTAAAAATTTTGATTTGAAAAATTGAATTATTTTTATACAAAATTTGGACTAGGATCGTCGAAATCCCAATTCGTTTCAAAATGATGTAGAAGCCAGTCAACCAGCCACCAAACGTAGCTCGATAAATCAACCTACGAGTACATATTTGGTTCGAATTACATACATGATCAAACGTCGTCCTCTTTGCGGTCGCCTTAATTTTCACGATCAAAAAGTCTCGTCTAGTTCGCCGCGACCTTTATTCTAATTCACTTCGTACTAATTTAAAATTCTTTACGCTAGATATGCTCTGTGTGTCTCTTCGCCACAGACACTCGATTTAATTTCCTCCATAATCTTCGAAAGGGCCTACGCGTTCACAAAGACAAAATATCATACAAGGCATTTCATCGAACACGTTTCGTGATAAAAACAACCCCTAATTGATTACACACACCCCCTTCGATACGCTTAATTAAACACCTAACCTGCGTAAAACATGTTTTCCTTTGGAGCTGTCGCGCTATGTCTTGTCGCCTGCGTTCGCGTCCTTTTCTCAAATGTACCAAAACAATCAACACCATAGCATTATGCCAAAATAGTGTGACCGCCGTACACGCTGAGATGGTAAATTATATACTTGGAATGAGCATTATACGGGTTTTGTGTGCGATACGTCGAGAGAACAAAACCCCTTTTTTTGGTCATATTTCCACGCCGTGTAGTGGTATTTTTACGGTCAATTTTCAATTTTATTTTCTCACCCTTTCAGTATGTGTATTTTTTTGTCCAGCATTTTTTTCCTTTCAGCTTAATTGTATTATGTATATTTTTTTAGGGGAGGAGGGGGGTATTCGGTCGCACATTTTTGATATATTTAATTGAAAATTTTTTTGGCGTAGGGGAGTCTGGGGCATGATGCTCCAACCTGCCAAATGTATTCAAATTGGCCAAATCGTTTGATTTCTGCAATAAACTGAAGTTCGAGCATTTTTTTAATTTTGCTGAAAAAAAAAACACTTTTTGGTGCATCTAAATTTTTTGAATTTTTTTTGCAAGATGCAAGATACATTATAAGGTGAGATGGAAACATGACACTGAAAAAAAAAAATGAAAAATAAAAATGAATACAAAAATTGATGAATTTTATTCAAAAAAAAAATGGACCCGTCACAAAATTGATAAAATTTATTCTAAAAAAAATTATAGTCCACGAACCACACTTGCAAACGTATTTACCGATTGAAATTTTTTGTCAGCCGAAAAAGTATACGAAGGAATATAGAAAGCATCTGCGACTTCCCGAAAACCCTGATTTCAATTTGTCAGAGTAGCACAATTGGGGAGGGGTGGGTGGCTTCAAATGTGCATTCTTGGGAACGAAATCACAATAAAAAAATTCAAAAAGGATCACATAGATCATCTTCCACAGATACCAACCATGTAATTTTTTTCTACTGAGACTTGGCACATAAACGAATTTTTTGCAATAATTTGAATGCAGTTTTTTTTGCATTTTTGACCATTTTTGAGGTTTACATGCCTCAAATATGATCAGAAACCAATAAGTTCTTGCAAAATAAATTTTAGGTGAGTTTATTTTGGACTGCAGTTTAAGAAAACAACTGAAAAATACCTGCACAGTAAAAGGTAGTAGCAGAAAATAATCTTTGTGAGGTACCCCCACTCTAAAATTTATTTTTAAAATTTTTCATCAAAAATATCCGAGCGATCCATCAAAATACATTGAAATTCAACGTAGAATCCCGAAAATTACGCCCATTTTTCGTTAGAACCCATCAAGGGGAAGGGATTCCTTGCCCCAAAATCCATTTTGTTCATTCAGAGTAAAGACATGGAATTTATTTATCAAAACTCCAGGTATAATTGAGGTACATAAGATTTAAGAGGGGGGGAGGGGTATTTTCACAATTTTTGGATTGAATACATTCAGTAGGAAAAAATTAAATTTTAACAGATTTTTAGAAATTTTGAAAATTGGATTGAGTTAATTTTAATTTTCAAGAAATTGTCAAATTTACATTTTTAAATTGAAAAATGCATTCCGCTCATAAAAGTAAAAAAAGATATTACATGAATTCTGTGGAAATATTTTAGAATTGCAATGAAATAGTTCAGAAAAAATAGAAAAAAGTATACTATTTTTTTCATGGAAAACCTGTACCTATAGTTTTCACTTCTTGACCCATTTTCTCTGGAACTACTCGACCGATTTTCTTCATTTTTTTCATCTTGATTCGGAAATGGTTCCTTTTCAATTCCACAAGAAGATATTTTCCGATTTCAATTTTTAAATTTTTTTTTGTTCAATCAATTTACTTCCGTAATCGAACACTAATTTTAATAATTTTACAAAATTTTTGCTTGATTAATTTACCATATACTTACTGTCTTCCTTTCTGTAGTATCCCTACCTCCCGATTAGCGCTAGTGTTGCTAGTCCCTATCTCCTTACCTTTTGTATATTTTGTACATAATATAATTATGAAAAACCATGCGTTAACTAATTAATATTCGTACTTGCGAATACAATAGTGGCGACGAGGATGTACGTTTCTACACGCGATATTTTTGCGATATGTAATCAGACAATTATTCGTATTTCAACTTCAAAGTGCAATTAAATATTTGCCTCTCGTGTTTGCAACATGGCTCGTGGCGGTAAGAAAAACGGCGCCGGCGGCACGTCAACGGAAAAAGACGGCGACCCGGAGGAGTCCGAAGATGAAAACCACACGTCTACGGTAATAAATAATTACACTACAAACACTACAACTACTGTGAATTTCCAATGCGAAAAATTCAATCCTAACACCATGTTGTGGGATCGGTGGTTACAAAGAATAGAAGGAGCTTTCGCTACGTACGGAATCCCTGATGAGAAACATGTTCAATATTTAGTTCACAACGTTGAATTGGACACCTTTAATATGTTGGCGGACAAGGTGGCGCCGAAAAATCCATACACCATGTTGTACAAGGATGTCGTCGATATTTTAACGGCTCATTTTAGCCCCAAACCTCTGGAAATCGCAGAAATTTTCAAGTTTAATCGGCGAACTCAACGTGAAAATGAATCAGTTCGAGACTTTGTGGCAGCGTTGCAGAAACTAGCAATTCACTGCAATTTTGGAAACTACCTGAAAAACGCCCTGCGTAATCAACTTGTTTGCGGACTTCGCGACGATGGTGCTCAGAAACGTCTGTTGGAGGTACGAGATTTAACCTTTGATAAGGCGTTAGAAACAGCTATAGCTTACGAGACGTCAGCTCAAGGTACTGCGGCGCTAAAAGCACCCAACGATGACAAGGTTCGTCCACCTCAAGCCGAATTAAATGCCCTGCATACCGGCAAGAATAGCAGACGCCAAAATAATCGAGGCCCAGCCCCAGCCCAGCTGAAGAAAAAGTTTGATGATAACAGGAAGCCCAACGATCATTCCACAGTGAAGAAAAAATTTGAAAAATCGAATTCGGATAAAAAATGTTCCCGATGCGGCAAGCCTGGTCACCCACCAGATAACTGTTATCACCGGAACGCAGTATGTAATTTCTGTAAAAAGACCGGACACATCGAGTCAGCCTGTTTGAAAAAGCAGAAAGATAAGCCAGCTCACTCAACCGTCCTAGATGCGTTAGAAGAGTTTGCTAATGTATACGTGAATGAATGTAATCAACGTATCAAGATTTGGGTCCAGCCAAAGGTCAACGACACCATTTTGAAAATGCAGTTGGATTGTGCGGCCGATGTATCAACAATCAATTATAAACAAGCTGCGAAATTATGGCCAAATGCTAAAATACTGGAAAGTAACCTGACTATATTTTCGTTTAATGGATTACCATCAAAGTCATTTGGAAAAATTCCAGTTCAGGTCGTGTTCGAAGGTAATTCTAAAGAAGTTTACTTGTATTTGGTCAAAGAAGAACGTCCACCTTTATTCAGTGTCGAGTGGATGCGTTTATTCAAAGTTGATTGGAATAAATATATTCCATATCAAGGCGACGAGATCTCGGCGTTATCAGTATCCAGTTCCAGTGAAAATAGTCCGCCGCCTGAAGTTTTAGAATTGCTACGTGACTGCGATTTATCGTCACCAGGTGGCGTTGGCAAAATATCAGGCGTAGAAGTTGACATTCAACTGAAAGAGGGCGCTAAACCAGTCTTCATGAAAGCCAGGCCTGTACCATTCGCTATACTACCCGGTGTTGACAAAACAATTGATAAGCACGTAGCCGACGATGTCCTAATCCCAGTTCCAGCTAGTGATTGGGCAACTCCGATAGTTCCAGTCGTAAAAGCATCCGGTGAAGTAAGAATTTGTGGAGATTATAAAGTTACAGTAAATCCACAAATCGTAATTGATTCTCACCCAATGCCAACGTTTGAAGAACTTTTCGAAGATATGCAAGGTGAAGAATATTCAAAGGTAGATCTCTGTCAAGCATTTCTACATTTGTTATTGACGTTGGCTGCTCAGATTATTTTAACGTTAAATACTCACCGTGGGTTATTTAGACCTACAAGAATGATGTTTGGATTTGCATCAGCTCCAGCAATTTGGCAACGAACTATTGAGGCACTCCTAGCCGGAATTCGTGGTATTAAAATTTCACAAGATGATATTTATATCACCGGACGTACGAGAGCTGAGCATCTACAGAGACTTCGCCAAGTTTTTGAACGTTTGAAGAAACACAACTTGAAAATAAACCTAAATAAAAGTGTATTTTTCATGAAGTCGATTGAATATTGTGGCTATCGCATTGATAAGGAAGGAATTCATCAGATCAAAGCCAAGTGTGACGCGATCATGAATATGACGAGACCTCAATGCAAAAAAGATGTCGAAGTTTTTAGAGGACTTGTAAATTATTACAGCAGGTTCGTCCCAGAATTCAGTCACATTATGTACCCTCTTAATCGCTTATCTCGCGATGACGTTGAATTCAAATGGACTCAAGAATGTGAAAATGCATTTCTAAAAATTAAACAGCTGTTATCATCGGATCGTGTATTGGTGCATTTTAACCCATCGTTGCATTTGGTTCTCGCTACAGACGCCTCGCCATTCGCAGTCGCAGCTATCTTATCACACAAGTATCCAGATGGTACAGAACGTCCTATTCAATATGCTTCTCAGTCGTTAAACTCAACGCAGCAAAAGTATGCTCATATTGATAAAGAAGCTTATGGTATCGTATTCGGCGTTAAAAAGTTTCACCAGTTTGTTTATGGGCGGCAGTTTGAATTATTAACCGATTCGCAGCCTTTGACGAAAATTTTCTCACCTGAAAAAGGATTGCCAGTCCACTCCGCGATCAGAATGCAACATTACGCCATCTTCTTGCAATCCTATGAGTTTTCAATTCGTTATAGACAAACTAAGGCCCATGCCAACGTTGATGCGTTATCCAGGTTACCGTCAACATCAGCGGAGACATCTGCTTATCAAGAGCCAGATGTTGTTCAAATTAATGCTCTGCAAGAATTACCAGTCACGCCAAAAACGATCGCTGAGCAAACCAATTTGGATCCGAGTTTGAAGAAGCTAAAAATTGCTCTCCAAAGAGGTTATTCGTTGAAACCAGCAGCTCGTTTTAATATCAATATCCTGGAATTTTCGTTATCAGAAGACTGTATTATCAGAGGTAATCGTGTTGTAATACCTTCAACGTTGAAGAATCAGTTACTTGAAAAACTGCATTCCAGTCATTTTGGCGTTTCTAAAATGAAATTATTGGCGAGAAGTATATGCTGGTGGCCTGGAATCAGTAAAGATATCGAAAAGTTGGCAAATAATTGCTCTCAGTGTAATCTGTACGCGAATAATCCGGCAAAGCTCATTCTCATCAATGGGAACCGCCCACCCAGCCGCTAGAAAGAGTTCACATCGATTTCGCCGGACCTTTCTTGGATCTGAGGTATTTTGTGTTCGTTGATGCCTTCAGTAAGTGGCCAGAAATTACTGTGGTAAATAATGAAGATACCAGAACCGTAATACGCGAATTAAACGCCATATTTTCACGTTTTGGCTTACCTAAATCCTAGTGAGTGATAATGGAACAGCGTTTACTTCCGATAATTTCAAAGATTATTTAGCTGAAAATGGAATTCCACATGCCCCTTCTGCCCCCTTCCATCCCTCCAGCACTGGTCAAGTGGAGTGGTCCAATGCTACGTTTAAAAGGCGTTAAATACGTTGGCAGCTGCCACGAAAAACGATGTTCAGGAGAAGCTGCAACAATTCCTAATTATGTATCGCCGAACTCCGCATACTATCAGCAAGAAATCACCAGCACAGCTTATGCTAGGTAGACCTATTCGTACTCAACTCGATCTAGTAATGCCAAGTTTAACTCCGGCTCAAGAAAAAGTCACCAAGGGAGCTCATCGATCATTTAGCGTTGGCGATCGAGTGGCAGCTAGAGATTACTCTAATAATTCCAAACAGAAGTGGAGATTTGGCAAGATCGATCAGAAGTTTGGCTTGTTACATTACAGTGTGTTACTTGATGATGGTCGTAAATGGAAAAGGCACGTGGATCAGCTACGTAAAATCGGCTCAGAAACTCCACCCATTGATAATTCGCGAACTTCAACCCAAGCTCCAGTGGCCAGTGGTTCTCAAAGTTCGACTCAAGCTCAGTCAGCTGGCAATGAACGGCCGAAACGTTGTATTAAAAAACCAGATCGACTGAATTTATAAGTTTCATATTTTTATTTTATTTTATTTTAATCTTTTTTATTTTTTTCGTTTTGTACTCAGTTTTTATTATTTTTAAAAAGAGGGAAAGATGTAGTATCCCTACCTCCCGATTAGCGCTAGTGTTGCTAGTCCCTATCTCCTTACCTTTTGTATATTTTGTACATAATATAATTATGAAAAACCATGCGTTAACTAATTAATATTCGTACTTGCGAATACAATACTTTCTCATTCGGATAATTCAATATTTTGTAGCGTGAAAAATTTGTACTCCTTATTTATTACAGGACTGGTGGAATTTCAAAAAATTTTCAAGTTTTTGGAAGGAGATATGATAATTAAGGAATAGTTTTTTTGAACGAATTTTAATAGGTGAATCTCTTCTTTTCTCATAATCTGAGTTGGCAAATTTTTCATTTTCATGCCTCCAGATTTTTGCTCAAGTTTGCCTCCAAAAATGGATTTAAAAAAATGACGTAATAATAATAGAAACTTTTTTAGGGGTGGTGGGTCGGGTCGAAAACAATAATTTTTGTTCTATGTTTCATTCATTTTCAACTGAACTTCAAGCCCCCCCCCCCCAAGTTATGTTCCATCTCCGACTATGCTCTGTTCAGAAATAATTTTCAACATCGGAATACAAATAACATTAAATGCAAAACAATTTTCCATAACTAGTGAAATTATTCTTCAAATGGTTCAAGCATTTCGAAGTGATCTTCGAGGTCTGTTTTTACAAATCCAAAAAAATTATTTTTTAAGATTTCACACCAGATATCAGGCCACAATTTATGAAATTTCGAGCTCAACGGTATAAAAAACAATCAAAATCATAAAAATCTTCAAAATTTCTTCCCATAATTTGAAATAACCGTGAAAAAATTATTAAATTCGGAAAAAATCAATTTCCAAACTCCTTCATCGTTTCATAAATCCACTGAAAACCATCGAATAAAATCACAGCCCAGGAAACCCCCACCGAAAAAACTTTCACCGACCCCGTATTGTAAAAATCAGGTACCAAGATCATACTCTGGCCGTCGAGTAATTGATACTTACCGCCTATACTCATTCCCGCTGATTTTTTCTCACGCCAACCCTTTCGAAGGTTTAGAAAAGCTCAGCTGAGAGGGTGGACGACGATTAACGGTGAAAAAGGCCTCGGTGATAAGCGATCCGGCCATCGGATCGTAGGCGTCGTCGTATCAAATCTCTTAATTATAGCGTTTAATTGCGATAGTTGCGACCCCAAACGGCCCCAAGGCGACCTGTAGGCTTAGCCGCATTTAATTGTCGGTTTGCAAAGGCGCCGTTGGCTTGACTCGCAGCAAATAACAGGGCGCTAAGCGGTATTATTTACTGACCGTACGCGCAATACGACTCGCCCTTAAGTCTACGAGGAAAATAAGGGTAATATTTTTATTTTTTTACACAAACCTGTGATTTTATTAACTGCGGAGAGCGCCCACCAGCTCGATGATGGCTCAGCGTCAATACGTAGAGATGGAAATAAGACGACGATAAGGTTTATCGAGAGAATACTCGAATTTAAAGGTTTAGCCCGGTACGACCCCCTTTTTTACTTTTATGGGGGTTTTATTGTCGCGAGACGATTCACACGAGATAGGAGGATACCTAAAAATCGTATTTGGTTTCGCGGAATAGATTCGGAGAATCGTAGTGGTTCTTTTTTTTTAGTACGATGTGGGAAAGTACACGGGACCATCATCAGCCCATAATTTGAGTAAAGAAAGGGTTTAGCTGTTTTATTCTAAATGATGCCGATTAAAAAACAAGACCGTGTATTTCACACTGGCTCGCTAATTGATCGCAGATAAGGAGGTTTTAATTATTACAATGACCGGTCGCTCGTTAGTCGAAGCTGAGAATAAATAGAGCAGGTCTGTTCTAAGAAGTGACGACGTGCGAGCCTGCGAACATCTCTGGATCATGTCTGCGAGGGTCGATAATGTGCTACACAGATGTACCACAAGGATAAGGTATTATGTATTAGATCTAGATACTAATTGCGTATTCAATTAGATAATTCGACCACTATTACGACTCGAAATTGGTTTCGAGAGAAATTTATTAGACCGAGAATACGTGATGAGGATTGTTTACCTTGGTCATTGCTGGCGCATGTGTTTATGACTCGTATGGACCAGAGATGAGGATTACCAGATATTTAGAAGGCGAATCTGGTTTTGAAATTTGATACAATGTATAAATTTTAATTTAACGAAGAGCGAAGACCTGCGAAGGAAGGGCAAGTGCGGGAGGATGTTTTTACGTATCGACGATTCGGGCTGGGTATGGTGGGCGGGGGATCGATTAATGAGTACTCGATATCGATACCGAACGAATGGATATTTTTACGAGAACGTGTGATATAAAACTAGAAAAATATATAGGTAGGTGATTATTACGAGATTTTTTCCAAATTTTTGATCTAGTGAAAACATGCAAGCGAGTAAATGGGACCACTAGGCTGATATGATGTGAAGCGAAGAGAAAGGGAAAGGAAAGCAGAAGCAGAATTTAGACAGGTTTCGTCGTTATAAAAGTATAATCTTATCAATGATAATATTATTTAATTTGGTCGTAATGTTTGATATTTTCGATATAGATATGTATTTGGTAGGTATGTAGATCTCGTTATCAATTTTTTCCAACACCTCGTATTCCTAATCGTGAATCCTAATACCATTCAGATCTTAGTTTTCTGGTTGCCACCTGAAAAATGAGTACCCAAATTGATAGGTAGGTAGTAAGTACAATAAGCTGATAAAAAGCACAAAATATGAACGAGTAGGTACGGTACCAGGGTGTCTAACAGGTCAAGCTGGTTTGATAAGTGAAGCTTTTTGCCTTGTGGTTAAGCTGGTCCTGAAAAGTCAAAAATTATTGTGAAAAACATGCAATCCTAAGTAAAAATTTATAAAATTGCTGTAAAAATTACCACATTCAATCCGATGTAAAAATTAATAAATTCGTTGTGCAAAACATGCAATCCTAAGTAAAAATTGATAGAATTTCAGTAAAAATTAACGAATTTGTTGTGAAAAACATGCAATTCAATGTAAAAATTTACAAAATTGTTGTAAAAAACATGCAACCCTGTGAAAATTGACAGAATTGTTGTAAAAAACATGCAATCCTAAGTAAAAATTGACAAAATTACTGTGAAAAACATGCAATCCTGTGTGAAATCTGACAAAATTGTTGTAAAAAACATGCGATCCTCAGTAAAAATTCACAAAATTTCTGTAAAAATTAACAAATTTGTTGTGAAAAACATTAAATTGTTGTAAAAAAAAAACATGTAATCCTGTGTAAAAATTGACAAAACTATGGTGAAAAGCATGCAATCCTATGTGAAAATTGACAAAATTGTTATAGAAAACATGCAATCCCAAGTGAAAATTGATGAAATTACTGTGAAAAACATGCAATCCTAAGTAAAAATTGACAAAATTACTGTGAAAAACATGCAATCCTATGTGAAATTTGACAAAATTGTTGTAAAAAAACATGCGATCCTCAGTAAAAATTCACAAAATTTCTGTAAAAATTAACAAATTTGTTGTGAAAAACATTAAATTGTTGTAAAAAAAAACATGTAATCCTGTGTAAAAATTGACAAAACTATGATGAAAAACATGCAATCCTATGTGAAAATTGACAAAATTGTTATAAAAAACATGCAATCCTAAGTGAAAATTGATGAAATTACTGTGAAAAACATGCAATCCTAAGTAAAAATTGACAAAATTATTGTGAAAAACATGCAATCCTATGTGAAAACTGACAAAACTGTTGTAAAAAACATGCAATCCTCAGTAAAAATTTACAAAATTTCCGTAAAAATTAACAAATTTGGTGTGAAAATCATTAAATTGTTGTAAAAAAACATGCAATCCTGTGTAAAAATTGAAAAAACTTTTGTGAAAAACATGCAATCCTATGTGAAAATTGACAATTTTTTTTTGTAAAAAACATGCAATCCTAAGTAAAAATTGATAAAATAGCAAAGATTAACAAATTTGTTGTGAATAACTTGCAATTCAATGTAAAAATTCACAAAATTGTTGTAAAAAATATACAATCCGAAGTAAAAATTGACAAAATTGTTCTAAAAAACATGCAATCCTAAGTAAAAATTGACACAATTGCTGTAAAAATTAACAAATTTGTTGTTAGAAGTACAAAATGAAATGTAAAAATTGACAAAGTAATTTTAATCATTTTATCAATATTTTCATGGATTCTTATGACACCTAATCGAATAATTGGCCATTTTACGATACTTTCTCATTTATAAATCAGTGAAAATTATCGAATATCACTAAAAAACAGTCAGAATTACAGCACAGGAGAAAATCAGCAAAAAAAATTTCACTGAAAACGAATCAGTGAGAAAAATCATTGAAAAATCAATGAAAATTCACTGAAAAATCAATGAAAATTCACTGAAAAGTCAGTAAAAATTTTGAATTTTGCTGAAAAATCAGTGAAAACTTTTGAAAAATCAGTGAAAATCTTTGAAAAATTGGTGAATTTTGCTGATTTTTCCTGTGCTGCAATTTCGACTGTTCATCAGTGACTTTTCACTGATTCAGAATGAGAGAGTACGTTTTTAACGTTTTCTCACACCTTTTCTACAATTTCAATATTGATCTTTGAGACATTTCGGCTTTTTCATGGCCTTTGTGACCTTTCTACTTTCTCGATGATTTTCTTCGAACAATCGAGCTAATTATACTTTTCCAAACGATTCCCACAGTATCCAATGACGGCTGTTTGCGGAAGGACACTTCAATCCCGGATTAGTGTCGCTGTCGTTTCACAAACGGCGGCGGCCTCGATTTCATCGAAAAATATTCGAATATCTGTAGATAACCGTCTCGAGTAAAATATCACGTCCAAGGTGTGAACTTATACCCGATGACAGGTTATGATTAGCCTGTAAAATCATATTTATATAATAAAAGGTTCGAACTTGAAAGACCTATGAGATGCGTGCAATTGGTCACGCAAGATTACACGCGTGCTGTTGCACGTGTCTATGTCCCTAGTACTACACATGCCAGTTGGACAGCGATTATCGCGGCACCTGTGCCCAGGTTCGACTTAAAAGGCGCCTATCTAGGATTATTATGCTTTCCGCGTTACACGTAAGTAGTAAGTATTGATATGGGCAATTATTACCTTCTTTGACCAAGACTGCTGCGGTGATATTGGGCTGATTTTTTTTTATTCTCACGATTCCATCTTACGTACAGAATGAGGTGTTTGTAGGAACAGTATGTCCCAAAGGCTTTAGAGTATTGCATGGTTTCCCTTCCTCGCCCTCTCATGAAAAGTAAAACTTACATAGATACTCATATAAGGGAGTGTACGATGCGATTCGCCCGAAGGTCTGAAATCGGTTTCGGTGTATGCTTGAATCGTAGGCTAGAGTATTTTTCGACCAATTCGTATAGTAATTTCGTACTAGGTACTCGTACGTTTATATTTATGTAATGATTATGTCGATTCGTGGCCGAAAAATATGGAAATTAAACGTTATAAGGTAATTGTGCCGCGGCTACTGTGTTTATCGCGATATCCAGGTATATAAATATGGGATTGGATTGGAAAAAAATGGAGCATTTAGCCAAATTTAAACGTTTTTTGTGTTGTGGTTTGGCCGAGACGAAGAGGGAATAGAAAAATGGAGAAAAATGTAGGATATGTGGCCAATGCCCCCGAAGCTATTGTGGTCAGATTTATTTGGTATTTTTTTTATTATTTCATTTTTTTTTTTACGAAGAGCTAATTTTAATATCGTTTGAGAGCGGTAGAGTGGATGAAAACAAATGCTCGGTGTGGAGTAATGGTATTGTTACTCTATCGCACGAGAATACCGTGAGAAAATCGAATCGAATGAGGTGGAGTGCATATGGTGTGTTTTTCCGCAGGGTGATTTGAATTCGGCGTGGAATTTGGAGATTGCTGAGGAAGTTTTACGGTATGTGAGATGATGATTACTTTATGAAATGTTGCGGCTGGTCTCGGTAGGGGGTCATTTTTTGGAAGAAAATTACCATTTTTTCGAATGTTTGAAAAGTGATTAGGAAATTTAATTGGATGAGGGAAAGAAGGGGAAAGGGGGAAATTGGAAGAAAAATCGGAAATTTGAAATCATATATGTGTAGAAGTTTGTTAAAAAGGGAGGAGGGGGTCCGATGGATTGAATTTCATATTTTGAAGTGACGAAAGAGAGAGAACATTATTAAATTTTTTGGTGGGTGGTAGTGGTTTTGGAAAGTAGGATTCAATGAGGGCTTGGGTTACCCCCCCCCCCCCCTGAAAAATATTTTTCGGGCCCTAAAATCAATTTTTTTTGAAGCTCCATTCAAGCATGAAAAAATCTCAATTATCGACAGTTTAAAAGAAGGCTTCCCGTGCCCCTCCTCATCCAAAAAATGAAATAAAATTGGAATTCCAAATCTCCATATACATTTTACTACCCTCCCTAAAAAAAAGTTTTCAATGCCATTGATGGGAGGCCAATTTTTTACATGAAAAATTATCGTTAAAAAAAATTAAACGGAAGAAGAAAAGGTGTTTGAAATGAGAAAAGGTGACATAATTTGTAAAACTAAAATATTAGGGAGAGGAAAGGTACAATGGTGTTTGAAAATTCCATTTTGAATCTATCTTAGGTACCTAAAGTTGTTCTTTAAAATGACACCAAAATAGGATCGACACCTCAATTTCGAAAAATGGGAGTCCAAACCCACTTTAGACCTCCCCTTCACCCCTCTTATGGGGTTAATATTTTTTCAATGGAGAAAAAATTGTAAATTTCAAAAAACGTGATGCTAAAAAATTTCAGTTTTTGAAACTGTTTTGAAGTCTTAATTAAATGGAGTGCTAATGGATCCTGATCAGCTGACATTTGACGATGAATAAAATCATCAAGGGATGCAGTGGCGTCGAAAAAAGGGTACATTGTAACTCCTTCACCCCTGGATCGGAAACCGGATAGAAAATTATCAGATGTCACTCCCTTAGCACTCTCCAAATCGCATAAGGTAGAGATTATTGAAGTATTGAAACATGAAAAAATTAATTTTTTGGGCATTAAAAATCCAATATTTTCTCAAGATCGAGAATTCGAGGATTTTTTTAATCAAATGTGACCTTGCCGTGAAGAAGGGACCTTGTGTAAAAAAAATTGATGTCCAATTTTACACGTTTTTGGTTCAAATGACACCAAATCTAGACCAAACACATAAAAATAAAGACTTCGATTTTTTTTGCACTAGGTCCCTTCTTTACGGCAGGGTCACAAATTCAAATCGCTCATTCAACCTTTTCAAAAAGCCAAAATATTTTTTGAAGGTCTAGAATAATTTTTGATGAAAATTTACAATAAAGTTTCATGATGATTCTGGCCCCTGAATTTCGTTTTCTTTTACCTTGGAATTTTTCAAAAAAAAAATCAGTTGGCAGCTCTAAATTATGAATAGGCTCCTTTTTGTCCTTCTGGTATTTCAAATTTTTATACCACCCACTCCTAAAAAAAGTCACCTCTGAAGGAATTGATTCTTCTCATAAAATCTTCTCAAATTGCGGTAAAAAATATTCAATTTTTTTGGCTTCTCGATTTGCTTTTGAATAGTAATAGGTATATGCATTAAATTTTCAACGTTGAGAAGAAATGTTCAACCCAATTTTCAGTGGGTTCTAAAATTTTTGAATTTCGCAGAATTAATTACTAGGAATAGATGGGAAGCCTGAGAATCTATTGAAATCCAGGAAAAACATATGGGTTATCACCCCCTCCCCTGAAATCTTGATACTTACTTGAACTTACTTGGTCAAAATTATTCTTTTCCTTCCTTCTTCTTTACTCGTATTTATTTCTCGTGAGTCTTTGACGTGAAAAAATATCATCAAAAGATATTTAGAAGCTTTCTCATTCAATACTTCATCTGATGAGTAAATTTGTGGGTTGGTTTAGAAACGAAGAATAACTGAAAATTTGGTTATTAAAAGAGGCAAAAAATATAATATTTTGCTCAGATTACTTTTTCTCCATTTTGGCATAAAAATTGTATTTTTTTTTCAAATGGTCCATTTTCATAAAAATTCTCTATTGGTGATTCAATTTCAAAATTACCTGTTGAAAAAAAATCTTCTTGTCATTCATTACTGATGTTTGTGTTATTACCAAAATGAAAATTTTAAAATTTCGTCTCCAGAAAAAATACCTATGATCATTCAGTCGAAAAACTAAACCCACAAAGTTTTCGAAGTCGATTTTTCTGTAATTGTACCTATTTATTTCTCTCGTTTCTCTTTTCCTGTTGAAAAATTCAGACTCAAAGTAGATTTTTTTCAAGATTTTTCCGAGTGAAAATTTTCTTTCAAATGATTCTTCACAAATGAACATCTTTAGATGTAAAATTTCCATACCTCTATAAAATCTTATCGAGATATAGATTGTTTTCTCAGATACATATAATCTCGTTGAAAAATTTTACTAATTATTTCAAGCATTCTGGAAATTACGCCATCCTTGGTACACACTTCATTACACTCGATTATAAATACCATTTTGGGCATCATCCAAAAAAAAAAATTCCAATATTTACGACCAATAACACTTCAGAAAAAACCAAGCCATTTAGAAAAGAAAAATGATCATTTATTTTTTACGAAAAAAAAAGAGTAATAATAAAGAAAGGAAAAACAATCGTTCAACTTATTTTTTACATATTTACCTACATGTTCGTCATACAAACGAAACAAAAGAAAAAGAAAAAAAACATAAAACATTATACAATCAGTCATCGCAATCTTTGGAGATGAATTTTCAAAAAAATAAAATATAACGTAATAAAACTAATTAATAACTTTACGTATTTATAGCATCTGTGCTAATCAAAAACAGAAAAAATTAAGTACCAGTGGTTTACTCAAAAGCAGATTTCGAAGAAGAGGGAAAAAACGTATCTTATGTACAACTACGAAAAAATAATTCGATGAAATAAAAAGCATTATTTTAGAAACTATTTAGCAATTCGTTCCTTAGGCGTCGAAAAAAGAAAAGGAAAAAATTCAAAAGGAGTTGAATTATATTCATATGAAATTAGGTGGATTGTCGACTAGAGCCTTTAAGGATGAGGTGAAGCAATGAAGAGGTAGGAGAGATAATTATATACAGTTGAATGATGATTTCAAATAAAGATTTTTTTTTACCTAATATGATGAAACTAAAACTACGTAGGAACGAAAAATGTAAATATTATACCTTAGTTGACGAAATTTTGGGCAAAATCAGGAACCGAATATTCTACGTATATAAATGATAATCTAATAATCGTGGCGTAAAGTTAGAAAGATGACATAATGATAACAAACAAACAAACGTAATCCCTTAAAAAATATACAAATGCTAAAAAATAATAATAGAGGTAACTTCGAAACGAAAAAAAACTCTTATAAATACCTAAAAGAAAGGAAGTAGGGGAGAAATCGTCGTAACAAATAGAAATACCAATTCGAATATTCTACTCGATTACGTAGGAAAAATATAATGAGATCATAAGCGTGTATAGGAGGAAACAAGAATAAGGAAAAAGGGATCAGGAATAAGATAGAAAGGAAAAAGGTGGTGCATTTTAGTGGGAAATATAAAACCGAAGTTACTGATTTCAATATTTACTTAATATTTCGGCTATGGTGAATCCGGTCTTTTGTTTTATGGGTGTTCGATGCATGAGCAGATGATGATTCAGATTGGACCTTTGGTTAAACGGTTTGTTACAAATGTTACACTTGTGCGGTGGCTCTTCGTTGTGGATGATTTTGTGCACAGCCAAGGTCCTCGCTTGGCAGAACCCTTTTCCGCAGATATTACATTTGAAGGGTTTATCTTTCGAGTGGATGTATCTGCGTAGGAAAAAAAAAGAGACCAGATTAGATAACCGTTTGTATGGATGCTGTGAAAAAAAAATGCGGTCGGCGGTGCGCGAAAAAAGGCGTTTGTTTACGTATTATTTATCAAAATGCTCGGCGAACGCGTTGCAGCGTCGTAAACATTGTGAATCGATAAGAATAGGTGAGAAGAAAAGATCGCTCGAGCCGATGCGCTTTATAAAGAGATTGAAAAATGACCCCACTCGATGTTTTGTGATGTAATAACACGCTATTTTGGTATTCTCAGTCCCCTGCCCGTATCCCCTCCCGCAGCAATCATATTATACACGGTGGTGTGATAATTAAACGCCTTTACATACCTGTGATCTCTGAGGTGGTCCTGTCTTCTAAAAGCTTTGCCGCAAATGTCGCACGAATAAGGTCGTTCGTCGGTATGCGTCCTTTCGTGGATCAGCAAATTGTACGATTTGGTAAATTGCCGTTGGCAATATTGGCAAATGAATTGCTTCTTGGGTCTAGCGCTTCGTTTGCCAGGAGCTGCCGGTGGAGGCGAAGGCGAAGGTACGGTCGATGAAACGTTGGGTAATTGGGTAGCCCTTGGGAAGAATTTGGGTCCGATGTCGCAGCCGAGAACGTTCAGGTTCATGAAATATGAAGTATTGTAGATGCAGCGGTTTCCGGCTGGCATGGAGAAGACCGAGGGAAAGCTGTGGCCGAAATGTGGAGGCGTCAGAGGCATTACTGGCAAGTTGAGCTTGGGAGCTGCGTAAGTGGTCAGGCTGGTGTTGGTGTCCGGTGAAGAGGGGATTTTCGAGGCGACGAAATCTTTCATTTTTTCCAATAAGCCTGGTTCTTCTTTGCAGTCGTATGGTGGTGTGTAGCGGTCGCATTTTGGCGGAGGTGAGCCGTGGTCGTAGGTTTTGTTCATGGATAGGTCGATCGAGTAATCGGTTCCTGGGTATTCCATTTTTACTGTGGGCAGAGAGAAACAAAGATGGGGTGAGTTTGGGTGTAGAAATTCTAAAAAAATAGTACCTAGGCTAATTGTCCATATCAGTATGAAAAAAGCAAGAAATTTAAAAATGATTATGTAAAATTACAAAAATTGTCAAAGTTGTACGAATATTACGAAATTATTTCAAAATTTGATGGTACTTTCTTCTGGAAAAGCAAAAAAAATCTTTCCCACTAATTTTGGGTCGTGAAATTCGAATATTGCAATCAAGCTGACCTAATTTGAATAGCAATTTTTTTCATTTTTCTCTTTCTGTAATAAGACTAAATTGCCTAAAAAACGAAAAATTTTAGGTTTTGAATAATCTTCTGAGGAAAATTTTTTTCCAATTTTTCTCTTTCTGTAATAAGATTAAATTGCCTAAAAAACAAAAATTTCAGGTTTGAGTAATCTTTTGGTGAAGATTTTTGCCCTTGCTTTGCTTAAACTAGATAAATTCTCATTGAACTAATTTTTTTTAAATTTTGTGTAAAAATGATTTTTTTTTAAATTTTTATCTCTACGTTCAGAAAATTCAATTTTTGGAAAAGTAAAGCCTCAAATTTTATCCCTGGATATTTATGTGAGCCTGGATGTTGAAATAACCCTTAGAGTTCAAAAATTAGGTTTTGAGTTGGAAAGGATTTTCGACTTTTCGGAGGGAGCAGAGTCCCCAAGTTTTGACCCCTAAAGGTGGTTTTGGCATCCAGGCTTTTGTATTTTAGAAGAGCTTTTTTTGATATTCGAAGCATGAAAAAATTATCATTTTGGTAGCTGAAATTTTCTATTTTTTTGCCTTCGTTTTACTCGACTATTCGTATATGTATTTCCATTATAAAAGATGAAAGGAGGGTAAAAAAAAATGTATTTTTTCCAATTGGTATCTAAATAGGCACAGAAATATTTGAAGAGGGGAGATTGAGAAGTTTCAATTTACTTCTAAATATTGAAATTTTGGAAAAAATAATGAAATTTCAAGTCTCGAAATCCTTTCTGATCGAAAATTTTCTTCCTCGCTTCGTTCAGGCCTGAAAACTCATTTTTTGATGAAGTAGCACAAGTCGAAAAAAAAAAATTGTTTTGTGTCTCGGTTCGAATGCCAAAATTCTAATTCTACCTGACTTCCAAAATTTGCTCTAGGGGGAAGAGGGCGAAGAAACTGATTTTTCGAGAGCAATAAGCAAAGCATCAGAAAAAAATGAATATTTTTACAATCTGATAAAATATTTCACGTTGAATCAAATGAAACGAATCGCAGACCTCTACCTTTTTTTAGAAAAAAGGTCACAGCTCATTCTTTCCAAAATTCTGTGAAAAAAATTCATTTTTTTTAGCCTTGTCCACGAAAAAGTACAATTTCTGAGAAAACTAAGCATTCTAATGCCATAATGATCATGACGAAAGTTGTAGAGAATTAAATTTCCTATTGGATAGAACCAGTGAGATATTTCTGGAAGGCAAAAGGCCTTAGCTTTTAAAATATTTTCGAGAAAAGTGAATTTTGGTGGAGAAAATTGAGAAATGAAACGATTTTCTTTTCTTTTTTTTGATTACCTCCTCTAATGTTCTACTTGACTCGAAAATATATTCTGAACTATGCTTTCCAGAAAATTCTCACTGATTCTATCCCTTTCCACAACTTTTGTCATGATCATTATGGCATTAGAATGCTTAGTTTTCCTCAGAAATTTCATTTTTTTGTAGGCAAGGCACAGAAAAATGAGACTTTTTCACAGAATTTTGGAAAGAATGAAATGTGCTGTTTTTTCTAAAAGAGATGGAGGCCTGCGGGTTGCGCCATTCGATTCGTCGTGAAATTTTTTTTAAGATTATGCATGAAAAAAAACTGATTTTTTTTTTCTTATGCTCCCTTGAAAGCAAATTTTCGTCAAAAAATTGTATTCTCCTTGATTAGTAGCATAAAAGCAAACTAAATTTGGCAATCAAAACCCAAACACAAAAATCATGCCCGCTTGTGTAATTAATTTTTCAAAAAATTGCTTCACATCTTGTGAAAAGCAATGCTTGATCTTGATTTTTTGACATCGAATCGAGCTATATTGCGAGCGGAGGGAGGAGGGTTGTACGAAATTTCTTTATCAAAAATACGGACGAAAAAAATGCGAAAATTGAACAAATTTTGAAATTCCAGTGGACAGCTAGACCCCCCCCCCCCATGATAAAATTCATCTCTGGTTCAGTGAACTTATTCCCAAAGAATAGAAATAAAATTAGATTCCTTCGTATTTCCAATCTAATGAGCCAAAAAGATTTTACCTACTGTCGAGATTTGGAGTAATTCGGTAGAAAACCCCACGTTTCGAATAATGCGTTCTAAAACGAGTCTAAATACTGGAAAAGAAACGACTGCTGGTTCTCGTGGCACCACAGTTCGCAGGGCTACTGTGCAGATAAGCTTTTGATGTCTAAATTATCTAGTCCTATTGTCTGCGACTTGGTACGTGGTATAATTTACTCGGCGAATTTCGCAGTTGCTGGAAATACCCTATTGAATTTTTTTACCATGATAGATTTGGCGATTTATTCAAAAAACTTCCACGTATATCTGCGCAGCAACCTGCTAGCTAAATGACTGCGTTATTGATGATCCCTGCTCGATCATTAATTACTCATCGTTCGCCATTGTCGTCAATATTTTTCGTGCTTTTTTTTCAACGTATGCAAACTAGGGATACGAACAACAGGTTTTTAACGATCTAGAACGCATCGTGTAGATCCAGTTTGGACTAACTTCAGGTTTTCGTCGTCTAGAAAGGAATTGCTGCAGGTATCGGATGTGCCGGAGGAGGTTTTTACGAATTTTCAGTTTCAGATTTTTAGTTGTATGATTTGGTTTCTACGAAAGTGAAAGGCGAACGAACTGTTGACCGATGAAGCCGCGAAATGGAATTCGCTGGTGACAGGTGCGTCGCCGTCGATGGGTTTACCTGCAGGGCTCGAGGTAGTTTTGTATGATAATGGATTTCAATTTTACCCGGAATTTGTCGACAGATTGTTGGGGTGTTCAGTGATGCGACGGGTACTTAAGACGAAGATGCCTGAATTAGGAAGTGGTCTAGTTTTTTTTCTTTGTCTCGAAAATACGCAGTTGCTGTTTCAGGACGTGGCGTCTACTGTGTTCGTACTTAGTCATTTTTAAAGTGAAGGTGGTTTCTTGGAAGAAGCCATGCGGGGTAGTAATTTTTGCCAGGGTTCAAGAGCGACAATTGAACTGTGGATAGAGGATTCTAGAAAGAGTCGTATCCTATTGTCGTTGACGTTGGAGGTAGATGGAAAAAATTCGTAGAATTGCCAGACAGCGGGGGTGTGGTTTAAAGAAAGTTGCGGGTTTCGAATATTTTTTGGTAGGCAGCTAGGCACATCGAGGTATCGTTTCGAAATGAATTTTGAGGGTGAAAAATTTCCAATTTCTGCTATTTTTCTAATAAAATTTTTCATTTTAAAGGAATTTTTAAAGATTATTTTTCTGCTGACATCATCGAATCATTTGAGAGTTGAATATGTAAGTTTGAGAGAAAAGGGAAGAGTGGCCTGAATATTACGAAATTTGAATTTTGTTTTCGGACTGCGATTAGGTAACTTTTCTGATGTCATAAGGAATTAAAATAGGTATTTTTAATCATTATTTTTGAATATACTTCAAATTGGAGAGGAAATTCATTTCGAAATGTTGGGACCCCCCTCCCTCCCAACTGAAATCGTTTGGAAAATTTTTGAACATTGAGATCAATTGATGAAAAGTGTTGGATTGAAAAAAAAAATCATCTTAGGCCAGTTTTTAAAATGAAATGTTTCGAGAAAGTACAAATAATAAATTCAAAAATATACCTAAATGAATTTACGAAAATTTGATTTTTTCCTCTCCATCTCCCCTACCTCTTTGTGCAATTAGGTTTCTAAATTTTTTGAAGTTTTAAATGAAAAAACTGTCAAGTCAAGAATCAATTTTATAAAAGTCAAGCAGTTATATATGTATTTTGGTATACATATGAATTTTTTCTCATCTTAACCCCCCTCCCCTCTGCCACCAATTAAAATCAATTTGGAAATTTACAAATTGGAAACCAATTGACGAAAGATGTTGAATTTATAGAAAAATGATACATTTATAATTTGAAATTTCACTCTCCTCTTTCTCTTTCCTTCTTCATGAAACTTTTTTGTGATTAAAAAATCTTGATGTTATCTTGAACCAATTTTAAAATTTGAATGTGCGAATCATGTTTTGAGAGAAAAGTCAATTTTTCAAAATTGGGCAAATCCATGAAAATATGCCCCCCCCCCAATCATTTCTGCGCTGTGAAATTTGTTTTCAGATTTCAAATGTTTCAAAATGAATTTACCAATTTCTGTATCAAGTCGAAGGTGAATTTTAGAGGTCATTGAGTTTTCTGTTTTTGGGTGTAAAAATTGAAAATTTACTGAAAAATGAGTAAACTTTTTCCCTCACACCCCCCCCCCCCCACCCACCCACCACTTTCAACTAGTATATCAAATAAAATGAAAATTTTCAAATACCGAAATCACGATTTGATCTTTGAAAAGAGATACTGACATTTTTTTCTTTCAATTTTTCATTTTCTCCTCTCTCTATTCGTTCATTTTTACTTTTGGAAATTTCGATGATGAAAATTGAATTTTTCCTCACTTTTTTTCTTTGCAGGATGTTTTTAAATGTTTCAAAATATTGAGAGATAGATAATTATTTGAGAATGGTGTATTTTTAAATGAAAATCTACTTCAGTTGAAATTGAGAAAAAAAGACCTCTTTTCCTCCTTTTTTTCCCACTTTTTATTCAAAATGTCACGTACCTAATTTAAAAGTCTTGAGTATAAATTGGAACAAAATACCTTAATTTTCATTTTTTTGTGTTTCGTAAAATTTCAATGATTAGTTTATATGCCTTTTTCATCTCAATTGAATTATCAAAATTGCATTTAAATTAGAGATAATCAATCTCAGAGTGCCTTGAAATTGGTGTGATGACCCACCCTCCCCTCACTCCCTCCCCATCTTTACATTCATTTACTTTATTCTAAATAGGTAACTATTTTGTTCATTTATTCGAATAGAAATTTCATTTTTTTTTATGGAGAATATTTTCAAAATAGAATATTTTGAAAAATTTCTATCTTGAATATTTTTCCAATCATTAAAATAATAATTTTGTTTTCTGTGCTTTTCAGACAATGGAAATGATATCGTGCGTCAATTCTTCGACATCATCAGGATCAGTAGGTGAGTCAAGAAAATATTTGAAATTATTATAAATAAATGATAATTGAAGATCGGATTATTGTGGCAAAAATTCACATACAAGTATTAAAATAGCTGCAACATCTCTAATTATCTTCATTGCCATGAAACAGAAATTTTGAAAAAAAAAAAATGTAAATATTTCAAACTCTTGAACTAGCTTTAAAACTCATTCTAGTGGTTTAGAGCTGAAAATAAAAAATTCTCGAAGAACAAAATCAAAAATGACTATCAAATTCCGAAAGGGTCTGAATCTTGGCCCAGAAATATCAAGTTTTTTCACTCCCAAATTAATAGTTTTTGCCACATAAATTGGTAGAATTTACAAATTTCAACGTGCTCTGTCTAAAATAATTATCATTTACGTACACGAATTCTGTATAAAATTAAACTAAGTACCTTGCTGTAAACACGAAAGATGAAAACTAATCTAACTATAGAATATTCTAAATCAAATAATGAAAATTTCAACTTACCACTGGATAAATAAGCAGTAGGATTGTAGCAATCGCCGCAAGGTAAAGTTATCTGCTTCATGGCTTCTGAAATAACTGGCCGAACAAATCTATATACGATATCACAACTCGAAAAAAATCAGTAATCACGAAAAAAAAAATGCAATTATTCAAAAGTCAACGAAATTGCATTTAAAAACGACGAAAACATTCGTTTACGTGAATCGATCGCAGAAATACGAAAAACGAAAAAAGTTAATAGCAGCACGAGATATCGCAAACGGTGTACACGAAAGTTAGACAAAGATAGCACAAAATTTTCTGATAAGTCTTCTAGAACAGACGTGATTAATCAAACCCACGCATTTAGGTTTTGGTAGTACACGTCGGACAGATCACAATGATAATAAAGGTTAGTTTTCTGCTTACCGTGGTTAGTTGTATTTCGAGTATACTGTAAATGGTAGTAAAGTTGCAAGTTGAGGCGATGCGCATGCGCAACTAGGAGGAGCTTCTATGCCTCGCCTCAAGAAGTACCTTGCTACTTTTGCCATTGGTAGATTGCTACGTATTGTGTAGAAGCCCTGGTATACAATTATGCCGCCGATTCGGTTCGTTTGTGAGATTTTTTATCGGATAAATTGTGTAGAATACATCTACCAAGTTGTATAATGTGTGAGATGATTTCTAAATAGAAATGTTTATACCCAGAGAAGAATTTTTTAAAAGCGTTCTGAATTAGCGGAACTAACGAGTCGTCGTGAGAACGTGTGTGATGCTGAGCTCGGACACTATGTCCCTAGTGGAGTGACAAGGATAGATATACGTATTTAGAAGGATGTTGGAGCAAGATAGAGTGATGGGGGTTCGATTTAACGTAAAAAAGCCTTAAAACACCGAATAGCCCTGTGGATGATTTTTTCGCCTCGAGCCTTCGATCGATATTGTATGCGGAAGTGGTCGTAAATATTTTAGAATACTTTTTTTCACGAGGAAATTCTATGCTGGGGATTTTTTTATTCGATGACAGATTCGGGTATGCTATAATTGGATTCGAATTGATGTGTGGCTTTTGCGGAAACACAATGTGGTGGCTTTTTTTCGATGATCACGAGGTGGTAGTTTTGTATTGTTTTTTTTTTTGGCCAGTCAACCTGCGGAGTTGTAGACTAATATTATGATATTGTATTTTTTCGGTTCCGGGTGTGGTTTTTTGTATGTGTAAGGATTGCTGCGGATGGTCCGATGATGCAACCAAATGAGAATCTTTTGTTTAGACGATGTTTCCGTGTATTGAGAGGTGGTTGGGGGATGGGAGTTTTGTAAAGGTGGCAGATGAGAAAGGCGATTTTTATGGTAATTTTGATTGTTATTTATTGGTTTATTGGTGGTGAGGTATTTTTCGGACGTGAAAAGGTGACTTGAGTGTGTTTTGACGTTGAATTGTTAAGGGTTTTTTGGAGATGAAGGTCGATTATTTTATTTGATTGGTGATGAATGCATTTTTTTTGTGTGTTTTGGTAGTTTTTTGTAAATTTTTCTGGTATGTGAACGTGTTTTTTATCGAGGAAGTCGTTTCGAAATTTTTTTTTCAGTTTTTTTTGTTAGAATTCGAAAAAAATGAGGGTGGAATCGGGTGATTTGAATTTTCTACGGAGGGTAGTTATTTTTTTCATGCATGGAACTTGATTTTGGTTTGATTTCTTTTTTTCCAATTTCGAAATATAAATTCGCTCCATTTTTTAAAATTTAATGCAAATCGGCATATTTTATTTTTTGTATAAATACCAGTGGCGTCGGACAGTCAAATGCAAGGACTACATTGTACCTCTCTCCCGCCACATCAAATTGGCATTTTCAAAGCATTTGAAAAAAAAAATGTTTTGAGGCATTGAAACTCATTTTTTTCAAAGCTTCATCCTCGTTCCGTTCGAGCCTAAAGAAAAATCACAATTATTCGACATATTTGAGGCAACAGAGCCAAATAAATGCTTCTTTTTGCCCCCTTCCCCGAAAATTCTTCTAATAGTATTCCAAGTCTTCGTACTCAGTTTGCACCTTCCCAAAAAAAGCTTTCTACGCCACTGGTAGAACCCCTAAAAAATATTAAAAATTGGTTTTCAAGTTGACAATAATTTGAGGCTATTTGGAAGGGATTGAATCGGGGGGGGGGGAGGACCTGAACTCAAACCAATTTTTTTGACACCTACCTTTGGGTATGGTTTATATTTATTCAGGCTCGCATAAATACTTTTTGCTGGAAATTTTTACCTATTTTGAAATTTTTTCCAAAATTTCGAATTAAAAGGTCACTCTGCATAGTCTCAAATTTTTTAATCTGAATTAAATTTATTAAATTATCTGAAAGTGCAATTTTTGTTGTTATCAGACTGTCTTATCTCCTCTCTGATACTTGGTTCGGCTCTACTCGTAAATTATTCGAAAAATGTTCTCGATTTGAGGAAAGGAACTTGCAGTGTAAAAAATTCTATCTAGGTATCTTCAAAGCCTCAAAGGATAGAATACCTTAGTTCATCTGAAATTTTTTCAGCCAATATTAAAGGAAAAATAATCATTTTTTGTCACGAAAAGAGAGGATGATTTAAACTGGTAAAAATATGAGGAGACTATTAGCTGCCCCTGGAGTAAATTGAAAAATGATGGATTTGCAAATTAAAGTGTCAATTGAAATCGTCTTATTCTTGAAGTTGATATTTCTTTCAGTCGACATGTTTTCAAATCGATTGTGTTTTTTTTTGTATTCTGCTCCCTTGCTGTTCCCACCCCAAAAGTAAAGCTTTGAATTTTGTCGATATTGAATATTTTTAATTTCTTACCTATATCAATTTTTCTGTTCAGGTTAATTCTGGGTTTCGGAAATTTTGAATTACTTAGTTGAATTTATTTACCAACAAAATACATATCTAATCGAAATATTTTGTTAAAAATTGATTTTTTTTGAAAAAAAAAAAATATGTACTCGTTCAAAAGAATTGTAATCATTGAATTTTAGTAAATGCAGTTTCGTTGAAATAATTACTCAAAATACCTATTGGAAAAAATTACCTACCAACTTATTTTTGAAATTGAAATTTGGTAAAAATTCACGAAATGGCATCGTAAATATTTAAAAAAATCATAAATGATGTTGTCAAATGATTAAATTTGGTTTGAAAGTTGCAAAATGATACATTTCTCCAAAATAGTTTCCAATACTTGAAAATTTCTTTGAATTGTCCACTAAATGTCGGAAAATCATATTATTTTTATGAAAATTTGAATAAAATAGTAGATTATAAGTATGAGTTTCCAATCAATTTTACAGGAAAAATCAGTGAAAAATTTTACTGAAAACAAAGGAGTGGCAAATCATTGGGAAATAAGTGAAAATTAACTTGAAAATCAGTGAAAAATTCGCTCGAAAATCGGTAAAAATTCACTGCCAACTCAAAATTTTTATTTCTCAATTTTCGTGAAAAATCAGTGAAAAATTGTTGGAAAATTCAGTGAATTTTTTCTGAAAAGTATGTGAAATTGCTTGAAAAATCAATGAATTTATCCAACGTTTTCTGTGATAAATTTCTGACTTTTTCATTTGTGACTTTTCATTTTTCGTGTGGTTTTCAATATTTTTCAAAATAATATAAATTCATTTTCCCTTGACTTTTATGAAAATTCAATTTGTTTTTTCAATATTTGAATCAATTTTGCGACATTTTTTGAGAATTTTGGAATATATTTTTTATTGGGGTGGGGGAATATGGAGTAAAAAATATTGAAAAATCATTTTATTCTTTTTTTTCGCCTTTAATACCATACCTAATGCAAAATCTTTCCAACGGAAATCTATTTTTTTTTGCCTAAAAATGTTATTTTTTCAAAATTGGGACAATGTAATCTCTTTCCCGCTCCATTTCGTTCAATTCTGATCTTTTTCCAGAAAAAAATGATACCATTTCACGAAATGATTTCTTCATTTTTCGATGATTTTCATACTTACCAATTCAACAATATTTTATCCCTTTTACATTTCCTCGATTAAATTTCGAATAATTTTTGAGTTCCACAATCGATTTCTTTCAGCTGTAATTTCCATTGCTCACAATTCGATTCATTTGCAGCCTTCGAACTTGCCACATCCGGTGACAAAATCCCCCATTGACGAATAAACAAAGCTAATTTCGAGTCCTTTACCCGTGTACCAGCGATACTCGACCATGATCTCATTTATTTACTCGATATAATTATCGGTTTATCAATTGTCCTCTGTACGTACTTCTGCAGGTACCAAGCACCAACTATGCATAGCAAAACTAGAGAGTTGTATAATACATGGCCAATACCATACCGCGTCCGTTCGTGCTGATGCATACATCTACTTATTACTTGCCTATATGTACCTGTAATATTATGTATTTCACCTATTGTATGTAAATCGCGCCATCTTCCATATTTTTACTCTTTTCTTTTCCTTTCCCTGCAGTTTGTCCGCCTGGCGTACTTCTTAGGTAACATTTCTTCGAAATTTTTTACCCATACGTGTTACACACACACACGTTTAGAATAATAATATCCGAACGACGTAAATATACATTCAAAGTTTAATATTGGTACCCAATATGGAGTTGGAGGTACAGCGTACCAAATTTCCACCACCTATAAGCTCTGCTTAACCTTTCGACTTATCCATGGTACGTTAGACCGCTTGTAGTGCGACTGAAAATATATATAAGAAAGTCACAAACGTGACCAAGTCCGCCTTGTGGCATTGTGCTGTTTATAATATTCTGACATCCCTGGGTGTCTAGATTAGACCTACACGCAGGGCGATGGGCGCGATGATTTCGAAAAACATGGTACATGTCAAAATACTACAACATACGTAGCCATCACAATCACCACCTATCTGTCGACAGGCCTCTTATACAAATAACCCTATCCGTTCTCGCGCATCTGGTATATGCCGTCCGTGTAATAATTTAAATACTTAATTAACTCGACTCGAGCCTGTGGATTACTCAATCACAACTTGGATCCTTTACGATGGTCAATTAGTGTCAATGCGAATACCCTCGTTGATTCGGATGGTGGTTTAAAATTGAACATGTCTCAGAGCGGAGACCGGATCTCCCTGCGTCCTCTTCGTCTATCCTATTGATAGATACATTCTTGTGTTTTTTGGGTATAACTTCATCGAACATTATTACAAGTGTATCGGGTCAGATTGTCCATATTGTGTCGAGAATCGACGTATTTTTGTTGACAATCTTATCTGTACGATACGATTGTATTATTGGAAGATATCTTTGGCATGTGGTTGGTAATTTGGTATCTGTAGGCCACCGGGTGATAAATGCTCAATTTTTTTCTTGTCTTATAGGTTCAAAGCCTGAACCGAATGAAATAGATTTACCATAAAAACTTCAAGTAGAAAATACCCACTTTATTTTCATAGTTCTTCGTACGTGTTAATATCAACGAAGTAAATTTTTCTCATGTGTAGCATCCTAGTAGGTAAAAGTTGAAAATGTCAACTTTCAAATTGAAATCGCGAATAAATATTTTTTTTCTTTCTTCTAGTCAAAAGTTACGAATTTTTAAAATAGCCATCAACTGAAGTAAAAAATATTTATTTAAAATAATTGGAGGGGGAAGAAAGTTTAACTCGCATATTTCATTATTTCTGAACTTGATTGTATATTTTTTTTGAAAATAAATTAATTTATGAGTTTTGAAATATCCACTTCAATCAGGGAATAGGAGTGAGTCAAATAATTTACTCCTGATTCTAGTTTGACTCCGGAGTCAATTTGAAATTAGTTTGATATCAACTCCTATTTTTGACTTCAATCTTATCTCGATGGATATGAAAAACAGACAGATGATCTACTTGGGAAAAATTTTCTTTGAATGGTTTTTTTTTTTGAAAATCCATTCCAATAAAAAATGTTTACCTTCTCCTCTGTTTTTCTTTCTCTAATCTTCCTATCAGCTTATTTTGGTTTTTTGAAAAGTGTAAAAGTGTTGAAGAGAGTTTTCAAGCTGTGAATGTTAAATTTAAATGAAACTCGATTGATAATAAAAAAAAATGAAGTTTACGAATGGGGAAATTGCATTTTTGGTCTAAAAAAGTTGGAATTGAAACCAAAATGTTTAAAAATGACGATCTTTTTGGTGGAAAATTTTTGTTTCGAGTTGAACAAAATTGGAAAAAATCTTGGGTTTGTATTTTTGAATCGAAAACCATCGGAAAAGATTCAATCGAGGCCAAACATTTCTTCCCTCCTTCCTCCTATAATTTAAATACGGCTCTTCCTTAATGAAAATATTAATTTTTTGTTTTGAAGTAAAAGGAGATGAGTAAAAAAATTTATCAGGTTTGGCTATTCTAAATTTTCTGTGTCTTATGTATTTTGTTCTTGAATGATACTCAAAAAATAAAGTTTTGAAAATTTTATTTTCTTCCATTATTTTTTTTGGGGGTTTGATAATGGTTTTAATGAAATATTTGTAGCTAGTGGGAGCAGGAGAGGTGAAGAGGGGGTAGATTGCTTACCACAATTGGCAAAATTAATTAAATTTTTAAGCAAAAAAGTATTACGATTTGAGTCGATTTTTTTTTTAATTTGTGACTTTTTTTGAGAAATTTTTATTTGTTGGAGAAATATTGAGAAAAATCTAATTTTGAGTTGAAACAACGTATCTTTTTTGGAAATTTTCAATTTGTTATCCATGTTGCCTATTCAATTAAGCCATTTCAGTCCATTCTCTCCTTGAAAGCAGTATACGTTTGTGACAAAAAAAAGAGAGAAAATTCGAAAATTTTGAAGAAAATTAATTGATGATGAAAAAAGAAAATTTTTTAAAATCTACCTACTCATTCTTCAAGAATTTTGATAGAGTATTTAGAGTCAGATCAAAGCAGGAGGGTGGTGGAGAGAGAAGGAGTGCACAATTTGGCTCACTTCAGTAATGAAAAAATTACATATTTGTAGTCAAAGGATTTGGATCAATTTGAAATTTTTCAAAAATGGTGGCCTTAATATTTAAAATGACGCAAAAAATTAGAAATTGTGCTTCGAATCGAAAAAATTGGAAAAAATTCCATCTTTGTCCTTGGTATCGAAGTAAAAAAAATGAATGAAATATTGACAACTGCCAATGCAAAAAAAATAAACCATCGAAGGCTTGTGCATGGAAGGGAGAAAGGGGTTTATTCCAGGCCCGAATTTTTTGGAAAACCTGTAGGAGGCTTTTTAGGTTCTTTAGGATCTAAAAACATGCCATCTTGGTCGTGAGAACTCTCTCAAAGGAAAATTTTGGCTCATATTTGAAATTGCTATGATCACACAAAAGCCTTCAATTTCTTAAAAATTGTCAAAAATTCAAATTTTTTTCAAATAATTTAAAATTAATTGCTATTATGTAGTTTCAGTGATTATTCTAGTGACTATATGTAGACCAAATAGCATAATTTCCAATTTCTTGAGGAAATCGCTGTTTTAAAACTTTTTTCAATTTTTCTTCATTTATGAAAAAAAAAATTGTACTCTTTGGTTAACGTAATCTGTAAAAAATTTCTAAATTTCATTCATTCAATTTGAAATTTTTAAAAGTTATTTTAAAAAATACTTATGTCCTGAATTTTTGACAATTTTTAGAAAATTGAACTTTTTTTCTTTACTTTTTGAGCACCTATTGAAATTGCTTCAAACCTATCCTATGTCAAATAGTTTAACGAAATTCTCCTATATTTCCATGGCAGATTGAAACTAAGCCAGCAAAACAGCTTTCGGATGATTTCCCGTTTTTTCCCCGTAAAATGGTAACATTGTTGAAGAAATTCCCGCCGAAAAATTTTCGACAGCTGATAACCACAAAAAGACCTTTTGTAGCCATTTTGTCACCCATAATGACTTTAAATAATCTCCTTTTTTTTATCAACTGTCGAAAATATTTCTTTCGGGAATTTGTTCAACATTGTTACCATTTTACGGGAAAAAAACGGGAAATCATCCCAAACCTGTCAGCCATTTTGGAGATAAAGGGTATTCATTTTTGCTAATTTGTTTTCATCATTGTTTTGCCTCGCCTTGAGGTGTCAATTACGTAAATCAGCTACGCGAGATTTATAATCTTTAAAGAATTCTGTTCATTTCAGAATTTAGACGTAAACTGAAATTTTTGCGGTTCACCGATTCTGTTTCAGAGGGTTATCGCTAGTCGTGCGAATTCGTCTCGAGATATCTCTATTGTTTCGGAGTTTCTTTGTCTTTTAATCCTTTCGTTCTACTGTGCTATCATATTCTTTCTTGGAAATGATGAGAAGGTGGTTGCTCCCTTCTGTAGCAGTCTAATGATTTTTAAAATACTCTTCCTTTTCATACATCGACTGTTGGTTTTTTATCATTAATACGTAACGGTAAAATCATTCATTGATAGAAAATTCAAAATATCCGAAGGAGGTAGAGATAGAAGATTTCATGGAAAATTTCCTCAATGCTTGGGTACTTTTATCTAAATGTTTCACTTCCGGCTTAGTCTTAAGCGGTCGATACGTAAATTAGTATTCGAGTGCATATCGGGTAGGTCTGGGATTTTCTTAGTACATGCCTAAACCTATTTGCATGGCATAAGTATCCAGCAAGCCGATGATAATGTGGAATTCAATTAACCAAGTAATTAGATAATGATTCATGTAAATTAGCTATGGTAGGTATGAATGAACTGATTTTTGGTTTTTTTATCTTTAAAAACCCGATAAGCTCGCGATTGTTAATCTACTTATACTGTAAATCAGTTCCAAAGAGAGGATTACGAATTTACGATATGATAATGTATGTTGATGAATCGTAATCATGCGGAGTATGGAACGCATGCATATCTATATAACTGCTAAAAAAAAAAAGGGGGAGATAAAAAGAAATGAATGAAATTGGAATTTTCTTGTGTATCTTTGTATACGAGGTTTATCGTAAATTTTTCTAGACAGTAAAATGGATCGTGAGGAAAATGATACAGAAGCGAAGATTACACTGATTGAAATACTTCATGGTAATTGACACGTGTTCACTGAAATGATCTGAAATGGAATGGGTTGATGATTATTTTTCTTGGTTTTATCGAGCAATTCGTTCAAGTTTCTTAGATATTTTCATTTTTTTTTTTTTCAGATAGATTGTAAATAATAATCGAATTACTTACTAAATTCAATTTGATAAAATGAAACCAGAGACGCGTGAGGTGGATTTTGAGACAGAGTGCATAGAACCTCGAGCTCATGGTTGATTTTTAATAAATGTGAGATAGGCACGTGCTCATTTTTGATATTTTAAAATTTTCAATCGATAATTAAAAATAATATCGATTTTAGGTATTTATTTTTCCATTTTCTATACTCAGTTTTATAATTTTTTTATCAGAAAATGAATTGCAAAAGCTTTTTCATTTTTTTTTTTTCGTAAAATGTCAAAATTTGTATTTCTTTTACATATTTTTTTCAAGGAACGTTGATTTACGTAAATGTTAAAATATTTTGAATCGAAATCAAAAAAATATTGAGTTCCTTATCAGAATATTCATCTTTTGCTAGAAACGGCTAGTTTATTGTAATCAAGTATTTTTATACGTATGTAATAATTATAAACTTGATCGAAAAATACCAATTTTTCCACATTTCTTGCTCGATTTCGATTGCAAAAAGCAAATTTGATATTTTCAAGTTGTGAAAATAGAACAAAATCAGTTTATCGAGTAGAGTGATATTGCGAGATGAACCAAGCATTGGTCTAAAAAATTGATCTTTAGGAGCCAATTCTGCTCGAAAAATTACCCACCAATAGCAACTGGCGCCAGAAAATGAGGTACAAGGAATGCATCGCATTTCTGTCCTCTGGTGGAGTGTCAAGTATAATTTTCACCCTCCCCCCTCCCTCCGACATCCGACAGGAATTTTTATAATTTTGTAACATAAAAAAATATATTTTCAGGGCATTAAAAATTAAATTTTTTTACAGATTTGCCCAATCAGCAAAATCGTATTTCAGCAAATAGAAAATTTAGGCAAAGGAAACTAAGTAGATTCCAAAGAAGCTTCGATGTTGAATTATCATTAATTATTTTTTTCTTCGTTCATAGGAAATTTTCTAAAAAAAAAATTCGCTCGATATTCACTGCTTCTGATTATTTTTTAGTAATTTACATTCAGATATCAGCATTAGGAAAAAGAACGTTTGAAAAAAGATTCGAATCTCTTTTTCTCTTCTAATCAACAACGTTATGAATAGGTACTCTAAGATAAAGTTGCTTGAAAAATCGTTTTTGAACCGCAAATTCGAACCACATTTTTATCAATTTTATGAATGATTATGTAGAATAATTTTGTTGAATTATTGTTTGATGACAAAACTCATAAGGAACTGTCAAAGGCTGAAAATTGAAAAAATGTTCAATTTTTTTCAATTACAACCGTAAAAGTTTCAAAATATAAGTTGAAAAAAATTGTATCATGAGAACATGAATCATCCAGATTTTCGAATCACTTTGCTTCGAATCGTCTTAGTATGACTTGTTTTTTCTTCGCGAATAGGTACCTGCTTCAAAAAATGAGAATTCCCATGTTCAAAAATAACATTTTTCGATTTGATTCATTTCCATTGTTTATTGCTGATAAGGGTTGTTAGGGAAAAATTTTGAAACAATTTTTTTTTAACCTATTTCAAAGTACGAAATGCAAGAAAAATTAGACTAAGAAATAATGCAAACCAAGCCAAATTTTTTGTTTGTAGGCCCTCGCAGTGAAAACAAGAATTTTTTAGTTCCAGCGAGTCCTCAATCCTCATGTCTCTCGAAAAAATTTGGTTTTTGGAGGATCATCCCTTCCCTCTTTCCCCATCTCTGCGTAAACCTGGGGCTAAAATGTATTTACCTACTTTCAGAATTTCGATTTTATAAAATTTTGTTTTTTTGTACATTTTCTCAGATCACATTATGAATTTGGGATCAGCAAAATTACTTTGGAATTTGATTTTCAAATGTTCATTTATTGGATAAAAAATATAGACAATGACATCGAATACTCATCTAAATCATCAAATTCACTCACTTGTAAAAATAATTAGAAAAAATTGGAAAATTATAATTTCAAAAGTATTTGTAGGTCTTGGACATTGAACTTTCACAATTTTTATCTTTCATTTTATTTAAATTACTCATTTGAAAATTTTGACGATTTTTTTTAAGGTTTTAAATTTTTTTTTCTACCTTCGAAAATTTTCTCAAGCATTTGTGTAATGAAGAAAAATATATTTTCATTGGAAAAATTTTTTTCGCTGAAAAAACGATATTAAGTATTCGGAATTTTTTAGATATTCTATAAAAATCCCTGCTTTTTTTGGAGTTAAATCGAAGTGATTATATCATTTGAAAATGGGAGGAAAACCATAGTCGAAAAATAAGTTCATTTTCAAAAAAATCCTCAAAAAACGAACTTTCTGAAACACTTACGTAGGTACTACCGATTACATACTTTACTTGGGTAATATTTTATTCAGATACCCATCACTTATAACCCTTTCTTTGTGCGCAAAACGAACCCCACCCAAACGAGCTGAAATCTTGATTATTTACCTACAAGAATAAGTACACGAGTATCACGCATCAAGGCATCACAGGCCGCAGCCGGCCTGGTCTGATGGCGCTTTCGTAATAATTGCGTAAATAAATCACTTTTCCGTCACGTTGGTGTAGGTACACCTTTACACGTTATCTTATTGTATACAATTCTGAAAACTTTTCAAGCGATAAAAAAATATTAGATTCTTGCCCAGTGCCCTGATACTATTTTTTACTCATCGTGAAATTATTTCAAATATTTCGATATCTTTGATTAAAATTATAGAATAGAAAAAAAAAAGGTGATTCATAATCTCCCTCTTACCGATCCCTTCGTTGGTATTGTGTTTTAGCACGTCTTAGCATTAAAAATGCCACGTATTCCGAATACAATTGGTTTTATTGGCCGTACGTACGCATGATCAGCCCTGTAAGGTCTGTTGCGTTGTATTCACTGGTACCTTACGTAACGATGAATGACGGGCAATAAAACCCAATAAAGAAGCTTTTAGTCGACCTAAATTCGGTGTGTAGATTACAGATACGAAATTTTTACTGTTTAGACATTAGACAAGGAGCAGGAGCAGGAGCACTGACTAAATGCTTCTTTTTCTTTCTTTTTTAACGTGCAGTTTAATAAAAAAAAAAAGGTCATTCGCGTTATCGTTTCGTATTGTTTTCAAATAAAACCTGTGTTTTTTTATTCAAGTGACTATTTTACCAAGTTAGATTTTCTTTTAATGCATGTTTGTGTGTGTAGGTTTTTTTTATAGATACCTTTTTTCGGTCGATGTTACGCCTGCATTAGTTTTGGCTGGTTTTTTTCTGCAGTGTCCGCAGTTGTATATCATTCGAGTCGTATTTTAAGGTACCGTTACGCGAGTTTTATTTCGAACGTGATGTTTATTGTTTATTCACTCGGTCATGCTATTAATTGGCTTAACGATTGCGTAACGAATACTGGTGAAAAATTAGACCCGAGGAGGTCCGCGGGATGGCGATATGTGTCCTGGACGATGAATGAGAGAAAGAAACCATCGAATCGAATCCTTTGATTGGTAAGTGTTGATTTGATACGTGGTTAAAGATGATGGCGATGGTTCTCACGCGAGTGGGTAGTTTGGGAGAAATGATGAAGTGTGACGAATATTTGAATTTTGATTTTTTTTTTTATCGGAATGTTTTATTTTCATTGATGGGGTGAAGTTATGATGTTGGATTTGGAAAATGTAATTTTCAAGAAAATCTATGTTTAAGTTTTTTTGAGATTGATGTTTCAAGATGAACATAAATTTTCAAAATGAACATAAATTTTCAATTAAAAAAAGGGGGAGAAAAGAATTCAAGATTGATTTTGATGATTTTTGAATGGGATGAAAGAAAGAAGGTCTAGGATTTTGACGAAAATTGGTGAAATAGTTTAATTTGAGTGAAGAAGCTCTTAAAAAATATTGAGCTCTTTCAATTCGAAAAAAATGATGATTTTGTATTATTTCAAAATGAAGAATTTTTTGAAAATAACTTGTTTTTTGCTATTTTTGAGTCGTGTCAAGTACCTTATGGGAAGCTGAAAAAATACAATTCGAATTTCCAGTGTTCCATGAATTGTGGATTTTGAAGTTGAATATTCATTTTCTATTTTTTCCCCTTCAATTAAACACTAAAGGGTTGAAAAGTTGCTGATAAAGAGTTAGAATTTTGAAGATTTTTTGATTTTTATTTCAAAATTCAAATCGATTGTTCAAACACCTCAAAATCGAGCCAGAAAATTTTTTAGCCTCGTGAAATAATTTTCGATGGATTTTTTTCTAAAAAATTTCATGCTGAAGCTCTGTCTACTGAATTTTGATCTAACCACGAAATTTTCGTGAAATTTAAATTGTGTATTTAGTGGCTTGAAAAGTAAGCCAATTTTTTTTCTTGTTGAAATTAATGCCAATCTTTTTTGGTGGAGAGGGGGGGGTTGAAATGAATTTTAATCGTTTTTTTAGAAACATTTTCTACCAGTGTTGCCAACTGAAATTAATTTTTTGGGCTTTGAGAGATAAAATGAATTTAAATATGAACCATATCTCAGTGTTTTGGAAATTGAAATTACGAAAGTAGGTAAATGAGAATGAATTTTGTTCAGAAATTTAATTTTCCTTGATAGAATAATGATAACTGATGGGTGAGGGGGTGGACCAAAAATTGTTTCAGAACCATCGTTGAAAATCTACTACATATCCTACGTAAAATTTTTATTTTGAAAATTTATATTCTTGAAATTTTGAAATATTTTCAAGGTAATTTATTTGCTGGTACCGCACTCGAATAATATTACGAAACGAAAATTCCTCTCGAATGAAACACAATCGACGTAAGCCTAATCTGGCACTTATATCGGTATATTTTTTGAGCGGAAATTGTATTAAAGCGTTGGATCACGAATGTATACCGCAATTAAGTGATTAATATACCTACTTAATTGTAAATTAAATATACGCGTTCGATTTGGAATAAAAAAGAATCCCGTGGATTATCCGGGTAAATACGTATTATCTCGATTAACTCGTAGGTATACGTGTAATTTGTAAGCCATCGAAGCTTGCAAAATTCGGTGGCAGTTGTAAAACTTGATCCAAAATTGAGTGAAATTAAATTTCAATTATTGGTAAAAGTTAGGAACGAACCTTTGTGGGAGTTGAGAAATTCTTACCTCTCTTTCTCTTTTCCCCTCCCGGACATCAATATCGAAGCTCCATGCATAGGCATCAGGGATTTTACTCTTGTACGACTACTTCATTTTCAAATTTAATGTACTATCTTAATCATAGTTGCGAGGAAAAAAATCAGATTTTAACCGAATCGAGGAGGGTTGGAGCAGCTAGTGTAAAAATAATGGTTAAAATTATTTTGTGGAAGGAAAAATTTGATTCAAATTAAAAAAAATTCAGAAGAGGTGATATTTTTAAAGAAAATTTTCATATTGAGGTGAAAAAATGAGGAAAAATGCATTTGAAGTTGGAAAATTTTAACTTAATCAGAAATTCAATTTTATTGTTTTTTCGCTTTTAGATTGTGGATTTCGATTCGTTCTTTCTCCTAACAAATTTTATTTTATTTTGGTAGGTAGCATTTTTCCAATTTTTATTGGGTAGATAGGTTAATTTTTTGAATCACGATTTTAGAATATCAAGTTCTTTTTACAATTTCTGTTGATTCCGAATTCTATGACTTTTTGAAATTTTTCTTTCAAAGCTTATTATTTGTTGGGTATAAAAATTGAACGCCGGTCAAATGTATAATTCAAAGAGAGGAAATACCTACTTTAAAACGAAAATTGAAAATATATGTATAGGTGTTGATTTCTTCAAATATGGATTTAAAATTCTCAAAAAAGAAAGACAGATGCCAAAGAGATAATTTGTTCGCCTCGCCATAATGTATTTTTTTTTTTACGACAGACGTGTGGCCAATTTTAAGCAATTTTTGTGGATTTTTATGGTCTTTATCAATTTCTTTCGCCATTTCGTTATTTTTTATTTCGAACTGTCAATTTTTTCAACTAGGTACTTACTTAGCAATTTAGATAACTTTTATTGGAGCTAGAATTTATCAAGTTGGATATGTAGTTGTTATTCTTGCGTTGACATACGAAAAATTGTCCCTCTCCTTGCTTCTCTGCGCTCCTTCGAAATTGATTTCGTCCTTGACAATTTTTTTCTGAAATAGGATTTCATAAATTGGGGTAATATTGATGCCTTCTTGAAACCTTTTTTCACATTGATCAATTTGGCATTGTATAATGAAAATTGTAAAATTTTTTTCAATACCAGTAATGATAACTAGGTTTTTTGGAGGAGAGGGGAGGGGTAAATAATCTCCAACATTTTTTTTTTCAGTACTCAGGTGGAAAAATTTATTTTTACTCTTCATGAGTTGAGAAAATTTGTCATTTTCATTCATATTTGTTCGAATTGGGAAAATTGAATATAGCTGTACTTCATTAATCATCATTTTTAAATAGGAAGATTTTGTACTTGCAATTCATCTAGTTGAAAAAATTTACGTTTTGGACTCATACTTCTCTCTCAGTCGAAAAAATTTTCATATTTTCCCAAGTTGGAAAAATTATCATATTTCTCAAATCGAAAAAACGTTCGCATCACGTTTCTAAATTGAAAAAAATTTAAATTTAAAAGTTGAATATTTTTTTACTTTCATGCTTTTTTTAAAAATAATTTATCTACATGTAGTGAAAAAGGAGCATTTTAGGAGGTTATCAAACTTTCAGTCCAATCTAAAGGGTGTTCCTAAATTAAGAAACTGGTTTGGGTCAAAAAATTGGATCCGTTTTTTTTTTGTTGTTGAAATGAAGTCTACACAGTGATACAATTTTAAATGTGGCATATTTTTTGAAACCGGTTCAGTAGTTTTAAACTGGTTGTTGATAATACCCAAAAAAAGGTGTAGATATGAAAAAAATTGAAATAAAATTGGTATAATTGAAAAATCAGTATTTTTTGTTCAATAACTTTTTTCCATCTTGAAATGGAAAGAAGTTACTTACCTATCTCTTTTTTGAGCGATAAATTGTCTCCATTGCTAAATAAAAGAGAAAGTAAAATGTTTAGTTTTCATGTCTCTATACAAATTTTATTACACTCTTTCGATATTTCCATTTTTTGATGGGGTGACTAGTTTAGGTCTGCAAAAAAAAATTGCCAAAAAAAACTTGAAAAAATAGGGTATCATGCTCTGGTTTCAAAAAATTAGTATCATTACAAAAAATGATTTTTTTTTTAAAATTCTCTATTAATTTTTTTTTAAAACTTTTTTCATATCTCAACTTTTTTTGATATTATTGACAATTGGTCCAAAATTTCTGAACCGGTTTTTTAAAAAAAACTTTTTTCAATGGCGCCGAAATGTGTAGACATTATTTCAATAAAAATCCACGACTCCAATTTTCTGACCCAAACCGATTTCTCGATTTGTGGACACCCTATAGTTTGAACTGAAAATTCAATTATCGATCTTCAATGATGTCCTCGTCACCAGAACATGCCATTTGAACCACGTTGATATTTTCTTTTCAATTCTGAAATACCTATTGAGAAATGTTTCAAGTAGCCAAGACTTTTTTGTCACACTGTGGTTGGAAAAATTGAAAATCAGGGTTATAATTTTCACAGATTTTACCCCTCTTATTCCTTTTCTCGGCCAAAAAAATGACCTCGAACCGTTTCTGCTCAATATCAATCCAAAAATCAATCTACCTGCTCTCTCCTCCCTCCAATTGCATTTTTTACCATCGATCAAAGCCCATCACACGGTCCATTATTCAAAACCCCATCCATTCAGGTGTACCTTGGATAAGTGTGAGAAAGTGAATTGATCAAAAACGAAAACGAACGTGAAAATGTAACGTAGGCGTAGGTATAATGACGATGACCTAAACACCATGTAATACGAACAATCGACGTGTGTACATAGAAATAAATATGTTGTCTCGGCTCGTATTGTCTAAACAATCTCATTTTGTTGTCGGCTCGAGCCATTAGGGGTATTTTCCCACCATCGATCGCACATCCCGCTGATTTATTTACACGTTATTTTGTACACTTGCCATGGTCTACGTAGTCGTTCCTATAATTCCTACACGTCTGCTGACGGGCTACGCAGCGTTGAAAATTGGTACAGTCGAAATCTCGATCAAGGCCGTAAAATCGCGTTCGCTTTTAACTATAAAAAAATCCATTTCGGGTATTCACAGATTCGAGAAAGGATGACCAATATCGGAATACGGGTCAATAGAGTAACACGTGGTTTTTTTTTCATCCCTCTTGCAAAGGACCGGACGAATCATGGAGTGAAAAAAAAACTGTGTCAGGGTTAAACACGATGACATACCGAGGAGTGAGAAAAAACTCCTTCTTAACCATATAACGTTTCACTTTCACATTTTTGGCTGTGGATAGGGCGAAGGATGTGTTTTTATATTGAAAGAGAACGTGCATTGTGTGCAATTCAATCACTAGGTCAGGGGGTGAAAAAAAAATTGACCGGGATTGTTCTTTCTGTTTTAAATATTTAACCATTTGGACGGTTTGGGGTTTCTATTTCTATTCTACTGCTTTGGTATGTAGAACAATGCCATTTAGGAGACAGACCGTCAAAAGTACAGTTAGATTTTCTTCTTTATTTGTTTACCCAAACGAGAGTATTTTTTATCAAACGAGAGTGAATCGAATATATTTTGACAACGGCTAAAGAAATCCCCATGCATAATGTTGGCCTAATTCGGTGGAACGTTCGTGGTCGACTTTGGCTCGTGTCCTTGACGTAGTAACAGAGTAATTATCGTATCGTGTGAGGTGGCATCGTGGCTGATTACTTCGGTGGAAATTTTCATTTGCGATTTTTCCTCCCCCCTCGTACTCTGCCGCATGGCCGCAGCGTAATAAATCGATACGAACGAGGTACTCGAGTTTACTACATTTAGGTGCCCCTATTATGTAGATATATCGGTAAGGTGCAATTCACGATAATCCCACGGATCGTATAAAACCCGGCTAAATTGTTGGCTAATTTGTACGCGACGAGGCGGTATAGATTTTTGAACTCTTTGATGTGACATGAAGTTGTGTGCTGGTGTGGGTTACGAATTATGAACCGGAGGAAAGCATCACGTTTCGACTTTACAATATTTATTAACCGGTTGTTATCGTTGCGATTAGTGTACAAGTAGTGGCTGTACACTGTCGTGTCATTCGTACTGCACTGTATACCGATGTGTGTATTGTACCTAATGTCTATGTACATTTAAGGTGTAATATTTGTACATAATATACCATCAGCAGGTATTACCTACACCTATGAGGTATTACTTACCTACCTAATACATAAATAGACGTGTTTATACAACGTCGTATGTACCTATATTGCCTTGGTTTACGTGGATCGTATTTGTACGTGTATTGTATCCGACTGTAAGTTCAGTCCGCTACTTGGAAATTGATGGGGATATTTTGTAGATAAATATGATAATAAAAAACGACGTGGGTGGCGTGGGTAATACACTTAAAAGTGTTTTTTTCTTCCAAGATGGTGTGTATTTTTTTGGTAGATTTTTTTGGGGAGTTGTGGTATAAAGTATTTATTGTGTCCCTTATTTATACTTGGTGGAAATTTTTTTTTTGAATTTTTGTCGCTCCTCGGAGGAAAAGCGCGAGGATATGAAAAAGGTGTGATTGAAAATGAAAAACCACCAAAATCTATGCAGAATATTTCAAACAGATTTTTCGAAGGAAAAAAATTCCAGGAGGTATTCGGAGGTTCTGAATCCATTTCTGAGGTCATTTTGACTTGAAACTACATTCATGGCCCAAAATGGGCCCATATGAGAAGGGGGTGGGGAGGAGTCAAATTGAAAATTTTCCATAATTGTCGAGTGTGGTATCAAAATTTATGTTTTTTTAACCCGTCGAATTCGTTTTCGACATAATGACCCAAAATGGGTCCATGGGGAGGTGGTAGGGAAGGTCAAACTCTAAATTTTTCCCAATAATCGAGTGTGGTATCAAAATCGAGGGTTTTTTATCCGTGGATTCCATTTCCGAGGTTATTTCATCGAAAAACCCGAAATGAGACCATGAGAGGTCAAATGGAAATAAATGATTGCGAAAAATTTTCAATTTGCAGCTCCTCAGCTTTCCTTTATGGTTTCATTTTGTGTTTTTCGATGAAATGGCATTGGAAATGGAATCGACGAATAAAAAAACCTTGATTTTGATGCCACACTCGATAATTGAAGAAGAAATGGGGGGTTGACCCTCCCCAACACCTCCCCATGGACCCATTTTGGGTCATTATGTCGAAAACGAATTCGACGGGTTAAAAAAACATAAATTTTGATACCACACTCGACAATTATGGAAAATTTTCAATTTGACTCCTCCCCACCCCCTTCCCATATGAGCCCATTTTGGGTCATGAATGTAGGTAGATTGAAGTCAAAATGACCTCAGAAATGGATTCAGAACCTCTGAATACCTCCTGGAATTTTTTTCCTTCGAAAAATCTGTTTGAAATATTCTGCATCTTGGTGGTTTTTCATTTTCAATCACACTTTTTCATATCCTCGCGCTTTTCCTCCGGGGGGCGAAAAAAATTTGAAAAAAATACTGTACGATTCGAAATTTTATAAAGAACCGAGTGCCGTAAACTCGAACGCTCTATCTTAATTTGGACGTCTTCGGCGTCAGTTTTAAGCCGCCGAGTCAGTAGGGGTAATTTTAGGGTTTCGTTGCCGCGTGCCGGTAGTGGAGAAATATGTGCTCGGGCGCGCTCCGTCAATTTTTCGAAATGGGCTCTGAGGCACGGGTTAACATGCATCAATCGGGCTGAAATTTTTTGTGTGCTATTTTCTCATGGAGTGGAACCAAATTGGGGGGGGGGGGTCCCGTCAAAAAATCAAAAAAAAATTTTAAGGGACACCCTAGTATTTATGCAAAAAGGGTGGAAAAGGATTCGTATCGAGTTCAAAAAGTGTACAAAAATGCAAAAAATAGGTATGATTTTCGAAAAAAAAAATCAAAAAGTCTGCGAAATTTGGAAGAAGTCAGAATGGTACGAAATTTTGTCTAATTTGAGTAAAAAAAAACACAGGTCAGCGTAAAAAAAAGCATCCTGAAATTTTGATGCATGATTTTTTTCTAGGAATTTTTCATGCTAATCGCCGGAAAACAGTGAAAAAATTCCAGCAATAAGTCAGAATTTCTCACGATTTAAATTTTTTTCTGTAAATTTGTTATTTTTAATAACTTTTGATGCTTGCTCTCTTAATTTGAATCAGTTAAAATAATTTAAATCAGTTGAAATTGACTGATTGAAATCGATAAAATCAGGTCACTGTAGGAATCAGTAAAAAACTTACCTACTGATTCAACCGATGAATTTTTATTACTGAATCAGTAAAAATAAAATTTCACTGATTCAATTGGTAATTAATTATTGATTCAATCAGTGAAATTTTTTTACTGATTCAATAATGGAAATTCACTGATTTGAATCAGTAAATTTTTACTGATTTTTATCAGTCAACTAATTTTTACTCATTCAACAATCAAAATTCACTATTTGAATCAGTAATTTTTCACTGATTGGCAGTAAAATGACGCTGATTAACTGGGGAATCAGTAGAATTTGACTGATTATCAGTGACTTGATTTTCTCTATTTCATCAGTCAATTTAGGCATTTTTGACTGATTCAAATTAAAATTTTGAAGTTGATTTCTGCGCAAGGGCAACGTTCTACAAAAAATTAATATTTTCATCACAATAATTATCCCGGATTTTTTTAGGTTCTTTTAAAGCTTTGGATGAATATTTTTCATCTCTATCATCCCTAGCTGATTTACTAATTTTCAAGTTTGGGATGAACTTGAGGTGAATTTCCATCTCAATATTCATTCCAAGATTTTGTTTTGAATATTACAACCTAGGATAAAAATGAAAATATTCCGATAGGTAATTATCTCGAACTGATTTCAAATTTTTGGGACTGAGATGAACGTGGAAGGAATTTCCATCCCATCATTTCTAGCTGATTTTCAAATCTCAAAACCTGGGAGGAACTTTGGGTGAATTTTCACATCGATATGTAAAGAAAGGATCTTGTTCAGAAAAAATATATCAGGGTTTAAAAGCTTTTGAATTCAATTGGTGGTTGTTGTGGTGGTTTTTTGAGAGTAGAAAATCAAATGGTTGTTGGTTATATATTTTTTTAATGGTTTTCTACAAAATATTTGAAATGGTTCCAATTGGTTGTGATAACTGTTTGAAATTTTCAAAAAATCTGGTTCTGGTGGTTTTTAATGGTTATGGTTTCAAATGGTTTTAAATCCTGAAAAAAATCGATGGTTTTTAAATTTTATGTGTTTGGTCCAGATTTGATGTCATTTGAATCAAAAACGTAAAAAATGAGACATAGATTTTTTTACTCTAGTTCCCTTCTTTACGGCGGCGGCAGGGTCACATATTCATCTCGAGGTTTTTTTTTCAATTTTTAGGTCTGGGATGAAATTTGAAATGCGTTTTCATCCTAATAATCATCCTGAGCTAATTTTCGAATTTTCAAATGTGGGATGAATTAGGGATGAAATTTTATCCCAATATTCAACCAGCGTTTTTTCCCGATTTTTTTTGCCTGGGATGAGAAATAATCATCGCAGGCTAATTTTCGAATTTTCGATTCTGGAATAAACTTGGGATGAAATTTCATGCCTATATTCATCCGAAGCTGATTTTCAAATTTTTACATCTTGGATGAATTCGGGATTAATTGTCATCCCATGCATTTTTTCAATTTTTTTTACCTGGGATGAAATTTTAATGAATTTTCATCTCAATAATCATCCCAAGCTGATTTTCAAATTTTCAAGTCTGGGATGAACTTGGGATGGATTTTCATCCCAATATTTATCGCAAACGAGTTTTTCAAATTTTTACATTGAGATGGCATTTAATCTTAATAGGTAGGTATCCCTACCGAGTTTTTTTTTCAAATTTTTATGCCTGGAAAAATAATCATCGCTAGTTGGAATTCAAATTTTCAATTCTGGAATAAACTTGGGATGAAATTTTATCTTTTAAGTAAGTATATATTCATCTCAGATTGATTTTAAAATTTTTACACCTGGGATGAAATTGGGATGAATTTTCATCTCGATAATCATCGCAAGCTGATTCAGGAATTTTCAAGTCTGGGATGAAAATTTCATTCCAATATTCATCCCAAATTGATTCTAAAATTTTTTTCTTGCCAGATCTAGGTAGTTTTTTTTTTAGAAAGCTTACTTTTTGAGATAAATGTATTTTCAGTAAAAAAAATAACTTCAATCTCGAATTTTCTGCTGAAATATCTCGAAAACCTCGCTTCTAAGATGCAAATTAATTGAATTTTACGGGTGAAAATTTTGATTTTTCATTTTAAGTATCAGAATTTTTACGTAGAATTTGAAAAATTGGGTTTGGAAGCCTCTCATCAGGCTTGCCAACATTCCAAAAATGTGATAAAATTCCCCCAAAAAAAGTCAACAAACTGAAATCTGTATGATTTTCTTGAACAGATGAGCAAAAACAGTTACATTTCTCAATATTTATTCTATTTCGGTTCAAAATTTTGTTCACAAGGTCTGGATCATCAAATTTGATGGATTATATTGCAGTATAAGAATTCGTGTAAAAAAATCGTTTTTTAAAATCCAAATTACGTTTTTGTGTTTTTCTCGAAATCAATTTTGTGACCAAGTGGTCCTATTTCTTAAACACGCCTACAATTCCCACAAATATTTGATTACTTTCACCCACACACGAAAAGAATTCTTATAGAAATTCATAAGCTTCACTTGAAATTTTCACGTTTCGAAAAATTCCACACCTAAACCTACGCTGTCAAAACAGCTTAACCAATCAAAACCAACGTACACCTACGAAAACGTAGGATTTAGATACATCTTGGGAAAAAAGTTCAAGAAACCTATCTACAAACCACCTAAACTCACGTCATAGAAAAATCATAAAAGAAAAACCCTTGGGTACAAAAACGAACCAAAAATTGCAATCTAGCACACAAAAACGGTACGTGGAAAAAGAAGCAGACACGGGGCCAGGAGCAGGGTTCGCCATGATACGAAAATCGCGCCAGTACTTTGAGATACACCGCCCAAACACAAGGCAAATAAAAGATTAACTCGATTTAGCGCTGTATACAATATTCTCCACGCTGTCGGATATAAACAGGTACCTAAGCGCGCAGAAACAGAGAGCAGAAAACAGGCTAATTTGCATATCTCATTTAGGGTTCGACGAAAAGCCCCAACGCAGGGCGAAGAAATTATCCTTTGATGTTGCGAAATATTCGCGCCGTCTCCGCCTTCTCTCGTAAGCCAAGTACGTGGAAAAACCCCAGCAAACTAAAAGGGTACCGTCGCGGATGGCTCAGAAGCGAGATGAAAAACAATGTAGCCGAGATGACTACTTTAAATTGGCTTCTTTACAGTGAGACGACCGAGCTGAGCTGAAATTCAATTTTTTTTCCTATTACCGAATCGAAATAGCTTTTTTGCGGCGGCGATGCGCGTGCGCGCGGGAAGGACGCCGCAGGGGGTTCGCGTAAAATTGCGCGCTTTTCGAATTAAGTGATTGTAATGTAATTTATAGTACTCCTTCGTCGCGGCTCCGACATGTATTTTGTGCCATGTATATTCCAAATATTAAGCTTTTGTAAAGAGATCGTCCTCGTGGTTTTATAAAATACGTAGCGGAGAAGGATGGGGAGGGTGTAGAGTTTATAGAGTAGAAAAGATGAGATTTTATACGTAATTAAACAAAACAGTTTCTCTTTCTGCTTGGTATGAATCCATCGAGCTGTTTAAATCACATTAATTCGAATACGTATACCGAAGTTCGAGTCCTCGACGAGAAATGATTGAATAATGAGGGGGGGGGGGGGAGAGAGATAACCAGTGAGAGTTATGTTATCGCAGGAAGAGATTTGATTTTTTTCACGATTTTTTCTTACCCTTTAATTCTATGCTTACAAGGAAGGTATCTCAACTCAAAGTGAAATTTTGAGCCCAAACAAAAATAAATTGAAAGTATACCGTAAGAGAACCCTGTATCCAAAATTTCAAGTGCTGAGGTATATTTCTCGAATTTTGGCGAATATTTGAAATTTCAAATTGCTTTGTAGCCTGCAAGGCTGCAAATTATAAGAATTTAATCTAATCAACAAAAAAGCAGCTGAAATTTGGTATAAACCCTATTTTTGACCTGCCAAATCGATTCGAAGCAGTTTCGAGACATTTTGAAGTAATCAGAAAATTTTGAAATTTTCCAGCCCTGAAGAAAAGCGTATAAAAATGGTTCATATGAACTTCAGCAAATAATTAGAATATCGTGAAATTTTAACTGATTTTTTTTTAGTGAATCCCAAACTTGGGTATCAAAAAAAGATGATTTCTGACTGAAAACGGAAAGAAAACTCATTATAAAAATTGATACTAAAATAATAAATAATAAATAATAAAAAATTTAATTTAATTTCACAAATTAGTTCATCGATTTTTTACGTTATTTCATCAAAATTTAATGGAAAAGATGTTGACCTTTTAAAAATTTTTAACAATATTTTTGAAGAATTAATACTTTTTTTGATTTTTAGACTTTCATCAATTCTCAATATTTGAGTGATTTTTTGCATTTTTCATAAAAATTCAAAAACTTGTTTCATTTTTTGAATACCTAATTTGACATTTTTTCTTTCTTTATTTTTTTAAAGATTTGCAAGCAGGGATGAACAAAATCCGGACACAGAAGGATTTCAAATCCAAAAATCTTCTGCTAAAATGGGTTTCAAATCCAAAATCCGAAATCCTTTTAGACAACGGATTAAAAATCCAAACTCTGGTTTCACAAGGTGATGGAAAAAAATGAAAAATTTCTGAACTTTGAAACATTTCTACATATTTTCATGATCTTTTAAAAAGCGAAGAGCTCAGAAGTTATCATAATTTAATCTAGACCTTTGATGATTCATTATCATTTTACAAAAAGAAAACAACCGCTCAAACGGAACCAGAATACTAATCGCCCATTCCGAGCACAGAATACAAAAAATTTTGGATTTTGAAATAAAGGATTTTGAGAAAATTAGGATTTTAAATCCAAAATCCATTGCAGAATCGGATTTTCAAATCCAAAATCCGGATTTTGAGGCTTTTTGGATTTTAAATCCTGCCCAGCCCTGTTTGCAAGCCATTTTCTCAACATTTCAACATTTTGAAGAACAGAAAAATTTGTTTCGAAACTGATGTACCTATAGGTTTCAATATATTTTTTTTTTTTTTACTTTCCTTATGCATGGAAATTAAATGCTCCAAAAAAGTTCAATGATTTTAAAACCTCAAACAATAATGTTTTACGAGTACAATATTTCATTCATATGAAATTTCTGATACAATTTCAGAACAATCTTATCAAGGGAAACCATTTTCTGGAATTTTTAAAACGAAATTTCAACAATGCTTCAATTTCATGTATTTTCAACAAGTTTTTCAATTTTCTACAAAAATGTTTCTAAAATGCCAGCAGATGAAAAAAAAAAAAAAAAATAGGAAAAGAAACATTTAGAGCACAAAAATTGATAATCTTTTCCTAGCTTCAATGATGGAAATTCAAGGTCTGTATCAAAACTGTGAAACAAAAATTCGTACTTTTCTGAATCGAATAATTTTTTCAATAGGGCTCAGCCTTATTGGAAAACAGAAAAAATATGAAAAAACCGTTTTCAACTTTTTTTGCCAATTCAACCCTGATGCTGTTTCTGATCTGCTTTTTAGAGCAGAGTTCGAATAAGATTTTTGTAATTTTTATGATTTAACTTCAAATCGATTTTCTGTACAAAGAAACTGCCCCAACGAGAAAAAAAAAGAATAAATACTTGGCAAAATTTTCTTTTGAATTCAAAAACATGGTACATATTTTCCAATTTTTAGTTTTTTACTTCGACCTTTGGGTATAGTGGGTGAATTCGTCAATTTTTTCCAGAAAATTTGCAAACAAATATCAATTCGACCCGGTAGATACGAATTTTGGAAAACTGTGCTTCAATCGAACAAATATGTCATCGTGTCATTAAAATACCATTTTTTGGTAGTAAAGTTCAAGTGGACCATTTTTAAGAACTTTTCTTTGGTACTGAAAAACACCAAAATTTTCTGGAGATTCCAAAACATCTTGAAACTATTTCTAATTAATTCAGAAGACCAAAAATGAGGTAAATTCCAAATTTTACTTTTTTTCGTTGGATCAAATTTTCATATTTTGCAGGGCAGTAGAGCATTTACTTAATTTTTAAAAAATTCACCAAAATCCAAAAAAAAAGAACTCAAGCCCTTGAAGAAATTCTGAATTAGGATTTTTTTATGATACATTTTCGATTTATTTTCGTTTTGGCCTAAAATTTTACTACCAGTTGGAATTCCTCTCTTGTATGAGGTGTTTGTATAATCGGTATGAGGTACGCGCACGCCTCACGTCCGTCGTGTAGGTGGATCAAGAGAGAGGATACCTTTCTCCAGCTATGAGAACCGAGTCACCGAAGATGGCTGATGGCCCCCGAGAGATAAATCCATATCGAAGGCGGAATTGGCCCGCTTGCGAAATACCATACCGTACCATCGAGTAACCTGGCAAGGTTAAGATATTAGAATATCGAACTACTACATTATACTTAAGACTTGCTGTATACCGGAGAATTATTATAAGCGAGGTGAAAAGGGTCGCCCATGTAAATTTGCATACTTTACTTCGATATACGTATCTCTATAGGGCTCTTTGGTACCTTCATAAGAAATATGCGCAAGAAAGAGTACGACCATAATGTAGACAAATATCTATAAATGCGGTATTATTTATGCGGAGCTGCGAAGATATAAGTATAAGTATTAAACGTGCAATTATCTAGGAGAAGTTTCACCATTGCTCGAGAAAACGCTTGCGATATGCCGATGATGTACTGTTTTAGATGAGGTTTATCTCGATGGCATGGCAGAGTATTCTGGCGTCGCCATCGCCACCGACGCCACGGATGAATTCATTTTTTAATATCGACTCGAAACGATGGTATTGTATATTTACCTATTGTAATGAAGTGAAATCAGAATTAAGGTGAAATGAAGGAGTGTCCAAGGCAGATGGAGAATGATGATAGGAGTTGGTAAGTAAAAATGAGTGAGTAGATTGAAGGAAATTTAACGAACCACCAACAAGGCATCGTATTAATGGATTTTTTTTATGAAACTAGAATTTATATAGCGATGAAAAAACATTTATTTAAAATTACGTTAAAAATAAACTGGATTATTGAATTTTGGAGGTTTCTCATTTTAGCTGGTTTATTAGAAATAAATTTTCAAAATGTTTAACCCCTAAATCAATTATAAAGGCAACTCGCCGGACTTTTTTTTCGTACGGTATTCAATTTGTCCTCTGAAAACAGAACCAATTTTTGGGAGAAATTATGTATACTTATACAATCTTGGAATTTTTTTCAAATCTGATAACGTGATTCAATTTTGATTTTTATGGATGAACTTTGGACCGAAGGAGTCATTTGAGAAGAATTCAGGTACCCCCAAACTGGATTAAGTATTACTGAAATTTACTTTTTAAGCCCTCCCCCTCTTTTGAGCAGAGCTGACGAAGTAAATTGAAAAACAGAAAATAATTTTTTTAAAATAATTTTCACTTCAGTTGTTCTTATTGACCAAAAGATATCCGCAAATTTAATTTAAAAATTTACATTTTTAAACTGTCTTTTGAAATAAATTCATCCACCAGTATGGTTCGAAATGAAAAAATGAAGTTTCTAAATGAGGGGAGGGTTCAATTTCTGATCTGGAAAAATTATGTCTTCAGTAATTTGCCGTTGAATCTGAATTTTTTGAAAGTAAAAATCTTTTTGGTGGAAAATTTTCGTTTTAAGATGGAAAAATTGAGAATGAATTTTACATATGTAGGTATAGCTATACTTTTGAATAAAAAATCCATCAGAATAAAATCACTCCGGGCCAAAAATTTTTGCTTTCTCTCTCTCCTTCATTCCAAAAACTAATCACGGATCTTCCATAAGAATATTACCTACCTATTTATTTTTTTGTTTTGAAAAAAAGAAACGAAAAAAATTGAAAAGCTTATTCATATAGGTATGTAATAATTTTAATGGTCTTTAAATGATGCCTGAAAATTGAGTTTTGAAAATTTCATTTTTTCGTCAAAATGTTAGGGATTTGATTAGTTTTGACAAAATATTTGGAGCCAAAGTGAGTGGCATGGCAGAGGGTTCTTATTAATAGCAGAATTAAACAGATTTGAGTCGAAGATTTTTTGAAATGGTGATCTTTTTCTGCGAAATGTTTGTTTCAAGTTGAAAAAAAATTGAGAAAAATCTGACTTTGGGTCGGAACACTCCATCTTGTCGAGAAATTTTCAATGTTTTGCCCTTGTTGCCCCTTCACTTACACAATTTCAGTTTGTCCGCGAGAGTTTCATCTTTTTATAAGTACGAAAATGGAAAATATTTTGGAAACTTTTGGATTTGAAATTTTTAAGAAAATTAATTGACAATAAAAAATGAAATTTAAAAAATTTTGCTCATTTTTTGTAAGTTTTTATGGTATTTTTGGAATCAGAAACCAGATCTAACGGGGGAGAGGCAAAGGGTCCAATTTGGCTATCTCCAGTAATGGCAAAATTACGTTCGAAGTCAAGAGATTATAGGCTCCAGTTTGAATTTTTTTGAAAATAATGACCAATGATTTTTTTACTATGAAGCAAAAAAAAAAATTGCGAAAATTGTGCTTCGGATCGAAAAAATATTATTTTGTTCAGAAATGTTTGATTGTTTGGTATCAGAGAATATTACCCTCATACCGAAAAATGGGAACCAATGAAATATAACATAGTTGAGGATGACTCCCAACACAAATGGGATATACCATCGTAATTGTTTCAAACCTATCTCTTGGGTGAAAGGTGGATTTACACCAAGCCCGCGAAACGTGTCTAATGACAAAATAACTGGAAAAAACCTTTTTTTTTTATTCAACTGTCGAAAATTTTTCTTCCGGTAAATTTTTCAACGTTATTATCAGTTTACGGGGAAAAACGGTAAATCATCCAGTTGATACGTGTATTTGCTTTCAGGTGTCAATTACGTAAATCAGCTACGTGAGGAATATAATCTTTAAAAATCCTTATAACTTGACCAAATTCTCGCAGTTTACCATTATCTGTTTCAAGAATTTTTTTGCTAGTGATTTTAATGGTTTTTCTTTGTCTTATAATCCTTCTATTCTATTTTATGAGGAGGGTGAGATAGACGATTTCATAGATAATTTCAACACTTTCTGTACACGAAACGACAGCTATGTTCCTTCGAACTTCTTAGGATGATTTCTTGGGTCTGAAGTCCAGTTATGTGCGAATATTTAGTGTTAAAGTTTGCAGGGATCATTTGATGGAAATTTTTCATAAAGTGAAGAAGAGTGAGGTCGTAATTTTTATGCAATTGTGATTTTTTGTCAAATTACTCAACTTTGAGGGCTCATGGCTCATATCTTTGAGCAGTTTGTACTTGAGGAATTTGAAAGAGAATTGAAATTAGATTTAAAAGCGATAATCATATTTTGAAAAACTCAAAGTTGAACTTTTTTGGTGGAAGTTCAACGTTCATGATGAGTACAAAAATTGTAATAACTAGCTCATACGTATACAGTATTATTTTTTCAAGCAACAAATTTTTAAGATGAGATTTCTATACCCCTAGGGGTATAAGGATTCACAATTTTGACCAAAATTTTAAAAAATCAAAAAAGTAAAATAACATGTCGATTTCTACTACCTTGAAGGTGCTGAGTTCGAATATGCTCTCAGTTTTTTCATCCGACCCTTCGAAACCCTCTTATGAAAATTCAAAAAAAAAATGAAAAAAATCTAATGGCCTGTCCTTTGTTAGGTTTTTGAGGGCACTGAGTTCGAATATTCGCTCAGTTTTTGGATTTAACCCTTCAGTGTTCTTCTAGCTTCCTCCAATTTTGGGAAAATAGTAGGTATATATTAAGATATGAAAATGAGTTTGGGCATATCGATTCCCACTAATTTAAGAGTGTTTTGTTTAAAAAATATGAGACCTCACTCTAGACCTGTGCAGAAAGAGGGAGCGGAGATCCTCCCCTGAGGCAAAGAATTTGGTAAGGTGATTTACTTTGAGTGGGAGATATCACAAAAAATTTTGAGTCTCAGTGGCAAGGGGAAGGGATAGTGATTCCAAAAGTGCACCGCCTTTTGAAAAAATCGTTGTTTTTTGTGTTTTTTTAGTCAATTAAAATTCTGAGAACATGAGAAGCCATCACAGCACTTAAAACATGCGATTTGAATTTCTTCATCTTCCTAAGCCATCGCCATCCTTCTCCAATCAAAACTCAGAGTGTTATCAGGGGCTTGAAATTGAAAAGTTGCAGATAGCAATATTTCAGTAAGTTAATACTAAATTTTCACCATGTTGGAATGATTTTTTTTTTCATCAAATTGAACTAAAAATTTTTTCAACTATTGAAATTGAATTTTGAAAAAAAATTGAAAATTTTAGACATCAGTGCAACCAATTAACAGCAAATTATAAAATTCCAAAATACTGAATATTTTATTTCGACTTTGAATTAATTATTTTTTCGCCTAATTACATATAATGTATTTTTTTTTTCAATCACTAGAAATATAGGTATGTATTTCGGATTTTTTTTTTTTTGTAAAATTTTGTATGTTAGTGCAGCCAGTTACAAATTCGTGACATGCTACTCTACGATTATCTCGAATTAAATTTTTATCGTTTGAAATATTCACAATAATTTTGTTCTTAAACATGAGAAATAAAAAATTTTAAATTTTTCTTTGAAAATTTTGTACGCAGTGCATCCAGTTGCTGATAGTGATATTCAGATTTTATGAACTCGAATGTATTAATATTTTTTATTTTTTCGTCAAATGATTGGACTACCTAATTTTTTTATTTCTTCCAATCAACAAAAGTATCAATTTTTTGGGGTGGTCTCTCATTCAAAGTAAACTACTCCCCCAAATGGTCAAAATCCAAGATATGTTTTTTTTTCACTCCACTCTCTCATTCTGAATCAGTGAAAAGTCACTGATGAACAGTCAAAATTGCAGCAGAAAAAAAATCAGCGAAATTCACTGATTTTTCAAAGATTTTCACTGATTTTTTCAGCAAAATTCAAAAATTTGCTGAT